>CAWUFW010000737.1:1247500-2495000 GCA_963921515.1 Calotriton arnoldi
CGCCCTCCCGGGCATCTTCAAACCAGCTGTGCTCCCGCAGCCCCAGAGCCCTTGTGACCTCCGCTCTCCCTTGACAGCCCGCGGACTTGCCTGCAAGTCCCCCTTTGCTTTTGCAGGTGGCCCCCTGTCTTAGTAGCGCACCAGCTACAAAGTCCCCCTTTTCCTTGTTTCCTAAAGAATCCGGGAAGCTCCAGAGAACTTGGCCTTGGCATCTTGGACTTTGGCCCCCCAAACTTTTTGATTCTAAAAGGTGAACCACTAAAGCAACTGCATTGCATTGATTGTCCAATTGTCTTTTTCCTTCCATATGATATGCATTGTGCATAGTTTCGCACAATTGTGATTTATTGTGATTTTATCATATTGTGAAAAGTATTTAACTTGTACCCGAAGTTCTTGGTCTAAATATTCATATAAAAAGAAGTACTATTTTTCTAATTTGGTCTCGACTTCATTCATTGAGTGTGTGTATCATGTATTGCCTCTGTGAGTACAACACATGCTTAGCACTACCCTCTGATCAGCTTTACTTATCGCCCACACTACCACAAAATAGAGCATTAGTATTTTCTACTTTTGCCTCTGTAAGCCAATAAGGGTCTCCTCGACTTCTCTGCACAGTGTACCACATTGTGGTGCACTATATAGAGAGGCGGGTTTCCTGCACTCCTCGAAACAGTGAGAAATGTTTGAGCCATCTGCATATAAGCCTAATCTTGTCTAAACCCACAGAGGTTTAAAGACAGTGTCTGGTATAGTGGGAAATCTAACCCTAGCGGGAGAGATTGCCAGGATTGAGGAGAATGTAGCATCTGACTGTAATTATGCCATTTGGATAACCCCTTTTAACATGCCTATTGAATTTCATAATATTTAGTTTTGATGGGAGATTAAAGTACTTTTTCTCATAAAAAATAAAACCTGAACGGGACATTATAATATTTTGCCTTTTGGTTGACAGTGTGTTTACTTTGCTTGTTAATCATAACCCCAGTTCCAAAAACCAACAAAATAGAATTAGAGTCTGATTCCAGTATCCCTACCTGAAGTATTCAGGCGACCAGTCTGCAGTGAGCACTCTAATTTTTTCAAAGTAAGTGCTTTCGACCCCAGGACACTCCTGCATGAGCATCAAGGGGGTGCCGAGAGGCAGGGGCTGGACAGGCGGTAGGAAATGCACTGCGACCTGGACAGCAAACTCACCATGAAATGCCAGATCAGCGCAGTCTCTTGTGCCTGCTTACACACACCCTTCGCATGCTCCAAAACATCTTCAGATTGCTCCCCGTCAACATCAGAAAAGCAGTCATTCAAGCCCTAGTCACCAGCTGGCCAGACTACGGCAATGCTCTCTACGCAGGAATCACCACCCAACTCCTGAAAAGACTCCAGATGATATAGAAGTCTGCTGCCATACTCATCCTCGACCTCCTTAAAAAGGCCCACATCACTCTCCACCTCAAGAACCTCCACTTGCTCCCCATCCAGAAAAGGTGCCAATTCAAGATGCTGATACACAGCTACAAGGCCCTTCATGACCAAGGACCAGCGTACATCAGCCACTGTCTTAATCTCCACCAACCTCCAGACACCTGTGCTCTGCCTCCCTCGCTCACACTCCCTGCATCCGCCGAAGCTACAGTGGAGGACCCTCCTTTTCCCATCTCACCACCAAGTCCTGGAACAACTTTCCCCTTCACCTCTGAACCTCATCCTCTCTCTCTCTGAATTCAGAAAGGGACACAAGACTTGGCTTTTCGACTGATCCTACCTTAGCAGCAAGAGCCTGGCGCCTGGATACTCTCACGGGTGATTAGCTGCGCTGTACAAATCCGAGTTGATTGATTGATCGAAATGCACACTGTGCTGGCTGGGTGCACCCAAGCGGCAATCTCGCAGAGGGGATCCGCTCTCCTGGGAGACTGGCCTTCCCACCATGTTGAATCCTCCGGGCATGGACCCCACCAGTTTACCTCTTGATGGTTTCATGCCCACTTGAACTCTGTCTTCAAAGTTCTTTTTCAACTTTCCCTTATAGTACCTGTCAGCTATCCGTCTTGTGTCCGTATTCAGCCATAGATGGTGTTTACTACCCGCTTTCGGCTGAGTTCCAAAGCAACCCGACTTCGATCTAGCAGTGTCTGTTAGGTTAGCCACGATTAGAAGTACGCCACAATATCCACTCCCACCCCTAGATGGGAATTTGAGGCTGGGATCTTCCCTCTTTGCTCTCGGTTGCTGAGGGAATCCTGTTTAGTTTATTTTCCTCCACTTAGTAATTTACTTAAATTCAGCGAGTCGCCATGTCCGATCTGAGGTCATAGTCGGATACTCAAGCGTGGGGGACCTCGGACGGATCCCTTAGCTGCAGGGGGAGGTCACAGCAGGGCACTAGTCCTGGATTAGAGACCGAAGCCTATGGGGACCAGTGTGGAAAGCAGCACCTGTGGGCAGGCAGTGAATGCCCGTGGCAGTGCGCCTGGGCAGCCATGGGATTCCAAAGGCAGCCACGCATGTCATGCAGCCAGGCGCCCTGGGTTGTGCCTGGGGTGGACTGGTCGCCTGCCTTCTCCACCAAGTTGGGGGAAGGCCAGGCATGCCTGCAGTGTACCTCTATGACAGGACCCGGGGGATCATGTGATAGGCGATGGGGGGATGGGGAGCGGGATCTGACCTTAGGGGGACGAAGCGAGTGGAGCCCCCTGCGACTGCCCCAGCGGCATGTTAGGAGAGCCCAAGGTCAATTGATGTTCAAGCGACCCTCGGACAGGTGAAGCCCAGGGAGGAACATGGGGCCACAAGGTGTGGTTGAAGTGTCTTTGATCAATGTGTACTACAGTTCACACTAATTCTCGCAGCTAGCGGTGTTCTTCATCAACAATTGAGCCTAGTGATCCACTGCCAAGAGTCACTGACAACGTTCGTCCACCTGCATGCGGGTTGGGTGAGCGAGTGGCTCTCATAGCAGCGGAGTCAGGCAACCCTGCTGCTGGCCCTGCTGGAAGCCTGGGGAGGGACCGCGTGAGTCTTCAAACTCTTAGCCTGGCCTCAGGGGACCAGCCAAACCTGATATCTGACAACGAGGAAGATTAGCCCCAGCTGCACATCAGCGGTGCGCCGCCCGGTGGGAGCCAGGGCTCGAATCCTGCACGTTGAGAGTCCTATACCTAAACCTGAGCCATGCTGGCGGGTTGCGGGCGCTCCTGTCCTGGTAAGAGGCGCCAGAAGAGAAGAGTCGGGTTTTCCGTGCCATCAAAGCGACTCAAGCGACGCCCACTGAGGTGGGGGTAAATGTGTGGAAGCCCAAGCAGCCCAGAGCAGCTTCATTTCCCATCAGTGCAGTGCGCACTGGCTTGGAACTGGGCACAATGTCTTCGCGGAGAGGAGCTGGGATTCACTCATTGTACCGGCTCCTTCTCATTCAAGCTGCCTTGCCGCCCGAGATGGGGCACTCCTCGGTTGCTCGAAACCCCTGCGGGCTGGGCCTTTGGAGGCACCCAGCCCAGGGAGGTACGGCGATTTGGTTTCCTTACTGGGGTCTTCCTTGGTGAGTGCTAGTTCCATCTCGGAAGGGATTTATGTTGTCTTATGCCCCACCCGGAGGGGCCGGGGTGGATCGCAAGCCTGGTTTCCTCGTGCGTCGGTCAGGTTCTCCTGTATGGAGAAGCCTGCACCCAAGCACCCAGCAGCTGTGGATCGCTCTGCTGGCCGGGGTGCACAAGGGAAGGGCCAGGCCCTGTGCCTTTGATTTCGTCTGGCAGGTGGCTGAGGGTTTGGGCTGACACCGTCAGTCACTTGGGCCTCTTTAACGTTCATGCTCTATCCACAGCTTCACCTACGGAATCCTTGTTATGACTTTCACTTCCTCTAGATTGTCAAGTGTGATAGTCTTCTCGGCACTCCGCCAGGGCCTTTGCCGACCCTGGTGGGATTGATCCGAGGATCGTGCTAAACCATCCCGTTGGTATTAGCGAAGGGCTGTGTGTGCACAGGGCAGGAACTCAAGCTTGTGACCCGCACTTACTGGGAATTCCTTGATTATGGGAAATGCAATTCCTATCACAAAAAGGGTTGAACGGTTACCCGCACCTGTAGGCGAAGAGTAGACGCACGCTGGACTGTTCAGTGTAGCATAGAGGTGTCTCGTTCGTTATTGGAATAAACCAGACAAATCGCTCAACCAACTAAGAACGGCGGTGTACGGCTACCCACAGAATCGAGAAGGAGCTATCAATCTGCCAATCCTTTCCGTGTCCAGGCCGGGTGAGGTTTTCTGTGATGAGCCAAATTAAGCCGCAGGCTCCACTACTCATGTTGTCTTTCTGGCAATTCCTTTAAGTTTCAGCTTTGCAACCATACTCCCCTTCCGAACCCCCAGGACTTTGGTTTCCTGGAAGCTGCTCGGCGGGTCATCTGAATAGTACTGCTAGATTGTTAGTCAACATCGTTTATGATCGGAACTACAACGTTATCTAATTGTATTCGAACCGCTGGCTTTTGTTCTTGATTAATGTAAAGGACTTACCTTAGGGAATGTGGGTGATTATCCAGATGACGATGCAGAAGACAAGCAGGCTGCAGAATTTTCAGTCATAGTGTTAAGCTACTGGTAAATTAGTTCTTTTCTCACCTTGGTTTATTCTTATCTCCTGTCCTTTGGAGGGATTGTGAACAGGTGGAAAAGGGGGCTGATGTTTAGTTTGCTACAGTTGTGCCACCAATCAGGGTGCTAGGTTCTCTCTCTGCCCACTTCTACTTCATTGAGAACTGGTTATTGGTTTCATTTGTCTTGAGAGTGGACTACTATTTTAATTTTGTTAAATGTACTTATGTGGCTCTTTATAGGAAATAACACAATGCAAATAAGAATAGCATCAATATTACTGTAATGTGGGGTGAAAGCAATACAAATTAAACTATGTTTCAGCAGGAAGCAAAATGTTGATTGTACAAGCAGATCAGACTGACTGAGGCAGCAGATTCTAAAGTGTGTGGGCATTGAGAGAAATAACAAAAGTGGGCTTGGAGGTAATGATGAGTCCAGCTGCCTGACCAGAGTTTGAATCATGTCAGAATAATGAGAGAAATATGAAGGGATAAATAAGTGGGACAAGCCAGTTAACTTTTTACAAGTGGAAAAGGAAATGAACTAATTTGAAATATGATGAAGAAGTAGCCAATAGATAGAAGAAAACTATAGAGCAATGTGAGCACTAAGTGGAAGTGAAAGAGCAGCTGATATCGGAAAGACTTTACTGAAGTGATGATCAAGTGCATGCAGGAAGCCAGGAGATTAAAATAGGGTATGAATAAACCTCTGTGTAGCTTGGGATGTGATGATAGATTTGATTCTACATAGATTGTAATCATGAGTTCCCTTATTATAGAGAAATGTGAAAAATGTTATGCCTGTTTGTTGTTTTGTGTTAATTAATTGCTGATTTTTGTAGTAGTTAGGTGTGTGTGTCAAAGCTGTTTTCCATATGCCTATCGGTTACTAGGAAAACCCTTTGAGATTGGGGGGGACAAATGATTATTCTAATTGTTTCAAGCACTAGTGGTCATATTCCCAACATGTATGCCATGGCATGTTTTGTACATTACTGTGAATTTGATAAAACAGCACAATTGCTGGAACCTTCTGAAAATATAGAGGTCACACAGTGCCTCTCATCTTAGAAAAAGAGGTCCTTTGTAAATATGTGTGACCGATTATATACCGCACCAATCCATTCTAAATTCATCATAAGTTATTTGTTAAACGTGTAAGAGGCGACACACAATTTGAATGAAATATGCTATCTCTGCTCTTCCCCAATCAAATGTTTAATCACAAGGCTCTTAGTTTACAAATATAGTATATATAAATGTTGTAATTGATGGAGCAGCTTGTTTGTTATTCTCATTAACGTTTTCTTTGGACTCCTATCAAACTGAAATGAGCCCTACAGGATTTGAAACAGTGGGCTTTGATTGGCAGAAAAGTGACTTCACCAGATTCTTTTTTTATATTCTGTTTATTGGCAGTGTAAAATGCACCAGTACAATTGGAAAAGCATTTTGTGAAATTCTATGTGCGGGCAAAGTTCATGCAGTCAGCAAGTCACTTACACTCTGAAGATGTGTATAATAATAATACAATCATATAGAGGAGTCAATCTCTTTTACTTGTGTTACATGTGTCATCACCCTGTCGTCACCCTGATGTTTGACTGCCCAGGCAGGAAGTGAAGCAGAACATCTAGATCCTTAATCTCCCTCAGGGGCCTCATATCTTCTCAAACCTTTTAGTGGCAGCCATGTCCCTGGGAGACAAAGATTTCAGCGCCCATGCACCAGTCCGTATCCTTAGTCCATTGGTCGAGCAAGTGACGCATGGGTGAACTCCATAGTTGTGCTATTTTGCACAAGTCACCATCATGCCCATATTGTATAATATTTTTTGATACCTGGTACCGTCCTGTTCTTCCTATACTCCAAGAACGCATAATGTTTGATCCAGAGCCAGTGGTAAAGTTGTGACCATGTTTAGACACTCCACCAGCTCAGCAATTGGGATTGAACCTCCTGGCAGTCCCATATCGTGTGCATAGATGTTCCCACACAGCCACAGCCTCAGAGACAATCCTAACTATTGATTCACCTCATTTTAATCAGTGGGTCCTTTGTATAGTAGACCCTATGAAGCATTTTATGTTGTATTAACCTAAACCCCACCCTGTTCACCTCCTTCCTGAGATATTGGAGTGCCTCAATCCACTTAGTATCTGTTAGGTCTACAACATCCCACTTTCAGACCTCCCTTAACCCGTGCACCTGGCATGCTATTGATTAGTTTTTTTTAAATATAAGGGGGATTGCTTTACTTTCCAAGTGTTCAGACCATATTCGATCTTCCAGCGGGTTGTAATCCTCTATTTTGGTGTTTTTAGGGATATCTTTGTGAAGGGCATGTTTAAGTCTCAAATAATGGAAAACCTCCCCTTCCGACATTTC
Organism: Calotriton arnoldi; assembly: GCA_963921515.1. NCBI lineage: Eukaryota > Metazoa > Chordata > Amphibia > Caudata > Salamandridae > Calotriton > Calotriton arnoldi. The sequence goes on from CAWUFW010000737.1 coordinate 1,254,497, forward strand.
ATATTCTTCTTTGAGGGACTGAAAGATTTTCATTGCAGGACCTCCCAAACATCACCTAATTTGCTGATACCCATTTGTTCCCACCTGCCAAAGCTGGTTAGTGTTTCAGCCAATCGCTGAGCATCCCAAGGTGTTGTTTCTTTTGTTAAAGCTGCTTGCCAACCTAACAATAACAGCACCGTGTTCTGTAAAGGACAGACAAATTTAGGCAGTACTATCATTTTAAACATAGCTACTCTGCCTAGCATCCAGAGCCGGAGAGACTTTCATCTGTCTGCATCCTTTCTGAATGTATTAAGGATATTTTAAAGGTCCCATTTTTAATGAGTCTCTTGCGAGCACATTACAAATATAACTAAATAACGAAAGCCCTGATTATTTAACTGCATCTACACCCTCATTGGGCTCATAGGTTTCCAGCTTGTTAATGGGTAGATCACTGATTTGGCCCAATCAATGTGAAACCCACTGTATCTACCAAATATCTGAATCATCTGCATTGCTCTATCCTCAGAGAGATCAGGATCAGTGACTTATAGCATGATGTCATCAGCGTATTAGGAAATGTATTCCTCCCAGGCTGTGTCCCATCTAGGGTCATGTATCAAAGGGTCCTCCCTCACCTAACATGTGAAGGACTCCATTGCTAAGGCGAAGATTAATGGGGATTGGGGCAGCCTAGCCTAGTCCAATACTCAACAGAAATTCCTTGGAATACTCTCTTTTTACTTTTACACAGGTATGCAGCTCATGATAGAGCAGCTGTGCCCATTGCATGTATTTGGGGCCAAAGTTAATCTTTTCCATTATGTGGAACAAATAGGTCCACTCGAGACAATCAAAGGCATTGAATGTGTCTAGGGCTATTACTACCAATGGGTCCGAAGACGTAACCGCTTTTGCCATGCAGCCAAATGATTCAGCCGGGTGCTCCATCCTGGAATAAATCCAGGCTGCTCTGGGTGCACTAGACTGATTATCACTCGTGTTAGTTGAGTTGCGTGGACCTTGGCCTGTATTTTGGTGTCGGCATTCAGAAGAGACTTTGGTCTATAGGAAAGCACAGGTGTCAGAGAGCTTACTTGGTTTATGAATGACTGTAATTAGTGCTGAACTTAGTTTTCGCATCATGGAATCCTCCTGCCTTGTCGTGTTATACAGGGCTAGAAGATGGGATGAAAGCTTACTAGCCAAACAATTTAAAATTTCTATCGGTAGGCTGCTAGGTCCGGGGACTTTCCCAGCTTGCAAGGTGCCAATCGCTTGCTCAGTTGCTGCAGTTGTTATCTGCGAATCTAGGGCCACCCTGTCTGTTTCAGTACTGCGCTGCAGCTATATATTCGTTAAAAAGTCCTGTGTTTCTTCGCCTGAACATTCGGAGGTCAAGGTGTATAGCTCCTGATAGTGGTCAGCAAATACCTCTGCGATGTTCCCTGTAGTTCTTGTACTTGTGCCCATCCGAATAGTGTCTAGCCACCTCGCCTCTTCTTATTTCTTACTGAAACATGCTAATAATTTCCCAGATTTATTGCCTACCCCATAAAGCTTTTTTTCGGTTGCTAAATATGGGTGTCGTTGGAGGTTAGTTCTACGTATGCGCTGCTTTAGGTCCAGTCTGTGCGTGTATTTGCCTCTGGATTGTGGAGATGTTATTGTTCTAATTTAATTAAATGTTTTTCTAATTTGCGTAATTCTTCACATTGTTGCAAACGTCTAGCTGTGGTTGTGGAAATCGCCTGTCTACGCAGTACTGTTTTAGAAGCCTCGCACAGGGTTGCAGGCGAGTCCACTGAGTGCTCGTTTTTAATAAAAATAGTTATCTGTGAATTAGTGCAGTTCCTCAACCACCTCCCTATGTTTTAACAGCCATATAACGTATACACAAGTATACACAAAGTGATGGATGGAATGCTCGAATTAATATCAGCCCGGGTAACCAATGTTCTATCTAATTATTTTTCTTGGTGTGCGGCAGTTCAGAGTTAATTGAGCACTCTTTTCTAAGTGCTGTGCGCAACTTACATATACCACGAGCCACTATGCGTGTGAGTGTGCTACTTCTTCGGCACTAAAAGGCAACAAATCTTAATTTTTTTTTAAAGAAATGGGGTTAAAGTAAAATGTAAATCTTTTTATTCCAATTACATTTGCTTGAAAGCCACAGTTTGTAGAGATAGTGGTGTAGGGCGATGCAGGGCTCATGAAATAAACCAACCCTTCAGACATGCTGTCATAGCTCCATGGGTTATTGTATCTGCTGTAGGAATGCACTTTGCAAAACCCTGGCCATAGGTGGAAATACCTTAATGGGCTGCCTCAGTTTCTCATCCTTCCATGTTAATAGGTATTTGCTATCTCGCACGTCTCGTCCCCGTCCATGTTAATAGGTATTTGCTATAGCGCACGTCTCGACGCTGAGATAACAGAAGAGTAAGGAGCTGCAACTTAAAACAGCCAGGTTTTAAGCTGTTTCTTGAAGCCTGCGAAGTCAGTACAAGCCCAAATGACCATGGGGAGTTTGTTCCAGTGGTACGGAGCCAGGTGTGAGAAGGCCCGTCCACTATATTTAGATGTACGGATGCATCGAGGACCGAGAAGGAGCTGATTTTTTGATCTAAGGTTTTTATCCGGGCAATAAGGTGTCAATTTGTCTTGTAGATATTTGGGCCCCTTACCTGACAGAGCTTTATGCATCAGACAAAGGAGTTTGAAAACTCCTCTCCTCTTTATAGGAAGCCAATGCAAGGCTCTAAGCAAAGGGACAGAAGGGGTGTCCGGTGGCTGTTTATTAACTAGTCGGGCTGCGGTATTTTGCTCTACCTGCATCTTGAGTTGGAAAGATGCGTTTGATGCTACTATGAGTGCATTTCCATAGCCTAGGTGGCTGATAATCAAGGCCTGGATGAGGGTCTTGCGAGAGTCCAGTGGCAGCCACTGGAAAATCCTCTTAAGGAGGCGCATTGTTCCGAAACACATGCCACATGTAGATGTCACACGGTCCTTCATTCAAACTTATTATCGAAGAGGATACCCAAGTTCCTCACCGTGCTCCTAGGAGTGGGGGCAGGGCCAAGCTCCATCGGCTACCAGTCCTCAGCCCAGTGAAGATGAGCTTTACCAAGGAGTAGTATCTCAGTCTTGTCCCCATTCAGTTGTAGACAGTTTGAGGACATCCAGCGGGCAAAGTCTCTCATACAGGAGATAAATCGCTGTTTAACATGCTCCCTATCTTGCTCAAGCGAGATAACTAGTTGAGTATCATCAGCATAAGAGAGTATCTTGAAGCCATAGGACTTGACTAACCGAGCAAGGGGAGCAACATAAATGCTGAAGAGAGTCGGACTTAAGGCAGAGCCCTGAGAAACTCCCTTTTTCAGGAACACAGTCTCAGACTGGAGAGGACCCAGAGTGATGGTTTGAGTTCTATCTTTCAAAAAGTTGGTAAGCCAGTGTTTGGCAGTGCGTGTATACCTATCTCCTGAAGACCATCGACCAGAAGAGGGTGTGACACAGTGTCAAATGCCACCGACAGGTTCAGAAGAACCAGCATAGCTGGCTTGCCGGCATCCAAAGAAAGGCTGAGAGAGTCTGTTACAGCTACAAGGGTGGTTTCTGTGCTGTGTAGAGGCTGAAAGCCTAACTGAGAGGCATCCAGCAAGGAGTGAGCCTCCAGGTAAGATGACAGCTGTTTATTTATGTGAGGTTCCAGCAATTTGCCAGTTATTGGGAGAAGGGATATGGGACGATAATTGACGGGGTCCTTGCGATCAAGGCGAGTTCTTTTTTAGAATAGGTGTGACATAAGCAGCTTTCCATTCCCGGGGGACGATAGCTGAAAACAGCAATAGATTACATAAAGATGCGACTGATGGAACAAGTGAGGAAGCTAACATAATGTGAGGGAGACAAATCAGCCGGGGAGCCAGATTTGATTTTAGCTATGAGGTCTGAAAGTTGAATACATGTGATGGGTTCAGATTTCTCCAGTGAAGCCTGGTTGTTACTGGAACAGAAGTTACCCAGCAGGTGGAGGATGAAGCTAACACGTTGTTCTGAAAGTTGATAGATGTTCTCTATTTTATTTACGAAATGGGAGGCTAGGGTGTCGCAGAGAGTCTGGGAGGCCACCATTGCTATGGTGCATGCACGAGGGTTAATGTGCTTTTACACTACCTTAAATAGTTCTTTGGCAGAATTTTCCTATACCTATTACCTATAAGGATGAAAGTATAGTGCTCCCTATCACAGTTGTACTGTTCTGTAATATTAGGTTTTCTAAAATGTTGGTTTATGGCATCTGCCTATTTTCTTCTGGCCCCCCTATGTGACAGTTCTAAGGTGCTACCAGACAGCGGTAGACTCTACCTGTTCAGCAGCACCCAAAGTGCTACCCCTTTTTACTTTACATGTTAACCTGGTTGATGACCATATTGATTTGATAGAGACACATCCCTTTCTTGTACCACAAGAGAGCGATCTACTGTCTCCCAGATGTAAATGCAGTGTGGTTATCCGTGTGTTCTTGACCTATCGTGGATTACTGGGCTAGCTGTGGTTCTATATAAACAGTAGCACTGTGAAGTGTGAATTGACTATAGTGCTGGAATACTGGGACAATTATATTATTGGTCTGGCAGTCATTCTTTACATTATTTTCTGACTGTGGTGCTTCGGATACTGAAGTGACTGACGGAAGATACTGGATTGACTGGGATGTGTTACATACACATGCAATGTAGATAATTTCCATATCGTAGTGCTTCAAATACTGGATTATTTTTGGCCTGGCTCTGGTGCTTCACATACTGGGAAAGTACAGGCCAGGTTGTGGCGATTTGCTGATTAAGCAGGTTATGGAATCTGTCCAAGGTATGGTGCTTTACCTTTTGCCTTAATACTGGTCTGGTTGCAATGCTTTACATACGTGGACACAATGACCTGGCTATGGTGCTGTACATTCTGGTCCATCAGAGAAATTGACCTGATTATGTTGATGCTCTACATACTGGGTCATTGTGAATTTAGGCATTGTTATAATGCTTCAAACACTTTGAAATAGTGAAAACTGCCTTCCGTATGGTGCTTTATACATTGGTGTATTGGGGAAACTGGCATAACAAAGGACAATGCAGACGCTGCCATCAAGGCAGTAACTTTAACCTGTAGGGTAATTCTTCAGTGTGGTGCCAAATTCATGAAAACCAGCAGGTACTGGATGACCGAAACTACCCTCAGCAACAGCCAGTAGCAACATTAGCAGATGCTTAGGCCTAGCACAAAAGTCCTCCCCAGCTCAATGAGCAGCAATGGCTTGAGTTTTAATGATTTTGCCCGATTGGTTACATATTGGAAAGAAACAATAATACTTATCTAGCACCCTTATAAATGTGGTCACATCCTTGAATATTTGAGAACCACTGGTGTCATTCCTCTTGGCATAGACTATTTGAATGTGTTTTCTTCCAAAGAGGACCACCCTGCATATAACAGCCACTGCTTTTCCTGCAGCACACATTTGTACCGGATTGTGCACTCAGTGTTTTTTTTTTTTTTAATTAAATGCACATCTTCTTAATAGATACATAATTTTAAGCAATGGTAATGTATGCCTACTTTATGTTGTGGCAGCTCTTGAAATTCAATTTCAGTACTTTCCCATCAGGACTGCTGTGAAATCCATTGTTTTTTAAACCATATATTGAGAAAAGTATGCTCTAAAATTCACCATGTTGTCCTACTGTTTTTTTCCAAAACTTCTTTGGGAAGAGGCTCCTTGTCTCTGTTCTTTGAAGAATGGCAGTCTTACCTATTAAGTTGACTAGGTAACATTTGGGGCTGGTATAGAAGAATATTTCCAGGGTTGCTATTCGTTTCCAGTCCAGCACTATGTACATTAAACGTAGTGATGGACTAAGTGACATTAAAAGTATTAGTTTCTAAACATGAACTTAAAAACAATCTCATAGTCTTATATTCAATTCTGATGATGCCATTAGTAATTAAGGAGACAAGTCAGTCCGTCATTCATACTCTATATACACAAACATTGTTTTTATATATGGAGTAATGTTCTTTTTTTATTAAACATACAAGTGAGGTTTTTGTATAGCATATATTATAAAATAAATTATTTAAAGGTGTCCTCCGATTTTGCGATCATGAAAAATGAGGAACAGGGAAGCAAAGCGATTTGCCTAAGTTCACAGGTCAAGCAGGGAAGCTGGCATTTGGCTTTGTCGTGTAGTTCCTACAAATCTATATAGGATCTGCACGTTTAGACAACATAAACCAAGGGATTGGTGTCCAGAGTGATTCCAGGCACCCCCGAAGGATATGTTAGTCTGTAGAACAGCTAGCTCACAGTGCCACTATGTGCCCCTCTTACCAAGGAGCGAATAGTTTCTGACAACTATCGAACATGACAACCCTGGCCCCTTGGGATCGTGGAAACAGTACAGTACTTTTCGCTCAGCCACTCGTGCTTACTTTCTCTCAGAGAGATACACAGAATAAACGGTGGGTAAGTTTTCAATAAGTATTTATTGAACCAGCGTCATTTTATAAAATACGTGTGCTGCAACAACCATAAGACAGAAACCGATATATACGCTTATGAGCGCTATTAGAACAAAAAAAGATTAGGTTTAATTCCAGCATAGTGCTAAGACGATGAATATATGCAGGCATATATATATACATAACAGTAATAATGCGCACTCTTACGATGCAAACCCTAACTAGATGTACCTAGCATGTATGCAGGTGTGTAGCCAAGAATCCCCTTAGGATAGAGCCAACCCCATTACCTGATGTGGGAGGGTGAAGGACCCCGTCTTGGTCTTGAGATGGACGCCCCGCAAGAGATGTCAGACCACTGCGTGCTGGAGTATCTGCGTGCAGGGACCGCAGCGTCTCGCGTCAGCATGGAAGTCTTTCTCCTCTGGTTTGCCCAGCGAAGATGTAGTGCTTATATACCTGAAAGGTACCCTCAGTGGTTCTACCTAGAAGTGTACTGTGGGCATGCCGGGCAAGGATGACGATAGAGGTGACCCTTATACAGAGTTATTATGCAGAAGATGGTAATCCTGCTGTGATACTGAGAATCCTCATGCATAATAAATTAGCCTAGTTTTCGGAGAAATCCACACAACATTTATTCAGCACCTAATTGGGTAAAAGGTCTGCGTCAGTCCCTCTATGTAGAACAATGGTAGGACAGATGTAGGTAAAAGGTCGTGTAACTACCTAGGCCTATATTGGGGTACATTGGGGTTCTTAACAGCTTCATGCTTTATTTTCAGACATTCTGCTATTCAGCTTTTGCCTGAATATCTTTTTATTTTCTCATTTTAACGTGAAAGAAAACACTTGGGTTTAGTTTTCTTTTTCCCAACAAATACATTAGTATGTGTTTAGAACCTCACATGTTAAATTAATTTAACATAAGTAGTCTTTCCAAAGAACAAAGATAATTCCAAAGGAAAGTAGACTATGTTTTGCATTGAAATCACCTGGATTTAAACAGACTGATAGAAGAAGTGGTTTGACACCTGAATCTATACATTAACAAAACAACGACATGTAAAGCGATCCCACTGAGCCTGCTTTGCTGTAAATAGCATTCTGAACAACAAATTTGTTTCAGGGCTAGAGGCAGACCACATATATTATTAATTTAGATGAACAAAACGAGATAAACCATCTAAACACCTCCATTGTGGGGGGTTGACTGAAAAGAGTAAGGAGCTGTAAAGCAATGTGACTGCAGAGTATAAGCACAGCTTGAAAACTGAGCATTTTCCAAGAAGCAAGAGCTTTCTGTAGATGTTGCAGATGCCGGATGCCTTGATCCTTTGTTTTATTTGTGTGCTCGAGCTCCACTTAACACAGCAGAATAACCCTTTGTTATGTGCGCCCCTGACAGGCCTCCTGCTCGGAGAGAAAATGCAACTTTGCTGCCGCCCAGGCACGCAGCTTACAGGGAACTGTGCTGGTAACTACTTGGGCCGCATCCCAGTCCATAGTTGTTGCTGGGTCAAACTGAGGCACTGTGCAAAATATCGATGAATTGGGATACAGCCCGAGTAATTACCAGTGGCTGAGATTAATTCAAGCATTCAATCCATCACTTTTTGTATACTTTAGTATGTTGCCTTAAGTTGGACAGGTATGCCCAGACGTGGGTCCCGTGCACAATGTATCACTGGAAACAAGCTATACCTGGTTGATGAGCTGATAACAAGGGCGAAACTGGACCCGGGTTGCTTGTGTTTCTGTTCAGGGAGGACATGGCCTGGCAGTTCAGGCTGAACTGCTTCCATTGGAGCAGGTTGAAGACTGATTTACATATAGCTGGGTCCAAACTGAGGTGGCATGGTGTGCTAAATCACGATGGTTTGGGATGCGATCCCGAGTAATTATCAGTGGCTGAGATTAATTCAAGCATGTCATTCATCACTTTTTGTATACTTTAACAGCCATATAGCAAATTCCCATCCCTGGAAATCTTCCCTCTGTTGCGTACCCGTTTCTACTAGGAGTGGTGAATGATCATATATCCCCTGAGATAACTAACACCTAAGCACTCATAACGCGCTAAATATATGAGCTCTGGGTGAGTAAATGTATGCATCTGTAACCTGGTGAGTAAATAATCCAGTCTGGAATAGGAGTCATGGGGACCTGAGTAGAACGACTACTGTGATACGGCTGGGTTGTAGCACTGCCACACATCCGGTAGACCATAGGTGTTTGTGAATCTCTTTAGGTGTAAATTCATAGCACCTGTGCCCGAGCTGTATCTGTCAATGGTGTCATCCATAGTGAGATTGAATTTACACCCCAACAACAAAACATCTGGGAACTGCATGGGGATCATACCTAGCTCTTTCAATCCACGGACCTGTAACCTTGGTGGTAATTAGACCGACCTCACCACAAGTGTAATGTCAGTTCAGTCCCAACCAGAACTAAATACCGGCTCAAGGTATCACCCCTCATCTGCATAACAACCAAGGGGACAGTCTTTTTTTAAATAGTATTGTCACTCCTCTAGTTCCTGAGGTATATCCCACATGTATCACAAGGTGGTTTTCACCCTCTGGATAGCATTTGCCATTTTGTCCCCATCAGGTAAGTTTCTTGGAGGAGGACTAAATCAGGAGCGTGGCACTTAAGATATCGATATACAGTTACCCTCTTTATCTTGTTGCATAGCCCATTAACATTCCAGATAGAGCTGTTCAGACTAATAGTCTCCTGTGGAGACATTGTTTTGTTGTCTTTGATGTACCTCAGATTGCAATCCGTATATGTCAGTAAGTTCATCCGCACACTGCCAGTTCTTAAGAACATAATCAAAATTCTCAACATGAACAAATTCCTAAACCCCCCTATCCAATCCCCCACCCCCCAGGGCTGCAACCACTCTCTATCCCAAATTCGCTGTGAGTCTGTCGCTCCAAAGCTGGAGCATGGGTCTGGCCAAAAGCTAAGATGTTATAAACACCATATCTCAGTCCCCTCGAATTAAGGCTCCCAGTTTTTACTGATTTTTACAAATGAATACAGACAGAAATCAATGGCTTCCCTGCTGTATTTATTTTTAAAGGAGAAAAATACAGAAAATTGGGCATCTCTCGATTTCGTTATTTATGAATTCCATGCCAAGAATTCAACAACTGAGCAAATTGACAGCATGAGGAGTTTAAAGAAAATGGTTGTGATTTCTTTACAAAATGCATATTTGAAAATATATTTGTAGTATAATACCAAAATGTTCATGTAGGTGTATTGTTTTATTAGATTCCGTCTATTTAATGTGTTAAAACCCAACAGACATAAATGTATAAGCACATATTAATTTGTGAATGTGGAACTATACAATTTCTGAATGAATTTATTCACAAAACATAAAATAAATATGGATTAATACCAATTAGATGGTTAAAAATAAATATGGATAAGCACAGACGGAAATGTTAAAAACATAAGTCCCATAAAACCAGGAGCCAAATTTATAATTCTAAATTATAAATACATCAGATCCAGCAGACATTACCACATTCTTGGCACAATTTGCCATTCACAAAATGTGTGATGCTACCGTTTACTATAGTGAATTGCATGCAGAATCCAGATTGAGAATGTTGTGGAAGTGAAAATGTTTGGTTAAGCTTAAATAATTGACTTGAATTGTCATGACTATGACAAGTTGTACCTATTCAATGTTGTGTAGCCATTTCGTTTGGTCTCACTTTTTTCATGAGTGGATGTGTGTTATTCAGGTATTTTGCCATAGCTGTGGAAATGTCCTTATTTATAGAGGGTAAATGCAACCCAGTATTCATTTGCTTGTCGAGAATATCACTCTGCTTTTTTTTTATTACTATTTTTTCTACTGAAGTTCTCCAGAAGCATTAGACATTATATTTTGAGATCATAAAAAATAATAAATATGTAGTTTTGCAAATATGGATCATGATTGGCTCAAATTCTCTACCTTAACGTGCTGTGGAAGGCAACAAAAACAGACCCATTCAACTTGCACATTAAGAAGTACATTGAGCAACAGAATTCTATATTCTGTTTCCCAGATTACATTAAAACTCCTCTCCTATTCCTAAAAGATTAGGTCACTCTTTCTGAAGCATTTCATTGTTTTAGGTCAATACAGTGTAAACGTTCATTAGCCAGGTAGTTCTACTCACACTTGTACAATTCATAGGTAGTTGCAAAATGTATTTTCAAGTATCTGTTTTCTCCTCCTTGTTTTGTATCAAGGCTTTGTCATGAATAGCTTTAACAGATATGCTGGCAGCTTAAAAATATTTAGAGATAGCTTAGCCATAAGACTCCAAAAAGCTTCTGAGTCTGTCTGGATGTTGCCTTCCCCACATATTTACTTCCATTGCTTGTTGTCGCTCTCCCTCACTTTGAGCCAACTATCTAGATTTAAGTTTAGCAGCTTTATTAAAACAAAAATACAGAAAAGTGTCATATACAGAGATTATGCAATAACAATAAAAGTCTAATTGTAAGTAATAAATGATACAAAAAGACCTATTCTTAATGAGAAGATAGCGCAATCATGTCTAAAAGTGAGATATGTATGTTTCTTGTTTACTAGAGAGGAAAGAAGAGAAGGATAAGAGAGAGAGAAAGAGGAAGAGAAAGAAAAAGGAAAGAAATAATAGGCATTGAAGAAAGATATCTGTTAGTGCATACAATACATAGTAAGTAGTACATTCAAGATGATATACCTAGAACAGGGGTCTCCAGCCTTTTCTGTACTGAGCGCTACTTGTGTTCAATGAAACGCATTAACAGCTACTAATATTAGTGCTGTATAATTTCAATTTTTTATATGTATAATAATTTAACCAATCAAAAGCTTTCTAATTTAATAAGCTGGGCTGCACACAGGTGAGCTACTCAGAGGTAGCTGGAGAGCTACAGTAGCTCACGAGCTACTGGTTGGAGACCCCTGACCTAGAAGGTATTTGAGAAATTCAAGCAAACATTGCAGAATAAATATATATATATATATGCCACAACGCCTGCCCTTCGGTGTCGGTGCCAGCAGTGGCGGCAGAAGCCACAAATGTCCATGAAATCCAATCCTGAATGAGAGGAAGTAGCACACCAATTCTATTCACAAGTATTTTATTTAGTGCAAAACAACGCGTTGTAGCCGAGGCGGCCTTTGTCAAGTTTGCAAACCAAAGCCAAAGGAGCCGTTAAATACACATGTCGTCATAGTAAACATAGAAGAAATCATTCGGGGTACGTCATTACCACTTGTAAAAAGAAGAAACATAAAGTGCAAAGCTGTACGAATAATTATTTTCGTAATAGAATCAGGTAATATAACTGTTTTGAATATAACAACAATATTGTGTGCAAATTCATCAGTTTGAACACCCTGAGATCGTCAACAGACTTTGCAACAATGTTTTTTTCATTGCGATCTTAGCCGTGCGTCATACTGGACATAGACAAAATCTCTCGGAACAGGTTACTCCAGATTAAAAAAAAATTGAATTAATTGATAGATTAGTGAAATCATGATGTGCAAAGCTTAGTAATTCAATTAGTACATAATTTTCATGACTTTCTTTTTCTTTTGTTTTTTCATATGTGAGAAAATACAGATGACTAGAATAAATCATTGATCTCATACATGATCACCTCATTTTGAAATTTATAGAAACAAAAACAGGCTTCACACCAAGACTGTCCCTAACGTAAGATTGATGTCATATCATGGCTCGGGAATTGGTAAGAACAAAATAAATTCCAGAGTGCTATAGAAGTGAGAATTCTATGTTTCAAACCACGTATGTATAAGATCCATTTGCAGAGTGAAGTGCCCTTATTTTTGAAAATACATTGATTGCATATATTAAATATGTTGACCATTTCCCATATATAGATTAATGTGAAAAGTCCTCCAACCGTGCAAATTGGTGAAATACTGTTATGGATATTCCATTCGGATCAGGGACCTAATCACAGGCAAGTGCCCCAATCATGTATGTAATACCCAGCAAATGCTAAATACAATAAAGGTCCTAAATCCCGGATCGTTGCTATCCGTGGTGTTTCCTACGTGCACCCAAGATAAAAAATACAAATAAGGTTGAAAAACCCTTATATGAGAAAGAGGAAGGGGGGGTGTGTTACGAAAGGAAAAGGTGTTTTAAAAAGTCAGATATCATACTTCAGGGAATGCATGGGAATAGTTGAAAGCTAGTTGAGGAACTAGGTTCCTATATGTGTCGACAATTCCTCCTCCCTATTCAACCCAAATGGCATTCTGGTATTTAGGTCGATAATATACCGGGATTCGAGGATGCGCAACTGTTTCTCCCTGTCGCCTCCTCGTATGTGTTTCATTACTCTATCAATACCAGAAAATTTAACTAGTTTATTGTTACTGTTGTGTGTATTGTAGAAGTGTCTGGCTACGGTATAATTGAAGTCCAAATTAGTTATTGCTCTTAGATGTTCTAAGATATGTTTTTTCAATTGTAGTTTTGTACTCCCTACGTATCTGAGACCACACGGGCACTCCAGAAAGTAAATCATATATTCGGTAGTACAGGTAATGAATTTTGTAATAGGTCTGTCCTTACCATCATAGGTTTTGAAGTTCCTGCAACTCTGACTATATTTACATGTTTTGCATGAATTGCATTTATGAAACCCTTACTTCGTTTGTAACCAATTTGTAGATGGCTCAGGTAGTTGGAAACTTTGAACTAATTTGTCCTTAAGAGATCTCGGTCTTTTATAGGTTACTATAGGGGAGTCACTTACACTTTTGCCAATTATGGGGTCTGCTTGAATGAGACCCCAATGTCACTTCATAATAGTTTTAAAACTATTAGATCTTATATTATACGTGGTAATCATTCTTAGAATGTCAGTCAATTGGTTCTCTGTGGATGTCTTTCTGTTTTTAAATAGAACCTCTGTCTGTTTGACATCCTGTAGTTTGCTGCTAGCTTGGGACAGAATCTTATCCGAGTAACCTCTCCTTTTGAATCTTTGTATCATTATGTTATGTTCTTTTTTGTAACCTTCATCCGTGCTGCAGTTTCTGTGAGCACGTAACAATTCCCCATATGGAATACTGTTCAAAAGAGAGACAGGAAGGTGACTGCGTGCATGCAGAGTACTGTTGCCTGCGGTTTCCTTCCTGAAGAGATTGGTTACCAACTTGTTACTCTGTACCGTAATTTGAATGTCCACAAATTCACATGATGTTTCACTTATTTTGTGTGTGAAGCTCAAATTCAAGTTGTTACAAGATAGGGACTCAATAAAATTCAGAGCTAGATCTTTTCCTCCATCCCAGATGATGAAAAGATCATCAGTATACCTTAACCATAGAGGTACATGTTCGGAAAACCGCGTTTACAACGCTGTAAACACAACACGGTAGTTTACAACGCGGTCGTTACAACGACCGCGTTGTTACCACACGTGCCATTACATTGTCGCAAGTCGTAACAACGACTTGCGATGGGGGGCGTGCAACACCAGGGATTTTAAATCCAACACCTTCCCTGCTGTTGCACAAACTGGAGTAGGAATAGTAATTAATACTATTCCTAAGTCCAGCGCGCCCCCTACAGCAAGTCGTTGTTACGACTTGCGATGTAATGACACGCATGGTAACGCGGTCGTAGTAACGACCGCGATGTAAACTACCACGTTGTGAATGCACGCGTTGTAACGTGCTATATTCACATGTTCAGTATACTTTTCATTGGTATCTGTCCATATCACCTGCTCCTCCCACCAGCCCAGGAACAAGTTCGCTGGGCTGGGGGCAAAGCAGGTGCCCATGGTGGTACCAGATTTCTGTCGATATAATGTTTTGTCAAACAGAAAGATGTTTTCTTGTAAACAATACAGCATCATTTGTTTTAACATTAATGTATGATCAAACATAACAATTGTTCGCCTCTGGAGATAGTACATACATTGCCTCTACACCTTTTTCCTGATCTATACAGGTGTAAAGGGAGCAGACATCCAAAGAGATCATCAAGAAACCCTGCTCCCATTTGATATCATGGATTCTTTTAAGGAAGTCAGTACTATCTTTACAGTATGAGCTTAAATCAGTCACAAATGGTGCTAAAAAGTGATCCAAGAAGTTAGATGTGTTCTCAAGAAGACCTCAGTTTGAGGAGACAATCGGTCTCCCAGGTGGTTTGGAGGGATGCTTGTGGACCTTTGGTAAAAGATGCAGGCAAGGAACTCTTGGGCTACTGTTTTTCAGAAACTTGTATTTATCATCATCTATGAGACCCGCCTTCCACCAATCATTCAGCATCTCATAGTATTTGGTAACCGTATTCTCATATGTTTCCCAATTGATGATTTCATAGCAGCTCGAGTCATTGAGTTGTCTGATAGCTTCTGCCTTGTAGTCAATCATGCCCATCAAAACAATGTCTCCCCCTTTATCCGAGGGTTTTATCACTATACTTTAATTCTGTAATAGATTGGTCAATGCATCTCTTTGGTCTTTTGTTAGATTATCCTTGATATGATAGTTACGATTGTCCCTTTGTCGTCCCAATTCGTGGATCATAACTGAATGGAATGCTTCGATGTTATCGTGTGGAACAATAGGATTGAATCTTGATTTCATTTTTAGGCCACTACTGCACGTTGAGCCAGCTGGAAAGCCCAGGGTTTTCAATGTGGCCACCACATTGTCATTGTTGGTAACATCAACATTGCTATCTAGTTCATGAATCTCTAGAATAGAGTCTATATGTTCAAGAGTAAAGTTTGTCATTGTTTTCATGGCCTGTTGTGTTGTAGTTACACGGTTCCGGTGTTCATGCATATATATATATATATATATATGCATATATATATATACACACACACACACACACATACTGTTTAAGTAAATTATACGTTATTTTTGGACAAATAGTAACTAGTGACCATAGTTGATCACACTTAATAGTTAATGACTTCAGATTAAATATATCTAATCTATTATTTGGACACATTAAATTCCACCAAAGTTAAACTGAAATATTTTCCCTTGTTTTAAAATTCGAAGTAATAACCTGTAGCACAATAGTTATTAATAGATCATCCAATTTTGCAAGCAATAGATTGAGACCACATAACATGTATACCACCTAAGAATATATTTTCCAAAGAAAAGGGTGAGAAAGCCCCAGTGATAACATTGATTTTGAACCATACTGGTTTCCAAAAATCTACAACTCTACTACAGTTGAAAAACACACGCATATATGAACCATCAAAACTGTCACATCTCCAGCAAGTCTGCTGTTTGGCTAAGACAAACTTGGATAATTTAAATTCGCAAAATAGAAACAGCTAGCAGAACAAGCACACAAAGTGTGATTGTGACGCACATCCCCCCTCAGAATCCCTCACAAGAGTCCAAAACTTGTGAGCACTTGCAGCTCAAACGGTGTGCCTCTTCACTGCTCCTGCCGTTTCCAAGGAGCAGTCTCCAAGACCAATGACAAATTTAAATACAACTGTGAAGTGCACCACCAAAGAGAATAATTAAGTCCATCCACTGTGGAGATTATAAAAGTTGATCTTTATTCTTCTTATTCATTAAAAGCAACAGCCAAACAGTCTGGTGTGGACTTCATCAGGGCTTAGAGCGAATGTGACGATCTTAGAGGTAGTAAGTCGTTATTCAAATATTGGAGAAAAATAATATGCTGTATATGTACTCATTGAGAACCAGGACGACCACACGGACGTCTCTAGCTGTTACCAGGCACAGGAGCCGCTTAATCACTTGAACTGTCCCTGGATCCAGGAGGGCACAGTTGTTTTCCAGTACATATACAGCATATTATTTTTCTCCAATATTTGAATAACGACTTACTACCTCTAAGATCGTCACAAAAACTCTCAAAGCTGATCACTTTTAGATTGAATGTACGTGGGCTATTTAGACTGAAAAAGTGAGTGTCTTCAACACTTATTGCAGATTTTACGAGTTTTATTTGTATGGACAAACTGCTAAATTAGCATTTTTCTGTGAGTGCTTTAAGGTACTCCAATACCATGGTTAAACATGTTTAGTTTGAACTAATGCAAACATGTTCTTCCAGCTGTTTTTCTAAAGCCATTGTAAATCTGTCATTGTTGATTGGTCCATAGGTCTACTGATCCAGGTTGAGTGGTCGCTTCAACATTGCTGACAGAGATGTGTAAGCTAGACACCTGCCAAGCCTGTACTTCTTTAAACCTTCGCAAAGCACTGCTTCATTCTTTCGAGGAGGAGGCAAGCTTTGGTCATTTAGTGTTGCAGCTTGTTAGGTCGAGCCTAGAGTAGCGCGCAAGCGCTGCTCTGGCGAAGACTTTATGTAGGGGGCTTCAAAAAGCTGACCAGACGCTCGTGCGTCATGGCCTTTTCCTTCCGGTTACCCGCACGGCCGCCATCTGTTTCCAATTATCGTGCCAGACGCGGGCGCGATAATTGAAAACACATGGCGGCCGTGCGGGTAACCGCAAGCAAAAGGCCATGGTGCACGAGCGTCTGGTCAGCTCAGCAGGCTGCCGCGCTCGTTTGAAAGTGCTACCAGAGGCTTTTGCTGGCCTCAAGCTTGCGTTCACGCACGCAGCCGCCATGTGGATTTCTGTCAAGGCTCATTAAGCCTTGCGTGCCTCTCTCCGCCTTGCTTGCTTGTCTTTTCAGTAGATGTGCCCTTGACTATAGATTGCACGGTTTTCTTGGAAAGCTGAGCTTTTTCTGACCACTTATGCAGAAATAACCCGAAGGACTGTCGTCCCTCTTAACAGCAATCGTCTGACGTTAGAGTGCCTCCTTCTACAGGACTGTGCAGCCTCTTGCACGAAAGGCGTCGGGCGTATTTATTTCGAAAAGTGTTTTCATTAAAAAAAGTTGCAGGCGCACGAACACAATGAAACGTAAATACAGTGTTGAAAAAAGGAATCCTGCAAAAAAAAACAAAGAGTGCTTGGACCCAGTCTTTTTGACAACCAGTAAAAGTGGCTAGGGCGAAATCTGTGCTGAGCGAACAAAGAGGGCTGCAAGGGAAGAACGGGCTTGCACTCTTCCCAATCTGGCATGCGAACAATTTACGGGCGAAATTATGTAGACAGGTGTGTGCGCGTGCATCTGTTCCTATCTCAGTCTAAGTGCGTGTGCAAGTACGCACGTCACGCTTGCAGTGTAAAATGTGTTTTTTTATATTTACTTATAGTGGTGGCTGTATTATCACTATCAATAAAATCGATAGTATTATTGCTATTCTTATAATCGGTATTATTTTTATTGTTGCTATGATTGTTATTTATTTCATTATAGCTGTTAATATAACTTGTCGTGCGTAGCGTTTTTAAAACATTGTGGCAGCTCCTGTTTGTTACCATTAATCAATTTACTCTGTACTTACAATGTTTTCACCTCGGAACTAAGAAAGACTAGATTGGCCTTGACCACGACTGTGCATTGTTTCGTGATGGCTTTATGAGTTATGGGTGCAAGTTCAGCAGTTTTTCCTAAACATACTCTGTTCGGTATTTCTTATTGGCAACTAACATCTATTATGCCAGTTTCTTATTGATGCAACTGGCATTGCATTCTAGTGCCACGACATAGCATGTGTTCAAGTTGCTGTAGGGGAACTGTAAATATTTATTTCCCCAGCTTTTTCTCCTAGGCGATCCAACTGCCTCGCTCGCGGTTTATGTACAAGAGCCATTCGTAATAATCGACTTCCCACTAACAATATCTTTTTCTCCTGTAAAACGGTTTGCACTAACGCTGTGCTTCCTGTTATGTGTGAAATGTTTTTCAAACAAAATTAGCCACTGTGTTTTTCAAATTCATTTGATGCATAAATTCGAGGCTCGTATTTTCTTTTAAATATGTTTGCTAACAAACATATTCTGCCAGGATAACCTTCTTTGAAATATTTGTCGAATCGATGTTTTCTGTTATTATTTCACCCCATCACCAAGGCTGTGTTATTAAATCCTGACCAGATTCCTACTGCTATTATGCTTTTTAGGTCTCGCGCCTAGCGGTGCACTGCGCAGCAGTGCTCGCGCAGCGAGACATTTAGTAGGTGAAAAAGGGATTCAGCACTGACCTAGGAATCGCACGCGCTCGTGCGTGTGCGATTCCTTATGTGCTACCCCATAGGCCGTTTCGTGCGTCTTTGTCTAAAAGACTGCACGCAATTGGCCAAAGGCGGGCGCATTGCTCCGCCCATGGCCTATTGGTGTCTATTACGCGCTTGGTGCGCGTAATAGACACCAATAGGCCATGTGGTTTCAATTATCGTGCCCAGAAACGGACGTGATAATTGAAGTCACATGCTTAGCTGTGGCGCGCGTGCGCGCACCACTTGTCTTTAGTTGTGATGGGACAGAAACTTTTCCCGGCCAATATACGCGAATGCACCTTTTCTGGATTTCTATGACAGCTCTTGGGAACTACAGCGGGGGCAAACCAACAATTATCAGTAATTGGATTGTAGTTTCACCCAATGCTCTATTCCTAGAACCCATGTATTTGTGTATAAAATATTAGCATACAAGGGAAATTGACACTCTGCTTGTCGGGACTCAGTAGGATGAAAGGATGCGTTTAGGCTGCTAATAGCTTGAAGATCACACTCGGATCTCAGGGGTGGGTACTTAACCTCCTGAGCTACAATATCGGATGTTGAAAATGGCCACTTCTTTCCATCATTTATCCCGTTGGATTCTTCAAGGCTGGCTTGTCGCGTGCATTGTCCTCGCCAGACAACAGGTAAGAAGTGCCTCTCATCTTTTGTCTCCCTCGTGTGTGTTTCGGGGTCAGTCAAGCACAGCCGCTGTGTGTGAACCCCCGCAGGCTGCACAGCGCTCTGGCTCTTTTCCCAGCACCATGATGCTTCAAATGAAGCCTCTTTCAGGGACCTTGGCAACAGGACAGCCCTCAGGAGGTACAAGAGCGCTGGCTCATTTAGGGCAAAAGTAAACGTGCCCAGTCACCCAATAAATATTTCCATTTCATTGGCGCATGTGACCTGTGTCTGTTCAGACTTAAATTGGCTTTAAATGCTGCTTTTTATAAAAACGAGTCCACGTTCTTAGCTACTTAGATTATAAGAGGGCCCGGGATGGGTGTGTGTGTGGGGGAGAGGGGGATAAGTTAGTAACTGCAATCAGTAAATACCCTTGTGCGATTCTGCAGCCCCGATTTTTTTATGCATAATTATAGATTTACTGCATTTCCCATATACTCCTTCATCTGCTGCATAATCTGCCGGGGTTAACAAAAACATGTGTTTCTATCTCAAACGGACCAAAATGTACTAAAAACCCGACAACATGTGTTGCCACTCAGTGGAAGACCATTTGCAAAGTTACCTGGTCACATTTCAGTTGCTTATTGCTGTGTTTGAATGTTAACCTAGTACTACTGAGGTAAATTCTTTGCCTGGTCATTGTTAACGTGCAAAAATTGCAAAATAATTAAGTAATACTATCACAAAATGTGCTGCACTATGCCACATAATTTGGGTTGTTCTTGCCACATAATTTAGTGAAGCCTGCAGCATAATTTGGTCCTCCCATGGTGCAAAATTCCAATGACCTTGGTTATATCACATTGGTGCCCTTTCAAATTTCCCAAACCCATTTGCACCAACCAACCAGTTGAAAACTAAATTTGCATAGACTGACAAATGCAAAAATGATATATCAGTCAGTGGGTGCAGATCTCGATTTTGCACTGGTCAGTGGATGCAAAATTGCCGCAGTACAGAATTGCATGACTGTATTTTGTGTAATCCAGCCCCTGCTGTACTTTATTTGAAGGATGAAATATAGAAATGGACATTTATAACGAAAGTTTGGGTGCAGAGCTGACCTGTGAAGACCACTCAAAATACCCACATCCCAGTGTACTGACACTGCATATCCCTTACAATGTCCCCAGCTTCGTCTGGCCTTTTCAAGCCCTTGTGATGGTCAGGTGGCATTGATCCTTTGTTCTTGTTTGTGTGTCTGTCACCTATCTCATGGGTCTCCCTTCTATTAACGTAGTGTCCAGTGGCATCTATGCTGATTCTTGAAGTCTGAAAGCAAACATGCATCAGCAGGCTGGTATTGGTAGTCACTGTAGGGAGAGGAGTGTTAGCAGTCCTCCAATAAATAAGCAACCTTGATGTGAAGTTCTAGTGCTGTCCCATTAAAATTCTAGCAGCCATGCTAAGCAGTGATGCTATTGCCTCTTTAAAAGTATAGCATTCCTTTGGATATGCCCTTTTGATGTCTCGTAAAGGTAATGCAGCTTTTTGAGAAGTGCTGGTACTCTCACAATACATTTTAAAGGCCCTGAGTTAAAGTTCTGGTACTGTCCCATTAAAATTATAGAATCCTTGCCGGTAAGTACTGTTTCTATCCATAAAAGTATAGCAGTGTTCTTAGAAGTGCAGGTCATCTCCAAATAAAATATTTAGCAGTGAGGCACTGTCCTATTAAAGTTATACTCACTGAGAGCTTCAGAAACTGTCAAATGTAGCTGATAAAGGCCTTGCAGGAAACTGTCATTACTATCCAAAAAAAGTAGACCATCCCTTAGGGTCAGATTGTGAGGTGCATGCTGTAGGAGTGCTGAAATTACCAGGGAGGGAAACACCAACTATGGCTGGTAATCGCATCCCTGAACTCTGCAAGTATGAGGTTGAGTTCTAGGAATGGAGAAAAATCATCGCAACCAGAGTTTGCTGGACCCTTTCTCACATGATTATCCCAGATTCTAGTTTTAATTTATTATGAATACTTAAGGGGTTAATCATCGTTTGGGCATGTGTCCTGTTTTATGGGTTTGCACAATCCGTGTCTGTGTTTTGTCTGCTCATGCCTGTTACTTTTTCTCCATCCACCTACAAGCACTGTAGATAACTAATACCATTCTGTTAACACGTACAGGATGGCCAAGCTTCAGCCATGGTAGTGGAAATCTTATTGTTGGGACAGCTGGGAGATCTTTTAGTTCAAACCCAAACCACCATTATTTTGTCGCCACACTACTGACCTAGCACATTCTCCACATTAGCAAGGTCGGGCGATGGACCCTCTAGTCACAGAGGACCAGTCTACTTTTTCAGTTGATGCCGTCAGAATCACAAATTTCCTGATGCCCCAACTCTTTATGATTTTCGGTAAAGTCAGTAGATTTTAGTGCTCTCTGTTAAACTACATTTTCAAATTCATTATTTACAAACCTACGCTGTTGCACTCAATTGTCTCGCAAATTAATATACCGAATGAGTTTTGGGTATGGGTAACGTTGAGCTCCTCTTTCTTGTTTCATTCATCATTGACCTGCCTGCTCAACGGAGAGTCTGGTATTTTAGTTTGTCTAGTGTGGAAGTCTTTATACTCTGTATTATTGATTTGCACAAGTAAGGCTTTACCTATCAACACAATAAAGGAAGAGGGAAACAAAAAGAAAATACAGAGCTGTCTTCTTGTCATGTTCCCTGAAGCAACCTGCTATTTTTAAGTGCCAAAGGCAAAGCGCCAAGCAAAATATACCACAGCCTGCTTTTTGGCTAGTGCTTCTGTTCCTCCATCACTACATGCTTTATGGTATCCTCCTGTCATAAAGATTAAAAGCTGCTTTAGCACAACAGTCATGCTCCACTAACAATGTGTTCCCCTTTGCTTTTCTCACATTAGTTTCCACCTGTGGACATTACTGTCACCTTCAGCAGCCCCCACCGCCACGCCCTCTTACAAGCTTCCACTTTCTCATTTGAACTGTCCCCCTAGCCCCCAGAGAACCACCATCGTTGGCACCATTGTGAGAAAAGTCGGGGCACCTGCTGATGGTCCAAGCTGAGAGGTCAATAACGGAATGGGCATGGAATCTAAGCTCTCCAATCAGCCTCCTGACCCTACCCGAGCACCTCAGTGGCCAGCATGGAAAGACCCCACAGCTCCTATTCTGACACCAAACCTTACCCTGAATGCTCCTAAGCGCCTAAAAGCCCTTCAGTTTGGGTGTAAACGTCGCCAGCCCCTTGCTGCAGATGCAAACTTGGCGGCGTTTGGATAATAACGTTATATGTGTGTGTAGGCAGCTTTTTTGGGGGACGGTATCACTTCATTGGTTTGTCAGTTTTACACATGATGTTTCACCTCATTATTATCAGTATGGCACCCAAATACAGCACTAAGCAATAGAATGCTGGTGGTCAGCCTTTGCGAACGGCCTTTCGCTGTGCAACACCGGTCACTGCATTTTTAGCAACTTTCCATCCACTTCAGCTAAAAACTATTTTTTTATTACAATCTGCTGATTGTGCTGTAGATGATGGATTTTGGTGCAAATGCGGCACATCCATAATTATGTGGGAAACCCCAAAACCGCAGATTTGCACAATTCCAGTGGTTCTGATGATAGTCCCTCTGTCCACAGCTCTTCCTGCTCTCCCTGACCTTTATCATCCCACTCTTCTCCGCCTTCTCAGCTCTCCCTCGCTGCTATGGTCCCACTCTACAGGTGTTCCTGCTCGGCATCTCCTCCTTTGTTCCTCTCTCCACAGCTCTTCCTGCTTGCACTCTACTCTCACCCGTCTCTCCACAGCTCTCCCTGCTTCCACTCTCCTCTCCCCCTCTCTCCACAGCTCTCCCTGCTTCCACTCTCCTCTCGCCCATCTCCACAGCTCTGCCTGCTTCCACTCTCCTCTCGCCCATCTCCACAGCTCTGCCTGCTTCCACTCTCCTCTCGCCCATCTCTCCACAGCTCTCCCTGCTTCCACTCTCCTCTCGCCCATCTCCACAGCTCTACCTGCTTCCACTCTCCTCTCGCCCATCTCCACAGCTCTGCCTGCTTCCACTCTCCTCTCGCCCATCTCCACAGCTCTGCCTGCTTCCACTCTCCTCTCGCCCCTCTCCACAGCTCTCCCTGCTTCCACTCTCCTTTCGCCCATCTCCACAGCTCTGCCTGCTTCCACTCTCCTCTCGCCCATCTCCACAGCTCTGCCTGCTTCCACTCTCCTCTCGCCCATCTCCACAGCTCTGCCTGCTTCCACTCTCTTCTCGCCCCTCTCTCCACAGCTCTCCCTGCTTCCACTCTCCTCTCGCCCCTCTCTCCACAGCTCTCCCTGCTTCCACTTTCCTCTCGCCCATCTCCACAGCTCTGCCTGCTTCCACTCTCCTCTCGCCCCTCTCTCCACAGCTCTCCCTGCTTCCACTCTCCTCTCGCCCCTCTCTCCACAGCTCTCCCTGCTTCCGCTCTCCTCTCGCCCCTCTCTCCACAGCTCTCCCTGCTTCCGCTCTCCTCTCGCCCCTCTCTCCACAGCTCTCCCTGCTTCCGCTCTCCTCTCGCCCCTCTCTACACAGCTTTCCCTGCTTCCGCTCTCCCCTCGTCCCTCTCTCCACAGCTCTCCCTGCTTCCGCTCTCCTCAGCTCTCCCTGCTTCCGCTCTCCTCTCGCCCCTCCCTCCACAGCTTTCCCTGCTTCCACTCTCCCCTCGTCCCTCTCTCCACAGCTCTTCTTGCTTGCCTCCTCTACCGTCGCTCTGCCCACATTTCTTACTGCTCCCTCTGTGCTCCCTGGCCCACCTCTCCACGACTCTTTCTGACTCCCTTTCCCCTTTCGTCCCTTGGAGAGGAGAAAACACGAACTTGAAGGAGGGCAGAAGACCGCTCCCTGCCTAGATGGACTATCCCAGTCATCCCTCATGTGGCCCCAGTGCCTGGATTGTTACAGAACAATACTGCAGTCGTGACCTCCAAGGATGGACGACACAAGTCCTCAGGGCTGCCGGCCGCACCCGGCACATTTCTTCCGTCATAGTTAGGACGTAGTTTGAAAGTTAAGGGTCATAGAGCACGATTACCCGGGTGGGCAGTGGTTATTCTGAGGCATTGACCTGTCACCTCAGTGCCTAGTTCAAGGCGTCAGTGGGTGCACAGGCCAAGCACGCCCATGTCTGATACCCCTCTCGTTATTTCTAACTGCCTCTCACTATCCCCTTCCTGCAAGTGAGGTTTGTGGCTTTTTAGGTATTGGTTTTGACACTGCAGCTATATATTGTAAGATTCCAATACACACATGGTGGGCCTTAGGTCCGCCTCGTTCAACCTTTGCTTCCCTCACACATCGTTCATGTTTATTACAGTTAATTAAAACCATTTCTTCTAATACCATAAAATAATTACAAAAAATTCATTAATTTTCGGGGCAAAATAGTGCCAGTTAATGTATTTAAGTGCAAACAAATATAAAATAATCTACATATGAAGCTCTTTAAAATTATTTAAACAAAGTGCGCTAGAAAAAAAAAAAAATCGCAAGCAGTGAAATCTATTAAAATAAGGACTGTTACGTAAAATGCATGTGATCATTGCCGGGCCGCACTGTAAATGTCACACTGTTTGTATGGCCCATAGAAAAAAGCATTTGCACTGCAATAGGTCTCGCATGTGCGAGAGTTTAAGCTATTGGCATTGCAAATAACAATGCCTTTTATTTATGTTTTAAAAACTAACACATGAATAGAAGGCATTGTCATTTATAATGCCAATAGCTAAAACTCTCGTAAATGCGAGACCTA
The DNA here is from genome assembly GCA_963921515.1 of Calotriton arnoldi. Lineage (NCBI taxonomy): Eukaryota > Metazoa > Chordata > Amphibia > Caudata > Salamandridae > Calotriton > Calotriton arnoldi. The sequence goes on from CAWUFW010000737.1 coordinate 1,279,614, forward strand.
TTGCATTGCAAATGCTTGTTTTTTAGTAGAAAAGAGTTGAGCCCTTTAAAACGCACAAGTTGGAACATGCGCAGAAGTTGCTCCTGCTCGAGACAATGTTGTTAATTTAAAAGCGGGCGCCGTGCTGAAAGTTAAAGCGTGGCCGGGGGGGGGGGGCAATGAAGGTCTTTAAACCGCGGGTGCCATTGACGACTGTGTGCGCCCGTGTATAACAAGAACAAGCATTGGCATAGCCAATAGTTCTCGCCTTTGGGAACTTATAAGTGTTTAGTCAGAGATATTGACTTTGCCTATGTCTTTAAGCTGTGCTGTACAGAAGTCTGCAGCATGCTGAAAAGTTATATTAAAGAAGTGTCAGAAGCATTTTTTGTTACCTTAGATATGACCAAGAAAGCATTATGTACAACTGAACGACCATATTAAACAAGCATTGGCATAGCCAATAGGTCTCGCCTTTGGGATCTTATAAGTGTTTAGCCATGCAACAGTTGATGTTGTTGCACCAAGGATATTGTGCTGCATAAGTAAATACTTATAAGGTCCCAAAAGCGAGACCTATTGGCTATGCCAATGCTTGTTTTTAGATTCTTAGAGCCTCTTCTATATGAGACAAGTTACCTACCTTTCCTCATGTTTTTTGATGCATACTCTTGGTTCTCAAAGATTTGTTGTCTCCTTCCCACCTCTCATGTACATCTTGAAGAATATCTTTTTAATGATGTATCATTCAGTTTCATTTAAGTTGTGTGCATGGAAGGGCACTTATGAAAGGAGTGATCATTTTAAAACTACTTTGATTTAGGTACAAGACTTTGCATTTTAATGGAATTAAATTGATCTTCAATTGCATAGTCTACTGTTGAGGTTTTCTAAACCACACCTTGGGATTTGCTCTTCTCCAGGGTTATCAACCCTGTAGCTGATATCTGCACCATCTGTAACTAGATTAACATCTCCGCTGCATTGTTGATTATGAATGTAAAGGTTATGGCGTCCATCTTATATGGGGCAGAACTCTGGGGGTTCGAAAATCTGTCCACCCTAGCACAGGCCCAAAAAAGCTTCCTGAGAGGTTTGGTTGGTCTCCCTCAGAGTACTCCTCTTACTCCTTTATATTTTGATCTGGGGTGCCATTCACTAACAGAGGTTGCTAGGTTTAAACCATTGGCCTATTGGAGAAGGCTCTGGTCTACTCCGGAACTAGCCCATTATGCCTCAGCTCTTATGGACATCAGGGGAATTGACACTTCTCATAAGATCAGGTGGCTACAACAGGTCAAAAGATCCCTGGTGGACATGGGCATGAGGCAGCTTTGGGAGGAACCAGCACATAACACTTTTCCTTCTAAAAGGTATTTAAAGATGCGTACTGGACTATGATTAGATCTGGTATTCTGAGTTCCTCCAGATCGTCATCATTGACCAGTACCTTCTTGGATCACAAGCTGGAACCATTATATGAAGAATTCTGGGATTTTATAACCAAGCCCATTGACAGAAAACGTTATTTTCAGTTCCGGATAGGAACGTTGCCAACCAAAGTTTTCACCAAGACCTGGCACCCTTCCCAAGATAGCAAATGTCAATTTTGCCATAGTATGGATGAAACAATCTCCCATATATTTTTTGCTTGTCCAGCATATTGTTCTCCTCGGAGAAAATGGCTCAAACCAATTTGTCAGAACCTTGGTACTAGGCTGAGCGATACTGCGCTAAGATTACTAAAGACTAGTACCCAAGAGGCAATTGTGATTGCTGTAGCGAAATTCTTGGGATGGGCCTGGAGAATAAGACAAAGGCCGAAAACAAGCAGACTGCGACAGTGTCTATTAATGCTCTGTCTTCTGCTTAGTTTTCTAGTTCTGTTACATATATATTCATAATTTTTTTTATATTTGTATAGGGGCCAGATGGTATAGATCATTTTATGAAATGTTTCCTTTTAAGTCTGTATCGTTTTTAAACTTTTGTAAGGGAACTATACTAATTAGTTTTTAGTAGATGTCTTTGTTGTCTTTTAAATTTGTATTTGTATAGTCTTGATGTGAAATGGATTTTATATATGTATTATGTGATGATGTAAATATTTTTGTCTTTTATGATCATTTTGGTCGAAATAAAGACTGACAAGTGGATTATGAATGTACTTAGGCTCATCCAGTTATGAACCCATCTATGTGCCACCCATTTTTCCATGCTAGTGGAATTAATTTACCAGTGGTTGGCTATCACCCAGCCAATTTGTATCTAAATGTTTGTCTGGTTCCTATTGGAATTACATTGGTTTGCTTACAAGTCTGTGCTGTACATAGTATAAAATGTCCTAGTTTTCATAATGGAAAGTTTTACTACAAGTCCATGAACACTTGGGAAAAAGTTAATCATAGTTCATCCTGTCAGGGTGCACATATCCCCTTTATAGTCCTCCGTCCATGATACCTCCTCCTCCTTTCTTCATTCGGCATTCTGGTGGACAGTTATCCTTTATTCCTGCTTGTTCGAATCATTCCCTGTGAACAAGGAACGACTTTGAGAACACATCCTCAATAGTCAGACAAAAGCATGTACGACCACATATCCTGATAGGTTTGTATTGACATCATACATCAGAAAAACCCACATACATCGTGTTAAAAGGGCATGCAATTATAAAGATATTACTTACATCAAGCACACACATTATAAACAATACCGTGGGTGGGGTGGGGCGGAGAAATCAGTCCTCGCCTCCATGTCCTTAATAAAATTTAAAGTTTCCGTTTCAAAAGTTAGGAAATTTGATTCCCTATGTCCGCACCAGAGGCGAGGATTATGCTAGTTCAAATCTTATCTGCCACCAGGGCTGCCACATTAGGAAGTGGATTAAAATAGAAACGATTGAACATTGAGTCCAGTGACCAATCCGCTGCGTTTATAATGTCTTCCAAGTGTGCCCCCTGGAAGAATGCCTATGAGGCCATTGCTACTCTGGTAGAATGTGCCCTAAACCTTTTCGTATCCATGCCTGCTTCTTGCATGGCCCACCTAGTGATGGTAGGGGAAGACACAGCTCGGTGTGGTTTTCTGAGAGGAATAAGAAGTTGTTGCTCCCCAGGAGGATGGAGTTCCGGTCATGGCTGCTTAAGTATTAATGCATCTAACTACACACTGTTTCGGAGAGTCTGGGAAAGCTGGATAGGAGGCCACACAGGAGTTGGTTTCTGTTCGTCTAGAAATATGGAAGGCAATACCTTTTGGAGTGAACACTCCTCTGGTGATGTCCCATTCCCTGACATCAGATACTCTTCTACAGAAAATAAAGCATGGGAGAGAGGCCAATTTGGCTGACAATTGTTTCCTGAAAAGATACTTATTCCTAGGTCAGGAACTAAACAAATTGAGTGCTACATTGACATCCCGCAGGACTGAGTATCTTGTGTTCAGGAATGGAGACACGTATACCCCCAAATAGTTTCCGGATCAAAGAATGTTCTCCTACAGTGAGGCCTTCAATCGGTGGGGGGGAGGGGAGGGAGGGTGCCCCACCGAGATTGTTGAATGGAAGGTATTGACTAGTCTGTAAGCCAAGCCCTCGGTTGCTAATGTGGCTAAAAAAATCAGGATACTGACAATTCCCATACCTAAGGGATCCAACTTTCTTTGACGACACCAACTCATCCATCTGGACCAAGCAGATCGATATCTCTTCATTGTGCTACCTGCCCATACCTTGGAGAGTAGGAACGCAGCCTGGAGTGAAAGTCCCTGGGCATACCATTGTTCCCGGTAATCCTCCACGGCATAAGTCACAGCGAGCTCTCCAGAACCAGATGGTGGGGATTACCTGACGGATCCTTGAGGAGAGCTGGGGACAGGGGTAGACGGATTGGAGAAGCCCAAGAAAGTTCTATCAGACCTGGAAACCACCCTTGAGTCCTCCAGAAGGGGGTTATTACCACCACAGTCACCCGTTGTCTCCTGCTTTGGGTGGAGAGTCGCATTATCACAGAGAACATGGGACTGCATATCCCGTCTCCACATCCCAGTTTTGCTAGCAAGTGTGCGTCGCGAACGCCAATGGTTCCGGGCTTTAACTGAAATATTTGGCCATCTGGTGGTTCAACCTCGAAGCAAACAGGTCCATCGAGAAGGGACCCCATCTGGATTTGATCGCCCGGAACACTGACAAATCTAGTTTCCAAAGGCTGAGGTCCCGATGGTACTTTGATTGCCAATCCGCCACTTGGTTGGCGGAGCCTGAGACGTGTTCTGCCGTGACCGAGATCTGGTTCTCGAGGCAGTATTCGAAAGATCTGGACCAAGTCCAATAGAGGTTTGGATCCTGTCCCCCAAGATGATTGATGTATCGGACAGCCGCCACGATGTCCATCTTGAGGAGGATCAGCATTGAACCTTCTCTTTTGTCCAACACTTGACCGCAAAGGAGCCGGCCATCAGTTCTAGACAGCTGATATGTAGAGCACTCTGTCGATCTGACCATTTGCCTCCGGTGGAGAATTCTTCACATCATGCCCCCCAACTAACGCCACTGCCATCAGATTCTATCACCAGGTCTGGTTGTAACCCGAAGATGGTGCGGCCATCCACGCCTCCATGTGAGCTAGCCACCAGTGGAGTTCCGCTTTTGCATTGTCCGTCAGAGGTACACTCTGAGAGTATGTCAGATCCTTGTAGAGGGGCGAGATCTTGAGCAGTTGAAGGGCCCTGTAGTGGATGGGGTCGGGAAAAATGGCCTCAGTGAAGGAGAGGAGTCCTACCACTTGAGCAATCTGCCTCAAAGATGTGACCGGTCTGGATAGCATGCAGTCAGTTTGTGTCTGATCTTGGTTACCTATCGTGTCAGAAGGCTCAGGGTGGCATGGACCGAGTCCACTACAAAGCCCAGAAACACTAGGGACTGTGTAAGGAATAAGCCCGAATTTTTTTTTTGTTGTTTTCCTCTCTCGTTGATGAGCAACCCCAGAGATTGGAGGAGAGAGACCGTCAACTGAAGATAGGCTTGCAACGTTTGCGGGCTTTGATTCATCATCAGGATATCGTTTAGGTACATGATTAGGCGAATGCCTCTGTCATGGAGATGCTCCACGGCGGGGGGGGGGCGGCTTGGATGGGGGAGCTGTAAAACTCTATCTGGAACCTCTTGCTTGTGGCCTTCTCTGGGTCCTCCTCTGGAGCCCCTGTTTCGAGGATATCCGCAGGTGGAGGAGAAACCCCCCCCCGAACCTGGATTGATCCTGCCATTGCCCACGTCTAGAGACTTGTCCCCGGAACGAGGCCTTGTGGTGCACACAGCCCACCAAGCACCCCGTACCACTGCCAGCTCAGGTGAAAACCCGGGGGTTAAATATCTTTTTGATGGAGAACTGAGCCTTATCCAATGAATTGACTGTGCCAATGAACTTACTTAACCCTTTAATAAAGGGGCCAGCCTCTGAGGTGGCCAGATCCCCCAACTTAGGATCGATTTTAATGAGCAGGGATCTCCTGCGCTCAGTTGACAGGGCACAGTTGGCATTGCCAAGGAATATAATAGCCCTCTGTGCCCAGTCTGACAGGACTTCCGGGGAGATAAGGGATCCGGAGGATTGGTATCCTTCGCCATATCTAATATTTTGGTAAGGGGTCTGGCGCTGTCAAGGAGCTTGTCCTGACAGGACCGCCAAGAGCGGTCTGTGCCCTTCTTAGGGTCACAAATGTATTTGGTGAGGTAGGTCACCATGCGGGGGTCTATTTCTGGGTAAGGGCAACTTTACCCACCAGAGATGGGTGGGTAAAGGTGGGGACACTCCGCCTTGAGGCAGTTGCGGACTTCCTTATCAAGAGATTTTAGATAGCGCTCTGCCACGCATGTGGCAACCTTGTCCACGGGGGCCCAATCAGATGACCGGGAATGCAAGAGGTCCTCCGGGTCGAACATGTCAGAGTCTAACCCAGGCGTGCTGTTTCCGCCGTTGCACTGCTTAGGTTCAGTTGAGCGGCGCCAGGGCCTGTCTGGCTCTGTATCCCCGTCCGATCGGGGGAATCGTCGCCATCTGGTGTATGGGAGCTAGGCGATGTCGCCAGGCATAAAATGGGTTGTTTGGGCACGGAGGGGGATACCCTAAGGCTCCGCGAAGGTATTCTGGATCAGAAAGGCACGCTTCAGCTGGTCAATGGCATCGAAGGCGACCCCCTGGGGCGTGGGCTTGCTTCTTTTATGAGATCTGGGGTGTCTTAGGCTGGCCTGTAAGCTCAAGGGCGGACGACCCTTTGGGTTCTTCCCTCAGATTGAAGGGTCGTCTTAAGCACTGCGCTGCTAGATGGAGGAGACTGTCCTCTGTATGGAGGCATCCATGACATCACAAAAATCCTCATCAATTGGGAGGTAAGTACTGACACTTCCTCCCTGTAGAAATCATGCAGCTCCTACATGTTAGGGCAGTTTATACAGGGTGAACCTGTGCCTTGAAGGCACCAAAGGCTACACTATTGTACACCAACGCCCTGTATACACTGGGCCAAAAATATTGGTATTGTATATTTTGTATACAGTAATGCACTTGTATTGGTATAGTTAGTATAAACACAATCCTCAGCACACGTCTTTTAAGTAATATGCAATTATCCAATTTGTTTTAGTCAAGCATAAATGATACAGAGAAATTTTCGAGCTTGGTTTCTTTTCTTTATTCTCTTTGTTCTTGCATCAGCCAACACGTGTTTCGTCGCACAAAGGAATTTTGTCGAAGATCCACGGTTAAATGCGACGTGGACATCGGAACATAGATTTTAATTTTCCAGTGGGATGTAATTATCACCACTGATAAAGGAACATTTTGGACTCTTGTAAGCCTTGAGAAAGTCGCGGGACAAAATTCCTTTGTATTATAATTAATGACGCTCGCTGGCCTCGGATACAGACCCCTGACGGGGCGTCAGCACATGCTACTTACACGAGGGAAGAATAAGCCCAGAGGCTAAACAGGGGCGTTGTACTCCAGGCACCCAGGACTCAAGAGAGGCGGGCGGCTGGTCGTGCTGTTCCTGTCGCTGTCAGCAAAGGTGCCTGAACAGTACGAGCGGCGCATACACTCCATGAGGGAAGCCTCAGAAGAGATGCGCAAGCACCCCTATCGGTCGGACGACTGTGCTGCACAGCCCCAACACACCTCTGACAGGTGACCACCCCTGACAAGTGACCGCCCCCGCAGAGGCCTTGAACCCTGTAGAAGCGAGTTATCACTTCCACGGTGAGACCGAGTACCTAAAGGCAATAAGATTCATGAAAAAGCATAAACAGCATGAATAAAAAACACTTATACCAGAAAAGTACGGCCCACTAGCCCTTCACTTAACTATCGGCTGTGAGGAGCAGCGAAGAAAGAGGCGGAGGCATCATAGATGGAGGACTATAAAGGGGATATGTGCACCCAAACTATGATTAAGTTTTTCCCAAGTGTTAATGGGACTTGTAGTTTGATATTGTTTAACATGGCTGCTTATTTTTTTATTTTACCCCATTTATAAAGCGCATACAATCATCCATCTAGGGGACATCACAGCACTAGAAATTTCCCTATCTTTCCAACTGTGAGAACCGGAAGTGAGATTTAGGGTCAACTCCTGAAAAACTTTGTAATCTTTGAAAAACCAAGTTTTTCATTTTTTTCGAAACCACAAATGGTTATCAGTCAGGCGAAAGTCTAAGGGTAGAGTGTTCCAGTGGGCTGCTGCCAGATAAGAAAACGAGCTGCTGCTGGTTCTGACTTTTTTTTTATCCATTTGGCCTTGGCAAGCGCAAGGTTTTGTGATCTCATTTTGCACGCTAGATTGTAAAATTCCACTCTGGCTTTAAGAATTTCGGGCCCAGTGTTATATCATGTCCTGTATGTAGGGCAAAGAAGGTTAAATCTTGCTCTTTTTAGGTCGAGCCTAGCGCAGCGCGCATGCCCTGCTCTAGGAAACGACCTCTTGGAATCACTCTGGACTTTGCACACGCTCGTGCGTGTGTTTTTTTTTGGAGCTTTTTTTCTATTGGTCTTTGCGTGCAAAGACAGCACGCAATTGGGCAAAGGCGGGTGCATGTCCCACCTTTCCCAGGAAATGTATCCGCCCACGGCCTACGGCTTGCGGTTACGAGCAGCGGCGCGCAGTGTGCCAAAGGTTATGTGTCAGATTTCACACGAGCGCGCGCGCACCACTCGCGGGACGCTGCAGCTGCATTCCTCGCCCCTTGTTCTTAATCCCAGCCTCCTTTTAGGTCAAATTATGTTTATTAGTGAATCCCGTGTCATTAGTTTGTTGGACTACACTTGCCTCAAGGCTGCACTCGTAAACTAGCGGCACGCTGACTCACTCGCTCCGTTGGCAGCGCCGGGGATTACCATTTTCTTTCCCAAAATGGCCGATACTTTAGCAAAGCTGTATTACAAAACGTGTCATTTTTGCACGAACTCATTTTCTGTTTTTGGTCTCACTGTTATCTTTCTGATCGTTTTGGGAGGTCGACCTCCGACGCATCTAGAAAGTTGTTTAACGCACACGGAAAACGTCGGACCCCGGCGATTAGACAGCGGTGTCACTGTTTCTGTTCCAGCATGGCGACTCCCCACCCGGAAGTGTTTACTGTCCGTGTATTTCAAGCTCACTCTCAGCGCTCGCTCTCCCTTCTCGTGACCTCCACTAGGTCTGTTCCCTCTCCCCGCACTCCTCTTTCTTTTCAACTTTTTCCTACCTCACTTACCATCCCGCCTTCTTTTCCTCCACTACTCTCCCCCTGCTACCCATCGACGCTCCCTCCTTCCCCTGCTGTCCCCTTTTCGGAGTGTTCCAATGTTTTCATCTCCCCTTTCATCACCACTACCCTCAGCCCTCCTCTTCATCTCTTCCCTCTTCATCTCCTTCCCTCCATAAGTCTCACTGACCTGCACTCTCCCTCGTCAGCATACTTCCCTCCTTTACTCCTCTCTGCTCAGTCTCCTCCACTCCTCCCGTGTCCAGGCTGGACCTCCCTCTCCTCCTCCGCTCCACCACTCTCACTCCCAAACTCAGCTGCCCTCCGCCCTGTCTATCAACTGAACTATCCACTCATTCACCTCGCCCTCTTCCTCAAGCCCCTTTTTTCCGACTAGCCCCCCTCTCTTCTACACCTATCTTCTCTCGTCCCTCGTCTGCTTTGCCCTCTCCCTTCCGCGATCATCCCACCTCTCCCCACCCTGTACACCTTCCTCTCATCTTGACTCTCTCACATTTACTGTATCCACCCCCCCTCTTCATCTTGTCTTCTCCGCCTGCCCTCTACGCCACAACCCTGCTTTCCACCCCTCCCCTATCCACCGCTCACTCCCTCTCTACTTCCCCCTTCTCTTCTCTCTCCCTTTTATGTCACTGCCTCTCGTATTCAGCCGACCATACCGCCTTCTTCCTGTACCCACCCCAGTGTTCATTTTCCTCTCTCGTTTCTAGCCCTGCTTTCCTCCCTCTTCCACCCGCCCTTCATTTGACCTCTCTCCACCATCTCTCCTTCCTCCACCCCTCTACTCCTTTTCTTCTTATGTCAACCCTTTACTTTACTTCAGCAAATGGCATTGATCAGTGCCTCAAAATAAGCACTTAAAGCGCAGGTACAGGTTGCGGCGCTGGCTCAACATTCTCAAACTTTGTACAGATATTTTTTTAATGCATTTTCGGGCACGAACTTCCCACCTGACTTCAAAACAGCACACTGTATCTGGGTTTTCAGCACCACTGGCCATGATCGAAACGAGCTGCTTACTTCAAAACAAATTATGTATTCCTCATAGTTTTAACAACAAGCATTGGCATAGCCAATAGGTCTCGCCTTTGGGACCTTATAAGTGTTTAACCATGCAACAGTTAATGTTGTTGCACCAAGGATATTGTGCTGCATAACTAAATACTTATAAGGTCCCAAAAGCGAGACCTATTGGCTATGCCAATGCTTGTTCTCATTGGCAATCAATGTAGGGTTGTCAGGCAGACTGATGCCGAGCTGTATCTGTCCATATTGCAGATCCGCCTGGCAGCCTGATTATTAAGCATAATCCTTGACTCTGGTCCCGACATAGAAACAAAACCTTTGCTGAATTCTGAGTAGGTAATAATAATTAAAACTTTATATAATGATTAGAATGTAATTTTGCTACCACTAAGCATTGTAAATAACAGCCGTTGCTCTCTCATACTGTAACGTTTTGCTCATGCTCAGTCCCTTAGTTAAAGAAGTCTGTTATATTGTATTAGATTGGTTTGGCATGAATTCCTTTTGATAAACTCACTTTGCCGTGAGTCCTTTAACCCACTCTTTTCACAGTATTTGGCTACCAGTTGTGAGCGATTCTGTTAATGTGAATCACTAATGTGAATCTGACAGGCATGCATTTACCTCTTGCTCCTAATTTTGTGATGTGGAACTACATCTGTCTATCACCAGTCAATAATAACTAATCAAAAGGTTTTTCCTTGCTACCACAACTGGTTATTAGTATGCATGCCTTCTCAGTCTGTGATTTTATTCAATTGTAAGATGTAGGAGAACCATCCATACTATTTATTTGATAATATTGGTCCTTCTGGAGCTCCTCTGTAGACTACCATCATTGGTATTTGTTCTGAAAAATTAATAGAGTATAGGTCCAGTGTGTCTTAGTCCTGTGCATGTTGTTCTCCTTTCAGCATCACGATTGCGCTCTTGCATTTCTTACTTTTATTCACATGTGGAAATGTACCTTTTTAGGGGTACACTGGTGCAGGGTCACCCTTTTGTCCACGGATTCAAAAACCAACAAAATAGAGATCAACACTGAAGCTGGAATTCAAAATAACAATTTTATTAACTTCTCATGAGTGGAACCACGTCCAACAACACTCTCAAGTGTTGCAGGAGGTGGCACACTGGCTTAACAAACTCCTTGCAACGTAAGCAAATAACAGAACAAGCATTTACAATGCAATAGGTCTCGCAATGACATTGTTTTGAGCTATTGGCATTGAAAATGTTATTGTTTTTTTTTCCCTTCGTGAAGCATTAATCAAGTAATGGTGTTGTAAATGACAATGTCTTTCTATTTGTACTATTTTCGGTGCCTCACAACATTCCGAACTACAAGCTCCAGAATGCAAAGTTAAAACACAGAGCTGGGTCAGATACTCAGCTCTGGCATAGGAACTTAAGCTGCCTGGTAAACTTGTTACAAAGATCTAAAACTCCTCCCGATCAGTTGTGAGCAGAGACTCAAGAGATGCGGTTTTCCTTTGCATTATGGGACATGTGGTCCTTGAAGAGATGTAAAGAAGTGTCAGCGCAGCGCTTGTTGTATCTACTCGCACCTAACCTGTGATGTCCAATGTTAGACAGTCTGCATCGGTCGAGAGGCCGGGTATGGCATAATAAACAATACCTTGACCGCCCCCTGCCCTCTCCGGACAGTGTTTAAGTGCCTTTCACAAACGCATTCGCTATCTACAGTGCCGTGAGGCTATTCAGTTCACGTGGGCGCTGTTTAACAATTCATACTGAGGACAAAGCGAAGACACATAATGTTTGTTGTGTGCTTTGCACTGCTTCTGCCACACACCCCAGTGTCCTGCGAACTCGTCTGTAAAATCACACTGTGATGCAGAAGTTGTTATTTAGCGTCCAGTTCCTTTAATATGTTTTGTTTAGGCGCTTTCAATTTTATCAAACCGGGGATGGGCAGATTATATGATTTGGCCAGGATCACACTTTGCTGCTAAGAGAGAAAGTGTGAATTATTGTGCAAGGTCCTCGGATGCCATTTTCTCCCTCGACACTACTGGCCTCATTGTTATATTAGATAGCGCTGGTTGTGTAGTATTAGCACTGGTTGTGTAGTATTAGCGCTGGTTGTGTAGTATTAGATGGCCCAAGTTGTGCAGTATTAGATAGGGCGGTTGTGTAGTATTACATAGAGTGGTGGTGTATCTCCAGCTAAGCTGGTAGATTTGCATTTGGTTAAACATCAATGAGCAGCAGATGTGTATGGCGGGAAGCACCGGGTTCCCACTGGGCGCGTGTCCACACCACTAGTCTCCATCAGTGCTGCCACGCTCTCTTGCAGCCTTGGTGGAGGAGGTCAAAGGTTCTGTGCGCATATTTAAATATGCACACAGATTTTGTGATGCATTTCACATGTGGTATGCCCGGGGGCGTGGCAGACGCACGTGTGTCCAGAATTCACAGATGCTACGTGAAAGTCATAAGAGAAAGCTGCCAACGCCAGATAGCCACAAGAGGACGGCAGACTGGAGCATAAGACTGGCGCATCCTTGTTGCTAGAGGGAAAGAGCGTCCAAACAGAAAAATATAAGTTGGTCCCTAGCTTTGAAAATGTCATCTGGTTCATTTATCTGGCTGAGTAAAACCTTGCACAGGACTCCTGATGGGAAGGTGCAATGCAACGAAAGCCGTACTGTGTGCCCTCCTTCTACTGCAGGTCCCTTTGCACAAATACTTCAGGAAGGCCTAAGCATTTATAAATGCGCATCCCAAAAGTAAAATCCTTCACATTTCGTTTAAGGCGCACGCAGAGAATTCACCCCCTGCCCTTTGTGATTATGTGCGGTGTGAATGGAAAAGATTTTTGACTTCCCGAATGCAGGAAAAGGGTAGTGACAGGCAGAGGCAAAGGCAGTTATTAACTGTCATACATAAGCATTTATATTTTATCTTTGACCGGGAAATAGTCTCGAAGTGGCACGTACAAAGGGCGGGCACGGACAACCGAGGGTCGAGAAGGCACGGACATTGGGAGCGGGTGGGTGGGTGGGGGGAGATAGCGCATGCGGAGTGTAAACAAGAGGAGGAGCAGGAGTGCAGGGGAGGAGGCACACACGCAAACAAATATAAATAAACAGTTGCCCTGCATAGCGCTGCCACACAGAAACGGAGGGAAGGAGGAGAGCCTCGCTACGCTCGCAGACCCCCTCCTCCTCCTCCTCCATTTGAAGAGTCCATTTCACCCAAAGTGCAGTGAAGGCAGAACAAGGAACCTGGCCTACTTCAGTTCACAGCATTTCCCATTTAATAGACAGCCCTTCTCTGCTTCTTTGCCCTCACCAGGTTTGTTTCCCAGATCCTGAGGTGAGTAGGCACACGACTGCTGGTGAAGGCTGCCTGCAAACAAAGTGGTTCCTCTGTGTGATTCAATGTTGGTACAATTTGCACGCAGTTGTTTGTATAGACGCCGTGGGCGTGTGTTGTTGCACGCAACCTTCATTATTGCGATGTATCAGTTTGCTGCAATAACGGCCCTTCCCTGCTGCTTTACGGCACCGCTTTGTTCTGTAAACAAAGCAGGTTGAATGCCTTAGAAGGGGGTGTGCGAGTCGAGAGCCCGCACGCTCATAGAACTAGGTGCACGTGGTCGGGCGGTAGCCCCCCGTGGGCTGCGGGTTAAGAGGGCAGTCTCTGTTTACTCATTGTGTGCGCAGGGCGGGAGAGGGGGGGTCTCAGTTAATCTGCCACCTGACCCCGCGCTCTGAAGTGGTCTGGGTGACGCGTGGCGCTTTATAACACTCTTAGCGATTATAAATATACAATCTCATAGCTAGCTACGTGCGGTGGCAATCCGCGTGCACACGTAAACGGTTTGAGGAAAATGTTTAACCCTGTAAGAATCTAGATTTCAGCCTGACACGGCCTGTGTTATGCTGATCACGCTGCCTGCACGCCCCAGTTGGCTCTCTGATTGGTTGACAAGGTCCACCAATCAGAAAGCTTATTTCGTAGTTGCCAACCAATAAGAGAGCCAACTGGCCCGTGCAGACAGCGTGACCAAACCAGTCCGTAGACTCGCTGTCTCATGGGCGTGTTTAAAAAAGCCATAGGGCGGTAACCAAAACCGCTAGAAACAAATTAAAACACAACGTTTTACATAAATATCCACCTTGCCCAATTGAAAGCATGGTTACCTAGAAGGGTAAACCCAAATAACGTCACTGGGACCTGGGTATAGAGCAGTACATACGGAGAATGGTCCCAGTGTACGAATTACTGTGTTTAAAAGAACCAAGAAAATCATACACAGTTATACACAGAATCGTAGTATTCTTAATGAACAGTGTTATTTAATCACACTGAACAACCTGTATTTTATAACATATGTTAACACATTATTCAAAGCAGTGCCCCAGGAGGGAATGGTGAGGGTGTAGTGGATGTTCATGGACTGAGACGTTTCCTTTACCTACGAATTATATGAATACGGAGCCTTTTTGCCCGATGCTGTGAATACTTTAATTCACTTCCCAGGCCCAGCAGACTAATCCTGACTAGACCTTTCCTTCCTTAAACAGCAACAATAGAGTGTTTTGCTCGCTCACACCGATTTGGAGCCTACGCGCCCTGTTTTCTCCTTGGGCCCATCGTTTGGGCTACTTATGGTAACTCGCCCCCAGTTTCCCCTCCCCACACTCCTGTCCTGAGGAAGACCCCATTGTAAGGGACATACTTACCTACCACTTTCCAGGGGTCGAAACGTCGACATCTACCACACTAGCCAGTCTGACCAACAGCGATTGATCACTGTGGCTTTATCTATAACTATGGCTATTTAAATATCTGGATGTAATGTGATGTATTTGGCTCTTGTATGAGCCCTTTCCTGAGAAATAACTAAGTTTGTGAATTGTACACTGTTCCATTCACTACCTTATCCTCACTTCATCCACTACACCCTCACCATTCCCTCCTGGGGCACTGCTTTGAATAATGTGTTAACATATGTTATAAAATACAGGTTGTTCAGTGTGATTAAATAACACTGTTCATTAAGAATACTACAATTCTGTGTATAACTGTGTATGATTTTCTTGGTTCTTTTAAACACAGTAATTCGTACACTGGGACCATTCTCCGTATGTACAATTGAAAGCATGGGCGGTAACAAAAGTCCCTCTTCAGAAAATAACTTTACCCCAATAAATCTCTCGCTGCGCACTGCAACGCTAGGCGCGAGACCTAAAAAGGAACAAGTTTAAACATAGGAATAACTATCGGCAAACAAGGGCAGATGAATAACCACTTGGTCAGCAAAGTGGGAGGGAGGAGCAGAAATGCTTATGGCAGTGGTAAATGGTGACAGTTACATTCAAGACCAGGTGCACTGGCAGCTTACGAAACCCGCAGCACATACATTGTTTTAGCTGAGTCAAGAAGTCACTAAAATAGACGGCACAGGCAGGGAAAAAGACGATGAGCAGAGAACGAAAGAATTACAAAGCTAACAAATGGACACCACAGCCAAAATGACTGTAGCTTATGCTAACGTAAAATATTACACATTTCCACAGACGACCCTTTTAGCATAAGCTGAAGACATTTTCTTATGCTTTAAAAGGGGTACGATAATCATCATGGGTGTCTATTAACATTAGCTCATTAATTTCCTGTTCCATTGCTAAATGATCATTTACATTTTGGACCTTCGTTTTTGATGGCAAACAAGTAGTACACGTAGAAATACAGAGGGAACAGAACATTGGCCCACATTGAATACACAAACAGCAAGAAAAGAGAATCGCAATAATAAAAATGAGGCCGACAATATTTTCAAACCCCATACAGAAAATATGTTCCCGAACCATCCAGTCCATGTTCCTGAATCCTGATGGATTTCAGTGGCCATCTTATGCAGTTTGGAAATAGCCAACAGCACATGTCTGATGCAATGTCTAAATAAAAACATTATGTTGATAGACCTTCCGGTGTTGTTGTTTATGAGGGCTAGAGTACCAATGATATGTTCAGGGGGGGGGGGAGTAGTACTTATTAAAGTGTGCACAAGATATTTTTCTTGCAGAAAAAACAGTATTCCAAATACGAATATTAAAGCAAGCACAATAATTGTCACAAAAACAATCTTTGTTTTGGGGGACCAGGAGGACCAAACGGGGCCATGGGAATTAGGACAAGGAGCCGCAAAGGGCTACTCCTCCTCAAAAATGGGACGACCAAAGGGGTACATTGCTAACAACAACAAAAAAATACTTGGGGAATTGAAGCCACTGTACAACCAGCCAGAGGGGAGTCTTCTCCCTGTGTCTGTCTGAGCCTCACAGGCAATCTCTTATTGTTCATCAAGTATTGACTCTCCCACGGTGGAGCTGCACAACTTGCAACCCAGAAAAACAATCGCGGCCCAGGCTTAAGGAAAAAGTCTTTCTTTCAGGATAGGGCAATCACCCTCAATGATCCTGTCCAGTGTCTCAGGCAGTGCACCAGTATTTTTCACTCTAATCTAACAGGCACCAGAGACACAGCACCTGTACCCTAAACTCTAGTCCTTCCCTAACTCCTGTGTTGCCCTGCTGGCGCACTGCTCTTTCGTCGGGGCCGCAGATTGTACCTAGTGTGCCCAGGCACCTCCTTATCAGCAAACAAAGGTGCAGACTTGCATTCACTTAGGGACCGGGACTCAGAGGCATGATGCACAGAAACTGGAGTATCTGAAGCAACCCTTGTTTCAGAGGGGTCCCCTCAGGCAAAACCTCCTTGCTCTTGTTATCGGTCTGTGCCTCTCTTTAGCCAGGCATCAAAAAAAAAGGAACAAAGCGAGGAATCAGCTCTCCGTCCTGAATTTTGTGACCCCGTCTTTCACCCAAGAATTATCCGACCGTGGTAGGGGTATATGTTTCTTCCGGCCTTCCACCTTCATCGCTGTTATAGTGGCCAGCAACACCTGTGTTGGGTCCCTTCACCTCGGCTCCAAATTAGACTTGCGCTTAGTCCCCTGGTTGGATTTGATATCCTGGCCCCTCTGGCAATGGTTGTAGGGCAGCAGATATCTGTTAGTGAACAGAACGGAAATATTTAGACACAACATACAAATAATCAATCAAAAGAGGATATTCAATTACAGAAACGCCCCTATATTATTAATCTGAAGAACCTAAAAAAAAAAAGGAATTTCAAAAGAACTATTCTTTTTAACAAACTTGTACTTAATAAGTCATAGAAATCACGATACAGCTTCTACTTTATGAACCTTCACTATTGTGCAAAACTGCAGACACCTCTAAAATTATTTTCCTTGCATAAGAACAACCATGTTTTGCGCTTATGACCATGCTCTCATATTATAGGTGTAGCGGGAAACTCTAAAACTGTGAATGTAACAGAGATCCATATTACATGAATAACTGATAACTTAAATATAACCTAGTAGGTACATGAATTTTCCAGCAGAACTTGTTTGTGGCAGACAAGAAAACAAGCAAAGAACATTTTGTTCTTAAAAATGTGGGCTATGGGCATCTTTCCTAGCATTGTGAACCACATGCATCATACTTTTCACGATCTGGGCCATGTAACATCATATTTAGGGGAGAAACCTATTCACCAGCTCTAGCAAGGGCTGTCAGCTCGATTACATAGACTAACTGATGAGGGACTCGTGATGCCTCTGCGACTTATGTAGTGCTGCAATAACATAAACAATAATGGTGTTGCCACCTGGGAATTTGGAACAAAAACCACCAACATATAGTTCCCCTTAAAGGTCAAATAAGGGAACATCAGTCTATTCTACCCATCCTTTCATCCTTATCCTTATCCAATTTCATCAGTTTACAGAAAGGAGGGGTAGTAACATGGCGTATTTATTTTGTTAATTCTAACAATTTGTTCAAACAGTATTACTTAATAGCCAATTAGACGTACACTGGTGAGGTGGTTTGTCTCTATTTATTCAAGAACATATTCACAGCATCCTGTGAAATGAATGACTAAAGCGAGCCCAACCGATTGTCTCATGGCCATTCCTAGACAGCTCAGGAGGGAGTGAGAGAGAGAGAGAACGAACAACAAGCTGCCCTGCGTACTTTCCACGCAGAATAGCTCACAATAATACACATAATAGGCACATAAACCAAGAAAAAAGGACACAATAATACATATACCAAGCACAAAAACAAAAAAACACAGTGTGTTACTTAATTTTGCTTACCCTTAATTTGCCCAGGAGCTAGTCTCCTACCCCCCTTCGACAGTAGGTAACCTAAGCAGGTGACCTCCTGTCGACAATACTTACCCCCTTTGGCAGCTGGGCACGGACAGACTTGTAGGAGGTAAATAGCTAGGGGAAACCACACCAAGGAGGCCATGTCCAATACTATTGGACTGTACCACTTTGTAAATTTTGCTGTACAAGCACATTGAGCTAACCAGAAAACATTAATTCAATGACCAACTACCAATTCCTTTAGCTATTGTGCTGTTTAACATGATGGCGCATTAATGCAAACTTTATTTTATTGCCTCCTCATCTGGCCCTGGCACAGCAACCTTAAATTGAAACCATTATTCTGTATGCATGGCAGAGCTACTCTCTGTGTCAGAAGCTGCACATGGCTCACAGACGCTGCTGCCCTTCCTTCTCTCTTATGGCTTCATAGAACCTGCCTGGTCTTTTGCTAAAAATAATAAGCAGAGCCTCCCCTCTCTCTCTACGCTCTGGCCCCCTCCTTCGGAATGTCTTCCAAGGTCGAAGTGCCAGAGCAAGCCTGCCAGAAACAAACCCTCCTTCGTCCGCTCTGGTCTCTCCCCCCTTCTTTTTCATAGAGGGGGAAAGCACATTCCTACATGCACTTTTAAAATGTGTGTCTTTTTAAGCACAGAGATACACAGCACTGTGTAATTTAAATGCGCATTCTTCTTTACATTTTTCAAAAGTTGCACTTTTCCTATGTCAAAACGAATGTACATTGTTACTAGTATTTCTGATCAAACCATATTTTTATTTATGTACTATTATTTATTCATTCTTCGAAATTTAAAGTGTAATTCTTCCAATGGCATCTGCAGAACACAATGACGACAACAAACCAAATTGAGCTCATTCCAGACATTTTCAAGAAGGGGCCACACACTCATAACACACAACACAGCTTGCTGAGGCAAGCCATCCTTACACGAAGAGCACAGTCGCTACTCACTCAAACAAGTACTTCACAAGCATCACCACCAGTGTCAGTCCACAAACCTCATAGACACTAACACACAATCAAACCACAAATCAACACCAGGACAAAAACAAAAGGCAGCCCACAGACTGCACTCAAACCAAACCAATTGTAAATCATATTTACAAACAAAAGAGCTCTCAAAAGCAGTCCAGAGACTGCACCAAGACAAGTAAACAGCCCAGAGACTGTTCCATGTTCAAGAAGACAGGCTCTAGCCCCAGACCTTTTCCAAAATACGCTGAATTACCAGTTGGTCTGGCAGTGTGTTCGTAAACACTCTGTGTCTTTACCAAATCATACTTATTCCAGAAGGCATGCCTACTACAGGGGTCCGCAGATGCACCCAAAACAATATAGGGTAAAACCCCCAAGCCTTTGCAAGAAGAGACCGAATTACCAATTGGCCTGGCGGAACACTCGAGCGCTCTGTATCACCACTTACGAATTTTACTAAATGCAGGCATGTTCTTCCAAGTATACCCATTCAAACAAATATCATAAGGAGAAAAATCTCCACATTACCTGCCTTCACTTTTTGCAAAAAATGAATAAAATACCAAACCAAAATCTTGGCCAAGCAAATCAAAAGTGCCACTTCAGTGACCTTACCAAACAGAAGTCTTCAACTCCCACCTGCTGATCTCTGGTCGACCTAATGGTCACTGCAAAAAATACGCCAAAGAAAACCCCAGTTGAGACCGGCCATCACCTGGAGGGTCAAATCGGGAAAACCGGAAAATTCACGTCGGCCTGCAAAGACAAAGGTCTCCTCGTGCAGTGCGCTTCCTCAGTAAGATTTCAATTTTCCATCAAGACCACTCCTTCGGACGGCCGCGTCTCCATTGGGGCCCCACTTGGGCGCCAATTGTGGAAATGTACCTTTTTAGGGGTACACTGGTGCACGGTCGCCCTTTTGTCCACGGGTTCAAAAACCAACAAAATAGAGATCAACACTGAAGCTGGAATTCAAAATAATAATTTTATTAACTTCTCATGAGTGGAACCACGTCCAACAACACTCAAGTGTTGCAGGAGGTGGCACACTGGCTTAACAAACCAGTGTCCTTTTATACAGACTTTGTTGCAACGTAAGCACATAACAGAAAAAGGAACAAGTTTAAACATAGGAATAACTATCGGCAAACAAGGGCAGATGAATAACCACTTGGTCAGCAAAGTGGGAGGGAGGAGCAGAAATACTTATGGCAGTGGTAAATGGTCGACAGTTACATTCAAGACCAGGTGCACTGGCAGCTTACGAAACCCGCAGCACATACATTGTTTTAGCTGAGTCAGGAAGTCACTAAAATAGACAGCACAGGCAGGGAAAAAGACAAGGAGCAGAGAACGAAAGAATTACAAAGCTAACAAATGGACACCACAGCCAAAATGACTAGCTTATGCTAACGTAAAATATTACACATTTCCACACACATACCTAAAGAGGCTGAATGACAGATTGTTGCCTTTATTTTGTTAGATGTTCAGGTGACCCATGACGTGAGTCCCAGTATTGCATGGAACGGGGTTTTACTCATTGTGAGTTGGCTCTGCTACTTGCTGCTTGGAGAGCTCCTAATGTAGGAAGTCCAAAAGTATAGGTGACATATTTGCAGGCACAGCTGTGATTCTGTAGTTTATATCTAATAAATAATTGCACCCATCTTTGCCTGAAAAACAAGCTCACTTTGTGTTGCAGACCTCTAAAAAGTGACTTTCCACATTTTATATCACCTTTTCTTGACATACACGAGTTGTGCTAATCCTTCATGGCTCCATGAGGATATCACCAATGTAATCATGCTCTGTAATTCTCATATATCACATTTAGGGGGTGGTCTATCAACGTGGCATTCCTTTAACATTTATCTTTAAGCATCTGCATAGTCACCATCTGGATTTCACTCTGTATATTTGTTTGCAAATACTGCTGTCTGGTAGTGACTCCATTAAGAGTGCTATTTGGCAATGGTGTGTTGTTTCCACCCAGGTCCAATTAGGTGCATCTTGGGGCCCAGCTTGACATTTGTTGAATGTCGCTCAACAGTTAATCTATCAAGTTCTCCATTTCCTACCTTACATCTACTTACTGATACATTTATTAAATATGTTTTAATCTACCTAAATAAAGTGGGATATACCGATATTCCAGCCCTGCACTGACATTTAAACCCTATGAATCAGTAACCCAACTGGTTTACAGAACATAATATACCATTAAGAGGAGTACACTTCAATTGGATTATTGCAACATAAAATTGGTTTACATACAAAATTCTTTATTACTCCATCTCAAAAAACAATGTACACATTTAAATCTTTTTATGCTATATATATATATATATATATATATATATATATATATATATATATATATATATATATATAATTTTATTGTGCATTCACTCATGACATGCCATTGTTTTTATCTGTGTTGGTGAGCTTACAGCTTTTTAATTAATTGTGGTAGTAAGGTAACTGTGGTCTCTTAAAATTACTGTGACAACATTTTTAAATTAATTTATATATTCTACCGGCACTCTCATCTCTCTGCTCACTCTACTCTATATTTCTATGCTCCTCGGTCTGCTGCCTCATTGCTTACTGCTGATTGTGCTGAGGGAGCCTAGGTTCTTTACTTCTTTCTTTTCCTTCGGCAGACGCTATTTTAGAATGGCGGCAGTCTAGTTGTTTTCCACCGCCTCTGCATAAATTCAAAGCCTGTCGCTGACGAGCAGCGGACGTGCATAGTCAAGCCTGTCTGTGCCCATCACGCCCGAATGTCGCCAGGAATCCTGTATCTGTGCCCCCAGAGTTAAGCTCCTCATCTGGGAAAAGTTATGACAGCAATGAAATAATGAAGCTTAGGACCAGCTGTCGGCATTGCTTCCCCAGCCTTTACTTTGTCTAGAGGGACCATTCTCTTGTTTTAAATGTAAATTCTCAGTGTTCCTCTGATCAGTTAACTTTTCCTTCTAGTAATAGTGAAAGCCTCATTTCCCTTAATTTGCAGCCTAACTACCGAACTACCTCGTTTACTTATAGCAGTGGCACACCTAAGGTGCAGCAGCCCAGCTCTTCTATGCTAAAAAGTATTTATTTTAATGTCGGGTCCATCCCAAAACATTTATAGAAATATGGGATTTGATCACGCACCAGCAACCAGATATATGCTTTATCACGGAGACCTGGCTCCATTCTATGGCACTTCCCTGCATTCCCATTGCGTTCCCTGACAACTATAAACTGGTCAGACTGGACAGGGAAGTAAGGCTAGGTGGGGGGCAGCTATTGCTTTTCGGGGCACTCTCAAAATGGAAATAATTGACTCAGTACTTACCGATTGGGCGGAGATAGTGATATTCAAAGTTGAAACCCCTCATGGCGACATATAGAAAGGAGCTGTAGTTTGTCATCCCCCTGGCACTAAGAAAGATTTTAGCCTTAAATTAATAGAACGAATAGCTCCTCATGTGCTATCTATGCAGAATTTCCTTCTGATAGGGGACTTCAACTATGAAATGAATTTGTACTTGTAAAGCGCACTGCTACCCTGAGGCTTCCTGGCGCTGAACGCATACCGCTGTGGAACCCTTCCTGGCTTTTCCCTGTGAAATGTCCACTCCTGGGCACCCCCAAGGTGAAGCCAGGCATCCCAGCGCTGGTGGGGCCGTTGTGGAGATTAAGCAAGCTATTGCCCAGAGTTGCAGAGTGGGACCCATGATTAGAATAGGCACCGAGGCGAGAATTATCAGGTCCGAGGAAGTTGAGCCCAAGACCCGCCGAGGCGGGAATTGAACCCTGGTCCCAGGCCAGATCTCTGCATCAGGGTCTGCCGCTCTAACCATTGAGCCACACTTCTCCACTATCATGTTGACATAGCCACTGACCGAGATGTTTCTATCTTGTTGTCCAATTTTGAAAAGCTAGATCTCCATTTGATAAAAAACGTGCCCAACACACTCGACTGGTCACACCTTAGACCTCATATTCTCTAAATCTAAGCTTTTGCATGCTGATTTGCCCGAACCTCTTGCCTGGACTGATCATTTTTTAATTAATTTTGAAATCCCCATTGATATCAATTCTACTAAACCCAAAATGGTAAATTGTGTGAGATCAAGACTATGGAAGCAGGTCACTTTAGAAAGTTTTCAATCTTCTTTCATGGCCCCTGACTTGGATAACCTACTGGATTTTAACTCCGCCTGGACTACGTTTCAAGACTCCCTTTCTTGTGCACTGGATACAGCTGCCCCCTATAGATCACACATCACTAATCTTGCCGACCTAATGCCCTATGGTACACTGCCGAACTGAGAACCGACAAATCAAACTGTATAAGATTGGAGCGTAAATGGAGGTCCTCTAAAGACGTCCTCAACAAACCTCATTTTCAAAGTAGCGCTAGTAGCCTATCACGCTAGAATTAGTACATTACTAAGACTCTATACTATCAACAGAATGGACCATTCAGGGAACTCCACCAAAGAACTATTCAAGGTCCTAAAGGAGCTCTCTAAACCACGTGCCTGCACCTCAACCATTGTTGCCTCTCAGACACTCCGTGACACCCTAGCTACCCATTTTGAAACTAAAATAGAGAATATTTATTGTAATTTCCACAATAATTCTAATGCTCCGATCTATATTTGTCCTGCTAACTCTTCTTGTAACAACACTCCTGCAGCGTTGGAGAGGTTTGAGCCTATTGCACAAACTCAACTGCTATATCTACTAGCTAAAACTAAATCTGTCTATC
This sequence comes from Calotriton arnoldi, assembly GCA_963921515.1. NCBI lineage: Eukaryota > Metazoa > Chordata > Amphibia > Caudata > Salamandridae > Calotriton > Calotriton arnoldi. The sequence goes on from CAWUFW010000737.1 coordinate 1,303,360, forward strand.
CTTCTGACCAGTGTCCCCCTCATATTATAACCATGCTTTCCACCCTTCTTGCATCCTCAGTTACATCTTTATGCAACCTATCCCTGTCCTTAGCTGCAGTTCCTCTGGAATGGAAAGCCGCCCCTGTCACACCCATCCTAAAAAAAACTCATGTGGATCCTATGGATCCGGCAAATTATCGTTCTTTCTCTCTCCTTCCTTTGATAGGCAAGGTGCTTGAGTCGTATATTAACAAACAGCTTTCCTCCTACTTGGAGAGTCCTCAACTGCTGGACGCTTCCCAATTGTGATTGTGCCTGGTTTTCTGTTTTTTCAGTGTTTTCGCTGTGCCTAGTTGTGTTTTTGCTGCCCTTTTCCCGCCGCTGCTGCCCCCGCGCCCTCCCTCCCCCCTCCCAGCTGCGTTTCCCTCCCCGTTCCCTATTTAATGGTGGCCACTATGTGGCCACACCGCTGGTGCGCCAAAGGCAAGCCCGACTGCGCCCGACCACGACCAGCGCCAGGGACCCTGGCTCTCCGACCACCCACCGCTACAACACAGCTGCCCTCCAAGCACTCAACCCTGGACGGAACAACAACTGCCAAATGCCCATGCCTAACATCACACACAGCCAGTTCTCCTGCCGACACTGCTGACAATCATTCACCAACCTCCGCACCCCCATGGCCAGCGCTCTCCCGCCGGACACCAGCACACCTGAAGCCCTGAGGTGCATCCTCCTCAATGTGTGCTCCCTACACAGACACGCAGTAGAAATCTGGGACCTCCTCGATACCCTTTCGCCAGACGTTTCCTTCTTCACGGAAACCTGGACCAACTCCACCTCCGCTCCCGACATCGCTACTGCCATCCCCGATGGATACAAGATCCAGAGGAAAGACCGCTCCAACCACCAGGGAGGAGGACTCGCCATCGCACACAAGAACTTCGGCTGACTCACCACCTCCAGCACGAACGACTCCTCGTCCCCCACAGAACACCTCCATTTCCAGATCCATACCAGCCCCAGAACTACCCTTCGTGGCACATTCGCCTACAGACCTCCCGGACCACGAACCGCGATCACCGCAACCATCACCGACCTCATCGCGCCCCACGCCATTGCCTCCATGGACTACATACTGCTCGGAGACCTCAACAACATCAGCGACCCCAACTCCTCTGCCCTCCTGGACAACCTCGCCAACATAGGACTGAGACAGCTCGTCACCACCCCCACCCACAAGGCCGGACACACCCTCGACCCCATCTTCGCAGGAGTTAACAACATCCACTTCAGCCACACCACGCAACCCCCCTGGACGGACCACCACTCCGTACACTTCTCTTTCGAGAGAAACACCGCTCTCAAACCCACACCACGCCCCCGCGAAGGAACTGGAGCAAGGTCATGGAGGAGCACCTCAACCCCACCCTCAACCACGATCTCCCTCCCGCCGCGACTGACGTCAACTCTGCAGCCAACGAACTACACAGATGGATCACCAACTGTGCAGACAAGCTTGCCCCCATCCGCAACTCAGACAGATATCGCCCTAGGAAAGCCCCTGACCTCCAAGAATCCAGACGCACCTGCAGACGTCTTGAGAAGAGATGGAGAAACAGCAAAACCTCGGAAGATCGGACCACGCCATGACAGAGTACCACTAACTCATCAGATCCACCAAGAGGACCTTCATCCAGAACAAAATCCTCGCCAACTCAAAGGAACTCTTCAGCTTCATTCAGGAATTCACCAAACCCCCCAGCGAAGCTACGAACGTCACACCCTCCCAGGACCTTTGCAACAAACTCGGCTCCTACTTCCATCTGAAAATCAAGTCCCTGTACGACAACTTCAACGAACATACACCAGACACCGAAACCACTCCTTACTCCAGCAACTACAGCCAGCCTACCATCTCCGCCTGGACCCCGGTCACCACCGAAGACACCACCACGACCATGAAAGCGTCCATTCAGGAGCCCCCATGGACCCCTGCCCGCCGCACATCTTCCACAGAGCCATAGCACCCGAGCTACGATGCACCATCAACGCCACCTTTGAATCCCGCACTTTCCCCGACGACTGGAAACGCGCAGAGGTCGAGCCCCTCCTCAAGAAGTCCTGGGCTGACCCGACTGACCTGAAGAACTACCGACCGATCTCTCTCCTCCCCTTCGCGGGCAAAGTCACTGAGAAGATCGTCAACATCCAGCTAACGAACTTCATCTAAGACAACTCCATCCTTGACCCTTCCCAATCCGGATTCCGCAGCAACCACAGCACCGAGACCGCCCTCCTCGCCGCCACAGACGACATCCGCAACCTCCTCGACCAGGGCCACACCACCGCCCTCATCCTACTTGAGCTCTCTGCAGCCTTCGACACCGTCTCCCACCGCACTCTCACCGACAGACTCCACGACGCCGGCATACAGGGAACCGGCCTAGACTGGATCCGCTCCTTACTCACCGGCAGAACCCAAAGAATCAGACTCCCTCCCTCCCTTCCTCTCCGAACCCACAGAGATCAACTGCGGAGTACCCCAAGGACCATCGCTCAGCCCCACGCTCTTCAACATCTACATGGCCCCCCCTCGACGCCATCGTCAGACTGCATGGACTCAGCATAGTATCCTATACCGACAACACCCAGCTCATCCTCTCCCTCATGAAGGAACCCAACCCCACCAGACTCAGCTTCCAGGAAGGAATGAAAGACGTTGCATCCTGGATGAGCAGCAGCTGCCTGAAGCTCAACTCGGAGAAGACAGAAGTCCTTGTTGTTAGACCCTCCCCCTCAGCATGGGACAACTCCTGGTGGCCCACCGCCTCAGCAACCCTGCTACTCCCACGGACCATGCCTGGACCCTCGGCATCATACTCGACTCCTCCCTCACCATGACCCAACAGATCAACGCCGTCGCCTCCACCTGCTTCAACACCCTCCGCATCCTTCGAAAGACCTTCAAGTGGATACCCCCTGAATCCAGAAAGACCTTCACCCATGCACTCATAACAAGCAGATTGGACTACGGAAACGCCCTCTACGCCGGAATCAACAAATCCCTGCTCCGCAAGCTCCAGACCATCCAGAACACTGCGGCCAAGCTCGTGCTCTGCATCCCACGATATGAACACATCACCCAACACCTGCGAGACCTCCACTGGCTCCCCGTCGAGAAGAGAGCAACCTTCAAACTACTAACTCACGCCTACAAATCCCTCCACAACACCGGACCCCAATACCTCAACACTAGAGTCTCCTTCTACATACCCAAGAGAAACCTCTGCTCCGCCGACCTTGCCCTAGCCCAAACTCCGCGCATCCGTAGAGCCAGAGCGATTGGAAGAGCCTTCTCCTACGTCACGGCAAAGGCCTGGAACGAGCTCCCGATCAACATCAGACGCTCCCCCACTCTACACACCTTCAAACCTGGCTCTTCGGCTGACTCTGAGCTGTGCCCCCCACCCCCCGAGCGCCTTGAGACCCTCACGGGTGAGTAACCCCTCATTGATTGATTGATTGAATTGGGTTTTCGCCCCTTCCACAGCACTGAAACCACCCTCTTAGCGGTAGTAGACTCACTTAGCCTATCCCTGGACGCAGGCACGCCAGCTATGCAGTTTCTTCTTGATTTGTCAGCAGTGTTTGATACCGTGTCACATTCCATCTTGATTCAACACATCTATGAGATAGGGAATCAGGTCACCACCCTAAATTGGCTCATAGACTTTAAGTACAGGACTCAAAACATCACACTTGACCCTTTTTTAGTCTATGACATTGTTCCTGAACAGGGGAGTTTCTCAGGGCTCCGCTTTGAGCCTTACGCTTTTTAACATCTATGCTGCTCCCCTCGCTCAGCTAGTTAAGCCCTGTGGTTTTGAAATACTCTCTTATGTAGACAATACCCAATTGGTCATCTCCTTTGGGCAGGACATTGAGAGTGGTAAACATCGTTTTATCGCTTGCATGAGGAAAATTGCCACGTGGATGTCCTTGAACTGTCTTCAGATAAACAGGGACAAAATAGAGATTCTACTGTATGGCAAATCACAGCTCCATTGGACAGAAGAATGGTGGCCTGCCGCACTTGGTCCTGTTCCTTCTCCCAGAAACACAGCGAAAAACTTGGGTATTCTGTTAGATAACAAGTTATCTATGAAAGGGAAAGTGACATACACCTGCGGCATGTCCTTCGGGACAATGCGCCTTCTCAGGAAGATTTTTCAGTGGCTTCTGCTGCCCTCTCGGAAGATCCTTTTCCAGGCTCTAATAATCGGCCTCCTTGATTATGGAAACACATTTGTTGTAGCATCCAATGAATCTCTTCTATTTAAAATGCAGGTGGTACAAAATACTGCAGCTGGTTGGATTAACAAAAAGCTGCCTGGCACATCTTCAGCCCCTTTGCTCAAATCCCTTCATTGGCTTCTATAAAGAAAAGAGCAGTACTCAAGCTCCTTTGCCTGAAGCATAAAGCTCTGTCAAGCAAAGGACCCAAATACCTACAGGACAAACTGGTTCCCTATCTTCCTAGAAGAAATCTTAGATCAAGGAGTCAACTTCTTTGTCCCCGCCGTATTCGTACTTCTAAGTATGGCTGACGGGCCTTCTGGTATCTTGCTCCGTACCACTGGAACAAGCTTCCCTTGTTCATTAGGGCATGCACTGAGTTCTCAGGCTTTAAAAAACATCTTAACACCTGGCTGTTCTAATGGCTGCTCCTCTACTATCTGTTGCCTCAGCACCGAGATGGCCCTCCGGGGGTAAGTCGTTGTGCTATACCAAGTATCCATTAACATAACATATATAAACAAATGGCAAATGGGATAGGACTAGATGTGAAGATTTCAAAGTGGGCTTTCTATTGAATATATCTTTCAGATTTCTTTTTTGAGAGATCAGGAATGCAATCTGTCATCACTCTCCCTATATAAATGGGAAAGCTGTTTAGATATATCAGTTTTATTGGTAGAAGTAAGGTGACAACTGGGGTTATGTGCAAACTGAGTGAAAACTGAGAGTGCCTATTGGTGCTAATTGGTGTCAGAGTCAATATGTGCTAATGTGAGTGATTCTGTACAGAATGTGAGTTATTAATTTTAGGTTTGCCCATTGTGTTTATCACTTTCCCATTGATTATTTTGTATAAATAGAAGGAAAGGTTTTAGTGCAAAGGATTACCGTGGAATTTTGAAAAAGTCCACTCTCAACAGTGCTATCTGGTAACTTTGGACAACCTGCAACAGGTGTGTCTCATATGTGAGATATTCTAGTTTTTGAGAATATTGTGATTTAATTTTGACATAGTTGGAAACTTTGGTTGGTTTGGTATATTATATAAATACATTTGATACTAAAAATCCCGTCTTAAGAATGAGTCAACTTTGTGCTATTAGGAGATGTTGTGTAGGGTTGCTAAGGAGAGGCTGTCCATCCTGTTCAGTTCCCTCTGATATCTTCAATCTAAAACGAACTGTCTATCATGTGTATTATTATTTTAAGTGTAATAAGTTGCATCATATTTTAGTGAGGTAGTTCGACAACATTGACCAGATAATGCTTAATGTTATTGAAGGTCAAATTTAGTAATATTAAGAATACAATTAGAATTTTACCTTTTTTATTTTCTTATATGTTTATTTGATCGTTCAGATCCCTATGAAAGTGGCAGAATGCTGCAAAACATGTGGGCTCCCTTTCTTCAATCAGTTCTTTGTGTCATAAAATATATATCCATTCTCGGAGAATGGATATATATTTTATTATAAGATTTTAACATGTGTACATTGTTTTTGAGATTAATAAAGAATTCTGTGTGTAAACCTATATTATGTTACAATAATTGCGCTCCCCTAATGGTATATTAAGTTTTAATCTGTTACCTTTTATTTAGAAAAATGTTTCATAAGCTTTTATGATATTTGCCAAAACTGCCTTAGTTGGACGAATGGAAAACATGCATGTGGAAGCATGCCATACATTCTAATCGATGTTACAGTATGTTGCCATTGCCGTGTATGTGTGCGCTTTTGTGCTTCATTATACACTTTCTTTCAGTTCAATGTATTGATCTTTTTTATAGGCTGCAGAATCTGGAATAATAAAGATAAAGACAATAGCTGCACGTACCTCCGAGATCCTAGCAGGTAATGTTATTCAAGTTTGATGCCTAATTAATTTACCAAAGTTTCAACTTTATTATTTTTTAAGTTATGATATATACTTTCTGATCTCTAACAATTTAATATACAATTCTTTTGTGAACTAATGTTTTTGGGCCCAGTGTTTTACAAAACTAAACATAATCGAATGATTCACGTCACTACAGATCACAATTTTGTTTCCAATTTAATACTACAGTTTCTCAAACATTTAGGTTTAAGTAGTTTACAGTGGCTCGCGTTATACATAACACAAGTTCATTATCACACCTCCCTCAGCCACATACAAACCTCTGTGCAAACGCAAAACACAGCTCTGTAGAAAACATCAAATGTTTTATACTTTTGAAGTGTCCCAAAACGTAGATCAGAATCAGCATGCTCGAAAAGAGAACTAGGAAGTGTTGGTAATGTGGGATAGAAGGGAAAGTGGCAGGGTATACAATATCCATATTGCACCAAAACCACTAAGTGTTCAATCTACAGCCACACTGATGTAATTGTTAATACATTTAAAATGTAATTACATATTGGCCATGTTAATTACTGGCCTCCTACTAACCTAAGTTCTAGATCTTCACCAGTAATAATTTCATGCAGCTTACCAGACTTTATATTTGCATTGTGCAGCAAGGAACATGTATACGTTTTTGATCATTCTTTTCCTCCTTGTTCAAACCATGAGTTCTAGGAGGGGGATTGGTGCTAAATGTATATGCCAGGATCAGTTGTTGCCAGGAAATTTCTGAGCTGAATACATTTTAAAAAGCCAGACCTTGGCAGTTTATTCGTTGATTCAAGCTCATTAAGAGTGCAGAGCCGTATAACTAAAACAAGCATTTGAAATGCAATAGGTCTCGCATTAACGAGAGTTTAAGCTATTGGCAATGCAATACCTTAAACTCTCGCAAATGCAAGGCCTATTGCATTGCAAATATTTGTTTTACTAGCGCCCATGCAGCGCTTTCACATTTATGGAGACTGCGTACCCTTTCTTTGGACAAGCTGCGTCTAAAGAAAGGGGCGTGTCCTACATTAAAGTGAAACATGGGGGCTTTGACCAAAAAAAAGCATCTGTTTTGTCAAGTTGACAAACAGATGTGTTTTTTTTGGTAAAAGCGCCCATGCCACGCTTTCACTTTAATGTCAGCAGCGTACCTTTCTTTAGACGAGGTTTGTGTAAAGAAAGGGGCACACCTCCATAAATGTGAAAGCGCCGCATAGGCGCTAGTTAACAAAATAAAGTAATAAATAAATAAGTGCGGCCGCTAAATGTTGACCGCGCTGCTAAAATAAATAAATAAATAAACACGGCCCCTATAGTTAAAGCGGACCGCCATTAGTAAAAATTTCAATAAAAGCACGCGGCTGCTGCGAGGTAGTGGGTGGAATAGGGGAAGAACATTAAATAAAATAGTGCTCACCGACCTTTAAAGCAGACCATGTAACAACATCAGTAAAAGGTCCAGTCGTTATGAGAGGTAACAAATTCAGACAAGGCGGCACCAAGGAGGGACTAACAAGCCTAATAACCAGAAAAAAGAAGCACAGCAAGGCAACAAAACATGAAGGCACAAATGCTGAGAAAAGAAGTCTTGCCGGACTCTTCAATGAGGTTAATGCTTCTTTTAATAGTTCCTCAATCAGAGAGACGTGATACAAGACAGATGCAGCCAACGTGTTTTACCCTGAATAGGGCTTCATCAGGGCACGAGTCACAGACTGGAAACAGCGTGTATTACTTCAACTTCTTCAGGTCCATACTAAGAGAAGTATGTTCACTCTGATAGGTGAAATATCTCTAGATATTGTTCGATTCCGAAGACGCGGTATCAGTCCATCCGCCGTGAGTAACGACCAGTGGCTACTGGTCGTTACTCGCGTTTCCAGTCTGTGACTCGTGCTTCATTCATTTGAGCTTTTTACGGATGTTACAAGAAATTATGGATTTCGGTTCTAGTACTATTGAGTCTATTACTGCCCTGATGAAGCCCTATTCAGGGTGAAACGCGTTGGCTGCATCTGTCTTGTATCACGTCTCTGTGATTGAGGAACTATTAAAAGAAGCATTAACCTCATTGAAGAGTACGGGAAGACTTCTTTTCTCAGCATTTGTGCCTTCATGTTTTGTTGCCTCTCTGTGCTTCTTTTTTCTGTATTTCAACTGTAGGGTTCATTGGCAGTGAACCTAGGAGGTGGGCAACAGTGACTTTTTTGCATTCATATTTTGTGTACAGTTGGGTAGTGCGGTGTTAATTATCCCTTGCTGCCATTGTTTGTTTTTTCAAGCCTAATAACCACTCGGAAGCCAGAGTTACGAAGGACAATGACACAAGCCAATTAAAAATATGGGCGGGGCGTCAAAGCCATACTCCAATACTGCATGCCTCGCAGCACCACATGCACTGCCCAGGCTCGACCTAAAAAGGACAGTGGCAAGCGCAAACGATGCTGTACCAACTACAGACGATAAAAAGGTGATTCGAGAGCGCCAATGATGCAGTAAGAACCACAGAGGGTTAAAGGGACAGTTGTGAGCACCAGCGATGCTCTACCAACCACAGATGGTAAAAGGGACAGTCACAAGCGCCAATGAAAGCATGCAGGTGCAACCCATGGCAAGTCAACCACATGACCCCCAATCCGGAGGAGTCTAGCATCCACAGATGGTAAAAGGGACAGTTGCGAGCGCTAGCGATGCTGTAGCATCCACAGATGGTAAAAGGGACAGTAAAGGGCCCCAATGATGCTGTACCAATCACAGACAGTAAAAGGGACAGTTGAGAGTGCCAATGATGCACTAACAACCACAGACGGTAAAAGGGACAGTCGAGAGCGCTAATGATGCTGTACCAAACACAGACGGTGAAACGGACAGTAAAGAGCGCCAACAATGCTGTACCAACCACAGACTGTAAAAGGGACAGGCGAGAGCGCCAATGAAAGCATGTATGTGCAACTAATGGCAAGTCAACCACATGACCCCCACCCCGGAGGAGTCTAACATTCAATCCTGCTACTTGTAACGCAAAACACTGTGAACAGCACAAACACATGTCCAGAAACGCAAGCACTGGCTGCTCCAACAATGGTGGCCAGTACTCTTCTACTTGTGAGTCTTTAGAAACACCATGAGCTGCATTTACTAGTACAATTGTCCAGAAATGCAAGTACCGGCTGCTCCAACACTGGTGGCCAGCACTCTTCTACTTGTGAGTCATTAGAAACACTATGAGCTGCATCTACCGGAAACATGTGTCCAGAAATGCAAGCACTGGCCGCTCCAAAACTGGTGGCCAGTACTCTTCTACTTGAAGTTGTGAGTCATTAGAAACACAATAAACTGCATCTACCAGAATGCAATGGGAGAACTGCCGCTGGCAGTGTGCTCTCTTCCTTCTTGTTCCATCATCTTCCACATCCACCTCCCAACCTCTCCCCCTCCACCTCCCTACCTCCCTACCTCTTGTCCTCCACCTCTTGCCCTCCACCTCCCCACTCAGCGCCTGTTGCGTTTCCATGAATGTGATTACATTCCTGTTTAGCGCGCCCTAAACGCCGTCCTTGCTTCAGTAAACTACACGCTGTGGCTCGGAATCCCCCCTACGGTTTAAAACGTCGAGGTGCCCTCCGGTCGATCCAGGCACTATGTAAAGCCCCCCTCCATAAAAATATAAAATATTTGCAGTTGGTGGCGGGATAAGAGTATTCTAAGTATAAGGCTGGCCTTTGTGGTGTTTTGCAGAAGTGAGGGCTGTGCTGGGTGGAGCTGGGGGTTCCGGGGTGGGTCGAGGTGTGACATTTTAATGTTGTGGATAGATTTGGTCGTTTTTTGCCATGGTGGGTAAGGAAATAATGCGGAGATGTGGGCAGGCGAGGTGTAAAGAGAGAGGTCTTTGATAGAACCCCGTGGTAGGTGGAGTTTTTACCTGCTTCGTTCTAATTCATTCACCCCGGACTCTCTTGTCCTCGACGACTGTTATCAATTCTGGAGTGGGGGGGGGACTGTTGTTACGTTTTAATGGCATGCTTGGAATTTAGGGAGTATTCTGATTCATTCCGGGAATGAAGCGCCTGGTGACGCACACATCCAGTGTGTGAGGTGTGCGCTGTAAACACTTCCTGTTGCTTTTTTGAGGGTCAAAGCTCTGAGATCAGCTCCAGGGAGTCTGTTTGGGCATCACCAGGGCGGATCCCTGGGGGGGAGGCTGTCAGTAATTACCAGACAATCTCTGAAACTACACAAGCGGCCTGTGATTAGACAGACAGACAGACAGACAGACACACACACACACCTACACACACACACACCTACACACACACACACACCTACACACCTACACACCTACACACCTACACACCTACACACCCACACACCTACACACCTACACACCTACACCTACACACCTACACCTACACACCTACACACCTACACACCTACACACCTACACACCTACACACCTACACACCTACACACACACACCTACACACACACACCTACACACACACCCTTTTATTTGTGTTTTAAACCAAACACATATATAAAAGGCATTGTTATTTTTTAATACCAATAGCTCAAATGCGAGAGCACTTTAATGTTTTCCACGCCCATTTATTTAGACGCTGCTCACAGTATTCAGGTTACAGTGAGCAGTGTCTAAACAAAGGGGCACGAACCATATTAAAGTGAAAGCGCCTATGGTGCGCTTTCACACAAAGTAAAAATGCATTAATTAAGAAACGTTGCGCGCGGCCGCTGAAGTGAAAGTGGCCCGCGCTATTAATTAATCAAATAAATAAGCGCGGCCGCTAATATGAAAGTGGCCGTCTGTAAAATATTTAATTAAATAAGAGCGGCCGCTAAACTGAAAGCGGACCACGCTGTAAATTAAATAAGTGCGGCCACTATAGTTAAAGCGGACCGTGTAGTAATTTAAATAAATATAGTAGTAGGCGTGCTGCTATGTATTGTGTGGAATTGGGGAAGAGCAATAAGGAAAATAGTGCTCACCAACTTCTAAAACAGAGCATGTAACAACACCAGTAAAAGGTCCAGTGCTTATGGGCAGTAACTAAAGGAGACAAGGTGGTACCAAGGCGAGACAAACAAGCCTTATAATGAATCGAAAGCCAGCGTTGACGAAGGACAATGGCACAAGCCAATAAAAAATATGGGCGGAGAGTGGGCGGGACTTCTAGTGCATACCCTAATACAGGCTGCCTCGCAGAGCGAGCAGTGCATGCGCGCTGCCGCTAGGCTCGACCTAAAAATGTTCCATCTGTTTCAAAGAGGGTTTACACAAAGGTGCCTCTTCTGAATCCCTAAATATCAAAGTAAAATGAATACTGTGTATTTTGGTATACCAGCATACTTCACCTAAGTATACCAAGTGTGAATGAATATTTCTAGAATTTTAAATTTAACTCTTTTGAAATAGGATGGTTCAGAGAAAACATAAATTCCTCATATGGAGTTGATCTGGATCTAATTTTCACAATGACTCTTCTCGATCCGAAGTACCCAAAGCTTGTACAATCCTATCTCATAGAGAAGCTCAATAGTGATATTTAAAATTCGGGGTGGGCTATAGTAATATTTAAAATTTGGGGTAGGTTCTTGAGGGGAGCTTAAACAAACAAATGACCCAGTATGGCTGCTTATAGGCCCATATAACCCTATTAATACTAGAATAAATTTGTTGAAAAAAACAACATATCCAAATGAGGCATATCTCAATGCAAAAACCAAAAACAAAGTATAGGAATTTAGTCAGCTGAAACTTTTGAGTTACATTAGAGCACCCTGGCAACCCAGTTGGGGGGTCCTGTTCTGTTTGTGGATGATAGCAATAAGCTCTTGCAGCAGTGGTTCGTAATTTGGGTAGACCATAGTTTCTGTCCTGGGAACTATACATACAGCCGAATAAACAGACTTCACATTTCATATTCACATTTGCGAGTCTTATGTGTTTAGCCTAGGTACCCAAAAGCCAGTACCTCAGCCTCTATTCTGTTTAGTGTGGGGGTTGAAAGCATACACAGCAGTTTTCCTCTCACTGCTATTTAAAACCACAGGTGGTTTTAAATATCTTGTTTCTCTAAGTGACACAGAAATGGTTCCAAATATAGAACAAATAGGAGGGTAGATAATGGGCACATCCTACCTAGTGACACAGCATATCAAAAACTGTATGGAGTTTTACCCAATGCCAATCGCTTGTGCCATTGGTGCCTTGTACAAGATTTTGTACCATTTGACTAAATGAGGACAAATCCCATCTTGGACATAATAAACCAGAATAAGGGCCCTTTCAGTTGTCTTCTCCGCGTCCAAGAGGAACATTCCGGCTCCAATACCAGAAGCTGCAGCCGCAACAAAAAAAAAGCAGCAAGTTGCCATTTTTACATGGTCGAAGTTGAATTTTCTCAGCATAAAACTCTACTGCATAGTAGAGACAAACAAATGTATCACTGCAGCCAAGTGATTAACCAGATTTTAAAAAATATATATATGTTAGCATCTGAGTTAATCAAGGATATAAGATACGACGAACCGCATTTTTTCAGATCTTTATTCTCCTTGAGGAATACTGCTGTATTAATTTTTCATAATGATAGTGGGATCTTCCTCTTCTTCAAGAAGTTATTGTAAGCTCATGAAAGAACGAAAAGCAAGATGCCGATAAAGGTCTTATAAATGTCTGATGGAAAAGAGCCTAATCTTGTGGCCTTAGCCGCATGGAGCCCTTTGCCTTTCCTTGATTATTTCATATATTGTAAATGATAGTTCTGCCAATGTGTTGGTACCTAAATTTTGCTTATCACTCTGTGCCTAGTACTCAAGAGAGTCAGGCTGGCACTGTATATATTCAGTATATAATTCTTAAATAGAATTCTGGAAAAAGTATGAAAAATCAACTGGTTCTTTTACATCTTGCCACTTTTTTCAATCCAGCATCAGTAATATTGTCAACAACATTCTGTCTTGATTTAATTTGCTTCATTAGCAGGCAGTGAGTAGTTACCAGCTGCTTGTAAATCTTCATTTACCTTTGTGGGGATTCTTGAGTGTGACCTGAGGACCCAATCTTAAATTCCAGTTATGTGAGTAATCCATAGAATTCCCCTGTGACAAGCTTGAGCGCCAGATATAGTAAAGCCTAATATGGCTGCACAGATTCCGGTCTTCAGTGTAGCTCTTACCATATGTGCTGCACATGTCCCTCTGTTATGATCCCCGAACTCTTGTATAAACCCTTTATTTTAGTTCCATAGTCTGGATTTGCTAAATAAAACTGGATTGTGATCATGCAGAATTGTTGGGTGAACCTGCGATCATGCATGATTTAATAAATTAAGGTTACATAGAATCATATCAAACTGAGAACAGCTGCCTTGTGGTGATAAGTAATAAGTATAAACTATCTCCTTCAAGGGTGATCCAAGTATCTCTCTGTCCTAAAGTCTCCATGTTATGTTATGTTATGTTATGTTAGGTGGAATTGTATAGGTCTTGTTAACCCAAAAAAAGGGTGTCCTAGCTCTGAGGGATGCTGCACTGACTACATCTGGGCAAGAGAGTGAGAAAAGGGAAATAGAAGAGATTAAAGCAGCTAGCTTTTGGTTAGCTTTGTAAAGATGTCGAAGGAGCAGATCAGACTCAGAGCAAAGTGAAAATCCATGCCAAGCTTTGGGGAGATGAGTGTAACAGTTGAAGGGGTTGTAGGAAACAAATCCTACTGGTTAAGTACCATGCACCAGTGCTGTGAATGCCATATTATGCACGTGGCAAAGGCGTTTGAGTAACGCCCTTTAATGCATGCATAACCAGTGGAGAACCTTGAGTTAAAAAAATACAGAGGAGTGGGCCGAGGGTTCAAGACTAGCTGAGCAGCTACTTTTTCTATCATTTGAAGTCTTTTCATGAAACAATCTAGGATATATATGTAAAGGGTGTTACTGTAGTCTAGACTGCTGGTGACAAGTGCTTGAATAACAGTAGGGAGTGAGTCAGTAAAATATCTTATGTAGTATTTTCATGATGCCTGAACAGTAAGGAGAGACTGATATGATTTGTTCAGCCGTCGTCAAGTTGTTATCAAGGACTGCACCTAGGTTTCTAACAGTTGTTAGGCTGTGTACTAGGCCCCAGTTCAGAGGGCCTTCAGCCATCGGTCCAAAAATATATAGTATCACTTCAGTTTTATTGCCTTTCACCTTATAGAAATTGGTATGTATCCATTCTGCAACCTGAAACACACACTCAATAAATTTAGTTTGAATGAGATGATATCTAAGATAGAAATGATCAGCTGAGTTTTGCCAGTTCGGGGAGACAATTTTGAAACTGTAGGATCTGTAGAGGCTAGCAAGAGGTGTTGTATAAATGTTGAACATGAAAGAGCTCAAGGATGACCTCTGAGGGACCCTACAAAGTACAATTTTAGTGAGACGAGGGTAATAGGACAGTTTGAGATCTCTCAGAGAAAGTTTCTGAGCCCTTTAAGGGCATCTAAGCAGATGCCATATCTAAACAGATGTCCCATCTAAGCAGAGGCCACACCTATGCAGACGTTTCAGTGAAATGGGGAACTGTATTGAAGGTCATTGAAAGATTAAGAACAATCAGGGCAACCTTTGATTATGGAGAAGATTTCTTGTGAAGAGTTTGAGTTGCTACTTGTGCGATTTAGGGGTAAGTTGTTTAATGCAGTGTATCTGTCTGCTAGTTTTTTTAAGGCAGCTTTGTGAGTGCACATGGAAACATCAAAATGGGAGCAGCTCCAGGCATTTGCAGTGACAATTTAGTTCTCTTAGGTTGTCCGTATACTTTTCGGCAGATGGGAGTTTACGGGCAAAGTGGCGAAGCTTAAGAGAGACAATGACATTGAATAATTCCATGATCCAGCAGTGGAAACTGTCAACTGCTGAAGAGGTGTTGGTTTCATAGGCCATAGGAGGTTGACGCAAGAGGGAGAAGGTAAGCACCTCTCCCATATTATTCCTGAAAACTTATTGTCAAGCCTTAGATGACTTGGGTGGATCTGGTACATTGCTTGGAAGGTCAGGTGTAGGGGCCATGAAAGCCAATAAGATAATGTTCAGTCCATTTCACCAAGAGGGAGAGCAATCTAATATTGTCAGAGTTGGAGAAAATAGGATTGAGTGTGTGCCCCTCCTAAATGTGTTGCTATGCTGAGGTTTAGAATCCTCTACAAATCCCCAGGAGTGTCAAGATTTTGAAATTTAAGAACATCGGTGGCAATCATTCTCAAGAGTTTAAAGCTGAAGTATTTTTTGAAGCAAAGAAGCTGATATACAAGAGCTCCACAGAGAGTGAAGTAACTCTCAAATGTAATCTTTTTATTGTTTTTATTATAGAACACAAAAATGGTACAGCCATAATTATTGTGTCCCAGACATCACAATTTTTCACTTGTACAACTTGATCAATCATCGGAGCCCAGACCACGATACCCCCGCAATTTGATCCAGATCTTCCCGTGTTTCTGCAGGCAGCTCCTAGCAAAATAGATGGGGTGTTCTTACTGAGCACACCAGTCCTTCCCCGTCCTCTGCACAGCGAAGAAGGATTCTTGGAGTTCAAATTCCGGACAATGTTCCCTTTCAGCATAGTGACCCCAATGAACGTATGCTCCAATCTCAGTCTCCCGCAAGTCCTCCAGGAGGCCTAGAAGAGGAACTGTGGGTGAGAGTTCTAGTGGTCTGTCCAGGACTAACGAGAGTTGCCTCCCTATCTGTCACCAGTACCGAGCCAGCAGAGGACAGGACCAAACCAGATGGAAGAAGTCTGTGTCCAGTGAGAAACCGTGGAAGCAGTTGACCTGCAACATCCTGCCTGCCCGTTGAAGCCTCAGTGGTTTCATGTAGGTTAGGTGGAGATAATTAAGCTGAACCAGTCTGAGGCGTGTGGAGATAACCAATTCCAGAGGGGCCTTATGGCCTCCCTCCACTCTGCATCGTCAAGTTCTACCACCCATGCCTACCACTCCCGCCTCATTCTCTGGAACTGGTTCGGGCGTTAATGACCGGGGAGCAGTATATTTGTGAAATTGCACTTCTGGTGAGCTTCCCGGTCAACAACTTAGCCTTGAGGGGGCTGAATTCAGGAATGGCAGTCGCTAGGGGTATGTTGGCTGTGAGAGTGTGTTGTAGTTGTAGGTACTTGTCAAGTTGGGTGCGAGAAAGGTGGTACTGTTCCTGTATCTCTTGAAACGAATGAATGTGGTTCCCTGACCAAAGTCCCCAAGTAGGGTAATTCCTATCCCTTCCCCCTGTGCAAACCAATCAGCCACGCTGAGTAGTGCAATCCATTCCACTGCCAAAGGGTAGTCATGCACGTCAGTCTGCGGTCCCATCCCGTGATTCGTAGTGACACCCTCTAATTGGGAAAGACCGATCGGATGACCTCCGAAAGGGACCGAGGAGCTGGGGCATTGTGTAGGATTGCCATTATTCAATCGAGTCCCAGCAGGGTTAGCTCCACTCGATAGGCCAGGTCGTCCCATCCCACCACTGAGCCAATTGTTAATCACGATCACTCTCAAATGTCATCTTAAAGATAATGTATTCTCGCCAGTCAAAAGAATTGGCTGCAAGGATAGATGATTGAGGCACAGTGGATAATAGTGAACCAAGGGAAGACTCTACAAGAGGGTGAGCACATTTTGATTTTCCTGACCTGTGGCCACTTAGCCGTGAGAAGTTGGCAGCTGCAGAAGATCAAGTAGGACCTGCTGCCACTTTGAGATGTAGGTATGTCTACGTCATCCAATAAAATTCAGACTTCTATGAAGGAAGAACCCATATTGTTTCACAGACTGAGACAGCTGAATCATTTCTCACGGCATTACATTCTGAGATGTGCAATGGAACGTTGTGTTGCGGAAGAAAGAGGTAAAATGTAACAATCGGGTTTCTTGAACACAATGTGTTCTGCTTCTTTTTAGGCTGGGACTGTTCACATGAGATTGTTGGTATAGACGTGGTTGGCATTGTTGAACATGTGAAAGATAGATCTCAAAATTTCCTATCCCATTTCTTTCCCCACACACAGTTCTGATGCATTTGGCGTAAGCATGGTGTAACATAATTACTATCCCTAAGAGCTTTCAGAGATGGTAACTATAGTAGGAAATGATTATGTATTATGCATGATTATACATGATTTCCACCTGTTGTGTACTGTTGTGCCTGCCAACATAGTCAATATACGAAGTATAATCTGTGGTTTTGTTTGTTTTCTCTCAATAAAAAGATGGACAATGAAAAAGTCATTTTCATTCATGTTAACCCCTTTAGTGCATAGGAAGGCATGTATATTTTCTATGCATTACCCTTGCACACAGCAGACATCGAGGGCAAGTACTTACACCTAGGATGGGTAAATTCTCTTGTACCAGTTTACTTCCCTCATCTGATTCCCATTCAGGGACTGTGGGGTAGAGCTTCCTCTGCAGTCGGAGGCAACGTTTTCTTTTCTTTTTATGAATGAAGAACATGCGTGTTGATATCATCAGGACAGACATTGAAGCAACCTGAGCATTCTGGGTCCAGCTGCTTTAAATGTGGGTAGAACTCGGAGGCATAACTTGACCCAGAGTAATGATTTAGATGGGTGTATTATTGTTTGATAAGGAAGACTCTTTCCTTTCCAACAGTACCACTTCCTGATTGGGGATTGGCGAGGGAGGACGTAAGAACCATACCTATTAGACCACCACTGATCTTTTTGTAGGGGAAGTAGCCTTCTAGGCATGGATGGTTATTCTACCCACTACACCCATTTCCCACACAATCTTTGTATCCCCCATAGGTGCAGACTATAACACATACACAATAAGCCAACCTCAGTGGGTCTGAATGACCACTAGGCGCAAAGGATATATATATTTATAAAAAAGTGGGATTAGAGGTCGGACAATTCTGGAATTTGGCCGAACTCCAACCCGCGGTCCAGTACAGCTGTTCTACCCATTTGGGCAGGTCAGATTGAAAGGTGTTCCTCTACATTCTTGTGAGGTGGGCAGGTGCAGCACAAAACCCACTAGACCCAAGGGTTAGTTGCAAAAAAAAGATTCTGTTGGTGGAGAGTTTGCTCCAACCTGTAATCAAGCCTCACAGCTGACCCCCATGCCCAGCATTCTTTATGGCACCACTCAATCCCCCACAAGGGGGTGGCGAGGGTAGCTGAGGTGAGGAAGTTAAGAAGATTATATGTTACTATAATCACCCACAAGTACATCACCATACCACTACATCTCCTCCCACTACACAGGGGCCGATTCCGATCTCGGCCGGTAGGGCTCCGAATCGGATTCGGCTTTACCGGATCCGATTCGGAGCCCTGTTTCCCGACCGAACCGTACGCGGGTCCGGCCGAGCGAGTACGATGCGACTCGCCGACCGACTCGTCCGGGCGTCTCGACCGCTCCGACCGACCCGTTCCCGGCTCGAACCGCACCGACCGACTCGCTCGGACTCGACTCGCACCGCGCAATGGAGACGTTCCCGGCCGGGTAAGTACGATGCGCGCCGCGAGCAGTCCGACCGAGCCGCGCACTCCGGCTCGAAAGAGCTGTCGGAGCCGTACTTTGGGGGTCCGTGTCGGACCCCCTGTACGCGTAGCCGCGCGAAGTCGCACACAGGGGGACCCATGGGTCCCCCTACCTGTGCGTGTACGGCGCGAATCGCTTCGCCGCGTACCCGCTGTAGGGGGCGCACTTGTCCGACTCGCACCCATTGAGTCAATGGGAGCCCGTGTACGCGTTGTACGACCGGCTCCCATTGACTTCAATGGGAGTCCGACCGACTCGGGTCCGATGGCATACGTGCGCATCGTACTCGTTCGGTCGGACTGCACGGGTCCGATTCGGTCGGAAATCTCTCCGGGTCCGGCTCGGTCGGAGAAATTTCCGGCCCGAATCGGAATCGACCCCACAGTGTTTTTTGACACTACCACCAATCTAACCATACCATTTCCCTATTTCCACAGCAAATCAACCATTTAAAGTCCTGAAACACTTCATTACCCCTTTCAAACTCCTTTCATCCCCCCTGCCCCACCTCTTGGTGTTATGCTGAACAGTTGGCATCAGACTATGCATATCCTGGGAAACTGTTGGTTGATGGCGTGCGTCTCCCTGGAGATATGCAACTTGCATGTGTGTTGTGGACTGTGAAGGTAGCAACCTCTCTGTCTCAAGCCACAAACAAGAGCTGGTTGTTCCGAAATGAATTTCCAGAGCAGGACAATGGTCTGCGAACAACGTTGTAAGTGCTTCAAAACCCTTTTGCGCAGCATTCTCCCTAGGCAAGTGATGCAGACGGGCGCAGTGCTTTTCCCCACATCTAAGGTCTAACTATTTCTGTGGTTTCTTCGCCAGTGACTTTTTCTGGCACCATTTCTAGAAATTCTTTTTTCCATGTATACAAAATACTTGTGGCTCGAAAACAGGAAGCGGCAAGTTTTGTTCTCCCAAACCATAATTTCTGCCAATACAGTTGAAGGTCATGTTACATTTCAATTTATCATTGTAGAATTACTTCCTGTCTGTCACGTCATATTTTCACCTGTGTAAGAAGCTGGAATCTTCTGTACCGTGTGTCACAAATGCTCTAGTAACTTTTTGTTGGGTGTGGGATGAGGGAGTAGAGGGGTTTACAGAAATTCTTCTTCAGAAATCAATCTCCTTGCTCCTGGTCTTCTCCTGCTGGGCCCATTTCTCTTACTTTGATTCAGTGTTTGTGAGTTCCTGGCTCCTCCACTACATTAGATATCATCCTGTCTGTAGTTTTTCATGCTTAGCCATCCTTTTCTCCATTTTGCGGCCTTTCAAGGAGAATCTTGTTGCTTTCACTTGATGAATAGTAATTTTAAGCATTGCAGAAGGTGCGATTGTTGCCTCCTGCAATTGATAACCTTCAACCCCCTCAAGACTCCTTCCCCATTCAAAGCCAACTTTAGCTCCACAAGTCCTCTTTACTCTCCTGAAATGTCCCTTTATCTCTCTTTACCTCATCAAATCAACTTTTTACCACTTTACCCCCACCCTCTCTAACCCCCCTTTTTAATCCTCCCTTTAGCCCTGTATACCCCTTACCCCCTTATAACACCTTTTGATGCATTTTACCACTGAAACCATTATCAAACCTCCCACTTATCCCTCAGTCTTCCCTTTATTCCTTCTTTACCTCTTCAAAGCATACATCTGCACCCCCTTACCCTATCGCTAACCATTATGTTATTTACCTAGTACCAACTTGCAGTGATTGTCATCGGGGATGTAATGCTGCGGGTGCGGTAGTGGAAGTGATGTAATTGTAGGTTGATGTTGTGTGGTGTATTATCCTGGGGGAGCAGAATGTCCCCTAGACTTTAGCCTTAATAGATATCTAAAGAATGGGGTGGTGGATCAGTTCTTCTTAGCATAGAGCCACACGCCCTGCCCCATGACACAGTCAGCATTTTTGCCTCTTTGGGAGTGCAGAATAGTGAATGACAAACCTATGCCTAAAGCAAAACAATTTCTTCTCTGTTTCCATGGGCAATGGCTTTAGTATTTGGGCCCTATGTCAGCAGATACCTTAATAATCCTACAAATCTACCATTTCTTAAAACTAGACACACATGGGAATCTGGTATGGTTTGGCTTGCATGCATCTAAGCATGTTTACTGACCCAGAATGCCCTTGAAACATCAGAACTATCCATACAAAGAAATCATTTCCTTTTCTATGGGGTGGGGGATGACTGGTATTTGTCATGGGGTGAGCCAGCTCCCAGTGAAACCTACCAGTCCTGGACATTTCTGTAAACTAGCAATACTGGAGAGCCAACCTGGTTTGACTGGTGTGGATGAGGGCACATTTCATTACCCAGAATGCCCTGCAAACATCCACATTGTGCCTAAAAACCAAATGTCTCTTTCCATGTTTGATGGCTGCAGTATATGGGCACGTGATCAGTCCGCACCCAGCAAACCTAGGTATCCTAGACATTCTGAAAACTAGAAATATATCGCAACCCAGACTAATTTGTATTTTGTGAATCATGTCATATGTTTGTACCGAAAATGCTCTGCAAATCCAATACAAATATAGGGTTTTGAGTCGGCTACGACGAGCCTGCTATCCTCTACCTGAGAAAGACCAGAAAAACCCCACTGGTCAGTTTAAAGAAAATTTAATACTTCCAGGGAAGATTCAACTATAACACAAACTCATTCAATCTCAAAACATTCTAGAGATACAATATGTCATAAAAACCTAATTTATTAACCTGTGAAACTTCTCTTACAATACACTTAGACAGATTCAAATACAGCAATGTATGTACCAAGCAAGGTTTTGAACGGAATAAAAACAGGAAAAACACATACCATCAACCGATTTATTGGTATCTGTATAGTAGCCTTCAAGTTTCTTAATAGCAGCCAGGCCAGTTTCGATAATAGAAGCCAGTGGCGAGATTAGAAGCCAACACGTGTTTCGCAGGTGACCCCGCTTCTTCAGGGCTGGAGTATGATTAATAATAATCAATTGCACACCATAACAATACATCACACAATGATACATTTACACAATTTTATTCAATCAAATACATATTTCATTACACCTTTACTTGTACATATAGGAATTTAATTAAAAAAATCTTATATTAGTGCATAATAACACAAGGTGAAATAATATATCCTATGGCATATGTAGCAGACAGTCCCATCTTTCCAAACCCAAAGTGAACCCTTGGTTGTTTGCTACAGCCTGAAATGTAGTGTAAAACAACATACTACACAACAAAGACAACAGACAGCCATATAATCCTGCACCCATAGTATAACCATAGTGCTCATTAAAAGATAAAAAACCAATATTAAAAACTTGCATCTTTGAGTTTTCACATCCAATGGCTACCAGTCAGTCACAAAAAAAAACTATTTTATTTTTGCTCCTCTAAAGACGCATGATAAAAACTAATCTTCCTCTGCATCAAGATGGTGTCCTATTTAGTATAATGGGTAAGTCAGTCTTAGCATTCTCCCTAGTTACATAACCAAACAAGGGAAAAGCAATTCAAATATCTGTCCTCAAGCTAATATAACAATGTACTGATTGGCATCGTTATGTAAATAGGGGCATGTATCCATTTTAAGATAACTTACCATATTGATCAGCAATTCACCTTTGGAAATTGTGTCTCTTCATGCAACCCCCAATCACTCAAAGCAGAATCCTGAATTCAGTGAGAACCGTTATCACTAGTGCTGTCCAAAACTAGCATTATGTTCTCTGTGTTATGGAGGATACCTAAAGATGTAACAAAAACATACAGGGTTGATTTTGTATGTATCCAAAAATAAGTATTCAACAAACCATTAATAGCTACCAAAAGGATGTTGTCATTCTGCATAATCCTCTATCTGCTCAAATATTACAGGCAATTATCCAGTATGCTGTGCAAAACTCACAGCTATAGCAATTTCCTGTTCGGTTTCATTGGAGGATAACTTCAGTATTGGGGTACACCAATGAAGGATGGTGGTAGTATTAGCACACAATGTTGGCTGGCACCCAGGGAACCTTACCAACACGGTATATTTCTGAATGCTAGAGATGCAGGGAAATCCAGGGAATATCGCTGCTTGAATCCAGCAAATTTTGTTTCTCAGAATTGTCATGTGATGTGAAATTATTGGAGGTCACATCTGTAGATTTCCTAAGCCTCAATGGAAACTGCAATCTTTTTGGAGAAAGGGAAAACTGACAGATATCTCTCACCCCTTCTGCTGAGTTATGTATGTTGGAGTAAGGATGTTTGGATTCAGGCAATTCAGCTAATAATACAGAGCTTTGCTCTGAAACCCAAAATGAGTACACAAACAAGGATTAATATTTTACAACAAACTAATATGTGCTATTCTACTAAAATTGATATAAGTAGATTTGTCATCATAATTATTAATAACTTTGGGCGTGGCTTGGCTGCCTAGTTCCGTCTCTCCCCACAGCGTGGAGCAAAATGCGCTAGAAACAGATCTGTAGAGGGCTGCTGTCTCCAATACAAACACAGATTTGGACATGGGAAATGCCCTGGATTTAAATGTTGTAACCTGAAACCTCTTTCACCTTCCCCGGAGAGCGTATCTGGTGAATTCGGCCCGCCACACGAGCACAAAATGGCGGCTGTGAACGCAATCTTTAACGAAGAGTCTGACGCGCGACTCACTCATGAAATCAGCACTAAAAGCCACCCTTCATGTTTATCAGATCAGGTACTGTGCCTTTGCCAACTACATAAGAGCTCTGCCGTATCGTGTTTTGCAGCTACTCCTGCATTAACCTCCTTCACCGCCTGACCTTAAAATAGTGGCCGAGAACAACATCGTAAGCGGGTGAACTCTGTCTTAACGTTCACTCCTAGAGGAGTACCAACTTTAGATTCTTCATATCGAGAGCCCGTCCAGCTTAGTTACTTTAGCTCAGGGGTACACATACCAATACAATAAACAGATTCCAGTAAATATAAGATCAGCATGACTGAGACTACGATATGCCCTAGAAGTTATTGAAGTGCTTTGCCTAATGTGTTCTAATACTTGAACTGGACCATTTCTTCAGCGCCCTATGCAGCATACATCCTGCAAATAGCTTGTCCTCTACCTGTATGCAGCTACCTACAAGTACCTCTATAGAGCACATTGTTTGACTGCTACTTCCCTTCAAATAAATATAAATAACTGGAAATGCTGCTACTTACCTGCAAATAACTGATTTAATATATCTCTCTAAGGTCTATGTCTGAGATTTATAAAGCACGACTGTTACTCCGAAGTGTCCTGGCGCTACTGTAGAAGGACCATCAGCAGGGAGAGGAAGGCGATGCCTAGGGACAAGAGAAAAGCCAGGTCTTAAGTTTTTTTCGAAACAACGGTGTCACCTTGATGCACCTTACAGTCAGTGGAAGTTTGTTCCAGAGAGAAGGGCCCAGGAAGGAGAAAGATCTGCCCCTTGATCTCGACTTTCTGATCTGCGGAACTTTGGCTAGACAGAGAGTTTCAGAACGGAGGTTTCTCTGGGGGGTGTAGAACTTACTTCTATCTTGTAGGTAGCCCAGGCCGAATCCATGTAGAGCTTTCTGGGTAATGAGCAGTATCTTAAAAATGATCCTCTTTCTAACTGGTAGCCAAAGAAAACTATGAAGAAGGCAAGTGACATGGGAGTAGTGGGGGAGCCCGAAGATGGTACGTGCCGCTGCATTCTGGACCAGTTGCAGCCTATCAATCAGGTATTTGGGCAGTCCTATGTGAAGACCGTTCCCGTAATCGAGCCGTGAGATTATCAGGGCTTGCACCACTTGTTGTCTAGCCTTAAAGGATAAGAAATGAAGGAACTTCCTACTTACGCGAAGGAGGGCAAAACAGGTGCCCACCACTGAGTTAACTTGGGAACAAAATAACAGTAGACCATCAAATTTGAAGCCCAGATTTCTTATCACCTGATTTTGAGAGAACGGCAGGGGGTTGTGGGAGGGGGGGGGTTGATATCCTCAGGCCAGACGCTCTGTCATGGTGTCTTGGCATCTGACCCAAAAAAGAGGAGCTCGGACTTCCCAGCATTACATTTAAGTTGGTTACTGGATAGCCATCTGAACGTTGCTGTAAGACGGTTACGAATTTACTCTCCTTTCCATCAGGAGAAAAGCAGTTGTGTGTCATCTGCATATGACACGATTTTTGCCCCAAAGGATTCTGCCAAGGAGACCAAGGGGGTAAGGTAAATATTGAATAGAGTCTGACTAAGGACTGAGCCCTTTGGCACTCCTGCCCTTAGTTTACGGGAGGCAGCAGAGAAGGGGTTACACCATACCTCTTGTCCTCTCTCCTCCAAAAACGATGCAAGCCACTGCCAGGCCAACCCTCTAATTCCCCTATGGTCCTCTTCTATACAGAGGATGCCCTACCCACATGGATCTCTAAAACGCTTGCACGATCATCTCAGGCATACTAAACCTGTGACTCTTAAACATAGACAGGGTACTGTATCTCAGTTCACACTCATCTCTGACTGGTTTCCCCTCCTTTATATATTTGGCATTCGTATATTTTCTAAACTTGACAATGTCTCTTCACTAATGGTGATTCACCCCACCATTGACATAAAATCAGAAGGTCATACCGATTTTGCTACCACGATTATTGTCCTAGTAAACCAATTAGGACACTGTAATACTCTTAGTGCTCTGACTCATTATCACTCACACCAGATTCATGGCTAATCCGACACTTACAGATAATCTTAACATAGTCTTCTTGAACGTCAAAGGATTGAATCATCCATTCAAGAGACGTAAAATAATGGACTACCTCTATAAATCCAAAGGAGATATTATCTTCCTCCAAGAAACGAGAATCACTGATAAAGAAACATGTTCTTCCAAAAGCAATTGGATATCTGAGGTCCATTGTTCCCCGCAATACACAGCTTTATCACGCTAATATCTAAACGATCCAACAATAAACTTGAGTCCTGCTCCATGGTTGAAGATGGCAGATCGATCATAGCCAGCTTAAGCAGAGGGGATTCCCTGTTCCACATAGTTAATATATATGGCCCTAATAATGATGATACTCCCTTCTGGAACAAAATATCTGACAACATAGGACACCTGCCCTCCAATAACCTCACCATTGTAGGCGGGGATTTTAACTTACTACTTGACCTGATCCTAGACCGCCAATCCACCTATTATTACCATCCTAAGTCTTACAAAATCCTACAAAACATTTGCTTGAAATTTAATCTCAAAGACACCTGGATACTGCAACATCCCGACTCTAGGGATTACACCTTTTACTCCGCACCCCATAACTCCTATATAAAAAATTTACTGCATTCTCATCTCCATATCCTATTCACACTTAATAGACCAAACTACCATATCCCCAAGATTACTCTCCGACCATTCCTGCATAAGCACTCTGTTGTAACGGAATAAAGGTCCGATCCAAGAGGTATCTTCAAGTAGTTTATTAGGCAAGATACAGGAAGAGAAGAGGTAATGAAGTAAGGTACAATGAACGAACCCCAACAGGAGCAGCCTCCTTGCTGCTCAGCCCTACACTCAACTGACATTCACCCACGCATACAACACTCTATGACATCATCCACTCATACTAACATTCTACACACATCCACTGGCTGAGCAGCAAGCTGGAAGCAGATACCACACTTCTTCCCCCTTTAATAACAACAGAAAGAAGAAGTAAGAATGAGCATAATAACACTACAATGAAAGACAAGCAACTACCACACTTCTTCCCCCTTTAATAACAACAGAAAAGAAGAAGCAGAATTGAGCATAATAACAACACTACAAAGAAAGACACAAGAAGACAACATGTAAATGACACTAGGTATCTAACTAAGAACATACCGTAATAATGTAGACATGCAATGAGAACATAAAGAAAATGAAGACCATGTACACATTGACAAAGAGTAAAACACACCCATCTTCCCCCTTAAAAGAAAAAACACAGATTAATTAAAAAATAAAAATAATCCTGTGTAGGGAGTGCAGAGAAGAAGAAAAGCAGGAAATAGTAACAAGATAAGGAGATACTAACAAAGTACGGAGATACTAACAAAGTAAGGAAAGACAACAATAGCGCATCAATAGTGACGTAACACACTAAAAAAAGAATTGACGCTCCAATATCACCACCAAAACATACCAGTTGGCCAGACCAGTAAGGAGATGGCAAGCAGAAACAGCAATAGAAAAAACAGACAGTGCAGATAAAAGACTAGAAAAACACTCTCAAAATGTATAAGAGATGTGAAAGGAAAACTTATTAGGATTTAGAAAATGCACATGAGAATAATAATTTGACACAAAGTAAAATCAACGTACAGGTACCATGTAAGATTGAAAATACAGAGTGTCATAGATCCCATGAACAGGAATATGTAAATAAGATACAATATTTATGGAAACATAGGCTATTACAACACAATTACAAATATAACATATGCCCTAAAGGAAGGCACTGTAAAGTAATGTAACGTAAAGTAATGTAAACCTCTAATGTATGTAAGACACATAGTGAGTGACGAATCCACAAACGGAAGGATAAGGCACATGTAAAGTAAGGTAACATAATAGATAGCAGTGTAAGTGACCTGACAAGTCACGAAAAATGGCACAGTAACGTACCGTAATGATAACAGTATAAGTGATCTGAAAAATCACGTAACATAGAAGCAAAATCGCTCGTAGATCTCAATAAGGAATTCCATATGGAATTTTAAAATCAAGTAACGTTGCAACAAAACTATAATAGGAACAATGAAGATTCTCCTACAAGAAGTTGAGAAGGAAACACTGTAAAGTAAATATACAGCCAGTAGGCTATTCAAACAGATGCTCTAAGCAATGTAAATTCTGACACTGTAATTTCTGACACTCTAAAGTACTGTAACGTAATGTAAAATAACACTAACAATATGTTACAAATAAATGTCAGCGTAAAATGCAAGAACACAAGGAAGTGTAAGTTGTCAAAGTGGTTCATATGAGAAATGGTATACATTTTAAACTTTAAGCAAGGTTGCAAGAAAATAAAAAGATAAAACAACTAAAGTGGTCACCGTAGTCTTGGTAGAATGCAGCTGACGAATTAAAGCGAAATGTAAAGTACCTTGCGAAGTAACGGGTGACCTTTGCAGAAAAGTTGATGCAAGTTAAAACACTGGAGGAAATGTATTTAAAGTGCCAAGAACGAGTAGACTTTTTTTTTCCATGTAGAGGTGCAGTGATGAAAGATAACCGCTAGGTGGCACTGTTGGAAAAATGAAAGTACAGTACGAGAAACAGCAGATCGACGTGAAGTTGATAGTTCCCAAAGGAGACGGCTGGTCTCAAAATCCATGTGAGGGGGCAGCAGGTTTAAAAATACAAGGTGAAACAGTACCTGCGGATGATCCATTAAGGCGCTCCGATGTCCTTGAAGTAATTCCATGCGTCGGAAGAAGGCACAACGGAGATCTGTGGGAAGATTGGATGGCAAACACACGTGGTTGGCAAAAAGAGAAGTATGCTGGAAGGTGCACATGAAGTGAAGAAAAACGCCAAACTCAAAATGGCGGCACGCAAGAAGACTTCGGGCAGGGTGGCTCTCTGCAAGAGCAGGATCCGACAATTGCTGAAGAGCCATGATGACGCAGGAGAGGATCGTCACAGAGACAAGAAGACAGAAGGCGTCACAGGAAACGGAGGCAGGAGTCACTAGGCAGCATAAATGAGGGTGAGCGCGCGAGCGGGCTATGTGTGCGCTCGAGGGGTATTTGAAAATTTGGCAATAGCGGTTAAACTGCCAAAGCGCAGACACATCAGAGTGCCAATTCGCATAAAACACAGTAAATAAACAAAACTCACAGTTGGGACCGCAAGGTCTCAGCAAACAATGGCGAAAGTTATTAGGCATGAATCCAAAAATACACATGACAGGCTGCAGAGCGGCACAGTGTGCAGAAAAATGAAGAAGGGCACTGTAGTTTAAATAGGCAGGTACAGTAACGACTTGTAGGCTAAATAGGGCTAGGTTGGCAAAAAGTCCTCCAACGCCGCAGGGCAACAAGCGGTCCTCCAAGGTAGTGGAGCAGGGAGGCAACAGAATAAGCAGACAAAAAGAGAAATCCTCCATGGATATCAGAAGAAGCACGCTGGTAAATCACAGCAGGGACTGAAAGGCAGCAAGGGAGTGCCTCAGGGTCTGAAAGTAGGAACTGGCACTCTGGTGTTGAGGGCGACCGGTGGGAGGTCACTTTTGGGGTTCGTAGGGTGCCAGAAAGCTTAAAAGTACATAGGTTGCCAGGATGCCTTAAAGTTCAGAAGTAGTTACAAGATCATACCCTGTAGTTGCTTCATTTTTCCATATTCAGAAGTCCTTGAGGAAACACATGTAGATTCTTCAGATCGTCGCCAGTGTTGTAACGGAATAAAGGTCCGATCCAAGCGGTATCTTCAAGTAGTTTATTAGGCAAGGTACAGGAAGAGAAGAGGTAATGAAGTAAGGTACAATGAACGAACCCCAACAGGAGCAGCCTCCTTGCTGCTCAGCCCTACATTCAACTGACATTCACCCACGCATACAACACTCTATGACATCATCCACTCATACTAACATTCTACACACATCCACTGGCTGAGCAGCAAGCTGGAAGCAGATACCACTTTGCCGGAACCAAACCTAAAACCACTAGCAAATTATGGTGCTTTAATAATGACGTTCTTGCCAATCCAGATAACTTAAAGAAAATTGAAGACAGTTTTATCCCAAACTATATCACGGAAAACACCTCACTGGACATAAACATTCAAACACTCTGGGATGCACTCAAAGCATTCTTGAGAGGTGATCTAATTGACATGCAGGTGAAAATTAACAAAACTAATAATGCTCTACTACTGAAACTCAAAAACGAAATCAAACAACTGGAATTATCTTGCGTCCACAATTTAGATAAAAACAGCCTCTCCATCCTTACGCGAAAGAAATATGAATATAATAAGATTTTGAGTGAAAAAGCGGGAGTGTGGATAAACAGATTTTAAGGCCTCAAGCTCTGTTAAGCCAACAAAGCTGGCAAAATGTTGGCCTCATATTTAAGCATAAACTGAACCAAAACAAGATATCCGCCATTAAAGACAATAAGAACATAACACACTCTAATCTCCAGAAAATTACGGACACCTTTAAACAATTTTACAAAAGCTTATATACAGACAATAATAAGGCCTCTCCAGCTCAGTGTACTGACTATCTAAGCAAGCTGCAAATCCCCCGACTGTTAGAAGAAAATAAACCATCCTTGTCTGAACCAATATCCCAAACATAGATCATTGATGCAAATAATTCCCTTAAAGACAAAGCCCTTGACCCCGACGGATTTACAGCCAAATTTTACAAAAGATTTGCAAAACCGCTCCAACCAACCATTCTAGAGCTTTTCAACCATTTTGCTAAAACAGGTGTCATTAAAGGCTCCACTTCAAAAGCTAATATTGTGCTGATTCCCAAAGAAGGGAAAGACCTGCTTCCCAATAACTATATGCCTATCTCATTAATAAATCTGGACTGCAATGTATATACAAACATTTTAGCCAAGCGACTAAACCTCTTGCTACGGGTTTGATAAGCAACACACAAGTAGGGGTCCTAAAAAAAACGCATGTCCAACGATCATACTCGTCGCCTATGTCACGTCTTAGAAAAAGCAAAAACATCTATGTCGGCTTCTGTGACAATATTGCTTGATGCTGAGAAAGTGTTGAACAGTTTTTTTGGACCTTTCTTGAAGAATCACTTCGAACCTTCAACGTAGGTGATGGATTTAAAAAATGGTCATGGCCCTTTACAGTAATTCAAGCGCCCATATCTGTACAAGCGGCTCCCTATCACAATCATTCAGGCTGGGAAAAGGCACCAGGCAAGGCTGTCCCATCACTCTTTCTGCTAGCTCTCGAACTCCTCATTTTAGATATTAATAAAAACCCTAACATAACAGGAATCAACTTTGACAGGAAGATAGTAAAATTGTCTGCTTACACAGATGACAACTTAATTGTCAAGGATAGACCCAAATCCTCCATACAGGCCCTCATGGAAACAATTGAATAGTACTCGAACGTTTCCGGATACAAATTAAACAGAGACATGTCAGAAGTTAAATCCCTCAATTCTTTCAGTACAAAAGACCTACTAGGAAACTCAGATTTAACCTGGCAACCCCACTACATCAAATTTGGAGCTGATATTATTGACACTATAAAACACAATGAAAAGCTCACCCTTAAAAAAACAGAACAATCATTGGAAAGCTGGACACCCAAATTCATAACCTGGTGGGGTACGCATAGAAATCATAAAAATGATGGTCACCCCTAAAATCACTCGATTAGCATTTTGCCCCTTATTGCTTTCAGAGGATTTCCATTGCAATTTAGATAAACTGATCACAAACTTCATTGGGCATGGTGAAAGAGCGAGAATCTCTCTGAAGAAACTTTGCCTTCCCTATACACTAGGGGGAGTCAATCTTGCTAATTTTAGAAACTACCAGACTGCCTTTCTAGCTAATCAGGGCGCACATTGGCTTTGCACAAATGACACCTACATATTCACCCAGTGGCGTAACGAAAGTTTAAGGGGCCCCCCTGCAATGTACACAGAGGGGCCCCCACTCCGGATTTAATCCGGAGCGTTTAGGCATGAGTACTGTGCTGAGGGGGCCCCCTGCAGCTGGGGGCCCCCCGCACCGCGGGGGATGCGGGGGCCTGTGTTACGCCCCTGTACTCACCTGGCTGGAAGTGGAAAGGGCCATCTTGAACAACCTAAATCCCATAACACTTCTGACTTCCACCTGTAATCACCTCACCATGTCCAAATATATATATATTCAAAAACACTGGGAATGCTCTATTTTCTATTGATAAAACACTACTTTCCCATATGAAGCTTTCCATCCAAGCCTCTCTCTGGCACAACTCCAACATGAAATACGATAACCTAACCCTCTTTTAGAAAACTTGGATCGACAAAGGTATATATTTCCCTAAAGAGCTAGGCTCCTCAGCCTCTCGGTAACCTTCTTGAATTCACAATTTCTATACCATTTAGAAAACAAAGAATTCAACAATTTCCTCAAATCCAAGAAGCAGTGGAGGTCTCTCCTACCTTATATATATACTCTTAACAATGTGGGCCGCCATGTTTCCAAATTTTACAGACTATTGTAACCCAAAACCTTGAGGGCAAACATGAAGATAATGGCAAACTGGGACTCTCAGTTTTCTATCCCCATTTCTCAACCAAAATGGAACACCATCTGGAAATCTGTAACCGCACACAAAATATCACCTGCACTTTCCCAAGCTTAATATTGGCTCACTGATAGAACCTTCTGGACCCCCTCCTGCCTACACACCCTAAGAATTCTAGACAGTTCCATCTGCTAGAATTGTAGGGAAGAAACTGGTTACCTAGCGCACCTAATCTTCCATTGCAAATCAGTAGGTCCTTTCTGGTACAAGGTCTTTTCCTTTATTTCCAAGCTTTTTAGTATGAACCCTAAGAAGGAATTTTCATTTCTTATCGAGTGCTTCCTTGATCCCAACATTAAATGTCTTGCCAATAGTCTCCTACTCGATCTTTTATTAACGTC
Organism: Calotriton arnoldi; assembly: GCA_963921515.1. Classification (NCBI taxonomy): domain Eukaryota; kingdom Metazoa; phylum Chordata; class Amphibia; order Caudata; family Salamandridae; genus Calotriton; species Calotriton arnoldi. Next base: position 1,335,755 of record CAWUFW010000737.1, read on the forward strand.
TGCAGTTAAAATGATTACCTCTAACCGGAGATCCACCCATGAAGCCTCATTTACGATTTGGTTAAACTGGATATCGCACATAAAGGGTGCGGACAACATTGCTCTACAACATTTTCCCCTCGGAATTCATCACATACACCTATTTTGAAAACTTTAAACTGCCTTGCTTCGACTAAACCTCAGTGAACAGGTTGCAAGTCATATCTGCTATAAATCCAACATGTTGATACTGTACTCTATTACACACTATTGTACCCTATTTACATATCTGTGAGTGATACATTTATGTCGAACATAATTGACCTCTTGATCCCTCTCATTTTAAGTATACAACAAATGCTATGCCAAACAGATCTCTCATGATTTAGGTATTAATGAGTTTTTCTTTCTTCTTCCCCTTTATACTCATTTCCCGATCTACGAACGACTTAACGAATTACTTACGATTGACCTATGTGAAATGCTGTTGTAATAATGACTCCTTATTTGTTCTGTTCTCTTAGTTCAGTCTAATTTCGCCTTTTTTGTCTGTTGTATACTAAAAATAATAAAGATTATTTTGAAATCAATTTTTTTTTAATAACTCGGCAAACAAAGTTGATAAAAGGGTGAATACTAGATACACTTCATCTAATCACACATCCTTAACCAGTTAGTATAAATCCTACTTTTGTTACGATTAGCTGGTTTACATCTTAATTATTTTTTAATATTTTATGCTGTCATGTAAAGTACCACTCATTCCTTTATGAAATTAGGTCTGAAATCAAACCTTTCTTTCAGCTTTCCTTTAGCAATTGTCCATCTGCCTTGTTTCACCACAATTACTAGTATCTTTTAAACCTTTTTCATGTCTTATGATCTGTCGAGCGAAAAAGGATTTTCTCACGCTTGGCTCCTGTGTGACTGCTTTATAACTAATTCTCAAGTAGCTTTGATCTGGATCATCTATTGAATTTTCATTGTTCTCTACTTCCAGGATCACACACGTGATTCTAAAGGTCATCCCATGAAGGGGACAGAAATGCTTCTAACCTGTAAAAGTGATGAACCTGTTTTGATTCTAGGTTTTTGAGATTTCTTTATTGTTTTTCTGGTCCCAGAGGTCATGTAAGAGTCTGCAGAGGTGATCTGGTTTTTATTGCTTCTTAAACATGATTGCAGTCAGTGGTCTTTTTTTCTTCATGTACTGTCACTTAGCCCAACATGCCACATATAGGCAGAAACAGATCTGGAGGACGGGCCTTCACATACATGGCTCCTAAAGCATGAAACAACCTCCCACTACACATCAGAGTTTCCTCCTCTCTTCAAGAATTCCACACGAAGCTGAAGATCTGGTTTTTTGATTAACCATCCTGCCCTGTTAACGGCTATACACACACACCTGCCCAATGCAGGATATCTGGGTGATAGTGCACTCTACAAATGCACTTAACATAACAGAGGAAAATACAACAGTGTGGAATATTTTGCCAGTTGTAAGTTATAGTCAGGAGCTAGAAAAAGGGACATTAGGGAAGGAGTGAAAGTGAGTTATAGCCATGTTTGAATATTAACACAGTCAGAACTTCGTTGGTATTAACAAACATTTTACATAGCCAGTCAAACCTAGAAACACACCCATCTAAGCTTGCAAATAGTGGAAGTAGGTGTTACTTAAAGGGTAGAAAATTGTACAGAACACCTCCATATTTTATGGGATTTTTTAGCAAAGTGATTTCTAAGCCTGGAAAATTAATGTTACAGGACGGTAAAAAGAAGTGCAACATTTGCTTGAGTTAATACACATGTTTGAAACACTATTCCTGCATTTTGTATAGGTCAGTAGATGTGTGCCTAGAAACCTTCAGTTTCCATAGATTTAAAGTTTGATTCCTCTGGAATTTGGTAAATACCCCCTAAACCTATTAGAAAAACTTCAATGCATAGACATCTGCCGTTAGCAAAATTCTTTGTGAATCAGCACAAGTATATCTAGCTTCACCAATTTATTATAGACACACTGTCATGATCTTAGCATCTAGATTCAGAAAGGGGATGTGCTGATATGTTCTTCATTCCACTTAGTAAGTCCCATGGTTTGAAATTACCAAGATCGAGGCTTCCCTACTGCAAGTAGGAAGGAATTGGAAAGGGACACAGTATCCGGACCAACAGATTATCAAACTTTTGGCAGAAACTGGGTGAGTACTCATCTGGCCTGCAGGCTTTCCCCGGCTTTTAACTTTCCAATACTTTATATATATCCTTCCACTCTAAAGGAAGCCTCCAGCATCCAATACTTTTGTGTTGGGTGCTGAAGTTCCAGTCCTCTGAAATAAGGAACAAACTCTTTCCCCACCCACTGCTAAACACTGCTCTGGCTGTACCTTTATGTTCGGTGTCCCCTACACACTCTTGGTCTTTAGCCTCTAAGATTTGTGGACTGTAATCTGGAGGGAGTAATCTGGAGGGAGAATCTTTCACTCTAGGAAACTCTGCATAGTTGTTGTAAGAGACTTAGCATCCTTAAGCTTTATTGGTACTCCCCAGACTTCATTGTTGTCAGCATCACATTGTCCTCCAAATATTCAGTCTTAAAGTACATCAGTGCAATTATGAAAGTCACTGTTCGTCTTCTTACTGTATAGACCAAGAAGAGTCATACTGCAAAACCCTCTTCATGAGGAATGCCTATAACTGTTTCTGTCACGTATCAATGAATGTCGGTGTTGTATCTATAGAGGTAACCTTCTCTTTCTTCTATCTTTTTAGTTGTTCTCTACAAATTCTGCAACACAGTTACAGAATAGTCACACTGCAAAACCCTTTTCATGAGGTATGCCTACCTCTGTTTTTGTCAAGAAACTTGTTATTGGATTCCTGTATTTTATGTGTGGGAGCTGATTCCCAGTACTCTCCTGAACCCCAACATCATATGAACCCCACATATTACTTTAGGAAGTTCAGCTGAATCTTCTCGTTGATCTAGCGGTAAGAGCCTACCCTCCCCCTCAATTACACAAATTTAGCTGAGTAAAGTCAGATTAAGAACTGACACTTTTCAATAATTGAGTTCTAGATCAAAAATAAAGTTAAAAAGATTTATTACAGAATTGTTCATAAAACATTACAGAGAAATGCATAATTTGTCCTGAAGGCTCAGACAAAGAATCATCAATCATTACAAAAGTCCTATTTAGGCAATTAAATCTCTCTAGATTCTAAATGTCAAACTCAGGAAGTATCCTAAGGGAGAAAAGAAAGTCTCAAAATAATTGGACAGCGTCTCTGGAGGAAAATAAGAAGTCACCCCCATCCTTAAAAACCAGGGTTTTTTATACACAATTTACGCATATCAATTAATAAAACTGAAAATTCAGCATGGTATGATCATGGGCAGGTGACATTGGCAAATGATACACAACTTTGTACTTATAAAAGTTCTTAATACTAACTCATTTGTTAAGGTTAAAGACATCTTCCGCTTGCTTCCTCAGCAACTGCACTCCAGAGATGTGCAACATAATATGAAGCATTTCTTAAACAATATTTCACAGACTGAAAAATTTCCTAGCTATCGTATAGTAAAGTTTCAATTATATTTAGGACTCGGAGGCAAGGATTATGCTTTACGCATTCTTCACTTTTGTTAAAGTAGGCATTTACTTGTATCTCCAACAAACCACATTTCCCATGAAACACTAAGAATTGGTAAAAACAAACAGACAATGCAGTGCAATCAGTCCACAACCGGCCAATCCCGAGGCAGCATCCTGTTCATAGTCCTTCGTCTCTGTCCTTAGTGCCTCTTCTGTCGCGCAAAGCGATACCAAAGGGGATGATGGACGGAGCGCTTGAGCAAATCAAACACTCACCCCCAGTCAACTGATCTGGGTTTAATCCATCATCATTCTTTAGCTCACTCCACCACCCCAGTTCAGACATGGCCATATGCAAATCAGTCTGACCCTGTGCCTCATGGGAACAGTCCAGCGCCGAACTGCCAAGCCATGTCTTCCCTGGACCGGAAACAAGCATTCTGGGACCGGTTTCTGGCTATTCAGCCGTCATCAGCCAGGCTAGCTTGAATCCAGTGGCAAAGTGAGCAAGGGACCCACGTCTGGGCATACCCTGCCAACTTAGTGCGAACAAAGCGATACCAAAGGGGATGATGGATGGAGCGCTTGAGCAAATCAAACACTCACCCCCAGTCAACTGATCTGGGTTTAATCCATCATCATTCTTTAGCTCACTCCACCACCCCAGTTCAGACATGGCCATATGCAAATCAGTCTGACCCTGTGCCTCATGGGAACAGTCCAGCGCCGAACTGCCAAGCCATGTCTTCCCTGGACCAGAAACAAGCATCCTAGGACCGGTTTCTGGCATTCCAGCCGTCATCAGCCAGGCTTGCTTGAATCCAGTGGCAAAGTGAGCAAGGGACCCACGTCTGGGCATACCCCCGCCAACTTAGGGCGAACAAAGCGATACAAAAGGGGATGATGGACGGAACGTTTGAGCCAATCAAACACTCACCCCCAGTCAACTGATCTGGGTTTAATCCATCATCATTCTTTAGCTCACTCCACCACCCCAGTTCAGACATGGCCATATGCAAATCAGTCTGACCCTGTGCCTCATGGGAACAGTCCAGCCCGAACTGCCAAGCCATGTCTTCCCTGGACCGGAAACAAGCATCCTGGGACCGGTTTCGGGTTAAAAACCCTCATCAGCCAGGCTATCTTGAATCCAGTGGCAAAGTGAGCAAGGGACCCACGTCTGGGCATACCCTGCCAACTTAGGGCGAAGAAAGCAATACCAAAGGAGATGATGGACGGAGCGTTAGAGCAAATCAAACACTCACCCCCAGTCAACTGATCTGGGTTTAATCCATCATCATTCTTTAGCTCACTCCACCACCCCAGTTCAGACATGGCCATATGCAAATCAGTCTGACCCTGTGCCTCATGGGAACAGTCCAGCGCCGAACTGCCAAGCCATGTCTTCCCTGGACCAGAAACAAGCATCCTAGGACCGGTTTCTGGCATTCCAGCCGTCATCAGCCAGGCTTGCTTGAATCCAGTGGCAAAGTGAGCAAGGGACCCACGTCTGGGCATACCCCCGCCAACTTAGGGCGAACAAAGCGATACAAAGGGGATGATGGACGGAACGTTTGAGCCAATCAAACACTCACCCCCAGTCAACTGATCTGGGTTTAATCCATCATCATTCTTTAGCTCACTCCACCACCCCAGTTCAGACATGGCCATATGCAAATCAGTCTGACCCTGTGCCTCATGGGAACAGTCCAGCCCGAACTGCCAAGCCATGTCTTCCCTGGACCGGAAACAAGCATCCTGGGACCGGTTTCGGGTTAAAAACCCTCATCAGCCAGGCTATCTTGAATCCAGTGGCAAAGTGAGCAAGGGACCCACGTCTGGGCATACCCTGCCAACTTAGGGCGAAGAAAGCAATACCAAAGGGGATGATGGACGGAGCGTTAGAGCAAATCAAACACTCACCCCAGTCAACTGATCTGGGTTTAATCCATCATCATTCTTTAGCTCACTCCACCACCCCAGTTCAGACATGGCCATATGCAAATCAGTCTGACCCTGTGCCTCATGGGAACAGTCCAGCGCCGAACTGCCAAGCCATGTCTTCCTGGACCGGAAACAAGCATTCTGGGACCGGTTTCTGGCTATTCAGCCGTCATCAGCCAAGCTAGCTTGAATCCAGTGGCAAAGTGAGCAAGGGACTCACGTCTGGGCATACCCTGCCAACTTAGGGCGAACAAAGCGATACCAAAGGGGATGATGGACGGAGCGCTTGAGCAAATCAAACACTCACCCCCAGTCAACTGATATGGGTTTAATCCATCATCATTCTTTGGTATTGCTTTGTTCGCCCTAAGTTGGCAGGGTATGCCCAGACGTGGGTCCCTTGCTCACTTTGCCACTGGATTCAAGATAGCCTGGCTGATGAGGGTTTTTAACCCGAAACCGGTCCCAGGATGCTTGTTTCCGGTGCAGGGAAGACATGGCTTGGCAGTTCGGGCTGGACTGTTCCCATGAGGCACAGGGTCAGACTGATTTGCATATGGCCATGTCTGAACTGGGGTGGTGGAGTGAGCTAAAGAATGATGATGGATTAAACCCAGATCAGTTGACTGGGGGTGAGTGTTTGATTTGCTCTAACGCTCCGTCCATCATCCCCTTTGGTATTGCTTTGTTCGCCCTAAGTTGGCAGGGTATGCCCAGACGTGGGTCCCTTGCTCACTTTGCCACTGGATTCAAGATAGCCTGGCTGATGAGGGTTTTAACCCGAAACCGGTCCCAGGATGCTTGTTTCCGGTGCAGGGAAGACATGGCTTGGCAGTTCGGGCTGGACTGTTCCCATGAGGCACAGGGTCAGACTGATTTGCATATGGCCATGTCTGAACTGGGGTGGTGGAGTGAGCTAAAGAATGATGATGGATTAAACCCAGATCAGTTGACTGGGGGTGAGTGTTTGATTTGCTCTAACGCTCCGTCCATCATCCCCTTTGGTATTGCTTTGTTCGCCCTAAGTTGGCAGGGTATGCCCAGACGTGGGTCCCTTGCTCACTTTGCCACTGGATTCAAGATAGCCTGGCTGATGAGGGTTTTTAACCCGAAACCGGTCCCAGGATGCTTGTTTCCGGTCCAGGAAGACATGGCTTGGCAGTTCGGGCTGGACTGTTCCCATGAGGCACAGGGTCAGACTGATTTGCATATGGCCATGTCTGAACTGGGGTGGTGGAGTGAGCTAAAGAATGATGATGGATTAAACCCAGATCAGTTGACTGGGGGTGAGTGTTTGATTTGCTCTAACGCTCCGTCCATCATCCCCTTTGGTAATTCTTCTGTCGCGCAAGTCACGCCATGGCCCTTTTCTAATAAATCCTGTTTCCCAGTCTACGTTCCTGGAAGAACAAATGGAATTACCAATGGAAAACCCCAGAGAATGCTGTAAAAGCCAGAATATACCTTATACATTTACTGAAGCAGCATTAATTCACAACCATCATGCCAATAAAGCATAACATAGCTACTTACTCCTTAAGTGGAGGGTCTCCCGGATGAACAATCCGCAGGTGGGATAATCCTCGCTTCCGAGTCGTTATTAGAATTGAAATTTTCCTTTACGATAGCTAGGACATTTTTCATTCTATGTCCGGACCGGAGGCGAGGATTATGCTAGTTTAAAGCTTACTTACCACCAACTGAGCCATATCTAATACTGGCTTAAAATAAAGCCTCTTAAAGGGATAATCCAGGGACCAGTCTTCCGCTTTCATAATATCGTCCTAACTTAACGCCTTAGAGGCCATCGCGCCTTGAGTGGAGTGTGCACCAAAGATGTTTATATCCACTCCAGCCTCCTGCATGAGCCACCACACCCAGCAGGCTGTGGTGGGGATGGACACCGCCTTTTGCGGCTTCCTGAGGGCGATTAACAATTGCCTCTCCCCTGGAGGCCTCAATTCCTCGGTCATTTCCTCATAGGGCTTCAGGTTTCTAACTGCACACAACTTAGGAGAGTCCGGAAAAGCCGGGTTTTCTATGACATTAATATTGTTTTTTGTACGGCTACTGAGCGGAAAAGACACCCCGAGGGTGAGAAGATCCTTCCAGTAATGTCCAAAGCCCGGGCATCTGAGACTTACCTGAATGATACCATGCAGAGCAAAATCGCTAGCTTCGCCGAGAGTTCCTTCTTCTACAGCAGTGGTCTTCAAACTGGGGGGCGGACTCCGCTAGGGGGGCCTTAACTGATCCTAGCGGGGCTCCATGTTCTGGTTAAAAGAAGCATTATGCTGATAGCAGGGACTCCAAATATTCTTCAAACATCCCCGCCCCATTTCAGATAATCACACTGTGGATACTTTTACATGTTAGTAAGGCCTAGCTAATCAGATTAGTATGTTTGACAATCATGTATTTAATTGCAGTTTTAAAATGTTTAACAGAACTTAACTGTATGTAATGTTTAAATAAGTCTAGACATAATTGAAGCATTGGCAATTTAATAGAAAAAGTGTGAAACATTCTGGGGGGCCCCAATGATTTTTATTTTATACTGGGGAAGGGTGCGGTATTAAAAGGTTTGAAGACCACTTCTCTACAGGAACCTATTTGGTTGCCATGACAGGAGAATATTGAGCACCTTATTAACGTCCCAAAGAGCCAAGTATCTTGGCTCCGGAGGCAGTGATAATCTGATGATCCAGTAATTGACGACACACGAACGGATGTTTCCCCAAAGGGGACTCTACTCCGGGCACATGTCCAACCGAGATGGCTGAACGGAAGTTGATTGAGCGGTACGCCATCCCCTCCTGGGCTAGACTAGCCGGAAAATTCAGAACCTGAACTACGTCGGTGCCCTCGGGATCACAACCCCGTTGCACACTCCAACGACACCATCTCATCTGAGCCGGCTGGTATCGCTTGATGGTGCCAGCGGACCGGGCCTTTCACAAGAGGGCCTCAGCCTGTGTTGAAAGTCCTGGGGGCGACCATCTACCCCTGTGATCCTCCATGACATCAGGCGGAGGGAACCCCTGAGCACCATCTGGTGCAGAATCTGATCGAGATTGAGAAGGAGAGTCAGAAATAGGGGGAGAGGGATTGGAAAATCCCAACAAGGTTCCAGAAGAACTGGAAACCGCACTTAAGATCTCCAAATAGGAGTGACCAACACTACGTCCGCCCGCTGACACCTGATCTGAGCTGTCGCCTGTTTATTCATTGCGAACGGGGCAAATGCATACCCTGTCTTGTGTTCCCAATCCTGTAGGAGTGCATCCGTGGCCCCACCGCCTGGGGATCCGGCCTCTAACTGAAGATCTTGGGAAGTTGGTGACCCAATCTGGAGGCGAAGAGGTCCCTGAAAACGGCCCAGCCTGACCTTCTGGTGTCGGACTCCATAATGAGGTCTGGGGCCGACCCAAAAATCGCTCTCCCGTTCTATGCTTCCATATGAGAAAGCCACCAACGGATCTCCTCCTGCATGTCCTCCGAGAGGATGACCAGCTGGGAATTAGTGAGGCCTTTTCGCATGTGTACTGCTTTTAATCGCTGAAGGGCCCGGTAGTGCAGGGGTCCTGGCCAGCTGCCGCGAGAACACCCTTTTCCGAGCTAACTTTCTCTACAGCTCGTGTCGAATCTTTGTCACCTTCCGGGAGGGAAGACTCAGGGTAGCCTCAAAAGAGTTGATGATGAAACCCAGAAAAAACGCTTTTTGAGCAGGAGTCAAAAGCAACTTCTTTTCGTTTATGACGAAGCCGAGGCTCTGGAGCAGATTGACAGCTAGCTGTACCTGGGCCGACAGCTGCCGTGGATCCTGTGCCAGAGGGAGCATGTCGTCGAGATAAAAAATGAGTTGGATCCTCTTCACCCACAAGTGTTCCACCACTGGCTTGAGAACCTTCGTGAAGCACCAAGGGGAGTCTGAAGGGCAGGTTTGAAAACTGAAACGTCTGTCGCCACCAGATAAACTGGAGGAACTTCCTGTGGGGCGGAATGATTGGTATGGCCAAATACACATCTTTCAGGTCCAGGCAGACCATCCAGACTGCGGGTCGTAAAACATCACAAAGGAGGTGGAGCCCTTCTATTTTGAAGTGGCAGTACTCCAGCCGCTTGCTGAACTTATGTAAGTTTATTACCGGTTTCTGCCCCCTGTTGGCCTTGTCTACAAGGAAAAGATTGCTTATGAAGCCAATGTGGATGGGGGGGTGGTAGCGGGGCAAATAGCTCCTTTTTCGAGCAGAGAACTAACCTCTGCATCCACCGAATCCACCTGTTGACGTGAGAACTCAATTGGTCTGGGGCGTGCAATCTGATGTGGGGACCCGTAGAATTCTATTTGGAACCCTTGAAATGTCTGCAGGACCCACGCATCGCTTGTGATCGTCCTCCACACCTGGAAAAAATGTGCCTGAACGCCCCCTACTCACCGAAAGTGGAGGCAGCAGCGAAACCCTTATGTCCTCTTCCTCTGTAGCGTCGGCTGCTGGTTGGATAGAAGTTTCCAAAACTGGCTTTATCCTGTTATTGGCTGTGCGTGGAGCCTTGCCCTCTAGAAGGATACTGGGAGTAAGGCTGGTCGGCCGAGTGGCCCCTTCCTCGGCCGGCCCCACAGAAAACCCGGGAGGAGGAAACTCTTTTTATAGAGGACTGGGCTTTGTCTAGTGATGTGAAATTATTAACACATTTCCTGGGCTCCTTTCTAAAGACCACGCCAAATAATCCCCCTTTTACCAAGGGGTCTCCAAGTTTGGGGTCCACCTTTATGAGAAAGGACTCCACTTCATTGAGAGCAATTAGCGTTGCCCATGAAGGCACTTGCATGCTGTGCCCACCCTGCTAGAACACCTGGGAAAATGAAGGATCCTGAGGCCTTGGAATCCTCTGCCATATCTATGATATCGGTCAGTGCACCAAGTGGGTCCAGGAGTTTATCCTGGCACGCCCGCCAAGACCTATCAATGCCCTTTTTGGGGTCTTTAATAAATTTGGCTAAGAAGATGGCCATTCTTGGATCCAGTTATGGGGTCAGGACTACCTTCCTGTCCAACGACGGGCAAGGGCACTTGGCATTGAGGCAGTTGCGGGCGTCTTTCCCCAGCGGATCTCTAATTCTTCCCGCCACGTAATTCGCCACCTTCGTGGAGGGAGCCCACTTGGATTAATGGGGATGGAGGCGTTCCTCCGGGTCAAGCCTGTCCAACCCGTCTTCTGGGGCACTGGGGCCAGTGGATGGGGGTTAAGGGAAGGAACGCCATGGTCATGAAGGGCCTGCATCATCCTTGTCCCTGTGGGCATCATCATCTGGGGGGATGTAGACCCTTTGGCCGGATCCTGGGAGTCCGCAGGCATAGGAGAAGGCTGGGCTTAGCCCAGAAATGCCTGTCTATGGCTCACAATGGCGTCATGATCAACCCCCACCTCACGAGGGTGTTTAACCGGGACTGGGTCAGCATCCGCAGGTTGGGCAGGCAGTTTGGGATCAGGGCCCATGTGGCCCTAGAGTTTGGACATTTTTGCGCACTAGTGCACAATTTGCTGCGATAAGCACTGCTCCATAGGAGCCATGACCTCCTCCACAGCCCGGTTTATTGACGCATCTACCTCATCAAAGAAATCTTTGTCCCATCGGAGGGAAGCTAAGGGGTCCCCTTCATATTGGACATCACTGTCCTCTTCCATGGTCCTTGGTTTGCGGAAGCACCCATATCAGGGAAAGGCAAAGCGAAGTGCCTAAGGCTTGTTTGCCAATGTGCAGCGCAACTTTTGGGAAGCGCGTGGAATAGGGAATAGCGCGGAGTGCTGCAGTTTTTGGTGGTGGGGGTCCAGCAAAATAAAAAAATGGACAAAGCCACCTTTCAGCAGGGGTCTCAGCCCTGGGAGCACCACCCCCTTGGTATCAGAATTAGCAAATTATTAGATGAAAAATAGCCTCCTGGGAGCATGTCTCCACTAGGCTGGAGCAGCCACAAGAAGTAAAACAGAACCTGGGGTGTTAATGGGGAAAAAACGCTCAATACCGACATTCTACCATGAAGGGCGTCACAAAATGCAGTTTTTCAGGCTGTTATGTTTGTACAGACCCTTATATATGATATGGTGGCACCTCCCATATCTATAACATCCTCCAGGAAAAAACCATCTGCCCTGTGGTTTACTTTAGAACTTCGCACAGAATAAAGCCGGTGTAAGAAACTGGAACGCTCTTGGAGACACGCTTATGATCCCACGGCCAAGAGCTCCTATAGAAAAGCCCTAAAAAGTTACACTGACTGAAACGTAAGGCTATGCGTGACTACTTTTCACACAAGATCAAATCGGCCGATAATTCAGCCAAAGCTTTATTCAAAATTGCTCAATGCTTCTCCAAACCGGCTGCTCTTGATAGCTCTGTGACTCCTTCAACCACACTTTGTAATGACCTCTCAGAATTCTTTCAGGATAAAATTCAATCTATCTACTCCACCTTCCCGTCTAACACGTCTCTGCTCGAGTTTAATCCCACTCCAGATTGCACTACTACTTGGTCAGAGTTTCACCCTCTCCCTCTGGATGTGTCCCTAAAGAAACTGCAGAGCTATAAATCAGGCTCTCCGGGCGATCCTTGCCCGGCTCAGTTCTTCAGACTGCTGGCTCCTTGTTTTAGTGCCCCCTGAACCTAACCTGGAACTCCTCCCTGAAATCTGGGATATATCCTGAGACATGGAAACATGCATTCTTACTGCCTATCCTCAAGAAGCCGGATGTCGATCCTGCCGAACTTAAAAACTTTCGACCCATCTCTCTGCTACCGGCGCCAGTAAAAATTCTTGAGCAAGTAGTTCAGAGTCAACTCTCTGAATTTCTGGAATCTCACTCCTGTTTCCATGACTCACAATCCGGCTTTAGAGCAGGATATAGTACGGAGACCTCACTCTTGGACGTTGCGGAGAGCGTACGCATAACCATTGATCAGGGTAACGCAGCTATGCTGGTGCTGCTCGATCTAGCCTCGGCCTTCGATACTGTGGCCCATCCGATTCTCCTGGAAAGACTCAAGCATTTTGGAGTACGGGGTACGGTCTTGTCCTGTCTCCGTGCTTTCCTCGAGAACCGCACACAACAGGTTTTATTTGCGCCCCTTTGCCTCCACTCAGAAGCCTCTTGTTTGCGGGGTCCCCCAAGGCTCGGCTCTGAGCCCTCTGCTCTTCAACGTATACCTCACCCCTCTCGCGTGCCTGGTGGAGACTTTCAGAGTGAAAGTGATTTCCTACGCTGACGACACCCAATTGATCTTCTCTTTTAGGGAACACTCGGAGGCTGCTTTTGCTAACTTTAGGCAGTGTTTGAGTAACATCACAGATTTGATGACTCAAAACTGCCTACGGCTGAACACTGAGAAGACCGAGGTGCTCTTCTTTAATCAACCGGTCCCACCCCCCTCCATGCTCTGGTGGCCTTCTGAACTTAATCCCCCTCCTGTTCCTGTGGAGGCAGCAAGGAATTTGGGCTTCAAATTCGACAATGCTCTCTCCTGCAAGGCCCAGGTCAGTCAGGTCTCCTCCATGTGTTTCTGGAAGCTGCGCTTCCTGAGGAAATTCCTCCACTTCCTCCCGCTGGACTGCAGGCGTACTGTGGTCCATGCCTTGGTCACGTCCAGCCTGGACTACTCTAACAGCCTGTACTTAGGTCTTCCAGCTTATTTGATCCGCAGATTACAAATGGTTCAGAATGCAGCGGCTACATTGATCTGCAAGGTTCCTTTTCGTCATTCCATCTCTCCCCACTTGCAAAATCTTCACTGGCTGCCGTCAGTAGAAGAATTGAATTTAAGGCTCTCACCTTGGCATATAGAGCCACCATGGGTCGTGGCCCGCAATACCGGAGATGCAGACTGCAAAGCTACCAACACAACCAAGCTCTCAGATCCAACCACTTGAATCTCCTTTCTATTCCCCACTTTCGTAAGGCTAGGCTAGGCGGCAGAGCCTTCGTGGTCAGTACCGCAAAGCTCTCGAATGCTTTGCCCTTGCATATCCGCAATACCACACCAGAATCAGCCTTTAAGAAAGCGTTGAAGACCTGGCTATTCAACCGCACCTAGCCCGCCTCCTCTGCCAATGCGCTCTCTCTGCAGCCTTAGCGCCGGGACACCTCCGTTGGAGGTAGCCGCGCGCTCAATAAATGCTCCAAATAAATAAATAAATATAGAATGGACGTCACCCTCCTGTGGCAGCAGAGGCTAAGGCGGCGCGCAATTCTGGCTCCTGGCTGACAGGAATTCCAAATTTGCATGACTCTGACCATAGAAAATCAGCGCCACCTAGTTGAGGGAGGAGTCCTCTGCAGACACCAGGATACAGTATACGGTCGCGTAGCAGCACAAAGGCAGAACCGCGGCCCACTCTGAAAACACTCACACAGTAAAAATCACTGAACACTACACAGAATTAGCAGCAAAAAAAGAATGCAACTTATCTGGCTGCGAGCAGTGAAGAAAGAGGCACTAAGGACAGAGAAGAAGGATTATGAAGGGGATGCTGCCTCTGTATTGGCCAGTTGTGGACTGATTGGATCATTGGACTGTATTGTCCGTTGTTTGTTTTTTCTAATTCCCAGTGTTTCATGGGAAATGTTATTTGTTGGCAATACAAGTAAATGGCTGCTGTAATAAAAGTGAAGTAGGCATAAAGCATAATTCTTGCCTCCGGTCCTGACATTGAATTGTCTTTTTCCTTCATAATAATACATCAGGTACATGATAGAGAGTTTCATTCACAGTACACACATTCTAATACAATAGCTGTTTTACGTCATAGTGTTCTGTGTTCCGTGTAATTTGTAGGGAGAGAAGATTTACAGCTGGTCACTGATTGGGAAGGGAAAGGAGCAGGTGCAAGATATGCAGACCACCAGAAACTACATCCACTTTAAATAAATAGTGTCTCGCACAAAAATGTGGCATAACTATACTTATTTGTTTTGTTGCAGTTTTATATAGCACAAACTCGACCCGGAGGTATCAGAGCCCTTTGCATGAGCACCAGTTTCATTACAGACGGACGCATTCATTTTTTTAAATCACATTTTTGCACACAATAATTGAATCGTTTTAAACGAAACATCTTTAGTTCATTGGTTATGACCACATGCATCATTAAAATTACTAATTTGCACAAATAATTTGTCACCCAAAATTGCACATTTAAAAAAACGTCTTGAATGTTTAGAGGTAACCTTCTCTGCAATCTTTTTAGTTGTTTTCTGCAACACTGCACTTCAGCTACCTTCACAGCCATATAGCGCCTCGCTTTCCTCCGCTTCTTTGTCTTCAGTTCTAGAAAGTGTGTTTCAGTGTAAAAAAAATCAGGTGTCCCTTGCTTATTACCGCAGCCACCAGCGTCTTTTCGGTGACTGAGGCTAGTTTTGTGCTATCAAGGACGTTTGGTTTATTCCTTCCTGGTGCACACTGTCGAGCAAACCCAACCTGTGCCACAATGCACAGACGTGGGTCCCTTGCTCACTTTGCCACTGGATTCAAGCTAGCCTGGCTGATGAGGGCTGTTAGCCCGAAACCTGTCCCAGGATGCTTGTTTCCGGTCCAGGGAAGACATGGCTTGGCAGCTCAGGCTGGACTGTTCCCATGAGGCACAGGGCCAAGACTGATTTGCATATAGCTGTGTCTGAACTGGGGTGGCGAAGAATGATGATGGATTCAACCCAGATCTGTGACTGGGGGTGAGTGTCTGAAAAGTTTCAGTGCTCCGTCCATCATCGCCTTGTGTTTACAATACCTGCACAGGCTGGAGTTCCAATTTCACCATCCCCTCTCTGTTTAGGTCGAGCCTAGCGCAGCGCGCATGCGCTGCTCTAGGAGAGGGCCTCTTGGAATCACTCCAGACTTTTCATAAAACTTGTGCGTGTCGCGACCTGCAGGTTGCGGGAGCGTGCAGGGGCGCGCAGGGTGCCATCTGTTCTGTATCATGTTTCCAAGGGTCGCTTTCACTTTCGCTGCTGCGTGGCCGCGCTTGTTTTTTTTTTGTTGCAGAGCACCCGTGTTTTAGGAAGGTTCCGTTTTTTTCTTATGTTGTCTTGCTAAAGCTTGTGGGAGATGCGTTCGAAGAGTTATATTTACAATGTGCTTCATTGGTTTAGCAAGGCTTTCCCGTGTTGATGGAGTTTTTGTACTTTAGTGCTTTTTTTACCAAACATGTTCTTTTTATTTGTTTAGTGAGGCTTTGCTAAAGAAAGCACATTGTAAAAAAAACAACGCTTCAAACGCATCTCCCACAAGCTTTTGCAATAGATCTTGTTTTTGCTCAGGGATTTTATGTGTTGACCTGTAATTACAAAGTCTGCTCGTGCTCTTCAGCCATTAATCCGCGTTTTTCGCGCATCTTCTCATCTTGCTCGGTCAGATGGCAAATCCTTTTACAAGGAGATCTGGGCGGTGATGCGGTATCATCAAGGGACAAACCTTCTTACTGAAGACTCTAGGATTGAAAGAGCTTTCATGGTGCAGAGCCTTCTGGGGGCCCACCACCGAACCGGTCATTGCCTATCAGGGCTTGGTTATAAATTGCAGATCAGAGGTCAGTGTACATGTGTACGGACCAAGGATCGGGGTACACATGCATGGCTCGTGGCTCAGTACGCACATACACGCATCTGTGCCAGGTGTACATGTATCCAAGCTCTCTATATACAGGTAGGGATAAAAGCTCAGTGTACATGGACCACAGGACCGTATGCACGTATGTTTACAACAGTTTATGTCCTTGTTTGTTTCTTTCTTTGTTGACGAGTTTGCCCCGCATTATCAGCACATCAAATGCCCCATTCTGCTCACAGTAGACTGAGTATGACCCTGCATGTCTCATATCCCCAGCCGTACTGGTCGTTCAAAAGCAGTGGTTTCTTATATTTGACTGCCTTATAAGTGCCTGCTTGGTTTCCGGCCCTTCCAACCGGGCAAAGGCTCCAATTTAATTGAATATTTCACTACCATACGAATGGCTTCACACATACAGCACTTAATAAGGAACACTATTAAACGCCACAAACCCCACTTAACACTATGCAAACAAAACAGAAAACACTAGAGCATGCTGCTTTCACATACTAAAGTTAATCTGATTACAACAGCCCTTTGAAGACACATTTTATTTACAAAGTCACAACATTCAACATACATCACTGAATCAGCAAAACATTTTAAAAAACAATTAACACAGACACAAACAATCGACACTTGCTATACACACAGCTACTGTAGAAGAGCGAAAACAAAAATAGAAACACTTCCAAAGGCGAGACCTATTGGCTTTGCCAATGCTTGTTTTCTGTGCAATAGCTCCCAGCGGGCATTTCCAAAAGCGACGGGGATGGATTTGGTCCTTTGCCTACACTCCAACGTGTATGTAAAGTTACACCACTAGGATTTCTAGTGGCCCAATTCTAGACCACCCACCAATTAGAGTTCACAGCACCGTGGGAAAGGCAGTAACCTGCGCCATATTTATTCCTCTGGGCATCAGGGGGTCTTGTTTCTCCAGTTCTCAACTGTCAGCAGAGCTGTAGCAGAACCTCACTGGTAGCCCAGCAGTCTACAAGCGCTTTTGGGATCCTTAGAGGTTACCTGCTATCAGTGGTATGTTCTCACTGTCCAGGGCACCAGTAGAAAGAACTGTGCCTGAGCTCCGAGTGAGTATATCGACCGTGTAGGCTTGTTGGCAGTGCCATCCCCACCCAAATCCCATCTTTAAGAAAATGCCACACTTGTCCCTTGCAGTCTATTTTAAAAACAAAAGACAGCATTGTGAGCATACACTGAAAACATTTCATGTCATTTCCCCTAATTATAGGTTCTTAGCTATTTATGGCATCGCAAATGTGGCATGGCTGGTATGGGTTTTACCTTGGTTCTCTGCTCTGGTAAGGGGTATATAGCAGAGCATATTTTGTGATATGATGTCTTCCAGTTAGGACAGTGGAAACAGATGATGAGGTGGGCGAAGCAGAGTGATATCCCCGTTTCTCATGGGTAAGTAAACAGCATGTACTTAGAAATTCCCTGTAACCTGTGTAATCTTAGTATTTTTTAACTGCACATGTGAACTTAATATATTTCACTGGCCTCCTTTCCTACACTACTTTGTGACCAAGCCACACTATCAAATCCATTGTGCTCTGTATGTGTGAGCATTGTCTTATATACGGGCAATAGTGTAAAAAAGACTTGATTTAACAAGGGCCAGAGGAGAAACGCTCAAGATGTTCACGTGGCCCACTAGTGCCTTTTTACTGCCCAGAAGCTCTGCCCAAGTGAAGAGCCAGGGAGCTGTTAAAATAAAAACCTACAATCCTAGAAAGATATGAGGAGCAGCACTTTCTGCAACCAAATCCCCTTCTAACATCAGCAAGGTGTTTGTGCGTTGAAGGCTGAGGTAGGTAGGGCAGTACAGAATGAGATTACTCTAGAAAATTCTTCAAAAATGCCACAAGAAGTCTGGATTACAGTTTCTCACTGATTTGCAGCACAATGGTGATCTTAACTGAGTACTCATCAAGACTTGCTTTTTGAAATCTTTCTTGGCACATGGTAAATATCAGCCACCTTACTGGCTTCCATTGTACCCAAAGTTCATATTGCTCAACAGCGTTGAGCACATCAGACAGGCAGGCCCAATTTGTGCTAGCCAGCGCTTTCTTCATAGCATATCAGTAGAATTAATAGAAAAAATGATTAGCAATAATACATACACAAAGGGTGATTGAGTCAGCCTTTGCTGTATTGTAGTATCATTCACAATTTAGTCAGCCGGCAGGACAGCACACAAACTGTACTAACCACAACTGTAAATAACACGTGTGAGCAAATTACATGTGTTTTTTACTCTTACACTTTTGAGTAACTTTACTACTTTCTGTTATTCACAAAATCTGAGTGTAAAGTTACTCAAAAGTGTAGACTTTTGTGTCTCAGGGTGGAGCCACATTTACATGTTTAGGTTTCTACTGAAAAAAACTGTAGTAAGTTCAGCACCACATATGGCAAACCACTGATACTGTAAATAAAACCCCATAGGAAATAATATTAACTTAAATTATTTAATAAAGTAGTTAAAAATATAAATGAATAATGTAAAACAATCTAAAAATAGTACATATTTATTATTTAATCATACAATATATGAATAATGTACAGTCCAGGCTGCTGCACAAAGATCTGGATCTCTAGATTTCACAGAATTCTATTGGTATAAGAACATTGAGCTCCATTCATTGAGAAACCCATCCAATCCATTCATGCGAGATTGCCGCCTCAGTTTCACCAAAGCCAAATCTTATACATGCACTTGTAATGATGGAGCCTCTTCCTTTCTATCAAGCCAACTTTTGGCAAGACCAAAAAATATGTAGAAAGTCCCTTCTTCCCCACATCATTTGTTAGATGTCTTAGTTGCCCTAGTCTGAACCCCGGCTCACTGTTAATCCACGAGGGCCTCAGAAAGTTCCCTTTCCCAGGCTGTCTAGTTGGTGGTTTTCTGGGCACTTGTGGTGGCACCTAGCTATTGGCATGTGTCTGAGATCATCCACTTTTCACCCTCTTTCACCTGCAACCACCTCTTGAGGTTTGAAAAGTAAACTTGTTCCCTCTTCTTGACAGATGGATGCAGAATGCAGTACTGATGCTGGCTGTATCTAAACTGTTCAGTCTCAGATAATCTATCGTCGTTCTTCATATGCAGAGCAATTTAATTGTCCCATCTTTAAATAGACCCCCTATCTTTATCATCTTGCAACCCTCCAATTGTCAAAACCTCTGTCCAGTAACACTGGGGTAAATTCAGAGTTACTACTGAGGTAGGTCAAAGGCAATGGACAGTTGACAAGGCCTTTCATGCTCTAATCTTAGACCATCGGAGCAGTTGTCTCCATGGAGTACTTCTCTGACTGCACTTTCTAAAACCACAATATCATTCATAACTGGCCTCCTGCTGTGTATTGATCTGTCATTCACCACTACTTGTTGGTTTTTCCCTTAAACCATTCTAGCTTAAATCGAAGTTGTGTTGCACGGAGGTAGCGAACCGTATCCGATATCCTCAATCTTCCACATTCGGAAATGTACTGTAGTAAGTTCCCTTTTGGGCCCACTTTGGTTCTCCCTTATTTTAGTATAGTACATGTTTTAAGCTGCCTTTGCTTTGCACAGCCACACATAACACATTTATTTTGTGCATGATATTATTTTAGAAATACGCTGCACATGTTATTATTAGTCAGTTCTTCTTCTCGGGATTCAGTCTGAACATTTCGTACAAGGTCGAACAACATGGTGTACTGTTTTTCTTGTGCCCAGTCAACTACATCTCAAAATGTTTTAGACACAACACAGTGGCACAGCTGCTGTTTTCCAACATGGTAGTTCTTATCATATAAACTGTGACTTCCCCCTTGGAACCTGAGTTTACACCTATGATGTGAACCACCTAACCAAAAATGCTAGGGATGGGGTCCAGTGTTAATCCCAGAGATCACTGATATATCCCTGTGCTCACATAGTGAGGGTATGAGAATAAGAAACAAACTAATGTGTGGGAATCAATCGTAATAAATTCCTGTAGAGAAAAATAAATTAGTCCCTACTTATAGGTACTTGGTCCCTAAACATTTTCCTTTTGTATTTTTGGTACTCACAAACCAACTCCAAACCAGACTTTCAAAAAATCATTTATCTAGGGAAAAACAAACCATATACACAAAATGATCATGATTCCTTCCTGCCCAATCATTCACTAATCGGTTGCTAAAAAACACAAATTCATAAGCAATCCGTATGGGCGGTAGTCCAATACACACTGGAGGGGATTACTCCACCCTCCGTAAAGTCCCAAGGTGTGTACCCAGATGTCTTGCGTGCAAATATTGATCAGTCGGACTCCTCCAATCCGTGGGGTCGACGCGTTTCGGCCCAATAATTTCGGGCCTCATCAGGACATGGGCAAAAGGAAAAGAATGCACCACAAATACGGGAGAATGTATACAAAATAACTAAGCCACAGGAGAAACAGGAGGGACCAAACGATGACCTCTCAGGTCGTGGGGTCAATGCCTCGGCAAACTCGACCAAACTCATCGTTACAATAAAGTACTTGAAATAGTAGTTGAAAGAAATGTCCCCTCCACAGGCAACGGCTCCACGCGGGGGGAGTCAAGAAGGAAGGCTATATTATGGACAAAAACCTCCGGGCTGTGGTTTCAGGAAGCGCGCTAGACGCTTCCACTCCGGTCAGGCCTATTCTGTTAGCTGTTGTCAATATTCCATTGTGTGAACAAAGGGATAGTCTAGAGCAATGAAACATTTCTATTAGTAAGTCTTGATGAGACCATGCAAACAAATATCTTCAATAAGTTCAACATTGCTAATGCTCTATTCATTATAAATAAGGCTCCGTGTTTTCCGTTTTTACTGATTTTTACAGATAAATACAGACAGAAAACCATTTATTTTCCTGTCTGTATTTATTTTTAAATATGGGTAAAAACGGAAATTGGATTCTTTTTTGAGAGATTTTAAATGCTGTCAGTCATGACTGCCAGGCTAATACCTGTCCGGAATGACAGGTAAGGGGTTAAAAAAAGAATGGAATTTTAGGAAAGTGGCTTAAACAGCATTAGATATGCACAGCCTTGACACTAAAATATTCATATTTTCATATAAGTGCACTGATTTATCAGCTGTGGGTGTTCCTATCGCTAGAACCAAGCAGGCGCTCAAGCATGAATGCACATTTATCAGTCACATAAATGTGGAAATATACTAGTTTCAACTTCATTTATTTACGTACTCCAAATAAATACGGATACATACAGATAATAGCAAAAAATAAATATGGATAAATACAGACGGAAACGTCAAAAGAATAAATACCATAAAACCGGGAACCCTAATTATAAAATATAGCAGAACACATTGTTTAATGAAATGAGGAAATCATATGGTGTTAGAAAGCAAAAGAAATGCATTTGTTTCTCTTAGAGCAGCACATTTTAAAGTGATGAACGATTTTTACAGTTAGAGGAGTAGGTCCGCAGTTTCCGAAAGGCATTTTATTCTAATGTCAAGCAGAAGTCTACAAAATTGTTCAGGCCTAGTCGTTATAGCACATTAGGTATGAGAGCCTACTACTTATTTAAGCTGACGCGTTCAAAAAGCATCTTCTCCTATGGTTAAAGCTACGTTATTTATCTATCAAATGTTAAAGACATGTTTTCTGTTTTCTCTTCTACAGATACGATTTAAGTTAAACGCATTTTCTAATCTCAGGCACATTTTCTTTATTGTTAACCAAGGCAAATTTTATGAAACATTTCGACTTTAACAACATCTTCCAGACCGTTGCAGGATCAAGTGACATGAGGCGAGATGTTCCGAGGCTTGGAGTCATGAGATAGGAACCTTGCCATTTTCAGCCCCACCCGTACTAGTCTCTGTTTTTGTTTTCTTTCAGACAAGAAGATTTCTTTGTTTTCTCCAATAAAATATGTTGTCAAGGTATTTTGTGAGATTTGTTTGGTTCCCAGATTCATTGTTTTATCGGAATTAATTTGAGTGTTCTTAGAATACATTTTCAAAGTGAGCAGCTGGCAAGCTGGTCTATGTAAGTGCAAAACAATATATGTGATCATGAAAATCTCGATAGTAGACTACATGGAAGCATTTGTCTAGCTGATTTGTGTGATTCTAGAGGAGGTAGTAAACGGACTGTCACAATCTTAAGACTAGTTAAGGCCTTATGACACCACCATCGTATGGGCATCAATTAGCTCCTTGTTGCAACATGGAGCTGCAAATGAGGTCCTTCGCTTGGGAAGCGACTGAAACAAAAATGCAATTCTCTGCTTTTAGGTCATTCGTTCATGAGCACATACATCTGACAATGTTTCCTTCTCCTTCCATCTGGTTTATCAAGTTTTATTATTTTCGAAATGTTATATTTATTAGAAACCTGTTTAAGGAAAACCTGCAAAAAAATTTTGTTTGCAATAGCTAGAAATTGACTAATTGAGTGGTTTGCCCTCTGCTTTTCCATTTTGCTGATGCAACAGTTTTAAATATTTTTAGGGTTGAAATTTCAGGTGTGCCAACCTGTATATTCTGGGGTAAATTTTACAGTGTTTTTTTCTAACATTTGCATGCAGTCCTTTAAAGCCTCAGGAATTTCTTGTCTAGACTCCGTAATCATTATGCTGTAGTGGTGTCCTAATCTAAAAACCAAAATTGCCTATGGTCGGGGAGGGAGGGATGGTGGGGAGGGCGCGTGGAGGGGGGGGGGTTGGCCGGTCTGTGGTGGTGTTTCATGAACATTTAATATAAGATCTTTCTTGCCAGCCTGTATATTCTTTATTTTTTTTATTTTAGTAATTTCCAAAACATATTATGTTTGTTTACAGCATAGTTCCAATCTGTCTCCATGCCCACAAAGCAGTGTTGAAAAACAAAGTTAGCACCCGCCCGCACATTGCTTTGGTGGCGAGAAATGGTGTTTTTTTTTCTACCTAGCTTGAACTTTGATTTACATATCTCACAGAATATCATCCTCTCTTGCCAACCCTATCACCTCTATGTATGTGTGCATATAGGAACATGTAATGATATGGCGACAGCAACTTCAGTCTTGACCACTACTTAACTTTTTTACTAATATATGCACTAGGAATGGAAGAAGGTTAACATTTAACTACAATGTTTGTTTCTGAAATCACTAACTTCATTTTATTTCTCACCAAAAGCCCTGAAAGAGAACAGCTCGGAAGTAGTTCAGCCTTTTCTAATGGGATGTGGAACGAAGGAGCCAAAAATTACACAGCTTTGTCTTGCCGCCATACAAAGGCTGATGTCACATGAAGTTGTTTCAGAGGTAAGGGACACTGTGTTGAACAACAGGAGAGATGGATGATGATGTTTTGCACTAACTTCTTATAGAACTACAGTAAAAAGCATAAGAGTAAGAGCTTTTACAATTCAATAATCTTCACCCTAGATTTGTTTTGCTACTTTTTGTTATGGCATGCAGCTAGATGGCAGCATCCATGAAATTAAAAAAACTATCAAATCTTACACAAGACCTCTGGGTTTAACTTATTTCTGGAGTTTTATATAGCATGATAGAAAACTAATGTTCTAGTGTGGCATGTTGTTTATCCTTCTCTGGGATTGCGGTCACCAAACATTTAGCTTCTGAAGGATATTTCTAACCACAGATTTCTCACCTTTTGAACATTCCCAGGCACCATAATCGATCGGGATTTCTTTTAACAAGCATGTGTTCCCACCTGCGTGTAGGTGGCACCATTAGACTTCATCACAGGCTTGCATGGTCTCCAGAAATTATAGCACAGAATCACATATAGCCTATATATGTGACACTGAAATCAGTTACTTTATTTCTGCACCTTTTGACGTGGGCCCTGAGCTCCTCTCCCAACTCTTCAGATTCATCAGAATTAAACAGTGTGCCCTGGAAATGTCTTCCTCTAAGACCACAGGCTTTAAGCTGTGCCACAACTGCAGGAAGCAGATTCTTGACGTTTGCATATGGTGCCTAGGTTCCAGTTATGGCTCAGGGTTGGGCAACAACTGCTCCTTGCTGCTCCAAAGGCAGTGATGGAGCTGGAAACAAATCACTGTTGCAGAACAGAAAAAGAGGGGCAGATCATGCTCTCACTCACAAGGCTGCTCCCAAGCCAAGTCCCGTTCTCAGAGCTAGTCTTCATGTAGGTCAAAATCCGAGACACATCTAAGCTCAAGAAGGTCAAGTACAACTTGTCTCTGTCTCAGCACTTTCGTTCAGGAGAAAAGCTGCATGTCGACATTCCAAGGATCCAACTGCACAGGTGTTGTCTGACCCCAAGCCCAGTTTTTTTTTTTGTGAATTTTAACATTTATAAAACTCAGTTGAAAGTTCATTATACATTACAGATATGAAGCAACAGCACTTATATATGCGAAGAGACTTATTGCAAGTGCACATGTAGGCCCTTATGAGGCAATTACAATTAGGCATCTAAAACAATCATATAACCTTAGCCCGAGCCCACTTGTTCTTTACCACAGTTTGCGATATCTAAGGAGTGTCCAGGGGGCCTTATGTATTGTTACTAGACCTCAGTGTTTCTCAGTATTCACATATGTGGATATGTCGTCTCTCTGCATGTTTAATACCCCATTCCAGTGTGAACAATGGTATTAGGTCTCTCCTGCCTCTGCAGTCGAGTGTTCTAGCAAGTATGTCTGCAGCGGGCCCCAGATGTCGCGAGGACGTGAGGAGCAAGAAAGAAGCTCAGCATAAGTATTGATTTGGTCTTGCCATATGATCATGTCTCCCAACCAGTCCTTGAATTTAGGTGCTCGCCCTCGTCCCCATCTACAGGCCACTCGGCGTTTAGCCAACACCAAGCTAAAGGACAGGAATTTACGCTGCCGGGCTGGAGTTTGTGCAGTGTAGCCCAGCAAAGCTACCAGGGGGGACCTCGACGTGGGCAAGCCGAGCATGAGATCAAGTGCATCCAGAACTTGTCTCCAGTATGCCTGTATCTCAGGACATTCCCAGGCCAGATGTAGAAAATCCGCAGCTTGTGCCTTGCATCTATCACAGCTGTTCGTGTCTCTAAGGCCAAACCTGTGTAGCCTGAACAGGGTGTGATAGCTTCGGTGTAAGAATTTGTAATGAATAACTCTTAGTCGGCTGTTAGCAGATATCTGTTCAGTCTGATTACAACAGAACTGCCATTGTGCATCAGTTATCTCCAGTCCAATTTCCGTACTCCATTTTTCACGGGCTGGACAGGGCGGGTATTCAGTGTCAGTGAACAGTGCGTGGTATAGCGTGGAGACTAAGTGTGAGGCAGAAGATGCGCGCAACACTTGATGCAGTGGGGCCACTGTCGGTGGTTCTGAGGGGTAGGCAGGGGTGCAGGTCTGTAGCCCGTGTCGCAAGCGGATGTATAAAAAGGTCTCCATGGTGGAGGGCGGGGGGTCGGAGCATAGCTGTTGAATGGTGCGAAATTTCCCGCCAAGGTATAGGTCTCCCCAGCAGTGGATTTTACGTGTGTGTGCGAATTTCCTAAATATTCCCTCTTGCAGCAGCGATAACGCTGGGTGATAGGAGAGCGGGAGTAATGGGGAATATAGGTAGGGCGTCTGTATGCGCCTAAGTATACGATCCCATGCTTTGAGTGTACATTCTACAGAGTTTAGGGCATGAGATTGTGACTCAATCTTGGACAGTAACACCCCATCCAGTGGTATAGGGTCTGATAGCCAGTGTTCAGTGGCTACATGAGGTGTGTATCGTGGGGGGGTGAAACCAAAAGAAGGCGTAGTGCGCCTGGGAACATAGATAGTATAACTCAAAGTCTGGTATATTGAAACCCCCCTGCGAGAATGGTCTCACAAGTACTTCCCATCGTATACGCGGCTGTTTCCCGTCCCATACCAGTCGAATCAGTTCTGAGCGAAGAGAAGAGAAAAAATTGCGCCCCGGATCATACGGTATATTGAGAAAATTTAGGAAGGAGAACCATCTTGATGAGGGAGATGCGACCAGCCATAGTCAAGGGTAGGGCGATCCATCGGTCAATGCAACTTGTTACATGGGTCATAGTGCATCCATAGTTCAATCTCATCAATGCGTCACGATCAGCCGAAATTCGGATCCCTAAATATTTGACCTCAACCTCACACCACTCGATGGGGAAATCAGTGTCAAAGGGATCGGTAGAAGCGGTCAACGGGAATATCTGGGATTTAGCCAATTAATGTGTATACCCGATTGGCCACCAAACTTGACAAATTCGCGCAGTAAGGGATTGAGGTTGTGTCGCGGGTCTTTAATATATAAAGTAACGTGGTCGGCATAGAGAGAAATGAGTATGGGACGTAAGAAACAACGGAGGCCAACATGCTGGTAGTGTTGCCTGATCTTGGCGGCTAGAGGCTCCATAGCTAGGGCAAAAAGCAGGGGCAACAGCGGGCATCCCTGGCGAGTGCCTCTGGAAATGGGGATCGAGGCCGATGTATGCCCATTTATCAGAACTTTTGCCGTGGGTGCGGCGTATAGAAGCCTGATCCAGGAGAGGAACCTCATGGGGAGTCCCATGTTTTGAAGTATCGTAAAGAGGTAGTCCCATTCCACTGAATCAAAGGCCTTGGTGGCATCCAAGAATACCGCCGCCAGTGCCAACCGAGGGTCTGCAGTCTGTAGAATAGAAAACAGTGTCCTCAGATTGTGTGAGGCAGCTCTTCCAGGGATAAAGCCCGCCTGATCGGGAAGGACAAGGTCTCCCATCAGGAGGCCAAGTCTATTTGCCAAGAGTTTCGCTAGGATTTTTGCATCCGAATTGATTAGCGAAAGCGGTTTATAGGATTTGCATCTATCACTAGGCTTGCCTGGCTTGAGCAGTGACGTGATAAGCGCCTCCCTCATGGAAGTTGGAAGCGTCTGTGCTTCGTGTGCCTCAAGAAAGACCTCTTTCAGTATAGGAAGGAGTTGATCTATATACGTTTTATAGAAATCGATGGGCAATCCATCCGATCCTGGCGCTTTCCCAGATTTCATTTGCATGATGGCTGCCCGCAGCTCATCATCTTCAAATGGTGCCGCTAAAAACTCCAGCTGATGATCCCCCAACCATCCAAGAGCTATGTCCTCAAGATATGAAGCTAGGTCCGGCGGCGTAGTACGATGCAAACTGTATAGGTCCGCATAGTATTTAGTAAAAGTTTCCAGGATATCCAGGCTATCCCGGTGGCGTATCCCGGCGCCATCAATTACATCCACTATAAAGTTAGAAAACCGAGGCTGTCGAATCTCATTGGCTAGCGCACATCCTGGCCTCTCGCCCTCACCATAGCGGCGGGCTACAAAGTATTTCCCCCGAAACTTCACTTCACGGTCCGCCGTGCTAGTGTAGTCTGAGATTTTCTCTCGAAGTGTCGCGTTTTGGGCGCCTGAGTTTGATGTCCACATATCTGCCTCGAGCTGTTTAATTTCCGCCTCCAGGCGTAGCAGGTTGCATCTGATGTCCCTTAGTACCCCAAAACCCTTGAACATGCAAGAACCTCTTATGGTAGCCTTAAAGGCCTCCCAGATTGTCCCCATATGTACGACGGACCCCTTGTTCCTGGCAAAGAAATCAGAAATTTCCTCCCCTATTTCGGTCATAAAATCGTATCTAAGAGCATCTCGGGCACCAACCTCCAGCAGCGTGGCGTGGCTATGGAGTTGGGTAGAGCAATCTCCAAGTACACCGGAGCATGGTCGGAATACGTGCGAGCCAAATGTCTCGCCGTTTTTATCCAAGAGGCTACAGCTCGTGAGCACACCCAGTAATCAAGGTGTGACCAATTGGAGTGTCCTGCTGTGTAATATGTGCCTTCGCGGTCAGCTGGGTGAACGTGTCGCCACGCGTCTATGAGACCATGTTCCACCATTAGATCAGAGAGGGTTTCTTGGGCTCGGGTATAGTGCTGCGGTAGGGGATTGGATCTGTCCATGTCTGGGCATAAGGCGACATTAAAATCTCCGCCCCATATGACGTGTGTGGAGCCTACTTGGAGCACACGTCCCCACAGTGTAGTGAAGTGGGCAGGGTCATCAATGTTAGGACCATAACTACAGACTAATGCGAGTGATTGTGTGCCCAGTGTACCCCAGAGCATGCAGCTACGGCCAGACGGAACACTGTACGTGCCTCCTAGTACAAATGGTGTATTACGTTTAATAAAAATAAGCGTGCCTCTGGAGTAGGTGGAGTAAGAGGAAAAAGCCCGATTAGAGGCCCATCTAGTACCATAACACGCGGGGCGTCTGGGATCCAGGTGCGTTTCCTGCAGCATAGCAATTTGCACTTGGTGTCTATCTAGGTATGCCAAGATCTGTCTCCGCTTTCGCGGTTCACGGAGCCCCCGAACATTCCAAGTAACTAGTTTAATATGCAATTTCGTAGTGAGTGGTGTCATGTTAGCCAGGCATTAAGAGAATGAAGAGATTGTTTCGAGTTGATAGTGTGCCACTGCCTATTATAGGTGAGATGTGTATGTGCTATTATCTGCAATTTCACAAAAAGGAAGAAGACATTTCCCTCCCGCGTTCTTCCTCTAGTGCTGAACTTTAGCGAGTATAGAATAAAACAAACATACATCAATGATCCCACCCCCTCCCACAACAGCACCCCAATTGTGCCGGAATTTAGGCGCCCTACCCGTCCCACCCAACGATGTAGCCGCCGTACAGTACCTAGGTGCAACCACATTAATAAGAGAACAGAAATAGTGTGGAAACCCATGAACAAAAGGTGCCTTGGGGGATCTCCCATAAGGGGGGCGCCAGAGGGCTGCAACGCCTTCCCGTAACCCATACTCCTACTGCATTGTAGTCCCCAGTGTATACTGCAAAGGGGGAAAGGAGCAGCAGGGGGGTGGAAGGTGCTTGACGATACATTTTCAGACTCTACAACTAACAGAGTACCAAGACTCGCAGATATCGTCTTAGGCCCCTCGATGAACACCAGGCCCCAAGAGTACTTATCTGTCAGTATTCAGTCCGATGAGTTAGAAATGTCAACCAGAGGGGGTCGTCGTGGCCATCACGAACAAGGAGCAGGCAAGCAGCAGAGCGACCTTCCAAAAGTCTCTCACGGCGGAGGTATCCAGGGCCACGAGGGCCTACAGCGGCCGGTGGCAGCATATGAGACTTGCATTCCTCACTCCAGAGATGGAGAAGAGTTTCCGGCGGCCGGATCTCTCTGCGGCGAGCGTCTCAGAGTTGTTTTTAGGAAGTCCTCCACTTGTTGCGGATTTGTGCAGAAGGTCTGCTTGCTGTTGTGTGTAATCCGGAGGCGTGCGGGGTAGAGGAGAGCATACTCGATCTGTGCCTTACGGAGTTTCTGCTTTACGGCAAGGAATTTCCGGCGCGCCTCCTGCACCACCAGGGTGAAGTCTGGGTAGATAGTGAAGGTGTTGCCATCAATTTGGAGTGACTTCTTCTCGCGGGCTTTTTGTAGTGCAACATCGCGGTCTCGGTAATTCAGTATGCGCGCAATAATGGGCCTTGGTGTGTCACCCGGAGGGGGCCCCGGTCCCAGGGATCGGTGTGCACGCTCCACCACCAGATGAGGGGAAAAGGAATCGGCGCCAAAGGATTCTCTGAGGAAGCGCTCTATATATAGCTCCATGCGTCCCGTGTTTGTGCTCTCAGGGATACCTATTATACGGATATTATTGCGGCAGCTCCTGGCCTCGATGTCCTCATTCTTGGCCGCGATGATTTTCAGTAATTTATCCATCTGTGTCACCTGAGATTGCATTTGGGAAGTAGTGTCTTCATTTTCCGATATTCGGTGTTCGTCTTTTAGTTGCCCATCGTGTTTGTCAACTTTTTGCACTAAGAAGTCGAGCCTGGTATTCATCGTATCCATTTTCCCGGAGAGATCAGTGAGGCTGTGTTGAACGGCAAGTAGCAGAGTCTTAACCTCATCATCAGTGGATTGCGAGGCCCTCGATGTCGAATCCATGTTTGCATGTTCGGGATCGGCAGATGCGGATCGCGTCGTCGTTTTCTTTGTTTCGAAATTCAATTGGGGTTGGCGGCCATCCAGCTTCCCCATTTCCCCCTCAGGCGTACCTCAGCACCACCGTAGTATTGTTGCAGCTCGTCACGCGCTTACAAAAATTGAGCGAAGCGGAGCTCGTTATGTCCGCCGCCTGCAGTATTCCAGCACCTCGGCAGTCAGCGCCAGCAATTGATGACTTGGGATTAGGTAGTGTGAGGAGATCAGTACGGCCCTACCCCAGGTCCAGCCAGAGCGAGGCGTAGTTATTTGAGCAGGTGGGTCGCGTATGTATGAAGGCACGACCTCAGTTCATAGAGGCAGTATCCATTGTGTAGCTCCCTGAGCACTCAGGACGCGGCAGAGTTGAGTCCGGACTCCAGTCACCTACTCAATAGCAGCCATGCGCCATTAATGAGCCTCCACTCACCGATGATTGGGATTGTCCACCGTGTGCTTCAGCGACCATCTGTGTAGGTGAGGGAGCAGTGATAAATGCAGCCAGACCCAGTCCAACTGAAAAGCAGACCCTGCCTTTAGGCTATGCCTCCCATCACACTCCGACAATGGTATGCGGGTTCACATCAGCAATGGCGTCACATAGCACTCATCCTTCAGCCAGTTAGCAGTGTCAAGGCGCGGGAGCATTATCCATGTAGCAGTCAGTTCAAGAAAGGGGTTTCTTGCGGCAATTACACTTTGCGGGCTCAGCACGACATTCACCTAACACAGCAGAGATATCCGGCGCCTGCTCCTCCCTTCCGCTCACTGCCGGCTTCGGCTCCGGGTGGTGTCCTCGTCTTGGTGTGTGCGCGGGAGTCCCCCGCCGACCCACACTGCTCAGTACTGGGTGTCCAGAAGCCCGTATCGTCTATCCTGAGTCAGCCGCAATAGGAGCCACGCGCTGCAGGGAGCCCCCCGCAGCCGGTAGACATCCGCTGCTCAGCCCGAGGATCAATTCACCAGGATCCTTCAGTGTCGGTAAGTCGTCGGGTACCATGCGAGCCCCGCGCCTCCAACGCCGACACAGGCCTCGCGCGACGGGGTCCCCACGGGCCGCCCCCAAGAACCACCAATCGATGAATCTCTCACCGGCACCGCAACTTCACAGGCATAGAGTCCCCGCTCAGAGGAAGCGGCCGTGTATTAACAGGTCGGGAATACGTAGTTACTGCAGCGGGAAGTTGCGAGTCAACCTCTCCATAGGACGGGCCTAGCGCCTTGTGTGCAGCCCCGGGATCGGTTTGAGCGGCGCAGCCGGTTAGGCCTCCAGGCAGTAAAACAGCGGGATCTCGCCGCAGCAGAACGCGTCCACGACTCGCTCCCAGATGGCTCAATCAACCCACTTCTTTCACCGGAGCACTCGGTCTGTATTGCGGGTCAATAGGTATCTATCATGTGCGCTTTAGGTCAGCCGTGAGCAGGATAAAAGACGGATTTCTTCATCAAGCGTCCAGAGCCTCACAGGTGTGCGGCCATCTTGGATGTGCGCCACCTAGCGCCCCGACTCAGAGCCCAGTTTTCCAAGTCATCATCCCCACACCCCCACCATCTCCCTCCAGATAGAGGCCTTCAGAGAGGCCATGATGTAGATTTTTAAGATAATGACGGTCTCCTCTGGAGCATCTTCAGACCACATGTAACCACAGGAGCTCTCAATCTCACCTCTGATGGCGGGCATTCCCCTAGGCTGGCTGACCCTGTTGGGCCTCTGCCTGGCTTCCTGCCAGCATTACCCAATGCTTCTACTCTGGACTCAGACGCCATGCTGGTCCCTACCCCTCCGTCGCCAACTCAGAATCCAACTTACCTTCTCCGGATCCATTTCTGATCCGGAGTGGACATCAGCCAGTTCATGGCCCTTGTCTCACTATGAGAAAACCAAAGCGCCACCTCCAACTTTGGATGATCTCCTCTTCCTCAATTCCAGCTGGGGGCCTTGTTCAGCTTGGATCCAGATGCAGTTCAAGGGTCCCAAAATGTTCCACATGATGATGACAATGAGGTGGACAACTTGCTCCTCCCTCATTATAATGATGTTAGACTTTACCTACCCTTACCAAATGCTAGTGACGTGGACACTTCTTCAGAAACTGAATTAGAATCTCCAACAGGTCCTCCCAGTGAGGAATGTTTCTCTTTCGCGGTTGTTATTGATCGAGCTGCGAAAGTACTAACCCTACAACTTCCCTTTATTGAGACAAAAGCACACCTGTCAACGGAGATCTTATAGCCTGGGCCGCTCTGTCAGAGCCCTTGTCACCATTTAAGAAGGCCCTAACATATAGCATTATGGATGAAGCCATGTTCAGCGTCCCAAGTTAGTTGCTAGTTGGCATTGGCCAGCCCCCTGGACATTCGTATTTTCTAACTCAGCACCCAACCCCTGAGAGCTTGGTGTTCTAACCCTAATGTGTTTCCTTCTGCATCACAGAATAGGGCATCATAGAGTATTGAAGCCTTTTTCATAGGAGTGTATCTTCACCCAGCTTGACCCTCAGCTACTTGGCAGGTACACTCATTCCATGTAGGATGTGGTCAGTACGATCTTGCAGGCTGCCCTTGACAAATTCAGGAACACCCTTGCCCAAACAATTCAGGATGGACAAGGCGCTGTAGCCTTGAAAGCACAGATTGTGTGGCCGTTCCATGGTCACCAGTTTTGTAATCTGGCATCAATCCTGGATGCATGCCAAGGGTTTTTCCGGTGCCATACAGGCCTTTCGATGGTTCCAGACTGTTTGGAGAAAGGGCTGAATCAGCTCTAGAGTATTTTAAAAACAGCTGTGATAAAGCCCCCTCCTTAGGCTTATTTTCATCAGCCGGTTGGCTCCACCAACAGTACAGTAAATTCAGAGGATACTAGTGAGGCAAGGATTATCAGAGGCAGAGTTTGCAGCCCGTACAGCAGCCTACCGAATCTTTTCATGGCCTTAGATGCGTGATGGTATCAGTGGTCATGACACATGTCCACAACAGCTACTAAGCCACTTTGATTGACTCTCCAAGGGATAGGCTTATCGAGCAGGATTTAATGTTTCCTATGTGGATGGTGAACTATTCTCTCAGATCAGTAAGTGCTACAAATTGTGTAGAGGGGTTACCCCCTACCCTTCATCTTTTCCTCCTCGCATACCATATCCCATCTGTTTTTACTCGCACCTCAGCGGCTTATGCTGCTGTTCTGCAGGAAATTCAACCTTTTCTGTGGCCAGTGGGAAGGCTGGCTGCTGAAGGCAGGCTTGCCAAAGTCAGTCACAGACCACAGGCCCCTTCCTTTCATCCTTCAGATATTCCTTCAGTAAGCCGAATTATCATAAGATGCCTGCACAGAGGATTTCCTTCATAGAGACCAACCTGGACACAGTTGCGTTTACACTTTTCCTCTCCAGCAGCCAGTCAGTCTCAATCCAGGGTTCTGGCATGGCTGGCTCTGATGCACTTTGAACTCATGGCCTCATTTATCTTCTTGGTCTTGCATGCATGGTGGCACATGCAGACCTTGCAGTGAAACCTCCACTGGGCACAACTTTGGTGTTGTCTGTTGGACAACATCTGTATCTCAAAGGGGGCAGTCACAGACCTTCCCTGGTACCCAGTGGGCACCAACTTGATGTGCAGCAGGCCATTTTATCTTGCCAACCAGGGCTCACAGTAGTGCCAGACACATCTTCTCTGGGTTGGCAGTCATCTGGGAGAATTGGAAATCAGGTGTCTCCGGATCATAGTGGAACAAAATCCACATCAGTCTTCTGGGGCTGCATGTCACCCAGATGGCTCTGAAGGCTTTTCTCCCATCCATCCAGGGGAGGCCAGTTCACCTTGCAGTGTGGCACTGCACCAAGCAGGGCAGCATGGTGTTATAGATTTTATGCCAGGAGGCACTATGCTTTTGGAAATGGGTGGAAAGTCTGGGGGTGGCTCCCTAGTTAGCAATCATTTGACAGGATCACTCTTTGCCAAGTTGGACAAGCTTGCAGGCGTCTGCTGGCGGACCACAAATGGCGGGTTCATCCAGAGGTTGCTTGAACTATTGTGGGCATTATCTGGACAACTGTGCTAATTCTTCCCTTACTGTGAGCATTTATGGCACCCACAGCTGTTGTAATGATGGCCCTTGAATTATGATGGTAATTGGACATATTTTGGCCATACAGTGCATGATGGTTTCCATCCTAGCATAGTGCTGACCCTGGCCAAATGGTAGTAGTTTCTGGCATATTATAGGCAGCCTTTTTTTTTTTTTTTTTTTTTTTAAACTTTATTTTCAATTTTCAAAAAACAAAAAGAAACAATACATTGGCATCAATAAAGAACATATGCATACACATCATTAAATGCAAGTACAGTCGCATGAGACACATGGCCGAACCAAAGAATGTAGGTACAAGGGGGTCTGGAAAGCCCTCCAGAAACCCAGCTCAAAGGGACGAGGTCGACAGGCAGGGCAGGGCAATCCCCAATATCATGCGCCCCATCAAGGTTAAGTGTCGCTTTCCTCCGCAGGGACAATCCCCCCGGGAGTTCTGCATCACTCTGCTCACTCGCAGTCGCCTCCCGTGAGGGCGAGTCCCCCTCCATCAACCCAGAGGCACACAGGGTCCGCCAAGCTAGCAGGTCATCCTGCAATTTCTCATCCCGCCGGGAGAGTTGCATGTGTACCTCTTCGGCCAATGACCACTCTCGAGCATCCCTGAGCCAAATCGAAAGATCAGGGGCCCTCTGCCCCATCCAAGTTATTGCCACCCTACGCCTGGCGAGCACCAGCATCAGCTGTAGGAGTTTATAGGAGAGTTTCTTCCTCTTGGGCCTACGAACCATCCCCAGTAAACAGTGCAAGGGGTCGAGATCCACCTGAATCCCCGTGGCGGCTACCACCCTCGTCACCACCCCCGTCCAGAACTGTGCCACCAATGGACATTGCCACGCCAAATGTAGGAACCCGGCGTCATCTGCGGCACAGCGAGGGCAACCAGCGCCCCTGGTACTGTCAATGCGCCTCAAAGACACCGGGGTAAGGTAGGTGCGATGCAGATAGTTAAAGTGTGTAAGTCGGAAGCGGGCATTGCATGAGACAGTGCGAGTAAGGGAACCAATGCGCATCCACTGTGCCTCCCCCAGCGGGGTAGCAAGGTCCCGCTCCCAGGCAGCCCTAGACGGTGGGACCGGCGGGGCAGAGTCCTGTTTCATTGCTGCATATAGAAGGGATATCAAGCCGCGCCCCTTTCCACACATAAGTATAACATCCAGCGTACGTGTCAACGGTGGAATTTCTGGGTATTGCGGCCAGGTGATTCGCGCTACCTCTTGTAGTCCCCCAAACTGCAAAAATTGGCCTTGTCCCAGGCCAAAGCTATCTACCGCCTGCTCATATGTAAGAAAGGTTTCGTTGGGATACAGATCGGCGAGGACATCGCACCCACCCTCTCTCCAGGCCCGGAAAGACACGGACCGCTCCATGGTCATAAATGGAGCCAGTATCCAAAGCGAGAGCTCCCTGTGAAAGGGCGCCCTTCGAAGGACCCTCTCCACAAAGTGTTGCCAGACGGCGGCTGTGTGCCTGACAGCATAGGGGAGACCCACCTCAGACCCCGCCCCTTGCATCAGTGCGACCTGCAACGTCTGGGTGTCCGCCCTATCCATCAAGAGGCGCTTCTCCCAATTGTCTGTGTCAGTAAACCAACGGGCCGCATGTTGGAGGTGTGCGGCATAATAGTAGAGGTCAAAGCGAGGGGCCTCAAGACCGCCCTCCTCATAACTACGGACAATGGTTCGAAGGGCCACCCTACTGCGCCGACCTGCCCAGAGCAGAGACGTGAGCAAGGAATTAAGAGTTTTAAAGACCCGGGGCGGCAAAGGGCACAGGGAGTTCTGTATCACATAGAGCACCCTGGGGAGCATCACCATTTTAGAGATGGCGAGACGACCCATCAGGGAAAGTGGGAGTGTATTCCAAAAGGACACGGAGTGCCGCAGAGCCGCAGTGACGCGGTCCATGTTACGGGCCAGCGCTTGTTCATCTGTCAGGGTCACCTGTATACCCAGGTAACGAAATGCCGTCCGCTCCCAACGCAGCTCCAGGTCCGGTAGGTCCTCAGGGGGCACCATAGCTAGTCCCGCCAATGGGAACACGAGGGACTTATCACGGTTCAGTCGCAGTCCAGAGACCTCTCCAAACCGGTCAAGGTGGTGCAGCAGCACCGGTAGGGCCTCGCGGGGAGAGATCAAGTAGAACAAGGCATCGTCCGCATATAGAGAAATGAAGTGAGTCGTATCCCCTAGCCTAATAACCCACTGCGCCATGTCGGCTCTAATCTGAACCGCGAAAGGCTCTATAGCCAGAGCAAACAAGAGTGGGGAGAGGGGACACCCCTGTCGTGTACCCCTCCCCAGCCGCCACTCCTCGGACCGCGCACCCCCGAGCTTGACTCTGGCGCAGGGGGCCGTATATAGTAGACGAACCCATTGACAAAACTGAGGACCCAGTCCCACCGCCCGCAAGACCTCGAGCAGATACTCCCAATCGACCGTATCAAATGCCTTGGCGAGGTCAACAGAGACCAACACCATCTGCTCCTCCCTATCCCGCACCTCATGGAGTATATGAGTCAGTCGCCGCAGATTCATGGACGTGTTACGTCCCGGTATGAACCCACATTGGTCCTCGTGGACCAGTCCGGGCATGTGCGGCGCTAAACGGGATGCCAACAATTTGCAAAGAATTTTTATATCTGTATTAAGCATCGTGATCGGCCGATACGACGAGGGCTCATGCGCGTCACCCCCTGGCTTTAAAATCATACATATTTCCCCCTGTGTCATACTGGGCGGGAGGATGCCGCGTTCAAAGGCCTCGTTGTAGACCTGCAAGAGAAGGGGGACAGGACATCAGGGAACGCATGATAGAACTCGGACGGAAAGCCATCGCCACCCGGAGATTTGGCTCGCGGAAGCTGCTTCAGCGCGATTTGAACCTCGGCGAGCGAAATTGGGTCATCCAGTTCCTCCCGCGCCTGCTCAGATAAGGTGCTCAGGGTCAGCCCCTGGAGATACGGGAGATAGGTTGCCGCCCCCACTACCGGATCTGCTGTGTACACCGCCCGCAGATGCGACCGAAGGACCCGCAATAGCCCCACCTGTGAGTGCACCAGGCACCCTGCAGAATCCCTTAGGGCCTCAATAGCCGCGGGGGCATGTTCCCTACGGAGGATCCAAGCCAAGAGGCGACCTGACTTGTCCCCCTCTCTATAAAGGCGTTGTCGATAGCCTGTGAGCGTGTATTTATCCAGCCTATCCAGGACGTCGTGAATACGCTCTTGGATCTCTCGTTCCCCCCTCCCCCAACTGTGGCAGTGTTACTCGAGGTCTGTACCTCCAACAGTCGGCCCTCCTCCGTCTGTAGCTCGAGTTGGAGTTGTTTCCGTACCCCATACGTCACACTCATACATGCCCCTCGGACCACCGCTTTTAGGGCTTCCCATTTTGTGGCCTGCGATTGGGCTGTTCCCTCCCAATTTAGATCAATGTAGTCAGAAAGGGCAGTAGTCACGTGATGGCGCCCCACCTGATCCTCAAGAATCTCAGCCGGCAACCGCCAAGTCCGCAATCTGCCCCGCGGTGCTCCCCAGTTCAGTACACACGCCACCGGGGAATGGTCAGATAGGAATCGTGCCAAGTGGGTCACCTCCAGAGACACGGTGACACCAGGATTCGCGAATAAGACCCTGTCCAGGCGGCTATGTGTGTTGTGTGTGGGTGAATAACAAGTGTACACTTTCAAAGTGGGGTGACTTTGACGCCATACATCTTGGGCCCCCAAATTCCCCATTACCTCCCGGAGTTTCACCGTCATTCTAGGCTTCGTCCCTGCGCGGGGGAGACCTATCCAGGACATGATCAAGGACACAATTGAAGTCACCCAGCCAAAGCAATGGAACCTCCAGTTCCGTGACCAGTAGCTCCTGTAGAGACTGATAAAACCCCGGGTCATCCATGTTGGGCGCATAAGTATTCACAAGTGCCACATCTTGACCATCCAATTTAGCTCGAAGGAGGAGATATCTCCCCTGGATATCAGCTTCGACATATTGAACAGCGAACGGAACCCCGGGTGCCACCCATATAAGAACCCCCCGTGCATAACTAGAGAAGGAGGAATGGAAGACCTGACCCCGCCATTTCTTTGCCAAGCGTTGAGCCCCCTCGTCCGTAAGATGAGTCTCCTGGAGGCAAGCCACAGAGACCTGATGCCTACGAAGGAAAGACAGGACCCTGTATCTCTTGGTGCAGGTACCCAGCCCCCGTACATTCCAGCTCAAAATTTTAAACCCCATTGGAGTTGAAACGGCTCAAACCCGGGCAGCCCATGCCCCATGCAGCCAGAGAGATATTGCGCGCTAGTTGTGATGCATACAATGCCAATAAAAAACCAACAAATCCCCTGTAACGCCCCCTCCCCCTACCCACGAGCAATTTACTGTCAACAAACCCCGCAGAAATGCCCTTCCCATGCTGGTGCCAGGACGTGCACAGCGATCCCATGAGCCCAACTGGGCCTAACTTTATAAGAAAGGAGAGAAATAAACCCCCCCCCCAACCAATACGCCGACCCCCTACCCAGCCTCACCGCACATACCAGGAGGTAGTGCCGCGGGCCGACCCACAACACCCCGATACATATGAACAAACCAAAGCAAGACTAGGAGCGGAGCCCATAGACCCAGCCATCATCGGATCCCCGAGTTCAGCAAATGCATGTACAGTCCCCTCTACCCCATAACCCCCAACCCCACCCACCCTCAACCTCACATCAGAAGAAAGAAAAAACACACCACAGAATAAGATACCCGCCAGGGGGGCCCGGAAGTGAACCCACGTCCAAGGCAGATGGTAGAGAGTCAGTGCACCGGTGAGGGACTGGGGGCAAGTCCCCCCGCGTTGCAGTCACAGCCCCCACACCAGCACCCACCAACCACCCATGGCACTTGCGGTTGAGGCAACGGGCCACCGCACCCTCAGGGTGGGCCCTCCGCTGCAGGAGGCGGATCAAGAATGGTTTCCGGGATCACTAGGTCGGTGGATGAAAGGGTGTCCGGCACCAAACTCTCCTCATGCAGTCCCGCCGTCCCCCGTGGGGGAGAAGTGTCGGAGGCCGAAGAGTCCATACGTAGAGCCCCATCATTCCCCACCGTGATTCGTTGTCGTTCCTCCCGGGCACCAGCCGGCACCCGGCCCCCGCGTTTGCTCCTGCGCCTGCGCCTGGGTCTGGTGCCCCAATTACTCCGGGAGATCCCCCGGTCATAGTCGGCGCAAGCCTCTCCCCGGAGCTCGAGCCACTCCCAGACCTCCTCCGGGGAGTCGAAGAAATGCGCCTTACCCTGGATGATCACCTTAAGTTTTGCGGGGTACAACAGCATATACTGCAATTGAAGCTCACGGAGCTTTTGCTTGACCCCCAGATAGGATTTGCGTTGTTCCTGAACTTGGCGGGTGTAATCAGGATAAATAGATATTTTGGCATTCTCATAGGAGAGGTCCGGTGCCTCCCGCGCGGCTCTCAAGATGCAATCCCGGTCCCGATAGTTCAGGATTTTTGCGATGATAGCCCTTGGCGGAGCCTTGGGCGGCGGCGGAGGAACCAGCGCCCTGTGCGCCCGCTCCACCACAAAGACCGTCGACAGGCCCCCGGGACACAGCTTCGTCCGGATCCAATCCTCCAGGAATCGCTCCGCCTGGCCCTGCTCCGCCCGTTCCGGGATTCCCAGGACCCTGATATTACTGCGCCGGGCCCTGCCTTCCGCCTCCTCCGCCCTTCTCTCCAGCGCCCCAGTCGTGGTGGTGAGCTGGGTAACCTGATGTTTCAGTGAGGCCACCTCCCCCTGCAGTTGGACAATGTCGCTCTCTGCTGTGGAGACCTTGTCTGCCACCTTCCGCAGATCCACTCGCAGCAGGTTGACGTCTATGGAGACCGTCTCAATCTGGTTTCCCAGGGCGGTGTGAGAGCTCCGCATAGCCTCCAGTAATTCCGCTCTGGAGGGCTCGGGAGGGGGGGTGTCGCCGTCCAACCCCGTCTGGCGAGTGATCCTCTGCGTGGGGATACGCTGCGTAGTGTATTGGGTAATGGTATTGGGCTGTGAGGCGCGTGGGGGCTTATCCTTACCCATGTCGTAGGGCCCAAGGTGGCACCAACAGTGGCCTCCCAGTCCGAACCGGCCATGAAGGGCAAAAGTGCCCGGATATTCTCCCCCTCTCTGCTGACACAGGGCCCGCAGCAAAGCAATCCAGCGTCTAGGGATCCAGCCTCACACCCCCAGAGCATCGACTCCGGCGTGGCCGCAGGCCCAGGAGATCAGGCTGGCGAACTCGGGTCCACCGCCCCTCTGCTGCTACGTCAGGACCACTCCACGGGGCCCTCTCTCAGGAGCTCCCACAGCCCCCCGGAGATGGCCGTCCAGGAACCCCCATTCCTCACAGATGGGCAGGGTCACTCCCCTCCGTCCATGAGGTCAGCCCTCCACGCCGAGCAGCCGGAGCCCAGGCGCCACTCTCCACTCCTCAGGGGCCTAAACTGTCAGTGGGGGGCGCTCAATCACAGCGCCTCGCAGCGGGCCGTCATGCGCCACCGCAGGCCTCTCCGCCTAGGATCTCCCCGCTGGGCTCTCAGCTCGACTCTCCGGCGAGTCCAATGCCCGGCAGGCAGGGACAGCCCCGACGGGCCGCTAAGTGCCCCGTCGCTCCCCCAGGGTCCCACAGTGAATGCGCCGCGCCCGATGGCACTCCGGGCCGGCCTCCTGCCCTCAGAGGCCACGGCACGGGGATCAGGGCCCACAGCCCACCGGAGACGTCCGGTGGGCGGGACACGCAGGAGGGGTGCTCCGGTGGGCGTCGGGCGTCGACAGGGCGAGCAGCCCCACTCGGGGCCCGGGGTCGCTCACTCGGGCGTAGGCCGCATCCCCGGTCTCGCGCAGCTACAGGCTGCCGGGGCACCAGCCGCCCAGACGATTCCGCCCGAGCGGGGATCGGAGAGACCCCCGAGGCGAGTCCGGAGCCTTGCTGCCCGCTTCAGGGCTTACCGCTCTACAGTTATGGCGTTGTGGGCGCCCTCAGTCAGGATTGGGAAGGATTATTGCGGCGGGCCGGTCGGGAGCCGAAGGAGCTCACGTCCTGTCGGCCATGTTGCTTGGCCACGCCCCGTATTATAGGCAGCCTTAGTATGATGGTGCCAAAAAATAAATGTCAATAGATTTGAATTAATTAAAACACAAGCTGGCTCAGAAGGGAGGAACCAGTGCTAGTGAACATATCTAACAAGCACACTTGTGTACATATTTAGCCCGTCCTTCTCAGCTTCGGACTGATACGCTTTGCCAGTGCCTGGGTTTAGGAGATGGGTGTGCAAGGTAAAACATGCTGCATTTGTAAATGCTTGTTAGATGGTTTGTTTTCCTTCGTCTAGTGGCACGCATTATTTAAGCACTTATTTATATTACATGCCTGAATGTCCTCTGAGCATCTCTGGATTTTCAGTTAGTGTTATTGGATTATGTTTTTTCACGATCATCTCTAAAAGTTAACCAGCTTGCATGACAAGGATTGATTCCCTAGATCAGTGGCTGTTAACCTTTTGACTTCTGTGGACCCCTGTTTAATCATTACTGGATTCCATGGACCCCCCCCACTGAATCATAATTGGAATCCAAGGACTCCGGCCTAGGCAATTTTAATGATTTGAACCTTGAACCAATACATGAAAATACAGAAACAAGCATTCATCAAACACAAATGATGAAATATTTTATTTAATTCACAAACAAATATAATAACATCGAAATTCTTAAATTAATGGGAAGGTTGGAGTATTTCTAAATTAAATTTAGGTCACCCATTTTCAGTACTAGATCAAGTTTGATGCACTTGTTCTGCTCCCACTAATCAGTCTGAGGATACTAACTTAACTTTTAGCCTTCAGTTTAAAATTCCTACACATTTACAGAGCGTTTTAAAATGTACATTTTACATTTTGGTTCTTGATTTATATACACCTTATTAGTCTGTTAATGATATTTAATTTTCTAAGCAGTAACGTATGCCATGAGTAGTTGTCGCGGATCCCCAGGGGTCCCTGGACCACAGGCTAAGAACCGCTGCCCTAGATCATGCTACAGAATACCTTGATCCTGTAATATTAAAATGACCCATGTCTAATTTCTTCGCTGCTGGTTCAGATGATGTTTTTCACTCTATGGCATTGCCTTTGCCTGAGAGTCTTAGCCAGTCTTTCAACTGTTTAGAAAAAAACGAGCCTTGTCTACTCTGTCATTGGCTACTATTGGGGCAAAGAGCAGCAGTGCTCCATGATGACAACAGCTTATCTTTAGTGTTTGCACTCTACAAGATCTGAAACCTGACCGGTAATTGTTGAGTAGGTTTCAGTGTAGTACAGACGTATGAAATGTTCTGTTTACTTGCCCTCCCGGATGTTGGTGTGATAATGACTGTTTTATGGAGGGTCTTTTTTGGAGGGTTAGCAATACGTTCATAAAGGTGAAGAACACTGACGTAGTACAAGGGCAGGATTTGAGAAGAATTGTTGGGTATCTTGGACAAAGTTTTACTGACTTATTGGAGGTTGATATTTTGTTGCTTGAGTTTACAAGGTCATCCACCTCCAGAAGATTGAAGATGGAAGAGATTGACTGGAGTAGAAATGGCCATATTAGTGTGTATAAGGAAGATTTATGGTTGTTTGCTATAGTTCCTTAGATTTTAATCATTTTCTAATTTCAGTCTTTTTAATGACTAATAAAAGAAAACAGGAAAACAAAGGAAATATTTACAGGCACACAATAGAACCATGTAGTTTGGTATCCGGAACCATAGTCCTGTGAAAACGGTCCTGTATTAGAAAACAGTCCAGGAAAAATTAGAGTATGGCTTATTGTTTAGAACACTATCTTGGAAAAAGTTCCCACTTGACCTGTATTTCTTCTCGTTTATCACACAAATAATGTTGGTTCTGATCTCCAGATACATTTTTGCTACATACGCAGTATCTTTTTACAGACCATGTTTATTCATTTTTCTTATATTTTATCATATTCATTGGTCTCCATGTACTGTGACAGACACCTGTTTTTCACAATAAAGAAAATAATGGTATATTTTACATAAAATCAGAATACCCCCATAACACTCCATTCACTCATACATACATCCAAAGTCACTCCCTATCATACAAAACATTCATACTATGACCCAGCATTCTCCACATTCACTGCATATGTAGCATAAATTTATCTGGGAATCGGAACCAACAGCATTTGTAAGATATACGAGAAGAAATAGAGGTCAGGTGGGAACTTTCTCTAATATAGTGGTTTTTTTCTCCCCCTTTTTCCCAGACCTAGAAGTATTTGTGTAAGGGGTTACCTTTGTATATGATGATTATTGTTTAGAACATAAATACATGTAAAACCAGCATTTGCAATTCAATTGGTTTTGCGTTTGTGAAAGTTAGAGCTATTGGCGTTGTAAATGACAATGATTTTTATTTTTGGTTGCAGTGGAGTGATGATTTAGGGACAGCACGGAAATCAATTTAAAAATAATTAAAAATATATATTGATCAAGTTTATCAGTGTAAATCAATACAATGATTATGACATATTTAACACTGCAGCCATTTTAATAAACATCCTTCCTATGTTGATGTCCTTTCATTAATAACTTTTTTACTTCCAGTATGGTAACTACTGAAGACAGATTGTTCATTTTTTTTGATAATCAATTTTTTATTGACATTTAAGAGAAACCACAACAACAATACAACGACAGCCAGTATCAGCACAGTAGCTTGTGGAAACATAGCAAGAGAAAAAAGCCACAAACCCACTTCCCCATTCGCTGTCCCAGGGGCCCCTATAAGTCTGTCCCCACACCCAAGACCACCATATTGGTTATGATATGAGGTTGAACCATTTACCCCAAATTTTTCGAAATAGATCAGGACAGCCTCGGGCCTCAAAGAGAGGTTCCTCTTGAGATCCGCACCAGTCCACCCCCGTCTCCATCTCTGTACTGTAGGGGGTTTGTTCTGAGACCATAGCGCTGCAATGTCCCTCTTGGCCACAGCCACCGCAGTGCCAAGGAGACGCTTGTCGGCTCGTGAGCCACCCAGGCCATCAAACACCCCCAGAAGCAGGCGCACCGGGTCGTGGGGGATCTCCCACCCTAAGGTCAATGTAATCTCCCGTTCCACCCCCGTCCAGAATGCTGTAAGGGCGGGACATTGCCAGGTCATGTGGTAGAAATCCGCGGGGGAGTGGTCGCAGCACGCGCAGTTCGGGGTAGGCCGCAGTCGCGCCCTGTGCAGCCGCTCAGGGGTGAGATATGCCGTGTGTAGGTAATATATTTGCACCAGACGCAGTTTAGAGGAGGTCGTGAGGGTCCTGCGGGCCATCAGTGCACCGCGCCAGTCTTCATCTTCTAAGGGGCCCAGCCAACCCTCCCAGCGGGTGCGTAGTGAGTCCAGGGATGCGGGCCGTTATTCACTAGGGAGCGATAAATCCTTGATACCCCCCCATTGCCTAGGTTTCCCATCATCACTTGTG
The DNA here is from genome assembly GCA_963921515.1 of Calotriton arnoldi. NCBI lineage: Eukaryota > Metazoa > Chordata > Amphibia > Caudata > Salamandridae > Calotriton > Calotriton arnoldi. The sequence goes on from CAWUFW010000737.1 coordinate 1,380,498, forward strand.
CCTCAAGCGGACTAAATTCAGGAAGGGAGGTGGGGGACGGGGATGTGCACAGTGAGGGCGTGCCGTAGCTGTAGGTATCGGTAAAACTGGGAGGGGAGAAGGGAGTATCGTTGTTGCAGGTCTGTGAAGGTCCTGATGTGGTCCCCTGTCCAGACATCCCCAAGAAGTGAGATCCCCAGGTGGTCCCAGTGGTCAAAGTCCCGTAGGGAAGAAGTCTCCCGCAGCCAAGTTCCATGCCATAAGGGCGTATGTTGGGTAAGTTTCCGGCTCCATTTCGTGTGACGCAGGGCGGTGCGCCAGGCCAGGAAGACGGCCTTAGTAAGGGGGGGAAGGGTTTGGGGTATCGGAGCCCCATATAAGTACGCCTGGAGTTGTGGGAAATCCATCTTTTGGAGCTCAACTCGGTATGCCGGGTCGGACCAGCCGCCGGTAAACCAGTCGTGGACCACAATGAGCCTGGTGGCCAAGTAGTAGAGATGTAGATTAGTCACCCCCGTACCGCCGTCATATGGAGGGATCCGGCAGTGAGCCAGCGCCATCCGTGGTCGTCTGCCCCCCCACAAAAATCGGGTAAGTAGGCCGTCGAGCTCTCGGAACCAGCTCCCTGGGAGGTGAAGAGTTATATTCTGGAGAATGTAAAGAAAACGGGGAAGAATCATCATTTTAAAAAGGGCGCTACGGCCTAGAGGATTAAGAGGGAGAGACTGCCATCGTTTAAGATCCGTCTTGGTCTTGTTGACCAGGGGCGTGAGATTAAGGGCCCACTCGAGCTCTGGGAGCAGGGTCACCCAGATCCCCAGGTACTTAAAGGACTGTCGCCGCAGGGGGATGGTGGATTGCCAATCGAAGCAGGATCGGGACGGGAGAAGAGGGACCAGCGTGGATTTTGCCGGGTTAAGGCGCAGGCCCGAGACCTGTTCGAAGGCAAGGAGAACCTCCATGCTCCGTGGGCCGGAGACCTCCGGGTCCGCCAGGAAGAGAAGGACATCATCCGCGTAGAGGGCGATTTTGTTTACTCGAGAGGGGTCCCATTCCCACCCTTGGATGAGAGGGTCTCCCCGGACGAGCCGGGCCAGAGGCTCCATCGCCAAGGCGAACAGGAGCGGTGAGAGCGGGCAGCCTTGACGGGTGCCCCTACGGATGGGGAATGCCTCGGAGAGCGCTCCATTGACCAGGACCCGCGCCGTGGGGTTGGAATATAGGACATGGATGAAGCTCCTGAAGGGGGGACCAAATCCCATCAGCTCCAGGACCTCCTCCAAATAACGCCAGTCAACGGTATCGAATGCCTTCTCGAAATCTATGAGAAGCAGGGCCAAATACGTGGTAAGCGACTGGCGGTGGGCGAGAGCGAGGTGGAGGCGGCGTATGCAATGCCGAGTACTACGGGCGGGCATAAAACCGCATTGGTCTGGGTGGACCAAGTCCTGCAGATGGGGACGGAGGCGTTGCGCCAGAACCGTGGCGAAAATCTTCACCTCTGTATTGATGAGGGAGATGGGGCGATAGTCCGCGCAGGGGAGTGAGGGCGGCTGCGTCTTGGGGATCACCACTATGGTGGCCACATCTGTCTCTGCAGGGAAGGAGCCTGCGTCTACCACATGGCGGAACAGCTCCACCAAGGGCGGGACCAACAACTCCCGATACGCCGCATAATACTCCTGGGGATAGCCATCTGGGCTGGGGGTCTTACCAGAATGCAGGAGAGTGATGGCCTTGTGTACCTCCTCCGGGGTGAAGGGGAGATCAAGCGTCTCCGAGACTGCCCGGGGAAGGCTGGGCAGCCCAACCGAGGCCCCGGAAAGCAGCTCGGCCACCGGGGCCTCCAAAGGCCAGGCCTCATAGAGGCGGGCATAGTATTCCGCAAATGTCTGGGCTATGGCCCGGGAGGAGAGGTGATGGTTCCCAGCTCCGTCTTGGATCTCGGGGATGATACGATTAGCTCTGGGGTAGGAAACAAGACTATGGAGGAGCTTCCCGTTCTTGTCCCCCCATCCGTAAACGCGCGCCACCGAGGATCGCCAAAGCGTTTTGGCGGATTCTAGGGATATGTGGCAAATCTCCTCACGGAGGAGAGCGAGCTGTCGGGAGGAAGATGCATCGTCGGGGATAGGGTGGGCTGCCTCCAACTGAGCCACCTGGGTCTCTAGCTGCAACAAGCGGGCATTCTGGGTCGCGCGTCGTGCATGGATCAGCCCCCGCGCTATGCCGCGCATCGTGGCCTTACCGGCTTCCCAGACTGTGCCCGGGGAGGGGACCGAGCCCACATTAGTGGCCAGGTAGTGCTCGAGTTCTCGCCGAAGGTGTTCCACAAAATCAGCGTCTTGCAAAAACCAGGCGTTCATCCGCCAGACCGCGCGGATGCCCTCAGTGGGTCGCCCGAGACAGAGAGAGACGGGAGAATGGTCGGAAATGCCGCGAGGAAGAATAGCCACTCCAGTCACACTTTGGCAATCGAGGGCGGGCAGCAGTAGTAGGTCTATGCGAGAATGGGTATGGTGTGCCGCTGAGGTATGGGTGTATTGGTCCCGTCGGGGGTTCCATACCCTCCATACATCGCAGAGGCCCAGAGCAGTGGCCCAGTCGGAGAGACGCCTTGCAGAAGCAAGGCGAGTCACTGAGGGAGCACCCGTTGAATCGCGCAGTGGCTGCAGAACAGTATTAAAGTCGCCCCCGACGACCGTCAAACCCTGGGAGAAAGCCGAAATCAGCGTCGTGAGGCGTTTGAGGGTTGTGGGTTGTATCGTGGGAGGAATGTATGTGCAGAGGAGATTTAGAGGGTACCCCTCGACCCTACCCGTAACGGCGATGGAGCATCCCTGGACATCAGTCTCCACCCCTGTCAGCTGGAAGGGAAAACCCCTGCGCATCAGTATGGCCACTCCCCGGGATCCCCGTGCGTAGCCAGAGTGCCAGACCCTGTCAAACCCGTATCGGGCAAGGAAAGTGCAGTGGGTCCCCATAAGGTGTGTCTCTTGCAGGAAGAGGATATCAGGCGTTTGGCGCTGGGCACTGCGGAGGACCGCTGTTCTTTTGATTCGGTCTAGGAGACCATTCACGTTCCACGATAGTACGTGGAGGGGTCTAGGGAGGATGGACATCAGGGCAGTGGTTAAGGGGCCAAGGGGCCAGTGTCTCGGGGGGAGTAATCCCCCGGCACGTGGATAGAAGGACCGGATCCGGGAACCAGGAGTGATCCAGGGGCATAGTGGTGGACGTGTGCATTGCGCTGATAGGTAAAATGGGGAGCATCGTCTCATCTCACGAGAGAGTCGAGAGTGAGGCCCATTTATTCCGAGAGAGCGCGAAGTGGGGCCAGTGGCATGTGTGCTGAAAAGGCTATATAAAACAAAAAACAGCGGCCCATAGGTGGCCAAAAACAGAAACCAATTGGGAGACAACGGTCTACCCACCCTCCCTCGCCCCCCAACACCCCTCACCCTACACTTCCACAGGTGAAGCATCTGTCGCCCTAAAAGGAAAACACCCTAAAACAACAGTAATCGGTCCAGAAGCTAAACTAAAACGGTTAGCAGGACGTGAACATAGCGTAGATGGACCCCTCCATATAGTAGGATGTAAGATTCGTGACAATTGAAAATACATTTGGAACTGGTGTGCTATCACTTAGAGCAGTTCGGAAAGACAATGTGTGGACCCCCGTGTTTTGGGTCTCTGGGCTCAAGCTCCCTCATCATCCACAGATCCTCGGAGAGCAGGGCTCCTCGACAAGTCCGAGTCCGATATGGCCGGGCGTGGAGTCTTGGAGGGGTCTGGGATGCAGCTCAGGTCTTTCAGGGAGCCCCCCGGGCCGGAAGCAACCGATCTTGGGGATAGCGCCTGGGGGAGGGACCGGTGGGACACCGCATCCGGCGATCTGGAAACCCCATCGCGGCGGTCTCCCTGCCTGCGGGACCTGGTGCGGCGCCGTTGAGGCTTGGGCATGTCTCGGCGGGGTCGTGTTTGTTCTCGCCGCGGTGGGGAGGAGACCCGTGGGCCTCGGAGGGGACGTTCTTCCGTGAGCCAGGTCCAGGCCGCCTGGGGGGTTTCAAAGAAGAGTGCTTTGTCCTGGAACACCACTCTGAGCCGGGCCGGAAAAAGGAGACCATAGCGAAGGCCCAGGTTGCGGAGTTTCTGCTTAACCTCATCATAAGTTCGACGTTGGGCCTGCACCTCCCTAGTGTAGTCCGGGAAAACCATGATCTTGCTATTTTGAAACGTCAATGGGCCTTGCGCTCTAGCCACTCGGAGGATAGCATCCCGATCTCGGAAGCTGAGGACCCTCAGGATGATGGGCCGGGCTGGAGCCCCGGGGGGAGGACGAGGACCCAGGGAACGATGGGCGCGTTCAACCGCGAACCAAGGGGAGAGGGAGTCCTTGGGCATCCAGGAGCAGACCCAGGTCTCCACAAACGTGTCCGCGTGGCCCTGCTCCGTCCCTTCGGGAAATCGAATGAGGCGTAGGTTGTTTCTCCTCGACCTGTTCTCCGCGTCTTCGGCCCGATGGTGGAGCTCCAAGGTCTGGGTCTGGAGGTGGGCCATCTGAGTCTTAAGTTGGCTTATGTCGTCCTCGGCCGTGGAGACGCATGACTCAGTCTCAGTAATTCGTGCCGTTGCGTTGCGCAGGTCTTGGCGAATGAGGGCCACGTCCACCCTCACTTCGCCTATCTTAGCTTCAACTGAGGCCTGTGATGCGCCGATCGCCTGGAGGATGGCGGAGAGGTCTCCCCCCATGGGGGCAGGAGGACCAGGCGTTCCTCCCTCAGGGCCCCGATCGGTCGTAGTATATTGGTCCATTGTTGTTTGGGTTGGAGGACCAGGGGTCTGCATGGTGCGGTTCCTCCCCATAGCCACCGGCGATGCGGTCCGGACTCCCCGCGGATAGAGGGGGGGGAAAGGGGGGGTCAACAGTCTCAGCAAGGAGGGGGGGAAAGAGGGCCCCTCGCACCCAGACCGTCAGCACTCAGGCCCGGGCGCCCAGGCCAGGTCCCCCCGCAGACCCCCGGGCAACTCAGCGCCTCGCCAAGGCCCCAGGTCCAGCGCCGTGGGCGGCGGCGGGCCACACCTCCTCACAGTCCGAAAGAAGGGCCGAAGTGCCGGGAGGAAGGGGGTAGGTCGGCCACCCCCAGAGGATGGACTACAGGGGTGCAGGTAGGTCCAGGACGAGGGCGGGGGCCAGAGAGGGCCCGCTGCTTTATAGATGCCGTGCACAGCCCACCGGCAGGAGGGACCCCAGCTCAGCAATAGGTCGTCCGGGAGGCCGCCATTTTGGATCCGGAGGCCTCCGAGTCCGAGAGGTCAAAACAAGGCACCGGGGGGTCCAATTCGCCAGGCAGACGAACCGTGGTACTGCCGAGGGAGCAGGGGGCTCTCGGTGACAGCTAGGATGGTCTTGCAAGGGCGGATAACAGGCGGATGACGGAGGGGGTCCGGAGCACTCTTAGAGTGCGACCGCCATCTTGACGCCTCAGGCCACGCCCCACAGATTGTTCATTTAATGCTGCAGATAGGCCAGTTTCAAAAATCTGGACTACTTTTAAACGTACTTTGCTTGAGGCTCTCAAAGATTTTCCGTATTTAGGAAAAGTGAAGAGATGCTTCAAAAACACGTCTTGCCGAGTCACTAAACAACCAGCGAGTGCTGCTTCACAATACTCAGACCTGACTCCGATGTATTAGCCATTAATTTCCATCTTGGCTCGTTGTCTCCCTTTCTAATCTCTTGTCTTGTTTCAGTCACGTGAGGTAAGATGCCGCTTAAACTTCTCTGTTACTTAGGAAGGCTTACAATAGGGACGAAAGCTCTGTGGTTAAGGGGGAATGAGACATTGAGCTGCTTATTATCCAATTGAAGTAATTTAGCAGCCTCTTTGTGAATGAGACCAAGTTAGTTTGACACACTGAACTGGAGTGGCCACTGTAATCATGACAAACAGCGGATGATATAGGTTTGTAGGTCGTGGGGTAGGACCCACACTAAGAAGTTGCAGATTTTTATATATATATCTATAACTTTCTCTCTCTCTCTCTCTCTATATATATATATATATATGTGTATATATATATATATGCCAAAGACTTCGCCACCGCAATCCTGCGGTTTACCAACAGACGAAAACAGACCCAGTTCTTGGTACGATTTTTTTTAATTTTAGACGCCTTTTCAGTCCGCCATGATGCGTTTCGGCCTTCAGGAGGCCTTGATCACATGACGCTAATAGAGGAGTGTGGGATATTTAAAGTGACAAGTGCATAAAAACAGAAAGCACATGACAATAGACATAGAGGAAACATTTGCGAATAAAAAGCTAGTGCCTTTTTTAACAAATAACAAATTATACCACAATTAAAAAGGAGCGCTGAAAACACCAAACGCAATTGTTAAAAACAGTGTTTTAGACTAAACAATGAAATCAACGGTATTATTCCTTAAATACAAAAGATTATAAACCTGATTTCAACAGATGCCCAAAATTTGGAAGAGTATCATGACCCAAGTGGGTAGCGACTCCCTGTAGAACATCCTTAATACATGATGGTAGACAACTAGGTCATACCGCGCTCCATTGCATAAATATTCAAAATTGTCATAATTAACTGACAACACAGTATATATCAAAAGCAATAAATATACTCATGGTAACCTTAAAAACATAATTCAAGTCTACCATTTATAAAATTGCTGATACACAAAGATATACAAGCTTGTGTATATATAACAAAACACAGTTCAAGAACGCTGCGCACTCCGGCCGTAATTTTAAAGATGATTTATTTTATAATTTTAACGCAAACACGATCAACTGACACACGCGTTTCAGCCTCCTGGCCTTCGTCAATGTCAGTGAGTTCATACACAAAATCATTATTCAAACGTAATTCATTTCATTGTTTCACAGCAGAAATGAAAAATAGAAAGGGGGACTTGCAAGTTCGACCACCCACCAAGTGAAGTGTCGGCCATCTTAACACTGTTCAAGTTACTTATCAGAAGGCTGAGTCCAATGACCTTAATGTGTTTCTCATGATTGAATATCAACAAATATGGGCAGAAACATATTCACATAAATGACGGAGCAGCGGGGTGGCAATCCAGCAGAGCCCCTGAGAATCTGAGGGGATGGTTCACTAAATTGGAAAGAGCTTATGAAAAAGAGATAAGGAAGTGGTGGGAGGCCACTTCCTTACAACGCTATTTGGATGTGGATAGGATTCCCAGGGGGTTGAGGATCTACACAGTCCTCTCCTATGAGAACCAAGATCCAAACCTCCTTAAAGATTGGGCAGACTTCACTAAGGCCTCGGCATGAGGGATGATGGAGATCCTTATAAAATATGCTAAAAGCGATAGGGCTAAATTACTGAATGAAATTAACTGTATTGAGGAGAATATATCAAAGGATACTGATAAAGATCAAATTGAGACCCTGAGATCACAAATTGAAACCAGATTGATGGCTTATGAAAATGACATCAAACGACGTAAACAGAACAAATTCGCACGGGATCAACAAGATTATGAAAGTGGTAGAGTGTTGACCTTTGCGAAGAAATACGACGCACCCCACAGAGCGCTGCAGGAATCGAGGAACGTAGCCACCACTTCTATGCGAGATACTTCAGAGTCAGAGGCCGAGTTTTCAGAGACTGAAACAACCAGAACAGGCGGTGCCTCCCTCAATACAGAGCTGAATTTTCCCGAGGAATATCACCTGATCAATGAGTCATGGCGCAAATTCCCGCAGAGAAGCCGCCCCCCGGAACAAGGAGGCGGAAGACAAGGTGAGGAGGGCAAGGGGGCAAATCAGACCTTCGAACCCCGAATAACAAGGAGCAAGCGGGGCAACAAGAAGAAGTAAACAAACTCTCCATCGTCAATCTCTCAGAAAGAATTCTAACAACAACAGATGAAAGAGTGTTGCAAAAGGGATTGACTTTCTGCCCTACAACAGAGTTGGATTATGCAACGACACGTATTGATCTCCATCAGTACATTCGCAAGTTAAAGCTCAAGAAAATATTTTCCCTGCACCCAGGACCAATGGGAGTACAACGAGAGCAAATGATGACAAGTACAGACATCCTTACCGGAAGTGACCTGGAAACCCTTGTAGCTATGCATGATCTACAAGAACCTCAAAGGACAGTGAATGTTGCCGATACGGAGGATGCCACTGAACTTTTAGAACAGTTTGTAATCCACCAGGATAGTGGTAGAAGTAAATTCAAACCAAAGTCTAAGTTTATTCCACAAACACCGCATGATGCCATCGATTGCTTCCATGAAGCCGTGATCAAGGATTTGGATAAATTCCTAACATCTGGCATCCAACCTGGAAATAGAAGGAAATACAACCTCACAAGAATACAACGGGAGGCTGTGAAATCCCTCCGGGACGACCCTACACTGGTAATAAAGCAATCTGACAAGGGCGGCAATGTCGTCGTAATGTCCAAAGATCTATACAAGAAGGAAGCATTACGTCTCCTAGGTGATGCCAATAGTTATTCACAAATCAGGAGAGAGGACTATAACAGGAGTGTTGGGGCTTTCTACGATCTCCTGCAAGAATGGAGATCAAAGGGAATCCTGGAAGAAAACAAAATGCAATTTATGAAGATTGACTGTCCGGTCTTGCCAACGTTTTATCACCTGCCAAAGGTGCACAAGAGCATGAACAACCCTCCAGGCCGTCCAATTGTGTCCTCTAAAGGGAGCTTATTGGAGAAAGCTTCCATTTATGTTGATTCTTTTTTGTTTCCTATAGTGAAGGACCTAAGTTAGTTTATTTTGGACACTACTTATTTTATCCATCAAATCCAAAGTATTACTTGGGACAACAACCTAATATTGATCACGCTTGATATCACAAGCCTCTATACCAGCATTGTACATTCACATGGCTTGTTTGCTTTGGAATTCTTCCTCAAAACAATAGTGCTGAAATTCCAAGAACACAAAAGAATGCTGTTGCAAATTGTATCGTTTTGTCTACACAATAACATCTTCCTTTTTGCTGGTCAACTGTATTTACAGACACAGGGGCCCGCCTTGGGCACGTGCTTCGCCCCCAGCTACGCAAACCTTTTCATGGGTTGGTGGGAGAAGCACGTGGCCTGGGCGGAGGAGAATGAATCCTGGCTAGATAAAATAGCCCTGTGGACTAGATACATAGACGACCTGTTTATTGTCTGGAGATACTCGCACAGAGGCAGAGGACTATATCAGGATTTTGAATAATAATGAGTTCAATCTCAGATTCACGAGCAACATCAGTGAAAGAGAAGTTCCATTTTTAGATCTTCTAGTCTTTGTGGCAGACAGTAAGCTATGTACCAAGCTCTATCGCAAACCCACGGCAGGGAATACAGTTTTACATTCTTGGAGCCAACATCCCCGAAATTTAATTAACAGCATACCATACGGGGAGTTGTTGAGACTCAAACAAAACTGCTCCCGCCCAGATGATTACCACTAAGCCGAAAAAGAGTCCCTGAAGAGATCTTCAAAACGGGGCTATGGCAATAGGTTATTACGTGGAGCAGTTGAGAAGGTCAAAACCAAGGATAGACAGGAGTTAACCCATCGACAAGGAAACTGAGAATGATCAATCTAAAGTCAGGCTGATTATGACCTTTTCTGCAGAGACACAGAAAATCAGGGATTTGATACAGAAAAACTGGAATATCCTCCAAACTGATGGCATTATAGGGAAACTGATTCCGGTCAGACCGGATGTTACATTCAGGAAAAGTGCCTCTTTGAAGGATATTCTTGTTCAGAGTCATTTTCAAGATAAACCCCGCAGTAAGTCCATCATTACAGGGTTTTTCCCTTGCACAACCTGTAAAGCGTGCAAAAATTGCAAGAAGGTAAAAGACTATGAAGTGCCGGGGAAAAAGGAGAGGAGGCCCATAAACAAGCTGTTAAATTGCAATTCCAATTTCGTTGTGTATTTTTACTTTGTCCATGCGGACTGCAATACATCGGGAGTACGATACACCCAGCGAAAAAACGAATTCTTGAACATAAGAGGGCGATCACCAATCAGGATAAAACCTACCCTGTCGCAAGACATTTCTCAAGGTTACATGAAGCTAGGAGTGATAAACTGGCATACTACTGTATTGACCAAATTCCAGCAACAGAGAGAGGGGGCGATAGGGTCAAACTCCTCAGACAGCTTGAGGCTAAATACATAGTCGACTTACGCACTCTGGTCCCGTGGGGGTTAAATTGTGCAGAAGAACTGTGGTCCTTCATTGGGTAGGAACTCAAAACTGAAAAATTGGTAAAAATGAAAATTGGGCACAACTGTGAACCATCCATTTGGGTAATAGTGATTTCGTTTGAATGATTTCTCAGGAGGCTCTGTTGAGGTATTATAGGTGAGTCCATGATGGGTAAACTAGGATCATACAGAGCTTGATTGGGTTTTAAACATTGAATGATGGAACTTGACTGAGAGTGGGCAGCCCATGTAACGGTTATGAATTATTCAGATATTTAAGGGCAGTTAATTGTTCATTTATAACTTTTTTGCCACCCCGCTGCTCCGTCATTATTTATGTGAATATGTTTCTGCCCATATTTGTTGATATTCAATCATGGGAAATGCATTAAGTTCATTGGACTCAGCCTTCTGATAAGTAACTTGTACAGTGTTAAGATGGCCGACACTTCACTTGGTGGGTGGTTGAACTTGCAAGTACCCCTTTCTATTTTTCATTTCTGCTGTGAACCAATCAAATGAATTACGTTTTAATAATGATTTTGTGTATGAAGTCACTGACATTGACGAAGGCCAGGAGGCTGAAACGCGTTTGTCAGTTGATCGTGTTTGCGTTAAAATTATAAAATAAATCATCTTTAAAATTACGGCCGGAGTGCGCAGCGTTCTTGAACTGTGTTTTTTTTGTATTACGCAAGTTTGTCTTCGCTGCTGCTGCACCCGCTGTGTTGAGAGCGGGGGAATCGACGAACAACGTGGAAGGATATATATATATAGTTATAGTTAGGACATTCTTTCTATTCAAAAGCGTTTTTTCTTTTGCCAATATCTTTGGCGCCGTTTGACGAATCTTCGTGAAATTTTCCAAACTAATTACCAGCTCAGGTCAGCTCCTGTCTTAAAAGTTTTGGGGGTGATTCGTCAAGACTGGGCCGAGGAAAAAAAGGGGGGGGGGGTCACAAAACGCGTTTTCCCCATGTTAATTTCCATAGGAATTTTGGAACAGGCTACAGACGGAACTGCTGAACGGAATTACACCAAATTTGGTAAAAAGGTAGCTATTGGTTCAGAAAGCGCCCTTTTTAGGTCTCGCCTGAGCCAGCGCATGCGCTGGTCTGGCGAGACATTTAGTGAGTGGGCTTTAGAAATCCGACCACACGCTTTTGCTTGTGGCCTAAAGCTTGCGGTTACGCGCGCGGTTACGCGCACAGCCGCCATCTGGCTTTCCTATCTCTTCCTCATTAAGCGCATCGCTCAAGCGCATCGTTCGCGGGCACCCTTACAGGCCGCTATCGCTTTCACTTTCACAGCCGCGCGGCCAATGCTTGTTTTACTTTTAGCGCGAGGCCCGCATTAGTTTCACATTCATTACATTTGCCACTGCAACTCTTTTCACTTTATCTCAACAGTATATTACTTTTTTAACCTTTCAGTTCTATATGAAAAGCGCACTAATGCCATTAGGTAAAGCTGCAGCGCTATACAAAATGAAAATACATCGGTAAAACTTGCTGAACCCTTTTACCAACACAGATTTCGCCAAGAAAGCGCCGAAAGTCGCCTTTCTGCCACTTACCATTCAATGGTATCTACAAATCGAAACAGATGTTAATCATCATGTATCTCTGTGAGCACGACTCCCCCTCCCTCCTCCTACCGCCCAACCCCCCACGTTAATCTTCATTAAACCAAGCCAAGCGGCATCAGTCTACCAGCTGTCAACAAAGCACCGCTTCGGTAACGCGAACACTGCAGCATTTCAGGGGCGCTCCGTGTACCAATGAAAATAATGAGTCAGCGACTACATCGCCAGCAGCTCACATCATAATATGTTTCAAGTGCAATTGTGACTTGTTACCGACCTTGCTGTGTTCCTCCCTCCTTTGGTTCCCGTAAATGCTACAAGCAAGAACAGGGACCCCCCTCCTCCCCTGCTCTGGATTACGATGGACACTTCCTATTTAACGGCACAACTTCGAAATGTTTTCTGCGCTACGCTGAACAAGCTCAAGTTCCTGGTTATTCATACTTAACACCTGATCCAAAGTCGTGTGGGACACCCTCAGGTTGTTGCCTGGAAATGTAATCATCTTTTCAAAACGTTTATAATACAACCCCCAGAATACAAAGTGCTAATGGTTAAAACACCAGGACTGGCGAATACACGTCACAGAGCCACTAAGTATCTATTAGTATTCAGGGGTCAATTGCCACTGGTCAAGTGCAGCAGACTGAGTACTGTTCTTGTGTCTTCACACTTTGGTATTTGTAGCCTTGCTTTCCCCTTATGAAACGCACCAACCTTTTTGCACGTGTTGTTTTACTTTTTCCACTAGAAATGTAGGACTACTGCTCCCAGAATGTAACTAAATAAACAGGACTGAATGAGCTAGTCAAGCATGATGTATGAAACTTGAGGTTTTTGTAAGAGACAGTCCAATCAGTGGTGTGGGGTGCAGAAAGTTTTCTAATTCATATCATTTTTATCCTTATCCACATCTGTCTTATAGCATGCTACTCACATGTGCTGGCCATGTCATACTTCCATAGACAGGAACTGGACCAGGCATTAATGCAGATAGCTCCCCACAGCCCTCGCTACATGCCTACATCGGAGTTCTTAGATCAACCGCCCGCAGTTTTCTTCATGTGAAGTTGGGTGTGCGACCTCCAGCTACCCTGATGCCAACTCGGGGAGAGGAGTTGGCCTAACGGCTAGGGTGATCGACGGTGAATTGGGTTCGAGTCTCGGAAATGACGCTGAACATCCTGTGATTCTGGGCAAATCACTTAATCTCCCCGTGCCTAACAAAAAAAAAAAGAAAATGAATGTGTCGTCATGTAATGCAACTGGTGCTATGTAAAGCGCTCTGATACCCGATTCGGGTCAAGTTCGCGCTATAAAAAACTCAGTAAAATAAAAAAATAAAAACTTTAAATTAAAGTCTCTACCTTTTCCAGAGTACCTGCAGCTTCCAACTCGTCGGGAGGAAATAGCAATCGAGCCGGTTTCAGAGTACGCACTAGCGCAGTGAAGTGGCCCCCAATGACAACCAGGCGCTATAAAAACAATTAAATAATTTAATGGAACTGGATCGACTCTGCATGCAGTTTGTGGGCGCACTCTGTGATGGAATGTATGTGGCCCGATCAGGAACTTCTCACTGGAGGGGTGATCAAATGCGTCTGTGATCTTGTACATCTATACACTTAAAGACTCTTTTTTGTTTCCCTAACATCCTGAAGCTCGTGCCATGGCGCTCTCGCATTCTCCCTCTGGGATGCCCTTGCCTTTCACAGGTCTATAGCGTCTCTTTCCCACAGAACTCGTTCCTTCTCTTTCTCTGTTGTTTCTCCTCTGCTCATCTCTCCACCGCTCATCTCTCCATCCACCCTATCTCATTTTCATATCTCAGTTTAGTGCTAGCTTACAGAATTGAGGCCAAATGTATTTGTGACGGGTTGACCACATCCAGCTGTGGTCATTCACCCCCATTTGTAGCCAGGGCAGTTAAATATCCCACATAAAACTAACCTAATGATGTTGTATTATTGTCATTAGCTCAACAATTACTGCCGGGGCTCGTGCCACCTCTATCTTGCCACCTCGTAGTGAAACTTTGAACTTAATACTTATGTCAAGAGACTGAGAGAGTTTACCTGCAGGTGGCAGTAGGTCTGAGCGCATCTGTGAATCACACATGGATAGAGAACATGTTCATTATGCACACATATAGAAACAAGCATTGGCATAGCCACTAGGTCTCGCCTTTGGGATCTTATAAGTGTTTAGCCATGCTACAGTTGATGTTGTTGCACTAAGAATATTGTGCTGCATAAGTAAATACTTATAAGATCCCAAAGGCGAGACCTATTGGCTATGCCAATGCTTGTTTTTAAATGGTGTAAATCCGTTCAATAGTTGATGAGAAATTAAAAAAATAAAAATGTATATATCTGAGCACTGAGGTGGATTCGAGAACCCTCCAGAGCACGAGCTTCATTCTGATTGGCTTTCAACACTCCAAATCAGGAAGTGTTGGCAGCCATCTTGTGACTCGGTAAAACCGAGTCACAAGAAAACAATAAAACAAAGATTAAAAACAAGAAAAGGGGACAGGGTAGAAACACCCTGACCCCCTAGGCCTGTCTGGGGTCCCACAAGGACCCCCAGGGCCAAAACAAGCGCTTTTTTTTAATAAGCCCCCGGGTGGGCCAGGTTCTGGGGGCAATGTGTAATAAATTAGCGGGGGCCCCGGGGACCGAAACCTCCCCGGGGCTTTATCCATTTTGTGTGGGGGGCATGCAGCCCAGGGGACCGCCACCTCCCCGGGGCATTCATCATTATGGGCGGGGGGCCTCGCGGGCCCCCCCAAACCCCGGGGACCGCCACCTCCCGGGGCTTAAATTAAAATAAAAAAGTGTTGGGGGGGCTCCTGCCCCCCCCCACACTATCCCGGGGACCACCATCTCCCCGGGGCACTAATTATTTAAATACAGGGGTCCGCTGCGGACCCCCGGGGACCACCACCTTCCCCGGACTTTAAACAGTTGGAGGGGGGCCGCGCGGCCCCCCCTCCTGGAGCCCTCTATGGCCCTGGGGACCGCGACCCCCCCAGGCCGGCTCCTGCAATGTCCCGGGGTGCCCACCCCCCGAGACATTGCCGTTTGCTATGAGAGGGCGGGAGCACAACTCCCACCCTGCCATAGCAAACACTGCTTTGCTTCTTGGAAGCGAGAGCAGGAAACCTGCTCTCGCTTCCAAGAAGCTAAGCAGAATTGCTTTTGGACAAGGGGAGCTGCATGTCAGCAGCTCCCCTTGTCCAAAAGCAATACCGGCTCCCGCAGGAGGCGGGGAGCCGGCAGGGACCGAGGGGCTCCCCCCACGGTCCCCATCAAGGAGGCCAGGCCCCGGGGGATGGGGACCCCGGGGCCAAAAGAGGCCCAGGGAAGGGGGGCCACCCGGCCCCCCTCCCGAATAAAAAAAAATTTAAATTAAAAAAAATGAGGCAATGCCCGGGGGGATGTGGTCGCCGGGGCAGATAAAGGCCTCAGGAGGGGGGCCACGCGGCCCCACTCCATTAAATAATTAAAACATATGTATATGTGGCCATGCCCCGGGAGATGGGGTCCCTGGGGCCGAAATTGGCCTCGGGAAGAGGGCCGCGCGGCCCCCTTCCCGTTTTTCTTTTTTTAAATGTGGCAGGCCCTGGGGGATGGGGTCCCCAGGGCCCAAAAAAGATTGAAAGAAGGGGGGCCACACAGCCCCTCTTCTAACAATTTTTTTTATTTTTTAAATAAAGCCGGCATCTCGCCGGAGGCCCCGCCCCCTCCCTGCACCACTCTGCAAACGCGCCCCCTGGTGCGTTCTAAGTTGGGAGATTAGTCCCCTGATACTGAGGTCCCTGGGGCCAACTCAGCCCACCAGGTACCTCCGCAGCGCCACACAGCTGGATTGCTGAGAGGTGGTCCGAGGCCATGCCCCTTTTTACACCACTCTGCAAATGCGCCTTGTGGCGCACTGCTGGTGGGGCGATGAGGTCCTCTTGTGTCCTGAGGACCTCAGGACTAAAGTGGACTTCATCCCCCAAACAGCAGTGTGCCAGGAGGCGCGTTTGCAGAGTGGTGTAAAAAGGGGGCGTGGCCTCGGACCACTCTAAGCAATCCAGCTGTGTGGCGCTTACTGGAGGTACCTGGTGGGCTAGTTGGCCCCCAGGGACCCCCAGTATTCAAGGGGACTTAATCCCCCAACTTAGAATGTGTCAGGAGGCGCGTTTGCAGAGTAGTGGAGAAAGGGGGGCATGGCCTGTGTCCACCTTTCAGCAATCCCACTATCTGGGACATACTGGAGGTATCAGGTAGGCTAGTTGGCCCCTAAGGATCCCCAGCAGCGAAGGGGACTTTAATCCTCATCCAAGAGCGCGCCAGGAAGTACGTTTGCAGAGTGGTGGGAAAAGGGGGCGTGGCCTGCTATGAGGATTTAGCAATCCTGCTGTGTGGGACTTACTGTATTTAATCGGAGGGGTAGTTGGCCCCCAAGGTTCACTTGGGGGCCAACTACCCCTCCTGTTATCTACAGTAAGTCCTACACAGTGGGATTGCTGAGAGGTCTTCGGAGGCCACGTTCACCTTTCTCCACCACTCTGCAAATGCGCCTCCTGGCACTGTACTTGTTGGGGGATGAAGTCCACTTTACTCCTAAGGGACTTTGGCGGCCAAGTAGCCCTCCTGGTACCTCCTGTAAGTCCTACGCAGCGGAATTCCTGAGCACTGGTTGGAGGCCCAGCCCCCTTTCTCCACCACTCTGCAAACGTGACTACCAGTTAAAGAAGCATTTGTAATGTAATAGGTCTCGCATTTGCAAGAGTTAGAGCTATTGGCGTTGTAAATCTAAAAGTTTTTTACTAATGTTTTTGGGAGTGGAGTGGATGTACTTTGTGTGTAGTGGAATTATGTGGTATGTTGTGCAGTGAAATTATGTGGATAGAAAGTATGTGGTATTTAGTGTATAGGAATTATGTAGAGTGGGATTATGTGTTATGGAGAGTAATTATGTGGTATGGTAGTCTGTGTTGTGGAGTGGTAATCTCAGGTTTAGTCTTCCTCGTTTCCATAGAAGCTAAATTATGAACTCAGTGAGACAAAAAAAAGAAGGAATTACTGAGGAGCACTTCTGGACCTAGTCAGAGGTATGAGCAGGGCCACTGGAATTATGCGACTGTTTGGCTGCACCGACTTTCGCACAATTATACATTTTCCGCATTAGCCACATAATCCTTCATCTGCTGCCTAATCTGCAGATTTGAACAAAAAAGCCTTGTTTCTAGCTCAAACGGCTCAAACATTACCAAAAATGCAGCAACAAGTGTTACAGCGTGGTGGAAGGCCCTTTGCAAACCTAGAATGGTCACCTGTTACTTATTGCTAAATGTGGGTGTTAAATTGGTACTAATGGTGTGCAAACCACTCTTGCTTCTTTCTGCGCCTCTCTTGCCTCTTTCTGTACCTCTGTTGCCTCTTTCTGCTCATCTCTTCCACTTTCTGCACCTCTCTTGCCTCTTTCTGCACCTCTCTTGCCTCTTTCTGCACCTCTCTTGCCTCTTTCTGCACCTCTGTTGCCTCTTTCTGCACCTCACTTGCTTCTTCCTGTACCCCTCTTGCCTCTTTCTGCAACCCTGTTCCCTCTTTCTGCACCTCTCCTGCTTGTTTCTGCACCTCTCTTGCCTCTTTCTACACTTCTCTTGCCTTTGTGCACCTCTGTTGTTTCTTTCTGCACTTCTCTTGCCTCTTTCTGCACCCCTCTTGCCTCTTTCTGCACCCCTCTTGCCTCTTTCTGCACCTCTGTTGCTTCCTTCTGCACTTCTCTTGCTTCTTTCTGCACCTCTCCTGCCTCTTTCTGCACCTCTGTTGCCTCTTTCTGCACCTCTCCTGCTTGTTTCTGCACCTCTTGCCTCTTTCTACACTTCTCTTGCCTTTGTGCACCCCTGTTGTTTCTTTCTGCACTTCTCTTGCCTCTTTATGCACCCCTCTTGCCTTTTTCTGCACCTCTGTTGCTTCCTTCTGCACTTCTCTTGCTTCTTTCTGCACCCCTCTTGCCGCAACCCTCTTCCCTCTTTCTGCACCTCTCTTGCCTCAGTCTGCCCACCTGTTCCCTGTTTCTGCACCCCTTTTGCCTGTTTCTGCACCCCTTTTGCCTGTTTCTGCACCCCTTTTGACTGTTTCTGCAACTCTCTTGCCTCTTTCTGCAGTTCTCTTGCCTCCTTCTGCACCTCACTTGCCTCTTTCTGCAACTCTCTTGCCTCTTTCTGCAGTTCTCTTGCCTCCTTCTGCACCTCACTTGCCTCTTTCTGCAACTCTCTTGCCTCTTTCTGCAGTTCTCTTGCCTCTTTCTGCACCTCACGTGCCTCTTTCTGCACCTCACGTGCCTCTTTCTGCAACTCTCTTGCCTCTTTCTGCAACTCTCTTGCCTCTTTCTGCACCTCACTTCCCTCTTTCTGCACCTCACTTGCTTCTTTCTGCACCCCTTTTGCCTGTTTCTGCACCCCTCTTTCCTCTTTGTGCAACTCTCTTGCCTCTTTCTACACCTCTCTTCCCTCTTTCTGCACCACTCTTGCCTCTTTCTGTACCTCTGTTGCTTCTTTCTGCACCTCTCTTGTCTTTCTGCACCCTTCGTGCCTCTTTCAGCACCTCTGTTGCTTCTTTCTGCAGTTCTCTTCCTTTCTGCACCCCTCCTGCCTCTTTCTTTACCCCTCTTGTCTCTTTGTGCACCTCTCCTAACCCTTTCTGCACCCCTCTTGCCTCTTTTTGCACCTCTGTTGGTTCTTTCTGCACCTCTTTTGCTTCGTTCTGCACTTCACTTGCCTCTTTCTGTACCCCTCTTGCCTCTTTCTGCACCTCTGTTGGTTCTTTCTGCACTGCTCTTGCTTCTTTCTTCACCTCTGTTCCAAGTTTCTGCATCCCTCTTGATTTTTTCTGCAACTCTTCTCTCTTTCTGCACCTCTCTTGCCTGTTTCTGCACCCCTCTTTCCGCAACTCTCTTGCCTCTTTCTACACCTCTTGCCTCTTTCTACACCTCTCATCCCTCTTTCTACACCTCACTTGCCTCTTTTTGCACTTCTCTTGCCTCCTTCTGCACCCCTGTTGCTTCATTCTGTACTTCCCATGCTTTCTGCACTTGTCTTGCTTTTTTCTGCACCCCTGTTCCCTCTTTCTGCACCCCTTTTGCCTGTTTCTGCAACTCTCTTGCCTCTTTCTACACCTCTCTTGCCTCATTCTGCATCTCACTTGCCTCTTTTTGCACTTCTCTTGCCTCCTTCTGCACCCCTGTTGCTTCATTCTGCACTTCCCATGCTTTCTGCACCTGTCTTGCTTCTTTCTGCACCCCTATTGTCTTTCTGCACTTGTCTTCCCTCTTTCTGCACCTTTTGCCTCTTTCTGCATCTCACTTGCCTCTTTCTGCACTTCTCTTGCGTCTTTCTACACCTCTGTTGCTTCTTTCAGCAATTCTCTTGCCTCTTTCTGCACTTCTCTTACCTATTTCTGCACCTCTCTTGCCTCTTCCTGCACCTCTCTTGCCTCTTTCTGCACTTCTCTTACCTATTTCTGCACCTCTCTTGCCTCTTCCTGCACCCCTCTTTCCGCACCTGTTGGTTCATTCTGCACTGCTTTTGCTTCTTTCTGCACCTCTGTTGTTTCTTTCTGCACTTCTCTTGCTTCTTTCTACACCTCTCTTGCTTCTTTCTGCACCTTTCTTCCTTCTTTGTGCACCTTTCTTCCTTTGTGCACCTTTCTTCCTTCTTTGTGCACCTCTCTTGCCTCTTTTTGCACCCCTCTAGCCTCTTACCGCATCTCTTTTCTTGTTTCTGCTCTTCTTTTGCCCCTTTCTGTACCCCTCTTGCCTCCTTCTGCACCTCTGTTGTTTTTACTGTACTGCTCTTGCTTCTTTCTGCACCTCTCTTGCAAATTTCTGCACCCCTCTTGCCTCTTTCGGCACTCCTCTTCTCCTTCTGCACCCATGTTTCCTCTTTCTTGCACCTCTTCTGCCTGTTTCTGCACTTCTGCTGCCTCTTTTGAACTTCTCTTGTCTCTTTCTGCACCTCTGTTGCTTCTTTCTGAACTTCTCTTGTCTCTTTCTGCACCTCTGTTGCTTCTTTCTGTACTTCTCTTGCCTCTTTCTGCACCTCTCTTGCCTCTTTCTGCTCACACAGGGCTACTTTTAAACTGACCTCAGGCTCAGCAGTGCACCCATGCAAATGCAGAAAAGGGCTGCTGGCCTCTAAACTGCCATGCCCTATTATATGCTAGGGACTTAGAGGTAGTTTTAATCCCCCTGCCCTATTATGTACTAGGGCCTTACAGGGGAGGTCATGCCAATCACAGGGGGCGCGAGTTATAGTTAGCTCAACTAACTATAACGGCCAAATTTCTCTGGTTTTGTACGAGTGAAATGTCCAACTAACTATACCGTCCCTGTAACCTTTGGTTTTTTCACTGAATTTCTAAGGTTTTTTAAATGCTAATTTCAAACAATAACGTCCCTGTAACCTTTGGTTTTTTCAGTTAATTTTTAAGGTTTTTTAAATGCTAATTTCTAACTATAACGTCCCTGAAACCTATGTTTTTTTCAGTGAATGTGTGTGTGTGTGTGTATATATATATATATATATATATATATATATTCTGCTCCAAAGGTTGTCCACCTGGTGAGTAGCACTCGATCAGCAGCTTTGTTTATGATAGGTAGGGACGAGGATCCGCTTGTAGAAGCTGCTCCGTAATGGAAATGCCTGACTCGTTTCGAAGCTCCATATGCTTCTCTTCAGAGGCTTGAACGGAGACAGTGTGTGCAAACGCTGAACCCACTTCGCCATTTTCATATTGCACACCCACCAATGGGAAGCTCGAATGAGACTGTGCATTGTGGGAAATGTGGTCCGGATAGCACACAAATCTTGTCCTGTATGGACCCTGCAAGTGGACTTGTCCTCAATCCGGTTTGCCGCTGCTGGTCCACATAGCCTACATGATAGTTACCATGTCGGGTGGCCCCCATAACATTACGGGGTGGTGCACACTCCGCGGCAGGACGGCCGCGTATTACATTCTGCTCCAAAGGTTGTCCACCTGGTGAGTAGCACTCGATCAGCAGCTTTGTTTATGATAGGTAGGGACGAGGATCCGCTTGTAGTAGGTTCAGCGTTTGCACACACTGTCTCTGTTCAAGCCTCTGAAGATAAGCATATGGCGCTTCGAAACGCGTCAGGCATTTCCATTACGGAGCAGCTTCTACAAGCGGATCCTCGTCCCAACCTTTGGAGCAGAATGTAATACGCGGCCGTCCTGCCACGGAGTGTGCACCACCCCGTAATGTTATGGGGGCCACCCGACATGGTAACTATCATGTTGGCTACGTGGACGAGCAGCCGCAAACAGGATTGAGGACGAGTCCACTTGCAGGGTCCATACAGGACAAGATTTGTGTGCTATCCGGACCACATTTCCTACAATGCACAGTCTCATTCGAGCTTCCCATTGGTGGGTGTGCAATATGAAAATGGCGAAGTGGGTTCAGCGTTTGCACACACTGTCTCTGTTCAAGCCTCTGAAGAGAAGCATATGGAGCTTCGAAACGCGCCAGGCATTTCCATTACGGAGCAGCTTCTACAAGCGGATCCTCGTCCCTACCTATCATAAACAAAGCTGCTGATCGAGTGCTACTCACCAGGTGGACAACCTTTGGAGCAGAATATATGTATATATATATATATATATATGTGTGTGTATGTATGTAGATATGTGTTTATATATGTATGTATGTAGATATGTGTTTATGTATGTATGTAGATATGTGTTTATATATGTATGTATGTAGATATGTGTTTATGTATGTAGATATGTGTTTATGTATGTAGATATGTGTTTATGTATGGAGATGTGTTTATATATGTATGTAGATATGTGTTTATATATGTATGTAGATATGTGTTTATATATGTATGTAGATATGTGTTTATATATGTAGATATGTGTTTATATATGTATGTATGTAGATATGTGTTTATATATATATATATGTATGTAGATATGCTTATATATTGTTATAGGGATTCTGCACACACAGAGCTATGCACAGGATAATAGGACCTCGGAATATAGTGGTGAGCCAACCATAAACCTTAGCACCTAAAACCCTAATCCGACTAGTCTTAGCGTCTCATTAGCAACAAGGTTACCAATGCTTAGACAACCCAGAACACGGTATCTCTCTCTCAGGACTCGCAGTAGCAAGAACACCCTTTCGAGACTCACTCATACCTGTCCACAACGTGCGTAAGAAGAGACACAGTATAGTTTAAAATGTTTATTTCAACTTACGTGCTCTAAGATACAGTACACGTGTCAGTACTATCAGCATAATGCATAAGAATAATATAATCAGCATAGTTACAACTCCATAGAATACAAACGGGGAAAGCATTTCATAAATCAGTGGATATAGGGCTAAATGACCTTACCACCCTCCCCGTGCTAGTAGCTATTGTATTATAAAAATAGAAGACCTCTGGGCATTGTCTAGCGAACCCCCATACCTCAGTCTCTAGATGCAAAGACTACATCAGCAGACAATCACAGCTTTTCTCCCTGGAAAGGTTTTTCTCCAAGTGTCTCTTAAGCGGGAAAAAAGTAATATTAAAAGCACACAAATGTCTCCATGGCAGCTGTACATAGTGTTATGTCTAGGTGCGAGGGACTGGCCAGATCAGCAAGAACAAGGGACGTTGTTTTTCGACCTTGTACATGTTGTGCATACTGAGCCCAAAGGGAACAGGAGAAAAGGTGAGAGACAGAAAATGCAGACAGTTCTAAAACAACTTGGCAGAAGCAGAGGTCGGCAGAACAACGGCTCAGAGTAACGTGCGCAAAAAAGGCAGCATGGCAGCCAGGCCTAAGCCAACGCAGCAAGGCAGGCCAGGTGGCCACAAACCACAAGACACCCTCCCCTGGACAGTCCATCGGCCAAGACAAACGACGAAGACAAAGTTCAAATGGACCGAGCAGAACAGAAACGGCCATAGTGGACGCAGTCCCATGAAGGACAACGAAGGGGAGAGAGGGGTAAAAAAAATTTTGTCGAGATCCCAAAACTATAGACAGCGAGGCAGCTCACAGGTAACGAAGGACATGTCAATCCAACAGCGTGTACGTGCAGAAAAATGCGATAGCATCCAAGAGGACATCATTGGAATCGTCAGAAAACATAGACGCCATCCAGTCCAACAAATCGAAGCAGCAGGCATGCTCCTCGCAGGAGGGAGCATCCAAAAGCAATGCGGGACAACTTGCGTGATACTCAATATAACTTTGCTGTAGGAGATTCTGAGCAGCCGCCCAGATATCCCATTGCGCCAAAATCCCCAGTGCAGCCGCACGCGTCATGCAGCCTGCAGCGGAACAGTCCCGTTCATGGACCTCTAAGGGACCCACCAACCGAACAAAATCCGGAACAGACAATGACGAATTGGAGAGGCAATAATCCATGGTCGAGGTGAAAGGACAGCGGATGCAAGACATCACAGGTTGCACGCAAGTGAAATACGCAAAGCGAAACGAAAGTTTATAGGACACACTCAGTGTCGCCAAAGGCAGAACGCCGAAACCAGCGAGGATGCGCTCACGGAGCAGCTGGAGGCGACCTGGGTCGAGAAGGGCCCATTGTGGAGCAGCCATTGCGGAGAAAACAGACCAACAGCAGAGTTAATCAGCCGCCAAGGCGAGGATTAATGGGAAGCCACCAAAGACGCTGGAAAAAATCGAATGAATAAATGCCGGTATCACACCAAAAATAGTTTGGAAAGTGGATACAAGGCCGGATCCCACAACCTTAAAAAAATGTACCAGACCTTCAGTCCTAGATGCGTTAAAAATACGGTGAATTAACTCGCCGAAATGTTGTGGGAGGTTAGTATTCAAAAGGGCCTGTATTTCACTGTGGGTACTTGCCACCTGGAGAATGAACGTCTCCCGGGCGGATGTGAGCATAACCTCCTGGTTCAATAATAGCGCCTTTATTCTGCTCAGTTTATTGAAATCCGCCTGCATAGTAGGAATGGAAGGCCAAATAGAATTATCTATGATGTCGTGAGGGGGAGGAAAAAGCACATTCTTGCAGCAGACAACCCTGTGCGAAACCGTAACAATATAGGGTATTCCGGCCTGCATGCCACAGCAGTTTTCGTTATTCAAAAGCAAATAGCTACCATTAGTAAGCAAAGTAAAAGTAGGAGAAATAGCAGGAGCAGGAATACCCTTCAACACACAAGCAAGATTTGGAGCAGAAACGTTACAAGCTCCATGCAATTTAATGTGTTTGCAAATAAGGGAATGACCCACAGTTGAATCGCATGACTCCCCCGTGAGAAAAACTTCCTTTCCGTCTCTAAGGCATTTATACATGAAAGGCAGGGACCAAAGTTCATGCAGGAAGGCACTTCCCAAGGGCTGGAAACGGCCCACAGGAAAATGTTTCATACACAAACTAAATTCAAATAAAGAAAAAGGCAAGACGATAACCCCATGAACTAGCCACACAGCAGAATCCAATTCCGCCACAGAGAATGGTAAGGGCTCCACTTTCTCGATATGTAACTGAGTGTATGCTGCATCTTTCATGGACATGAACTGCTGCTTGTCAGTTAAATTAAAAGGCAGAAATAAGGCGGTGGTGTTCAAAAAATGCCAGGGAACTTTACCCAACTTAAGTGTTTGCAAAGTCCACGCAAACTGCATAACTGAACGTAACTGATTCTGACCATGGTACAACACAGAAACATCATCTTGTACAATATCAACAACAGAGGACACAATATTCTCTAACGTGTAAAAGCGGGAAGTCAGGGTATTAATACTATTGTCAACAACAGCAAGCACCTTTTCCAAATTTGCTTGGTCTATTTCCCGTAGACGGGAAGCAGCTTCCATTTGCGACAGCTTCCAGAGTTCATTATAAGCTTCATAAATGAATCTCTTCGGTCGTGGACCACGAGGTCCCAATATAAAGTCGGACAGATCAATGTTGCCTGATAGGAGGGATAAATGTTGTTTAACAGATTCTAGGGAAGAATGCTGCAACCATTGTTTACATAATTTACCTACAGAATATGTTGTGACAGTACAGGAGTCAGAAAACCTAGGATCGGGCCTATCCTGTTTGTAGCCAGGGACTGAGCCGTGAAAACGCAGTTGGCACGCATTCGATTATATGGGCCAAGCCAACCAGGGTGACTGAACAAGCGTAGAAACATTAAACAAATTGTTTTGAAACAAAGCCTGCAAAGACGCAAGGGACATATTAAAGTGCAAGCTATCGTTGGGAGTGGAAAACAGGGATGGAATTGAAGGTGCGTTTAATTGTTTGGTGGTAGCCAAACCCCAACACGTAGTCTGATAGATGGAAGAATTCAGAAATATAATTTGGGCCGGGATAATTGATGAGGTGGAATCCGAGTCAAAGGAATAACGTGTTGGGCTCAGTGGCGTTGTTGGTAAGTGTGCCACCGATTCGGTATCGGGATAGGTATACTCATTCTCGTCGATGCAGGGGGAGACAGGATGTTCGAGTATACTTTCAGGCAAATCAACCATCTCAATTGCAACATCAGTGAACGTTCGGGCAGGAGGGCCACGAACACAAGTCCGGTAAATGGCAGGACAAGAGACCGCTGGTGTAACACTATTCAGGATCGGCCAGATGTTGTAGCTTGACATTGTCCACTGAGATGTATCTGTTCTCCTTGCGACCAGGAAGCGGTGGTAAGATAACTGTACGTGTTCCCTTCAAGCCCAGGACTGGAACCGGTGCACGATAAGAGGGGCAGAATTCTTTCTTGTTCTCCACCTTCTCTCGAACCAGATCTCCAATCTTTGGAAGCCAGCCGGCAACCGGAATCTGCAGAGCAGCGTCTGTGGCTGAAGGTAAATGTGCGACTGCAAGTTTGTCTCGGGCTTCTTGTAAGTCCTGTAACATAGTAGAATGGTTATCTACATCAAAGATGGCGGATTGCGCCGCCATGTCTAGACCATCAAGGTCGGGCACAAACATTCTAATGCCAAAGAGCATTTCGTATGGGGTCCGCCCACCCAGAGGTCTTCTTGGGAGATTATTAAGTGCACGTTGTACGGTATACAAGTGGGCCAGCCAGTTCCTGCCAGTACCTAAGACTCTAGCTGTCAAGGATTGCTTTAAGTCACGGTTCATTCGTTCAACGATCGAGTTGCCCTCAGGCAGATACGGAGACGAAAATTTCACCCGCACCCCCAGTGAACCCATTGCGTCCTTGTAAGCCTTAGAGTCAAACGCTGGACCTTGGTCAGAATGGAAGGTGCCACAGGCGAAAATTCCCACAAAGACATGCAAATCCCTGATGACATTTCGAGCGTCAGCACTCCGTTGTGGCCAGACCCAGATGAAACGTGTGCACGAGTCCACTGCCACTAAGATATATTTATAGGCAGTGTCTGAAGAAAATGGACCGCAGTGATCCAGGTAAACACACCCAAAGGGTCTGTTAGAAATGCAGAGCGGGGTCTGTGGTGGTCGTGTAACCGTGGAAGGCTTAATCTGTTGACAAACGTCACAAGAAAGCACATAAGTACGGGTGTCTTTGTATAAACCACGCCACCAGTAACGCTGCTGCAAGATGGAAACGGTCGCAGACACTCCAGCATGAGCCGAAGCCGTGCCTTCGTGAGCAGCCGTTATCAAGGAAAGTCTGCGGTCCGCGTTGGGGATCAGCTGATCACCAACGTCGGGTATTGTTACATAGGGAGCCTGTTCGGGACCTAACTGATGAGTATATTTGGAAGGAAAACCCATAGGGTAATTAGCACCTTCTTTTGTTGCAGCAATAGCTGCCAAAATATCAGTATCAATTTTAGACATGGATCTAGTAACTGCTGCTACTAAACACGTGACTACTGCTGATTTGGCAGCTTCGTCTGCCAAACCGTTACCAACAGCGTGTGCGCCCCCCGCTGATGGCCAAGTGTGTGTACCACCTGTGTGAGTGGCAGACGTTGTCTCTATTCTGCCACCCGAACCCAAAGCATTTTATGCTTAATTGTGCTACCTTTAGCGTCTCTATAGTCGTTTTGCGACCAAAAGAACAGATTGTCATTGTAAGATTGAACACAGTAATAAGAATCGCATACAATGAGAGTGGTCACATCCGGAGTAGCGAACTCAAGCGCAAGCACCAATGCGCGCAGCTCGGCCAATTGTGCAGTACTGTCCCCGAGTGCCTGAGTGTGCACTACAGTAGATTTGAACTTTCCATTCACAAAGGTACCTGCAACAATAGCACATGCGGCTGAATAAGCATGCTTGGACCCCGTGGCCGGTTGTGCCGAACCATCGGTGTAGATCACACATTCGTAATCCTCAAGCGGCAGCAAAGACAGAGGAGGAGGATGAACGAATTCATACTGTAAAAACTCCTGAGTCTGAAGAGAAGAATCAAAATAAAAGTGACATCCGGAGACGTCAAAGAGGTTGCCCATTGAATCCAACGGGGGTGCAAAGCTTTAGAGTTCGGTACACTTGCCTTTGTCACTGCCTCTAGGGCAGGATATGGTGTTACCACCAGGATGCGCTTTCCCTGTGCCAGTGCGCGTTCCTTTAGAATCGCCATCTGCACCGCAGTCAGAACTTTCTCCACAGATGAAAAGCGCATTTCTGCGGAAGTGTAAAGATGTGACTTGTACGCGATCGGAACTGTGTCACCTTCGTTAAAGGTTAAGTACGTGAAACCCACTGCCCCCGGAATTATTCTAATCACCAGGTTTGTGTGGTTATCACGAGTCAACAAGTATTTAGACTCAAGAAGGTCAGTCTACAAAGAATGCAGAATGGAGGTATGCTCCGGAAGCCAGCATGACTTCGAAAAGTTAGGTTGTATCAAGGCATACAGTGGCTTGATACGCTGGGCATAGTCGGGAATGTAAGTACGCCCGAAGTTCAGAAAACCCAGCAAAGACTGAAGTTTTTCAGAGTAGTGGGAGGGCACAAAAGTGCACATTTCTCTAGGAAATGGGGGGCTAAGCCCTTACCTTCATTGTTGAGCTCGTAGCCCAAAAACAAAACGGTAAATTCAGCAATGTGAGATTTGGCAAAATTAAACTTGTAACCTTGAACCGCAAATTCTAGAATAATGCGGTCTACTCGAGAGAGATGCGGGACTAATTCGTCGTCTGTCAGATAAATGTCATCGACGTACGAACATGCATCTGGGTCTATGCCGTCTAACAAAGAGACAACACGGGCAGCGAATACGCCTGGACTGTTCTTGTAGCCCATAGGTAAACGCCTGAATTTTAATAATTTACCACCAGAGGTAAAAGCGCTCCATTGGCTACTCTCCGGGGCTAAGTTGTGCGTGTAGAATCCATTGGAGAGGTCAAGTGTCGTTTTATATTTTTTACGAACAAGACTGTCTACAAGCGCAGAACTGTGGGTATTTTGCACCGCAAAGGTCCGACAATGAGAGTTCAAATGTCGGTAATCCAAAACTAAGCGGTACGATCCATCGGGTTTAGAAACCGCGAATAGGGGATTATTCATTGGTGATACGCATGTTTCAATTACTCCCTGATATTCCAACTGAGTCAGAATTTCGGAAACTGGGCCTTTGGCTTCCCGTTTGATGGGATATTGGGGTTGTGGCTGTGGAAGGGACCGCAAAGGTATTTCATGGGGGGGAGAGTCTTCATCCCAGCCCACGTGGTTGCGGTATAACGCTGGAGCCAGGGACACAGCCCACTCAGCTGCAAGAGCCTCTGCTTTGTCCTTTGGGACATGTCGAGAAAAGCTCGGAAGGATTACCTCCTCCCCTTTACGCGCCGTAAGTACGAATGGGGGCGGCCAATCCGCCTCCGCTAACAAAATGCCGTACGAAGAGGTCAGATTTTCCCAAAAAATCCCTTTAATTACACGCTGTATATCACCTTCAATTTGAATGACGATATTATATAGTCTGTCAGGGGGTGCCACTCTGGTGTCTGCTGTCTCGACAGTAATGAATGTTTCAGTTGCTGTCGCCTCCACATGAGGACGTAGCGCCTCCCGCACTATGGTAACTTCCGCGGCGCTGTCTAGGAGGGTCACTGCCCACGTCCAATTCAGGAGTCTCGTTCTCACCGTCTGTGGCATATCTCGCTGTTACAGCGGCAACTTTCTTCTTCTGAAATTGCGGGCGAGAACGTTGAAATTCTTCTGCTTTCCCTCTGACCTGTTGTCGAGGTTGGTCTCGTCCCTGGGGAGCCTCTCGCCCCCTTCCTCTATCCTGGCGATCTCCTCCACCGGCCTGCGAAGATGTCTGTGCCTGTGAAGAACGAGGAGAACGCGTATCAGGGATCTGAAACCTATCCGGAGATTTAATTCTCGCCCTATCGCGCAAATCATAAGTGCGTTCAGAAGAGACGGAAACCGGGG
The DNA here is from genome assembly GCA_963921515.1 of Calotriton arnoldi. Classification (NCBI taxonomy): domain Eukaryota; kingdom Metazoa; phylum Chordata; class Amphibia; order Caudata; family Salamandridae; genus Calotriton; species Calotriton arnoldi. The sequence continues at coordinate 1,409,715 of CAWUFW010000737.1, forward strand.
ATGCGCCTCTCGACCCTGGCCTCTTTTGTTGCTTACCCTGTTTTTTCAACCTCCAGCTCTTTTTAGTAAAGACTGGCTTCTCATCCTTCTCGGATTGAGTTTTTGGTTGTTGTGGTTGCGATTGTGTTTGCGCTTTGGCAAAAGGCTTAACTCCCAGGCTATTTCTTCCAATAGTTTTGTAAGCCTGGGCTATAATTTTCGGTAATTCGCGCGGCTTGTCCGGTTCTGGGACCAAAGCCAAAGCATTAGCTACTTGAAAGTTCACTGCATCGCCCTTGACATTCGCAAGGATCAACTCAGCTACTACGTCGAACACTCCCACCAGTCTCATCCCTAATTCCACAGCCGCTTCAGGGCCATGTTCATCCTGCACGCGTTTAATTACAGAGGGGAGAACTGTCATGGAAGGAGTGCCGAAACACTTCGCATATACTGCTGCGAATACCCTACCCCAGTTGTTGCACGCTGCCAACTCGGGGATTAAGTCTTTTGGCAAACTAATCGTAAGAATTCTGTGTTTTTCCACCGGTGATGTATTTGGAAAAACCGCCTCCAGCTGGTCAAATTTCTCTGCAAGCCGATAAGGAAAATCATCCTTATTTTGTGGGCGCTTGCCCATCACCGAATTCACCATGACAGGACTTATGGTCACTCCGCCTGCACCAGCTGGATGGGCTGCAACTCCAGGTTTGGGGCTCCCTGGATGTTGCCTGTAACATACTGCACTAAGGCTCGATGCACTCGCACTAAAGCCGAATACATGTTGCGCAGTTCCGCGACTGTTACCGTCATATATTGCAGATGCGGGGTGTACCCGGCCAAGACAGGCCAAGTGGCCCCATCAATTGATAAGGGGCCTAAACGAACCGCGGTAACCGGTTGGGGGAGGGCGCCATCAAACCAAACACGGTGTTGCCAAGCCGTGAGCGGTACTTCAACATTCCTATAAGGTCTATAGTGAACAGGAACTAAGGTGGCTGTATATTCATGGAACAGATTATCGTTCGCATCCACCGCCGGAAAGGTGACCCAAGAGTAGAACACCTCAAAGTGGTAAGCTGGATCGGCTTGCACCACAAAGATCAGCTCGACACCCGCGTCGGGCACTCCATACACTGTTAAGTGAGCCCGGAGCCTGGAGCGGCTATGTGCCGCAATTTGAACAGCCATTTTAGGCTAGAAGTAGTCGACAATCTAAAATGAGGCAGCACAAATAGGGTTTTAGTTAAGAAACCTTTTAACAACTTCAAGCTTGAAAGAACCTATAAAAACGTCAATATAGGAGGTATCACCGTCACACACGCTTCCGGAAGCGCCTGTGAGGGGAGTTGTGGACAAGCACAAGCACTACTCAAGCGTCTCGCAGATAAGCAGCCCCACGTTGGGCGCCATGTTATAGGGATTCTGCACACACAGAGCTATGCACAGGATAATAGGACCTCGGAATATAGTGGTGAGCCAACCATAAACCTTAGCACCTAAAACCCTAATCCGACTAGCCTTAGCAACAAGGTTACCAATGCTTAGACAACCCAGAACACGGTATCTCTCTCTCAGGACTCGCAGTAGCAAGAACACCCTTTCGACACTCACTCATACCTGTCCACAACATGCGTAAGAAGAGACACAGTATAGTTTAAAATGTTTATTTCAACTTACGTGCTCTAAGATACAGTACACGTGTCAGTCCTATCAGGTTTTTCTCCAAGTGTCTCTTAAGCGGGAAAACCGTAATATTAAAAGCACACAAATGTCTCCATGGCAGCTGTACATAGTGTTATGTCTAGGTGCGAGGGACTGGCCAGATCAGCAAGAACAAGGGACGTTGTTTTTCGACATTGTACATGTTGTGCATACTGAGCCCAAAGGGAACAGGAGGAAAGGTGAGAGACAGAAAATGCAGACAGTTCTAAAACAACTTGGCAGAAGCAGAGGTCGGCAGAACAACGGCTCAGAGTAACGTGCACAAAAAAGGCAGCATGGCAGCCAGGCCTAAGCCAACGCAGCAAGGCAGGCCAGGTGGCCACAAACCACAAGACAATATATATATATATATGTATGTAGATGTGTATATATATATATATATCTATCTATATCTATATATCTATATATATATATATATATATATGTGTAACCAAAAACGCCCAGAAGCTTGAGGCCGCACACAGCTGCAGGTGAGTTACAAACTCCATTTGAACCAAGCAGGCAGCTTAACATCCCTTTGAAGTCCATGGCCTGACGCGTTTCGATGCCACTGTTTGCATCTCCTCAGAGGCCGTGTCAGCGGAGGTGATTTATGGCTGCCGCATTTCCCCTGCGTGTTTGTGGTTAGTGAGCTATCAGTGCTCCTCCCTTGGTGGAAGTTCATTTTCAAATGCACGCTGGGATATGAGGTCTCATTTTGCCAAATAACGCCCTCTGGTGGGTTACCTCCGCTGCAGCTAATTATGGACGATTATTCTCGGCCCTCCATTGAGCCTTGGATGATACTCTCCGGCTTCATTAAAGGTACCCTGCAGCTTCGGAAAGAGGAATCTTCCTCTCCCCTAGTCCCGTTGGTTGCGGGCAGTGCGATCCCTCTGCGGCCTGGAACCGCTGCATAATATGTAACCAAAAACGCCCAGAAGCTTGAGGCCGCACACAGCTGCAGGTGAGTTACAAACTCCATTTGAACCAAGCAGGCAGCTTAACATCCCTTTGAAGTCCATGGCCAGACGCATTTCGATGCCGCTGTTTGCATCTCCTCAGAGGCCGTGTCAGCGGAGGTGATTTATGGCTGCCGCATTTCCCCTGCGTGTTTGTGGTTAGTGAGCTATCAGTGCTCCTCCCTTGGTGGAAGTTCATTTTCAAATGCACGCTGGGATATGAGGTCTCATTTTGCCAAATAACGCCCTCTGGTGGGTTACCTCCGCTGCAGCTAATTATGGACGATTATTCTCGGCCCTCCATTGAGCCTTGGATGATACTCTGCCGGCTTCATTAAAGGTACCCTGCAGCTTCGGAAAGAGGAATCTTCCTCTCCCCTAGTCCCGTTGGTTGCGGGCAGTGCGATCCCTCTGCGGCCTGGAACCGCCGCATAATATGTAACCAAAAACGCCCAGAAGCTTGAGGCCGCACACAGCTGCAGGTGAGTTAAATCACCTCCGCTGACACGGCCTCTGAGGAGATGCAAACAGCGGCATCGAAACGCGTGCAGAGTATCATCCAAGGCTCAATGGTTACATATATATATATATATGTGTATATATTACCTACTGGCGGTCGCCAGTAGGTAGTTATAGTTAGAACCTAGTTTCCATAGGAAAAGCGTTTTTTGATTTGCCAGTAACTTTGGCGCAGTTTGACGAATCTTCACAAAATTTTCAAAACTAATTGTTCACTCAGGACAGCTCCTGTCTTGAGAGTTTCGGGGTGATTAGTCAAGGGGGGACCGAGAAAAAAGGGGGGTCCCAAAACGTGTTTTCTCCATGTTCATTTCCATAGGAAACTTTAGACACGGCTACAGCCTGAACTGCTGAACAGAATTACACCAAATTTGGCAGAGAGATAGCTCTTGGTCTAGAAAGCACCCTTTTCTTTAAATGGTGTAAATCCGTTTAGTAGTTTATGAGATATTTAAAGATTTACAGATATCGATATTTGAGAATTGTGAGATCTGATTGGCTGAGCCCTTCCGAGCTCGAGCTTCCCTCTGATTGGCTGCCAACACTTCAAACCAGGAAATGTTGGCAGCCATCTTGTGCATCGGACCGAGTGAAAATGAAAAAGGTGAGAGAAACATAAAAAAACAAGAAAAGGGGGCAGGGTAAAAACACCCTGTCCCCCCAGGCCTGGTCAGGGGGTCCCACAGGGACCCCCAGGCACAAAAAAAGCATTTTTTTAAAAACATTTTGGCCGGGTTGTTTTTTAAAGCCCTCGGGTGGGCCAGGTCCCGGGGTCAATCCTCATTTCTGTAGCGGGGGCCCCCGCAGACCCGGGAATCACCACCTCCCCGGGGCTTTATAATTTATTCGCAGGGGCACGCGGCCCTCCCCCGCAGCCCCGGGGACCGCCACCTCCCTGGGGCTTTATTATAATAGGGTGGGGGGCCTCCCAGGCCCCCCCAAGCCCCGGGGACTGCCACCTCCCCGGGCTTTATTTAAATATGCGGGGGGCACGCGGGCCCCTCCAAGACCCGGGGACCACCACCTCCCCGGGGCTTTCTTCAATTATTTGCGGGGGGCCTCGCCTGCCCCTCCAAACCCCGGGGACCACCACCTCCCCGGGGCTATGTTAAATGATGGGAGGGGTGCCGCGCAGCCCCCATCCTGGAGCCCTTGATGGCCCTGGGGACCGCCACCCCCCAGGGCCGGCTCCTGCAATGTCCCGGGGTGCCCACCCCCGGGACATTGCTGTTTGCTATGACAGGGTGGGAGCACGGCTCCCGCCCAGTCATAGCACACCCTGCTTTGCTTCGTTGAAGCAAGAGCAGGAAACCTGCTCTCGCTTCAAAAAAGCAAAGCAGGATTGCTGTTGAGCAAGGGGAGCTTCATGTCAGCAGCTCCCCTTGCTCAAAAGCAATGCCGGCTCCCGCAGGAGGCGGGCAGCTGGCAGGGACCGTGGGGGCATTGGGGCTCCCCCCGCGGTACCCAACGCAAAGGGCCGGCCCCGGGGGATGGGGTCCCCGGGGCCAGAAGTGGCCCGGGAGGGGGGCCACTCGGCCCCCCTCCAATTTAATTAAAAAAACAAAAAACTTCAGGCCGGCCCCGGGGGATCGGGTCCCCGGGGCCAGTAGTGGCCCAGGGAAGGGGGGCCACGCGGCCCCCCTTCCCAATAAATACATTTAAAAAAGGAGGCCATGCCCCGGGGGATGGGGTCCCCAGGGCCCCAAAAATAGTAAAAGAAGGGGGGCCACACAGTCCCCCTTCTAAAAAATGTTTTTTTTTTGTTTTTTTTTAAAAGCCGGTTTCACGCCGGAGGCCCCGCCCCTTCCCTGCACCACTCTGCAAACGCGCCCCCTGGCGCGTTGTAAGTTGGGAAATTAAGTCCCCATGAATACTGAGGGTCCCTGGGGGCCAACTAGCCTACCAGGTACCTCCAGTAAGCGCAACATAGCTGGTTTGCAGAGAGGTGGTCCGAGGCCACGCCCCTTTTTACACCAGTCTGCAAACGCGCCTCTTGGCGCACTGCTTGTGGGGCGATGAGGTCCTCTTGTGTCCTGAGGACCTCAGGACACAAGTGGACTTCCTCCCCCAAGCAGCAGTGCGCCAGGAGCCGCGTTTGCAGAGTGGTGTAAAAAGGGGGCGTGGCCTCGGACCACTCTCAGCAATCCAGGTGTGTGGCGCTTACTGGAGGTACCTGGTGGGCTAGTTGGCCCCCAGGGGCCCTCGGGAATGAAGGGGATTTAATACCCCAACTTAGAACGCGCCAGGAGGCGCGTTTGCAGAGTGGTGGGGAAAGGGGGCGTGGCCTTTTGTCCACCTCTCAGCAATCCCACTGTGTGGGGCTTAGTGGAGGTAAGAGGTAGGCTAGTTGGCCCCTAAAGGACCCCCAGCAGCGAAGGGGACTTCAATCCCCAACCAAGAGCGCGCCAGGGAGCACGTTTGCAGAGTGGTGGGCAAAGGGGGCTTGGCCTGCTATGAGAACTTAGCAATCCTGCTGTGTGGGACTTACTGGAGGTAATAGGAGGGGTAGTTAGCCCCCAAGGTTGTCCTTGGGGGCCAACTAGCCCTCTTGTTACTTCCAGTAAGTCCCACACAGTGGGATTGCTAAGGCGTCTTCGGAAAACATGCCCCCCTATCTCCACCACTCTGCAGACGCGCCTCCTGGCAGACTACGGGATGGGGGATGAAGTCCAATTTACTCCTGAGGGACTTTGGGGGCCAAGAAGCCCTCCTGGTACCTCCTCTAAGTCCTATGCAGCGGAATTCCTGAGCGCTGGTCGGAGGCCCAGCACCCTTTCTCCACCACTCTGCAAACGTGACTACTACTTAAAGAAGCATCTTTCTGCACCACTGACTTAGAGGTAGTTTTATTCCCCCTGCCCTATTATGTACTATACCAAAGGGGATGATGGACGGAGCGCTTGAGCAAATCAAACACTCACCCCCAGTCAACTGATCTGGGTTTAATCCATCATCATTCTTTAGCTCACTCCACCTCCCCAGTTCAGACATGGCCATATGCAAATCAGTCTGACCCTGTGCCTCATGGGAACAGTCCAGCCCGAACTGCCAAGCCATGTCTTCCCTGGACCGGAAACAAGCATCCTGGGACCGGTTTCTGGCTAATCAGCCGTCATCAGCCAGGCTAGCTTGAATCCAGTGGCAAAGTGAGCAAGGGACCCACGTCTGGGCATACCCTGCCAACTTAGGGCGAACAAAGCGATACCAAAGGGGATGATGGACGGAGCGCTTGAGCAAATCAAACACTCACCCCCAATCAACTGATCTGGGTTTAATCCATCATCATTCTTTAGCTCACTCCACCACCCCAGTTCAGACATGGCCATATGCAAATCAGTCTGACCCTGTGCCTCATGGGAACAGTCCCGCCCGAACTGCCAAGCAATGTCTTCCCTGGACCGGAAACAAGCATCCTGGGACCGGTTTCTGGCTAATCAGCCGTCATCAGCCAGGCTAGCTTGAATCCAGTGGCAAAGTGAGCAAGGGACCCACGTCTGGGCATACCCTGCCAACTTAGGGCGAACAAAGCGATACCAAAGGGGATGATGGACGGAGCGCTTGAGCAAATCAAACACTCATCCCCAGTCAACTGATCTGGGTTTAATCCATCATCAGTCCAGGGAAGACATGGCTTGGCAGTTCGTACCATTTTCAAAACCATAGAAACACAAATACCAGTTACTACATACCCACTCACTGATTCCTAGGTCTACACACACATCCACTCATTCACCCATACAGTCACTCATACATGCAGTCACTCATCAATACAGCACTATCATATGCACTCATACACCTATACAGACACTCACACACTGCCACTGTCCCACAGAGTTACTCACACACCTAGTCAGTCATGCAAAGAAACAATCACACTCCCATTTACTCACCTATACAGTTATACACACACCACCTCACTTATTCATACAGATAGTAACACATACTTACTCTTATACAATCACTGATACAAGCACACACTCATCCATACAGGCACTCTCACAATCACTCACTCTCACATATAGTCATTTATATACTCCCAACACTCACATATACTGCCTTTCACATATGTAGTTACTCACACATGTACCACTGAGACATTCATTCACTCACCCACACACCCATACACACACTCACCCACCCATACAGCCCTTCACAAATGCACTCTTGAACCCATACACCCAGTGAATCACCTACTCACACATCTATGCACAGTCACACCCCCCCCACCCACACAGACACTCAGGCACCCATACAGATACTCAGACAACCAATCAATAACCCATATAGACACTCATGTAGCTACTCACCAACCCATGCAGCCGCTTACACACCAACTGACAGACTAATAAGACATTCACACAGTTTAGTCACTAACCCACGCATTCAGTAAGACACGATTAATTTCTCACTTATACAGTCAGTCACGCACCTACTAAATCATCCATTCAGACACTTATACACCCACTCATTCTTCAATACACCTTGGTGTATATATATATATATATATATATATATATATATATATATATATATACACTGAAAAAACCATAGGTTTTAGGGACAGTTATAGTTAGTTGGACATTTCACTCGTACAAAACCATAGAAATTCCCCCGTTATAGTTAGTTCAGCTAACTATAACTCGCGCCCCCGCAATGCACTGCTGATGACGTCACATATTACATCACTCATGACCTGGTCAGTGACATCACTGATGACATCACTGATGACATCTCAAATGAAATCACTGATGACATCATCCAGTGACTGTGTGTTTCTGTAAAGTTTAAATATGTTTAATATATATAGGGAAAGGCGTATTGAAGAATGAGTGGGTGTTTAAGTGTCTGAATGGATGATTTAGTACGTGCGTGACTGACTCTACAAGTGAGTGATTAAACGTATCTTACTGAATGCATGGGTTAGTGACTAAACTGTGTGAATGTCTGTATCCGTCTGTTTGTTGGTGTGTAAGTGGATGCATGGATTTGCGAATAGCTACATGAGTGTCTATATGGGTTATTGATTGGTTCTCTGAGTATCTGTATGGCTGCCTGAGTGTTTGTGTGGGTGGGGTGTGTGTGACTCTGTACATAGATGTGTGAGTGGGTGATTCACTGGGTGCATGATTTCAAGAGTGCATCTGTGATGGACTGCTTGGGTGGGTGAGTGTGTGTATGGGTGTGTTAGTGAGTGAATGTATATCTCAGTGGTACATGTGCGAGTAACTACATATGTAAAAGGCAGTATATATGTGTGTTAGAGTATTTAAATGGCTATAAGTGAGAGTGTGTGATTGTGAGAGTGGCTGTATGGATGCGTGTGTGCTTGTATCAGTTATTGTATAAGAGCGTAAGAATGTGCTAGTATTTGTATGAGTAAGTGAGCTGGTGTGTGTATAACTGTATAGGTGAGTAAATGGGTGTGTGATTAATTTTTTGCATGCCTGACTAGGTGTGTGAGTACCTCTATGGATGAGTGGCGGTGTGTGAGTGTTTATATAGGTGTATGAGTGCATATGATAGTCCTGTACTGAGTGACTGTAAGTATGAGTGACTGTACGGGTGAGTGAGTAGATGTGTGTGTGTAGACCTAAGAATCAGTGAGTGGGTATGTAGTTATTGGTATTGGAGTGTGTATGGTTTTGAGAATGGCAGTCTGTAATTTAGAGTGGGTGTATCAAAAGCTATATTAGGGTGTGAGAAGATGCATGAAATTATCACATGGATGATGTCATCAGTGATGTCATCAGTGATGTCATTTGAGATGTCATCAGTGATGTCATCAGTGATGTCACTGACCATGTCATGAGTGATGTAATATGTGACGTCATCAGCAGTGCATTATGGGGCGCGAGTTATAGTTAGCTGAACTAACTATAACGGGGGAATTTCTATGGTTTTGTACGAGTGAAATGTCCAACTAACTATAACTGTCCCTAAAACCTATGGTTTTTTCAGTGAATTTCAAAGGTTTTTTAAATGCTAATTTCTAACTATAACGTGTCTGAAACCTATGGTTTTTTCAGTGAATTTCAAAGGTTTTTTAAATGCTAATTTCTAACTATAACGTGCCTGAAACCTATGATTTTTAAGTGAATTTCAAAGGTTTTTTAAATGCTAGTTTCTAACTATGCCTACAGAGGTAGGACATGTGAAGAAAGAAGAAAAACGCGCAGAAAGAAGCAAAAGAAATGCAGAAAGAAGCAACAGAAGTCCACAAAGACGAAGAAAAGTGCAGGAAGAAGCAAAAGATGTGCAGAAAGAACCAACAGAGGAGCAGAAAGAGGCCATGTTGCAAAATCATCCTGTGCCCACAACTTTTTCAGACGGGTACTGGTGGTAACTGACTCTGACTAACCAGAGTCAGTGCTATGCTAAAAGACACTTAGAATACAGTGAAAACACCTACATACACTAGGGAACACTATGCGTTGGGGTACCCCTGTGATTAGCATGACCTCCTCTGTAAGTCCCTAGTACATAATAGGGCAGGGGGATTAAAACTACCTCTTAAAACGCGTGTGCAAACGCGCCCCGTGGCGCGTTTTAAGTTGCGGGATTAAGGCCCAACTAGCCCCCCAGGTACCTACAGTTAGGACCACAGAGCTGAGTTGCAGAGAGGCATTCCGAGGCCACGCACCTTTTTTCACCTCTCTGCAACGCAACTCTGTTGTGCTTACTGAAGGTACCTGGTGGGCTAGTTGGCCCCCAGGGTCCCTCAGGATTCAAGGGGGCGTGTTTGCGCACATGTCACCTGAGGCCCCGCCCCCCTCCCTTCACCACTGTGCAAACGCGCCCCGTGGCGCGTTTTAATTTGGGGGATTAGGTCACCTTGAATCCTGAGGGTCCCTGGGGCCCAACTAGCCCACCAAGTACTTCCAGTAAGCACCACAGGCCTGCGTTGCAACGCCTGTAACAAATTGTGTAGTTGTGTTTAGATAGTGAAGGGGGTCGTGCTGGGGGTAGTGTTTTAGGGTTTAGGGTAGTGCAGTGGTGTTTGTGTAGTGTAGGGGGTCATGCTGTGGGTAGATTTAGGGTTTAGAGTAGTGCAGTGGTGTTTGGATAGTGTAGGGAGTCGTGCTGGGGGAGTGTTTTAGGGTTTAGGGTATTACAGTGGTGTTTGGGTAGTGTAGGGGGTTGTGCTGGGGGTAGTGTTTTAGGGTTTAGGGTAGTGCAGTGGTGTTTGGGTAGTGTAGGGGGTCGTGCTGGGGTAGTGGTTTAGGGTTTAGGGTAGTGCAGTGGTGTTTGGGTAGTGTAGGGGGTACTGCTGGGGGTAGTGTTTTAGGGTAGTGCAATGGTGTTTGGGTAGTGTAGGGGGTACTGCTGGGGGTAGTGTTTTAGGGTTTAGGGTAGTGCAGTGGTGTTTGGGTAGTGTAGGGGTTCGTGCTGGGGGTATTGTTTTAGGGTTTAGGGTAGTGCAGTGGTGTTTGTGTAGTGTAGGGGGTAGTGTTTTAGGGTTTAGGGTAGTGCAGTGGTGTTTGTGTAGTGTAGGGGGTCGTGCTGGGGGTAGTGTTTTAGGGTTTAGGGTAGTGCAGTGGTCTTTGTGTAGTGTAGGAGGTCGTGTTTTAGGGTTTAGGGTAGTGCAGTGGTGTTCGGGCAGTGTAGGGGGTCGTGCTGGGGGTGGTGTTTCGGGGTTTAGGGCAGTGCAGTGGTGTTCGGGCAGTGTAGGGGGTTTTACTGGGGGTGGTGTTTCAGGGTTTGGGGCAGTGCAGTGGTGTTTGTCGTGCAGGGGGTCATGCTGGGGGAGTGTTTAGGGTTTAGGGCAGTGCAGTGGTGTTTGGGTAGTGTAGGGGGTCATGCTGGGGGAGTCTTTTAGGGTTTAGGGCAGTGCAGTGGTGTTCGGGCAGTGTAGGGGGTCGTTCTGGGGGAGTGTTTTAGGGTTTAGGGCAGTGCAGTGGTGTTCGTGCAGTGTAGGTGGTCGTGCTGGGGCTGGTGTTTCAGGGTTTAGGGCAGTGCAGTGGTGTTCGGGCAGTGTAGGGGGTCATGCTGGGGCTGGTGTTTCAGGGTTTAGGGCAGTGCAGTGGTGCTCAGGCAGTGTAGGGGGTCGTGCTGGGGGTGGTGTTTATGGGTTTAGGGTAGTGCAGTGGTGTTCGGGCAGTGTAGGGGGTCGTGCTGGGGCTGGTGTTTCAGGGTTTATGGCAGTGCAGTGGTGTTCGGGCAGTGTAGAGGGTCGTGCTGGGGCTTGTGTTTCAGGGTTTTGGGCAGAGCAGTGGTGTTCGGGCAGTGTAGGGGGTCGTACTGGGGGTGGTGTTTCAGGGTTTAGGGCAGTGCAGTGGTGTTCGGGCAGTGTAGGGGGTCGTGCTGGGGGTGGTGTTTCAGGGTTTAGGGCAGTGGTGTTCGGGCAGTGTAGGGGTCTTGCTGGGGGTGATGTTTCAGGGTTTAGGGCAGTGGAGTGGTGTTTGGGCAGTGTAGGGGGTCTTGCTGGGGATAGTGTTTCAGGGTTTAGGGCAGTGCAGTGGTGTTTGGGCAGTGTAGGGGGCCATGCTGGGGGTGGTGTTTCAGGGTTTAGGGCAGTGCAGTGGTGTTCGGGCAGTGTAGGGGGTCGTGAAGGGGGTGGTGTTTAAGGGTTTAGGGCAGTGCAGTGGTGTTCGGGCAGTGTAGGGGGTCGTGCTGGGGGAATGGTGTTTCAGGGTTTAGGGCAGTGCAGTGGTGTTCGGGCAGTGTAGGGTGTCGTGCTGTGGGTGGTGTTTCAGGGTTTAGGGCAGTGCAGTGGTGTTCGGGCAGTGTAGGGGGTCGTGCACGGGGTGGTGTTTCAGGGTTTAGGGCAGTGCAGTAGTGTTCGGGCAGTGTAGGGGGTTGTGCTGGGGCTGGTGTTTCAGGGTTTAGGGCAGTGCAATGGTGTTCTGGCAGTGTAGGGGGTCGTGCTGGGGCTAGTGTTTCACGGTTTAGGGCAGTGCAGTGGTGTTCGGGCAGTGTAGGGGGTCATGCTGGGGCTGGTGTTTCAGGGTTTAGGGCAGTGCAGTGGTGTTCGTGCAGTGTAGGTGGTCGTGCTGGGGCTGGTGTTTCAGGGTTTAGGGCAGTGCAGTGGTGTTCGGGCAGTGTAGGGGGTCATGCTGGGGCTGGTGTTTCAGGGTTTAGGGCAGTGCAGTGGTGCTCAGGCAGTGTAGGGGGTCGTGCTGGGGGTGGTGTTTCTGGGTTTAGGGTAGTGCAGTGGTGTTCGGGCAGTGTAGGGGGTCGTGCTGGGGCTGGTGTTTCAGGGTTTAGGGCAGTGCAGTGGTGTTCGGGCAGTGTAGGGGGTCTTGCTTGGGATAGTGTTTTAGGGTTTAGGGCAGTGCAGTGGTGTTTGGGCAGTGTAGGGGCCCGTGCTGGGGGTGGTGTTTCAGGGTTTATGGCAGTGCAGTGGTGTTCGGGCAGTGTAGGGGGTCGTGAAGGGGGTGGTGTTTCAGGGTTTAGGGCAGTGCAGTGGTGTTCGGGCAGTGTAGGGGGTCGTGCTGGGGGTGGTGTTTCAGGGTTTAGGGCAGTGCAGTGGTGTTCGAACAGTGTAGGGGGTCGTGCAGGGGCTGGTGTTTCAAGGTTTAGGGCAGTGCAGTGGTGTTCGGGCAGTGTATGGGGTCGTTCTGGGTGTAGTGATTTAGGGTTTAGGGTAGTGCAGTGGTGCTTGTGTAGTGTAGGGGGTCGTGCTGGGGGTAGTGTTTTAGGGTTTAGGGTAGTGCAGTGGTGTTTGTGTAGTGTAGGGGGTAATGTTTTAGGGTAGTGCAGTGGTGTTTGGGTAGTGTAGGGGGTCGTGCTGGGGGTATTGTTTTAGGATTTAGGTTAGTGCAGTGGTGTTTGGGTAGTGTAGGGGATCGTGCTGGGGTAGTGTTTTAGGGTTTAGGATAGTGCAGTGGTGCTTGTGTAGTGTAGGGAGTCGTGCTGGGGTAGTGTTTTAGGGTTTAGAGTAGTGCAGTAGTGTTTTTGTAGTGTAGGGGGTCATGTTTTAAGATGCAACGCTCCAATACCTGACCAGTCTGCACTACATAAAACTGCAAAAAACTAAAAATAAAAAGTGTTTTGCACACTTTTGTCATTGGGCTATATGTGGGCTACATCTGGGTAATATTTGTGCTACATTTGGGCTCTTTTTTCTCTGGTGGCCATCTTGGAAGACTTCTTTGTTATGAAGTTTCCTAATTTCCTCATTTACTGCAGTCTCCTCAGTAGGAAATGCTTTCAGTTTTTACTTTGATTCCATCAAGAAGGCATTCAGATGTGTCTCACATTTGCCATAAATTCAGAATGTTAGCACTCTAGTTGCTCATTAGATCACTGTACTAAAGCTACTGCTCACCAGGGAGTTAACTGGAAGTCTGCTGCTGGTATTGAAAGTGATTGTTTCAGTCTGCATGTCAGAATTTTCTAATGAAATAGAAGAGGATTTGAGATCTCACTTAAAACATGCCCTCATTTTTCTTTCTGCAGCACTAACCATAATTTCTATTTAAAAAAGAACCCCCTCATTTTGTTCCTTTTTAAATTAAATGTTTTAAGTATTAACGGTTTATTCCAATCAAGATGGCTTCCGGTGTGCCATACTTTTGTCATAAGTAAGGCTGTTAGCGCTCTAGTTGTTCTTTAGAACACTCTGGGAAGCTGCAGTAGAACACAAAGGCATCAACTGGCAGGCTGCTCCTGTTGAAATATAACAGGAAGATATTTGAGATCACACTTGAAACATGTCCTAATTTTTCTTTCTACAGCACTACCCATAATTTTTATGACAAAATTAACCCCATCATTTTGTTCCTTTTTAAATTAAATGTTTTAAGTGTTACCAGTTTATTCCAATCAAGATGGCTTCAGGTGTGCCATACTTTTGTCATAAGTAAGGCTGTTAGCACTCTAGTTGTTCTTTAGAACACTCTGGGAAGCTGCAGTAGAACACAAAGGCATCAACTGACAGGCTGCTCCTGTTGAAATATAACAGGAAGATATTTGAGATCTCACTTGAAACATGTCCTAATTTTTCTTTCTATAGCACTAACCATAATTTCTATGACAAAATGAACCCCATCATTTTGTTCCTTTTTAAATTAAATGTTTTAAGTGTTACCAGTTTATTCCAATCAAGATGGCTTCAGGTGTGCCATACTTTTGTCATAAGTAAGGCTGTTAGCACTCTAGTTGTTCTTTAGAACACTCTGGGAAGCTGCAGTAGAACACAAAGGAATCAACTGACAGTCTCTGCCCTTGTTGGATGTACATGTTTTACTGAGAATGTCAGACTTCATTCTCACATGACTGAGAAAGATAATGTGAATTTACAGAAAATATGCTCTCATTTTAGCTTCTGGAGCACCTTCCAAAACTGTATGGGACAAGCATGTGAAAATAGTTTTCTCTCAAACATGATTCATGATATCCCAGCAGAAGGTTTTTCACAGGGTAAAATCACCTTAGAACACACCACAATTCCTGAAATTAGTATGGTACCATCAACAAATGAATTCTAATGTAACTAAAGTCTGTTATCACCCTTAATAGTTCTCCTTTTGGTAACCCTCAAAATCTTTGATTCACTACAAGGCATTTCAATGGGGTACTATCATGTATATTGGTCTCAAGATGGCTGCCAGCAATTCCAGGATGAAGTGCTGACAGCCAATCAGATCTCACGATGACATGTGTGGTTAGGCTCCGCCCAGATATATATGTGTTTTTACTTTTGATTTTCTCAGCAACTACTGAACGGATTTACACCATTTAACAAAAGGGTTCTTTCTGAACCAAGAACTACCTCTTTGCCAAATTTGGTGTAATTCCGTTCAGCAGTTCGGGCTGTAGCCGTGTCTAAAGTTTCCGATGGGAAAATGAATGGGGAAAACACGCTTTGGGACCCCCTTTTTCTCGGCCCCCGCTTGATGAATCACCCCGAGACTTTCAGGGTAGGAGCGGACCGGAGCGGGCCATGAAGTTTGAAAATTTCGCGAAGATTCGTCAACCGGCAAGAGAGTTATTTCAAATAGAATGTCGCGGATTTCCTATGGAAAATAGGTCCTAACTATAACTATCTACTGGCGACCGCCAGTAGATAATTCACTGAAAAAACCATAGGTTTTAGGGACAGTTATAGTTAGTTGGACATTGCACTCGTACAAAACCCGTGAAATTCCCCCGTTATAGTTAGTTCAGGTAACTATAACTCACGCCCCCGCAATGCACTGCTGATGACGTCACATATTACATCACTCATGACATGGTCAGTGACATCACTGATGACATCACTTATGACATCATCCATGTGATAATTTGATGCATCTTCTCACACCCTAATATAACTTTTGATACACCCACTGTAAATTACAGACTGCCATTGTCAAAACCATAGACACTCCAACACCAATTACTATATACACACTCACTGATTCTTAGGTCTACACACACACATCTACTCACTCACCCGTACAGTCACTCATACTTATAGTCACTCAGTACAGGACTATTATATGCACTCATACACCTATATAAACACTCACACACCGCCACTCATCCATAGAGGTACTCACACACCTAGTCAGTCATGCAAAAATTAAGCACACACCCATTTACTCACCTATACAGTTATACACACACCAACTCACTTACTCATACAAATACTAGCACATTCTTCAGTGATGTCACTGACCATGTCATGAGTGATGTAATATGTGACGTCATCAGCAGTGCATTGCGGGGGCGCGAGTTATAGTTACCTGAACTAACTATAACGGGGGAATTTCACGGGTTTTGTCCAACTAACTATAACTGTCCCTAAAACCTATGGTTTTTTCAGTGAATTTCAAAGGTTTTTAAAATGCTAATTTCTAACTATAACGTGTCTGAAACCTATGGTTTTTTCAGTGAATTTCAAAGATTTTTTAAATGCTAATTTCTAACTATAACGTGTCTGAAACCTATGGTTTTTTCAGTGAATTTCAAAGATTTTTTAAATGCTAATTTCTAACTATAACGTGCCCCGCCCCCTCCCTTCACCACTGTGCAAATGCGCTCCGTGGCGCGTTTTAAGTTGGGGGATTAAGTCCCCTTGAATCATGAGGGTCCCTGGGGTCCAACTAGCCCACCCTGTACCTCCAGTATGCGCCAGGGAGCTGCGTTGCAGAGAGGTGTTCAGAGGCCACGCCCTTTTACACCTCTCTGCAACGCAGCTCTGTGGCGCTTTCTGGACGTACCTGGTGGGCTAGTTGGCCCCATGGACCCTCAGGATTGAAGAGGATTTAATTCCCCATCTTAAAACGTGCCACGGGGCCTGTTTGCACACATGTCACCTGAAGCCCCGCCCCCTCCCTTCACCACTGTGCAAACGCGCCCCGTGGCGCGTTTTAAGTTGGGGGATTAAGTCCCATTGAATACTGAGGGTCCCTGGGGGCCATGTAGCCCACCATGTACCTCCAAAAAGCGCCACAGAGCTGCGTTGCAGAGAGGTGTAAAAGGGCGTGGCCTCTGTACACGTCTCTGCAACGCAGCTCCTGGCGCATACTGGAGGTTCCTGTTGGGCTAGTTGGCCCTCAGGGACCCCAGTATTCAAAGGGAATTACTTCCCCTTCTTAAAACGCGCCAGGGGCGCGTTTGCAGACTGCTGCAGGGAGGGGCGGAGCCTCCGGCACGATGCCGTTTTTTTTCTTTTTCTTATTTTTTTTTATGGGAGGGGGCTGCGTGGCCCCCATTCCCTCGGCCACTTTGGCCCTAGGGACCCCATCCCCGGGGCCTCAGCATGTTCTTTTTTTTTTTTAAACTAAAAAAAACGGGAAGGGGACGCGTGGCCCCCTTCCCTGGGCCTCTATTGGCCCCGGGGACCCCATCCCCTGGGCATGCCCACTTTTTTTTTTAATAAACTATTTGGAGGGGGCTGCGTGGCCCCCTCCTCAGGCCATTTAAGGCCCCGGGGACCCCATCCCCGGGGCCTGGCCACTTGTTGGGGACTGTGGGGGTCCCCAATCCCGCACGGTCCCGCCGGCTCCACGCGTCCTGCGGGAGCCGGCTTGCTTTTCCATAAGGTGAGCTGCTGACATGCAGCTCCCTTATGGAAAAGCAATCTGCTTGCTTCATTGAAGCGAGAGCAGGTTTCCTGCTCTCGCTTCAATGAAGCAGCAAGTTTGCAATGACAGGACGGGAGCTGCGAGGCTCCCGTCCTGCCATTGCAAACAACAGTGTCCCGGTGGTAGGCACCCCGGGACACTGCAGGAGCTGGCCCTGGGGGGTGGCGGTCCACAGGGCCACCACAGGCTCCAGGAGGGGGCCGCGCGGCCCCCTCCCCACATTTGCAAAGCCCCGGGAGGTGGTGGTCCCCGGTGCTTCGGGGTCCAAAACGGACCCCCATTTTAAATTTGTTAGTGCCCCGGGAGGTGGCGGTCCCGGGCGTGTGGGGGACTGGAGCCCCCCACACAGGTCATTGAAATTAAAAAAAGAAACCCTGGGGGTGGCGGTCCCGGGGCTGCGAGAGGGCGCAGAGCCCTCCCGCACCATTTTTATTTAAAGCCCCGGGGTGGCTGTCCCCGGGCTTGGGGGCCTTAGAGGCCCCCCATAAAATCTAAACCCACCCCCGCATGCCCCCAGGACTTGGGCCTCCCGGGGGCAAATTAGCATCGAAGCGCGGGAGACCGCGCTTCGATTTTCTTTTTTTTTATTGGCGGGATCCGCGCACCCTAAGCGCATCCCGCTGATTTTTTTTTAAAAAAATGCTTTTCTGCCCAGGGGTCCTTGTGGGACCCCTGAGCAGACCTAGGGGTCAGGGTGTTTCTACCCTGCCCCCTTTGTGCGTTTGCACACTTGTTTCTTGGGGTTTTTTTTTTTAATCGGCGGGATCCGCGCACCCTAAGCGCATCCTGCCGTTTAAAAAATAAATAAAAAATAAATGCTTTTTTCTGCCCAGGGGGTCCTTGTGGGACCCCCTGAGCAGACCTAGGGGGTCAGGGTGTTTCTACCCTGCCCCCTTTTTGCGCTTTGCGCACTTGTTTACCGAGGGACAAAATGGCTGCCAACACTTCCTGATTTGGAGTGATGACAGCCACTTGACAGCCAATTAGCATGCAGCTCGTGATCGGGAGGGTACGCGGACCCTACTCGGCCATAGATATATATGTGACTTTACTTTTGATTTTCTCAGGAACTACTGAACGGATTTACACCATTTAAGCAAAAGGCACGACACTGAACCAAGGGCTACCTCTTTGCCAAATTTGGTGTAATTCCGTTCAGCAGTTCGGGCTGTAGCTGCGACTAAAGGTTCCTATGGAAAAATGAATGGGGAAAACACGTTTTGGGACCCCCTTTTCTCGACCCCGCTGACGAATCACCCCGAGACTTTCAGGATAGGAGCGGACCGGAGCGCCCCAACAAGTTGGAAGCTTTCGCGAAGATTCGTCAACCGGCGCCAACGTTATTGCAAATAGAATGTTGCGGATTTCCTATGGAAAATAGGTCCTAACTATAACTATCTACTGGCGACCGCCAGTAGATAATATATATATATATATATATATATATATATATATATATATAACGTATTTAAACTTTACAGAAACACAGTCACTGGATGATGTGATCAGTGATGTCACTGACCATGTCATGAATGATGTAATATGTGACGTCATCAGCAGTGCATTGCTGGGGCGCGAGTTATAGTTAGCTTAACTAACTATAACGGCCGAATTTCTCTGGTTTTGTACGAGTGAAATGTCCAACTAACTATAACGTCCCTGTAACCTGTGGTTTTTTCAGTGAATATATACATATGTATATATGTATGTATATATGTGTATATTATCTACTGGCGGTCGCCAGTAGATAGTTATAGTTACAACCTATTATCCATAGGAAATCAGCGACATTCTATTTGAAATAACTCTCTTGCCGGTTGACGTATCTTCGCAAAATTTTCAAACTTTGTGGGCGCTCCGGTCCGCTCCTACCCTGAAAGTCTCGGGGGATTCGTCAGCGAGGGCCGAGAAAAAGGGGGTCCCAAAACGTGTTTTCCCATGCAATTTTCCATAGGAAACTTTAGACACGGCTACAGCCTGAACTGCTGAACGGAATTACACCAAATTTGGCAAAGAGGTAGTTCTTGGTTCAGAAAGAACCCTTTTGTTAAATGGTGTAAATCCGTTCAGTAGTTGCTGAGAAAATCAAAAGTAAAAGTACATATATATCTATGGGCACGGAGGATTCGCGCACCCTGAGCGCACTCCTGCGCGCACCGTCCCGATCACGAGCTGCATGTTAATTGGCTGTCAGCTGGCTGTCAACATTCCGATTCAGGAAATGTTGGCAGCCATTTGTCCCTCGGTAGAACCGAGGACAGAAACAAGTGCGCAAAGCGCACAAAGGGGCAGGGTAGAAACACCCTGACCCCTAGGTTTGCTCAGGGGTCCCACAAGGACCCCTGGGCAAAAAAAAAAATTTTTTAAAAATCGGCAGGATGCGCTCAGGGTGCGCGAATCCTGCCGAAAAAAATTTGAAGCGCGCTTCGACTAGTATTTAGCCCCCGGGTGGCCCAAGTCCCGGGGGCATGGTGGGGGTTTAATTTTATGTGTGGGGGGCCTCAAAGGGCCTCCAAGCCCCGGGGACCGCCACCCCCGGGGCTTTCTTTTAAAAATGGTGCGGGAGGGCTCTGAGCCCTCCGCAGCCCCGGGACCACCGCCTCCCGGGGCTTTTTTTAAAAATTAAACAACCTGTGTGGGGGCTCCAGCCCCCACACGCCCGGGACCGCCACCTCCCGGGGCACTAACAAATTAAAATGGGGGTCCGTTTTGGACCCTCGAAGCCCCGGGGACCACCACCTCCCCGGGGCTGTGCTGATGTAGGGAGGGGGCCGCGCGCCCCTCCTGGAGCCCTTGATGGCCCTGGGGACCACCACCCCCAGGGCCGGCTCCTGCAGTGTCCCGGGTGCCTACCCCGGGACACTGTAGTTTGCTATGGCAGGACGGGAGCCTCGCGGCTCCCGTCCTGCCATAGCAAACTGCTTGGATATTGGAAGAGAGAGCAGGGAAACCTGCACTCTCTTCCAATATCCAAAGCACATTGCTTTTCCACATGGGGAGCAGCATGTCAGCTGCTCCGCATGTGGAACAGCAATGCCGGCTCCCAAGGGACGTGGGGAGCCGGCGGGACTGTGGGGGATTGGGGACCCCCACAGTCCCCAACGGAGAGGGCCAGCCCGGGGGATGGGGTCCCCGGGGCAAGTAGTGGCCCAGGAGGGGCCACGCGGCCCCCTCCCCAAAAAAGAAAAAAAAAAAAAATGGAAAGGCCGGCCCGGGGGATGGGGTCCCGGGGCCTTAATGGCCTGAGGAGGGGGCCACGCAGCCCCCTCCCAAGAAAATAAAAAGGCCATGCCCCGGGGATGGGGTCCCGGGGCCAATACAGGCCCAGGGAAGGGGGCCACGCGGCCCCCTTCCCGTTTTTTTAAATAAAATTAAATTTAAAAAGGGGTTAGGCCCTGGGGGATGGGGTCCCCAGGGACAAAAACAGGAAAAAGGAAGGGGGCTACACAGCCCCCCTTCAGGGGACAAAAAAACAAAAAAAAAAAACGATCGGGCCCGCAGGCCCCGCCCCCTTCCTTCACCACTCTGCAAACGCGCCCTGGCGCGTTTGCAGAGGGGAACGATTCCCCTTGAATACTGGGGGTCCCTGGGGGCCAACTAGCCCACCAGGAACCTCCAATATGCGCCAGGGGCTGCGTTGCAGAGACGTGTAGAGAGGCCACACCCCTTTTACACCTCTCTGCAACGCAGCTCTGTGGCGCTTTTGGAGGTATATGGTGGGCTAGTTGGACTCCGGGACCCTCAGGATTCAAGGGGACTTAATCCCCAACTTAAAACGCGCCACGGGGCGTGTTTGCACAGTGGTGAAGGGAGGGGCGGGGCTTCAGGTGACATGTGTGCAAACAGGCCCCGTGGCGCGTTTAAGATGGGAATTAAATCCCCTTCAATCCTGAGGGTCCCTGGGGGCCAACTAGCCCAACAGGTACATCCAGAAAGCGCCACAGAGCTGCGTTGCAGAGAGGTGTAAAGGGGTGTGGCCTCTCTACACGTCTCTGCAACGCAGCCCCCTGGCGCATATTGGAGGTTCCTGGTGGGCTAGTTGGCCCCTAGGGACCCTCAGGATTCAAGGGGACTTAATCCCCAACTTAAAACGCGCCACGGGGCGCGTTTGCACAGATGTCACCTCAGGCCCCGCCCCTCCCTTCACCATTGTGCAAATATTCTTCTAAAATCATCCGAAATCCGAATTCTGATTTACTCACCTGTTATCAGGAGAGACCTCAGTGCTGCATCTTTCAGCCCAGTACTGATCCTCAAAAGTAATTTTAACCGTACTTACCAGTAACTTGAATTTCCTTCCATAGGATATCATTGCCTGCTTTTGCTGAAAAAGTTTCTAAGTGTTGATTTTTGAAACATACAAATATTCCTCTAAAATCAGCCGAAATACGAATTCCGATTTACTCACCTGTTATAAGGAGAGACCTCAGTGCTGTATCTTTCAGCCCAGTACTGGTCCTGAAAAGTAATTTTAACCGTACTTACCAGTAACTTGAATTTCCTTCCATAGGCTAACATTTACTGGTTTCACTTGGAAATTCTTCTAAGTGTGGAGTTTTGGAACTTTAAAATATTCCTCTAAAATCAGCCGAAATACGAATTCCGATTTACTGACCTGTTATCAGGAGAGACCTCAGTGCTGCATCTTTCAGCCCAGTACTAATCCTGAAAAGTAATTTTAACCGTACTTAACAGTAACTTGAATTACCTTCATAGGCTAACATTGACTGGTTTCACTTGGAAATTCTTCTAAGTGTGGAGTTTTTGAACTTTATAATATTCCTCTAAAATCAACCAAAGTACGAATACCAATTTACTCACCTGTTATCAGGAGAGAACCCAGTGCTGCATCTTTTAGCCCAGCACTGACCCTGAAAAGTAATTGTAACTGTACTTACCAGTAACTTATATTTTCTTCCATAGGAATCCATTGTCTGGTTTTCAGCAAAAAGTTTCAAAGTGTTGATTTTTACAAACTACAAATATTCCTTAAAAATCACCTGTATGACTTAAACGCATTCTTTCAACTGTTTACAGGAGATGCACCAGTGCTGGATCCAGGATCCAACACTGAGTAAGAAAAAGTAACGATAACAGTTTTTACCTGCTAAGTGAATTTCCTTCCATAGGATAACATTGGTGATTCTATGAGAAAAAGTTTCTAAGTGTCAACTTTTAAAATACAATAATATTCCTTAAAAATCACGACTGTAACCAAAACGCTTTTACTCAACTGTTTACAGGAGATGTACCAGGACTGAATCTAGGATCCAGTCCTGTGGTTAGAAAAGTAATCCATAAAGTAACTAATTGCATTTAACTAGAAATTCACATTGAGCTGAATGTTGCATTGTGTTTGAAAATGTGTTGCCCATTGCAACAACTGTAACTACTGTACTTAAAAGTCTATTGCCTATGTGCAAAGTATTTAAACTAAAGTAATTCATTCTGAGAAAGTATTTTTTGTAATGTAATGTATAATGTAATTACAATGTAATTTAAAAAATAAAATATGTAAAAAAAAATTGTTTCTAAAAATGTAGTAAATCAGTATGAAAAAAATTAATATAACAATTAATACATTTAAAAATTGTCATTTACAAAACCTTTGAAATTCACTGAAAAACCGTAGGTATCAGGCACGTTATAGTTAGAAATTAGCATTTAAAAAACCTTTGAAATTCACTGAAAAAACCATAGGTTTCAGACACGTTATAGTTACAAATTAGCATTTAAAAACCTTTGAAATTCACTTAAAAACCATAGGTTTTAGACACGTTATAGTTACAAATTAGCATTTAAAAACCTTTGAAATTCACTGAAAAAACCATAGGTTTTAGGGACAGTTATAGTTACTTGGACATTGCACTCGTACAAAACCCGTGAAATTCCCCCGTTATAGTTAGTTCAGCTAACTATAACTCGCGCCCCGCAATGCACTGCTGATGACGTCACATATTACATCACTCATGACATGGTCAGTGACATCACTGATGACATCACTGATGACATCTCAAATGACATCACTGATGACATCATCCACGTGATAATCTGATGCACCTCCTCACACCCTAATATAATCTTTGATACACCCACTCTAAATTACAGACTGCCATTCGCAAAACCATAGACACTCCAACACCAATAACTACATACCCACTCACTGATTCTTAGGTCTACACACACACATCCACTCACTCACCCGTACAGTCACTCATACTTACGGTCACTCAGTACAGGACTATCATATGCACTCTTACTCCTATATAGACACTCAAACAACGCCACTCATCCATAGAGATAGCCAGACACCTAGTCAGTCATGCAAATAATTAAACACACTGCCATTTACTCACCTATACAGTTATACACACACCAGCTCACTTACTCATACAAATAGTATCACATTGTTACGCTCTTATACAATCACTGATACAAGCACACACTCATCCATACAGCCACTATCACAATCACTCACTCTTGCTTATAGCTATTTATATACTCCAACACACATATATACTGCCTTTCACATATGTAGTTACTCACACATGTACCACTGGGACATACATTCACTCACTAACACACTCTTACACACACTTACCCACCCATACAGTCTATCACAGATGCACTCTTGAAACCATCCACCCAGTGAATCACCCACTCACACATCTATGCACAGAGTTGCACACACCCCTCCCACACAAACACTCAGGCACCCATACAGATACTCAGACAAGCATTCAATAACTCATATAGACACTCATTTAGCTATTCACAAACACATGCAGCCACTTACACAGCAACAGACAGACGGATACAGACATTCACCCAGATTAGTCACTAACCCATGCATTCAGTAAGATACGTTAAATCACTCACTTATAGAGTCAGTCACGCACCTACTAAATCATCCATACAGACACTTACACACCCACTCATTCTTCAATACGTCTTTTCCTATATATATTAAAAATATTTAAACTTTACAGAAACACACAGTCACTGGATGATGTCATCAGTGATGTCATTTGAGATGTCATCAGTGATGTCATCAGTGATGTCACTGACCATGTCATGAGTGATGTAATATGTGACGTCATCAGCAGTGCATTGCGGGGCGCGAGTTATAGTTAGCTGAACTAACTATAACGGGGGAATTTCACGGGTTTTGTACGAGTGCAATGTCCAAGTAACTATAACTGTCCCTAAAACCTATGGTATTTTCAGTGAATTTCAAAGGTTTTTTAAATGCTAATTTGTAACTATAACGTGTCTAAAACCTATGGTTTTTTAAGTGAATATATATATGTATGTGTGTATATATATATATATATATTTTCATCAAACAGTCCACAATCGGCGCGCTCTCTCAAACAGCAGGTGCTGAATATCGAGGTCGGACCAGACCTCGCAATATTTTTCCAAACAAATAATGCACCGCACTCCAGCAGTCACTAGTAACTGCTGCACTTTTATTTTAAAGCACAATTACCACCACCACCATCACCGATGTTTCGACCAAGAAATGGTCTTTCTCACGGTTTACATGACCGATGGACTCATGTAAACTGTGAGAAAGACAATTTCTTGGTCGAAACGTCGGTGATGGTGGTGGTGGTGGTAATTGTGCTTTAAAATAAAAGTGCAGCAGTTACTAGTGACTCCTGGAGTGCGGTGCGTTATTTGTTTGGAAAAAAAATAAAATATATATATATATATATATATATTTCAGAAGCCTCCTGACGTGAGGAGCGCCTTCAGCCTCTCGGGTCGGGGCCCATCACTGATGCGTCAGACATCAAAACAAATTCCATACCGGGGGCGTGGCCTGCAGCCGAGGAAAATGGCCGCATACTGAGCGAGCTGCGGTAGCAGATTGTGTAAAACCACCCCAAATCCGTCATAATCCGGCCATAGGGTAACGCAGACAGCGGAGCTGACCGGCGGTGAGCCGCTCGCAGGTGCAATCGCGGCGGCAGCGAGGACGAGGGAGGCTTCCAGGCCGGTGGGGCGAAACTCGGGACTCAGCACCCGTGCGGGAGAAAATGGCGCCGATGGCGTACGAGCGCTCGGCCTAGAGCAGAAGGTCCCGAGACGCGCGCAGGAGCCGGACTTGAGGGCGAGAGGTGCTCGGACTGTAGCGGAGCCCGGGAGTGGTGCGCACACAGCGGCTGAGAGGCGGCCTGAGGAGACCGGCGGTCGACGCAGAGGTGGGTGCGGAGGTGCCCTGGGAGCGTCGCTTGGCCAGCCTGGGGCCCGGTGGTGAGCTTGCAGTGCAGGCACATAGAAGCTACGAGCGGACCCGCTGTCGCGGCGGAGGGCCGCGTTGGGCGTGCTTCACAGACAGTGCGGAGCTCCGGAGGCCGGGGAAGCGGCGCAGAGAGCCTGGGATCAGGGGACTTGGCCGCATTGGCGGGGCCCGCGAGAGCGAGCAGGGCCTGCTGAGCGTTGCTGCCTCCCACCGGAGGGCCGCGATTGGATAAATCCGGGGTCTGTGGCCCGCGTACTCTGAGGCTACTCCATTGTGGTGGGAGGCCTGGACCAGTACTGAGTGGCCTGAGAGGTGCTGGGGGCGAGAACTCGTCTGCCTGCCCCTGGCTCCCCGCCGCAGCCGGAGTGAGGGATCGGAAGCCTGCTGCGTGGCCGGTGGCAGTAGGGCCTGCTGAGCCGGTCGGCGTGTGACCCGAGCAAGGGTGAGCGGTGGTGTCCCCCACGGCTGGGGTGGCGGAAGACCGGGGGTGGACTGGACGGTTCCTCCGGCCTGCGGTTGGACGACTGCGACAGAGGCAGGGGGCCCGACGTGTGAGCCCTCCCACCACGGCCTCGTCTACAGCCATGGGTCGGCATAAGCTGCCCCTTCCGAACCAAGCCAACCAGATCGACAAGTACACAGTGGCCATGGGGAAGGGAGAGGGCCTCCGCGATGGGGGACAACAGGGTGACGACGCGGACGGAGGATCAGACCCGTCACTCAGAGACATTATGCAGGCCATCAAAGACATACGTGGCACAATGGAGCCCAAACTTGACTCGGTCACTGAGGAGGTTAACCTCCTCGGGGCTGACTTTCGGAACATGTCGGGCAGGGTGGCCGAGACGGAGAGTGGCATTGGGAATCTGCAGGCCAGAACAAAGAAGCTTGAAGAGCAGGTCGCCACGCTGGTGAAGGCCCAGGGTGACGTCGTAGCCCGCCTGGAGGATCAGGAAGGCCGGGCGCGACGCAACAACGTCCGCATCGTAGGGGTGCCGGAGGGATTGGAAGGGCCGTCCATGGATTGTTTTGTTGAGGAACTGATACTGCAACACCTTAAGCCCAAGCGTCTCTCAAAATTTTTCTCTGTTGAAAGGGCCCATCGCGCAATGGGGGAGGCCCAAGCCTGGGGCCCCTCCGCGCACCATCATTGCCCGGTTCCTGAACTACCGGGACCGGGATGCCATCCTGCAGGCCTCACGTACCACCGGTGACCTACGACTGGAGAACGCAACGATCCGTTTTTTCCCGGACTTCACTTTACAGGTCCAGCGCAGGTCCTTTGAGGGCGTCAAGCGAGCCCTTAGGGACAAGGGTGTGCGGTACATGATGCTTTTCCCAGCACGGCTCAAGATCCTGGATGGAGAAAAGGTGTACTTTTTCGATTCTCCGGCAGAGGCGAGCGACTGGATAGAGGGATGGCGGACCGTGGGCCGCCAGGGTGGAGCACGAAGTCGGACCTCCAACGACACCTCTCGTGAGGCCGGGAAGGATATAGCACCAGCCCGAGGGAGTCAGGAGCGTGAACGCCCGCCACCGGAGGACTGATGGGGACATAGGCCGCATTGAGGGCTACACATGGGGAAGGCAGGCAAAGGCGCGCGCCTCTTGTGCCCTGGTGAGTTGGGGGCCACTAGTCATGCTGCACAAACATTTTGAACATCTCCGAGACTGTAAGTGACCGCGCTGGCTGACGTGGACTGCTCGTCCAAAGGGTTCTAGGCGTTCGCCCGCTGGGGTTTGGGGGTGGGGGGGTTGGGTGTGTGCTAATTTTTTGCTTAAGGGGTGGAAATCCGACAGTCAGTTGTGCCAGTTTCTGCGAGTTGTGGGCTTACGTTCCCTCAGTTAGTTGAAATGGGATTATTTGGGCGACAGGCACTCTGCAAGTTTTTAAGGTGGGGGGTTGGGGGCCCACTTAGCAGGGAGGCAGGGAGGGGGGCAGACTGGGGGGTGGGATGGGGTTGATGGGAAGTTTAAGTTTAGCTCATGTCAATATATTTATTTCAATGCTGTTGTATTGTAGGGGCACTACGCAGTGGCAGGGTGGAAATCCGTCGAGGATGTGGATTCACAGTGGGGATGGGGGATCAGGCTAAGATAAAAATATGGACATGGAATGTCAATGGGATGGGCAACAAGATCAAGAGAACTCTAGTACTACAGCACCTGAAACGCCATTCTCCAGATGTGGTGCTCTTGCAGGAAACCCACCTCCGGGGTAATAATTGCAGGGCCTTAGATAGGTTCGGGTACAAGATGGTAGCCCACTCCGGATTCACGTCCGGCTCGAGGGGGTGGGAATATTGGTCCGTAGGAGTCTGCCAGTAACTGTATTAAATTCCTGGACGGAGGACGCTGGGTGCTTCGCGGCGGTGGCGGTGAGATGGGAAGGGCGTACGGTGCTCCTGTGCTCATGTTATATCCCGCCCGGCCTGCATACTACACTCTACAAGAAACTGGGGACACATTTGGCGAACCTCCCCAACGGCACTCTGGTCCTGGGGGTGACACTAACGCGGTAATGAACGTCGAACTAGACCGGTCAGGCGACAGACGGGCCAGCGGAGGGGAGACGGGCCTGCGGGGCTTCACGGATGCAATGGGTCTCTGCGATATATGGCGAACACGGTTCCCAGCCCGTAGACTCTACACCTTTTATTCGGCCAGACATGGCTCCTTCTCGAGGTTGGACTATATTTTCACGCGGGGGGATCAGTTGGGTGATTTTGTAGACCCGTGTATTATGGCGCGAGGCATATCGGACCACTCTCCGGTGGGTGTTCTCCTTCGGGGGACGGTGGTAGACAGGGCCGCATTCCCGCGAATAGATCCGTGGCGGTTAAAAGACACTTCGATTACTGATAAGCTTCGGGAGGGCTCCGAGAATTATTTCTCCGACAATCAGGGGTCGGTTACCTCCCAGCTAACGTTGTGGGAGGCATACAAGGCGGTCCTGAGGGGACAGGCCCAGGCTTTGATCGGTGCCCAGAAGAAAGAGGAATCGCTGCAGATTCAACAGTTGGAGCGCGAAATCGAGTCTCTGGAGCGAGAGGCCAGTGCGTCGCCGGAGTCGGAGCGCAATCATGCTTTGGCCATGAAGCACAGGGAACTTCGCTCGTTAGCGGAGGGTGAGGCACGTGCCTACTCCCTTGCCACGCAGCATTGGATATATGATGCAGGGGACAAGAGTATGAAGCTTCTTGCGTGGCTGGAGCGTCGTGACAGGGAGCGTTCCTGGGTTACGGAGGTGCGGGATGGTTCGGGGGCCCTGGCTTCCACGAGTGCGGCCATTGCGGAGGCTTTTGCGTCCTACTATGAAGGAGTATATACCCCAGTGTGCACTAGAACCGAGAGAGACTGTGAGGAATTCCTGCGAGACTTTGCGTTGCCTATGCTATCCCAGGAACAAACTGAGTGTCTGGATGCAGACCTCACAAGAGCGGAGCTGGGAGAAGCCCTCAATGCCCTCCAGGCCGGCAAGGCGCAGGGACCCAACGGACTCCCGGTCGAAATCTTTAAGAAACAGGCGAGTGTGGTACTGGAGCCCATGCGACGCATGTTCCTTGAGGCACGGGAGGTGGGCGTGCTTCCGCCCGACCAGAGAGAGGCCACGATTGTGGTTATTCATAAGGCCGGGAAACCGGCGGACTGCTGCTCGTCCTATCTCCCTCCTGAACGTGGAGGCGAAGGTATTGGCCAAGGCCTTAGCGACAAGACTGCTATCCGTACTGCCCGACCTCGTGCATGTAGACCAGTCGGGTTTTATGCCCCACAGGAGCACTCGGCACAACCTGCGGAGGCTCTATGGTATTCTGCACATGACTAAGGACGTGGGACATGCGCAGACGGCATTGATGGCGCTGGACGCCTCAATGGCCTTCGATAGCATCGAATGGCCATACCTATTTATGGTACTGAATAGACTGGGTTTGGGCCCCGTGTTCGGTAGCTGGGTGAGACTCCTATACACGCAGCCGATGGCAAGGGTGAGGGTCAATGGGGTGAGGTCCCGGGCTTTCGCCCTGTATAGGGGCACTAGGCAGGGCTGCCCCCTGTCACCGCTCCTGTTTGCCCTCGCCCTGGAGCCGCTCGCTCATTGGATCAGAAGAGATAGGGCCTTTTGGGGCCTGGCACTCACGGATGAATGGGAGGAGCGTATTTCTTTATACGCTGACGATATTGTCCTGTATATGGCCAGACCCTACCATTCCATGGCGCGGGCTCTCCACCTTTTCGCCCTTTTCGGTAGCTACTCTGGCTACTCGATTAATTGGACCAAGTCGGTGGTTTATCCTCTGTCGGGTCCACCTCCTCGCATCCCGCGGGACTGCCCAGCATCGCTGGAGACCGCTGGATTCCGGTACTTGGGAGTGTACGTCACCAGAGACACAGGGGAGTTCTTCGCCCGAAATCTGGAGCCTCAACTGATGAGGCTGGGGGTGGACATTGGACATTGGAGGTCCCTGCCCTTGTCCTTGATGGGGCGCGTGGCGCTCTTTAAAATGCTGGCGCTGCCAAGACTTCTATATATCCTCCAAAACACACCGTACCTGGTCCCGACGGCGACATTTAAGCGGATCTCCCGAGAGTTGCGGACGTTACTTTGGGACGGCGGCAACCCGAGGATTGCGTTGCAGAAGCTTACGAGGGGGTGTACGACGGGGGCTGGCCCTCCCGGACGTTCAACTCTACTACTGGGCAGCTCAGTTGCAGGTGGTCAACGACTGGGTCTACGCGCCGACCTCGGAGCCGGCTTACAGAATGGATAGGCACGCGATGATTGGAGGAACCTGTGAGCCATATCTCTACTCCCGCGGGCGGGGTCGGGATCTGCCCGCGCACACCGGGGTGGTACTCCACTGTTGGAGGGAGGCCAACAAATTCTTGGGCTGGACGAACACCCTAACGGGACGGACCCCGCTTTGGACGGGTGATCGGCTAAAGGAGGTGGCGGGACTATCAGGCTATAGGGGGTGGAAACTGATCGGCATTGAGTATCTTGGTGATGTGTGGAAGGGGGGGGCCCCGGTCCCTTTTGCGGCTCTGAAAAAAGAATATCAACTTAATGATTCCCAACACTACCATTACCTGCGCCTTATACATGCATTGCGGGCCCACATCCGTGCTGGCACTTCCATCCCCGAGTACTCCCCTATGGAGGATAGGCTCCTTCTCGACCCCATTCTAACGAAACCCACGTCAACGATTTACCGAAAACTTATTAATAATATGCCGGACCCCCTGGGTCCCCTGCGGGCGAGATGGGAGGGAGACATTGGAACACTAGATGACGACGACTGGCAGGACGCCCTGCGGAGCCCTCGCGAGGTCGCGATCCGGCCGCGATTCCGCCTTGTGCAGTTAAAAATACTTCACAGGGTCTTATTATCCCCGCACCCACCTGTTCTCCTGGGGTAGGACTCTATCGCCCTTGTGTGTGAGGGGCTGTCAAGGGGAGGGCTCATTCTATCACATTCTATGGGATTGCCCACTCATAATTCCGTTTTGGACCAGGGTGACGCAAACGATGGAGGGGGTAGTGAGGTCCCCGGTCCCACTGGAGCCCAAGTGGCTCTTGCTCATGATCAAAGGAGCCACGGACTGGACACGCCATAACGAGATTTGGTTGGGGCTGGCAGCAGGGGTGGCTAAACGCAATATTGCCAGGTGCTGGGGTGCACAGGCGCCCCCTCGTGGGATCAGTGGCTCTGTGACTTGGATTGGTGCCAGAGGGCGGAGGAAACGGTCTATAGGTCCCGGGGATGTGTGAACAAATGGAGGAAGGTGTGGGGTCCCTGGCAGAGGTTTCGAGCTGTACAAGATGGGTTGGGATAGAAGATTGTTGCAATTACTCATCTGCATTTCCATGCATGCAAAATATATAACGAACTGTGATCCCTGTGACTATATCATGAACTGCCGCTGTGTACTGCACTTGAACATGAGCAATGTTAATAAAAAGAATTAAAAAAAAAAAAAAATTCCATACGAAAACACGCACATAATCAGTAACGTACGACAGGCCACACCAACGTTGCTTAATAAATCCTTTTATTTTTGGGGAAAAGGGCTTGCATAACGCGTTTCAACTCTGACGAGTCTTCATCAAATGCAAATGTTCCTAGGGCGGTTCGTTAGCTTTTTAAAACATGGCTAAAACATTGAAGAAGGACCAATTGCCCACACACATCATTTAAGGAGGCAGTAGATTAAAATACTCTGGAGTTCTGGGAAAGTTTATTGTTCATGGGGAGTATTCACTTTCATTCTTAAAGAGGTAAATCCTTTGGAAATGAAGTATTCCCGTCGTTTTTCATTCATCATCACGATTAATTCATACGTTTGTGTAGTCACCTGGACCACAGCATCCATAATGCCCCACTACTGCTGCTTTTATATCCATTAATGATTCAATGTTATGCTTGGTAAAATTTTAAGTTGATATCGCTGCTACCTGGTGCCTCAATGCGGAAAGTTCCATGTTGTGGCTTAGTCATAAGGTCACAGCAAATGTCAAGAGAATTCCGCTTTTCGGATCTCAGTTGGTTTGTTACTTGCCCTCCAAATTAGTCTTTATGTAAGCACGAAGTGCACACGAAATCCATCCGCAAACCCTGGCTGTTCGAAAAGTTCACTTTTGAAATAGAACCGTGCCTCTCAACGTCGGCCCTGCCATCAATACTTCACCACTGTCCAAGTGTTGCAGCTGGCGGGCGCTCCTTTGTGAGTCAATTTCAGAAGCCTCCTGACGTGAGGAGCGCCTTCAGCCACTTGGACATTGGTGACCCCTGCCCCCACCACATCTTCAACAGAGCCGCCGACACCATCGCACCCATGCTCCGCCACACCATCAACCGCTCCCTGGCAACCGCCTCATTCCCCGACGACTGGAAACACGCCGAGGTCAACCCCCTCCTAAAGAAACCCTCAGCGGACCCCACCGACCTCAAAAACTACAGACCTATCTCCCTGCTCCCGTTCCCAGCGAAAGTCATCGAGAAAGCCATCAACAGCCAACTCGCCACATTCATTGAAGAACACAACATCCTCGACTCCTCCCAATCCGGCTTCAGAAAAAACCACAGTACGGAAACCGCCCTCCTCGCCGCAACAGACGACATCCGCACCCTACTGGACAAAGGAGAAACAGTAGCCCTCATCCTCCTCGACCTCTCAGCGGCGTTCGACACAGTCTCCCACCGCACACTTATACGCAGACTCTACGACGCAGGAATCCAGGACAAGGCCCTTGACTGGATCCGCTCCTTCCTCTCCGGCAGGACGCAGCGGGTCAGACTCCCCCTCCCCCCCCTTTCCTCTCGGACCCAACACCTACCACCTGCAAAGTCCACCAGGGCTCCTCCCTCAGCCTGACGCTCTTCAACGTCTACATGGCTCCACTCGCCCCCATCGTCGGAACCCTCGGACTCAACATTGTGTCATACGCAGATGACACCCAACTCATCCTATCCCTATCCAACGAGCCCAACACCGCCAGACGCAACTTTCGAGAAGGCATGGAAGCCGTCGCCAAATGGATGAAAAACAGCTGCCTACAACTAAACACCAACAAAACAGAAGTACTCATCATGGGCCCTGACGCCTGGAGCGACACCTGGTGGCCCCCCCGCCCTCGGGAACCCGCCAACCCCCACGGACCACGCACGCAACCTGGGAATCATCCTGGACTTCGAGCTCAAAATGGACCGCCAGATCAACTCCGTCTCGTCTTCCTGTTTCCACACCCTCTGCCTCCTTCGTAAGACCTTCAAATAGATCCCCCTCGAACACCGAAAGACCGTCACTCACGCCCTGGTCATCAGCAGACTCGACTACAGCAACGCACTCTACGCCGGAATAAACAAAAACCTCACCCGCAAGCTACAGAACATCCAGAACGCCGCCGCAAGACTGGTCCTCAACCTGCCAAAACACTGCCACATCTCCCAGCACCTGCGCACACTCCACTGGCTCCCCGTCGAGGCGAGAATCACCTTCAAGATGCTCACCCACGCACACAAGGCCCTCCACGGCACCGGACCAGCATACCTGAACAGCCGACTCAAATTCCAAGCACCCCAAAGGACCCTACGATCAGCCCAGCTCTCCTACGCCGTGGTCCCCCGCACCAGAAAGACCAGATCGGGAGGCCGCTCCTTCTCCTTCCTCGCGGC
Source organism: Calotriton arnoldi (assembly GCA_963921515.1). NCBI lineage: Eukaryota > Metazoa > Chordata > Amphibia > Caudata > Salamandridae > Calotriton > Calotriton arnoldi. The sequence goes on from CAWUFW010000737.1 coordinate 1,443,316, forward strand.
CAAAGCATGGAACGCCCTTCCGCTCCACCTCAGACAGACCACATCGCTCCCCATCTTCGCAAGAAACCTCAAAACCTGGCTCTTCGACAGACCACCTCCTTGATGGAATGGAACCTGCAACCCCCCCCCCCAAACCCCTAGCACCTTGAGACCCTTACGGGTGAGTAGTCGCGCTTTACCAAACCCCTGATTGAGCCTCTCGGATTGGGCCCATCACCGATGCGTCAGACATCAAAACAAATTCCATACAAAAACACGTTACTGATTATGTGCGTGTTTTCGTATGGAATATATATATATATATATATATGTGTATATATGTGTATATATACGGTTCACAATTAATTTCCATTTTGACCATTGGCCACTTGTGAACTCTTTGCTGTCAGCTGCAAACAGGCTTCAATTTATAGAGTAAAACCACACTGTACCCTCCCCGTGCCTCCTCCAATCCTATCTTAAGCACCTGTAACTTAAGTTTTGTTTCTTTTATTTGGCGGAAATTTATCGTCTCCAACACAGTACTGCAATGGCACAATCAGGCCGGGTGGTGAGAATGAAACAGCGAATTAAAATAATCAGAACATCCCAGTGAACACAAGGAAGCTCACCTGATATTTCTGGACAGAAGTATGAGATTTCCCAGCCCTGTGCAGGCCCTGGTTGTGCGTATGTAGACTGAGGGTCAGGAACACTAACAAAGGACTTAATGTTAAAGAACAAAGAACAATCAGTCACCCCCATTGTTAAATGGTGTAATGCCAATTCATATGGAATAGCTAAGAAACGGCTCGGAGCCTGAGGTGCTTCCTTCACAGCCCACACGTACCTGCAAACAGAAAAAGCACATCACGGCGGACACGTTTACATTAAAGTAAAGATTTATAGGGCTGTTGGAGCAGCAGCGAGGTGCATTCTTTTACCAACACGGCGCCCGCCTCACAGCCGCTGAGCTTCATGAAACATGGCGGGCACTGAGCTGTAAAAAGGCACGCGGCTGCACATGCACCCACATAAGTGCCTGTCCGTCGTATTTTTTTTTAGAAAAGGCGCTGTCACCATATCTAAAGATAAAACGAGGCGTGCCGCGAGAAATTTCTGTTAATATAAAGTGGCAGCACACACCCCAACATAAGTGACTATATGTAGTAAATTTAAAAACAAAAGTCACTGCCACCATATTTAAAGATAAAGTGCGTCGTCGCGGCGTGTCGCCAGTGCTTTCTGTTAATAGAAAACAAGTAAGAGGGGGGGGGAGGCAGCTGCAGCCAAGGAGGGGGAGCGAGCGTTAGCAAATATGAAGAGCAGCTGTTCAGAATAACAAGGAGAGGGAGCAAGCGTGGGCGTGAGCGAGTTCCTGAGCCTAAACAAGCAAAAAAGAAAAAAAGAGTGCTCAGACAGTAATAAATAACATGACAAACAACACCACATGTAACAAGGGCAGTCCTAATGGGAGGTTACAAAAGTAAATAAACATTTGCAATGCATTAGGTCTCGCATTTGCGAGAGTTTAAGCTATTGGAATTGTAAATGACAATGCCTTTTATTTATATGTTTTGATAATTAACACATAAATAAAAGGCATTGTCATGTACAATGCCAAAAGCTCAAACTCTTGTAAATGCGAGACCTATGCAAAGAATCGGCCACCATTGTCCCGGGCTGCTTAGAAAGTGAAAGCATGCATGGCACGTTGAATGGTGCAGGAAAGCATGTCGTGCCTGCAGTAGGAGAAACTACTTAAAGAAAATAGTGCTTACAGACTAAAAAAGACTCACCATGTATCAACCGAAGTAAAAGGGCCTGTCCTCATGGGAGCTTACGAATGAAGACAAGGCGGTACTAAGGAGGGACTAACAAGCCTAATAACGAATCAGAAGCCAGCATTTACAAAGGACAATGACACAAGCCAATGACAATTATGGGTGGAGCTTCTATTCCATACTCCAATACAGCATGGCTCACAGAGCACCGCATACGCTGCCCAGGCTCGACTTAAAAAGGAGAGTCTACTGACCTTATTAACCAATGGGAAACAGCCATTTATGAAGGGCAGTAAAAGGAGCCAATTAGAAAGATGGGTGGTGCATAAAGCCCATTGTCTAGATACAGTATGTCTCAAAGAGACAGCGCATGCGCTGACTAGGCAAGACCTAAAATCAGTTTTACTAGATCATCACTCTATCAACAATAGGCAGACGTTGATAAGCATGAAATCAACATTGTCTTTCTGTCAGTATTATGCAAACACAACCAGTAACTTGTGGCCTCTAGCAAATTAGATGGATTAGAGTATAGCTGAACAGTTGATGTCTATGTGCGAATTTAACAATAGAGCCAAATAGCAGATAAAAAAAGTTGAACAATTGGTATGAGGTAAACTTTTAATATACTAATGACTACATTTTATACATTCCTAATAAAGAGGGGGCTGTAAACAAAAGGTAAGGCAGGGAGGACAGCAACACAGTGAGTAAGAAAAGAGAAGCAGTCGATTACCCAACACCAGATCAGAAAATTGAGTTTGTTCTACGAGAAACTCAAGCTCTATTGTAGGAGTAATCATAAGAAAGCCTTTTCCATTTAACTGTGTGAAGGGCGGTATCTCTTCATTCAGAGAGGTTGTGTATTTTTTTAAGACAGACGCTGATCATGTTCCACAGATGCGGCCGTGCTGACGTTTATCATTTTGAAGTTCAAAAATGGGAGTACAGCTCTCAGGCAAGAGTTTACATCACGTTGAGGTGGTTGGCTTCTAGCACATCATTTAGTTATAACCTCATTTGGACTCTCTTGAAGGAGTTTTAAAAAGTTGATATTGTATATAATTTTGCTCTGTCTCACCAGAATAGAATTCTCAGTATAATGGGATCGATATAGTGTTTTTCACTGGAGAGCTTTAGGGGGAATTGCAGCATTTATCCGTATCCCTGGTTCTGTTGCTAATCTTATACCTCTAGAGTTTTATGAATACCTGACCCAACCTACCCCAGTATTGTGCATGCCAGTTCTTGCACTAATTGATCGAACTAAGTGGTCTATAGCCTTCTGATTATTAATATTATATTGCTATTTGCAAATATAAAGTGCAGAGAAAATCCAAAATTGGATGACTTACTCGAACACGACACGGGAAAGCATTTAAGTGAGCTGAAGATAATCCTCCAAACTTGATATCTTTTTTAAAGTGCTACTGTGTGTACCGTCACTCAATTAAATACGTGTTTTTCTTCCACAGTACTATATGTAAATGTAATTGTGGTTATATTGTTTATGCTTCTGTTTCTTATGAGTCAATGGACAGGTAATGCCACAAATTCACAATTTCGTTAGTATGGCAAACAGTTTGTATAATGTGTATGATACAGCTTTCTTTTAGCTTGCACATAATGTGTTGCAAAAGACAAATATTTCTTCGTATGAGATGTTGATAGAAATGTGCAGTTTTTATACCTTATGCTTGCGTTATTTAACCCCATCACTTTTTAGATCTGGCAGTAACCAATTCCCTTGGTCCCTCCACCCCCAACCAAAACAAGCATTGGCATAGCCAATAGGTCTCGCCTTTGGGACCTTATAAGTATTTAGTTATGCAGCACAATATCCTTGGTGCAACAACATCAAGTGTTGCATGGCTAAACACTTATACGGTCCCAAAGGCGAGACCTATTGGCTATGCCAATGCTTGTTTTGTTATGGGGGGGCATAAATTACAGGAGGGTGAATGTTGGGAAATAGTACCTGTATAACAGTCAGTGAGAGGGTCAGTCAGTTAGTCAGTCAGTGAGAGAGAGTGAGAGAGTCAGTCAGTGAGAGAGAGAATCAGTCAGTGAGAGAGTCAGTGAGAGAGAGAGAGAGAGAGAGTCAGTGAGAGAGAGAGAGAGAGAGTCAGTGAGAGAGAGAGAGAGTCAGTCGGTGAGAGAGAGAGAGTCAGTCGGTGAGAGAGAGAGAGTCAGACGGTGAGAGAGAGTCAGTCAGTGAGAGAGAGTCAGTCAGTGAGAGAGAGTCAGTCAGTGAGAGAGAGTCAGTCAGTGAGAGAGAGTCAGTCAGTGAGAGAGAGTCAGTCAGTGAGAGAGAGTCAGACAGTGAGAGAGTCAGACAGTGAGAGAGTCAGACAGTGAGAGAGTCAGTCAGAGAGAGAGTCAGTCAGAGAGAGAGAGTCAGTCAGTGAGGGAGAGAGTCAGTCAATCAGTGAGAGAGTCAGTCAGTCAGTCAGTGAGAGAGTCAGTTAGTGAGAGAGAGGGTGAGAGTTAGTCAGTCAGTGAGAGTGAGAGTCAGTGAGAGAGTCAGTCAGTCAGTGAGAGAGTCAGTCAGTGAGGGAGAGAGTCAGTCAATCAGTGAGAGTCAGTCAGTCAGTGAGAGAGTCAGTCAATCAGTGAGAGTCAGTCAGTCAGTGAGAGAGTCAGTCAGTGAGAGAGTCAGTCAGTGAGAGAGTCAGTCAGTGAGAGAGTCAGTGAGAGAGTCAGTCAGTGAGAGAGTCAGTCAGTCAGTGAGAGAGTCACAGTCCGTGAGAGAGTCTCAGTCAGTGAGAGAGTCAGTCAGTGAGAGAGTCAGTCAGTGAGAGAGTCAGTCAGTGAGAGAGTCAGTCAGTGAGAGAGTCAGTCAGTGAGCGAGTCAGTCAGTGAGAGAGTGAGACAGAGTGAGAGAGTCAGTGAGAGAGTGAGACAGAGTGAGAGAGTCAGTGAGAGAGAGAGAGTGAGAGTCAGTCAGTCAGTGAGAGAGTCAGTCAGTGAGAGAGAGAGTGAGAGAGTCAGTCAGTGAGTCAGTCAGTCAGTGAGAGTCAGTCAGTGAGAGAGTGAGACAGAGTGAGAGAGAGTCAGTCAGTGAGAGAGAGAGTCAGTCAGAGAGCCAGTCAGTCAGAGAGTCAGTGAGAGAGTCAGTCAGTAAGAGAGTGAGAGAGTCAGTCAGTGAGAGAGCCAGTCAGTGAGTCAGAGAGAGAGTGAGAGAGTCAGTCAGTGAGAGAGAGAGAGAGTGAGAGAGTCAGTCAGTGAGAGAGAGATTGAGAGAGAGAGTGAGTGAGTCAGTCAGTGAGAGAGAGATTGAGAGAGTGAGTGAGTCAGTGAGAGAGAGTCAGTCAGTGAGAGAGTCAGTCATTCAGTCAGTCAGTCAGTCAGTCAGTCAGTCAGTCAGTGAGACAGAGTTAGAGAGTCAGTCAGTGAGAGAGAGAGACAGTGAGAGAGTGAAAGACCTTGTCTGGACTCTCTGGGTCACAGAACGGCGCAGCCTCACAAACAAGATATATGGAGCATAACTTAATAATCTCCGTGCGACTTGGAGTCTCATTGTAACTAGCCCCAGGCAAACCAGTAATAATGCTCAAGAACCGAAGAAGAAACAAACACCACTACACCTGGGAAGCAGTGTTGTGCTGTCATATACAGTGGGAAAACCAAGGTACATTTAGACACGGGTAGTCCACAAGGAATACAGAGCATAGTCAGAGACAAGTATAACACGAACGACTGAGGGAACCGACAACAGGCAAAACAATGAAGTAGAGGAAGCAAGTATGAACGCAAACTAGTAGGATAAGCGAGAGAGTGGTAACAACCGCCCCTGTTGCCAGACATCCATCCATATTTCAAGAGAACCTTAATAGGGATCCACAGCGGGAGGTACAATGTAAGAAACACAACTAGAAGGGAACTCACAACTAGATGAGGAATCATCAAAAAATGAATAAAACACGATGGGTTGAAAACGATGTAAACATGTAAAAGCCTTGTTAACCCCAAAACGTGTGCCTCTTTGAGCGATGTGATGAAATTGGTGTTTATAGACAGTATAGAGGTTACAACGGGTAGAAAAGTGGACCGGCATGGGGGGGTTGCTTTTCTGTCTTTACTCCGTGCCATTTATGAACTGAAAGTAAAGACCACACTGTCGGAATACATTGTCACTTTCAGCAAGCGCGGTCCGCGGTCGCTAAAGTGAAACCGGACCTTGCTACAAAGAACAAACAAAGAAGAGTGGGAGGGGTGCAAACATGGAGCGCAGGCTGCTAATTAGTAACCTGATCCACGAGGGAGGAATGCAGCAAAACGCCATGGGAGTGAACATTTGAAGAAGAGTTGGGACATGCACCCGCCTTTGGCCATTTGCGTGCTTTCATTATTGAAAGACACACGCAAAGGCCAATCAGATGTGTGGGAGGAGGCCGATGTGGGAGGAGTCCGACCCACACGGAGAAGTTTTGAGCCCTCACAAGAAGCCTCCCATAGAGCAGCGCATGCGCGCTGCGCTAGGCTCGACCTAACCAGGGCAGGGAGCAACAGAACTGTGAAGTGGTAGGGCAAGACAATCAAATGCTGATGACCGCAGCCACAGTGACTGGCAGGGTAATAAAGGTGGGTGCTTATTTTAAAAAAATAGAAAAAAAACCAAGCAGGACAGGGAGAGGTGGTGGAAGAAGTAGCCACACTGAGGGGGTAAGAATGCAACATGGAGAGTGTGACGTAGTTCGAGTGTGTAGGGGGAAACAGCGCATATAGAAGGGAGAGAGAGCAAGGAAATACTCTCATAGAAAATACTCTCTTAAATACTCATAGAAAATACTCTCATAAATTCTATCACTCTCATAGAGGGCTAAAAGAATACAAGCATTGGCAAAGCGACTGGGTCTCGCCTATGCAAGAGCTATTGGCTATGCCAATATGTTTTAGCCACATTGTACACCAGTGTGGCTGCTGATCAGCATGGCTAAAGGTTAGTGGGGTAAAGGAAAGTAGAGTGTCATAAAGTGGAGTAAAGTGAAGTGTTATGGAGTGTCATGGAGGGAGTAGAGTGCCTTAGAGTGGAAGGACGTAGAGTAGAGTTGAGTAGAGTGTTGTAGAGTGGAATGGCATAGACTTTTGTGGAGTGGTGTAGAGCAGAGTGGAGTGGCATAGAGAGTGTTATGTAGAGTGTTGTAAAGTGCCATAGAGCGGAGTAGATTGTCATAGAGGGGAGTTGTGTCGGAGAGTGGCATAGCATAGAGTGGAGTAGGGTGTTGTAGAATGGAGTGGAGTAAAGTGGCAAGAAGTGGCATAGAGGAAGTTGCATAGAGTGGAGTAGTGTTGTATAGTCAGTGGCATAGAGTGGAGTAGAGTCTCAGAGTAGAGTTTAATGGAGTAGAGTGTCCTAGAGTGAAGTATCATAGGGTGTAGGGTCGTAGAGTGGCCTACAGTGAAGTGGTGTAAAGTACAGTGGTGCAGAGTAGATTGGCCTAGAGTGCACTGGTGTAGAGTGCATTGGTTTTGAGTAAAGTGGTTTAGAGTGCATTGGCATAGAGTGCAGTGGCGTAGAGTAGACTGGCATAGAGTGCAGTGCCGTAGAGTGGTACAAAGTAGAGTGCTGTGGCCTAGAGTAGATTGTTTCAGAGTACAGTGAAGTGGCATAGAATGGAGTGGTTCAGGGTGGAGTGGAGTGGAGTGGTACAGGGTAGAGTGCAGAGGTGTAGAGTGCGGTGGCATAGAGTGCGGTAGCATAGAGTGGTGTGGAGTGCAGTGACGTGCAGTGGTGCAGAAAATATAGGAGTGGCGTGGAGTGATGCAGAGTGTAGTGGCGTAGAGTGCAGTAGAGTGAATGGTGCACAAGTAGAGTACCATGGCATAAAGTGCAGTGTTGTAAAGTAGAGTGGTGCAGAGTAGATTGGTGTAGAGAGCAGTGGCGTAGAGTACAGTGGTGCAGAGTAGAATAGAGTGGCATAGAGTTCAGTGACGTAGAGCACAATGGTGTAGAGTAGCGTAGCATGCATTGGTGTTGAGTGCAGTGGTGCAAAGTAGAGTGCCGTTGAGTTCAGTGGCGGAGATTGCAGTCTTGCAGAGTAAAGTGTTGTAGAGTGCAGTGGTGTAGAGTAGACTGGTGCTGAGTAGAGTGGTGCGGAGAGCAGTTGCATAGAGTACAGTGGTGTAGAGTAGAACAGAGTGGTGTAGAGTGCATTGACATATAGTACAATGGTGTAGAGTGGGTGTAGTGTCCAGTGGCATAGAGTCCATTGGTGCAGAGTAGAGTGGTGTTGAGTTCATTGGTGGAGAGTGCAGTCTTGCAGAGTAGAGTGCAGTGGCATGGAGCGAAGTGGCATAGAGTAGAGTGTGCAGAGAGCAGTGGTGTAGAGTACAGTGGTGTAGAATAGAGTGTTGTAGAGTGCAGCGATGTAGATTATTTATTGCAGATAAGAGTATAGTGGCGTAGAGTGCAGTGGTGTAGAGTGCACTGCTTTTGAGTAAAGTGGTGTTGAGTGCATTGGCGTAGAGTGCAGTGGTTTAGAGTAGAGTGGCGCATAAGACAGTGGTGTAGAGTTAAGTGGTGCAGAGTAGAGTGGCACAGCATGGAGTGCAGTAGTGTAGAGTGCAGTGGCATAGAGGGGATTAGATTGGCCTAGAGTGCAGTGGCGTAGAGTAAATTGTTTCAGAGTAGAGTGAAGTGGCATAGAGTGGAATGGTGCAGGGTACAGTGCAGTGGCATAGATTAGTGGCATATAGTGCAGTGACATAGAGTGGTGTAGATCATAGAGGCATAGAATGCAGTTGTGAATAGTGGAGTAGAGTGGTATAGAGTGCAGTGGAATAGAGTAGATTGTTTCAGAGTAGAGTGGAGTGGTGTAGAGTGGAGTGGTGCAGCTTAGAGTGGAGTGGCCTAGACTGGAGTGGTGTAAATTGCAGTGGCGAAGAGTGCAGTGGTGCATATCAGAGTGTGGCAAAGTGCACAGTCATAGAGTGGAGTGGTGTAGAGTAGAGAGGCATAGAGTGCAATGTTCTAACATGCAGTGGTGCACAGTAGACTAGAGTGGCGTAGAGTGTAGTCTTATTTAGTGCATTGGCGTAGAGTAGAGTGGTGTAGAGTATAGTGGCTTAGAGTTCATTGGCTGAGTGCAGTGTTGCAGAGTAGAGTGTTATAGAGTGCAGTGGTGTAGAGTAGATTGGCGAAGAGTACACTGGTGTAGAGTGGGGCAGAGTTAAGTGATGTAGGGGGAAATGGTGTAGAGTGCATTGGTGTAGAGTGGGGCAGATTTAAGTGACAGAGTGAAATGGTGTAGAGTGGCATAGAGTGCAGCGACTTAGAGTAAAGTGTTGAAGAGTAGAGTATAGTGGGGTACAGTGCCGTGGTGCAGAGTAGATTGGCATTGCGTGCAATGGCGTAGAGTGTACTGGTTTTGAGTAAAGTGGTGTAGAGTGCATTGGCGTTGAGTGCAGTGGCGTAGGGTGCAATGGTGTGGAGTTGAGTGGCACAGGGTAGATTGCAGTGGCGTAGAGAGGAATAGAGGGGCGTAGAGAGCAGTGGTGTAGAGTGAAGCAATGTGTAGTAGAGTGGTGTAGATTGTAGTGGCATACAGTGGTGCATAGCAGATGCAGTGGTGCAGAGAAGAGTGGCGTAGAGTTTAGTGGCAGAAAGTGCAGTGGTGCAGAGTAGAGTGGCGTAGAGTGCAGTACAGTGTTGGAGAATACAGTGCAGTGGTGCAGAGTAGAGTGGTGCAGAGTAGAGTGTCTTAGAGTTCAGTGTCTTAGAGTTCAGTGTCTTAGAGTTCAGTGGCTGAGAGTTCAGTGGCTGAGAGTTCAGTGGCTGAGAGTTCAGTGGCTGAGAGTTCAGTGGCTGAGAGTTCAGTGGCTGAGAGTTCAGTGGCTGAGAGTTCAGTGGCTGAGAGTTCAGTGGCTGAGAGTTCAGTGGCTGAGAGTTCAGTGGCTGAGAGTTCAGTTGTGCAGAGTGGAGTGCTGCAGAGTGGAGTGCTGCAGAGTGGAGTGCTGCAGAGTGGAGTGCTGCAGAGTGGAGTGCTGCAGAGTGGAGTGCTGCAGAGTGGAGTGCTGCAGAGTGGAGTGCTGCAGAGTGGAGTGCTGCAGAGTGGAGTGCTGCAGAGTGGAGTGCTGCAGAGTGGAGTGCTGCAGAGTGGAGTGCTGCAGAGTGGAGTGCTGCAGAGTGGAGTGCTGCAGAGTGGAGTGCTGCAGAGTGGAGTGCTGCAGAGTGGAGTGCTGCAGAGTGGAGTGCTGCAGAGTGGAGTGCTGCAGAGTGGAGTGCTGCAGAGTGGAGTGCTGCAGAGTGGAGTGCTGCAGAGTGGAGTGCTGCAGAGTGGAGTGCTGCAGAGTGGAGTGCTGCAGAGTGGAGTGCTGCAGAGTGGAGTGCTGCAGAGTGCAATGGCTTAGAGTAGAGTATTGCAGAGTAAAGTTTTGTAGAGTGCAATGGCTTAGAGTAGAGTATTGCAGAGTAAAGTTTTGTAGAGTGCAATGGCTTAGAGTAGAGTATTGCAGAGTAAAGTTTTGTAGAGTGCAATGGCTTAGAGTAGAGTATTGCAGAGTAGATTGGCTGAGAGTGCAGTGGCATAGAGTGTATTGGTTTTGAGTGCAGTGGCATAGAGTGTATTGGTTTTGAGTGCAGTGGCATAGAGTGTATTGGTTTTGAGTGCAGTGGCATAGAGTGTATTGGTTTTGAGTGCAGTGGCATAGAGTGTATTGGTTTTGAGTGCAGTGGCATAGAGTGTATTGGTTTTGAGTGCAGTGGCATAGAGTGTATTGGTTTTGAGTGCAGTGGCATAGAGTGTATTGGTTTTGAGTGCAGTGGCATAGAGTGTATTGGTTTTGAGTGCAGTGGCATAGAGTGTATTGGTTTTGAGTGCAGTGGCATGGAGTCGAGTGGGGCAGGGTAGATTGCAGTGGCATAGAATGGAATAGAGGGGCGTAGAGTGCAGTGGTGCAGAGTATATTAGAGTGGCTTAGAGTGGATTGGCGTAGTGTGCAGTAGTGTAGAGTGAAGCGATGCAGAGTAGTGTAGTCGCATATGGTGCATTGGAGTGCAGTAAACTGGTGCATAATAGAGTGCAGCAGTACAGAGAAGAGTGGCGAAGAGTGCAGTGGTGTATAAGAGAGTAGTGTGGGGTAGAGTGCATTGGCATAGAGTAGAGTGAGGTAGAGTAGAGAGGCGTAGAGTGGAACGGCATAGAGTGGAGTGGTGCAGAGTAGAGTGCAGTGACGCAGTGTGGAGTGGGTTAAAGTGAAGTATGCATGGTGTAGTAGCGCACTGCTATTCCAGACAACACTTCTTCAATTGAAATGAGCATTACATTTGCACAGACATTGTTTTACTGATAAAAGCATACAGCGCATAAACGATAGTGTGGAAATGTCATCACCTAGTGTATTGATTTGTTTTAATCGTATTAAAATATTTGATTCCACCATACTTCAGAATTTTCCCAAAAATGTGCTTCATTTATTCTTTTCTAATTCTGATATATTCTGAAACATCTGCATAATTCATTTACAAACATTTAAATTTTGTTGTGTGCTAGAAAAATAAATAGCATCAGACAGCCTTCCTTAAGCACAGCCCACTCCACTAGCCAGCATGATTGTCACATAAATCCTCTCACTTTAAAGTCATTGAAAGGAAGGTAAACACAAAGCTCACTTGAAAACAGAGCCTGACATTTGACCTCTGTCTTTAAATGCTCAGCAAATGTGACAAGATGAGAACAAGATTTAAAGGCCTGTTTACAGAAATCCAGTACTGGTGGAAGACTACAGTAAGTTGGGTTTGGGCAACAAAAGTTATAAACTCAAGCTGGACAGCCTAAAACAAATAGAGCCAGCAAATAGAAAGCAAGTAAATGTGAGTTACAAACCACAAAGCCAATGGTAAGGAATGAGTGTAATGCACTCCCAGAGAAGCTTTCCAAATGTCCGCAAGATGTTGTTAGCGAACGACCAAAAAAAGGAACTTCTCTGAATTTAAGTAGTGCAAGAATGCAAGTCATATAGTCCAAAAGGATGTTAAAGCAGCTATGCTCCAGCATAGGGGAAATAGAAGATGAAGACTGAAAGCCATTGAATAAGAAGCAAGCAAGAAGGTCAACCAATAATAAACAATGCTCTGACCCAAAGCCTGCTATAAGTATTGGTAATGTCCTCCATACTAATAACTAGCCTTACGAGTTTACCTGCAATTCACAGAGATGTAATAAATTGGATTGTTGCTGCAGGTAGTTAGTGTTCTATGATAAAACCGCCACTTTATGACAATATAAATTAATCTGGTAACATGAGTGAGGTAAGAAATCCTATGGTTGGGACCACTTACCCGCACTCACACCACCCCTTTCCCAGCTCACCACTGCTTCTCTTTTCTCTCTGCAACTGGCATTTCGTAGTCTCTTTGCATTTAAGGGGAAAGTGTTTTGCACATTTTTGAGTGTTGCACAAAAGTGGCAATATAGAGATCCTTTATTCATTGTTAGGTAGGGCCTGCTATCTGGTTGCAAAGACCTATTGTGGGCGTACCAGAAACGTACAGGGGCTTTCAGCATCCCTGTTGCTTACCATTGGTTGGTTTTGTCACTCTTATTTTCCTTGCTTTACAGCATCACTTAACGGCATTGCCAAAGTATGTAGGTCCCAAAGGTGAGATCTAGAGGCTTTGCCAATGCTTATTTAAAAAAAAAAAAAATGTTGTTAAGCACAAACCTCACCGGAAGTAATCAAACTGTAGTTTTAACAAGGGGAACATTTCCAAAAGAGAGAATATTGGTACACCCAAAATCCACTCCGCCATTCAGGGACAATTCACAAGCCTTACACCAACGTGTATGGTACATGCCTCAGCCAAACCCACCTCCGGCTAATGCAAATTACTGCACCCAACAATAACCTTGATAGCAGAGAAACCCAGCACTTATTGGTCTTATTGATACCATCAATGACCGCGGCATGATTGAAATGGATTTGTGTGAATGTTGTGGAGGCAGTGGTGACGCGTGGCGGCATGAAGCTGGCTGCAGATGTTGTATCGCACTCTGCCATCACGCATGAGGATGCAAATGAAGATGCACCCGCAGGGGTCGCAGCAACGATTGCTCCTGATTGTTTCATCTCACTGGCTATGCTGCTGCTCAAAATATCTTTACTGGATAACGAGAAAGAGTCGAATGACATTCTGTTTTTGATGGTGCTGAGGGTGGCTTGCCGCATGGTCTCAGATAGGCTTACGCAGAGTAATCACCGCTGCTACTACGCTCTTGAGGAGGCGAGTGGTTTGGAGAAGAGGTCAGAAGGAAAAGCAAGGCTGATGGTGATTCACTAGAAGGTATGAGTCATGTATCTACACTTGTAAGGAAACCAGATACGGTGAGGTCAAGGCAGTTGAGAATTTCCTTATCCTTAAGCAAATGTCCTTGCCAAGTCCAGAGATATTCTGATTTTCATCTAAGGATTTTAGGGCTCGATGTATTCTCTCGGTTCGCAAACCAGGGATGCGCATATTCCACCGTGACATGTTTGCGGAAGGGTTTGTAATTTGCTATTCGACCTTTGTACTAATAGGTTGCATCATGAAGTGCCCATTAGCATAGCGTTACAAAACGACCTACCTATTTCCTAATGAATAATAATTTGGAAGGTCGCATTTTGTGACCACCAGTGAATAGCTTCTAAAGCATGGATGGTGGCGTGCAAGGCACAGCAGATCACAATGTTTGTGGTAGCTTTCCCAAATGCGAAACATTTCACATTAAAGAGACGGGTACCACTTAAAACAAGGAAATAAAAAACAAGCACGCGCGCCTAAAAAAGTGTTGGCAAAAGTGAAAGCGTTTCCCTTGCGGGAGCGAGCCACGGGCACCATGTGTTTGCAAGTTAATTACAAACATATGGTGTCAAGCTCGCTCCCGCAAGGGAATCGCCAAACGTGCACGCATTGCCATTGAAGGCAATGCAACGCGTGCACGTTTTTGGGACAAAAACCGTAGCGATTGCTACAGGTCTTTTTCCTATGCAGCGCATGCGCGCTGCATAGGCGAGACCTAAAAATATACAAATACACACATAGTGTGGCTTTAAGTCAGCCTTCTTAACCTGTTAGTTTCTTGTAGTGTCATTCACATTTTGCTTTTTCCCACCACATCGTAGAGCACAAGGCATTGAGTCAGGCCACTTTGCCAAATGGATCCCCTCACACTGTGAGTGGCAGTTTACCGGTGCACATGTATTCCCCTTTAATGGAACAATGTAAAAAAAAAAAAAAAGAATAAACATTATTACCTTTAAAAAACATTTACTTCCAAGAGTGCCACTGGGCTTTCACAACCGCTTGTCTGTGTGCCTGCATTCCACGCTGGCACATCTAGAGCTGCCCATTTTTATATGGGATATAAAAACTTCCACAGGTGGCCTTTTTGGTATAATTTTTTAGTGAAGTTTTAGTCAAGTATAACAAAAAACATTCAAAGAGAGCTAGCCTCACACATGCATCTTTCAATGGTTTCTGTTCAACCTTGCTAGAAATCATTCAAAGGAAAGAAGCACTGGCAAGGCAGTAGCTTTGCAGCCAAAGTCCGACCTTTTAGATTTGGCAATGCCTGATGAATTGTTCTGTTGTAACAAAACTCTGGGATGTACCCAATAACATTCTGTGTTACAGTTTGCTGCATGCAAACTGTCCGTTTGATGGTTTGGTACTCGTTTGTTGGTAAATTGAGCCTTGGTTTTTTACATATCTGCACACACATTGCTGCCCTAAAGCATCTGTGTAGACACAAATGATATTTGGTATGCATTACACTCGTATTTGTTTGCATTAGCATAATTTCGCCCGTAAGCGATTTTCTGCTAAGTCAACCCATTCAAGATTTGTGGTGAGCTATCTGCTGAGCTGGCAGCCTGAGTCTACCCGCAATAAACATGACTCTCAATTGTGTGGAAAACTCCAGCTTTGACCTGTGAAATACAGGACACTCGTGATGATCACTTTTATTCTCTTGTGCAGATTGCTGCCGGAAATATTATTAATATGTTATGGCAACTAATGGAGAATGGCCTTGAAGAACTAAAGTTACTTCAGACAGTCCTTGTACTTTTGACGACCAACACTGTTGCTCACGATGAAGCACTCTCCAAGGTATTGTATATTAGGTGTTAAATGTGGCTGTACATTCGCTTTCAGTGTAAAATGCTTTGAATGGAACATTATTTGTGGTATATAGTATGGGATTCTTCACTACAGTTTACTGTCAGTTTGTGTTTATTGCTATTGTTGTAGTTAAAATGCAATAAAAAGATTTGTAAAAAAAATACTTTGCATGGTCCAAGTAAAATCCGCGAAGAGGTGGTACATTAGTGATACTCCTTTACAGCTATCTCATTAATGTGATACTGTGATTTGTTTTTCCAGTAACCCAGTTGCAGTTTTCTCTAAGTCTTCCTTGAATACATTGGTCCAACATGCACTAATTGCTGTGTGTCACTCAAATCTGCCAATGGCTAAAGGTCTTCTCTCTCCATTAACATTTTTAGTTGGTGCGGTTCGCAAAGCGCATAGAATGAAGTACCAAAGTACAGCTTCTGAGGATATGCACACGCAATGCAAAACAGCAAGACATAACTGAGTATAAATAGTGTGATTCATAAAATAAAAAGATGAAACTATTTAAAAACCTAGATCTGCTTTCGATATTAAATTACTGTGTAGCATATTACTATGTTGCTAGTCAACCAGCCAATGTTGCTGTTGGGCTCCTGACACACAGACATATTTCCCCAAGGCATTATTGAGTTTAGTAAAGCGGTTTAGTACTTCCTGTACCATCTTTTCTTTAGTGAATTTAGTTAGTCGTATAGCATAGAAGCTCAAGAACCCAATTGCATAAATTTGTATTTAATGGTTAAATACGAAGAATTTAACTTTAAATTTGTATACAAATGATAATCTGATATTTTGCGCATAGGGTTCAGAAGTAAGACCATTGTCAAATATAATTGTGCTTCTCTTGCAGGGTGTGGTGCTGTACCTATTTCAAAGGGAGTATGTCAGTCATATTACAAGCAAATAGTAAAATATCTATCTTGTCTCCACTGAAAACCAAACATTACTCTCGATCCTTGTCCACACTGACACAAGACATTCTATTACTGATATTCGTCTTTAGAGTGTCCAAGCAGGTCCAGCAAGATCTAAGTGTTGTCAGCAAACATTTTTCACCTAGGACCATAATCTCAGTACACTGGTCTAGGGGGACTATATATAGGCTGGAAGGCAAAGCCTTGAAAGACCTCACAGGTTAGAGGCACAGATAATATAATATATATATTATTTAAATGTATACAACACATTATACCCAGGGATGTCAAAGCACTAGCCGTGAGAAAAGAAGCTGTTACATGAGAAAGAGAAAAACCGACCCAATCATTACGGAAGGGAAAAAAGCCAAGTCTTCATTTTTTTGCGAACACAGCATTGGACGTAATGCGGCAATACAGGAGTGCTATGTATTCCACAGCTTAGCTGCAGTTAAAATGATCCAACCATATCTGTGGGCCTATTTCTGTAAGTAAAGAGTAGATTCACTCAAGGACCTTATCTGTATTCTTAAAACCTGATTCAACCTCAAGGGAAGTAAGGAGAACACCATGGCCAATGGTGTCGGAGGCATGTGACAAATGTAAAAATATTAGAGCAGCTGGTCTACTGTTACTGTTCAACTCCAGTAGCCTTTCTGTCATGTGTCTCAATACTTTCTTTGTTCCCTGAGGGTTTGAGCTGCCAGTTGTACATCAACAGCAGGCCATTTCTCTCTAGGTATTTCTGCAGCCAAGTGGTAGCATCTGCCGCAGTCATCTAAGCTAAATTGAGGTGCGTTGATATGAACGTGAAATTAGCATCATTGAATGATCGAGGTTTCCCATTTTAATTATTTTTTCAAATTGTTTTTCATTAAGGTTTCTCTTTTTAGGTTGTGTCTACTAGATGGCGCATACGCTGTCTGTTGCGCAACATATTGTCAACTTACTATGGGCATAGAGCCCAAACATTGCTTACCATTGGTTGACTTCATTGTCAGTCTATTATTCTTGCTTCTTATTGACTAGCTTGGGTGAGCTTTACTTCCTCTTCATGGGTTTGTCCTGAGCATGGACACATAACATGTGTTCTTCCACTGCTCATTTTTCAGGGGCTACTTTTTTCTTTAAGTTTTAGTACTCCACAAGAGCACTTGTGTTATCCAGCTGTCTCCTCGTGTACTTCCCCCCCCCCTGCTGTGCCTGTGTTGCTCTCTCTCTGCTTTCCCCATCACTCCTCTGTGATGTGCTCACGCCATGTGCTTTTCCCCTCAAGTTTTTCTCAGCCTTGTGCTTCACCCCCCCGCTCCACGTTGAGCCATCTCTTTCTTTGCTTCCACAGCACCATGTTCCTTTCTCTGTTTGCCTACATTCCTGCACCCTCTGTGTAGCTTCCCCTCACCCATGCCTGTGTTGCTTTTCATCTTCCTTTTTGCTTCCCCCACCCACGTTGCTTCTCCCCACCTGCTCATGCTAGTTTTTTTAGGTCTGGCATTAGCTAAGACCTTTTGATTTAATTAAAATATGTATAATATACTTACAGATAGGGGCTTTCAGCCACCTCTCTTCATCCATTGGTCTGTTGCAGTATCATTCACATTTTGCTTCCGCCTATTACTACAACTTATAGCATGGTGCAGTGGGTCAGGCTACTTAAGCCACGTTAACTTCAGTTTGAGTGGCTGCATTTTGCTCTCTCAAAGGGATCACATCTACACACAAGCTTGTTCCCGTCAATGCCAGTGTTTTTGTTTGTCCTTTATAATTACTTTTGTGATGCCTTTGTGTTTAGAGCATGATGTGAAAGCAGGACGCGGTGGATGCAGATTCCTTCTTCATCAGATCCCATCTCCTGCCAATGCTGTTGTAACATCCTTTTGGAGTGTTTTGCTTTTTTGACTGCTGCTATTTCACAGTATACCAGATTTATTCTGTATAGTTATCCTCTTTTAACTTTTTCCTTTCTCTCCTTTTTTTCTTTCCTAATTTCTTTCTTTCCTAATTTCTTTCTTTCTTGTTTCCTTCTCTTTCATTCTCGCCTTCTTTCATTCTTACATCTTTCCTTTTCCCTTTCCCTCTTTCCTTCTTTCTCTCTATTTCCTTCTTTCTTTCTTTGTTGCCTTCTTTCATTCTTGCCTTCTTTTTTCTTCCTTTTTCCTTTCTTTCTTCCTTTTTCTCTTTCCTTCTCCCTTTTTCTCTTTCCTTCTCCCTTTCTTTTTCTCTTTCCTTCTCCCTTTCTTCCCTTCTTTCTCTTTCCTTTATTCTTTCTTTCTTTTGCCTTTTTCTTGCCTTTTTACTCCTTTACTTCTTTCTTTCTCTTTCCTTCACTCCATCCATCCTTCTTTCTTTACTTTCTTTCCTTCTATCTTTTCTTCTCTTTCCTTCCCTGTCTTTCTTCCCTTTGTTCTTTCCTTCTCTTTTTTCTTCTTTCCTTCTCTTTTTTCTTCTTTCCTTCTGTCTTTCATTCCTTCTTTTTCATCCCTTCTCTTTTCTTCTCTGTTTCCTTCTTTCCTTCTCACCTTTCTTTTTGTTTGTTAGTTTGTTTCTGTCTTTTTGTTTGTTTCTTTCCTGCCTTCTTTCTTTGTTTCTTTATTTATTTCTCAAAGGCAAGAGACTTGCAGCCAATGCCAGACTGATTGCCTTTTTAAGGTCTGTGTTAGCCAAGCCCCTTTGATTTTGCTAAAATTATGTGTATAAAATAGTTACTTATGGGGGTTTCAGCCAGACTTCATCCATTAGTTTGTGTTTGGTGCCATTCTTATTTGTCCCCCACCCACTGCAGCATGCATTAAGGGGCACGGTATCAGCCCACTTCAGCCATTGGCTGACTTTACTACTACTATGTCATGCGTCCCTTCCACACGGAACTTATCCACAGACAAAGTAGTTCCTTTCAATGCCAGGGGGTACTATGGTAATGTATGTTTTATTTATTTTTTACCAAAAAGCTTTTTTTTGCCTGTAGCAATTTTTTTTTTTTTTTTTTAGATTGATGAGGGTCCGGCGTATTCCCAAACAATAAAGTTTTGCAAAAACCATGACAAAACAAGAATTGCCAGAACGCTGGTGGCCAATGCCAGACCTATTGACTTTGCCAATGCTTGTTTCTTTTTGTTTACTGATCCAGATCGGATCGGTAAACAAAGCTAAAAAAAAATCAGTTGCTTATATTTTAGTTGTTCTCACATGCTTGGGGATCACGGGGATGCCATACAGCAAGGCTAAAAACATTGACAAAGCCAATAGATCCCAAAGGTGAGACCTATTGATTTTGCATGTGATTGTTTAAATTAGGGAAGGCCAGTGGCCTGCTACAGTCCTTTGGGCCAGGGCATTCATGATGTATGCCAAATTCTCACCAAAAATGTTATTATGCCTCTTTACTCGGAATGGAGTGGCTACTACAGTGGGTAGCCTGAAGCTCTCGTTTTGGGAACTCTGGGAACAATATATTGACTGGAGATAAGGTAAAAATTCCAAAAAGCCTTTGATGAGGCTTAGCTGTGTGCTGGCATTTATTTCTTAAACTTCCTTTGAAAGTTCCCTATAAATATCCTCAATGTTTTTATTTAAAGAAATCTGATACAGAGAGCTTTCATCAAAACAAAAAAAATGGGGTATGCTGGTTTGATAGGCAATTCTACACTAGTTTTAAAGATCTCTTTGCTACTTTGACATGTTTCTGCGATCTGCTCGGAAAAGTAAACCTCTAGCAGCCAGGATGTCTTACTTGTACATTTACAACACTCTGCCTGTAGACAACATAACTTGAAGCCCAGCCTCGCCATGTCATGTCTATTTACCCGGGAAACAGCCTTTACAACGAAAGCATTACAACGCATGCCATTACAACGCATGTCGTTACAACGCGAAAGGCTTGTTGCAGGGGGTAGAAGGTGTTGGAGTTAACTCCAATACCTTCCCTACTGTTGCACACACTGGAGTTGGAATAGTAAATTATACTATTCCAACTTCCAGCGCACCTCAGACAGCAAGTCGGGGTAAAGGTATGCGTTGTAACGGCATGCGTTGTAATGGCATGCGTTGTAACATCATACAACTTGTACATTTACAACACTCTGCCTGTATCCCTTTTAGAGCACCAAGGCAAGAACTGCCCCACTCCAGTTCGTTCAGTTAATGTCACAGTATGGTGTTGGGTTCAGTGTAAAAAGTATATCTTTAAACGCTGTAAAGCAAAGGTTCTTCCAAACATATTACTTTATCTCCTGTGTTTTCCTTTTCTTTCAAGTTGACTCCAAAAACGTTTTTTTAGAGCCTGTGGCGCATTTTTACTGTCGAGTAAACTGCTTCTGCAGCTCTTTCGGGTGTGTTGGGTAATGTGTCTGACATCCATGGCTGTTTTTAACAATACTTACTTCAAATATTTCTGTCTTAAGTGTTCACACCACCCACTGCTCCTGCTTTCTTTCAACGAATTTGGAATTCAGTTAGTCCGTTTATTTAGGAGATGCTGTAATGGGAGAGCCATTTTCCTCGATAAAAATATAATAACGTTATTCCCGATGTATACTAGTCATTCGTGCTTATAGATAAACTACAAAACATCGTGATTGTCTAATTAATAAACAACGGGATTCTTTATGATTGTAGTATTTTTACAGTGCCTTAAGTCTTAATGAAGCTTCAGAGCGCTTTAGGTTAGTTCATGCTTGGCGGTCCTGAGGAGCATCTGGTCTCATATTCTCTCTCATCGTGACTTAGCAAAACTTTGATCTCGCCCCACGAATCACACTGCTCAATATACAACTGTTGAAGGGATTACATACATATGCTTCTTGAATGAACTAATAACTCTTTACCTTGCAGGCTGTCGTTCTTTGCTTTCGGCTACACTTTACGAAAGATAACATAACCAACAATACCGCAGCAGCCACTGTGCGACAAGTTGTCACTGTTGTTTTTGAGCGGATGGTTGCCGAAGACGAGCGTCACAAAGGTACAGTTTACCCTCGTGTTCTAACGTGTTTTAATTACTGGTGCACTTTCTGCCTTCATCAAAATATTGACTCATGCTGCTGAGGAGGATGGAAGGTTGGTTAATCTCTGCCAGTGTGTTTCCGGCCACTAAGGTTGGTTCTTCTCCAGCTCTTTGCGCCAGGTACAGATTTGCCTCCTGCCTGACTCCTATATAATAAACAAGAGTTCTACTTCAGAACAGGCGGGAAGGGATCTTAAAATCTGTACTCTGCAAGAGCTGGTCCCTTCAAACGCCTCAGAGAACGAAGTCCTGATTCAACATGCATGAAGCTGCATTACATGCCTGTAATTACAACGTCGATTTCTGTTCCTGCTGGAGGTTTAACAACCAATTATTAGTTACATTTGGGGAAATTATACCTTTTAAAATGTATTTCTAGTACAATATGTTCTAACTTTATGATCCACTGATGGCTTCTCACCAGAGACCTCGTCACTTTTTATATGCAGATGTTGCAGATACACCGGTTCCTTTGCTTGGAAACAGCAACAGAAGATCTGTTAGCAGCTTGAAGCCTTGTGCAAAAGATGCGTACATGCTCTTCCAGGTATGAGCGAGTTTCTGTGCAAAACTTGTGTTGATCTAAGTAAGTTTCATGACATTTTCTAGGATTTAATTTCTTTTAAGGTATTCAGTTCTTATTAAGTCATAGAGGAACAGTATGCGCCTAGCACTACTATAAGCCTATATCCTTCTATTCAAATATCAGCTGTTGTATTGCTGCTTTTACTGCTATATTGAGCCAGAATTTCACTAGCATTAATGAAAGATTCAACGTTCGCAAACTCAGTGTACACTGGGTAAGAAAGATTTTTTTCATGATTTGTAAACAGAGCTAAAGTTATGGCTTTATGCAATTATTTTCTATATATTGAAGCTGACTTCTGCTCCTGTCTAATCAAAAAGTGAATATAATGTTCATACGTGTACATCAGTAACATGAGTGAGAGTTTACTGTTGTCTATTTATTGTAAGTTAACTCACCTCTGCATTGGCACCGAACATGCGTCATGCATTTTGAGGCACCCGCCTACAGTCAAGTTAATGGGACATGATGATGGCCACTCGTGAAAATGTGATACCACCTGCAGCAGAAAAACACAGAGTGAACTAGGAGTAGTGATAGTGTGTGTGAGGGAGGTAAAGAGGCAGTCACAGTGATGGGGAAAGGGATGTGAGTGGGGAAATGTGGGACGCAGTGGAGAGGGCTCGGGAAACAAAGGTAGTGCAAGGCAGCTGCCACTGCAGATAACGTGGTGTTACAGTGATGGACCCAAGGATGGACTAAAATCTGCCTGCAAGAAACATGAGCTGAAAACCCATAACAAAATGTAGGCTTTGGAACTTTTTCAGTTCTTATTATCAAACACAAGAAGGCTAGAACCAAAGGCGGCCTAGAAGTGTGTCATCAACAATTCAAATTTCAGTGTTTTCTGCTCACATCCTGTCAATGATAATTTCCATATGATAAGCTACAGTCTTACAAATATCAAAGATGCACTTGGAATCAGGTCCTTGTTTATAGCAATGCACTGTAACCTTTAAGAGAAATTTGGGAGTTATAAAACATTGGAAAAAAATCCTGAAAAAAGTAAGATTTGAGGCTAGCTTATTACCTTGTTTGGTAGCACGCAATTTAACTTTGAATTTTTTGGGAGCTCTTGATGAGAAGGAATGGATGGATGGTCCATGGAGCATCCCGTTGCATTGGTAAAAAAGCAATAGGAGGATCGCCAAGGGGAAACCTTTCTATATGGGTTACACACACTATAGCTGAGGGTAGAATATTGCCTGATTTACTGTCAAGGCTACACACATTTCTCAGAGAAGAGCAGTTCATTTGCAGCTTACACATTCCTTTCCCTCAGAATGTATCAAAATTTTGATTTCTATGAAACGCAAACCAGGGTTGAGAATGAAAGTGCCATCCAAAAATCTGATTATGGCATTATTTATAGAGCAAAGTCCATCCTACGAGTGAGCTTCCCAGATGAAATCAAAACGTGGTCAAGAATTCAATGGTCTCTTTGTTGTTTAAAGAAAATTTGTAAATGGATAGAATGTGAACAGTGAATGGATAGATTTCGAACATGAAGCAAAAAACATACAATAGTTGTCTAGCACATACTTAGACTACAATGGTAAATTAAGATGGTAAATTATTTGCATGACCATTTTTCCATGGTTGAAGGACCAGGGGTAAAAAGATCGCCAACTGGAAATAAATGTAACTCCTAGTTTAAAGCAACACATACATCCTTTAAAAAACAGCTCAATAGTAGTCAGAAGAACTTGAAAAACACCCATGCTTAATGGAGAAACGCAGATTTTGCAAAGGATACAAAAATGCAATAGGGCTATGTAAGCAGCAATTTGTAATGAATCTATCGCTGTGTATGAAATTTGCAAAAATGGTGGCTCTAGATGTTTCTAGGCTTCAATAAAGGATGATGAAGGTGACAGTGAGTAAATGTTGTGGAATTCTATTTCTGATGAGGATTGGGTATTTCATATAGTTCAAGTGATATGTTAACAGAGAAGCCCAATTTGATATGGTGCCAACACGGTTCCTTCATTGTCTTTTTATGAGAGAACAATCCATAGTGAACTGTGAAAAGGTGCGAGAAGAAGGGGGTGCGAGGCCCCAGAGGTAGCCCCGTGGAATTGTTCAAGTCTGTCTGTTGCTCCCAGGTTTTATCTGCTGTGTTTGTTGTACCAATGTGTAGTGCTAGCGACAACTAATTGACCCAATTGGAAGGACATGTAGCAAATCACTTCGATGTGTTCCATGACCCTGTTTTTGTCTGAAAACAATCCACACCAACAAGTGCTCTTGTGTACCCTTATTCAGCCATCAGAAGACAAGCGATTTAATGTATCTCTAATATGAAGACCCGTTGCTCAGAAGAAGTCATTTTTATTACATACAATTACAATTGCGGAGGTTTGAGAGGGTCACAGTTATCAGATAAATTAAACTTGTCTATTTCGAGCCCCGGACTATTCAGCAGACAGTCACATCCTGCTTTGTATTCCTTGCCCACATGACTAGTTCATCTAGCTCATCATCTGTCCTGGGTCCTTCTACTATCCTTCCCATAAACGTTCCCACACGGAAAAAGAGCATTCTGGTGATAACAGCTCAGATTAACACCCCTATGATATCTCACATTTCCCAATGAAATTGAGTCTGACATTGAATCACTCTAAGGTCGGATTGAAAATTTAGGAATCTGTCTAATTAATACCTCCCAGAACACTCACTCCGAATTGGGCGATTGTTATGACAATCTAGATTTTACCAATGAACTACTCCTTTTAGCATATTCATGGACTATACCTCAAGCTCAGGTCGATCTACAATGGGAAAAGACTAAGGGCCTGATTATGAGTTTGGCAGCCCGATGGAACGCCAAACCCACAGTAGCGGTGCGGCAGGCGCCACACCGCCGGTCCTACTGCCGTATTATGACTGGTGGTCAGACCGCCATAGGACCGCTGCTACTGCCAGGGATCCGCAATCCCTGGCGGTCTTGCAGCGGTTTGAGACCATAATGTGCTGTGCAGCTGCTGCACCGCCAAGCATATTATGAGTTTCCTCACCGCCATCCTTTCATGGCGGTGAGGCCGCCATTTAAAGGGTGGCGGTGAGGAAATGGCCCCCTGCTGCCTCTGTGCACGGGGTTTCATACATTGGGGCACATGGTGTGCCCCCGATCTTTCTGCACCCCAGTTCTTGCACAGCATTTACTTTACAGTCCATGCCATGCTGGAACGTGCTGTGGCGGTACCACAACGCTGCCTTTCGAAGGCGCTCCTATGAGCCTTTGAAAGGCAGCGCGGTGGGCCAGCCACCGCAGGACCGCTTGCCCAAATTTCAACTTGTAATCCAACGGGCGGGCGGCGGTGGAGTTTGGCGTGTGGGAGAGAGGCGGTGGCATGCTGCCCCGCTCCCACACTGCCAAACTCATAATCCGGCCCAGAGTCATCACCCTTACAACAGATGCAGCTTCACGCAAAAGTACCAAATAATGACAACCAGACAACAACTAATGTATATTCTAATTTACTACAGGAAACGGATGATACAGTTCCACTTACAGTTCTCGCCTCCGTGAGCACAATTCGCATTACCATAACAAAATATATGGTGCCTTGATAGTTCAGTCATGTTCGAAAGTCAAGTAGCCTGCTATACTAAACAAAATCTCTCTGAACACTTGTAGTTTAAAAGGATATTTTACAGATCATTTTATACAAGGCAACTTTTCAAATAAAAAATTCAACAAATGTTTTGAATTAGCGATTTTCATTGATCTTGTGCAATTACTACCATCTAAAGTAAAACACCTGCAGAAATCTCATTCAGTATACACAAAATTACAAAACAAGCTGTGTATCGAAGATAGTAGTACAAATAAACTATTGGATACAATTCGATTCGATTAATCGCTTTATTCAGCAGATTAAAAAACAGCCAAAAAAGTGCAAACATAATATCATCAATTAAAAATATACAGACATGAAAACACTAATATCGAACTATTGGATACACATAATAACGATTCAGAAAGTATGCATGCAAACACTATAAATCAGATGGCTGCTGATGGAAAAACACCCACTAATCAAATAGAAGAACTAAGTGAGTTACAAAATCAAGTTCATGAAAATATTACAACCTCAAACCAGTCCTATGATTCCATCAATTTCAACCACTATGGCTATTAATCAGGATGATTCATTTCAACCGTATTTAAGCAAGAGAAGAATGAAAAAAACTGCAGAAACTGAACAAAAATCTTAAACCACAAAATAAAAAAATAAAAATAGTACATCTGTATCACAAAATCAAAAAACGTATTCCAGTTTCTTGACAAATGTAAAAGAGAATAAATAACAACACCTAACAGAAAGCTGGT
This sequence comes from Calotriton arnoldi, assembly GCA_963921515.1. Classification (NCBI taxonomy): domain Eukaryota; kingdom Metazoa; phylum Chordata; class Amphibia; order Caudata; family Salamandridae; genus Calotriton; species Calotriton arnoldi. The sequence continues at coordinate 1,469,034 of CAWUFW010000737.1, forward strand.
CTGTTCGAAGGGTTACAACATCAGTTCAATCTTAGGAGCCTCCGTCAACATCTACAATAAAATGTAGTTGAGAATCTCATTCTAAGTCCTCTCAAAATAATGGACAGGAAGCACTGCACAGGGTCTCTAACTCACAAGACATGAAAGGTGAAATGGTGATCACACCAATACAGAAAAAATCCAACATAATGCAGAACAGGTGTTCGAGCAAAAGGATCTGCCTATGGCCACTACTGACAAGCTCAGCGTAGACAGTGACATACACTCTAAGATAAACATCTCTATTAAAAATTCAGCAAGCTGTGGTTTTAATAGTGGTATACTAACTCAAATATCAAATGGCGTGGCTAGTATAATTAAATCACTAAGTAATCCTAAGACACTCTGCTCAAATGGGTTCAGCACTGAAGCTCAGGCGAAACTGTGGAAAACCCTAAAGGGAAATGATCATGCAGGAGGACATTCTAGCTTCCAATTTCGAAGACCTAGCGCAAAACAAAAACCACAAATAATACCGCACTCTTTTCTTAAGCCTGAAACTGAACATAGGATTTGCTCAAACAATCGGGAACAGATATTCTCAAACACTCCTTTCAAATTGACTGTTGCCCAATTTACGATTCTGAAGATTCCTATGATATTTTGAATACATTGAAGATTGTTCAACACCTCAAAGATTTAGATCAAACAGACTCACATGATTTAAAAATGGTTCAATTCATAAAAGATCAAACTACAAGTATAGAGTTCACTCATACGAGCTGGAGCTGGTGCTGGTGCTTATGAAACAATAATGAATCATAGTAATACTTTAGCAAAATGGTTTATTATTCTTAAAGCAGTTGTGCTTAAAAAATACCCACACTTCCTCAAAGCTACACATAAACACAGTCTATCTTCCATAAAGAATGCATCATTTAGTCAACTTTCATTATTTAAAGGGTCAGACAACCTAGTACCCAACGAGATTGGTAATCTTATGATCTCTGCTAATGAGGAGCCTAACTCGAGGAAGAACATCTGTCCCTCCGTTCAAAACTACAGATGCAATGGATCTTATACTATAAAACAATTTCCTGTAACTAAGTACTTCTGACGTAGACCATCATACAGCAGGTCCTCCTAAAGATCAGCTAAGGATTTGCTCATGGAACCGTTCAGACATAGAACGCTAACTGAGTGAGAATGATATTGAACTTAGGTTCTTTTAAAATACTTTTCATATTATTTGTCTGCGGGGACGCGGCAGAGTTCAGTGGCAGGGACACTGCTAGTTGTGCGTGTGTGTGGCTATATCAAGTATTTTAACTGCGCCTGTATTTTATTTTGCACATACACTTGAATAGTGTTTTATTTCCTGTACTTGGCGGCACCTACCTCTACTCTACTCCTAGCCCCGGTCCGACGCGGCAAGTGCCGTTGTGCGGAGGGCTTCTTGGAGCAGTAAGCACTTCCGGTCGGGTTAGCGCGCCAGTCTTTCGCGCCCCCACCAGTATTTAGTTTCTAGCTAATGCGTACGCGCAGCGGAGCGCGGCAGAGTTCAGTGGCAGGTACGCTGCTAGTTGTGCGTGTGTGTGGCTATATCAAGTATTTTAACTGCGCCTGTATTTTATTTTGCACATACACTTGAATAGTGTTTTATTTCCTGTACTTGGCACCTACCTCTACTCTACTCCTAGCCCCGGTCCGACGCGGCAAGTGCCGTTGTGCGGAGGGCTTCTTGGAGCAGTAAGCACTTCCGGTCGGGTTAGCGCGCCAGTCTTTCGCGCCCCCACCAGTACTTAGTTTCTAGCTAATGCGTACGCGCAGCGGACGCGGCAGAGTTCAGTGGCAGGTACGCTGCTAGTTGTGCGTGTGTGTGGCTATATCAAGTATTTTAACTGCGCCTGTATTTTATTTTGCACATACACTTGAATAGTGTTTTATTTCCTGTACTTGGCACCTACCTCTACTCTACTCCTAGCCCCGGTCCGACGCGGCAAGTGCCGTTGTGCGGAGGGCTTCTTGGAGCAGTAAGCACTTCCGGTCGGGTTAGCGCGCCAGTCTTTCGCGCCCCCACCAGTACTTAGTTTCTAGCTAATGCGCAAGCGCAGCGGACGCGCGCAGCGGGCGCGCCAGCGGCGCGCCAAAGGCAAGCCCATCTGCGCCCGTCCGAGCCCAGCCGGGACCAGGGGCCATGACCCCTGGTAGTTCTAAAAATAACAATGTTACCTACAGTGCTCAGACACTGCTCAATATGAGAGAAGTCACGGATACTAACTGTCTACACACGCTAATCCTTGCCAACAGTCCCTCCAGATGCCCCCACTGTGATTTTAAGTTTCAAGCTTACAGCAGAGATTTACCAGACACTGGCCTCCCCCCCAAAAAAATTCTTTTAAATTGCCGTTCTTTTCGCAAGCATTCAGTTGAACTATCACTTCTTATTGATGACCTTAAACCCGATGCCTTATTTCTGAAGGAGACATGGTTACAGGACGAAGTTGATCCAATTATCACTCAGACCCTACCTCCGGGGTACTTAATTCACAGAACGGACCGCAAGACCGGAAGAGGTGGAGGTCTGGCTATAATTTTTAAAGACAATTTTCGCTGCTGGTCCTCAGCTGAGGGGTTACCGGACTGCGAAAGCATGAATTTTTCTTTCGAATTGTCACCTATTAACACTCTTTCTGGTCTGCTCCTTTACCGCCCCCCGGGACCCATAGGTCAATTCCTTAGTATATTCCCAACTTTTGTGGCTAACCTAGCATTAATCCCAGCTAACTTTACAGTACTAGGGGATCTCAACATTCATCTGGATGACCCCTCTGACCATCTGGCCAAAAAGCTGCTAACAAGCCTCTCTGCACCTCAATTTAAGCAGAAAGGCTTTTCCCCTACGCATGTCAAGGGTCATCTCCTTGATCCAGTGTTTAGTAATGACCAGAATCTTTCGGTAGGGTCTCCAATTCCCCTCCCATGGACTGATCATTTTCTGATCCCTCTGGTCTGGGAGACCGTAGTGTCTTCTCTCCAAAATGCAACTCTGATACTAGAAAGGAAATGGTCAAATCTTTCTGTTAGCCAGTGGTCTTTATCGCTGGATGCCACTACACCCTCTCCTGTTTCCGACCCGGAGAGAGCCAACAATAATTTTAACTCATGGATCCAAAACTCTTTGGACACTCTTCTTCCCATGAAATCTTCCTATAAGAGATCCATACATAAACCGGTACCATGGTTCACCCCTAAATTAAGGGAGCTCAAACAAATATGCAGGAAACTGGAAAGGAGATGGAGACAGAATTTAACAGATGAGAGGAAAAATGTTTATAGAGAGGCTATTAGGAATTATAAGGCAGAAATAAAAATTGCCCAATCCTCATTTTATGAGGAGAGGATTAGTGCAGCCGCTAATTCTCCTAAAGAGATTTTCCGTATCGCTAAATCTCTTATTACCATTCCGCACAAATCCCCTAACTTAGAGGATGCTTTAGCTCGCTGTAACAATTTAGCAGAATATTTCCACCAAAAAATTCATCTGATCTGTCAATCTTTCCCCTCTGATCAAAGTGAGTCTATAGTGTTTAGTACCAAAAGCCCCCGCCCTGAATTACAATGTTCCTTAGTGGAGTTCCCCTTGATAGACGAGGTTGCCTTGAATACACTTATGTCTACGGTAACCTCGGGCTCTCCCAGGGACCCCGCTCCTCCGCAGCATCTCACTCGAGTTGTCGATGTTATTCAGCCAGTAGTTTTGAACATCATAAATGCCTCCATCTCTTCGAGCACGGTACCCCCTGATTGGAAATGTGCTCAGGTTAGAGCCCTTTTGAAGAAACCTAATTTAGATGTCTCCATTATGGCCAACTATCGACCTATTTCTCTCCTTCCCTGGTTGAGCAAACTGACTGAGAGACATATAAACGCTACTCTGGTCAACTATCTGGAGTCTAACAACCTGCTCCACGACTCCCAGACAGGATTCCGTCCCAGGCTTGGGACAGAGACGGCCCTTCTGGCAGTAACAGAGGAAGTAAGGAGACTTCTGGATCAGGGTGGCTCAGCAGCAATTATTCTGCTGGACCTCAGTGCCGCTTTCGACACTGTTGATCATAACATCTTGCTGGAGCGATTAAAAAATCTTGGAGTAACACACCGGGCTCTCACATGGATCCAGTCCTTTCTAAAGGACCGTTTTTTTCGAGTCTTCGAGGGTACCTTTGCATCAGATCAATGGCCTCTTAGCTGTGGGGTTCCTCAGGGTTCCTCCCTGAGCCCCACGCTCTTTAATACTTACATGGTGACTTTGGCAGAGATAGTACATCCATTCGGCATAAAAATTATTACTTACGCAGATGATACCCAACTGGTTGTGGCACTAGACCACCCGGAGGGTTCATCTTGCGCCCTGGGCAATTGCCTAGAGGCGGTAGCCGAATGGATGGACCTATCTCACCTTAAGTTAAATGGGGACAAAACGGAATTGATGTTCATGGGCAAAGCTCCATCACCTTCCCTGGCATTCTCATGGCCTATCTGTCTTGGCACTATGCCTGCCCCAAAGCACCAGATTAAGAGCTTAGGCATAAGGCTTGACAGTTTCCTAAATTGTAATCATCAAGCCACTACGCTCTCAGCTATATGTTTCGGCCTGATGAGGATGTTAAGGAAAATTCTCCCTTTGCTCCCTTTTCAGGCGCGAAGGATTATGGTGCAAGCCCTCATTTTGTCCCGCCTGGACTATGGTAACGCCCTGTATTTGGGCGCCCCCCAGGCTACCACTCAAAAATTACAAGTAATCCAGAACTGCGCGGCTCGCTTACTTCTCCAGATTCCTCGGAGACAATCAGCAAAACCTGCACTAAGGAAACTTCATTGGCTCCCAGTTAAGTCCCGAATTCAATTTAAGGCTATGTGTTTGGCGCACAGAGCCTTTTGGAAGACTGGTCCTGCCATCATCCATCCCCTCATCACCCCGTACCATCCTTCTAGGAGTCTTCGTTCCAGCTCCGCTTTCCGTGCTACTACAAGGAAAGTACGTAGGTCCAGATGGGGCGGTCGCTCCTTTCGTACAATGCTGCTAATCTTTGGAATTCTCTTCCTTCTGCTCTTCGAAGGGAATCCAATATGCAGTCCTTCCGTAAACTCCTTAAGACCCATCTCTTTAGTACCACTTACTAACCTGTCATGACACTGTCTGCCCTATCCTAAGCGCTACGAGGCCTCAGGGTAGTAATGCGCTATACAAATTTATTTTCATTCATTCATTTTCATTCATTCATTCATTCATTTCATTCATTCATTCAAGAGACATGGAAAATTGACAACATCAAACTGCAGAACTACTTTAGTTTGGTCTCGCCAGCAACTAAAGGCCAAATGGATAGGCTTAGTGGTGGTCTTTCGGTACTCAATAGAGATTTAACTTATACATGATTAATTACAGAACTGCTTTGATCTTAAAAATATATATTAGCTGTCAGAAGTAAGTTCTGTAGTAATTATCAATCCATCTTATAAATGTGTACATTTTTCCAAAACAAGCAGGAAACCGTGAACAGCTTCCACTACTACTTATCACCGTGAAGCTTTAAGCAGTCTAATGATTAATACAACTGTGCTAATAATAGGGGAAGTTGAATAATTATCTACTACTCTCAGATGAAGCGAATGATAATTAAGACACCACAGATCTCAGCTACAACATCCTAGCAGCCATCGTTAAATGGAAAAAACATAATTAGTATGGCAAACTAATGAGTATTTCAATACATGATTTTAGCATTTTAATGGGAGACATATAAATGACCAACCAGCTCAATTTACATTTGAGGCAGCAGGCAAAACTATTCTCGATTACACATTTTTACATATTCCTTAAGTCAACAAACTCCTTGATTAGAAAATAATTAACAAGACGGAAAGTGATCACCACCCGCAGCAAATCATACTTCAATATAAAATAAAAACCTAGCATCAGAATCGTGAAGTTCAGTAGATATAATGGCAGTGATAAGAGGAAAACATTATCTGGAACATCTTATTCAACACCAAGATATTAAAATTATGAATAAAGAATGTATCACCAAATGTAATAAATTTACTATCAGTGGAGCCTATGAGTCTACTTTTAACATAAGCATGTGGACATTTCTTATTGAATAATGTAAAAGTTTCTTTCTTGCACATTTACTTCAAGTCACAGGGATCAGAAAAATCAAAAAACAATATCTTCTACTATTCAAACCAGACTAAAAACCTACAGGAAAAAACAGCTGCAACTAGTAAAGGACTCTGAATCTGCAATGAGAAATAAGTGCTTAAAAATACGTTTAAAAATGACATTGCTCAAATGTAAGCATCCAACCAAGAATCTATGTGGACCGGCCTTATGTAAACTATAATCACAAGAAATGCACAACAATTCTGGTCCTTAATAGGCTTTGGCATAAATGTGGATAAAAAAGTTGTCATTGCCATATAACTTATTCAAGCTAGAAGGGCTATCTATCCAATCTGTACAGCAACTCAAACTCAACATCTACAATAACTGAAAGTGATACATCTAGTTTTTTAACCACAGACAAGATCATGGGATGGATTCTTAAAGATAGCAAAACTTCCTGTGAAGTTTTACTATCTTTAATAATCTGTCTGGTAACCTTGTGCTGAATCAACACTCAGTTGCAATTTTAAAGCTCAATGCAGAGCGTTGGAACCTACTGCTGACCTCTATTATTAATACAGTCATACATCATGGCCAGGTCCTACCAACTTGGAAAGGATCTTAGATTGATTTTTGTTTTGCAGAACATCTCCTTTCATACCTGGAAGATTATTTAGAAAGGGCAAACGTGATAACTTTCCATCAAACGTGCTTCGGGCTAACCTCTCCACTTAGGACAATATCATTGCAATAACTCTCTTAGCTCAAAAAGAAATCTCATCAAAGTCTAGGAACTTTTGTGTTTGCTTCATAGAATCTTCCACGCTCTTAATAAGGTGGATGGATACTGGATTTGGTCTAAATTAAACAGCTGTGGTTTGTAACCAGGTGTTCGAGGCATATGAGCTGCAGATCTCACACTGAGCATTAGATCGCCATCTGGTGTTGGGCTCGGATGCTTGCACCTTGTTGTTGTCTTGGAAGAAGTTTTTGTAGTCACGAGATAGGTGACTCCTCCCTTGGACGATAGTGCGCATGGGCATCGACTCCATCCTCAGATTGTTTTTTTCCGCCATTGGGTTCGGATGCAATTTTTGCGCACCGGTTCGAAACTTTAGTTTTGAAGCTTTTCAACGCGCAAAACTTCCAACAAACTTTCCAATCGACATCGAAATCTCGACGCGCCTTTCATCGATTCCTTTTCAGTCGTCGACGCGGGCCGCTGGGCCCATCGACGCCGTGAGGCCTACGGCTCATGGAAAGGACACCCTTTAGAAAATGCCCCCAGTGTGGAGCAAAATTCCCACACAGTGACCATCACGAGGTCTGTAACCTGTGCCTTTCGCCCGACCACAACGAGTCCAGCTGCCCAGCCTGCGCCTCCTTTCGATCGAAGAAAACTATTCGAGATCGTCGAGCTCGAAGGCACGTCATGGCGCAGAGATCAGCTCCGGAACCGGTGGACATCTTCGACGAAGGCCCAGATGTCCCTGAAGAAGATTCCGAGGATCTCCAGATCGTGTCAGAGGCAGAAGACTCAGACGACCCCATCACTCCTGGGCAACGAGTGAGTACTACTGCCCCTACCCCAACCCCCCCACCAAAGCACAAGGCACCGGTCAAGACTTCGCCCGTTGGCCCCAGTCGCGACCGAAAACACACTTCAAAAGCCCCGCCTTCGAGCCCGGCTCCGAAGAAAAAATTCAAGTCTTCCGGTACCTCGGCACCGAGCAGACCGCATGTGCTAGTCCCACCGGCACCTTCGGCACCGAAACCGAAAGAACACTCGGCTCCGAAATCGGCACCGATTCCTTCCACCTCTAAACACAAACCTGCCTCGAACACATCGAAGCATGGGGATAAGCCGGCGTCGAAACCTAAAGATCACGCCACAGCCCCTAAGCCAAAGCCTTCGGAACCGACAACCAAGCCTAAGGATTCTTCCACGCCTCCTAAGGCCAAAGAGCATAAAACTCAGCCACCACCCCGCTCGGAACCGAAAAAATCGGCGCCGAAACCAGTTATCCAAGAGGAGGAGCTTTTCATCCGGATCCTGTTGATCCTAAGCAAACAAAGATCCACAACAACCCTAAAAAAGGACATCTCACAGCTGTACCACGCCACAAGCCAGTACCTGTGGAAAAGGACTGTGCCACTTCACCTATGCCTCCTTCTTCCCCTGTCCTTCCATCTAACACCCCTCCTCTCCACAAACCTGTTACACCGCCTCAGCCTGTAACATCTCCACCACATACACCGCCTACATATGATTATCAAGATGACATAGGGGACGGTGGTGACCCTGATGACCCATTCACCGATCCAGATGACCCACCACAAGATCATTGGGATTACAATGATCCAATAGATCCCCCAGACCTCCCAAGCCCTCTACCATACCCAACAAAACTCTCTCCTCCGGATGATAATATTGGGTTTGGACAACTCATCAATAGGGCTGCTGTATTTCATGGGGTACGCATGCACACAAACGCACCTGAGGAGGATTTTCTGTTAGACACATTTGAACAGTCCCAAAAAACTGTACAAATATTGCCAATGATTAAAGGGGTTATTAAGCATGCTCCCGACATATTTAAAGATCCTGTGCGCGCCAGGATTCTTAATCCCAGGATCGATAAAAAATATAGGCCTGCCCCTGACGATCCTGCGTACATTAAAGGCCAGCTGCCTCTATACTCGTTAGTAGTCTCCAATGCTAGAAAACGAGCTAATTCACAAACCTCAGGGGACGCACCGCCCCCTGATAAAGAATCTAAATTACTAGACGCATCTGGCAAAAGAGTAGCTGCGCAGGCCGCCAATCACTGGCGCATAGCCAACACTCAAGCACTGCTGGCCAGATATGATAGGGCCCACTATGACCAGTTGGAAACCCTGTTACAGCACTTGCCTGACCAGTACAAAACTCAAGCAAATGACCTAATTCAAGAGGGCAAACTAATCACCAACGCGTCAATTAAGTGTGCCCTTGATGCAGCCGACACTGCCGCTAGGTCTGTCAATACTAGCGTACTGCTCAGAAGACATGCATGGTTGCGCATTTCAGGCTTCAAGCAGGAGGTCCAAACCACTATTCTAAATCAGCCGTTCAATCAAAACCAACTTTTTGGACCGGCTGTGGACACTGCTCTTGAAAAAATGAAAAAAGATACAGAAACAGCCAAGTCAATGGGAGCGTTGCAGTCTCCTCAACCGCGTGGCTCCTTTCGTCGCTCCTTTTACAGAGGAGCCTCCAGGAACATCAGCACAGATAGTTCATCTTCCTTTAAAAACACCACCCAAACATCCCCCAATAGGGGATATTTTAGAGGAGGTTACAGAGGGAACAACAGTAAAGGGAGAGGCCGAGGTAGCACCAACACCCGTACCTCCCCTGCTGCTAAACAGTGACTTCCCTCCACTTCCCCCCGACCATTCCACTCCTGTCGGGTGAAGAGTAGCACAGTTCCTACCTGTCTGGAACTCCATCACAACAGACAGGTGGGTGAGACAAATTATCCAATATGGTTACTGCCTGGAACTCACAGCTACCCCCCCCAAACATACCACCCAAGCAGCGTCCAATGTCCACAGAGCATCTTACACTTTTAAAGCAAGAAGTTCTCTCACTGCTTCAAAAGCACGCCATAGAGCCAGTCCCTTTACTGCACCAGGGAACAGGGGTTTACTCCCTGTATTTCCTAATCCCCAAAAAGGATGGGACCCTAAGGCCAATTCTAGACCTCAGACCCCTCAATCAGTATATACATTCGGATCATTTTCACATGATCACTCTCCAACAAGTGCTTCCCCTACTACAACAGGAAGACTTCCTTGCCACACTAGATCTCAAGGACGCCTACTTCCACATTCCCATACATCCTGCTCACAGGAAGTATCTAAGGTTCGTACTCGATGGACAACACTACCAGTTCAAAGTCCTTCCATTCGGGGTCACCACTGCTCCAAGAGTGTTTACCAAATGCCTTGCAGTAGTAGCAGCGCACCTACGAAGACAACAAATACATGTCTTCCCGTATCTGGACGACTGGCTCATAAAAGCCAGATCATTCAACCAGTGTATCCAACACACTCATCACACCATTCAAACACTACACAACTTGGGGTTCACAATCAACTATACCAAGTCGCACCTCCAGCCCTCCCATGTACATCAATATCTGGGGGCCACAATAAACACTTCCACAGCTCTAGCCTATCCCAGCCCAGCCAGGATAGCCAGTATACAAGCTCTCATCACCAAGTTTCAAATCCAACACTCTCTCCCAGCCAGAGTGTTCATGCAACTGATAGGCATGATGGCATCTTGCATCTTCATCGTACCTCACGCAAAGCTTCAAATGCGTCCCTTACAAGAATGTCTAGCACACCAATGGAATCAGGCTCACGGACAACTTACAGATCTGGTGTTGGTAGACAGCCGCACACATCGCTCTCTGCAGTGGTGGAACACAAAAAACTTGTCCAAAGGGCGGCCGTTCCTCGAGTCTGTTCCACAAATAGTACTAACAACAGACGCATCACTCACAGGATGGGGAGCACACCTGTTAGATCACACAACACAGGGCAAATGGACCACTCAACAAAGACTGCTCCACATCAATCATCTAGAACTGCTAGCAATATTCCTAGCTCTCAAATCATTTCAACTCCAGGTACAAAACAAAGCCGTCCTGATCCGCACAGACAACATCACGGCCATGTATTATATACAAAAACAGGGGGGGGAACACACTCTCTACACAGAACATTTGGAGGTGGGCCATCCCACAAAACATATACCTTCTCGCCGAACACCTACCAGGAGTTCACAATCAGATTGCCGATCTGTTAAGTCGACAGACACAACAGATTCACGAATGGGAACTACATCCACAAGTTCTTCTACCTTTTTTCCAGATGTGGGGCCAACCAGACATAGATCTATTTGCCACACACCAAAACGCAAAATGCCCAACCTTCGCCTCCAGGTTTCCACACCCACAGTCCAAGGGCAATGCGATATGGATGAATTGGTCAGGCAGATTTTCATACGCTTTTCCGCCACTCCCACTCATTCCGCTAGTAGTACGCAAGCTCCGACAACAGTCTCTAAAAATGATCCTAGTGGCTCCCACATGGGCACGCCAACCGTGGTTCACAACACTGCTGGAACTATCAATAGTCCCACACCAAAAACTACACCTCTCCCCATCACTACTAACGCAGAACCATGGAGAGATAAGGCACCCCGATCCAACTCAACTGAATCTTGCAATCTGGCTCCTGAGGTCCTAGAGTTCGGTTACCTTAACCTACCACCGGACTGTATGGACATCATTAAAGAGGCCAGACGCCCTACCACCAGAGCTTGCTACGCAGCAAAGTGGAAAAGATTCGCCATTTACTGCAATAACAATAATATCCAGCCACTACATGCCTCCATACAAAACATCATTTGCTACTTACTACATTTGCAAAGATGTAATTTGGCATACTCATCTATATGTCTTCATCTAGCAGCACTTGCCGCTTACTTACAAAACAGACAACACTTATCACTTTTTAGGGTCCCAGCAATCAAAGCCTTTATGGAAGGCCTTAAACGGATCATACCTTCCAGATTACCACCTTCTCCAGTGTGGAATCTTAACATCGTGCTTACTAGGCTCATGGGACCCCCATTTGAACCTCTGCATAAATGTGAACTTCAATTCCTCACATGGAAAGTAGCTTTCCTTATTGCAATCACCTCTCTCAGGAGGGTGAGTGAGATCCAGGCTTTAACCATACAAGAGCCATTTTTACAAATACATCGTAACAAAATAGTTCTCAGGACAAACCCAAAATTCCTTCCTAAAGTAATTTCTCCTTTCCACCTTAATCAATCTGTGGAGCTACCCGTGTTTTTTCAGAACCCGGACTCCGTAGCTGAAAGAGTTCTCCACACCCTAGACGTCAAAAGAGCTCTAATGTATTACATTGACAGGACCAAGTCATTTCGCAAAACAAAACAATTGTTTGTAGCTTTCTCTCCACCGCATAAAGGTAATCCCATCTCAAAAGCTGGGATTGCAAGGTGGATCATTAAATGTATCCAAATATGCTACCAAAAAGCCAAGCGCACATTATCAATTCCCCCTAGAGCGCACTCAACATGCAAACTAGGGGCTTCCATGGCATTTTTAGGGAACATTCCCCTAGAAGACATCTGTAAGGCAGCCACATGGTCTACAACACACACCTTCACTAAACACTATTGTGTTGATGTGCAAGCCAAGCAACAAGCTTCTGTGGGCCAAGCTGTTCTTAAAACACTTTTTCAAACTTCTGCAACACATACAGGTGACCACCGCTAGGGGAGATACTGCTGTACAGTCTATGCTCAGTGTGAGATCTGCAGCTCATATGCCTCGAACGGAAAATGCTACTTACCAGTATGCATCTGTTCTTGGCATGTAGAGCTGCAGATCCTCACACGCCCACCCACCTCCCGGGACCTGTATGTGTTCCAGTCCTATCTTACTTAGATATACACACATGGACATCTCTTTCTTTTCTACTAACTCCATCATTTCCCATTATGGCGAAAAACAATCTGAGGATGGAGTCGATGCCCATGCGCACTATCGTCCAAGGGAGGAGTCACCTATCTCGTGACTACAAAAACTTCTTCCAAGACAACAACAAGGTGCAAGCATCCGAGCCCAACACCAGATGGCGATCTAATGCTCAGTGTGAGGATCTGCAGCTCTACATGCCAAGAACAGATGCATACTGGTAAGTAGCATTTTCCTTACTACATTTATTGATCGAATTTTACAGCAACACATGGGTCAGAGTAAAACTGTGTGAGGAAAAGGGGCTCAGGCGGAAAATATTCACTCACAATGGCTTAAAACAAGGGTGCATTCTTGCGGCATTGCTTTTTACTATTTATGCAGCTGATCTAGCAGCTGTACTCCACCACAGTAACGGAGATATGTCACAATTAGCCAATATATCAATACCATTTCTAGCCTATGCTGATGACCTTGTCTTTTTTTCGACTACTCGGATGGGCCTACTCGACTTCATGCTTATTACATCAATAAAAATCTCCAAATAAATATCAAGAAGACAAAGGGTATGTCGTTCGGCTGTAGAAAGACAAAATGTACTTGGACCGTAGGTACTTAAATACACATATCAGTAAAATGAAAATTGTTCCCAACTATCTTGTTGGAAAGTTTCAATTCTATTAAGGACACGGAGGCGAGGATTATACTTAAACCCTCTTCGCTTTCGTAAACTAGCAACCTTCAATAAAAGACATCAGCTTTCATTTCTTTTTGAAAAAAGAGCGAAGAAATCATCTTTAAACCTCTTCTAAAAGAAAGCATTTAAACTAAAAGTTCTATGAGTCCTTGGGAGATGTCTCATTCACAACAACCAATAGTAACACATCTGTAGTCCACAGCAGCAGCCAATTTGGAACCCCGATTGCCTGTTATAGTCCTTTCTTGATCATGATCTCTCTCTCGTCGGGCGAGTCAGGCCTTTATCTATGCCTTTTGCCCCTATGACCAAAGATAGGAGTTAGGGTTGGATCTATACTTCATGTACAGACATAATTCTTAAAGATCTGCTTGTGAACATATTCAATCCAGTCTTAGAGCATACATTATTAGCGTACGTTATCATAAACTCTGTACTTACGCTCTAGGGAAGGATTCAAAACGGAAAACAGCTTCTTTCCCGGTGGAATAATCCTCGCCTCCGTGTCTTCAATAGAATTGAAACTTTCCTACACTATAGTTAGGAACAATTTTCATTCTATGTCAGGACCGGAGGCGAGGATTATGCTGGTTCAAAGCTTGCTCACCACCAAATGAGCCATATCCAGCACTGGCTTGAAGTAAAATCTCTTGAATGTATAATCTGTGGATCAATCTGCAGCATTCATAATGTCCTCTAGTCTTGCTCCTAGCCAGAATGCCTTAGAAGCCATGGCTCCTCTGGCGGAATGTGCCCCGAATGCGGCTAGGTCAATACCTGCTTCCTGCATTGCTCATCGTACCCATCGTGCAATGGTGGGAGAGGACACTGCTGCATGCAGTTTCCTCAGAGTAATCAGGAGTTGTCTCTCACCTGGGGGTCGCAACTCCTCAGACATTTGCTCGTACGTCTTTAGACATTGAACCACACATAGTTTTGGGGAGTCTGGAAAGGCTGGATACATGTTAGTCCTCATATTGGATTTCGTCCTCCTGCAAATTGTGAATGACACCCCTGAAGGGGAAAAAATCCTACCAGTTATATCCAGGGCTCGGACATCTGATACCCGTCTGCAAGAGACTAGGAACAACAGCATTGCCATTTTGGCAGAAAGTTCCTTTTGAGATAGGAACCTGTTCGGTTGCCAAGAAAGGAAAAGATTCAGCACCTGGTTGACATCCCAAAGCGCCGAGCACCTCGGGGCAGGAGGGATAAACAGTCTAATTCCCCTGAGGAGTCGGCAAACAAAAGGGTGCTCCCCCACTGGCGCGCCGTTCACTGAAGAGTGACCTGTAGAGATGGCGCACCTAAATGTGTTGATAGATCTATACACCAAACCTTCAGTGACCAGATCCGCTAAAAAATTCAAAATGTGAACAACATCTGTGACCACGGGATCCAAACCCGTTCGCAGACACCAATCTGTCCAAGCTGATTTGTACCACTTGACCATGCTGTCTGCCCATGTCTTAGAGAGGAGCTCTTCAGCTTGGCTCGAAATCCCTGGGATCGACCATCGTCTTCTGTAATCTGCCATGCCATCAAGGGAAGGGAGCCCTTCAGTACTAACTGGTGGGGAATCCGATCTGGATAGAGAAGGATGTGAGGAAACTGGGGGAGTTGGATTGGAAAATCCCAGGAAAGTTCCAATAGAACTGGAAACCACACTTGAGACCTCCAAATCGGAGTGACCATGACCACTTCCGCGTGCTGGCGCCGGGTCTGGGTCGATGCTCGAGTGATCATAGCGAAAGGGGGAAAGGCATATCCCTTCTCTCCCCCCAATCCTGCAAGAAGGCATCCGTCACGGCCGCGAGAGGATCCGGTCTTGAGCTGAAAACCCGGGACAACTGGTGGTCCAGCCGAGATGCAAACAGGTTCACAGAAAACTGACGCCATGTTGCCTGTAACTGTGCAAAGACCCTCGGATCCAGTTTCCAAAGGCTGGAGTCCCGCAGGTAACGGGAGTGGCAATCCGCCACCTGGTTGGCCTGTCTGCTGTGACTGAGACCTGATGGTCTAGGCAGTATTGCCAAAAGCTGGTTGCTCGGTCCAAAAGCACTCTAGACCGTGTGCCCCCAAGATGGTTGCTGTATCTGACTGCCGACACATTGTCCATCTTGAGCAATACACATGAATGAGCTCTGTCCTTCGTCCAACATCGGACTGCAAACGATCCGGCCAGGAGCTCCAAAAAGTTGATGTGCAGTTCCTGTTCCTGGGGAGACCACGACCCCCTGAACCCCCCCCCCCGGAAAACTTGCCACAACGTGCGCCCCATGTGTATCTACTGGCGTTTGACTCTATGATGAGGTCTGGAGCAGATCCGAAGATTGCCCTCTCATTCCAGTCCTCCATGTGTGAGAGCCACCATGAAATTTCATCTCGCACCTCATCTGTAAGGCTGACCGTCTGAGAATACGTAAGACCCTTGTGCAGGTGTGATGCTTTCAGTCGCTGCAAAGCCCGATAATGCAACAGGCCCGGAAAGATGGCCTGAATATAGGAAGACAGCAGCCCGACTAGGCGGACAATCTGGCGCAGGGAAGTGCGCCGTAATTCGTGTCGAATCTTGGCAACCTTTCGTGATGACAGGCTGAGAGTGGCAGTCAGAGTTGATAGTGAACCCCAAAAATGTTGCGATCTGGGATGGAATCAGAAGGAATTTCTCCTGTTTTACTACTAATCCTAACCCCTCCATGAGGTCTAAGGCTGCTTGCAGCTGGATCGACAGTTGCTGAGGGCATTGGGTCATGAAGAGCATATCGTCTAGGCAGACGATGAGGTGGAAGCTTTCGCTCGAAGGTGCTCCACCACTGGTTTGAGGACCTTGGTGAAGCACCAAGGAGCAGAGGACAGCCCGAAAGGCAGACTTGAAAATTCAAACGCCTGCTGACGCCAAAGGAACTGAAGGAAACGCCGATGCAGTGGGACAATGGGGACCACCAAATACGCGTACTTGAGGACGAGACGGACCATCCAATCCGATGGTTGCAGGACATCCCTTAGGAGGTGAATACCCTCCAACTTGAAATGCCTGTATACCAGCCATTAATTGAATCCCTGCAAATTTATCACTGGCCATTGACCCCCATCGGCCTTGTCCACGAGAAAAATATTGCTAACAAACCCATGGGGATGGATTGAAGTTGGCTGGATAGCTCATTTGGTTAACAGAGCTTGAACCTCGGTGTCTTATCAACACTTCTTCTGTCGCAGAAAACTGGATTGTATGGGGTCATGACGCCTGAAAGGGGGTCCCATAAAATTCTATGTGAAAAACCTGGACAGTCTGTAGGACCCATGCGTCCATCGTGAGAGCTTGCCAAGCCTCTGGAAAGGACGCTAGTCTGCCCCCCACATGTGTACTTGAAGAAGGGAGAACACTCACCAGAATTTGAGTTGGCGGCATGTCCTCTGGAGCCTTTCCCACGGAACCGCTGTGCCCTGGTGGGGTAAAAGTTCGCAAAGCTGGTTTGGTCCTAGTAACCATTGCCTCGACTGGAGCCTTGCCCTCTGGAGTAGGGTTGGGAAGCAAAGCGGCCGGCCGAGCGGCCCCTACCACGGCCGGCCTCTTGGAAAATCCGGGAGGGGAACACCTTTTTAATGGACGTTTTGGGCTTTGACCAACGAAGTGAAAGTATTAACAAACTTTCCGAGTTCCTTGACAAAGGGTTCTCCGAAGAGACCCCCCCTGGGCCACCGCTCCCGACCTCCGATACGGCCAGATCGCTAAGCTTGGGATCCACCGTTATCAGGAAAGACAGTCTGCATTCCGTGGATAGGGCGCAGTTGGCATTACCCAAAAAGATAACTGCCCTCTCTGCCCATCCCAAAAGAGTCTCTGGGGAAATCGTGGCAACTGAGGCTTTGGCGTCCTCTGCCATATCTAGTATCTTCATCAAAAGGTCCGCTGCGTCTCAAAGCTTGTCCTGGCAAGCCCACCAGGAGCAATCAATACCTTTTTTAGTGTCCTTCATAAACTTAGTCAGGAATGTCGCCATTTTTGAGTCAATTTCAGGCAATTGGGCCATCTTCCCCTCAAAACTGGGCTTCGGGCATTCTGCTCTCCAGCAGCTATGCTGTTCATTTTCCAAGGGCTTGCGTAGGCAGTTGGCCACGTAGTGTGCTACCTTGTTGCAGGGGACCCATTCCGCGGACCGTGGGTGTAGAATCTGGTCCGGGTCCAGCATGTCAGACTGTGTTTGTCCAAAGGGTACTTCACTGGGAGGGGGGATGGGCGCCATGGTCTAGATGATCCTGCCTCCCCATCAGGGGGTCTGGAGACACTGGGGGGGGCTTCTAATTTCACTCTGGGGCTGAAGGAGCCAAGGTCAGGAGGCTTTTTGCCATGAAGGCATGTTTTAAGTGCTCAAAGGCATCCAAGTCTACCCCCACCTCCCGGGGGCGCTTCGCTGGCACAGGTTCCAGATCTAATGGAGCTGGAACTGGCATCGAGGAAGGGTCTGGCACATCTAACTATGCCTGCGGTCTCTTGGCGCACTTGCACCGAATGAGCTGCGCGAGGCGCTCCTCCATAGGGCCCAGCGCCTCATCAACCGCCCGATATATTGAGGCATTCGCCGCATTATAAAATTCATGGTCCCAGGGGAGATAGCCCAAAGGATCTTCATAGACTTTGTCTGTGTGCTCCATGATATAGGAGTAATTAGGTCTTCCCCTTAAAGTAAAATAGGTAAGGATAATCTTGCCTTTCACTGCTATTCAGGTTGCACCCTCCGTGAGGGGGTATTAGGGTAGACTAAGGCTGCTTTTGGAAGACTGAGGGAGCAGTCACAGGGATTTTGAGTGGTCAATGCCGCACCAGAAAAGGGTCTATGCCCTGGGAACACTCCCCTTGGTGCCAAAACTATCTAAAAGGGAGATTTCTATAGATGCCTGGGAGCGTGCTCCCTTAACTTTACTCCTTGCAATTATCGATGCGAAGTACAGACCCCTGGGGCGTCAGCAACGAGAATACAGACCCTATGTAGGAGCACAGGGCGTCGGCTCCGATACGAGCGAGGGGCAAGTCTTACAGTACAGACCCCAGAGAAGGGGCGTCTAATTCCAGGCAAAGGCTCCGGCAGGCACAGCACCCTGCTCGCATTGTATCCGGTCAGTTTTGTAAGTGACAGGAATCGCCCACCCGATGGTGAAGCCGCCGGAGTCACAGCGCCATCTGGCGGGCGGCGGACTGCACCGCGCCGCTGCACCGTAATTGTCGGCCGCGAAGGAGCAGAAAGACGCTCCCACGGCCTGAGACGATATTCGCAAGGTTCGCTGCTAGAAAAGATAACACATAAACAATTCCATAGAAATAACCATCAAATCAGGTCAATGACATTCACAATACACATAAACGGCACTAAGAAGGAAAACCCGACTTAACAACGGGCTGCGAGCAGCGAAGAAAGAGGGAAATCACGGTAAAGGAAGGACTATAACAGGCAATTGGGGTTCCGGATTGGCTGCTCCTGTGGACTACAGATGTGTTCCTATTGGTTGTTGTGGGAGCCATCTCCCAAGGACTCGTGGAACTTTTAGTTTAAATGCTTTCTTTTAGAAAAGAAGTTTAAAGATGATTTCTTCGCTCTTTTTTCAAACAGAAATGAAAGCAATTGTTTTTTTTATTAAAGGCTGCTAGTTAATAAAAGCGAAGAGAGTTTAAGCATAATCCTTGCCTCCAGTCCTGACATATAAGAATTACCTTGGAATTATTGTAGACAAAAAAGTCAATAGTAGTACATATATAGAACATCTACAAAATAAAACCTCTCTATTAGCAAGCAGAATAAAACGATTCTCTCAGAAATACTGAGGAGGAACAATGGGTCCAACCTTAATGGCCGTATGAGACAAACTGCTTCCAGTCCTTACCTATGGTTGCCTAATCTGGAAACCTAACAGTATTGGGAAAATCAAATGTCTCTATATGAACTAGATTAACAACTATTCAATTTAAGAAAATCCACTCCTCAAAGCTTTCTAAGACTGGAACTCAGGTTGACTCCTCTGATGGCTACCATAACAAATCAATTAAATTACTATCTGGATTGTCATTCAGCTGGCAACAACTTTCTAAAGTCTATTATTAAGATTGAGCTGATCAGAGAAAATTCAAAAGTGGTATTGACTGAACAAAGCTTAAGCAAAGTATTATTATCTAACAATATGACTGATTTGAAGGAATTAAGAAAGATGCCAAGATCAGCTCACAAATGACTTTTAAAATGAGAAATTAAAAACAATTTGTTTTAAAATGGATGTTGAGTAATCAGCAGCATACAAAAATAGTACCTATCTCACGAAAACCTAAACCTTGCAGCATCAACCATATTTGGGATATAATATTTCCATTGAAGCAAAGAAAGCCTGCTTGCAATTTAGCTTGTTGTGTCTTCATTTCATGAATGTGATGGATCCTGAAACCAACTGGTAAAAACTGACATTTGTTGACTTTGTAATCTGGATCAAGAGTCACTGGAATATGTATTTTGTTTATGGCCAGCACTCTTTAACATACATTGGAAATGCCTACGGTCAATCATCCGTGGGGTAAGAATCAGAACAATCTCTGAAGCTATATCTTTTTGCTTTAAGGGCAGTTCACCTAAAACATAAGATATATACCAACATTTTTAGAACTGACTTTAAAATTTTATAAGCCAAAAATAAATAAAAAGTTTTATTATTGTCTGAACATACACAAATGTATCTTTTTTTGCTGCATGTTTTTAACATTTGTATATGGTTTTATTGTAAACTTTAAACAATACCTTTTTCTATCAAAGGCTTAAGACAGCGGAGCTGTCCATATAAGGTTGTCTGTGGGATTCCACTGTGGGAGTGACCTTTCAGTGGGTTGTACCAGTCTGTGATAATGAGTGTTTGTGTACTTGTAGGTAAATATGTGTCTCTATGGCAGCTCGTGTGGTATTGTGTTTTTAAGTTGAAGCCTACCAGACAGCGCAGCTGTGTGTTTGCCAAAGACATTTGGACATTCTGAAAGCTTCCCTGGGACTGCATTCTTTCCATTGCTTATGATTGGCTTTGTGTTTGCTTTCTATTTGTTGGCTTTATTTGTTTTAAGCTGTCCAGTATGTCTTTGTCCGTCTCATAGACCAAAGCCTGTTTACCTGGATTCTTGTATTCTTCTACAAGTGCTTGCTTTCTGTAAACAGGCCTTTAAATTTTGTTCTTGTCATATTTGCTGTGAACAGGAAGCTTGGTGTTTACTTTTCTTTCTCTAACTTCAAAGTTAGAGGATTTATGTGACAGTCTTGCTGGTTACTGTGGGTGGGAAAGAAAAGGCTTTTTTTCTAGCACATACATTCCTTTAAGGACAGAGGGACTCAGATTTATAGACAAGTGCTGTCCACTGACAGGTCACTCCCACAGAGGATCTTATAAGATTCTTTAACCCCTTCTCAGTTAGGAGATATCCATAGAGGTTGTCTTAAATCTCACTTGCTTTGAGAGGTCAAATGTGAACAAATCAGGCTACGTTTTGCATGCTTTCAGTATCTTCAGCATTTATTAGTGCCTTTGTGTTATTAAATGTCCCAGAAACCATGCTATAGAGTTCATAGTTCTCACCTAGCTCTGTCAATTCGCTTTATGATGTTGATGGGCGATTGAAGCTTTCATCTGAATATTTGGAAACATATCTGGGAGAGAGGTGGCATTGATTAGGCTATCTTCCCTCCATGAAGGGGACTTTCGTGAGCTATGTTCGACAAGTAAGCCATCCCTTTGTCATTGAATAATCTATCATGTGTTTTAATTCGGTCTATGCAAAATCAATCAATGGTTGCAAAATCAATCAATGATTGTGATCCAGGTTCCGCTGTTTTTATGGACATTGTATCCGTGAGCTTTTACTTTTGGTCCTTTCACTCTCATTGGCATATAGATTAAACAACACAGAGTAAAAGACACCTGGTAAATAACCGATGTAGTTAAATACCACAGGTGCTTTGTTACAGTAAAATTCATTAGTGGCTGCAGCGGTTGCCTAATTAACAGATGCAGTACAGTACTGTTATGCTCAGGTGCAGTGACAGACACTAATATTGAGTCTCTTGGATGTTAAACCCATAAGAGTTGATCAAAGTGGAATAGCTCTCCAATGACACAATCTCTCTGTTCTCTGTGTACTACAGATGTACCACACCACTTGATATCCACCAATATCAGCTTGATGTAAACACCTGTAATCTCCTTGTTGCAACTCAACAGTGTGCTTATTTAATGTCAGTACAAATGTGAAAGAACTCTTGAAGACTCTCACACTCTGGGTCTCAAATACTTTGGAGAGACTTTGAGCTGTCAAGTTGGATGTTTTCTAAGTTTGGCATTTGAAATTGTTATTTAAAGATTACAGTCGCAGCTGCAATACTGTCTGCCTCAGAGAACTTAAGAGGATGTCATTGGTAATCGACCAGCAACTGTTTGTGTCTATATTAGCCTAGAGTTTTGAACACCTGGACTCTTCACAGTACAGCTGAGAAATTGCTATGCATCTCTTAGAGGATCACAGCCAGTAGTCCCTGTTGTTCTACCTTCTCTCTATCGACATGGAGCTGAAGCAAGCTTTTCTGGCCTTGTTGGCTTTTCTTCTCTCATTCCGTTGCTGAAAATGTGTTTCTCTTCTTAGGTTATAATAAGTTTATGTTTTATATGAAAAGCTGGGGGCAAAACCTGTTAAGAATTTGTCATCTGCCAATCAAGCTGTGGGGCTCTGCTGTGTCACCAAGCACAATCCTTCAGTGTTTTGGAAAACCCTTTTGAGCAGGTTAAACCTTGTACCTCATGTAAGAACTAAGCAGTTTCCTGCTGTCCTTTCTTTTCAGCCTTGGATCACTCCTACAGTCATCCAGTTTGCAACCAGACAGAACCCATATATTCTACATATTGACCTCCTCTGGTTGGATAATGTGTTCTTGCTGATCTAAATCAGTCTTCCACCTATTTTTTCTTACCCTGCTACAAGTGATCTTGTCCTCTAATTCTCAGCAGGCCTATTGACCCTTTTTGATCTAATCTTTCTGGTTCTAAGACCTGATTCACCTTTAAGCTAGAGGAGGTGTAGTAGCGATCGTTTGATGGCAAAGGCCAGGTCATTCTCTGAGTTCATGCCACAGTTCATGGAGAATTGTTAGCTGTGCAGCCCTATACTACAATACCATGTCTGCCACAGCTATTCCCCTATTATACGTGGATTTGTAACATTGATTCAATGCTATTCTGCAGCGCCACCCTTCCATAAGTATCCCCGCAGGGTTCCTTCCAGTTTAGTTAAAAAAGCTTTTGGGGGGAGGTGTGTGTAGGGGTAATTCTGCAGCTGATGAAGAACTCTGGGAAGAGAGACCATCTTAAGAATAGCTGATTGGCCCAGGAGTGATCTGAGTAGGTCAGACCAGAATAATATGTCCGCCTCTAATCTATCTAACGGGATGAATGTTGCTATACCAGGCTTTCCGAGAGTCCAGGGTGATGTTGACCCCTAGGTATCTGAACCTACCCACAGTATGTCTAATGTTTCTGGCCCACACCAGGGCAACCGGTTGGTCCCTAATCACATATGCGGAGAATCTGTAACAGGCGAAGGCCGGACCACTACAGGTCCACCAAGAAGACCAGCATGTCACAAGCATAACGCGTTATTCTATCCTTTATTCCCGGGGCCATTCAAATCCCCAGATTTGCCCGTCAACTCAAATCCATTACACCAACTGCTCTATCTCCAGGACACAAAGAAGTGGAAAGAGGGGACATCCTGCTGGGTACCCAGTCTAATCTGAAGTCATCTGAAATAACCCTTCCCATCCTGACATGGGTTCTAAGATGTGTGTGCAGGAGTTTGATGTATCGACAGAAACTAGGGCCCAGGTTGTATTTCCTTATGAGGGGAAAGGGATAATCCCAACTTACCGAATCAAAGGCTTTCTCGAAGTCCACTAGGAAGAGTGCCACCAGGCCTTCAAATTTGCCACTCACAGCTAGGGCATTAATTACTCTACTGATATTATGATGGTGTCACCCGTCCCGGCATAAAACCGTATTGGTCTTGTGACACGAGTGTAGTTATAACTGTAGTAAGGTGGTTTGCCAGGGCCTTCACCAGTATTTTGGCCTTTACATTCAGTAGGGAGATCAGGCTGTATGACGAACACTGCTCCGGCTGTCAGCCAGGTTTGTGAATAACAACTATCTCAGCTGTAGATAGATCCACTGGTAGATCCTTGTAGTGCCACATTTGTCAACATGGTTGCTAGGTGAGAGACTCTTGTGGTGGTAGTATGTGTTTGAAAAAACTCCCCCGGATACCCATTGGGTCCAATTGTCCCAAGGCCTCATTGATTTTGTCCTCAGTGAGAGGTTCCTCTAGAGAAGCCCACTCGGTAGAGCTCAGGCTCCTGATGGAGAGGTCCTCGAGAAATATAGCCATGTAATCTCCTGACAGTATTCTCTCCTCTGAGTATAGTTTTGTGTAGTAGGAAGCAAACTCCTCGGCTATGGCCTCGTCTCCCCTGAGAGGGGGTCCGTCCTCCACCACAATGATTGCTATCAGGTTTCATTGTGTCCTGTTTGAGCATAACCAGTGTAGGGTTCTGCTCGCTTTTTTACTCTACTGGTAGATGCATCTTATTGTCACTCTCCATGCCTGTTTGGCTTTGTCTAGTTGCGTTTGCCTACATGTTCCCTGAGTATAGAGGAGGTTGCAGTGAGTGGTTAACTACGGCAAAACCATCAATTGATGTTCGATCTCCAGGATGCAAAATTGTAAGTCTCTGATTGTTTCCTGCTTCCTTCTCCCAACCCAGTCTGATAGCTAATAAGTTCACCTCGCTGGGTGGCCTTGAACAGCTCCCATAAGATAACAGGAAAGGTCACAGAGTTAATATTGGTTCAGAAGAAGGATTCTATAGAGACAATTAATTGACATTTGTGGTCTGGGTTTGCTAGCGACCATGGATCCAAGTGCTACGCTGCTCATTTTGTTGTGGGTCCTATTCTCCAATCAGGTTATATGGGTAAGTGATCAGAGAGTCCACGGGCAGGATCTGACTTTCTGCCACCCAATGGATATCCGAGCTCAATATGAGAAAATAATCCAGTCAGGAAAAAGTTTCATAAGCTATTGAATAAAAGGAATATTCCCCTCTTGTGTAGGTGTAGTGCCCGCCATGGGTGCATGAGCACCAGGGTGGCCATGAACCTTGCCGGGTAGTCGCCCCCGCTGTGGGAGTTCCCACTCCTCCTTGATCGTTCCCATTCCAAATCCACTACCCTGTTAAAGTGACCACTGATAAGTCTTTTTCCAGAGGGGAACTGTGCTAGCAATTTCCCCACCGTTTCTAGGCGGTTCTCATCAGGGGTAGGGGGGCATGTATCTATAGTACCACAATGGAGTCCTGTGTAGCAACCTGGTCACTCCCAAATATCTACCTTGTGGGTCTTACCAGATCCCTTAACAAAACAGGCATGAAGCTCCCTTGAAAAGCCCATCCGAGCCAGCAAGGGGCAGTGGTTGCGCATGAGGAGGGTTTCTTGGAGGAGGAGCTGTCCGGTTTAGGCCGTTTTGCCGCTCTCAGGTGTTCCTCACATTTAGTCTGGAGCCCATTTAAGTTCAAGGAAAGAACTTTCACGAGGCCTACTTCAGCCCCAAGGGTCATGGGCATAGCAATCTGGACTGGGCGGGGCCTGGGAGGAGAAGGGTCCTCTGAAGCAGGAGTGTTGTGATTCCCTGACATTAGTTGGTGAGACAGAAGGTAGATTTTGGGCAATATTGAATATTTACCTTGTCTAATCCTGAGTTGATATGAAAGTTGCATGAAATTCATTACAAGTTTCTCCCCCCCCCGCCCCCCCCCAAAAGCAGTCAAGCTACTGAAAAGTACTGTTGTCAATGAAAGCAAGCAGCATCAGTATGGGTGTTTATCTGGAGAATTTTACACTTGTGAGTGAAAAGCTTGTTACTTGTAATCCCATTTGCCTGTCACAGGGTCTCTCCCTAAATCCATAAATAGCAGACAATCTATGCGCAAATGCAGGATTCATGAAACGCCATTAATTAACAAATATTTTTACAAAGAAGACATGACTTTGAGACATTTTCAATGTAGATGTGCTTTTTGGGTTTTAAAAAGGAAATCCAATTAGCTAAATTTACAAAGCTATACACCATTGTATCAGACATTGTTATGAACTAAAATATGGTAATTGTAGTCGCTAATAGGCTAGCCACATATTGTGCTAATTAGACATTGCTCTTTTAAGGAACACCAGAGGCTGCCAGACTTTTCATCATCTTGTGCAGGGTCAGTGAGACAGTTCATTTTGAAGGAACTACTGACTTTATCACCTTTTCACCAAAATCCCTTGGCAGCAATGAATCACTGTTGCTGTTAGAACTCCTCAGTAGCTCTAGAGAAGATGGAACATCAACTATGCCCCTCTGGGTTCTAACCTTCTCACTGGCATTGGTGCCCAGCCTCACAGAGTTGTACGATGGACAGGAGGATCCCTTTTAGCACTCATGGCACTTGATGTAGAAACTGACACCAATGATAAAGAACCACCAGATGCTGATAGGGAAGCTGAAATTCTTGCCTGACTGGATGCAGAGAGGGAGCACTTGTGACTCCGGTTTGAGGGTCCTGAAAGAGATGTAGACCTGGTCACATCAGGAGCCAAAAAATAAGCCAAAGAACACCTCCCCCTTTGGCCGAGGCAAATTCCCTCCCTATCCCTGAGGTGCATGTACGGAATCTCCATGTAGATTTTGCATCTTGTGATGGAGTAGGAATCTGGGAGACAAACAACACAAACATAATTTTTGTCCTTCTAGGACTTCTTTCCTCTGCACAAGGGGCACTGCTCAATAATAGGCAGCATGGTGCTCAAAGGAAAAAGGTGAGAAGAGAAACAATGCAGGAAAAAGGTTCTCACCTCAAAAAACTCAAAGAAAATCACAAAAGACATCAGATGATGATGCTAACCTTCACTCCACAAAAACACAAGTTTTCAGATAACAAAACCGCCATGAATAGTAAATAATGTTAGGTAATCCTTCCCTGATGACCCAGAAAAAGGCAACCTGCCTCATTGGCCCTGGCTGCCTCGAGAGTTCCTGAAAGATGCAGTGTCTAATGTTCAAGTGTGTGCTGTTAAAGTCTACATTGTCACTGACTTTGAGGTTTTACAAAGGGTGCATGCAGTACAGTAGTATTTTCAGCCGAATAAATTTGATTGTCAATTAACTTACTGAAAACGATTTTTTGAGAAAAAAAATTGTGTTTTAGGGATCCCTCATGTCAGTGAAGATATTCAACTGTTAATGAATATCTGAGAGAATCCCATGACAGAAAATAAGAAGAAGATACATTTAAAGTCCTGACATTGATATTTTGTTTGTGATGCCCAACATTGGGAGAAAAAAAGGATTTTAAACAGTAGTAGAGGGGAGGGAGCAGTAGATGGAGAGAGTGATAGCCTCCCTCCCCCCAGCCACAACAGTAGTGCTGCACAACTCACAAGACACGAAAAAATCACTGAACCTGAAGGGCAGACTCTCGGAGGGGATTCCTTTATGGGAAGAGAACCAGCTCTCCCAGGTGACCTGCCTGAAGGGATTTTGCTCATGGTACTCCATTGGAATCTCCAAGTTGGGAAATGTGATGCAGGGTACATCTATGAAATCATTCTCCACATTGCAAGCGGAATTTGAAATCCACCGCAGTCAGTTCTTGCGGTACTTCCAATTGCACCATGCATTGACACCTTACGTGGGAGACCTGGTGAAACCATTGACAACCAGCCACCTAGACAATAAATTACTGGGGGAAGACCTAGGTCACCAGAAGATTTCACAACTTTACAGAACCCTTTTACCCATCACTCCTGACACATTCCCGAACCTCTAGGAGGCCCGGGAATCGGATCTAGGCCAATTTGAAGAGGAGGACTGGAGGGAAGCCCTAGCTTCACCATGAGAGGCGGCAATTGCAACACAGTTTAGGCTTATTCAGGTGCATTATTTCCTTCGCACATACTGGACGAGATGCAGGTTGTGGAGGCAGGGACTGGTGCCCTCCCCGAGATGTCTCCGGAGTAGGGAGGAGACGTGCTACATACAGTGTGGTCTTGTGGGGTGTTGACCCCCTTCTGGGAGGGGGGTGCTTTCTATAATTGGGAAAGTGATGGGCTAGCGTATGCTGAGAGACCTGAAGCTAGTGGTACTGCATATACAGGCAGACGTAGACTTTAACAGATACAAGATGACCCTGCTCTGGATTTCTCTATTGGTTGCCAAAAGAGCATGAAACACTGGAAAGATGAAGCACCCCCCCCCCACTTTTGAGGGGTGGAAAAAAGGACTAGGCTCCAGCATGAGTTTAGAGGGCCTGATATATACGGCTCGAGGCTACCTGCACAAACATCTGAAGATTTTGTGAGACTGGGTCCAATATAGGGGAATCCTTCTGGAATCCACAGGACTCAACCGTGGTCCATGGATGACTAAATCATGACTTCGTTTGATCCCAGCACAGGAAACTGGCTTGGGATCTAAGGGAGACAAGAGGGGGGAAGAAAAGGGGGAAGAGGGACTGTTATTGCGTGAATTCTGTACAGTGGATTACTGCATCTGAGAATGCTATATGTTTGTGACCTTGACTATGGAGAAAAACGTAATAAAATGTTTTCCCAAAAAAAAAAAAAAAAATCTACCTTGTGACAAAAAAAATGATTGTCACTTCTTTTTCTAAGATAAAATTCACCTTTTCTTGTGTCCTTAATATTTCTGTTGCTTGATTTTGATTTCTTAAACATTTTTTTAAGTTAATTTTATGGGTATATGTGTATCTATATTTTGAAAATGTTAAAGAAGGTACACGATTGTCATAGATTTTTTTTTCTTCTTCTAGGACCTATGTCAGTTGGTTAATGCTGATGCCCCATATTGGCTTGTTGGGATGACTGAAATGACCAGGACTTTTGGACTTGAATTACTTGAATCTGTCCTAAATGACTTTCCCCAAGTTTTCCTTCAGGTATTTTTCTAATAATCATATACTATTTGTATTTTTGTTTCTGTAGACCTCACTTACTTTGAGGCGCTTTGGCTTTAGGGCAGCAAATAAGGAAGAGAGCTAATCTGAGAAGAGAAAAATAAATGTTATTTCCTCATGTGGCCGGATGGCATTGATTGTTAGCAGGACAGAGTGCCTGTGAGAAGGAATGACCAGGAATATCTAGTCAATAGACACAAAATGTATTTGTGGTATAAGATTTCACATTCTGACAAAAAAATGCATAGCACTTTTACGTAAATGTGTTACTTTCGAGCCTATGCAAGGTGTGGCAGATCAGGACACATTATCATCATTTTTCAGTCTTGTAATGAGACAGAATGCTGCACTTTAGATTGTTAATAATGTTTTTTTAGGTTTCAAAATAAAGGTATTGCTTTAGTTCACACGCCATGAAATATATTGTGATGCATTGACTATATCATGCAAAAATGACCAAATCTTTCGCAACATCTTCAACTGATGGAAACAAGAGATGGCAGCAGAGTTAATGTACTAAAGGTGGGTCCTATTTTGAATCCCTGGAGTTGTAAGCAAAAAACTGGGTTGTGAGACTCCACTAGAAAGCTGGTTCTTCCTGCCTTGGCTTTGTAACCATTCAATTTTTAGACAGCCCTTCATCCCGACACACTCCTAAATCTAAACTAAGCAGACTCTGAGACAGAAGTGTAAAGTTGACAGCCTCAAGACAAGCCATAGCATGGTCTGGTATGAAGATGGCTACAGGTTTAAGGTTGAAGTTAAAGGTTTATGTTAACATAGATCAGGGAGACCAATGATCCCTGGAAACTACACAATTAGTCCACTGAAAAAGAAATAGACTGTTGGGAAAATGCTTGACAGGGTCCTGATGGAAATGATTTATAGTGGGAGAAGGCATGGCCATTATACCCCTCAATGCTAAGGGCCTGATCTAGATCTCGGTGGACGGTTTACTCCATCACAACAGTGACAGATATCCCGTTCGCTGAAATATAAATCCCATAAGACATAATGGGATTTATATTTCGGCTACCTGGATATCCATCACCATTTTATAACCCGTCCGCCGAGATCTAAATTAGGCCCTTAAACGCTCTCATTCCTGATCTATTAAGTTCATCAGAAAATTATTTTAAAATTAATTCTATGTATCTTGCTTGCCTTATCACCCAGCAGTGGATCTAACAGTCCTCTAGCTACAGTGAAGTCTCTAAGACATTTTCTTTCCTTTAAGGAGAGTGATAAGCCCTATGAATTCCAGTTAATGAGGTAGTACCTTGAAGAATAAGGTGCTGGGGGAACTTCTTATTGCCCCCTGAAATAAACAATTGGCGTTGGACCAACACAGACTCCATTGTACCTGCACATATTAATTGGTCTACGAGGATATTAAACCGTACTGTATTAAATGTCAGGAATAGGTATAATAAAATGGAGGCGATTACTACTGTTTTTGTAATCATGACTACTGTTAAAATGTGTTCAATGCCATTTGCTGACTTTGAACCAGCTACCAGTGGATGTAAAAATTCTGTAGCCTTAATGAAGTCTCTAAGACGTTTTATCAGTGTTTATTCAATCAGTTTTGCTCTGAAATTGCCAGTAATGGATCCAAGTTAGACGTTTTGAAAAAAGTGTTTTACTTACTGCATTCTTCGTGGGGGTCAGGGCTACATCATTCACAATGAGGTCCTGATAATACAAATAGAAGTCATCTTACAAATAGGAGCCATTACTGCCAAATCCAATGGCTTTAAGATCTCAGTTGGAAGATTGCACTGTGAGCCAGATTTCATAATTTCACAACGGTTATGGCATTCTCCTCATAAAGGTGGTCAGTAGAGGAGGTGTTGATGCAGTGTGACAGTGATCAATTCCGAAACTTCTGACTTCTTAGTGGGAAGGCCTTCTCATAGTAAACATTTCTATTCCCACATAACTATAGGTTAAAAGGCTCATGTGTCTAATAGAATTATCCATTATAGCTGAAAATCTCTGATAATGGTCTGTCTAGTGGACTAGTAGATAGAAGTTCACTTTAATGGAATTAGTCACCTGCCAGACTATTGATGAGCAGATTTTCTTCATTGAGTACTATAAAGACAACCTAGAACTATATATTTGTTTTGGAATTTGGCATGCAGGATACTTTTCTTTGGATTTGTTTTTCTTTGTATTATGATGTTATTTTAACTGCTCATAGATGGTTCATATAACCCAAACATGTATTCTGGTTGCACATGTTCATAGTTGGAAAACAGTTTTTTTTCTTTTACACTAAAATCTGCTACAATTTAATTTAAAAAAAAAAGTAAGTAGATGATTAGCGGACAAAGCTAATTTGGCCTATTAATATGCTTTTACAGGTCAGGAACTCTCCTACCTTACTGCATAATGTTTGG
Organism: Calotriton arnoldi; assembly: GCA_963921515.1. Lineage (NCBI taxonomy): Eukaryota > Metazoa > Chordata > Amphibia > Caudata > Salamandridae > Calotriton > Calotriton arnoldi. The sequence continues at coordinate 1,499,927 of CAWUFW010000737.1, forward strand.
CTTGGTATAAATAGATTCACAGGGGCAGCCATGTGGTTTAGAAGGTTCCTTAACTGGAACAAATAGATCTTAAGAAGAATTTGAGATGCAGGTAAAATTCCCTTGTTTGTTAGGGCTCTATGGTGTTGAGGTTGCGCTCTATTTTTCTGTCTATCTGCTTGCCACATAAAATATGTGAATGGTGCTCGGGTAATGTAGCTTTTTCCTTCATTTACTTTTAGCGTAGTATTTAGGAAGCCATTAAGTGGTTACTAGTTAAAAAGGTTCAATGTGGCCATTGCTAGGCTTATGGCTTCAATATTGGCTCTCTTTCTTTGAATTTGTCAGTAGTGGGTAAAGGTTGCAGGGTCCATCGCCCTCTTGGATTATAAATGCAGATCAGTGCCATCTCTTGGAGCTATGTCTAATCCTTGACTCATGATATCGTGGAGGATACATAAAATGAGGGTACATAAAATGCTTGCTGCGTAAACAAAGAAAAGCTATTCTGACATGACAAATTCACCCAACGTCCCCCTAATTTGCCACTATTTGCTCCCATTGTACCACTGTGCCATGATTTTGTCAGCCACATGTTATTGATACCAGCAGTGTAACCTGTCTCGTCGTCAAAAGAAATGTGAATGTATCTTTCAGGTTTACTTGTAAGTTTTGATCTATGGTGTGTGTGTAGGATTCCACTCTTAAATCATACAGCTTGATGGATCAATGTTTATGATTGAGCTCTGTGGCATTGGACAAACTGTGAACAGCTTTACAGTGGTGTGATAATTGTCCAGGAGCCTTAGTGTGGCTGGTTCTATGATGAATGCTGAGTGGAATCTGAATTCATAATATGAAGCAGCTGTTCCATGTCAACTATGGGGTTCAAATGATTTGCAACACATCTCACCATAACTTTTCTTAACCAGGGAAGATTTGATACTGTTGGATCGAAATTGTTTTTTTGTTTGTTTTATTATTCTAAAAATGATTTGGCCAATTTTTCAAGTATGGAAAGATTCCCCAAGGTAGACATTCATTTATTAAAGCCTAACAGACTGTTGTTCTAAAATATTCTTATTAGGTTATACAACAAGACACCAAACGTTGTTATGCAGGGTCACTTAAAGACAGTGGGGGGGTAAACTCCACAATAGAATGGAGTATAGTGGCTGCAAACACTAATGATAATAATATTTCAGAAAATGAATAGTTTTTGAAAATAGAAATTCTGCTCCTCGTAAAAACCTATGGGGAATATGACAGGGACTTGGATGTAAAAAGCCCCCTCTAGAAAATATAGGGCTATCTGCCAGGATACAGGGCTATGACAGAACAAACGAAACCATGCACAAACCAGGAATTAAGGCAAGTGGGGGTGGCATAGGTTAAAGATAGGACAAAGAAACTTCGACTGCATTCCGGAAGAGTAATAGCACCTCAGGTCACCACCATTCTGCATGTTCTTTCAGGAAACAGAAACCCCATTCAGGGAAGTGGCAGAAGCTAAAAACGGTCTGAGGATCACTAGCAGACAAAATTGGTTTTATGGGGAAAAAAACACCTTGCCTGAATGAACTCCTAAACACTTTTTTTATTTCTGCCACCGTAGGGAGAGATAGTAACCTTAGAACTTTACAAGGAACTCATTTTTCCTGCATCCATGTTAGCCATTCCATGGGCCCTCCTGTAGAACTGCTTGGAGTATGTGAGATAGAATGTCTCTTGCTAATGGGTGCATTGAGGTGATCGATATGAGAAAGAGCTTGAAGGACAGGAGTAGTCTCCACCTTCTACCTTCCTTTACTTCATTTGTCATCATCAACCAGGCCAAATATGTATATCATCTCAATTTTGATTTCTAGAACGTGTTGGAGCATGTTTGTGATTTATAAAAATGGGTTTACTTTCTTGTTCTTTTAATTTTGACCATTATCTAACACTTTGTTTTCTTTTTCTGTGGTTATAGCATCAAGAATTTAGTTTCCTCCTTAAGGAAAGAGTGTGTCCTTTGGTGATTAAACTGTTCTCACCAAACATAAAATTCAGACAGGGATCCACCTCCACTTCCTCGCCAGCGCCAGTCGAAAAACCCTATTTCCCGATTTGCATGCGTCTGCTGAGAGTGGTGTCTGTTCTGATCAAACAATTTTATGGCCTTTTGGTAAGATTCTTTTTTTTTTTCTACGAAGTTAAAGTTTGAAATGTTAACAGTCTTACACTTTATTGTTTGTGATTTAGGAACTTTATGGGAAAACACATGTATGCATCTTGAGGATAAACATATTTTTAACAATTTGCAATGTCCTAATGTACAGTGAACGTTTAAACTCATCTATGTTAAGTGAGTGAGGCAGAGTTGCCTAGTCAGAGTGGAGAGTGCTATACAAGGATTAACCCTATTCTGTAGCAAGGGTCTCAGTTCGGCCTCCACTGACCGAAAGAAGTGGTCAGGGATCCCGAATGATGCATTTTACCTGACATAGAGGAACTTTGGGAGGTAGATCATTTTAAATAGTGCCGCTCTGCCCAGTACTGAGAGGGGTAAGCGTTGCCAGTGTTTCACAAGCTCCACGAACATTTGCCAGATTCCAGCCTAGGTTTCTCGCATGAAATACATTTCGGTCAGTCGTCACATAGGTACCCAGGTCGGTTAACTCGGCCTCCTCTCACATCAGTGGACAAGACCACCCAGCATGTGTCCGCCAGGGTTTGAGGAGGTATGTTATAGACTTCCCCCAGTTGATCCTAATGCCTGAAAAGGAGCTGAGGACCCGAAGAATCTTCAGAATTTGTGGAAGAGGTCATCCTGGTCTGCCAGATACAGCAAAATGTCGTCGGCGTAGAGAGAAATAACGTTTTCCCTGTCGCTGTCCCATCGAAGTCCTCTCAGCAGTGCACCCCATGACACGGTTCGCCTATGACTCCATAGCCACCACAAATAGCAGGGCCGATAGGAGGCAACCCTGTCGGGTACCCCTGCCTAAATCGAACTCCTAGAGAGTCCCATAGACTCTAACCCTTGCTGTTGGATTACAGTAGAGTAGGCGCACCGAATCCAGGAATGAGGGCTCGAAACCCATCTTCTCCAGGAGGATCATAACGTAGAGCCATTCCAGAGAGTTGAATGCTTGCTCATCGTTCAGCGCCAGCATTACAGCCAGTTCCCTCACCATGTGTCTACGAGTCATGCAGCCAGATGGAACATTAACGCTACAGTTTACATTTTCTTTTCCCATACTTGCCTGTTTGCACAAAAATATCGAGTGGTGATGTATGCAAAATTATTAGACATACTAAAATCTTTTGTTCTGAAATCTGTCTAGTTTCAGCTCTGTACAGATGTTATGGGTGTGTCATGAGCCATAGTTTTACCTTCACTTTTATAATTTCAGATATCCGTGTAAAACAGTAGTCTGAGCACTATTAAATGTAAATTTTGTCGATAAATCATTTATCACTCTATTTATAAATAGAGGCTGATAAAGCTGCTGATTGCAATCTTTTGTGTGAGTCGCTGTCAGCAGCGATATCGCACTCACTGCAAACTATGTGCTTGTTGGCTCTGTTGAATAAACGAGTTAAATGAGAAGAGGATCAAGTTTATGCGTTTTCCTCAATTTTTGGGTGGGATGATGGAACAGTCGGCGTTTTTTCTTTGAGAATTGGAAAAAAGGTGAAGTAGTTGAAATCAAGATGTGCACGTGTGCTGCAGGCGCTTGGAGAGATTTTAAATTAATCCCTAATGCCCAATGCGCTGTTTGTTTCTAGTGTTTTCCTGCAACACAAAATGTGGGAGAAGTGTTGTGAATATATGCCAAATGGCGCTGTGCCGCTGAAAAAAATCCAGTGATGCAAAATCCAAGGCCACTGTTTAAGGCAAATGGCAAATATCTCCTTGCCACTCAAAACACCAATTTCCCAGTCATTGTTTTTTTTTCTTTTTCAGACCATTGCAACTTGGATATTTAACTCTGAAATTCTCAGTATGACTCAGTCTTTAGTGAAAATCTAATGCTGAGAACACAGTGTCTCATTCAGTTGAAGTCATTTGTGCACCATGTTTGATTAACTTAGCTAATTTACTTGAGGCCTAGTAACCTGCCCCTCAATGTCATGAAGACTTGCGATCAGAAGATATTTTGCAGTTCGTGGTTTTAAAGAGGCAAAGTCAAAGGCTGCTACATTTAAAAAAATCTTTTTCTTTCCTTTTAGGTAACAGAGTGTGAGATCTTTCTGTCGCTGCTAGTAAAATTTCTTGATGCAGATAAACCCCAGTGGTTGAGAGCTGTGGCAGTTGAATCAATACACCGACTTTGTGTACAGCCACAGCTACTGAGGTAGGAAGACAATTATAACTTTTATTTCAAAGAAGATACTAAGGAGAAGAAAAAAAAAAGTACTAGAGTTGTAAAGCCAAGTTTTTACTCAAAGGATTTTGAACATCGGGCCAGATGTACCATTTACTGGTTGCAAAATAAAGGCAACCCTTCCCTTTTGCTAATGCATTACCACCAGCTGAGATATTGGTGTGTATTGTATTTATGTGACGCTATATGCATTCTTTTGTTGTGTAAATAGTACAATGAATATATACATGTTTTGTCTGTTACTATATAATTAAATTATCAATTTGTCATACCTAAGCACAGAATACTTCCTTTCTAGATATGAGGATTACTCTCCTCTTCCCCCTTGCCTCAGTGATAGTATTTCAGAAGGATTGGAAGCCCTCTTTAACTCTGTTTGTGATGGTCTTCAAGGCTTTGCACATGTTCCCTACAATGAAGATGATAATGAGGTGGGTCACTTGCTCGTCTCTCACTACTCTGATGCTGGCCTGCATCTTGACCTTCAAAATGCCTTTTGCTTTGACATTTAGAGGAAAGTGCCTCTTTTCCAGTGGTAGTACGCAGTGAGGTGTGCATGAGTGCGTGTGTGCGTGTGTGTGTGTGTGTGTGTGTGCACGTGTGTGCACGTGTATGTATGTGCACGTGTGTGTGTGTTAGTTAGTTAGTTATACTTGCCAACAGTGAAAAATAACGCTGACATTGTGCTGCCTGGACTGTCAACTTTAGAGCCCATACTGCAGTTTAATGAAGCTCTGACTAGGTCTCCTATGGGACACTGGTTCAGGAAATACTCAACCCTGCCAGTGAGTCCCACATTGCATGATGGCATAGGTGATGCAACCTTCCTGATGCAGCGCTTCACTCCGTAGAGCCTTATTGTTCAGACTGTAACAAGCAAAGTCAATCTGAATTCTTTCCCACTGCACCACCTGACAGAGAGTCAAAGAAAAGAGACACTGTGGGCAAAATAGTCTTTACTTAGGATGGTCTTGCACTCTGATCATTAAATGCTGTGTGTGCCTTTGGTTGCTACACTCACACCTTTAGGACGCAGTGAGTGAGATTTTGCCCTCTCTGTCAAAGATTTTCAGTTCTTCAATTTGGATGACCAGGGTAGTGCTAAATATATTTTGCATCCTACCTGTAGTGTGTGGATTGTGTTACCCAGGCTACGGGCATCAGTGTTGATAATCAACTTCATGCTTGAATGCCTGCTACTGAATATTCCAGGAATGTTTAAACTTCACTCATAGGCATGCCCTTTAATAGGGCAACGCTGTTTGGTGAGAAATACAATTTGATGCGAGAACAGTTTAAGAATCGCAGGGCTACAATTCGTTCTTGGGGCTGTTTTCCCTCTCTTGCCAATTCCACCAATAATATTGGAAGTTTCAAGATTTTCAACGGGCCTTTGTCTCTAGAGGCAACCCTCACAGCCTGTCCAGCACTCAGTCCAGCCTTTTTCTGACTGCAGTGGTGACAGAGTACAAGGCCATGACCAGATGCTGCCGTCTTCCTCTTCGCCTGGCACCGCTGCCACCAAGTCTCTTTTGTTTCCCTCCAACAGCAATTTGATACCAGTAGGGGGGGCAGGGTTCCATTGCATTCCGACTGGCATTAAATTATTTCAGAAAAGTTTTTCTTTTCTTGGGGGGTGGGGGGGATTATATAGCGCAAACTAGACCAGAAGGTATCAGAGCACTTTATATAAGCACTAGTTGCGTTACAGACAGACACATTCATTTTTGTTAGCCACAGGGAGATTAAGTGATTTTCCCAGAATCACAGGATGTTGAGCATCCCTGCCGAGACTCAAGCCCGGTTCCTCAGCTCCGAGGTCGACCACTCTAGCCGTTATGAGTCCTTTAGATTGTTCAGCTTGGTTCCACCCTCCATTTCTTGATTATTCCTTTCCATGTTCTTCCAGTTTTTGCCTACACCTTAGCAGAAAATGTTGATATTCTTTCACGATGTGTGCTGACGTTGCTAGTCAAGGAGGCAATGAAATTGATGTCCAAGGTATAGAGGGGTTTGGGCCGCTACCTCCGATTCTCTTTGTCCTATTTCAGGACAGAGGGTTGAGGCCGATTTTAGACCACAGGCACTTGAATATTGTCCTAAAAATTGAGAAGTTCAAAGTGATAACGCTAGCCCAGGTCTTTTTAGCATTAGACACTAAGGACTGGATGGTATCCTTAGACTTCTAGGATGTATATTATCATGTGCAGATTCTGTAAACCCTCAGGAAGTATCTCAGATTTGCTGTGTGTTCAGAACATTTCCTTGAGCCCAAAGGGTGTTTACAAAGGTTATGTTGGGGGTTGGGGCCTATCTTCATTGGTTGGGATACATGTTTTCCATACTTCAAGTTCTTCGTTGTTCTTTTCTCATCTAGACTCTGAACATTTATAAGTGACGTGTAGTAGCTGCCCCCCATAGGGTCCGCTGTCAGCGAGCCCATGATCCCATCTTCGACCTCTGCAGAAATTCTCTCCTAGACTCAATGGCTTTAAAGGCCTTTTTGTCCCAACAGTGAGTGCAGAGCATTCGGGCTGTGATTCTGATATTTCAGAAGAGATCCATTATTCTAGCCTCAATAGTTCTGAGAATTCTTGGGATCCTGGCTTTGTGTGTACTGCCGGTGCCTTTTCCCCATTGATGTATGCAGGCCCTTCAGTGGAATGAATCTCTGCTTTCAGTGTACCCAGCACTGAGGTGTCTATTTTTTCAGACAACATCCGAAAATCAGACAAAGTGACTCCGGACTTTCAGTGGTGGATGGCAGATGCCAAACGGTCATGTGGCAGAATGTTCGCCTTACCCCATCCAGAGGTCACAATGGTGACAGGTGCGTCGTCTCTGAGCTAGGGAGGTCACCGGAATAACATGAAGCTCAAAGGCCTTGGATCTCCAATGTAACAGCACCATCACATCAGTCATTTGGAGCTGCACTCCTCCACTACGCATTTTTACCTTTGCCGCTGCTTCTACGATTCCTGAAGAAAGTCTAGTGGGATCAAGCACAGACCATTCTGATAACCCCAGACTTGGCTCAGAGGCTCCTGCATCTGGGCGTATGTCCTTTACTTGACTGCCTCTTCGGGATAAACTACTGTCTCAAAAAGTGTTGCATTTGAACCTCCCCATTCTACACCTTCATGCATGGAGGTGGAACCTACTGAGAAGTTTGATCTGCCAAAAGTTGTGAATGTCATTTTGGCTGCTGGACACCCTTCTATCAAACTTTTGTGTTTAGGCTATTCGGCAAAATATGATTCCTGGTGGTAAGCAAAGCAAGTTGACTGTGACTTTCTCCTCTTTATATTATCTTTGACCTGGCAAGACTTTGCAGTGGCCACAAATAAGGGTTACTTATCCATTCTTTCAGCTTTTCTGTGTATGCCAAATCAACCCTCTTTACTCAAGTCACCAGTTGTGATGCGTTTCTTAGAAGGGCTTTTGCATATGCTTCTCCCTCCTCCCTTTATTGTGCAGTACAGTGACAATAATTTGGTCTTGACCTTCTTGCTGTGTGCTCCCTTTGAGGTTCTTAACTCTGCAAAAATTAATTATTATTGTAATACTTCTGTATATTGCATCAGGATATGTACCAGACACTAGCCTGCCTCAGTGTGAGGGAGAGGCTGCTAGTAGCAACTCCCAACTTCCTTCAATGTGCTTGGTTAAGGTTTCCTAATCTGCGGCATTCACCTCCAAAACTGCACTTCATCCATTTTATTTTTTTAGTTTAATTTCCTTGCCTACATTTGTGATACTGGTAAGTGGGTTATTTGAAGGCTCTATCATGCTAAACAGACGGACTGTGATTTTCATGGCTGGTTTTGTGGCGCCGCCATTGCCACTGTTTTTGAATATGGAGCTCTGTGCTGCAAGCTGAGAGGATGGGTCTAGGAGCATCATGGTGGGAATGTTCAGCATCCCCAAAGGTATCTCCTTGTGAGGGGGGAGGTAGGACCAAGTGTGATGTGAGTGAAAATACTAGAGGCCTCTTTGCTGATTGAGTAACACAGGTGGTTTCTTTGTGAGTAGCTGTAGGCTTTTTGGTCTGTACTCAGGTTAGCGATTGATTCATGTAGAAAGGGAGAGATCATGTTGAGTTGGTCTTGGTGCTACAGAGCGACACTGCATATTATATTATGCGCATTGCTTGATGTATAGGTCAGAACATAGGCTTTTCCTTGCAGATACATGAAGTTCCAGTACAACCTTAAGTAACCCTCTTTCATGAATTCTTGTGTTCTTAAATACCCTTATTTCTGGGGTTTTATATTGATCTAATTTTGGTTTTTATTGAAACATACCTAGGGTTTTGGTTGGTCTTAACTCTGATCCTGACAACCTCTTTATTTAACTGTTATTTTACTACACTGCTGTCATATAGTTACAAATAGGAGTACATTATTCCACATAGTATATCAAAACTGCAGTGTACAGCTTTTTTTTTTTTAACAGATTTTATTGATTTTTACATATTCACCGAGCAAGTACAAAGACTCAGGATAAAACATGTCCAAAAGACCCACCTGCCGTCTACTTATGTAGTAATTTGCAGGGTTCAAGAGGCGAGCAGGGGACACTCTTGTAATCAACAATTAATCAAGAGTACTGCAGTGCCTGAGTATAGGTAATGAGTTGTGTGCAGTAATCACACTGATAACAGGCTTTCCCCTGCAGCATAACATAACAGCACCCATCCCCCCACCCCCTCTCGTCCCGCATCCCCTTGGTGTCCTATCATCACACCTCAATGACCGCGCAGAAAAAGAACCTGTAGTATGTTGCTATCATGTGACAATTCTATTCTGTGGGCTCTAGATCGCGGTTAACTCTCTCCGGTTTTGGGCAGATAACCTGGTATTGGGGAGTTGACAGATCTTAAGTCCTACAATCTCTCTCCACATGACTGGTGGGCATGAGGGTACTCGCGCCAAAAAGGTGGTCTCATCTTCAGCGTCCCCATCTTTCATAAATGCAGTGTACAGTTATTATCATAAAGCCCTCTCTATCTTGTCTTCCATGGTGTCCGTCTACTCCGGTTGGTAGGTGAAAAATATGGAACAGAGCAATAAATTCCATCCTCATTGTTAAACAGTACAGATAGATTCATTATCAGACTTTACAGCCATATACGGTGGGGTACATCTGCTAACTTTTTTCTGATGGATACTTTTAACTGTAGATTCCTCACCCTTTAAATATTCCCCAGACATCAGACTGGATCCGAAAATTCCTGTGTGACGGTAGGTGGCGTCGTGCGTATCCATGCTGACATTATTACGCTCTGGAGGCAACGTGCAAAGCGGCATATAAGCACCACCCAAGTGCGCTTATGTGAGTTTCTTTCTGTGCCACGATACGCAAATACAGAGCTATCCCTCGTCTGTTCATACGACTAATTCCTCCAAATGAACTTTTAATACCCTTGTGCAAAGGACAATGTCACATCCTAAAACCACAGGATGCAAACCTTGTAGGGACTTTCGCAAGCATAGGTCTGTGACAGATCGCCACCAGATTTATCTATGGTGCTTGTTTTGGACTGCAAGGCCTGTAGTGACTGTCTGGATGAGTCCAAATGCCGTCCGGGACCATTAAGCAAAACTGTATGTCACCAAACACCGGAAGACTCCACGCCATGACCAGTCAAAAGGGAAAGTCTCTTTTTCGCTCCCAAATTCATCTCAGCAGGAGTTCTTTGTCCTGCACCTTTTCTGGGGTCCTAATATATCGGCCTCCAGGAGCTATCGGCCTTTTCAGTAGAGACCTACCAGAAGTAATAGCTAAATCAGTAAGTTCCCTCCCCAATTTCTCTGTGCTAGGTGATTTTAACATCCATTTTGACGATATGTCCTCACCTGCTGCAGAGGAAGTAACCGATAGTCTGAGTGCTCTTTCACTTAATCTGAAAGTGACTGGCCCCACCCACCAAGAAGGCCACCTTCTTGACCCGGTTTTTTCTAACATTGATAACCTTACTGTTGAAAAACCCATCCCCATACCTTGGATCATCACATGATTTCCTTCGCATGGACCCCTCTGGTTAGTAGTCAGCCACTGGAAACGGTTAAAAAATGGAGTCGGAATTGGTCTAAACTCCCCACTGAGTCTTGGGCACTAATTCTCAATAATACCAGACCCGTGTTAGAGGGTGACCCTGAAACCGCTAACAACAAATTTAATAACTGGCTTGACTCCTCTTTAGACCTGTTGGTCCCCAAAAAATGGATGACCAATAAGAAAGGTCCTAAGAGAATAGCCTGGTACTCTCCCAAGCTCAGAGAGTTCAAGCAAAAATGTAAACGCCTGGAGAGAAGTTGGAGGAAAGACTTCTCTTCTGTTAAGAAAACCAAATCTAGAGAGGCCACCAAAGCCTACAAAGCAGAAATTAGAAGTGCTCAATCCCTATACTATGAAAAAAGGATTATCTCAGCCTCCAACTCCCCTCGCGAAATCTTCCAGATTGCGAAATCTCTCCTTAACTCCCACGTTCCTTCTCTCCCCTCTGTTGACATTCTAGGACGGTGTAACAATCTGGCAAAATACTTTTCTAAAAAAATTGAAGATATTTATTCGACGTTTCCCCCTATGTCAGCATTTTTAAACACCCACCCTTTGGAGGAGCAAACACGAATGCCCGATCTCCTCCTTGAAATAATCTCCCCCATGGATATGAAATCCCTAAAAAACTATCTCCACCAACTGAATTCTGGCTCCCCCAGTGATGTGGCCCCCCCACTATTTTGAGTCAGGTTTCCGACACGGTTGCTACAACCATACTGGACCTTATTAATATCTCACTCTCCTCTGGATCCGTTCCCTCTCTCTGGAAACGGGCCATGGTCAAAGCCCTCCTCAAAAAACCGAGTTTGGACCCAGAAGTATTTTCGAACTACCGGCCAATCTCGCTCCTGCCAGGGATCTCAAAAATTGGTGAAAAATATGTTAACTTGGTTCTCTCTGCTTTTCTGGAGGAAAACGAACGCTTCCACCCCTCACAAACCGGTTTTAGACCCCAACAGGGCATGGAGACTGCCCTGCTGGCTGTAGTTGAAGAAACCAGGACAATTCTGGATGTTGGTGGCTCCGTGGCAATTGTTCTGCTTGACCTTAGTGCGGCCTTCGACACGGTTAATCACCAACTACTGATCTCGAGACTTGGAGAGGTAGGAGTGACTGGAACTGCACTCAAGTGGCTAGAGTCTTTTCTGGACGACAGATCATTCCAAGTATTTGAGGATAACTTTATTTCCGAAAGTATGCCTCTGAGATGCGGAGTGCCTCAGGGTTCTTCCCTGAGCCCCACGCTTTTTAATGTGTATATGAGCCCCCTTGCCGAGGTTGTCAAGCCCTTCGGCATTCAGATTGTCACCTATGCTGATGACACTCAGCTGATTGTGTCTCTTAACCAATCTGACAATGTGGAGACTAATCTGGCCAACTGTTTGGAAAGGGTCTCCGCGTGGATGGACGGCTCATTTTTAAACTTAATGGGGCTAAAACGGAGCTGATGTTTTGTGGCAAAACCTCCACCCTGGATGCCAGCTCACTCTGGCCCAGATGCTTAGGCGCCATGCCCCCTCCCAAAGATCAGATTAAAAGCTTTGGTGTTTGACTGGACCATAACTTAAACTTCAAGGAGCAAGCACGTAGGGTGGCAGGTACTTGCTATGGGATCCTGAAGATGATTAGGAAAATTCTCCCTTTGCTGCCTTTCAATGCTAGGAGACTGTTGGTTCAAGCCCTGATTCTTTCCAGACTTGATTACGCTAATGTGCTTTATTTAGGTTCTCCGGGCTCAACTATCAAAAAACTACAAACTGTACAAAACTGTGCAGCACGTCTCCTTATGCAGGTCCATAATCGGGAATCCGCAAGACCGCATATCGCCTCTCCATTGGCTTCCGGTTGCGGAACGAATTCAGTTTAAGGCACTGTGCATTGTCCATAGGACTCTTTTGGCTGATGGTCCACTGATCCTTCGATCTATCATTTCCCCCTATCACCCCAAAAGATCTCTGCGCTCCGGGAATAAACATTTGGCATTTGTTCCCAGGATAAATAGATCTCGGAGTGGTGGACGCATGTTCTCATATACCGCAGCAAAATGTTGGAACCAGCTTCCTAACTACATTCGTCTGGAGGACAACTATCTGTCTTTTCGCAAACTCCTGAAAACTTTTCTGTTTCCATGAAACCTGACTGTAGCACGGTGATGACTCTGCTTCTAGCGCTGGGAGGCCTTCTGGTAGCCACGCGCTTTAGAAATGCATATTCATTCATTCATTCATTCATTCATGGCTGAAGTCTATCACGTAAATCAAAAAAGAAGCACCAAAAGTCCAAGCATGACTCGGCCCCTTTCTGCCACTCTTGAACTCTTGTGAAGGCTTGAGGGCTTAAATGTACCTCTTGGTCTCTCTTCCGAACCCAATCTCATCTGGAGCTGATTCCGACTCTCGTCTTGGGGCAAACTGAGCTTCTAGGTCCTTATCAGATGCTCTTTCTCTTGGCACGCTGTCGGATCCCTCTTGTGCTCCTTCGTGCCCCAAAGAACCGTGAGGACCTCCGACTGGGACTCTGTCAGCAGGTCAGCCCTCATCGTCAGCTGCAACCTCTGGGCCCTTTTTGGGCCCTTTATCGGATTCGGTGCTGATGTCTCTCTTAGCGCCACAACCCACGCCACAACCCATGCCAGTCTCCTGAGCATTGACACCGCTGGACTATGAAGTACAACCCAAAGTGCTATCTGACTCTAGTTCGACTTTGACCAAGGCCACACCCTGAACCCACTGGGCACTCTTTTGGCAACCCATTGAACTCTTGACACTTTGCCCTTACCTCAAGGAAGGGCCTAGATCATTCACAATGTTATCTGCACGGACTCTAATAATGATCGCTCTGATGAAGAAGTTGTTTGCTCAATGATACACTAAAGATAACTGGTATGAGGAGCTACAAGATGCTAGTGGACTGTGTACTTCACCAGACTCTGGGCTGGTCTCTCCACTCTAGCCAGCTGCTGAGGAAAGGACCTCCTTTGCAGTAGTGATGCAAAGGGCGACTGAGCTTTTTGACCTCCAATTACCTATTAGTTTTGCCAGCTGTTTTTCCCCATCCATGGCTATGGCTATAGCTTTCAATACTGCTTGCACCCACCCGTGCAGCCAGCCCAGCAGACCCAATAGGCACAGCATCGGAGGGACCTCTCCCACTAGGTCCAGTTTTTTGTAAAGGACTGCAAAAGTAGTTGTAGCCGCTGGACCACTGTTGGGTCAACAACAGATCCTTCTCCCTGCCCCACCCAGAGCCTACTGTGGTGACCAGTACATCGCTTCTTGGTTGGGATGGCCATCTGAGAGAGGTGGTGATCAGAGGCATCTGGTCTCCGGCTGGTGCACAGCTCCACATCAATCTCCTGGAGTTGTGGGCCATTTGTTTGACTTTGCTGTCATTCATCAAACAGAGGCTAGTGCAGGTGCTCATGAACCCTGTGTCAGGAGGCACTATTCTTCTGGAAGGAACATCAGGGGATTTTTCAGGTGGCACACCACCTGGCAAGTTTTAAGAATGCCACAGTGGACAAACTCAACCACCGACACCCAGCGGATCACGAATGGCAGCTACACCTGGAGGTGGCACAAGGTCTCATCCACGAATCGGAGAACCATGGCTCAATCTCTTTGCCCCCGGCAAGAATGCACAATGTCAGCATTTTTGTGCTTTTGAGTTCCCAAGACAATTTTCTCATTGAGATATATTCCACTTAAGTGGGACTTGGGGTTCCTGCATGCCTTTCCGCTGCCACCTCTCCTGCCCCGACTTCTGTAGAGGATCAAGAATGACCAGGCCAAAGTCATCCTAGTGGCATTGGATTGGGCAAGGAGCGTATGATACCCCGTACTCCTGGAAACAAGCATCTGTTCTTAAATCAGGCTGCTACTTCGGGGAGGACATTCGGCCGCAGCAGCAAGGCAGGATCCTACACCCGGGCCTAAGCAATCATCATCTCAATGCTTGGAGATTGAGCAGCGACAGGTGACTTTAATTCGACCTTCCTCCTGAATCAGTTGATGTCATTCTGGCAGCCAGGTGTTCTTCCACGAAATCAATATACTCCTGCTGTTGGAACAAGTTTATGGCTTGGTGTGGTAGTCGACATAATGACCCACTTCAAACCAAAGTATCTGAAGTGTTGTCATTTTTGTTGTTTCTAGCCCAACAATGCCTTGCTTTGGACAGTAGTACAAAATAGGAGACACACTGCTCAATATTTGCACAAGAGGCTAGGGTAACCAGTCACAAATAGCATATCAAAAATTGCCCCTTGGACATTGCATACGCAAGATTTAAACACTCTGCAATTTATCTTAAGGAAAAAAAGAGTGTGTAGTGATCACACTGAGGCAGGTATGTGAAGACACACTACATTTATTGACTGTTCATGCCCACAGCTTCCAGGAAGAATGAAATAACCAACTCCATATTCAAAAGGTAACATTCTGTAACCTAGGAACCTGCATCACAATCACTGTAAGCAATGCAAACATTACCTACTACAACATCTCTTTTCTGAAGGAAAAGAAAGAACTTAAACTGAGTAACTCAGAACAGAATACTAAGGGAAAGAAATAATAAAAGAAAAGAATCAAATCTAGTCATAACACGAAAAAGATAGAAGAACTAAGAAAACCTTGTGGTGAAAAGGTACTTAGCGTAGATTGTGACTGAACTGACGTTGAATATGCACACTCTACCACCTGAGAATTACCAACCAAAATGTTTAGGTGGCATCACCTTCCTTCCACTTTTGCGTGGCTCTCATCGTTGTTCCAAAGGTACAATGAGAGAATAATTTCCCTCACTTTCTGTCGTTCTTGTGTTCATATGCAACTCACACCGCTGTTCTGATGGTACAGAAGAATGATCAATGAAATTATTAGTTTTGTCACTTTCAGGCAAACTATGTAGATTCATCTAATCTACAATATGCCTTGGAATCATGTACACTCTAGAGATGTTCCACCAACCTTTCCCACTGACTCCCACAGCATAACGAGAAATAGCACAACTTTTGTCAGTGGACCTAACTTTGACAAACCCTTAGCAACTTTATGAGGAAGTTTGATTCTAATCCAGTCCCCCACCTGGACCTTAGATTCCACGTTATTAGAATCTCCTACCAATTCACCAGTACATCTAGATCCAGAGGTAGGCTCCTTCTTATCTGCACTCACACCCCCAGGCAACATCCGCAAACCCCATTTCCTCATCCAGGCCGGGCACATGTCAAAATTAGCCACTCTCCCCTGCAAAAGTTCAAAAGGACTTTTGTCAGACACTTGATTTGGGGCCGCACGATGCGCCCATAAAATGCTTTGCACAGCCTCCCTCACCTTGATCTTGTTGCTGACAACCCACTGTATACATTCTACCAAAACATGGTTCATGCTCTCAATAAACCCATTGGCTTGTGGATAATACAAACCACCCTGCGATGTAAAATATTGGACTGCTGTAAAAACCCTGTCATTTCCTTGGATGTAAATTGGACACCATTGTCCGAGACAATTTCCTTAGGAAAACCCTCCCTTGAAAACAATCCATGAAAAAATTGGATAACTTATATAGTGTTAGGATCAGCCATAAACTGAACCCCCCACCACTTACTGTAGTAATCAGAATATAAAATGCCCCCACAAAATCCACAGCGAGTTTTCCCTGTAAGCCACTCAAGGGTTATCCTGTGGGGGGGGGTTAGCTTCCTCAATGACACACGACCCAGGACTTAAGGTTAGTCATATTTATTATTCACATAAATGGTCACAGTCTTTCTCGTGGTGGAGAGGGAGGAGTTAGAGTTAAATACACAACAAAATACTTCTTAAGTGTGGCCTTAATCTCAGTCCGAATGCAAAGTAATGTTGGCTCGGTTGTCTAAGATCTCAGTGCAGGCCAGTAGGTAAATTAGGCGTAGAATTTGGTCCTGTCTGGGACTCTTGACGGTCACGCTATCGGGATCCTCTTCTTCCCAGGGCAACCGGAAAAATAAAGTAAGAGAAATAGAGGGGTAAGGAAAGTGTACCTCAATGGACAAACAAAGGGGTGGGGGTATAGTGCACCCTTCACCTTCCCTGGCGTGTCTTGTGCCTTAGTGCAGCAGTTTAGTGGTGACAGCTTAAACTGGTGTGCTCCATAACCCTGTCCACCACCCTCTCCTGGAAACCAAGGGCCGTTGAGGTACTTGCCTGAACCCTCCTGGGCCGTGGGGAGGGGAACCGCAGCCTCCGATTCCCTTGGAAGAGGACTGGACTCGTCAGCGTTGCTCCTGGAGCTGCAATCTCCTGCGACGTCCGGTGCCCGGTTTTCGACCTCCTCCGACCCGCCGGGGTCTTCTTCCTCTCCCTCTCTGTGGTCTTGGATGCCTCCTGTGTCTCTGGCGTCCTCCGTCTTCCTCTTCTCACTCCACCCGTCCTCCGCCCCCGTTTTCCTTATTTCCGGGCCTTTTCTTTCGTGCGCGTTTTCCGAGACTGGAGCGCTAACTTCACTTCCGATCGGGGCCAACATGGGCGACATCTTGGAATTCTCTGGACATTTCCCGACCCGATCACACTGCCTTCCCTCCGGGAATGGATGTGATGGCCATTTAGAAACAGGGTACCGGGATAGGAAATCCACATTAGATTGTAGTTTGCCTGGGACGTGCAGGGTCTGAAAGGTGAACAGCTGTAAAGCAAGGAACCAGCAAAGTATTTTAGGATTGGAGTCTTTATGTAAGGAAAGCCAAGTTAAAGGGGCATGGTCTGTGAGTAGTGAGAAGGAACGACCTAGGAGATAGTACTGTAGTGCCTCCATAGCCCATTTTACCGCTAGGCATTCTTTCTCTATAGTCGCATTCCGGGTTTCTCTGGGAAAGAGTTCCCCACTAAGGAAGAGAACAGGACGTAGATCCCCTTTTCCATCAGGTTGGGATAAGACTGCACCAAGTCCTCTATCCGAGGCATCTGTTTGTAAAACAAAGGTTTTTTATTGTAATCAGGGCAACTTAGGATAGAAGCACTACATAAGTACTCTTTCAGGTGACAAACTGTTTTCCACAGCACTGGTCCAGAGGAGGGGTTTTCCTATTTTTGGTTTTGTCAGCAGGTCTGTGAGGGGACTGGCTATTTCGGAGAAGTGGGGAATAAACCTCCTATAATAACCTACCAACCCCAAAAAGGAACGGATATCTTTCTTAGTGTTGGGACGAGGGATTTTAGTAATGGCTTCCAGTTTGTTTATTTGTGGCCTGATACATCCTCCCTGAATATCGTAGCCTAAATATTCTATGTGGTCTGTGCCAAATGTGGTTTTCTTAGGATTAATAGTGAGGCCTGCTTGTTGGAGAGTGTGTAGGATTTCCCTTATATGACGAAGATGTGTTTCCCAGTTTGGGCTATACACGACTGTCGTCTAAATAGGTGACCGCATATTCCAGGTGGGAGCGTAAAAGAACATCCGTTAGTCTTTGGAAAGTGGCGGGGGCGCCATGGAGGCCAAAGGAAGTACTTTGAATTGATAGAGACCTGAAGGGGTAGAAAAAGCTGTCTTTTCCTTGGC
Source organism: Calotriton arnoldi (assembly GCA_963921515.1). Classification (NCBI taxonomy): domain Eukaryota; kingdom Metazoa; phylum Chordata; class Amphibia; order Caudata; family Salamandridae; genus Calotriton; species Calotriton arnoldi. Next base: position 1,517,878 of record CAWUFW010000737.1, read on the forward strand.
TTCAGGTGAGAGGGGAATTTGCCAATACCCCTTGGTTAAATCAGTGGTGGACATTATTCTGGCATCTCCCAATCTTTCTATTAACTCATCAACCCGAGGCATTGGGTATGCATCGAATTTTGATAGTGAATTTAGTTGACGAAAGTCAATACAAAATCTTATACTTCCGTTGGGCTTTGGAACTAGAACAATTGGAGAGGAACTGGCACTGTGGGAAGGTTCTATATCTGCCTCCAACATGGATTTTATTTCTTGATCAACTGCCTGTCTCCTGGCGGCTGGAATACGGTAGGGTCTTAACCGAACCGGACCAGCTTCTCCTGTTATTATTTTATGTCCAACTAATGACGTACGCCCTGGATTCCCAGAGATTACTCTAGGAAAAGAGTTACAGAGACCTTGTAGTTGGTGTTTCTGTTCCATTGTGAGTTGTTGTCCGAAATGAACAGCCTCACTTCTGGGGGGTATTCTGGGGCCAGGGAAATCTCCAGGGGCTTCTCTGTGTTTACTTGGTATATGGGTGTTTTTATGCAAAGGGACACGGGTAAGGGTCCCTCCCAAGCTTTCAAAAGATTCACATGGTACTCCTGACCTGTTTGGGGTTTGTGAGGTACCGCCACACGATATGTGACAGGAGAGACCCGTTCCAGTACTCGATAGGGACCCTGCCATGTGGCCAATAATTTTTTTTCGGTAGTGGGTAGAAGGATGAGTACATGATCTCCCACCTGGAATTCCCTTAGTTTGGTCTTTTGATCATAATGTCGTTTCTGTTGGTCCTGTGCCTTCTCCATATTGGTTTGTACCTCCTCCCATAGTGTAGCAAGTGTCTCTTTTAGTCCTGAGCTATACTCTAACAATGGTTTACTCTCATCTTCCTCTTCTACCCACTGTTCTACCGCCATGTCGAGGAGAGTTCGGGGTTTTCTTCTAAACAAGAGTTCAAATGGGGAGAATCCTGTCGATTTTTGCTCATGTGTACGAATAGCAAATAAGAGTAAAGGCAATTGTCGGTCCCAGTTGCGTCCTGCCTTGTCTATGACCTTTCTGAGCATTGTTTTTATTGTCTTATTATACCTTTCTACTAGACCATCCGTCTGAGGGTGATATACTGCTGTTCGTATTTGTTTGATCCCCAAGATGTCACATACTTGTTTCATCAGTTTTGACACAAATGGGGTGCCCTGATCAGTTAATATTTCTTGGGGAAACCCAACAAGAGAAAAGAAAGCAACCATGGCTTGAGCTACGGTTGTGGTGGTAATACTGGTTAAAGGTATTGCTTCTGGATAGCGTGTAGCGTAGTCTACCAATACCAGAATATATTGCTGTCCTCGGCCTGAAGGACGCAACGGGCCTACTAGGTCCATACCCACCCTCCTAAAGGGAACATCAAAGATGGGGAGTGGTTTTAACGGGGAAGGACCGGTGCATTGACCAACTGACATCTAACACAGGAGGCACAAAACCGAGCTACTTCCTGGTATACCCCTGGCCAATAGAAACGGTCTTACAGGTATTTCAGGGTATGTTCTTTGCCATAATGACCACCCCCTGTCTGGCTGTGTGCTAGTTCCAATACTTGTTCTCGGAAGGCTTTCGGGTCCAACAACTGTTTCTTAGTGTGATTATTCTCCCTAGTAATTCTATATAACAGGCCTTTTTTTCACAAAAGAAGGGTTCTAACTTTTCGGGGTGGTCTTCTTGTACTTGATTCCAAGCGTGATGTAGGGTATCATCGTCTCTCTGTGCTGTTCGAAAACTCTGGCTTGGTGTTTGTGGTATGTCTGGGGAGAGAAGGACAGGTGTAGGCAAGACATGACAAGCTTTACCATATAGGGCTCTTTCCTCCCTTTTTTCCCTTCGAGACTTCGGAGCTTTGGGAGAGGATCCCCTAATGTCTTCTAAGGCGAATGGGGCGTTTTCTAACCATACTATCGTCGGGGAAGGAGAAGTGAGGGATGAAAGATAGTTGTGGAATCTAGGGAGGTCGGTGCCTAACAGGACAGTTTCAGGAAGGGAAGGTACTACCCCTACATTTCTCAGTTGTGGTTCTCCATCAATCTCTAGTAAAACTTCTGCTAGCGGATACATGTTCTCCTCACCATGTACACATGTGACCCGTACAAATTCGCCACCTAAGAGTAGAGCATCGGGTACCAATTCCTTACTAACAACCGTGTGGTGACACCCAGTATCTAGAAAGGCCACGACTGGCTTCCCATTGAAGTGTATTCTCTTTTTGTATCTCTCTGGGGGGCTCTCCTGCCACTAACACTCGCCCACGAGTGTACCTGACTACCATGGGTTCCTGGGGAGGCGTACGTCTAGGACAATGACGGGCAATGTGCCCCCACTCTGCGCAGTGGAAGCACTGGGGTTCCTGTAGTGAACCTGTTCCCAAGGTGGGTCTGAGAGGCTGTTTTAATGATGGTGGAATTTTATGATCTGTGAGTGGAGTAGGGGCCCTAGTCCCTGGTCTGGGGAGGTTGAGAGGAGGACGATGGGGTATCTTCCTCAATGACACACGACCCAGGACTTAAGGTTAGTCATATTTATTATTCACATAAATGGTCACAGTCTTTCTCGTGGTGGAGAGGGAGGAGTTAGAGTCAAATACACAACAAAATACTTCTTAAGTGTGGCCTTAATCTCAGTCCGAATGCAGAGTAATGTTGGCTCGGTTGTCTAAGATCTCAGTGCAGGCCAGTAGGTAAATTAGGTGTAGAATTTGGTCCTGTCTGGGACTCTTGTCGGTCACGCTATCGGGATCCTCTTCTTCCCAGGGCAACCGGAAAAATAAGGTAAGAGAAATGGAGGGGTAAGGAAAGTGTACCTCAATGGACAAACAGAGGGGGGGGTATAGTGCACCCTTCACTTTCCCTGGCGTGTTTTGTGCCTTAGTGCAGGAGTTTAGTGGTGACAGCTTAAACTGGTGTGCCCCATAACCCTGTCCACCACCCCCTCCTGGAAACCAAGGGCTGTTGAGGTACTTGCCTGAACCCACGACCCTCCTGGGCCGTGGGGAGGGGAGCCGCAGCCTCCGCTTCCCTTGGACGAGGACTGGACTCGTCAGTGTTGCTCCTGGAGCTGCAATCTCCCGCGATGTCCAGTGCCCGGTTTTCAACCTCCTCCGACCCGCCGGGGTCTTCTTCCTCTCCCTCTCTGTGGTCTTGGATGCCTCCTGTGTCTCTGGCGTCCTCCGTCTTCCTCTTCTCACTCCACCGTCCTCCGCCCCCATTTTCCTTATTTCCGGGCCTTTTCTTTCGTGCGCGTTTTCCGGGACTGGAGCGCTAACGCCACTTCCGGTCGGGGCTAACATGGGCGCCATCTTGGAATTCTCAGGACATTTCCCCACCCGATCACAGCCCCACAGGTAATTCAACCACCTGACTGGGTGGAGTGAAGGTTTTGATGACCTTATTGCTCGTACAACATGTCACACACCCCTTGACAACATCCTCAATCTGATGATCCATAGATGGCCGCTAGTAGATCCTACGAATTCTCCTTTTAGTGCTCGTCCGTCCAAGATGACCCTCTTCACCTGATTCAATTATGCGAGCCCTTAGCCTCTCAGGGGTATACATTTTTCACCACGCATGATCATGTCGCCGTCTTCCACAGACAATTCATCCGAGATCTTGGCGTAAGGCTGTAGACAGCATCTAAATTCTTCTCCTTAGGCCACCTTTGAATGATGTGCTCCTTTACTGTGTTGAGAACTCTGTCTGACTGTAAACCCTCAAACCACTCATGTTCAGAAAATCCACTAACACTACACACATCCACAGCGGCAACCAAACATTCCTCATCTTCGTCAGCAATAATTTCCTCTTCCATTCTCAAAGGCAGGGGTGACCTAGAAAGAAAATCTGCTGTAGTATTTTTACCCCCGGGAATGTGCTCAACCTCAAAACTACTGCAACAATTTAGAACTAAGTCTGGCAATCCGTGGGGCATGGTCTTTAACCAAATGACCATTCAATATAGGGATGAGGGGTTTGTGGTCAGTTAACAATTTAAAAGAACTACCTCATAAAAAACTCTTGAACCTCTCAACTGCCCAACAACAGGCCAATTGCTCCCTTTCAATGACCGAATAGTTATTTTCATGCAAACGCAAAGCACGTGATGCAAACCCAACAGTGTATTCTCTACCTTATTTGACTTGAGTGATCATACCACCCAACCCACCAAGACTAGCATCCACTGAAACTATACATTCACTCGAAGGATCAAAAGGTGTAAGAATTTTGCGCGTAAGCAGTTCCTCCTTAATTAGATCAAATGCCTTCTGACATAGATCACTCCAAACAAACGTGACCTTCCTCTTTAGCAATTCCCTCATGTGCACAGTCTTGGCTGGAAAATTGGGAATAAATTTTGCAAAAAACTTGCATACCCCCAAAAATGATGACACTTGGTCCTTAGACATGGGACAATTGCCTCTATCAGACCCTCACACGGTTCAATTCCGTCACCAGCAATGACGTGCCCAAAATATTCAATAGACTCAACACCAAAAACACACTTCTGTTTGTAGACAATTATGCCCTTCTCCTGTAATCTGTTTAACACCTCAGTCAAATGTTTGTCATGTAATTCCTTTGTTTTACCCGAAACCAGTATGTTATCTTGAAAGACTATGGTTTCCTCCGCACCTTCCAAAACTCTCTCCGTGATGCGCTGAAAAACCGAACACCAGGATCAGGACAGACAAACTTCCCGCAGTGAGTTACTCACGCTCATCCTCTGCAAAGAACCGTTGATGGAAACAGGCAGGATAACTGTTCTCGATTTCTCGGGTACACAGAAGGATAACCAAACTGCACACTTGGGTGGAGATGAAGGTACAGTCAAAATCATCTCCAATTTTGTAGTGATCACACTGAGGCAGGTATGTGAAGAGACACTACATTTATTGACTGTTCATCTCCACAGCTTCCCGGAAGAATGAAATAACCATCTCCACATTCTAACGGTAACATTCTGTAACCTAGGAAACTGCATCACAATCACTGGAAACAATGCAAACATTACTTACTACAGAGTGGTTAAAGCGTTCTAATCAAGATCAAAAAAGGAACTAATAATTAAAAAATATATTTTTTATTATATATACTCAAATAGTCCAATATACACGTACCACAGATAACCCTATAGGTATCTTGATCGCATTGGTTCGATCTTTCTTGGATACTTTCCTTATTGAGCCCAGTGACTGCAAGAGCCATTGCGTCTTTACGTCTCTAATTTGCTGTGTATTTTGTTCCTAGATGATTGTCTCAGTTCAGTGCAAAAGATGATCCCACCTTCCCACACCCGCTTTAAAAGTCTTTGGGAAGATCAAGATTAATGAGTCCTGAAATAGGCTCCTCCCAATTTTGTCAATTTTATAAGGAACTCTTTCTCAGGTCAACTCATCTTTCACGTGCAGAACAATTGTGGGCCTTCCTCTCTCTCCTGCCATTGATCCTTGTCTGATCTCATGTAATAGCAGTTTATGATCTCAATACAGGAATTATTCTGTGCCACTTAATACTGTTACTTGAACAGATCTCTAAAAAACCTCTAATGACTGCGTACTCCACATCTAATAGTTAACCAATGAAATACAAGTAGGCAAACTTCCAAAAATGCTCCAGCATTTCCAGGTAGCCTGCTGGGGTTCTCTTCTCTTTGATGTGTGCGCCGAGAATTCAAGTTCTTCAGCAACTAAAGGCACCTCCAGGAATCAAATTTGTTGTACTCTACATTGCTCTGAAGTTTGTTCATCCATGGCTCTAACAATAAAATTGCACTGTTCATTTTATCTAAGCTGGAATTGGCATATTTTTATTACAGTTCCATAAGAACAAGTTTTGAAGGCAGTAACGACCTAGGACATTCAGAATCGGGAGAGTCTGTTCTGTGTCTTACTCTCTGAAAATGTTTGAGCAACCCTTATTGCGTTGTGGCATTTTCAAACCTAGTGATGTTCTCACAATCGGAGGGTGACCATTGTGCAAGTAGCAGGAAAACCAGTAGCTCTTCTAATCCACAATGGGGGATTAATAAGAATCCACCTATTAGGGTTTCAGTACTACACGAATGCCAAACCCTTACTACTTTACTCATGGACTAGTACTGTATGTGTGACCTGACACCAATATGGATGCTGCATCTCCTACCTCAATGTGGCCGCCTGGCTCTAAAATGACACCCACCAGGCACTCTAATTTCCCCCTGCTGCTGGAATAATAAGTGCCAAAGCCCTTGCTATTGCAGATCTAAGCCATCCGCCTACCTTCCCCTCGCTATATTTTATGGAGGCTGGCTGTTTTCAGCCACTGGGTGTTTAAACTCGCTGCTTAGCAGCTGCTGAGCTGTGGATTTTCCTCCCACCATTCAAGCCATCTGTAGTTTAATGAAGGACATAGTGCAGTATCTCTTCGTTGACAGAAACTCTTTTGTATTCAAAAGATGGCTGTGATAATGGTTAAGACCAACATTCATGCCATTCTCTAAAGGTTACCTCTGAGGCCTTCTAATTCTTTTTTAGCCTGCATTGCTAGAACAAGCATTTGGCAACCCACTTTTCGGCTATGCAGTAGGAATTAAAATGTAGTTCTCTTTCAGGACAGGTCCCTCTAAATCAGGTAGACCATTCATTATTTTGGGGCAGTGTTACATGCAAAATATTGTCTCCCACAGCCAGTTTTTCAGTTGCATCCTGTTCGGGTTTTTTTTTTTTAATGATCTTCTACCTGCCTGCATGGGCTGTTATAGCCTTCAAGTCACACAACCAAGAAACAGAAGAAGGTGGAACGAGGACAAGGTTCTTTTTTTTCTGTCCCATGTTTTTCAGTGTTAATCCATCTTTCATGCAGAAGGAACCAATACTTCGCTTGAGTCATCCCTGGTCTCTCTACTTATTAGAAAGATTAGATCTCTTCATACAGTAGTGTTTGTTCACTCTTAGGTATCATGTTTTCCAGTTGGCGGGGCTTGTTGGACCAATATCTTCATGTCTAACAAAATATAACATTGTCACATTGTTGTCAGGGGACTTTTCTAGGTTTTTTTTCCATTCACCTTGAGACCAATTAAATCTGAGAACCTCTCTGTGGTGTGGCACAACCTGTAGTTTCAGGGTAGTATTCATAGGTAGCACCCTATGAGGGCCTGCCTCTCAAGCTTGGCCCGTTGAAGTCCGAGAGCTGTGAGCCAAATATTAGAAAGTAAATAACCAAAGAAGCAAATATATTTAAGTATTTTGATACTAAAAAGTTGGCTTTTTTGTCTTTGTTGATTGACAATTCATATTGGAGTTCCTCTTGAAAATCATTATTGATCATTTGCTTTTGGAAAGGCAGCAATTAATAATCCTAATAATGTAAGCTACGATTGTCTTCTTTGCATTATATTTATATTAATAGCTAGTCTGGAAGCAGGTCAAATATAAGAATTTAGTAATGATAGTCACCTGTAATAACTCTTTTTTCATCCATTCACCCGTTTCCTTTACCAGCATCCACTTTCAATCGCTCACTCAATGTTAACCATTTTTAGCTGGCTCCAAGTTCTGGTAACAAGCCTTTGGCTCCAGGCACCAAGGTTAGGTTCATTGTGCTGATCCTACTCCTACCTCCTAGGTTTTCTAAGAGTTGATAATGGAATAGGTCCTTAGAAGTATAAATTAAACCCACAAACTTTCATTAATTTCTCATACTTGATTAGTATAGATAACATTTATTTTTTATTTTTTATTCTTTTTATTAACTTTTTGAAGTATATAACAATACAGGTCACAATAATATTGCATAAGAAAATGAGAGATCAGTTCACATTATTTATACAGACATTCTCATCAATGTTATTATTATAGTACATCTTGTTGTATCGGTTGGTTCATGCCCCTGCTATCCCCTGGTAGCTCGGTTGTTGGGGAGATGCAGATCTCTCCTCGGTGTGAGTTCCATTTTCCCTACTTCTTATCCCATTTTTTGGGACAGCTTCTACCTTTAAAGACTTCCTTCTCTACAATCATGCATTTATCCATGTCATTCACCCATCCCCTCACTGTCGGCGTTTCGCGTGCACCCCATTCATTGCATGGCTATATTGCGTTTGATTAGTGTGAATCCTAGTGTGACCCATTGCTTCTCTATGGTAGTGAGGTCTGTGGCATCCCATATGTTGAGGAGTCCCACCCTGGGTATTAAGTGAATTTCCTTTTCAATTGCGTTTTGCATCTTCCGTGTGGCATTTTCCCAGAGTGGTGCGATATTTGGGCAGCCCCATATCACATGATAAAATGTTGCCTCCTCCGTACAATGTCTAAGACATCGTGCGTCCTCCCTGCATCCTATTTTGGTCAATGTGGCCCCTGTGAGGTATATTCTGTGTAATACTTTGAGTTGAATGAGGTCGAGTTTTAGCGGGACGGCTGCCTCTCGGGGGGACATTGTGCGGATTTCCACTCATCGTCTTCCAGCGGCCCAATCTCATCTTGCCACCTTTCTCGGAGTCGTAGGAGTGGGTCAGGTAGATTATTGCATAGTTTTTGGTAGGTCTTTGAGACAGCTTTTTTGGCATGGGTTCGGACAGTAGCCTGTCTTCTAGTGGGGATGCTTCCGGTACCTCACTCTGTTTGGGAATGACTGTGATAAGTGCGTGGCGGATTTGCATGTATTGGAACACTTCCGAGTCGTACTCTTTTTGTAGCTCCGAAAATCGGAGTATTTTCCCCTTTTTCCATAGGTCACCTACTGTGGAGATGCCGATAGTGTCCCATTTCACGAACCCTAACTGTTTGCCTAATGTACCTAGTTGCTGGGCTGTCCATAGTGGCGTAGCTTGAGTTATTTTCCCATGCCATCCTAGTGCTTTGTTTGTTTGGTGCCATATGTCAGTTGTCAGGGCCGTGGGGCTGGTGTAGTGTCCTTTTTTAGGTTTGGAGTATAGGGCCCCATTGTACCCTTCTTTCCCCATTAGTAGCCTGTCCATTTGGTATGTGGGTTCAGTCTGCGAGTAGTAGACCCAGTGGTTGATGATGGCCAGTTGGGATTCCCAGTAATATAATTGTATATTGGGAAGTGCTATCCCACCATTGTAACAGCTTCTTGTTAGTTTGTGTGTGGCAATGCGTGGGTTTTTACCATCCCAAAGGAGCGTTCTGACTTCATTGTCTATGTTTTAGAAATAGGTTTCGGGGACCTTGAATGGGCATTTATGTAGGATATATAGGAAGCGAGGTAGTGCCAACATTTGAAACAGCGCTGCACGCCCCAATAGGAACAGTGGTAGTTCTCTCCAATATCGCATTTCATTTTGCAATCGGTTTAAAGGACTCATGAGACTTTTAATAAAGAAGAGTCCTAGGTCGGGAAACATTTAGGTTTTTTGATATTTTATTTTTATTCACCCATATAATCTTTTAGTCTTTATGACAGCACTACTCCCCTTTTTGACAGAGGTGCGACAGTGAATATTCATGCAAACAATTCACAAAGAAATGGATAAATCTGAGCATCCGGCACTTCATCTGATATGCATAGGTCTCCACATTTTTTAGGATTCACAAAATCCCAAGTAGTGCATCACTGAAATCTTTCCAAGTTGTAGATATTCATATCCAAGTATACGCCTACTCCTTCAAACGTACTTCCTATAGGCATACACCCAGAAGACAGTCCAGAGGAGCGCTGTGCAATTGCACATTTCTGCATTAAGAATTTGTCTCTTTTTCTCCGCATGGAAAACCTTTTTATCCGAAGAAAAGTACTGATGCTCACTGAAAATACTGAACTATATGGGAAACATTCCATCCACATTGTACATTTAAAGATAAAATTATGATTGCAAATAGGGTGGGAAAAGGCACTGGGAATGTGTGTGAACCCCAACTAAGATGATTTTGTGAGTTTTTCCCATAATCCCAAAAACCACTCCTGCAGACACACCAGAAATGTGACTGTGAGTAATTCTAGCACCTTAGCAATATTACATTGAATTTGCAGCTAGACAATTGCCCAAATTCTGTCTTTTGCTGTCATAAGTTATACTTACAAATGCAAAAGTTGAATGTATTAGGACCATGTACATTCAGAAGGCCTGTGATACTAATAGTAAAACCTACTAGTGGCTTTATGTTAGATGACAGCACCTACAACTTGTTTTACCTTTTGGTATACATCAGAAAGAACGGTGAAGCCCATGACATTCTTGTGTACTCAAAGCCTCTTTCTTATTACTGCTATAGGTTGCACTGTATGTAGATGCTAAATAAGTGCTGCACCGGGACAGACATTCGGATATGTTGAAAATAAGGCGTAGTAAACAAAAACCTCTGGAATACGGTATAGGGTCTTTATACACCTTTAGCAGAACATACTATAGCTAATAAGGACTTCATTAAATGGAATAAGGAGTGTGAACGGTGCAGTCAGTGGAGGGTTCCTATTTTAGCATTCTAGTCTCTAGCTCATAGCACCATTGAATCACTTCAAAGAAGGCTTTGCAGTTGAAATTAAGTATACATATCAACAAGGGTACTCTCATGCCCTTAGACATCGTAACAGGAATGGTGGAGCCTACGTAAAACCACTCTTAGGCGGTTACTCGTCAATAGAGCTCCAGCATCTGGCCTCCTTTCAAATTCAGTTGTGTTTACTAAACCAGGAGTAGCAGGTTGAAGAGCAACCACATTCAGAGGTAGAGACCACTGTGGTCACCTTGATGCTCTTTTGAGGTGAAAGAAATAGCCTCTAAAATCAGAGCTGGCACGGTTTCTCACCAAGCTTGCAGTTCCGTCCGAATTTTCTCAGAGATAAGTGCGTCATATGAACCTGACTTGATTGTAGGAAGTCCAGGCTTTGGTTTGCGATATTGGATAAGAACCTGCCAGAGGCTCTATGGTTTCTTTTCTAAGAGCAGTAGCTCGAAACACGGTTATGCGAAGGAAAAGGCAGGTTTTGGGAATGGAGAGAGCATTATTGATGCATCCTTTAGTTAAGTGCAGTGGCTTGACAGAGCTAATGGTGTGTTCAAAGAGTTCAAAATTCTTTGTTTTGGTTAATTAAAATGGTAACAATGTTACTTTTAAAAACATACAAAACCAATTGATTTATCAAATAGGATGCCTAAATGTAAATAATTCATAGCATTGCCTTATGCTTGAGATGGCAACATGTCACGAGGTGAACAAACTAGCCTCCAGTTCAAATAATAAATAGCTTAATAATAATCGAATGAAAAGTGCAACTGTTCAGCCCAATGAATAAAACATTAATAATCGGCTAGATAAAGTGCAATAGTGCAAACATCATGCCCCCAAGTGGCCGCCAATTCACCAAGTGGGTTATATTAGCCAAACACTATCTGTCATGTTGGAGTGAAATGGTTATCCAAATTTTTGTAACTAAATTGTACCCCAGGCCAGTGACAGGATAGCAGAGACTAATCCAGTTATATTCTCTGCTAACAGCCTGTCACGACCCTGAACTTGTTTGTTCAACGTTTTAAGTTGTACAGACTTTTCGCCAGTGCCAAAAATGTCATCAGTTTGCTGTTCATTTGTGTGTCTTCTGGGTTAAGGCTTTTAAATATCACTGCTCGACATGCTTGTATGGCTGTGGCATTGAAACTCTTTTTTTAGCAAAGTAATACATGGGTTGTATAAAGAGGGCCCTATGCAGATCAAGTGTATAAAATCCTTTCTCTCAGCGCCACAGAGACTTAATTTTATTGGACCTTTATATTTCCAGGTCGGTTGGCATGCCAACACTGGTAGCTGGCCAAAGCGGATGTCCATCAATTTTATTTTAATTTGAGACAGAAGTGTAAGACTTACGTATGGAGCAGGTTTCAAACTTTAATAAAATGTGAGTACCATCCAAGCATGTGATCGACAATTAAATCTATCTTGTCATCCAAGAACGTGTGTGTCTTTGCTGCTTTGTTTACCACTTGCTTGAAGGTCGAGAAGGGCAAGTTCTTATTCCAGAGTTCCTTTAGATTTGTATTTTTCAGAGAGGTGTAGAGATATTTGTAATAGTTGGATTGTGGATCTTTGTCCAGTGCTGACCATAATGAGATGTTTAGTATACTTCATTGATCTGACCTTATTTTGTGCCAGCACTTTATTGTGGTATACATCCTCCTTAATGTTTGATGGGTAAGCCCGAATTCTATTCGAACCTGCACCTCAGAGGTGTTTTGGGGGAGGCCAAACACCTGCTTAAAAGCACTGATCTGCAGTCTATCCAGATGAACTGTGTCCTGGTCACACTTGCACACTCCACGGTTGGTAGCAGTTTGACCGCTATTATTGTAAGTAGTGGTTTAAAAGAGGGACCATCCAACTTCTTTGCGAGTTTGCGGAAAGCAAAGATTAGTGCATTCCCTTTTATAGGACATATGCTGTTTTTGCTCTGAGAAGTTTGCTTTATTGTCTGTGTATACTCCCAGGTATTTATAGCTGTTGACCTCCTCCAACGTTGTTTTGTCCAGACAAATCTTATTGGGGCGTGGAACATTTACAGATGGTCATTATTTTAGTTTTAGAGTATTGATTTCAGGTTTATTGGCTTTGACATAATCCTTCAATGCAGCAACTGGCCTTTGTAGTCCAACTTTTCTTAAACTGAACAGTAGAACATTGTCTGCGTAGGCCAAATGAGATAGACACTGTGAGCCCGGGTGAGGTAGATGGGAGTTTACCTGATCTAGCTTCGGTGCCAGGTCTGCCGTGAACACATTAAAAAGATGTGGCGCCAACAAGCACCCTTGTTTTAAACCTTTGTCAGTGGGGCTCTTCCTTGAGGGCCTTGTGCCACATCCCAGCTTTAATTGGACTCAAGTCTGCATGTATAGTTGTTTAATGACTAGTAGCAGCTTGTCTGGAATATTCCATTCTTTCAGTTTTCTCCATAAGGTCCCACAGTCTACACAATCAAATGCTGCTTTAAAGTCTATAAAGCAAAGCTGTAATTACTCCAGTATTGGAACTTTCATAGATTCACATGCTTGAATCATTCCCTGTCGTGATGATGGGAGTCCCCGGTATTTCAAAATAGTAGTAGTAATAATAGTAGACTCAATATAAATAGTAGTACCCTGATGGGTATAAACTAGAAAAGGGCCTAGGCCTCTCAGTTTAACAGCCTAGCATGGTCATTATTAAAAAAGAACCAAAGTTCTGCCTCAACCAATCAGCAACAATCACCCTGTAGAACCCTCCAGAGGGAAGGTCAGCACCTCAGATTTTCTACCGCACGTTGTGCTAACGGAGTCTCCACTGAGCTTTGCTCAGTTTTTTCTCTTCAAAAGGACATTTCCAGGATTTCCTGTCAGGAAAATACATTAACTTCATTTTATTGACTTTAATAGAGTGGATTCACTTATTTGTTGGTGGTTACTTAAAATCTGACTCAACTATGGCTGATAAATCCAAGAAGGCTCTCTTAGAGAATGTGCCACTTGTTTGAAGAAAAGGATTTATGTAGAGGACCCCCACAAAGACTGCATTTGTTTGTACCCTTCTCATAAGGCTACAGACTGCAAAATGTGTCGTACATTCTCAAATAAAACCCTGAGGGATCAAGAAGGATGTCTCTTAATTTGGCTTCAAAAATTAAAAACTAGGTCTGACCCTGTTTCAGACTCAGAAGGTGAGCAGTTAACTTCCTCTAAAGCTTCAAAAATCCCTACAAAAAGGACCAGGGATCCTTCACAGTCAGATAAGGAACCTGCCAAAAAATGCGCCAAGAAGTCCTCTCATGAATCTTCCTCTGAGCGCAGTAAGGGCTCTCACAAAAAAGAGCAGCTTCCCAAGAGCCAGTTACACCTCCAGCTCAACTTCAACTGACATTCAAAAAACCCTCTTCTTCAGTGGGTTCTCTGGTGAAAGAAGGTGTTTCAACCATCTCGTCGACGAGAGGTTGCTCTGTTGGCACGTCGACGACTTGTTCTATGGCTCTTTCATAGTCGACGACATCCCTGACATCGTCGACGCAGGGTCCAATTTCGTCTACCATTCCTCTTATACCTAAAGACACAGCATCGTCCACGAAGCACTTGTCGTCGACGACAAAGTCAAAGTCGTCCTCGAGTGAAGTTCCGTCGACGAAGTCGTCGTCGTCGTCGAGGGAAGTTCAGAGGTCGACGAGGCAGTCATCGTCGACGAGCATGCCACCGTCGACGATGTCGTCGAAGAAACCGTCGACGAAGGAGCAGTCACCGGCATCGACAAGATCTCTACCGTCGACAAAACCGCAATTGTCGTCGAAGTCATGTCCGTCGACGAAGTCATCGTTGTCGGTGTCACCGTCAACGACCGAAACAAAATCTCTGCTGAAGGCATCGTCGTCGACGCAGTCGTCGACGATAACTGTGTCTATGAGGAAAACATCACCGGAGAAGACACAGGAAGTGGAAATTACGCCAGAGCGCACTTCGCCCAGTAGAATTACACCCCTTTTACCAACTCATCTACTGGAAGGGGATGATGAATATTCTGAACAAGATGGGGGTATGTTTGGAGACGCATATAGCCCATCAGAGCTACATGTTAAGTGTCAGCCATATGATGATGAGGAGGATGATCAACAATACTATGATCAGGCTTATTTTATCCAGGCTTCACAAGGACACCAACAGCCCCATGAAGAAATGGTTACAATGCCCTCTGCATTATCGGATTTGAAATTCATGCTGCAAGATTACAGACAACGCTTTCCGCCATCAGGCGCAGCCAATAGACCTCCACCGTCTCAGGTGAGATCACCTGTACAACCAAATACTCCTGCTGTATTATCGGTTACAGATACCCCACAAGCTGTTCATCTCCAGGAACCAGCTTCTTCAGATGAAGAGGGGGAATTGCATGACACGGCCTCGGAATGGGATGATTACAGAATGTCATCACCTACGCCCCCTCCGGTAGATTCCCCACCTGAGGACATTGGGGGATTTCACAACTTATTGGAGCGTGCAGCTAAAAGATTTGCTATACCTATGCCATCCAAACAAGCAGACTGCTTTTTATACGATTTTAAAGAGCCTTTTCGAAAGTCCGTCAGAGCTAGTCCCATAATAGACTATATTTGGGACGAAGGCATTAAAATAATGAAGAACCCAGCATCGGTGCCAGCTGTACTGCCACGTCTTGATAAGAAATATAAGACCACTGAGGACGCTCCAGCAAGCCTCACGGAGCACCCAAATTCAGCGATGTCTGCACTAACAGTTAAAACTGCGAATTCCCTGGCGATTTTAGGGCGCTACGATCGCCAAATGTGGTCAGACATTGCTTCGTATATCGACCAGCTGCCGGAGGATGTGAGGGAAGAGGCAAAAAAGATTTTGCATGAAGGAGAGAGAGCTTACAACGAGGTAATTGATTCAGCTATGGATGTCGCTGTGACGGGATTTAGGCAACTGGCTGGAGCTGCAGTTTGCGTAGGCAGGGATGGCTTAAAGCCACCTCGTTCCGTCCAGAAGTTCAAAATAAGATACTGGATCTTCCATACGATGGGGAAGCTCTTTTCGGTACTCAGGTGGAAGAGGCCCTCAAAACCATCAAGGCAGACACAGATACTGCCAAATCATTGGGGACGCTTCAATACAAGAAAGTTCCTTTTCGAGGTTCTAGGGGAAGAGGACAGCCATCTTACAGAGGGGGGTATCAGCAATACCACTACTCAGCGTACTCTTACACATCTCAATCGTACCGACCTCAGTACCAAAAGAGGCAGCCACCTCAATCATCCTACATCAGACCAAATAGAGGGAAAACTCCACGAGCTGGCAATGATACATCACAGGCTCCGGCTCCATCTCTTCCCTCCGGCTCCATCTCTTCCCTCCTCACATTTATATCCAATTCATCCTACCCGCCTAGGAGGCAACATCTCCCATTACCTCGAACAATGACAGTCCATCACTACGGACCAGTGGGTCCTTCGTCTAGTACAATTCGGACACACCCTGGAGTTTATCCAGAAACCACCTACAACTCCTCCACAAATCTCTCCCCACAGGCATCTCAAAGCACTTCAGCAGGAGGTCAGGAACATGCTCCAAAAAGGAGCAATAGAAAGGGTCCCATTATCCAGCAGGGGGACAGGTTTCTATTCCCGTTTCTTCTTGGTCAGAAAGAAGTTAAAGCAATGGAGACCAATTTTGGACCTCCGAAACCTCAATCTATACTTAAGGAAGCAATCGTTCTGAATGACAACATTGTAAGAAGTGCTGAAGCTCCTACATCAACAAGATTTTATGTCAACATTAGACCTCCAGGATGCCTACTTCCACATTACTATTTATCCAAAACACAGGAAATACCTGAGATTTGTGGTAGCTGGATGCCACTACCAATTCACTGTACTTCCCTTTGGTCTAAAGTCGGCTCCCAGGATCTTTACCAAATGCCTGGCGCTGGTTGCAGCATTCCTCAGACAACAGCAACATCAAGCCTTTCCATATCTGGGCGACTGGCTGATCAAGGCTCCGTCCAAAACAGCAGCAATACAGTCAACAAAGGTATGCACCTCTCTATTCAAGAGATTGGGTCTTACGATCAACATACAAAAATCCAATCAAATTCCATCTAAAAAAATAATCTTCCTAGGAGCTCATTTAGACATAGTGTGCTTAAAGGCAAGCCCTGCAGAAGAACGTCAACAACGGCGTCTCAAGCTGGCAAATTCCATCAAAAGAAAAAAGTTTCTTTCGGTCCGACTTTACAAATCCCTATTGGGAATGATGTAGTCTTGCATACCGCTAGTTCCTTTCTGCCGTCTCAAGTTGCGCCCAATTCAGGAAGTACTGGACAAGCAGTGGGTCCAATCAAGAGGATCCTTCGACGACATCGTCCGAGTAACTCCACGCTTAGTGAAAACCCTAGGATGGTGGACAGACAAGAACCATCTGTCAGTGGGGCTTTCCTTGCATCAAGCAGTTGCTCCGCTAGTGGTTATGACGGATGCGTCCCTAGAGGGATGGGGAGCTTTTCTCCAGTAACTTCAAGTAAGCGGCAAGTGGAATCAAACTCAGATTCAACCTCACATAAACGTGCTAGAACTGAAGGCGGTACATCTAGCCTTACAGGCGTTTCTTCCCAGAATTCGCAACTCATCTGTATTGGTCCGGACGGACAATACAACAACGATGCATTACATAAACAAGCAAGAAGGTACGAAATCTCGCCTTCTCTCCAGGGAGGCTCAGGTCTTAAGGGAATGGGTCATAGCTCATGGAATCCGCTACGAGCAGAGCACGTTCCAGGATGTCAAAACACGATTGCAGACACTCTAAGCAGGCTGACAACATCATGTCACGAATGGGAGATTCACTACCAAACGTTACAGGGCATCTTTCGGATCTGGGGCAGACTGGAATTGGACCTATTTGCAACTCACCAGAACCGCAAATGCCGGTACTATGCAAGTTGGCATCCCCAACAGGGGTCATGGGGGAATGCCTTTTCGATTGCATGGTCCGGCATCTTTGCCTATGCCTTTCCTCCCATTCCTCTTCTCCCAAGGGTTCTCAGGAAGATAAGAACCGAACCATGCAAGTTGATACTCATTGCTCCGGTGTGGCCATGTCAGCACTGGTATACAGAACTGCTTCTTCTATCGCAGGTTCCACACCTTCGACTTCCAATAATACCCAATCTTCTGACAATGAACCAGGGTCAGATCCTTCACCCGGATCTCAAGAACTTGCATTTGTCGGCATGGCTCCTGAATACAATGAGTTCCATCATCTGAACATCTCTAGTGAATGTAGAGATGTTCTGGCCAAGGCACGAGCGGAGAGTACCAACAGGACTTACCGCCTCAAATGGAAACGTTTCTGCATCTGGTGTCATCAGGAGAGCATACACCCACTGTCTTCCTCTCCGGAACAGATCTTACCTTATCTTTTACAACTAGCAAAATCGGGCTTGGCTCATAGTTCGATAAAGGTTCATTTAGCGGCCGTTTCCAGATATAGGAGATCTCTTTCTTCCCCACCTCTGTGGTCTTCTAGAGTTATAAGAGAATTTCTTAAAGGACTGTTTCGAATGTTCCCTCCGGTAAGACCTCCACCTCCGTCGTGGCAATTGAACACTGTTCTTTCGCAGTTGATGAAACCCCCGTTCGAACCAATTCACACAGCAGAAATAAAGTTCCTGTCTTGGAAATTGGCTTTGCTCCTTGCCTTGACATCTTCCAGAAGGGTCAGTGAGATTCAGGCCTTTGTAATAGAGGAACCTTTTTTACAATTCAAAACGGATGGAGTTCTACTACGCACAAATCCGAAGTTCATTCCCAAGGTTCCCTCTGATTTCCACCTTAACGAACCAGTGGTACTTAAAACTTTCTTTCCGAATCCAACGACATCAGCTGAGAGGGCTCTGCATTCTCTGGATGTCAGGTGTTGCTTAAAATTTTATCTACATTACACTCAGTCTTTCCGCAAGACATCTCAAATATTTGTCGCATACAGTGCGCCACGGAAAGGTTTCCCGCTTTCCAAATGGAGTATATCTAGATGGATTGCAAGTGCCATAAAGTTCTGTCATCACAAAGCAGGAAGACTGCTATCTACAAGAGTTCGAGCTCACTCCACGAGGGCAGTGTCGACGTCTGCAGCTTTGTTTGCGGGAGTCACTTCCAGATATTTGCAGGGCTGCAACGTGGAAGAATAGACACATAGTCACCCGACACTACTGCCTAGACTCAGCAATTCTAAATGACAGAGCAGTGGGTCAAACAGTACTTCGTCATATGTTCCGCTAAGGTGAGCCACCCCCTGTCTGCCCTCCTACCTCTTATTTTGTATCACATTTCCATATGTTTAACCGTTTGCCATGCTACAATTTGCATGAATTTCTGTGTTAATGTTTTCTTTCATTGTTATCTCATACTTTATTTGATGACCACTTACATGTATTACTATTATGTATTCGGTTCAGTTCTAAGGACTATGGTAAATGTGCTACCAACTGCTTGCTATTCTGATTCAAGCATGTTAATCTATGAAAGCTTTCATAGATTCACATGCAACCCACCCTCCTCCCCAGGGTAGTCTCACCTCAGTAGTTAATGTTAGCATAGTGGTTTTAGCACTGGTGCTCGAAAATCTTAGTTGCTGACCTTCCCTCTGGAGGGTTCTACAGGGTGATTGTTGCTGATTGGTTGAGGCAGAACTTTGGTTCTTTTTTAATAATGACCATGATAGGCTGTTAAACTGAGAGGCCCAGGCCCTTTTCTAGTTTATACCTATCAGGGTACTATTATTTATATTGAGTCTACTACTATTACTACTACTATTTTAAAATACCGGGGACTCTCATCATGACGACGGGGAATGATTCAAGCATGTGAATCTGTGAAAGCTTCCAATACTGGAGAACTATAGTTACAGGTAAGTAACTTGTTTCATATAAATAAACCAACCTATAAATAAACCGTCTAATTAGATGTTACCACATCTGAGAAAGGACTTTAGGAATCAGTTACATGACTGACTGAATTTGACTAGTATAGGAATTAACGTTATCCTACCAAAAACAACTTAATGGCAAGATTGAAGGATTACAGAATTAGTTCAACTATATGAAACCATCCCCAAGGCACTCCTATTGTTCCCAGTGGAGAATCGAATTTAAAGTACTCTGCGGCTTGCTCCAGGCCTTCTAGGGCAGAGGCCTGCAATATGTGCAGATACAGACATGGATCACAATAGCGTAAATTTTACTATGCACTAGTTAGCTAAAGAAGAATTCACAAGAATGTATTTCATTCATTGCGATGTCACAGAACTAGTCACATAACCATTTTTTCTGATAGAGATATTTTAGTGCGAGATTTATAGAAATTCTGAAACAAAATAAACAACTTTCTGACGGCGAACGACCTTTACAACGCGGTTGTTACACCGCGGTACGTTTACATCGCGGTGAATACAACGCAAGTCGTTACAACGACTTGTGCTGGATGGCGCTATACACTAAGGAATAGTATGATTTACTATTCCAACACCTTCCCTACTGTTACGTAGGCTGGAGTTGGAATAGTAAATCATACTATTCCTAAGTCCAGCGCCCACCAGCGCAAGTCGTTGTAACGACTTGCGTTGTAATAACTGCAATGTAACGTACCGCGATGTAAATCATCGCGTTTTAACGTCACATATTCTTTTCTGACTGCATGCAAAATACAAATCTAGAAATTCAAATTCACTGTTCCTTGAAAGCCATATTAAATTACTCTTCCCATTTACTCAAAAACTTCACAAGTTCTATTTGAGAGCTGGTCAGCAATGTCCCATTAGTCTTTATGAAAGCAATCAGACAACCAGCATTGTTACTGTTGTCGCAACAGTCTGAGTAATCAAAAATGCAGCCTTTCAATGCTGTTCTTCATTCTTTCAGCTAGAATGTATGTTTGTGGATGGGGTTCTAAGGTTGGCAATTGATAGTAAAGGGGAAGTGGGAAAGACCTGTCTTGGGTAGCTAGAATAAATCCTGTCTAGGTACTCCTCTATGTTGAAGTTTTCTTCCTACTATGACAGGTCTAGAAATTGTGAAAGTAAATCTTCAAATAAATTCTTTTAGAATGTTTTAAAAAAAAATCTTTTGGAAAGTGGGCCAATCTGCATTGCAGAAAGAACATGGAAAATCTGGTCCTCAGCTGGGTGCAGCATAACTAGCTATGCTTAAGCATGTCCCCTCTTTTCATCTTTACACACTCTCTTTTTCTCCATAACCTCTATCACTGGCATGTGAAGGATGCTTTAGGTTGAGAAGGACAATGGATAAAGAGAGTGGACTACATGTCTAGTCAGTCTTTTACCTCTTCCCCTGATAATTCAATTCCCTAGAGTGCCTATTCCTTTATGCACAGAGAGTCAGGGAGAAGGGCTCACTCTTAATGTAGAGGGCACAAAACTATGGGTGCATAAACTCTTGGGCCAGAGAGGATAAGAAGATTCAGTTTGGAGGTATTTTCAGCTTGACTTTCCAAATGCATGAGGTTTGCGAAAAACACAAACTTCTCTTTGTGAGAGTTCCAAGAATTTTGTATGGCTGTTTCCTGACAGTCATCTGTCCTCAAACCACAGAATATGCGATAATCAAATACGCCACTAATAATATTATACTTGCTTGTGGTCAAGTGAGGAAAAAATATTTTATTTTCATATTGGATTGTCATGTAGTTCCTATAGTACCCATGCAGGACCTGCGTGTTTGGATAACATAAACTGTGGGCTTGGTGTCAGACTGATTCTGTACACCCCCACCGAGAAATGTTAGCCGGTTTGCAAAAGCTAGCTCACAGTGCCACTAGTGTCTCCTCTTATCGGGGCGAGATTAGTTTCTGCAACCTCAGAACATGACAACCCTGATCCCTCAAGATCGTGGAAACAATGTACTACTTTTCGCTCAGTCACTCGTGCTCATTTAGTTTATCTCAGAGGTACACAGAATAAACAGTCTGGGCGTTTCAATAAGGATTTATTGAACAGTTGTTATTCTCGTGTAAAGTATATGAGCTAAAACAACCATTAGACAGTAGCAGAGATATATGATTAGCAGTACTATGAATATAAAAGGATAGTACAGTTCTATCATCTTGCAATAAGCATGAATAAATACATGAATATAAAATGCATTGATAAAAGAGAGTGCGTACACCTACGATGCCTATCTAGATGTACCTAAGTGTACCTAGCATGTGAGTAGGTGTGCAGCCAAGAATCCCTCTAGGATTTTGTCGAACCCCATTACCTGAAGTGTGAATGTAGGAGCCTCTCCTGGTCTCGAGCTGGACACCCCGCAAGGGACGTGTTAGACCACTGTCAGCTGGAGCGTCTGCATGCAGGAGCCTCAGCGTCTCTGGTCAGTGTGTCGGCCTGGAAGTCTTGGTTCCCTCTAACTACTGATAGCAAGAGGTGCTGTATGTATACAGAAAAGTATATAGAGTCCCTTGTTCTTGTGTTAGCCATTGTTGGGTATGAGGATGACGTATGGGATGAACCTTGTGCGTAGATATTAGGAAGTTGGTGTATAGCCCCTGCCTGGTTTCCAAGTAACCTCATGAATATTTTATTCATGCAGTGTCAGTCTAAAGGTGAGTCATAGAACACTATTGTTCGGGAAAAACCCTCCTTCTGCACCCATGCCTAGAACTAGGTAAAAGGTTCAGTCCATAAAAGGCGTTCAATCCTTAAAAGGCTCGTTAGTGTGTAATGTAGGGGAGGTGATGTAGGTGAAAGGGTATGATGTTACCCGGGCCTATATTAGGGTACCTATATGAAACATAACAGGATGAGGAAGCCTCACCCTCATTTTGTGGCATGTTTCATCATAGGCTTCCTCATCCCACCCTGATAAGCTGATACTATCAGGGTGGACTGAACCTCGGCATGAGGGTGTTCTTAATAAAGGTAACTGGATAGTCACGGATCCAGATCTTGTTTATAATAATAATATGATTTATAAAGCACATGGCTACCTCAAGTGAGGTATCCCAGCACTAGAAGCAGATCTCCGCACCCTGCCTGTTGCTTTCAAATACTCGAGCATCCTGATTTAAAAAAACAAGTTTTAAGTTGTTTCCTAAAAAGATCTTCCGATTGCACCTGACGAACCGATAATGGCAGTGTTGCACAATTCTGGCACCAGGTAGCTGAAAGAGATCCCACCAGAGTGCACTTTCTGGAACAGGCGCCAGCAACTCCTCTATAGTTCTAGCAGCAGGTCTTTCTGGTGGCTTGCCAGCTAGCAGGGTCCCTATACTTGAGAAGGGACAAACTGAGCAGGTGTCAGCTGGTGGACCACTAATGGCGTCTTAATCCAGAGGTGGCACTGGTCTTCTTCGAACAGTGGGGTCTGTTCTGGCTAGATGTGGTCACCATCTGCAAGAACTCAGTGTCAAAACTTTTGAGCACCAGAGTTCCCTACGGGAGAATCACTTAGAAACACATTCTATCTGCAATGGGACACAGGTCTCCTGTAAGCGTTCCCACCATTATGTAAGCTATCTGGATTTCTGAAAGACCTGGCCCAAATCATTGTAATAGCCCCAGATTGGGCCAGGAGGCTGTGATATCCACATCTGTTGAGCCTGAACACTAGGCTTCTAATTGGGCTACCGCTTCAAGAGAACATCCTGTTTCAGCAACAGGAGGAGGTTCCTGCACCGCAATCCACACTACTTACACCTCCATGCCTGGTAATTGAGCGCCGATAACTGGGTTTCTTTGATTTGTTGACTGAGGTAATGGATGTCCACCTTGCTGCCATACAACCTTCAACAAAATCTATTTTTGCTGGGAGAAGTTTGTGGCCTGGTGTGGAACTAATCATCTTGATCCCGTGCAGGCCAAACCTGTATTATTTTTTGTTTTCTCAGCAAGGTCTTTAGGGCTACATGTCAGCCATTTTGTTTTTTTACAAATATTTTCCAGATCAGCCTTCCCTTTTCAAGCCACCTTTTGTGATGCGCTTTCTGAAAGGTCTGTCCTTGCACACTTTATCAAAAACCTTTTCTCATGCCAGTGGGTTCTCAATTTGGTTCCCACATTCCTCATGTGCACACCATTTCTGCCAAAGTATAGTGATTTCCTACAGCTCCTGACAAACAAAACTCTGTTCTTTAATGCAATCACTTCTGTGCACTGCATGAGTAAACTGCAGGAAATGTTGGTGCAAACTCCCTACTCCACTTTCTTTCCACACAGATTGGTGCTTAGCACTCAAACTGCCTTCCAGGCAAAACTGATGATGCCCTTTTATGTTGGACAGTCAGTTACCCTACGGTCTTCTTCACTCCACCATGCTTTACCCTAAAAGAGCCTTGGGACCCCACATGAATGACCAGCTCTTTGTTCGTTTTGTAAGACCATGAAAAGCAGAGCTGTGCAGAAGAGGGCTCAGTCAACGTATTTCAATATGTTATGTGTTGGCCAAGAAAGAGCCCCCTGAAGGCCTGTGGGCCTATTCCAGTAGGACAGAAGCTGCAATAACTGGTCCTGCTAGAGGAGTGCCTGTCCTTGACATCTGTGTATAGTTTCTTAAAGTACTACTACCTTGAGAGCCAGGACAATAGAGGTCCTTTTTGCTGCTCGCTCCTGCAAGGCTTCCTGGTTTGAGCCCACTCCTGTGATCCTCCACCTTTGCTATGGTACCTGTTTTGAACGTGAGTTATCTGCAGTTAGAAGTATCCATCAGAAGTACAAACTCCTTATCTTCAGCAGTGCTGCTTCTGGTGGAACCGTAGATTCCTCTCTCCCCTCCTTCCTCCTCGTTCTGTGTAGTGGACATCTGCTGAACATAATAAGGTCCCAAGTTAGATTTTGATGCACTCATCTACAATTTGTTTAAAATGATTTGCGTCTCAGAGCACGGAGGGTGAAAGATTACAAAACTGGTATCAGCGGACAAGAGTGGTCCTATATGTGGCCCTGCTCCGCACTGCAGAGCCACCTGTTGGCATGCAGGAGTCATTGCTGTGAGAATTTTCTGGGGTCTAGTCTGGTGCCTGGAATATTCTAAAGGTGTGGAATCTGTTGATAGATATTGTATCCAAAAAAAAGAGTGTTACCAAAGCTAAGTTCTTCAGCACCTGCCATTAACCTCTCTGAAGCAGTAATCAGGAATAGGCAAAAGGGGAGACCTAACCTAGAAACCTCCTTACCTAACACAACAAAACCACACTGCACCTCTACCATCTATTAAGTGGCACTCCTCAGGAAGAATTAATCAGCAGCCCCTTGCTAACAAAAGTCCTCATTCAATTTCTAAAGACAGCCCTATCTCTATCCTCCTCACTTCAGTGTCCAGATCGCAACATACAGCCGTAAGAATGCAGGCAATCTATGTTCACTGTTAAGGGAAGTTGTCCCCATCCTGCATCTAGGGCTGCTCTAAACCAGGGATTTTCAAAACGGAACCCACTGGCTTTAGTACCAGGCTCACTCACACGTAGAGTCTTACTGCTGCTTACATGGTGCATGAAACCCACACATTATACATATATGATGCCCTTGCAAAAACCTGGGCATACACAAAACAGCAGAATTTTATACAGAGAGGCATGTAAGCCACATACTCAGCAACACGGATAAAACTGTCTGGTCACTTTATTAATCTCAAACACATGGTATTCTGTCTCCACCTTTTTATGTCCTATATCCAGCACAAGGGCAGTAGTGCTCTGTGCACTATGAGGTCATGCTTGGTGCTCCTCTCCATGTCAGTGTTGCAAGGTCTACAAGGTTTGTTTTCACACCTACGGGTGACATAAGTGAAGTTTGTTCAATGCACTAGAGCTGAATGTGAAAAACAGGTTGTTGTAGCCCAGCAGAATCCCACCCAGTACATAATTAAGGTGGTGTCAATGCTTTTGGGTTACTAAAAGCTAGCAGTGGTAATTCAAACGATCATTCATTAATGATTTACACACTCAAGTTCACTAGAAATGGAATATGTATTTCAGCATATTTATTTTAAAATAGTTCTTTTAAAATGCCAGGATCAAGGGCACATAATATTGGTAACATCACCGAAGATAGTAAAAAGCAGCAAAGCTTTTCAATAACAGTGAATACAGGGAAAAATCGTAATATCACAATTTATAGCCCTTACACCCTCACTGGGCTATCTCTAAGTGCTATGCTAGTTCTAGCAGATTAATAAATAATAAGCCTGAGTTTCGGAGGTGGTGCGCATATCTGTACAACAGGGTTTGTTGTCTGTTTGGAATACGTTATCAGCTATTTCGAGCACACGGCCAAGAGCTAGGAGATGACTTCTGTGTGAGAACACAATCCTGGCACCAGTTTGTGGAGGCAGAATGGAAAGTTTCTCAGAGCCTCGGAGAGTCTTGCTGGAAACCTCTTTAGTCTAAGTGGAATCTCTCCTGTTGCTGTGCTCCTCTGAATCTGCGTCTGTGACCTGGGTGACGTTTCTCTCCTAGCTAAGTGGTCAAGTGAAAGTCCTTATATATTATATCTTATCTTAGATGGAATTTGCAATGTCACCTTTAGAATGTTTTTACATAATGATATACATCAGTGGATGTACTAATAAGGTAAAAATACATCAATATAGACTACATTGTATGGGTTATGGTTGTTATTTGACCTTGAAAAAGTCAAATGTCTCAGACTGATGTCGCACTGGGGGTTTTGTTGATGCCTATATATGAATGACTTGACACTTTCACTGTTCTTGAAATGATAGACACTGATAAACATCTGCGTCAAAGGCAGACATGTTGATGACTGCAGAAATTGAGGAAAATGGGAACTCCCATTACCTAAAATTGAGAAGATGCCAACTTCCATTACCTAAGATGGATTCGGGGCCTACCTCAAAATGGAGTCAGACCTGAGAACTTTACGTCATAATGACATGTAGTATCTGAGCCAAAGGTAAACAAGCTGGACAAGCTAACTAAAGTGGAGACTGTAGCTAAAATAGACCCTGTCATGTATGTATTTAAGAACCTAAAACTAAAAGAAAGAAGTCTAAAAGCAAGTGATTAAAATAGATAAAATAATAGAATTATGGAGGGAAACAGTAAAAAGATTTCTGACCTTCCTGGAATAATTTCTAGGATAAATAGTCACTAAATTATCACTGAATGTGTTTTTATTGATCTTTCTTATCAGACATATTCATTATACGTTTACAGAATAAAAGCAGATGCCAGAAACGTGCATTTGATGAAATAGCAATTCATCACTTGATACGTTGTAGTGTAGTTCCTATTTCCCTAATAGGCTCTGCGCATTGGAATAATATAACCTATAGGTTTGACATAGGACTAAGGTCGGTATGTCCCTATCGATTATATTAAACTTAATTACCTGTGCCAGCTAGCTCAGAGGCCACTAGAAACTCCTTGAGAACAAGAAGGGAGTAGTTTCTGGCAACCGAAAAACATGACAACTTTGTTTCCCTTTAGAAGCGGAACATGTCTCAGAATCGTGGAAACAATAGATAACAGTTTCACTCATTCAATTGTGCATGCTTAGTTTCTACAGAATTACACAGAAAGGAAAGACGGGCGTTTCAATAAAAAGGGTTTTATTGAACAGTCTTGTTTCTTGTGTAAGAGATATGTGCTGTTATGATCACAAGACAGTATGCAAGATAAATAATGTACAGCGTAAGCAGTAGAAATAAATAATACTGCGCTAGCATTATCTTTTAGCATATATATTCACGTACATAAATAACATGAGCTAAGAATGCGAGTACTCATACGATGCGTCTCTAAGCTAGTTCTACCCCAATGTACCTAACCTAGTCTAGGTGTAGGGAAAGAGAGAAGTAGGTGGAGTATTCTCTAGTATGGTAGACTAAGAGTGTGTAAAGTCTAGTATGCCAAGAGTCCCTCTAGGATCTAGTCAGCTCCATACCTTGAGAATGAGAGAGGTGGGAATCTCCTGCCGGGTCTGGAACTCTAACACCCTGCGAAGGGAGTCAGAACACTGGAAGCTGGATTCGTCTGCGTGCAGGAATGACAGCATCTTCTCAGTGCGTCAGGCCGGGATACGGGCTCCTCTGAAGTCGAGGTCTCCTCTAACTTGCTTGGGCAAGGGAAGGTATATTTATACCTGGTAGGTGTCGTGGAATGTTAGCATTGACGTGAAGTCGGACAGAGGAAGACGTCAGGAATGAACCCTTAAGGTATAACGGTTCATACATAATAGATGAGTTCTTGGAGAAATCAATAGTCCTGTGCTAGGGGAACTCCCGAAGCTTAAGGGTCTGGTTTCTAAGAACTCGTTGTGACGTTAGGGTGGACGGATGTCGGTGACCATGCCTGTATTTGGAGTGCACGGTTAATGCCTAAATAAGGACAGGGATTCTATGCCTATATAAGGGCAAGGCGAATTGTGCCTATATAAGGACATGAATCAGGAAAACCTATATACGGACCCCTAAAGCGGAATACAACACCCACCCCATCTTCGAGTGAACGATAATACTAAATGCTAAACATTTAAATGCTAAACATAAAATTGAGTACCACATATTACAAAAAACATTTCTAAAAGCATTTTTAAAAGAAGCTTAAAAACTGTTGAAATGCCATAGGTACTGTACATTTAAAGCAGTGTTTTCATTCTAAGCATATAACGGAAGTGGAATGCAACGTGAATGAAACAGTAATATATACATATGATGAAATGGTCGATAAGTTCTTACAATCAAAGCCATTTGTATATCATGGAAGTAAATGAAATTGTAGACAAGTAAGGTGACAATGTGTCCCTGGAAGTATTCAAAGAAGTCCGTTTTAGAAGACTAGTTCTACTGTAAGCAGATTGTTCATTTGCCATGTCATTTCAAAAATTTTAAAAAGAAAAAGTTCAATTCTGGGAAAAGTTCCAAGTTTGAAAAATATGAAGGCCACATTTCATTGTTGCCCTGGTACACTGTGAGCCGAATCAAAGTCAGTGTAGGGGTCTGGCGCAAACATTAGATCATCTATTTCCGTAGCCAAAATATCATCCACCGAAGTCGGTGACATTTGGAACACCTCGTTCAGAATGTTAATTGCACAGAGATGAGAAACATCGCCTTCAGCAGAAGATGCAACATTCGCGTCCGTTGTTACCTGTGTGCCCGTTGATCCATCTCGTACCTCAGCAGCAGCCGGAAGCGTCTGTGAGATCTCAATGAATGCCGCCTTCAGGATTGGAAGCCTCTGGGGACAACACACAGCATGGGCCGTTATCGGGTCCAGCAGAGTATCGATATCCGTTGGCATGACTGATGGGAGTGTTAGACAGGTGTCTAGCACGCATTCTTCACCGCAAAACAGGCAGCGTAGAACAGGTAAGATGCAATCTTGCCAGATTGGTCTGAATGACAGGAACCAAGTTGTATTAAGTTCCCTTAGACGAGGCATGCCCAAAAGCTGTACTATTCGCTCACGGCATTTCCATTCAAGGAGGGCTTTCTCCACATCGCTCGGAGTGATGTTGGCGAAGAGGCTTGCCATAGCGTAGTAGGAGGAATAGAAACAGGATTCCTGCAACAAGTGCTAGAATTAACGGCACACCACCAAACACCGAATGTGCGAAGTTTGGGATGATTCCGAGGACAGCCTGGAAAGGTGCTAATAGTCCGGAACAGATGGTCTTAAATACATGTACAATTCCGCTTGTATCAGACATGTTAAAGATACGTCCTATCATTTCTACGAAATGTATAGGGCAGTTTGTACTAATTAAAGCTTGTATCTCAGCCGAAGTCCTTGCAACTTGTAGATCATAGGTTTCTTTGGCCGAGGTCAAAGGCACTGATTGTTGTATAAGCATGGCTTTCATTCTGCATAAAGTATCAAATCGTATAAAAGAGACATTCAACGAAGGCCATAGAGGCGACTCCCTGACTGTGTCTATTGGGGCAAACAATACTTGCATACAGCAAGTGACCCTGGAGTTGACCGTTACTAGATATGGGATGCCTGGCAACATGCCACAGCAACTCTGATCATTCAACATGAGGTAACTCCCATTAGAAAGTTGTCCAAACGTTGGATTAATCACAGATGCTGGTGTACCCTGCTGGTGGCAGGACAAGTTTGCCACAGAACCATTACAAGCCCCGTGTAAAGAAATGTCCTGACAAATCAGTGAACCGCTTAGTGCACTTTCACAGTGTGTACCGCTTAGAAACACTTCACGATCCCCACTCCAACATCTATAGGTGTAAGGTAAATTCCAGGATGTCTTAATGTATTCTTTACCCAACCTTTCATATTTGCCTGCTTGCATCTGTATAAGGCAATACTGAAACTGAAAAGTAGTTACAGGTAGACTAATTTTGCCATGAATAAGCCATTCCGTAGCTGGTTTTTCTGCCACCGTGAATGCTAACTTTTCAAGTTTTTCAATGCTCAGTACTGTATACTTTGCTCCCCTTTGTGCCAGTTCGATCTGTTTATCAGTTAGATTGTATTCTGCAAACAGAGCCGACGTGTTGATAAAACGCCAAGGCACATAGCCCGCACGCAAAGATTGCAGCGTCCAGCTTAATAACATAATAGAACGTAACTGTGTTTGGCCTTGTTGTAACATGGCTAAATCTTGTTCCAGTATGTCGATAGCAGAGGATACAATACTGTCCAATGAATAAATTCTGGAGGACAAAGTTGTTAACCCATTGTCGACCACAGAGAGAGTTTTCTCTAAGTTAATACGATCAAGTTCACGTATTCGTTCTGAGGCCTCCATCTGTGACACCTTCCATGCTTCATTATAAGCAGCATAAATGCCGGCATATATGAAACGTTTTTGACGTGGTTTTCTTGGTCCAAGCAAGAATTCCCTATGGTCTGCGTCTTCTTTAAGTAAAGATAAGTGTTGTTTCACACCCTTCAGTATAGATTTTTGCAACCAATCGAGGCATAATTTTCCTACACTGTATGTTGTTACTACCCCCGGATGCTGTCTTTGAACGTATCGTGGGTCTGGCCTGTGAATAGAAAACCCCTGTGTTTTATTCAGGAATCTGTCTTGACAGTTGTTTGTGTCTGTGGGCCAGATCAACCATTTTCTCCAATCAGGATTTGTTCTGTTGAGTTGTAGTATGGTGTCAACTGTAACCGCTACCTGTGTATTGTTATCACTTGCAGTTGTTGGTACAGAAGGATTTTTCATGTCTTTAATCTTGGCTAACCCAAGGCAAGACGTTTGTTGGACCGTGTCATTCAAAAACATTATTTGTTGAGGGATGATACAGGCTCTAAATAAAGCTTCTATCCCCTGCACTTGCCAATCTTTAGTACCCCAGACAGATTTTGTGTCTATTCTGTCTTTCCATAAGTCGAAACCCTGTCTAGACAGTTGGGCAATAAATGCTGCAGAGTAAATCTGTTTTGTATTAGTTAACATAATTTTCAGTCCTGTTATGTTTACATTTTTATAGGAAAATGTTTCTGGATCAGATGTATTGTATCCTGAAAAATATGGAAACTTCTTAGCAAATGTTTTTGAACTACCTTTTGGTGGTGTAGGACAATGCTCCCATTGGTTAAACATAGACACATTTCTAGGTGTTGCAGATTTATGCAAAAAATGATGACCATAGTGCTTATAGCAATACAGCTGTTCATAGTCTGATGAACCCTCTAAATATTCATTATTAGAAAATGCAGCAGATTTTTCTAGGTCAAACATCATATTATTCACAGTTTCAAAGTCCCAATCATCAGAAAAGGTACTGGATGAAACAAAATCACTTAGTGAGATCTTAAATAAATGTGGAATGTTCAAATGTTCCGTCGGGCCAAAAATATCAAAATCAGTTTTGTCCCACACTATACCATCCTGTATAGGAACGGCTGTGATGTTCACTGCAGACAAGTCTCTTGTTTCACGATGGGATGATTTGTGAGGTTTCAAAAGTAAGTTCACTTCTTTTCTTTCAATGTCCAAATGGATGTATCTCCCATTTATAAGCACACTCATAGTCATAACCATAGCTAGCCAAAGCAGGAAGAAAAATATTCCAGAAATAACCCAAAGTTCAATCCATGGTGAAACTAGATAAGTCTTTTTCAAAAAATGCAAAAAGTCTTGTACTTGCTGTCTAAAAGTTTTTGATGCTGGCGACGTCTCGGGCTCACTCGGATCCTCAGAAAACGTATCAAAGTTAATGAAGTAGCCAGAAGCAGTTCTGTCAATTGTTGGAATTGCATCAGGATTTGTTGAAATCGCTGGAACCAGTTGATCACTTGTTACATTGGTGTAGACAGGTGTATTTGGACGAACTGTTACTTGTGTTTCAAGAGGGATGAGTTCCATAGCATTGTTGCTCAGTCCTTCATCTGTTACTGCTGAATTCTCGATGGTTATCAGTCTTTCAGTCTGAACCTCTTGGATAGTAGCGAGAGGAGTGTGTCTGCTACTAGGTCGGAGTCCACGATGCCTACTATTTAGTATTGGCCACATACTGTGGTCTGATGAGGTCGATGAACACATCTTTTCTCCTTTTTTCCAGCAAGGGGCGGCAGAAGTACTGTTCTTGTTCCGTGTACGGCTAGGACAGGTACTGGTTGTCTGTATGAAGGTCCAAATTCCTTCTTGTCCGCAATTTTCTCTCTGACTAGATCCCCAACTTTTGGAATCCAGACAGGCCTTGCTGGGACCGCCGGTTTTTCCCCAGTGGTGGTTGGCTGCAGGAATACGTTGCTTTGTTTCGTTCTTAATTCGTTTAAGGTCCTGTAAAACAGCCAAACGATCTTTGATATCATAGGGTTTATTTTCCACCACTGTGCCACTGCTTTCCAGATCTGGCACCCACATTCTTGTCCCAAATAGGACCTCATATGGAGTGACCCCCCCCCCGAGAACTTCTTGGCAAGTTGTTTAATGAGCGATGGACCCCATAAAGATGTCTGACCCACCCATCACCCGAACCTAATACCCTAGCTGTTATAGACTGCTTTATGTCCCGGTTTTTCCTTTCCACAACAGAATTTCCCTCAGGATGAAACGGAGAGGAGTACCGCAATGCAACGCCCAGACTGGCCATGGCGTCTTTGTAAGCCCGAGAGCTAAACGCAGGGCCCTGGTCAGAATGTAGCGTGCCTATTGCGTATGTGCCGATAAAGACTCGCAAATCTTTTATAACAGTTCGAGCGTCAGCCGAGCGCTGAGGCCATATCCATAGAAACATAGAGCAAGAATCCACTGCGATCATGATATATTTATAATTACCGTCCCTTTGCAAGGGACCGCAGTGGTCCAGGTAAACACAAGCTAATGGTTTGTCTGAAATTAACAGGGGTGTCTGCGCAGGACGTTTCACTGTGGAGACTTTCATCTGTTGGCATATTTCACATTCCAGAACATAGTTCTTGGTCTGCTTCCTAATGCCAGGCCACCAATATCTTTGTGTTAGTAAAGATACTGTTGCAGAAATGCCTGCATGGGCAGAGGCTATCCCTTCGTGTGCTGCTAGGATTAGTCCTAATCTACATTTCTTGTTTGGAATTACCCTATCCCCCACTTCAGGGATTCGAGTAAAAGGAACGTTGTTCGCATCAATTACATAAGAGTACTTGAGTGGAAACTTTTTTGCTAACGCTGCACCACTGCCCTTGCTTGTAGCATTGACAGCCAACACTGTCTATTTTCGTTTTTGAACGAGTGATCGCAGCTACGGAAGCCGTCTGAACAGCCCCCTTTGCGGCTTCGTCAGCCAATGAATTCCCTGCAACGTGAACGCCATCACGTTGATGACTCAGTGTATGGATCACGTGAGCCTTTGGTAGTTCGCTTTTTAACTGAACTACTTGTTCCCAAAGCGTTTTATGCTTTATTGTGCCACCTTTTGCATCTTTGAACCCGTTTTCAAGCCAAGTTTGTATATATTCATTATACGACTGCACACAGGAGAAAGAATCGCACACTGTGAGTGTGGGGAATTCTCAATCTGTACTTTCAAGTGCCAGTTTGAATGCTTGTAGTTCAGCTCGCTGAGCTGTGCAATCTCCTAGAGACTGGGTTTTTGTGACCATAGGTCTGAAGTTGCCATCGCGCATGCGACCTTTAACGATTGCGCATGCTGCACTGTAAGCTTGCTTACTCCCTGTTGTGGGTTGTGCGGATCCGTCAGTGTAAATTATGAATTTGTACTGATCGAGAGGCAGAATCTCAGTAGGCAGAGGACATTCATGTTCATATTACAGGAACGCTTGTGTTTTTAAATCGGGATCAAAAACATATTCAACATCTGTTGCAGCAAGAGAATTAACCCATTGTATCCATCTTGGATGTAATGCTTTTGCATTTGGAATGCTCGCTTTTGTTACCGCCTCTAAGGCCGGTACAGGGGTTACGACAATAATGCGTTTCCCTTGGGCTAGAGCTCTTTCTTTTGCTACAGCGGATTGAACTGCTGTCAGAATTTTTTCTGTTGAAGTGAAGCACATTTCTGCTTGTGTATACAAGTGTGATTTGTATGCAATTGGTACTTTTTCACCCCATTAAATGTTAAGTAGGTGAATCCGCATTGACCCGAAATTATTCGGATCACTAAATTGCGTTGACTTACGCGTGTTTGTAAGTGATTTGTTGCTAACATGTTAGCTGTGGAGTGAACGCAAGATTTCTGTGTGTTCTTGTGTCCAATTTTTGATTGAAAAATCAGGTTTGATTAATGCGTAGAGGTTTAACCCTTTCTGCGTAATTTAGAATGTATGTTCTTCCAAAATTTAGGAAACCCAGGATGGATTGTAAATTTTTCAGCGTCTTTGGAGGTTGGAGCAGCGCACACCTTTCTAAAAAGTTGGCTGCCAAGCTCTTGCCTTCACTTGAAAGCTCATATCCTAGAAACAGGACATTGAGATGGGCAATTCTGGACTTTTTGAAGTTGAATTTGTAGCCCTCAGAGGCGAAGCCCAGTATAATGGTGCTCACCCTGTTCAAGTGTTTGTCCAGGTCATCGTCTGTCAGATAGATATCATCGACATATGATAATGCCTCATTATCGTAAATTTGTAGTAACTCCGTTACTCTCGCTGAGAATAACCCCGGGCTGTTCTTGAACCCTTGTGGGAGTCGACAAAATTGACGCTGGGTCCCCATTATTGAGAAAGCTGTTAAGTACCTGCTTCCAGGTGCTATGTTTTGACAAAAGAAACCATTTGAGATATCCTATGTGGTTTTATATTTTTTACGCACAATGTTATTCATTAATGCTGTACTATGTGCATTTTGCACTGCAAATGTTTTTGAACAAGTGTTTAAGTGTCTGTAATCCAAAACTAGACGATAGGTATTGTCTGGTTTGGAGACAGGAAACAAAGGATTGTTCATTGAAGAGGTGCATGTTTCAATCACCCCCTGGTATTCAATTTGATCTAAGATCTTCCTGACCTGTTTTTTAGCTTCTTGCTTTATTGGGTACTGCCTTTGTGCAGTAGGTTCATTTTTCAGATGTATTTTATGATGAGGAGAGTCCTCATCCCATCCTACATGATTTTTATATAATGCTGGGACCTGGGCAACTGCCCATTTCCTGGCATAACTATATTTTAGGTGAATTGGAATATGGTTAGAGAAGGCAGGCATAATAATGTCCTCGCCATGTGGGCACTCCCTGACAAATTGTGGTGGCCAGTCTTTTTCTGCTAGAAGTATGTCATAGCCCCTTGAAAGTTTTTCCCAAAAAAGTGCTTTCACCTGTCTAGGTATGTCTCCCTCCATCCGGAGTGTTATTTCATATAACTTTTGTGGAGTACTAACCCTGGTGTCTACAGTCTCAACTGTAATGTACTCATTCAAGTCCACTATCTCCAGAAGTTCCTTCAGGTTCTGGCGAGCTATTGTGACTTCTGCACTGTCCAGCATTGTCTGAGCCCATTCTCCGTTCTTGAGTTGTGTTCTCAGTATCCTCGGCATGTCTGACCTTCAGACCTGCTACTTTCTTTGAGAATTGAGGTTTTGATTTGTTTTTCGGAACGCGTTTGTCGTCTTTCGATTTCACGCGTTCTTCTCTATGTTCTGACCGTCCTCTTCTTTCCGATGTTTGTGACGAGATCTGAAATGTACGAGAGGAACGTGTATCAGTATCTTGATACCTGTCAGGCTTTTTCAAATTATCCCTATTCCTGAGGTTATACCTCCTTTCAGAGGGCTCCTTTTGAGGAGACCTACCTCGGGATTGAGAACGTTTCTCTGAAATATTTTTATTAGTTTCCCACTTCATTTTAGAAGATGTAGGAGTTTGTTTAATAGAGTCCTTCTCAGGACTTTCAGATAGTTTTGGCTTCACTGGTCTTCCACCTAAATTATCTCTGCCTAACTCTGCATAAGATTGTTCTATTATTCTGGGTAGCTCAGTTTGATGTTCTGTAACATCGTATTCCCTTAATCGTTGGCGGATCGCCACTGCTGCTGCCTCCCCTTTAATATTAGATAATATTATTGTTGAGACCTGGTCGAAATTTTTCAGTAATTTCATACTTAAATTTAGAGCAGGCTCTGCCCCGTATTCGTTTTGAATTTGTTTCAGGACATCGGGTATTACCGCAATTGATGGAATACCATGTGTTTTAGTATAGATGGCAGCAAAGACTGAGCCCCAAGTGGTACAGTCTTCCAGTTGTGGTGTGATCCCCATCGGTAAACAGATGGTTAGGATTCTGTGTTTCTCATACGGGCTAGTATTTGGAAATACTGCTTCGATTTGAGTAATTTTTTGAGCTATCCAAAATGGAATTTGACCACGCTTTGTGGGCATTTTTCCCATGACTGCGTATAGAGTCTGTGGTGTAATTTTTAGTGTATTCCCCTGTTGAGGAGTTTGATTTGGAAGTGTCAATGGTGGTTGGACTGTGAAAGTCCGCATGACATATTGGACTAATTGTCTGTAGATTTTTATTAACTCTGTAAGTTGAGTAAGTAGTTCCTCGTCTGACATTATTTCGATGTCAGGATGAGGTGTGTAGCCGGCTAGAATCGGCCATGTTGCTCCTGGTCTACCTAGTGGACCGAGCCTGGTAATGTTTTTGTGATGTTTTAGGGCGCCTTTAAACCAGAGCTGATGCTCCTGGTATGTTAGTGGAATTTCAATATCCTCGAAAGGAATATATTCCTCTGTTGGATCATCTTCTTTGTAGAAGTGAAACAGTCTTGTTACTGAATTTGATTCTGGAAATATTACCCATGAATAGAATACCTCTGTCTGAAAGGTTTCGTGTGCCTCTATCACGAAAACTGCTCTACCGCCTCTCGGAGGTAGGCCGTGTTTTATAAGTTTTAGAGTATTGGCTCTTCTTAAGTTTGGATGGATGTCTATAACACCCTCCTCAGGTTCATTTAAACCTGTAAAGTTAAAAACTGGTATGGCTGGGTCAGCCACAGCTCCACCATTTCCGGTGTTATTGTCCCCGTTTATGGACATTTTTTGTTTTTTGAAAAATGTAGAACAAGTTTCAAGGAAACAAAAAGATAAGGTGCACAATATTTTGGAACACTGTATCCTTCAACGTTGAACAAACCAAACAACTAATATATAGGGTGCTTCCCTATTTAGTTATGGCGGATATTTAACCCTACCCACTCCAGACGTCTTATGGAGTATGTGAGTAGGGGTCTCTGAGAAAAGCACGAATGAGTTGCTCAGTATCTAGCGTTAAATTACTGCCTTACCAAATCGTTGGGCGCCATGTAGTGTAGTTCCTATTTCCCTAATAGGCTCTGCGCATTGGAATAATATAACCTATAGGTTTGACATAGGACTACGGTCGGTATGTCCCCATCGATTATATTAAACTTAATTACCTGTGCCAGCTAGCTCAGAGGCCACTAGAAACTCCTTGAGAACAAGAAGGGAGTAGTTTCTGGCAACCGAAAAACATGACAACTTTGTTTCCCTTTAGAAGCGGAACATGTCTCAGAATCGTGGAAACAATAGATAACAGTTTCACTCATTCAATTGTGCATGCTTAGTTTCTACAGAGTTACACAGAAAGGAAAGACGGGCGTTTCAATAAAAAGGGTTTTATTGAACAGTCTTGTTTCTCGTGTAAGAGATATGTGCTGTTATGATCACAAGACAGTATGCAAGATAAATAATGTACAGCGTAAGCAGTAGAAATAAATAATACTGCGCTAGCATTATCTTTTAGCATATATTCACGTACATAAATAACATGAGCTAAGAATGCGAGTACTCATACGATGCGTCTCTAAGCTAGTTCTACCCCAATGTACCTAACCTAGTCTAGGTGTAGGGAAAGATAGAAGTAGGTGGAGTATTCTCTAGTATGGTAGACTAAGAGTGTGTAAAGTCTAGTATGCCAAGAGTCCCTCTAGGATCTAGTCAGCTCCATACCTTGAGAATGAGAGAGGTGGGAATCTCCTGCCGGGTCTGGAACTCTAACACCCTGCGAAGGGAGTCAGAACACTGGAAGCTGGATTCGTCTGCGTGCAGGAATGACAGCGTCTTCTCAGTGCGTCAGGGTGGGATACGGGCTCCTCTGAAGTCGAGGTCTCCTCTAACTTGCTTGGGCAAGGGAAGGTATATTTATACCTGGTAGGTGTCGAGGAATGTTAGCATTGACGTGAAGTCGGACAGAGGAAGACGTCAGGAATGAACCCTTAAGGTATAACGGTTCATACATAATAGATGAGTTCTTGGAGAAATCAATAGTCCTGTGCTAGGGGAACTCCCGAAGCTTAAGGGTCTGGTTTCTAAGAACTCGTTGTGACGTTAGGGTGGACGGATGTCGGTGACCATGCCTGTATTTGAAGTGCGCGGTTAATGCCTAAATAAGGACAGGGATTCTATGCCTATATAAGGGCAAGGCGAATTGTGCCTATATAAGGACATGAATCAGGAAAACCTATATACGGACCCCTAAAGCGGAATACAACAACGTGCTCAATAACACATCTTCAAACTGAAATGAAAAAAAGTGGTCAACAGCAGGAGGAGAGAGCTTCTTGATCAGCAGTCTGATAAATAGCCCTTATGATTGCAAAGTCAGGTCGTGAAAGATCCGGTAGACTCAAAGTCCCCTTCCTAGGTGAGCAGCACATCATCAGTGTACCTTTTCCACAACTTTATGTTGAGTTTCTATTTTCCTTTAGATGGTGCACATAGAGGCTTGCTCATAGGGGCAAATGTACTGCCCATATATGTCCCATGTGACTGAAGGTAGTATGTCCCATCATATTCAAAGTAATTCCTAGTGAGGGCAAGAGAAATGCATTCTAATACCAAATGTCTAGGGGTGTTCTCAGGCCAGGGGTGGGAAAATAACAATTCTTCAATTACCCAGTGTCTCTTTTTGGGCAAGCTAGAGACTTTCTATATCCAGTCGAATCAGGAAATTTCTAGTGAGGACAAACATGATATCCAGAATCTGTAGTAAGAGGTCCTTGGTATCCCTGATGTAAGTGGTAGTGTCTTCTACCATAGGCCTCAGAAACGTTTCTCTGAATTTAGAGAGTGGTTCCAGTACTGAATTAAAACCAGACACTATGGGACAACCTGGGACTGGATTAGTCCCTTTATGTATTTTAGGTCAAATATAAAATGCTGGTGATCTGGGATTATCCGCTACCAAAAAAGATTTTCAAACATGTGTCTCTGTATCCTCTGCAAGTGTACAAATATCAATACTGAGATCCGGGGTTGGATCTTCTTCTAAAATCTGGTAATTCCTTCTATCGGCCAGCAGGCGTATGCATTCTGTGTTGTAATTGTTGAGGTTCAGATCCACCACCACTCCCCCCCCCCCCTTGTCTGCTGGTTTTATGACAATGTTGTTATCTTTACTCAAGGACTCCTGTGCCGCTTTTTTATCTCTGGTCAAGTTGTGGAACTCTGTTTTCATGGAGACATCAATCTTTTCCATCTCCTTGATCACAGCTTGTTCAAATGTTGCTATTTTGTTAGGTATTACGTTGGAGGTCGGTGTGAAGATAGACTTTTTCCTAAGTCCGCTGTCATCTGTATTTCTCAGTTCTTTGTTTTATTTTTATGAAGAATTCTGCCAGTTCCTGGCGTAGTCTCAATTTATTGAAGGAAGGGATGGGGACAAAATCCAAACCCTTGTGTAACAGTGTAACAGTGCACTCTCAGCTGGAGAAATCAACCAGTCTGAGAGATTAATAATTAAATCTCTTTGCTCGTAATCAGGGTGTTCTCTCTCGTCATGTTCCTGGTGTTCATTCTTGTGGAGGAGTCTTCCCACTGTATGTGGTTTTCCTGGTGTCATTTATTCCTTTCTCATCCACGGCCTCTCTATAAAAAAAGGCATCCTTTTTTGTGCTTCATTAAAGTTTGGTACAAAGTTTGGGGTCGATGCACCCTGCCAACCATATTCAAGATTTGGTGGTCCAGAATAGAACTGAGATATTGACTGATATCCCATAAAAGGAGTGAATCCTCTCTGTACCCAACCTCTACACCTATGTTTCTGGTTCCATTTGTACTTGTAGTCTGAACTGTCAGATCCTGATGATCAACCGTCCCAGGATGCACCTTCATCACCACTTTTCTGATTTTTTTAGGTGGTAGTCTTCAACCCGAATAGGGATATACCCTGGCAAAGGCAAACTTTTTCAGACCCTTCTGAAGTTTCTCAGCTTTTTGTTAGGTCAAATACTCCCTATAGTCATCCAGCTATTTGTTGATGTCATCCAGTTTCTTCTTGAAAGTGCCACTAAGAACTGTAACTTTCAAATTGTTCTCACATTTCTATATTTCAGTGAGCAAGGCATCAGACAGGCATTTCGCTTTTTTAATTATTAGCACGAGCTAATCGCACGTACATCTTCATGGCACTTGAGCCCATTCTTTTCTGAATGTGGCATCTGTCAAGAATATATGTGGTGCATTTATGACTGTTAACCCCCTGGGGGATGCATTCTTGCGTGTATACTTCAGTGTAATAAGGTTTTAACCTGCTCCC
This sequence comes from Calotriton arnoldi, assembly GCA_963921515.1. Taxonomy (NCBI): domain Eukaryota; kingdom Metazoa; phylum Chordata; class Amphibia; order Caudata; family Salamandridae; genus Calotriton; species Calotriton arnoldi. Next base: position 1,558,314 of record CAWUFW010000737.1, read on the forward strand.
TCTTCAATGTGTTCAAGGCATGCCAATCTTCTGACTGGGCTAAAGTCTGACCAATGTTAGTATGGTCAAACAAAGGGGCACTTGCCAAAAGGAGACTCGCCACTTCATCAGTAAAAGTCAGTCTCAAATTCTCAGCCATTATGAAACCGATGTCATGTAGGTGACCGTATCTATATATAAAAAAAAAAATTCTCTGTATACTGTTGCAGGTATACATTTCATGTGTTAGTAACTTGACGGAGTTCGTTACTATATTATCAATATTGTTTCCCCACAGCTGTGTGATGCTGTAATACCAAAACCAATGAGAGGGAAGAGGAACAGTTATGTGGGAAAGGCCCTGAGTTTCCCCAAACTGATATACGTAAACCAAAAGAGGAGGGGGTCTCACAAAACAAGCAGTCACTATTCCCAGCTACATATATATCAGTTCAATTTTAACTACTATTTTTTGTAGAAAGTCATCAGGCTCAATCCCTGCCCTATAATTCGTACTACATTAGGCCTGGTTGGAACAATATTAGTAACTGAGGGAAATACTTCCTGCCTCTTGCCCCAAAAAGAGAAAGATAACATAATGGGATCATGATCACTTAATATAGTCTGTGAAATGCTAGGAGTACCATTCAGAGGACTAGTCGAGGCAGTCACCAAAATGTGATCAATAACAGTAGAGGCATTTCAACCAGTAAAGGATGGAATTGGTTCCCCATTAGCCCCACCTTTACACTTCAACTTTAGGAGATCATGCTTAATAATGATGGAGCTCAATGCGTCTCCATACTCATTATGACAGAAATGTACTGCCCCCACCCTGATTAGTGTAGACACATACATGCTGTGCTGGAAGAGATATTAAAATCGCCTGCCCAAATTAATACAAAGTTAGTATGAATAGGACGCAAACAGACTGCTAGACCTTGATCGAGTTCGTGGGCCACCTTACTTCGAGAGGGATCAAAAACATTGTTATAAAAATTAACTAATACCAATTCAAGGCCCCCCCCTTAATAGTTACCCACATCAACTGAGCGTGTGGTCCAACAGATGAGTACTTTTTAAATGTTACCGGAAGCTTATTAGATAATAGTATCTGTAGCCCTCCTTTAGCCCGCCTTGCATTAGAGGGTACAGCTACTAGAAAATGCGAGGCGAAACCTTCCACATGTATCGGGTTAACACACCATATTTCTTGGACACAAATAACATCCAAACCAGAAATAACATTTATCCACTCAGTGGACCTCAACTTGTTCTGCAGCCCACCCACATTGCATGTTACTAAATTATAACATCCGTCAAGTTTCCCCAAACTGATATACGTAAACCAAAAGAGGAGGGGGTCTCACAAAACAAGCAGTCACTATTCCCAGCTACATAGTGCGCACCCGGCACACGTGTTCTTATAGAACCCCCGCCCTCATGCTAATATAGGTGGCATGCTTCATCATCGGGTCCCCTCCTGGTGAGGTACTCACCACCACGTGGGCTCAACCTTGCAGTGTGAGGAAGCTCGTTTATGTTTTCTATGTTAGAGGGATCTTAAGACAGAAAAGGTTAAAAATATCTCCTGGGAACCCCAACCCAATTATTTAAATAGAGGGGCCTTCTGATATGGTTAAAAACATAACATGACACAAAGAGGCATTTACTGAGCCAGTGTGTCTATTCTAGGTCGACATGTTTCATCTGCTTCGCAAGATGCGCAGATTTCATCATGACCTCTAAGACCCTTGTGCTCCTAACCTATATCGAGCAGGAGTTATGCATCTGCACGCATTCCATTCAAGATCAACGGGATTCAGCTCTGTCCTGGCATTACCGCTCCAGGGATAAATCATTTTGCTGCACTCAAGAGCTTGGAGTCTGGCAATGTCGTCTGATTTAGTCCTGATTCTGAGACTGAAGCCAATCTTGCAACAGATTTTCTGGGCCATTGTCACCTCACCTGAAGACAGACATTTAAGAAAGCTCTACTGCAGTTATTTGGAATGGCTTTAGTTCCCTCTGGCGTGCCTGCAGGCTCCATGGATCTGTTGAAGCCTCCAGTTGGAATCCCACTAGCATGCCCTCCCCATATTGGGTCTCAACCTGACCATCAGCTTGTGTCAGCTGCGCCTTAACATCTTTGGCGTTGGGCATGCCAGTAGTGCCCAGCTTGGTGCTACTTTTGGCTCAGAGGTGCCAGTTTCGGACTCTGCACTGATTCAGTTGTTGGATGCAGAGCCAAATTCAGCTGTAACTCAGACTATAATACAAAAGTACAAAAACATCTGCTATGGCTTGAGAGAATTTCTCTACCATTCCCTTGCCTCGATGCCCGAGGTAGGAAGCTGTTTTTGGTTCTGACTGCGATGTGGTGCAGGGGCTTGAACAGGTTTTTCACAACGAAGATGATGATACACAGGTGAACTAATTTCTCTAAAGTCATGATACTGATGTAGGCCTCTACCTCGAGGTTAAGAATGCCAGTAGCTCTGTCACTTTGCCTGAAACTGAATTGGATTCGGTTTTCAGCCCCATTACAGAAGAGAGGGCGTCTTTAATAGTGATTGTACACGGCACCATTGTGATTTTGAATTTACAGTTTCCCATACTGGATACAAAGGCAAACTTACTGACGGAAATTCTCCAGTCTGGGCCATTGAGTACTGCGTCCTTACTACATTTAACGTAGTGTTGATCAAGGCTGTTATGGCATCCTGGTACAAACATTGCACTGTATCACCTGTGAGCCACCCAATTGCACAGCATCATAGGCATGCGCTTGGGGACCCACCATTCAAGACGCAGCTTCTGATTCTGGAGGGTTTCTTTGCTCAGGCTTTGGTAAACTAGGTGAATCCTTATGCTTTACCTACTCCTCCTAATAGTCCTAAAAGATTAACTCTTTAGGCAAAAAAAGTTTTTTCTTCCTCCAGTTTGCCAGTGCTGTCATTGAACACGGTATGCCTCTGGAAAATGGCAAGTGAGAGCTTGCCTGCTCTCCCTGAGGACATTCTGTTTCCCTTTGCTCAAACTGAGCATGATTGCTTGGATCCGGTCAAATACATCCTTGGAGCCTATCGGTCTATGGACTGCCATCCCCACCATGGGCACCGGCACCATTGTCAGGTGACATACTTTGATACTTGCTTCCATGTTCTCCAGAGACATTCAGACATATTTGATGGATAACCCCGGCTTTTCAGAGCAAAGATGGATTTGGCTCTGGAGCGCTTTAAGGACAGCTATACTTAGTCTCATTCACTCTGGTTACTTTCCCAAATTAACTATTGGATTTATACGAGGATGACAACCATGAACATTCTTGTGACTCCGAACTGGACGGGCCCCATTTCTTGTCCTCTGCAAAGGAAAGCTTGGCCTGTCCCAGCTGGAGAGCAGAGTTAAGCACCTTAACCTCCACAATCTACACCTCCATATGTGGAGATTGAGCAGAATCAACTGAGTTGCTTTTTCCTACTGTCAGAAGCGGTGGATGTGATTTTGACGGCTCACCTTCCATTTACAAAGTCCATCTGCAGTGGCCCCTAGTGTGAGGACAGACAGATTGATCCTCTTAAAGCCAAGCTGTCTGATGTTCTTTTGTTTGTCTCTTGCCAACCAAGGCTTTGCAGTGGGCAGAGTTAAAGGTTACTTATTGGCCCTTGCGGCCTTTCTTTGTATGCCTGATCAGTCCTCTTTTTTCAAAGTACCCATTGTGATGCACTTAAACTTAAAAGGACTTTCCTATATGTTTTTCCTTGTTCCCTTTATTATGCCGCAGTAATTTGATCCTTACCTTTTTGTGTGTGCAGTGTTTGAGCCTATGCATAGTTGCACCCTGGTACTTTTTACACCCACGACTGTTTTTCTAATTGCTAATAACATCCTGTACCTGATCAGCTGCCATATACCACTTTTCTCTCCACTAATGTGCTTCGGACTCGTATATTGTTTCTTTGGAAAGTGCTGTCGTGTTTTCATGTGGGTAGTCCATCACACTCGCCATTTTCTTCACCCTGCTGCATCCCTCTAAGGAGGAGGAGCGACTACACTGATTGAATTCTAAGTGGGCCTTTAGTTTCTATGTTGATTGGACTAAGGAGCACCAGGCAGATGATCGGTTCCAAAAACTTTATTCGACAAGTTAAAACTGTCATAAAAGTACATAACATAATATAAAATATGGTCCTTTACAACAGATCAGATTAGTAAGTATGATAAACAAGTCGTCATAGTCATTCAGCCAATAAAAACATTACTTGGCATGATAATATCTAATATATGATGCTTTTCCTTACATAAATAGCCTTCATAATAAAAAGAGCAACATTAAAACACACAAAGGGATCATTTAGTGCAATCAAATATTTCAATGCATCTATATGAGTTTTAATATTTTGCGCAACAAAAATAGGTTTCATGTAGAAGCGCCGAACTTTCTCATAGAATTTACAAAACAACATAAAGTGCAAAGTGCTTTGTTTACTCCGACCATCACATGGACTTGGGGTTATATCTGAGGGGCAATATCTAATAGTAGGGAAGGCAACCAAATGGTGCACAATGCCAACTCTAAGTCTGGCCAGGACAAAACGATGCTGGATTTTTGTAACACAAGATAAGTCATTTTGACCACCCTCCACCAGGGGCATAGTCATATAGCATGCAACCATCAGCTTTTTCATCTAATTGCTCAGATCTGTATTGGTAAAAAATATCTTTATTAGACTTCTTAGTGAATGATAGCACCTGGAGGGGATCTGACCACATTGACAGTTTGAACAAGGTACTAAAAGTTGAATTTATATAAGCTAACCAAGGAATCCAGGAAACATTGTCCAGTGCTAAACCATCTAAAATAATTGATTTGGTAAAGAGGGTTTCCTCTTTGGACCATATGGAACACCATAATATCAAGGGTCTTACCAAAAGCTGGTCCTCCAAATACTGTAAGCCAACCTTCGGATGGCCAGTCAAAGACAGAGCAAACGTTTTCCTCAACTTTTAGGGGATTACTAGAGGTATAGTCCCACAAGCCTGCTCCATAGGTGGTGGCAGACATCCCTCTGGCCTTGTAATTCTCATTAATTTCCTTATTAGGCCAACTACCCAGTTTGGTTGAAAACCTAAATATTCCATGAGATATCCTGCTCATTTTAACTTTAGAATTCAGAATCTGTTGTGCCCAGGAACCATTGCTTGTGAATAGGACACCTAAGTAACAAGAAGAGCTAATGAGGGTATCACCAATAAGAAACAATCTAAATGTTTTGGTCTTATTCCCACATACCATGGTATCGGTTTTAGATTTGTTAATCAACATTTTTTAGATGTCATAAACTCCCCAAAAGCATTCATCAGTTTCTGTTAGCTAACCAGGGTCCTGGACTACAATACAGCATTGTCGACATATAATAGCACCGGTATAGAACCAGGGCCGGACTGGAACCCAAACCAGTCCTGGCAATTTTGACGGACCAGCCCCGCTGCTGCTTTTGTTACTGGGGGCCAATATAGCAGCACTGCTGGAAAACCGGCCACCAGTAACAAAAACAGCCCACACCGCTGCAAAATCAGCCCCCACCCTTCCAGCCTCCTAGGGAAACGCCCGATGCCCGCTATGGCCAGTCCGGCCCTGTATAGAACACTCGGCGATGCAGGGGCATCTGCTTGTAAGGCCTGGAACTGTTATCCACTCTATTAATAAAAAGTTAAAACAATAAAGGAGCTAAGATGCAGCCCTGTCTTATGCTTCTCCCAACATTACATTTGGCCCTGGTATATGTCCCACTCAATAGATCTAGGTTGACACATTGCTCTATGGTCCAGAGACCCTTCCTAAATCCATACTGGGCTGTTGATAAAGTAGAGGATTCCAGAGCCCACTCCTACAGCCTTCTCAATAGGATTCTACTCATCAGTTTAACTGAGGAGTCCAAAAGTAATATAGGACGATAGTTTTTAGGTTCTGACTTGTCGCCCTTCTTATAAATAAGTACAGTTATTGAGATGGCCCAGGACGATGGTATAGTATCCACTATCGCTGCGTTAAAACCCCCAAAATTGGGCCCCATAATTCCTTGGCTGCTTTAAAATCATCTACGGGCACCCCACCTGGCTCGGGTGCCCTTCCCCCTGCGCTGCCGTATAGAACTTGGATAGCCTCAGCAATAGAAATATCCAGTGGAAGAGGATTCCACCTGCAAATAGCCGCACACAGTTCTAGTCTCAAAATTCTGTTTAAAAATATCAGAAAAATGTGTAACCGATGATTTGCAAGAAACAAAAGAATTGAACGCAGGGATTGTATCATTGTAAAAGAAAAGGAGCATTAACCGTATCCCAAAATAACTTATTATCATTTATTTCTGCAGCTAGTCATTTTTGTCCATGGGTCTTCCTGGAGTACCTTCTTCCTAGCTGCAAGTACCTTCCTATACTCAAGCCATAGAGACTAAACTGTCATATTATCCCTAGGGGAACTTTGCAAAGCCACCTTCAGACGCTGGGAAGCCTGAGTACACGCATGGTCAAATCATCCCTTGTTTCTTTCCCGGTTGGGGTTCGATTTCCGGGTCAAGATGGAACTAATGGAGCAAATAATATGGTTAAAACTGGACAACACCTTATTTGAAGCCACCTCTTTGTTTAAGCAGTAATTAATTTCAGTTCAATTTTAACTACTATTTTTTGTAGAAAGTCATCAGGCTGCCCTATAATTCGTACTACATTAGGCCTGGTTGGAACAATATTAGTAACTGAGGGAAATACTTCCTGCCTCTTGCCCCAAAAAGAGAAAGATAACATAATGGGATCATGATCACTTAATATAGTCTGTGAAATGCTAGGAGTACCATTCAGAGGACTAGTCGAGGCAGTCACCAAAATGTGATCAATAACAGTAGAGGCATTTCAACCAGTAAAGGATGGAATTGGTTCCCCATTAGCCCCACCTTTACACTTCAACTTTAGGAGGTCATGCTTAATAATGATGGAGCTCAATGCGTCTCCATACTCATTATGACAGAAATGTACTGCCCCCACCCTGATTAGTGTAGACACATACATGCTGTGCTGGAAGAGATATTAAAATCGCCTGCCCAAATTAATACAAAGTTAGTATGAATAGGACGCAAACAGACTGCTAGACCTTGATCGAGTTCGTGGGCCACCTTACTTCGAGAGGGATCAAAAACATTGTTATAAAAATTAACTAATACCAATTTAAGGCCCCCCCTTAATAGTTACCCACATCAACTGAGCGTGTGGTCCAACAGATGAGTACTTTTTAAATGTTACCGGAAGCTTATTAGATAATAGTATCTGTAGCCCTCCTTTAGCCCGCCTTGCATTAGAGGGTACAGCTACTAGAAAATGCGAGGCGAAACCTTCCACATGTATCGGGTTAACACACCATATTTCTTGGACACAAATAACATCCAAACCAGAAATAACATTTATCCACTCAGTGGACCTCAACTTGTTCTGCAGCCCACCCACATTGCATGTTACTAAATTATAACATCCGTCAAATTCATTACTAGAAGTACTCACGAATGGCTAATTGGTAGGCTGATAGTTCGAGCTATGGATGGCTTCATTATTAGCGGCAGAGGGCCTAAAGTTAGCATTTGCAACACAATTCTCTGACCCAATAGTACTTATTGCTTCACAGAGCGGCCTATCTAAAGCAAAATCCAACAGATTACGTCCAGTGCTTATATTACCTCATGACAATGGATAGGACCCCCTATTGTTAAGTCGATCATTATCTTGTAAAGAGATCAGCACCTGGTACCTGTTGAACAGAGCTAAGGGGGAGAAAAAAACAGAATTGCACCCCATTGCCCCTTGTGAATTGGGCTTACCATTAAGCCCTGAATCAAATCTGCATAGGTGGCAATTAAAAAAAAACCCAGTGGGAAGAAGCACATGTTCCTTATAAACTGAGAGGATGTTGTTGACCTTGCCAGGGTTTCCCCCTGCGAAATGAGGTTGTTGAAAATTGATAACAATACAATCCCCCTTAAAGTTTTTCTTTAACAGCCCAATCGAGCCTACTCTCCTAGTTAGCAAGATGTGGTGGGCTCTACTAGATGGAAAAAGATGATTCGTGTTCAGGCAATGTACCACTTTATTCTCCAGAGTCTCTGGTGTTTCAACTATTCCGGGGCTCAGGAGGGGTGACATTAACCAAAACAGCCACATAAGAACAGCGGGCTGGTGGCAGGTTAATCGTCACAGGGTCACATGGCATTGCTCCACCATTAGTAGCATCATGACTCATCGCTAGAATTTGTGCCCTTGTATCTAGAGACCTCGCTTGAGGATTAATCAGTGCTGATGTTAACATAGAAGAGGGCTCGTGTATAGAATATCCTGAATCAGTCCAGTGCCTATCCCTTATCAACATGTCCCCTGGAGCTGGCCCTGAATCTACACGAGTCCCAGGAAGAGCCATAGCGTATGGAGCAAATGAGCGTGCAGGTTCCAGCTGAGCAGCAGGATTATTTCGCTCTCCAGTCGCGGCAGAAGGCTACACTGCAGTGGCGTTCGCCATGTTCTGACAAAGAGAGGTCAGCACCTCGATTTTCCCTTCCAGCAGATTTATTCTCTCTCTAAGTGGCGATATTAAATCTTTAACAGCGTCAGCCAGTTTGCACAAAAGTCCTGACCAGGGAATATCACCCCATGGAGCAGAGTAATTACCAGTCCTATCACACTCCAACCCAGCAGAGGTAGAAGGACTTGGGCTAGCAGCTACCTCGCTTCGACTCTACCTTTCATTCTTAGCTCTCGGAGAGTGAATTAGGACTACAGGAGCCTTAGTAGTACAAACCTCAACACTCCGGGAGGGGGGATCTGCGAATTGGATCATTCGAGATCTCTTTCATACTATGACTCTCCAACACTTCCCACTCCTTATCCAGATTAGTTTTTGCCTCAGTGGTTGTCTCTACGGTCTCAGTTATCCCCACTGGTGCAGGCATACCCGGGGACAAACGGCGTTCCACCAAGTCTATTTCCTTTGAAATGACTGACGGCTCGCGCAAGGAATGAATCAATGCTGGTGCGATTCGCCTCTGCTACCGGTTTCACACTTCCAGTTGTTTTTTCCGCCATGTTCTATATGTCTTTAGTTTGCCCTGAATAGAATGCTTACATTGAATCCTTAGGCCCAAGGAAATGAAGGCACTGAAGCTCTCTTTAGATAATGAAAGGCCTCTAAAAATAAAACTGGCGGTGGCGGTTATCAGGAATAGAAATCCAGTTGCTTCTTAGTTTGGGTAGGGGCTCCAACCAACTGGCAGTCAAAAGTGCACAGAAGCCCAGGCACTCAAGATCACCTCAGGATCAGAGTCAGAATAAAAACGGAACCAAGAGACCGGGCCCAGCCTGGCCGCGGCCGGGCGCAGAGTGGCCCCCCCGCACGGCGGGAGTCTCCTTGGAGCATCAGGGAGGGTTGCTCCTCCTCCCAGGGTGCAGAGAATGCTGGGGGACCAAGGCCCACCCTAGTGCAGCAGCAGCAAAAGAACCGGTGACGACCTTAGACGGCCCGGTAAAAGAGTCCCGCGTTGCGGGAGTCTCCTGGCACTCTTGTAGCGTCAGTGAGGGTTGCTGCACCTCCTCCCTGGGTGCAGAGTATGCTGGGGGACCGAGTCCCACCCCAGGGCAGCAGCGCAACTGCAGCAAAAGAACCGGCGCTGACCTCAGATGTCCCAGTAAAAGGCAGATGATCAAATATTTGTTGGATTTGGCAAGTCAAGGAAAAGTTTTCCAGAAACAGATCTTATCGAGGTGGATATACCTTTGCGTGAAGCTGTGATATGGGATGGTGAAGGAGCCTCCTAAAGATCTTCTTGCTCAGTCCACCTGGGCCAAGGCAGGCATTCTGGTGTTTGATGTCTGCCAAGTTTTTACATGGGAGTCTCTTCATACCGTCTCCAGGTGCTTGCTATCAACTCTCAGGTCTGCATGGAGGGCTATTTTGCCCGCTCGGTTTCGCAGGGCTTCTTGTACAAAGTCCTCTTCTCAGACCCACTTCCTTTGGGAGGGTATTGCTTTTGTATCGAAAACACAATGGCTGCAACCTATTTTAATAGTCTCTGCAACCAGCCAAAACACATCCCTCACCTCACTAGTCCCATATAACAGATTGTCCTCTTTGACCATGGTCTTTCTACACTTTCAAAGCTAAAGATAGCCTAACCAGCAGGTACTACCAACTTTGAATAATAACACCATGACAATATCAAGCACAAAGTGTCATGCAGAGCGCAACATTCCTAGTATACAGCACTTCCAGGTGTTGCCGTAAAATGCTTTTTTGTCTCATGAATATCATTTTGTAAACTGGTGAGTGACCGTATGCTTAAAAAACGGGAGGAATGGCTTAAACTAAGAGAAAAGTTGAGACATTGCAGTAAAACACGGCTGAAACTAATCATGACGTTGACTGTCAATTGTAAAAAGCATTTGCAATGCGTCTCGCATTTGCAAGAGTTTAAACTATTGGCATTGTAAATGACAATGCCTTTTATTTATCTGTTTTGCTAATTAACACATAAATAAAAGGCATTGTCATTTACAATGCCAATAGCTCAAACTCTTGTATATGCGAGGCCTATTCAAAGAAGCGGCCGCCATTATCCCAGGCTGCTCGGAAAGTGAAAGCACGCATGGCGCGCTGAATGTTGCAGGAAAGCATGTCGTGCCTGCAGTAGGAGAAACTCATTAAAGAAAATAGTGCTTACAGACTAAAAAAGACGTACCGTGTAACAACCAAAGTAAAAGGGCCAGTCCTCATGGGAGGTTACAAATGAAGACAAGGAGGGACTAACAAGCCTATTAACGAATCAGAAGCCAGCATTTACGAAATGACACAAGCCAATGGCAAATATGGGCGTTAAAGTGGGCGGGGCTTCAATTCCATACTCTAATACAGCATGCGCAGAGTAGCGCATGCGCTGCACAGGCTCGACCTAAAAACTGCAGACTGGAATGCAGCCCAGAGCAGTTACTGCTTGCTGAAATTTATTCAAGTATTCCGTCCACACATTTTTGTTCATTCTGGGTGAATGAGGACAGATAGTGGAACTAGGTCGCAAATGATGGTGACTCAGTGAGCCCAAAACATGATGGAATGGAATACGGAGCAGAGTAAGCAGCAGCGCTTGAGATTAAACCTAGAATTCCATCCATTATTTTTCGTTCTTTCCTAATGAATGGGGACAGTCATGAAAGAAGAGGGAAAAGTGAGGTATGGGGAGGGGGTGTAGGAGTTCGAGTGCTTGTTAACTTTGGAGCTGTGAATGATAATTCTGCATAGAGGAGTGATCGCGGAAGTGAGGATTGTGCGAGATGGGGAGCAATTTGCAGATAGGTGGTGAACTCGAAACTGACTGACATTTCTGTGGTGACAGTTTGACAGAAGTATCTACTCGAGACAAATTCTGAATCTTCCACTGTACCAATCTCACTGTGAGTGGGGTGGAAGGGTTGGAGGGTACATCCTAAATTCACAGCATTACTTTTGTGGTCTCCTTACTTTGCCAAGTGGGGCATCACGCCATCGGGTCTTACCCTTTGACCTGCCCTTCACAAAGATGTCTCGCTCGTGCCGTCCTTCGCCCAGGGTTGCGGAGCGGCAGCATACCGTGCTCAGCTGCTGGAGAGCTGCGCCGCCATCTGGGTGCCACATGGGGTCACACAGTAGCATAAATCAGCCACTTTCCCAACTGAGTGGAAACATTCCGCAGCCTACTCCGTCACCAGCCTCCTGTGCATACCTGGAACTACAGCTGGGGCAGAGGGTCTGGGGTGGACGAGAGGGGCGAGCAGAGGCAGAGAGAGAGGCCACTGGAGACAGGCAGAGAGCAGCCAAGACAGGCAGAGGGCGGCAGAGACAGAGGGGCTAGCAGAGGCAGAGAGAGGTCACTGGAGACAGTCAGAGAGCAGGAGAGACAGACAGAGGGCGGCACAGAGAGAGAGGGACGAGCAGACAAACAGAGGTCACTGGAGACAGATAGCAGGAGAGACAGAAGGAGGGCAGCAGAGAGAGCGGGGCGAACAGCGGCAGAGAGGCCACTGGAGACAGTCAGAGAGCAGCCTAGACAGACAGAGGGCGGCAGAAGGGCGAGAAGCGACAGAGAGGTCACTGAAGACAGTCAGAGAGCAGCCAAAGGGCGGCAGAGAGAGAGAGAGGCGGGGAGACGTCACTGGAGACAGCCAGAGAGCAGGCGAGCGGCAGAGAAAGGGAAACAGCAGCAGGGACAGCGAGAGGGACGGAGGATTGCAAGGACTGAGGGCAGCAGAGAAAGAGCGGGAGATACAGAGGAGAGATGACAGGGAGGTGAACAGGGGGAGGAGAGCAGAGACAGAGATAGACCAGAAAGACAGAGTGAGAAGTTTGCAGGAAGAGAAAAATTTCAACGTAACGGGCTGCTTTAGCACAGAGAATTATTTATGCATTTTTTCAATCTGTAGATTTAACATCATTCTACATACCGATATATTTAGGATATGAAAAGCAGAATAGATTCTGGTGTAGTCACTGACGTGGTCTGCATAATTAATCCGGAGCTGAAGGGAAATAGAAGACTACACGAAGGAAGACGTTTTAATCGATGTGCGCGAGGAAACATATAAATGTTGTGTAATAGGTTATGCTATTTTTTTGTATGATGCAATAACATTTCTACAGCACACATTGTCATTGTAGTAGGACCTCGTAGCACAAGGCCGCAACACAGGCCCCTGCAGCCCTTGCGGTGCAGGGGGAGGGGGGACCCTCCAGAGGGGCCCCAACCCTTCAACAAGCATTTGCAATGCAATTGCGGCACCCGTACTTTAGCTGTAAACATCTTAAGCTAAAGCGTGGGTGCCCTGATTGCTTCAAAAATAAAGAAATAGAAAAAACCTTTTTTTTCTATTTCTTCACTTTTTAAGCAATCAAGGCACCCGCACTTTAGCTTGAGATGTTTACAGCCAAAGCATGAGTGCCGCAATTGAAACCAAAGTAAATAAAGAGAAAAATGGCGGACGCATGTTTTTTCCCCTTTATTTACTTTGGTTACAATCGCCGCACTCGTGCTTTAACTGTAAATATCTTAAGCTAAAGCGGGTGCCGCGAATGGTTCAAAAGTAAAGAAATTGAAGCAATCGTGGCACCGCGCTTTGGCTTAAGAAGTTTACAGTTAAAGCACGAGTGCGGCGATTGAAACCAAAATAAATAAAGAGAAAAAAAGGCATGCACCCGTGCTTGCCAACGCAACTAACCATAAGAAAGGTGCGGCCACCATTATTCCTGCCGGGGTGCCGTGATGGATACATTTTAAAACGAGGCTGAAGCCGTTGCCTTCCCCATGCTGCAAGGAACCCTCTGAATACGATGGGACGTAGCACATGGAGGAGTGGGAGGGGCTGCAATGACTCATGCCTTTCCACAAACAAGACTTCAACAAGCCCAATCCCCCATAAAAGGAAGCCCAAAACAAACCAAATATCCTACCAAAAACGAGCCCATTTGCCGTACACTTCGAAAAGTGGAAAAAAGCTGAATAAATACAATCAACAGAGCGGGAGGAACAGAGAGGAAGGCAGTACTGACACAATTGTGGCATTAAGAGGAGATGGGAGGGAGGAATGATATATTTATATGTAAGCAGCTTTGCCTCCAAAGCTTGAACACAGGCAAACAGTAACAGACCAGGAAACAAAGAAAAAAAATAGTCCCCCCAAGAACACATAAAGAGCCATAGCGGAATGAGACAGTACTTAGTCCCTGCTACATGGGAGGTGCTGCATGGGAGGAACAGAAGGGAAAAAGGAGGAACAAAGAGGCAAGGCTGACCACTAGCAAGCAAGAATTTCTAAAAGACACTGAAACAAGCAAATCAAAAGCAGGGGGATGGCTTTAAGCCAACATGAGAAATTACAACAGGTCTCGAATGCTCAACCTAAAAAGAGAATGTAGGTATCAATTAGAGCCCCCTCCCCAAAAATGTAAGATGCTACTTATCTTTGGTAACGCTTCTTCTGGTGAATTCTGTCACATTCCGCTCTGCCTGCTCACCTCCACGTTCTGAAATCGTAATTTGTAGGTTGCTTCTTATCCTAGCACATGGTAAATATCTGTTAATAAACCGTCATCAATGTGAAGGGATGGTGACCGTAGTGCCTCTGTGTTGTCTGTTCCAGAGGTGGGACAGGCTCTCTAAGTAGTCTGATAGCGCCACCTACTGGCACCCGGTAGCTATGGCAGACATTTTTCAGATCCATTCAGGAACCTGCAGGGTTGCAAAAGTGAGGAATCTGTCAGAGTATCCACCAGAAAGAGCGTTACCAAAACTAAGTAACTTATTCCTTTAGTCTGTACTGACCTGGAAGTTTTCACACTGTGTAGCTCTATCCCATTCTTCTTTAGGGCTGGGAAGCCATGTTTTTGAAGCTGGCTCGTCTTTTGCTAACATTTTTACCTTATCCATAAACATTATTTTGTTAACACTTTAAATGTTTTACAGGTCTTTTTGTCAATCCTACGACATGAAGCAACATTCTACCAAGGTTTTCCGTGACATTGTGAATGCACTGGGATCGTTTATCCAATCATTATTCCTTGTACCAAGCACAGGGAGCACTTTGGCAACAACAAACCAAACTGGTAAAATTACAGATCGATTTTTACTTGTATTTGACATTGAAATGCCACTGTGCTGGATGAATGTGCTCAGTGAACAACAGTAAACATTTAGGGACAATAAAGCACCTCCATGCACACTGTTTTCATGTTTACCTGTCTTTTTTTTCACAACAAAGGCCTTGCTTTCTTTCTAGCTTTGCAATTACATTGCACATTCCGTGCTTTCAAGTATGTTGTTTCTTATTACATTTAGCCATTATCCAGCAATCACTGTTTTATTTCATTGTAAACATAACTAGGTATGGGTTCCCTCCATTAAAGCCCTTTTGATGCCAAAAGAAGTCAAAGTAAAATTTACATAGTAGTATTCATTCGGTAGAGGTCACAGAGAGCAGTAATGGGCACTGGAAGCCAAAGAAACCTTTCGATAGAGTTGTTAATTAGAGGTGTCCCAAATATCTGAATTTGGAAGGATGACATTTTGCTCAGATTAGGTGTTTTTGGTGCTAAACGTATTGCGCACATATGTGATGGCGATAGCAGATGTGTCTTGTTCCAACCCTTTAAATTTGCAGCTTTCTTGAAGAATGCGGTGGGACTTGAAATCACAACAGAATATAAGTTCAAACCGAAAGTAAAGCAGAAATAATATTAACTGTGCTAGGTTTTATCCCCTCGGCGTATGGCAGTACATTTGCTCTTCAAACTGATTTTTGGTTGTGGGACACACTGGGTCAGATTTGGAGGGAGGTAGCATATGGTGGCAAGATTAACCAATTGCATTGCTGTTTTTTCACTGCTATGTAACTGGGTGTATTTTTTACTGAAAGAGTAAAAGTAAGTAAAGTAAGTCCGTTTTTATATAGCGCAGCTACTCACCCTTACGGATCTCAAGGCGCTGGGGGCCGTAGTGGAAATTAAGTGAGCTATTGCCCAGAGTCACATGGTGCTGAGCTAAGCTGCCGCCGGAGCCGGGGATCGAACCGTGAACCCTGTGCTCCGAAGTCAGCTGCCCTGGCCGCTGCACCACACCTCTCCAAGAGAGTACTTGTGGGAAAAGGTGACGTGCTCTCCATTGAAAGGGAACTCTGGTGTACTAATTATTTGTTTATTGTTTCTTTAGTTAGATTAATAACATTGTTTCACTTTGTGCTAATTTTAGGACAGACCATGTCATTTGGTAGAAATCTCCTCCCTCATCTCCACACCTAGAGAACTGCGCTTGTGTCCCTTGATAGTATATGTTAATTCTTTTAGTAGTGTTGTATATTCTCTGTGAGTAGTTGAAGTGCATTAGCTTGAGGCATGAATTTCTGGAGACGTGTGGTCGTATCTGGTTCTTCTATTGGCATTCCTAGATCTGCAAACCATTCGTCTCTGCCTAAGTTGCCTAACGTTCATTTGGATGCAACTTATTGTGCTTTGTATTACTGCGTTACAGCTTTGATTGTACCTGTTCTCGCGCTTATGAGCTGGAGCCCTTCATTTACAGATGATTCTGTACTTCCTAATTTCCATAACTGGTTAATTATATTTTTTTATTGCCTCTTGTTAGAGAATGTGCCCTTTTGGTGTGTCGTATTTGTTTGTTAGCTCCTGGAACCCTCTGAAACGGCTTACCTCATATAACCCTCCTAGCTTTGTCATCCCTTGATTTTCCTATGTAATCAGTCTCTCTAGTCTCTTTTTTTGTTGAGAGGTTCATGTTCTTTGTAATCCTGAATTCCTTTAGAATTTAAGATTTATATTAGTCTGGGGATGCTAGACTCTGTTTTTCCACTTCCTCTTAGAAATCCTGCTAATTTTCTCAGTGGGGGGTATGTTATTTTCGTCTCTTGCTCCCTTTATCTAATGTCATAAATCTAGCTTGCCGCCCACTAAGGTTGTGCTGCAATATAATATAATTCGCATTCTTGGATCTAGTCAGACTTCATTGACTGGGCTAGTGCAACTCTGCATTTTTCTGTCCCCATAGTAGTTATAGTAGCAATCTATCTATGTCTTTCAATATTTCTTTGAGTATTCTTACTGGTAAGGTTATCAAGAACATTATCATCTTGGAAATAGTTGTCTTTCCCATCATTGAGAGTAGGAGTGTTTTTCAGAAGTGAATACCTCCTTGTAGTGCTGATTCTTTACGTATGTTTTCATCTATCGCTTCTGGTTCATTTCTGTATATTTGCACCCCAGGATATCTTATAGTATCTGGTTTCCATTTTAATCTAGTCTCTTTCAGATAACATCTCTCTATTTGCATTCTGTTGTACTGGGAATATGCAAGATTTGCTCCAGTTTACTCAAAGGCCCCGAATGTCTCTGAAGGTTTCCAGTGCCTTAATGACTCTTTCTAGATCTACATGTAAGAATTAAAGGAATAGCAACAGATGTGTCCCCTGCTCACATTGTACAGTGCCAAGATGTCTAGGACTGTACATAGCCTTGAGGTGCGGTTGGTGATCTCCAGGCTTGAAACTCACTCCCCAGTCCCATTTCTATCATTACTGTGTGCGGGTATTGCCCATTTACAGTGTCAAGGGCTTTCTCTCCGTCTATTGATAGTATCTCTGCTCAGGGTGAAATCTTATCTCACTTCTCTGTTGATTCCTATCAATTGTCTGATATTTATCACTGTGTCACAACCAGGGATGAATCAAATGTAATCTAGTTGTATCCGCTGTAGCATTATAGGAGAATTATCTTCTCTAGCACTTTGCTTACATCTGTTGATTCTCTTTTTTCTTTAAGAAGGGATACTAAAATGGCTTCTCTTGTGGGAGGCAGGATCTTTCTGCTTTTGGGGAGTTGTGCATTTCCATTAGTTTATGTGTCATGTTTATGAGTAATTGTGTGGATATCTCATGTAGGAATGTTATTTGATCTTGATTATGGGCATTTAAATCAACTGTTGATATGTTTTTGCCAAATAAAAATTCAGATTTTTATTTTTATGTGCGGTGCATGTCTTGTAGAGGAACTCTATGTACACACCTTCTTCTAATAAACCCTTGGGCTTTTTATATGTTACTGCCATTTTGCAGTCCCCTTATGTTCCATGTAAGGAATTTGAAGTTTGCCCCAGGGCTAGTGCTATGAAGATCAGTCTCTAATTTTTGTTAAATCTATTGAGTTCAATAAGTGGGTGCATTGATGCTTGGGGAATATTCAAAGGCAGGTTCCTTACCTTAGAATATTCCCCAGGCATCAGACTGGACCTGGAAATTTTTGATCAGTACCTCAGCGCGCCAATAGGTGGCATTGAACAGCTCTGTCAGCATCATTGGTGCTGGATGTGACCATATAGGTGCCACCCCACATCAGTTCTCGTCTTTCCGTGCCATCAGTTCAGATTTGGTGAGAGCTCCCTCAGTCCATTTTTTAGCCAATTCTTTTTTTTTTTTAACTTTTTGTCGATTTCTTTTTTTTTTTAGTTATTTTTTTAAATAAATGGTTTTGAGCTTTTTACTCCCCAGAGTGCAGAAGAATGTCCCCTAAAAACCTGTGGGGTTTAAACCCTCTGGTTCCTATCACAGACAGATGTCTGTGACAGTCCACCACTTGGTTGCATGTAAGCCCTTGGTGTGCCAGTTGGTCCTCTTGGATCCGTTCCTGGATCGGCTCTGGTTGCAAGACTGCGATCTTCCCCGGAGTCAGTTCCAGTGACGTAGTTTCCGACACTGATGACACCCTATGTCGGCACCGACCCTGTTGTCATGCCCAACTCCGATATGGAGGTGGACAGGTGTCGCCCAACGTTGACTCTGGCCAGAACTTGACCTTCCAAGTTGGAGTCAGGGCCTACTTTTTTTGATAGGCCCTGTAGCGAGTACGATTGAGAGGGATCTGAGGATACTTATGGATACCCCGACCCCTTGGATGAGCCCGAAGAGAACTGATACAAAGAACTGGCAGATGCCAGTAGTTTGGACACCCCCCCAGACACTGGCTTAGTCGCTCCTACTAGTGTGGCTACGGAGTAAGGGGCTTCCTTTCCCATGGTGGTGAGGAAGGCGGCTTAGGTCCTGGACCGTACGCTGCCCTCGGTGGCAGTCAAGATGAACGTCTTGACAGAAGTGCTTCAGCTGGGAGTCATCCCCACAGAACCTCTCCTCATTTAATGAAGCCCACATGTGCCAAGCCCTGGACAGGGTCTCCTGTGCACAAGACGATAGCCCATTGCCACCACCCAGGTCCTGGGGACCCAGCTTTCCTCACCCAGCACCCCACCCTGGAGAGCCTGGTTGTGCAGACCTCCACATCCAGAGTCAACCCTGGTGCGTTCCCTACCACACCACCTGATAGGGAATCCAAGTGGCTGGACACCTTCGGCAAGAGGATGTTGTCTTTCACCAGCCTTGCAATGTGGTCAGTGAACACCTCGTGCCTCTTGGGCTGATATTCCCACACAGTTTGGGATTCGGTTGCACATGTGCTGCCCATGGTCTTAGAGGAGTCCTGAGCCAGTCTGATCCCAGGCTATTGCAAATGGCAGAGACACAGCAAAGTTCATCAGGAGCTGTGAACTGGATACAACTGACTTGCTAGGCAGAGCAATTGCGTCGTTAGTGTCACTCTGATTCCACGCCTGGCTGAGATCTACTGGCTTTTCGGGGGATGTCAAGGCACCCCTTATGGTCATGCCCTTCGGTGGCACTCACCTGTTTGGCGACAAGACCGGTTTGGTGCTCTAACGCTTTAAGGACAGCAGGGCCACTGCCCAGTTATTACGACTATTCAGTGCCCCACGCCAGCCCCACTCAGCCTTTCACCCTTTCTGTGGCTACGGTAGGGGATACCAACTGTGTCTGTTCCCGTCCATCCATCCAGCTTAAGTGTTCCCAGTCCTATCGTGGCCAC
Organism: Calotriton arnoldi; assembly: GCA_963921515.1. Lineage (NCBI taxonomy): Eukaryota > Metazoa > Chordata > Amphibia > Caudata > Salamandridae > Calotriton > Calotriton arnoldi. The sequence continues at coordinate 1,577,797 of CAWUFW010000737.1, forward strand.
GTATGCCGTTCCCACAAGCCCCATTGGACCCAAGCCAGAGGTCTGCCCAGTTTGCCATCTTCAGCAGCCACAGTCTCCAAACCCCTTTAGTTTTCCCTCTCACCATCACAGGCAACCAGTCGACGGCAGGATCCAACACCACCTGCCCCGCTGCCAGGCCATACATCGGAAAAATAGGTGCCTCAAATTGTTCAGTGGGTTCACACCCTTCCATTCACTGAAACTCCACATCCCATGCCACCATCCTCCAATCGGCTGACAAAGGACCATCCTTCCCTGCTCTAGCAGGAAATACAGGCTCTTTTGACCAAAGGAGCCACCGAGAGGGTGCCGGCTTCAGAAGTAGGTTGTGGTTGCTATGCTATTCCTGCTACTTTCTGGTGATCAAAAATGGAGTCTTCCGCCCTATATTAGGCCTGCGCCCTCTAATCAACTTCCTGAAGAAGGAGAAATTCAAGATGCTCACTCTAGCTCAGGTCCTGTATTCCCTAGACCCTGGAAACTTGTGGATAGCGTTGGACTTGCAGGATGCCTGTTTTCACATACCCGTCTTAACTGCGCACATGTGTTTCCTGCTGTTCACGGTGGGCCAAAAGCACTTTCAGTTAGCTGTGCTCACTTTCGGCCTTACCAACGTTCTTCGGGTGTTCACGAAGGTGATGACAGAAGTTACAGCCCATTTGCGGAGGTCAGGGTTTCAAGTCTTTCCCTACCTTGATGACTTACTCAGGCAGTGTTCTCCCACCTCCAGACTATGGCAGACCTCCTGCATTTGCTGGGGTACACGATCAACGTGTCGAAGTCACACCTGGCTCCCTCTCATCTGAGCTGTTCTGGGCACAGTGCAGCCTATCCTCTGGAGTGACGAGTCAAAGGTATTCAGGCTATGATTCCGATGTTTCAGCCTCTATCCGGGATTTCGGTGAGCCTGACTCTAAGGCTTCTGGGCCTCATTGCCGCTTGCATCCTGGTTGTAACACATACCCGCTGACCAATTCGGACTCTGCATTGGGACCTATAATCCCAGTGGATGCAGCATCAGGAGAATCTCTCCAACCTGGTCCAGATATCAGAAGGAATTGCAAAAGCTCTGCAGTGGTGGCTGACGAACTGTGGTTGGGTCAGTGGCAGAGCCCTCTCCCTTCCCCACCCAGAGCCGACTATGATGACAGATGCATCACTAATGGGTGGGGTGGCCATCTGAGAGAAATGGAGATCAGAGGACTCTGCTCTCCAGTGGAGTTTCAGCTCCACACCAACCCAATTCACCTGGCATTGAAAGCATTTCTTCCTTCAATCAAGGGATCAAGGGAATACTAGTTCAGGTGTTCACGGGCAACACTAGTGCCTCCTGTATGCCTTTCTGCCTTTGCCACTTTTGCCCATCGTTCTCAAGAAGATCAGGAGTGACCGGGCCCAAGCCATTCTTGTGGCTCCAGATTGGGCAAGGAGAGTATGATATCCGAAACTCCTGAGCTTGAGCATCGGTCCCCAATCAGTCCCTGATGAGGCTGCCCTTTCAGGAGGATCGCCTAGCACAGCAACAGGGCAGGGTCCTGCACCCAAATCTATGCACGTCCGCCTTCATGGATGGAGATTGAGCCTTGATCTCCTTGTAGAAGTCTATGATATTATTGTGGCAGCCAGGCGTCCCTCAACCAAGGCAGTATACCATTGCCGATGGGATAAGTTTGTGGCTTGGTGTCCTACCAAAGATGTCAATCCCCTCTACACCTTAGTCCGAGATGTTATTTGTTTCATCATTATCGCTGCAAGGCTTTGCTTTGGGCACAGTTAAAGGGTATCTTTCAGCCATATCGGCTTTCTTGCGGTTGTTGGATCAGCCCTCCTTGTTCAAGTCACCTGTTGTGACAGTTTTTTTTAAATTACTCCCAACATGTTTCCTCCGAAACCCTTCATCATGCTCCAATGAGATCTGAACTTAGTTATGACATATTTGCCCGCTGCATCTCTTGACCATCAAAACAGTCTTTCTAGTGCCCATTACATTGTCCATGAGGGTTAGAGAGCTGCAAGCACTCTCTGTGCACCTTCCTTACACCAACTTTTTTCCAGACAAACTGGTTCTGATAACACATACCTAGTTCCTGCCGAAAGTGGTCACACCCTTCCACATCGGCCAGACCATCACATGCCGACCTTCTTTGCTCCGCCTTCACCTGGACCGAAAAAGAGGGCTATCTTTCTACATTGACTGTACCAGAGAACACCGGGTGGACGATCAACTCTTCATTGGGTTCACCAAAGCAAATATTGGGGAAACCTGTGCAGAAACAGACCATCTCCAGATGAATTGTACTCTGCATTAAGATCTGCTAAGCATGTGCCAAGAAGCAGCCCCCAAAGTTCTTGCAGGCTCACTCCTCCAGATCCAATGCTGCGACCACTGCTTTAGCTTGCCGAGTCTCAGACAGTGGTCAGGTTGGGCGTGGCCATCTCTGTACACGTTTACCAAGCACTACTGTCTGGACAGTCAGGACTTTCGTGATGGACATTTTGCCTGTTCTGTCATTCAGGACTGCCTGATCTGAATTTGTTCGTAGACCCACCTCCAGGGAGATATTGCTTGGGTATCTATTCTAAGGTAAGGAATCTGCGGCTAGATGTCTCTATCAGATAAACAAGTTACTTACCTTTGGTAAGGCCTTATCTGTCTAGCTGCAGATTCCTTACTGCCCCTCCCATTTTTCTTGCTTTTGTGGTCCCTGTAGGCCCTTGGTGTCCGCACACTTGTACATCAGCATTCTGTCGTTGCTCTGTGCTTCTGGTGTGGAAATGTTACAAAAAGTAACCAACGTCATAGCGCTGGGGTGGTGCCTAAATAGTCACCAACCACGTCACATCTGGTGTGGACGACACCGACGTAGAGCCGATTGATGCCAACTACCGGCATCCAGAGGTACTGTTTAAAAATGTAAGGGTCCAGTCTGACACCTGGGGAAATTTCTAAGGTAAGGAATCTGCAGCTGGAATAGAGTCTCTACCAGATAATGCATTACCAAATGTAAGTAACTTGTTTGTTATGTCTATCCCCGATATATCCCCTTTTGCATTGTTTTATCTTCTGCACCTACTTGTCAGAGACCTTATCTGTAACTTTTTATGTAACTTCCCCCAATGCCATTTTGTCTGGAAATTAAGGCCACAGCCTTCTGTCCAGACCAGGACCACCAAATTTTGTGGATAACTTTTATATCCCAGTCCTTTCCAAATGTTTTTGAACCACAACCAAATTTTTAGAACGACAAACATTTGCAACCTACCTAGCTTTAATGGACATAGTGCGTGGTTGATTTCTGTTTTGTAAAACTCACAATCTTGACCGCACCCTTCATTATCAGACTGTGGCCAGGTCCTCTCTGAACCGGAACACAAGCAACCCAGGACCGGTTTCGACCTTGTTATGGGCTCAACAGCTTAGTACAGCTTGATTCCAGTGACACAATAAGCATGGGACCCTTGCCTGGGTATACTAGGGCGAAACCTGTCCTGTGTTGCTTGTGTTACGGTTCAGGGAGGACAGGGCATGGCAGTTTGGGCTGCACTGTTCCCATGAGGAGCAGGGTCAAGACTGATTTGGATATGGCTGGGTCCAAACTGAGGTGCATGGTGAGCAAAAGAACGATGGGTTGGAGTGCTACTCTTGGCGAGTGCCAGTGGTTAGACTTATTGCAAGCAGCTTCCCATCACCTTTTATGTGTTTCATGTAATGCCATAAGTGGCATGGGTATGCCCAGACTTGAGTCCCATGCTCACTGTGTCACGGGAACCAATCTATACCTGGCTGATGAGCCCATAGCTAGGGCTAAACTGGTCCTGGGTTGCCATTGTTTTTTTTAAAATTTTATTTTGGCCCCTGGCGTCCCTGTGGATCCCTCCCATGGGACTCAGAGATTAGCTTCCTGCCAAATTTAGTATAATTCCGATCAGCAGTTTTTGCTGTAGCCCTGCCTAAAGAAGTCTATTGAAAATGCATGGGGATTTTGTGTTTTGGGCACCACCTTTTTCTTGGCCCCTGCTTGACGCATCACCTCAAAACTTCCTGTTCACAACCTAGTCAGAAAGAAGCACCTTTTTGGCAAGTTTCGTTGAAATACGTCAAACGGCGCCAAAGTTATTGGCAACACCACAAATGCAGTTACTATGGACACACTGACCTAACTATAACTACCCAGTAGCGACCGTCACTGGGATATATAAAAAATACAAAATATATATATATATATTATCTACTGGCGGTCGCCAGTAGACAGTTATAGTTACAACCTATTATCCATAGGAAATCCCGCGACATTCTATTTGAAATAACTCTCTTGCCGGTTGACGTATCTTCGCAAAATTTTCAAACTTTGTGGCCCGCTCCGGTCCGCTCCTACCCTGAAAGTCTCGGGGGATTCGTCAAGAGGGGCCGAGAAAAAGGGGGTCCCAAAACGCGTTTTCCCCATGCAATTTTCCATAGGAAACTTTAGACACGGCTACAGCCCGAACTGCTGAACGGAATTACACCAAATTTGGCAAAGAGGTAGTTCTTGGTTCAGAAAGAACCCTTTTTGTTAAATGGTGTAAATCCGTTCAGTAGTTGCTGAGAAAATCAAAAGTAAAAAGATAGTGATATCTATGGGCACGGAGGATTCGCGCACCCTGCGCGCACCCTGCGCGCACCGTCCCGATCACGAGCTGCATGTTAATTGGCTGTCAGCTGGCTGTCAACATTCCGATTCAGGAAATGTTGGCAGCCATTTTGTCCCTCGGTAGAACCGAGGGACAGAAACCAGTGCGCAAAGCGCACAAAGGGAGCAGGGTAGAAACACCCTGACCCCCTGGGTTGCTCAGAGGGTCCCACAAGGACCCCCTGGGCAAAAAAAAATAAAAAATTTTTTAAATCGGCAGGATGCGCTCAGGGTGCGCGAATCCTGCCGAGAAAAAAAATCGAGCGCGGTCTCCCGCGCTTCGATTGTATTTTGCCCCCGGGTGGCCCAAGTCCCGGGGCATGGTGGGGGGATAATTTAATGTGTGGGGGGCCTCAAAGGGCCCCCAAGCCCGGGGACCGCCACCCCCGGGGCTTAATTGAAAAAATGGTGCGGGAGGGCTCTTCTGCCCTCCCGCAGCCCGGGACCGCCAACCCCGGGGCTTCTTTTAAATTGAAATAAGGTGTGGGGGGCTCCAGCCCCCACACGCCCGAGGACCACCACCTCCCGGGGCACTTATAAAATAAATGTGGGGGTCCATTACGGACCCCCAGAGCCCAGGGACCACCACCTCCCCGGGGCTGTGCAATTTAAGGGGGAGGGGGCCGCGCGGCCCCCTCCTGGAGCCCTTGATGGCCCTGGGGACCGCCACCCCCAGGGCCGGCTCCTGAGGTGTCCCGGGGTGCCTACCCCGGGACACTGTAGTTTGCTATGGCAGGACGGGAGCCTCGCGGCTCCGTCCTGCCATAGCAAACTGCTTGGATATTGGAAGAGAGAGCAGGAAACCTGCTCTCTCTTCCAATATCCAAAGCCGATGCTTTCCACATGGGGAGCTGCATCTTAGCAGCTCCCCATGTGGAAAAGCAATGCCGGCTCCCAAGGGACGCGGGGAGCCGGCGGGACTGTGGGGGATTGGGGACCCCACAGTCCCTACGGAGAAGGAGCCAGCCCGGGGGATGGGGTCCCCGGGGCAAGTAGTGGCCCGGGAGGGGGCCACGCGGCCCCCTCCCCCCAAAAAAAAATCAAATAAAAAAAACGGAAAGGCCGGCCCCGGGGATGGGGTCCCCGGGGCCTTAAATGGCCTGAGGAGGAGGGCCACGCAGCCCCCTCCAAAGAAAAAAAAAAATCGAGGCCATGCCCCGGGGATGGGGTCCCCAGGGCCAATACAGGCCCAGGGAAGGGGGCCACGCGGCCCCCTTCCCGTTTTTTTAAAAATATTTAATTAAAAAAAGGGTAAGGCCCTGGGGGATGGGGTCCCCAGGGCATAAAAACTGGAAAAAGGAAGGGGGCCACAGAGCCCCCTTCAGGGGACAATTTTTTTTTTTTTTTTATAAACCGATCGGGCCCGCAGGCCCCGCCCCCTTCCTTCACCACTCTGCAAACGCGCCCCTGGCGCGTTTGCAGATGAGAGTAATTCCCGTTCAATACTGGGGGTCCCTGGGGCCAACTAGCCCACCAGGAACCTCCAGTATGCGCCAGGGGCTGCCTTGCAGAGAGGTGTACAGAGGTCACGCCCCTTTTACACCTCTCTGCAACGCAGCTCTGTGGCGCTTAATGGAGGTAGCTGGTGGGCTAGTTGCACCCCAGGGACCCTCAGGATTTAAGGGGACTTAATCCCCCGACTTAAAACGCGCCACGGGGCGCGTTTGCACAGTGGTGAAGGGAGGGGCGGGGCTTCAGGTGACATGTGTGCAAACAGGCCCGTGGTGCGTTTTAAGATGGGGAATTAAATCCTCTTTCAATCCTGAGGGTCTCTGGGGGCCAACTAGCCCAACAGGTACATCCAGAAAGCGCCACAGAGCTGCGTTGCAGAGAGGTGTAAAGGGGTGTGGCCTCTCTACACGTCTCTGCAACGCAGCCCCTGGCGCATACTGGAGGTTCCTGGTGGGCTAGTTGGCCCGTAGGGACCCTCATGATTCAAGGGGACTTAATCCCCCAACTTAAAACGCGCCACGGGGCGCGTTTGCACAGATGTCACCTCAGGCCCCGCCCCTCCCTTCACCATTGTGCAAATATTCCTCTAAAATCTGCCGAACTACGAATTCCGATTTACTCACCTGTTATCAGGAGAGACCTCAGTGCTGCATCTTTCAGCCCAGTACTGGTCCTGAAAAGTAATTTTAACCGTACTTACCAGTAACTTGAATTTCCTTCCATAGGATATCATTGCCTGCTTTTGCTGAAAAAGTTTCTAAGTGTTGATTTTTGAAACATACAAATATTCCTCTAAAATCAGCCGAAATACGAATTCCGATTTACTCACCTGTTATAAGGAGAGACCTCAGTGCTGTATCTTTCAGCCCAGTACTGGTCCTGAAAAGTAATTTTAACCGTACTTACCAGTAACTTGAATTTCCTTCCATAGGCTAACATTGACTGGTTTCACTTGGAAATTCTTCTAAGTGTGGAGTTTTGGAACTTTAAAATATTCCTCTAAAATCAGCCGAAATACGAATTCCGATTTACTCACCTGTTATCAGGAGAGACCTCAGTGCTGCATCTTTCAGCCCAGTACTGATCATCAAAAGTAATTTTAACCGTACTTACCAGTAACTTGAATTTCCTTCCATAGGATATCATTGCCTGCTTTTTGCTGAAAAAGTTTCTAAGTGTTGATTTTTGAAACATACAAATATTCCTCTAAAATCAGCCGAAATCCGAATTCTGATTTACTCACCTGTTATCAGGAGAGACCTCAGTGCTGCATCTTTCAGCCCAGTACTGGTCCTGAAAAGTAATTTTAACCGTACTTACCAGTAACTTGAATTTCCTTCATAGGCTAACATGGACTGGTTTCACTTGGAAATTCTTCTAAGTGTGGAGTTTTGGAACTTTATAATATTCCTCTAAAATCAGCCAAAGTACGAATTCCAATTTACTCACCTGTTATCAGGAGAGAACCCAGTGCTGCATCTTTCAGCCCAGCACTGACCCTGAAAAGTAATTTTAACCGTACTTAGCAGTAACTTATATTTTCTTCCATAGGAATCCATTGTGTGGTTTTCAGCAGAAAAGTTTCAAAGTGTCGATTTTCACAAACTACAAATATTCCTAAAAATCGCCTGTATGACTTAAACGCATTCTTTCAACTGTTTACAGGAGATGCACCAGTGCTGGATCCAGGATCCAACACTGAGTAAGAAAAAGTAACGATAACAGTTTTTACCTTCTAAGTGAATTTCCTTCCATAGGATAACATTGGTGATTCTATGAGAATAAGTTTCTAAGTGTCAACTTTTAAAGTACAATAATATTCCTTAAAAATCACGACTGAAACCAAAACGCTTTTACTCAACTGTTTACAGGAGATGTTCCAGGACTGAATCTAGGATCCAGTCCTGTGGTTAGAAAAGTAATCCATAAAGTAACTAATTGCATTTAACTAGAAATTCACATTGAGCTGAATGTTGCATTGTGTTTGAAAATGTGTTGCCCATTGCAACAACTGTAACTACTGTACTTAAAAGTCTATTGCCTATGTGCAAAGTATTTAAACTAAAGTAATTCATTCTGAGAAAGTATTTTTGTAATGTAATGTATAATGTAATTACAATGTAATTTAAAAAATAAAATATGTAAAAAAAATTGTTTCTGAAAATGTAGTAAATCAGTATGAAAAAAATTTATATAACAATTAATACATTTAAAAATTGTCATTTACAAAACCTTTGAAATTCATTGAAAAAACCGTAGGTTTCAGACATGTTATAGTTACAAATTAGCATTTAAAAAACCTTTGAAATTCACTGAAAAAACCATAGGTTTCAGGGACGTTATAGTTACAAATTAGCATTTACAAAACCTTTGAAATTCACTGAAAAAACCATAGGTTTTAGGGACAGTTATAGTTAGTTGGACATTGCACTCGTACAAAACCCGTGAAATTCCCCGTTATAGTTAGTCCAGCTAACTATAACTCGCGCCCCCGCAATGCACTGCTGATGACGTCACATATTACATCACTCATGACATGGTCAGTGACATCACTGATGACACTAAGAGTTACACTAACAGCAGTTCAAGCAGTCAGTCAGCCCAATGTCACCATACGCGTTTCAGGGATGTTCCCCTTGTTCACTGGCTTGGGCAGCAGAGGTCCGGTAAGTAACAGTGACGCCGCTCTTGCAGCGTAATTTGTAAATGCAGCCTCAGTGGGCGTGTTCATCAGAGCATTCTGGATCTTGCAGTCCGTACTTCTCCTCAAATGATTAAGTTCCCGAGTGGGTTTGAGTGATGTAATATGTGACGTCATCATCAGTGCATTGCGGGTGCGCGAGTTATAGTTAGCTCAGCTAACTATAACAGCTGAATTTCTCTGGTTTTGTACAAGTGATATGTCTGCCTAACTATAACGTCTCTGTAACCTTTGGTTTTTTCCGTGAATTTCTAAGGTTTTTTAAATGCAAATTCCTAACTATAACGTTCCTGAAACCTGTGGTTTTTTTCAGTGAATTTCTATGGTTTTTTACATGCTAATTTCAAATTATAATGTACTTAATGTCTTTGGTTTATAACTCAATCTCTCTATATATATATATATATATATATATATATATATTGTCTATATATATGTATTAATATCACAAATAAAACACAGAGTCGCATCCGTGCACAGCGATTCACGCATTCTACATCTTGGAAACAAACCAGGTGATAGAACATATTTAAAACCAAAATAGTATAAGTAATAATTCTAAATTGTGCATTATCAGAAATATGACTATTAGAAATCACGCTGGAGCCGCGATTCCTACATGGACCCGGAAGTAAGGCCCTGGTAGTGTGCAGTGATGGTATCGCTGAACCCACAAAATACATAAATTTCATTTTTCAATTTGCCTTTACCATAACTACATATTCATTATATTACTCTACTAGTAAACTACTACCCTTAAAATATACATAAAGTATTAATTTCACTATATTTGACACTTTTAAATATATGAATGGGTTTGCGTACAAAACGGGAGAACCGCGTCCTGATACGACGACTCCATTTTTATATTTAAAAAAAAGCTTGATGTATATATATATATATATGTATATATGTATGTATGTATATATATATATATATATATATTATCTACTGGCGGTCGCCAGTAGATAGTTATAGTTAGGACCTATTTTCCATAGGAAATCCGCGACATTCTATTTGAAATAACTCTCTTGCCGGTTGACGAATCTTCGCGAAATATTCAAACTTTATGGCCCGCTCCGGTCCGCTCCTACCCTGAAAGTCTCGTGGTGATTCATCAACCGGGGGCCGAGAAAAAAGGGGGGTCCCAAAACGTGTTTTCCCCATTCATTTTCCCATAGGAAACTTTAGACACAGCTACAGCCCGAACTGCTGAACGGAATTACACCAAATTTGGCAAAGAGGTAGTTCTTGGTTCAGAAAGAACCCTTTTTGTTAAATGGTGTAAATCCGTTCAGTAGTTGCTGAGAAAATCAAAAGTAAAAACACATATATATCTGGGCGGAGCCTAACCACACATGTCATCGTGAGATCTGATTGGCTGTCAGCACTTCATCCTGGAATTGCTGGCAGCCATCTTGAGACCAATATACATGATAGTACCCCATTGAAATGCCTTGTAGTGAATCAAAGATTTTGAGGGTTACCAAAAGGAGAACTATTAAGGGTGATAACAGACTTTAGTTACATTAGAATTCATTTGTTGATGGTACCATACTAATTTCAGGAATTGTGGTGTGTTCTAAGGTGATTTTACCCTGTGAAAAACCTTCTGCTGGGATATCATGAATCATGTTTGAGAGAAAACTATTTTCACATGCTTGTCCCATACAGTTTTGGAAGGTGCTCCAGAAGCTAAAATGAGAGCATATTTTCTGTAAATTCACATTATCTTTCTCAGTCATGTGAGAATGAAGTCTGACATTCTCAGTAAAACATGTACATCCAACAAGGGCAGAGACTGTCAGTTGATTCCTTTGTGTTCTACTGCAGCTTCCCAGAGTGTTCTAAAGAACAACTAGAGTGCTAACAGCCTTACTTATGACAAAAGTATGGCACACCTGAAGCCATCTTGATTGGAATAAACTGGTAACACTTAAAACATTTAATTTAAAAAGGAACAAAATGATGGGGTTCATTTTGTCATAGAAATTATGGTTAGTGCTATAGAAAGAAAAATTAGGACATGTTTCAAGTGAGATCTCAAATATCTTCCTGTTATATTTCAACAGGAGCAGCCTGTCAGTTGATGCCTTTGTGTTCTACTGCAGCTTCCCAGAGTGTTCTAAAGAACAACTAGAGTGCTAACAGCCTTACTTATGACAAAAGTATGGCACACCTGAAGCCATCTTGATTGGAATAAACTGGTAACACTTAAAACATTTAATTTAAAAAGGAACAAAATGATGGGGTTAACTTTGTCATAAAAATTATGGGTAGTGCTGTAGAAAGAAAAATTAGGACATGTTTCAAGTGTGATCTCAAATATCTTCCTGTTATATTTCAACAGGAGCAGCCTGCCAGTTGATGCCTTTGTGTTCTACTGCAGCTTCCCAGAGTGTTCTAAAGAACAACTAGAGCGCTAACAGCCTTACTTATGACAAAAGTATGGCACACCGGAAGCCATCTTGATTGGAATAAACCGTTAATACTTAAAACATTTAATTTAAAAAGGAACAAAATGAGGGGGTTCTTTTTAAATAGAAATTATGGTTAGTGCTGCAGAAAGAAAAATGAGGGCATGTTTTAAGTGAGATCTCAAATCCTCTTCTATTTCATTAGAAAATTCTGACATGCAGACTGAAACAATCACTTTCAATACCAGCAGCAGACTTCCAGTTAACTCCCTGGTGAGCAGTAGCTTTAGTACAGTGATCTAATGAGCAACTAGAGTGCTAACATTCTGAATTTATGGCAAATGTGAGACACATCTGAATGCCTTCTTGATGGAATCAAAGTAAAAAACTGAAAGCATTTCCTACTGAGGAGACTGCAGTAAATGAGGAAATTAGGAAACTTCATAACAAAGAAGTCTTCCAAGATGGCCACCAGAGAAAAAAGAGCCCAAATGTAGCACAAATATTACCCAGATGTAGCCCACATATAGCCCAATGACAAAAGTGTGCAAAACACTTTTTATTTTTAGTTTTTGCAGTTTTATGTAGTGCAGACTGGTCAGGTATTGGAGCGTTGCATCTTAAAACATGACCCCTACACTACAAAAACACTACTGCACTACTCTAAACCCTAAAACACTACCCCAGCACGACTCCCTACACTACACAAGCACCACTGCACTATCCTAAACCCTAAAACACTACCCCCAGCACGATCCCCTACACTACCCAAACACCACTGCACTAACCTAAATCCTAAAACAATACCCCCAGCACGATCCCCTACACTACCCAAGCACCACTGTACTACCCTAAAACATGACCCCCTACACTACACAAACACCACTGCACTACCCTAAACCCTAAAACACTACCCCCAGCACGACCCCTACACTACACAAGCACCACTGCACTACCCTAAACCCTAAAACACTACCCCCAGAACGACCCCCTACACTGCCCGAACACCACTGCACTGCCCTAAACCTTGAAACACCAGCCCCTGCACGACCCCCTACACTGTTCGAACACCACTGCACTGCCCTAAACCCTGAAACACCACCCCCAGCACGACCCCCTACACTGCCCGAACACCACTGCACTGCCCTAAACCCTGAAACACCACCCCTTCACGACCCCCTACACTGCCCGAACACCACTGCACTGCCCTAAACCCTGAAACACCACCCCCAGCACGGCCCCCTACACTGCCCAAACACCACTGCACTGCCCTAAACCCTGAAACACTATCCCCAGCAAGACCCCCTACACTGCCCAAACACCACTCCACTGCCCTAAACCCTGAAACATCACCCCCAGCAAGACCCCCTACACTGCCCGAACACCACTGCCCTAAACCCTGAAACACCACCCCCAGCACGACCCCTACACTGCCCGAACACCACTGCACTACCCTAAACCCAGAAACACCACCCCCAGCACGACCCCCTACACTGCCTGAGCACCACTGCACTGCCCTAAACCCTGAAACACCAGCCCCAGCATGACCCCCTACACTGCCCGAACACCACTGCACTGCCCTAAACCCTGAAACACCAGCCCCAGCACGACCACCTACACTGCACGAACACCACTGCACTGCCCTAAACCCTGAAACACCAGCCCTAGCATGACCCCCTACACTGCCCGAACACCACTGCACTGCCCTAAACCGTGAAACACTAGCCCCAGCACGACCCCCTACACTGCCAGAACACCATTGCACTGCCCTAAACCCTGAAACACCAGCCCCAGCACAACCCCCTACACTGCCCGAACACTACTGCACTGCCCTAAACCCTGAAACACCACCCCGTGCACGACCCCCTACACTGCCCGAACACCACTGCACTGCCCTAAACCCTGAAACACCACCCCCAGCACGACACCCTACACTGCCCGAACACCACTGCACTGCCCTAAACCCTGAAACACCATTCCCCCTGCACGACCCCTACACTGCCCGAACACTACTGCACTGCCCTAAACTCTGAAACACCATCCCCAGCACGACCCCCTACACTGCCCGAACACCACTGCACTGCCCTAAACCCTGAAACACTATCCCCAGCAAGACCCCCTACACTGCCCGAACACCACTGCACTGCCCTAAACCCTGAAACATCACCCCCAGCAAGACCCCCTACACTGCCCGAACACCACTGCCTCTAAACCCTGAAACACCACCCCCAGCAAGACCCCCTACACTGCCCGAACACCACTGCACTGCCCTAAACCCTGAAACACCACCCCCAGCATGACCCCCTACACTGCCCGAACACCACTGCTCTGCCCAAAACCCTGAAACACAAGCCCCAGCACGACCCCCTACACTGCCCGAACACCACTGCACTGCCCTAAACCCTGAAACACCAGCCCCAGCACGACCCCCTACACTGCCCGAACACCACTGCACTACCCTAAACCCATGAAACACCACCCCCAGCACGACCCCCTACACTGCCTGAGCACCACTGCACTGCCCTAAACCCTGAAACACCAGCCCCAGCACGACCCCCTACACTGCCCGAACACCACTGCACTGCCCTAAACCCATGAAACACCACCCCCAGCACGACCCCCTACACTGCCCGAGCACCACTGCACTGCCCTAAACCCTGAAACACCAGCCCCAGCATGACCCCCTACACTGCCCGAACACCACTGCACTGCCCTAAACCGTGAAACACCAGCCCCAGCACGACCCCTACACTGCCAGAACACCACTGCACTGCCCTAAACCCTGAAACACCAGCCCCAGCACGACCCCTACACTGCCCGAACACCACTGCACTGCCCTAAACCCTGAAACACCACCCCGTGCACGACCCCCTACACTGCCCGAACACCACTGCACTGCCCTAAACCCTGAAACACCACCCCCAGCACGACACCCTACACTGCCCGAACACCACTGCACTGCCCTAAACCCTGAAACACCACCCCCAGCAAGACCCCCTACACTGCCCGAACACCACTGCCTGCCCTAAACCCTGAAACACCACCCCCAGCAAGACCCCCTACACTGCCCGAACACCACTGCACTGCCCTAAACCCTGAAACACCAGCCCCAGCACGACCACCCTACACTGCCCGAACACCACTGCACTGCCCTAAACCCTGAAACACCACCCCCAGCATGACCCACTACACTGCCCGAACACCACTGCACTGGCCTAAACCCTGAAACACCATACCATCCCAGCACGACCACCTACACTGCCCGAACACCACTGCACTGCCCTAAACCCTGAAACACTACCCCCAGCAAGACCCCCTACACTGCCCGAACACCACTGCACTGCCCTAAACCCTGAAACACCACCCCCAGCACGACCCCCTACACTGCCCGAACACCACTGCACTGCCCTAAACCCTGAAACACCACCCCCAGCACGACCCCCTACACTGCCCGAACACCACTGCACTGCCCTAAACCCTGAAACACCACCCCCTGCATGACCCACTACACTGCCCGAACACCACTGCACTGCCCTAAACCCTGAAACACCACCCCCAGCACGACCCCCTACACTGCCCAAACACCACTGCACTGCCCTAAACCCTGAAACACCACCCCCTGCATGACCCCCTACACTGCCCGAACACTACTGCACTGCCCTAAACCCTGAAACACCGCCCCCTGCATGACCCACTACACTGCCCGAACACCACTGCACTGCCCTAAACCCTGAAACACCACCCCCAGCACGACCCCCTACACTGCCCGAACACCATTGCACTGCCCTAAACCCTGAAACACCACCCCCAGCAAGACCCCCTACACTGCCCGAACACCACTGCACTGCCCTAAACCCTGAAACACCACCTCCAGCATGACCCCCTACACTGCACTGAACACCACTGCACTGCCCTAAACCCTGAAACACCAGCCCCAGCAAGACCCCCTACACTGCCCGAACACCACTGCACTGCCCTAAACCCTGAAACATCACCCCCAGCAAGACCCCCTACACTGCCCGAACACCACTGCCCTAAACCCTGAAACACCACCCCCAGCAAGACCCCCTACACTGCCCGAACACCACTGCACTGCCCTAAACCCTGAAACACCACCCCCAGCACGACCCCCTACACTGCCCGAACACCACTGCTCTGCCCAAAACCCTGAAACACCAGCCCCAGCATGACCCCCTACACTGCCCGAACACCACTGCACTGCCCTAAACCCTGAAACACCACCCCCAGCACGACCCCTACACTGCCCGAACACCACTGCACTGCCATAAATCCTGAAACACCACCCCCAGCACGACCGCCTACACTGCCCGAACACCACTGCACTGCCCTAAACCCTGAAACACCAGCCCCAGCACGACCCCCTACACTGCCCGAACACCACTGCACTGCCCTAAACCCTGAAACACCACCCCCAGCAAGACCCCCTACACTGCCCGAACACCACTGCGCTGCCCTAAACGCTGAAACACCAGCCCCAGCAAGACCCCCTACACTGCCCGAACACCACTGCACTGCCCTAAACCCTGAAACACCACCCCCAGCAAGACCCCCTACACTGCCCGAACACCACTGCACTAAACCCTGAAACACCAGCCCCAGCAAGACCACCTACACTGCCCGAACACCACTGCACTGCCCTAAACCCTGAAACACCACCCCCAGCATGACACCCTACACTGCCCGAACACCACTGCACTGCCCTAAACCCTGAAACACCACCCCCAGCACGACCCCTACACTGCCCGAACACCACTGCACTGCCCTAAACCCTGAAACACCACCCCCAGCACGACCCCCTACACTGCCCGAACACCACTGCACTGCCCTAAACCCTAAAACACTACCCCCAGCATGACCCCCTACACTGCCCGAACACCACTGCACTGCCCTAAACCCTGAAACACCACCCCCAGCAAGACCCCCTACACTGCCCGAACACCACTGCACTGCCCTAAACCCTGAAACACCACCCCCAGCACGACCCCCTACACTGCCCGAACACCACTGCACTACCCTAAACCCTAAAACACGACCTCCTACACTACACAAAGACCACTGCACTACCCAAACCTAAAACACTACCCCCAGCACGACCCCCTACACTACACAAACACCACTGCACTACCCTAAACCCTAAAACACTACCCCTACACTACACAAACACCACTGCACTACCCTAAACCCTAAAACAATACCCCCAGCACGAACCCCTACACTACCCAAACACCACTGCACTACCCTAAACCCTAAAACACTACCCCCAGCACGTACCCCCTACACTACCCAAACACCACTGCACTACCCTAAACCCTAAAACACTACCCCCAGCAGTACCCCCTACACTACCCAAACACCACTGCACTACCCTAAACCCTAAACCACTACCCCCAGCACGACCCCCTACACTCCCCAAACATCACCGCACTACCCTAAACCCTAAAACACTACCCCCAGCACGACCCCCTACACTACCCAAACACCACTGCAATACCCTAAACCCTAAAACACTCCCCCAGCACGACTCCCTACACTACCCAAACACCACTGCACTACCCTAAACTCTAAAACACTACCCCCAGCACGACCCCCTTCACTACCTAAACACAACTACACAATTTGTTACAGGCGTTGCAACGCAGGCCTGTGGTGCTTACTGGAAGTACTTGGTGGGCTAGTTGGGCCCCAGGGACCCTCAGGATTCAAGGTGACCTAATCCCCCAACTTAAAACGCGCCACGGGGCGCGTTTGCACAGTGGTGAAGGGAGGGGGCGGGGCCTCAGGTGACATGTGCGCAAACACGCCCCTTGAATCCTGAGGGACCCTGGGGGCCAACTAGCCCACCAGGTACCTTCAGTAAGCACAACAGAGTTGCGTTGCAGATAGGTGAAAAAGGTGCGTGGCCTCGGAACGCCTCTCTGCAACTCAGCTCTGTGGTCCTAACTGTAGGTACCTGGGGGGCTAGTTGGGCCCCAGGGACCCTCAGGATTCAAGGGGACTTAATCCCGCAACTTAAAACGCGCCACGGGGCGCGTTTGCACACGCGTTTTAAGAGGTAGTTTTAATCCCCCTGCCCTATTATGTACTAGGGACTTACAGAGGAGGTCATGCTAATCACAGGGGTACCCCAACGCATAGTGTTCCCTAGTGTATGTATTGTTTTCACTGTATTCTAAGTGTCTTTTAGCATAGCACTGACTCTGGTTAGTCAGAGTCAGTTACCACCAGTACCCGTCTAAAAAGGTTGTGGGCACAGGATGATTTTGCAACATGGCCTCTTTCTGCTCCTCTGTTGGTTCTTTCTGCACATCTTTTGCTTCTTCCTGCATTTTTCTTCGTCTTTGTGGACTTCTATTGCTTCTTTCTGCATTTCTTTTGCTTCTTTCTGCGCGTTTTTCTTCTTTCTTCACATGTCCTACCTCTGTAGGCATAGTTAGAAACTAGCATTTAAAAAACCTTTGAAATTCACTTAAAAAATCATAGGTTTCAGGCACGTTATAGTTAGAAATTAGCATTTAAAAAACCTTTGAAATTCACTGAAAAAACCATAGGTTTCAGACACGTTATAGTTAGAAATTAGCATTTAAAAAACCTTTGAAATTCACTGAAAAAACCATAGGTTTTAGGGACAGTTATAGTTAGTTGGACATTTCACTCGTACAAAACCATAGAAATTCCCCCGTTATAGTTAGTTCAGCTAACTATAACTCGCGCCCATCAATGCACTGCTGATGACGTCACATATTACATCACTCATGACATGGTCAGTGACATCACTGATGACATCACTGATGACATCTCAAATGACATCACTGATGACATCATCCATGTGATAATTACATGCATCTTCTCACACCCTAATATAGCTTTTGATACACCCACTCTAAATTACAGACTGCCATTCTCAAAACCATACACACTCCAATACCAATAACTACATACCCACTCACTGATTCTTAGGTCTACACACACACATCTACTCACTCACCCGTACAGTCACTCATACTTACAGTCACTCAGTACAGGACTATCATATGCACTCATACACCTATATAAACACTCACACACCGCCACTCATCCATAGAGGTACTCACACACCTAGTCAGTCATGCAAAAAATTAATCACACACCCATTTACTCACCTATACAGTTATACACACACCAGCTCACTTACTCATACAAATACTAGCACATTCTTACGCTCTTATACAATAACTGATACAAGCACACACGCATCCATACAGCCACTCTCACAATCACACACTCTCACTTATAGCCATTTAAATACTCTAACACACATATATACTGCCTTTTACATATGTAGTTACTCGCACATGTACCACTGAGATATACATTCACTCACTAACACACCTACACACACTCACCCACCCAAGCAGTCCATCACAGATGCACTCTTGAAATCATGCACCCAGTGAATCACCCACTCACACATCTATGTACAGAGTCACACACACCCCACCCACACAAACACTCAGGCAGCCATACAGATACTCAGAGAACCAATCAATAACCCATATAGACACTCATGTAGCTATTCGCAAATCCATGCATCCACTTACACACCAACAAACAGACGGATACAGACATTCACACAGTTTAGTCACTAACCCATGCATTCAGTAAGATACGTTTAATCACTCACTTGTAGAGTCAGTCACGCACGTACTAAATCATCCATTCAGACACTTAAACACCCACTCATTCTTCAATACGCCTTTCCCTATATATATTAAACATATTTAAACTTTACAGAAACACACAGTCACTGGATGATGTCATCAGTGATTTCATTTGAGATGTCATCAGTGATGTCATCAGTGATGTCACTGACCATGTCATGAGTGATGTAATATGTGATGTCATCAGCAGTGCATTGCGGGGGCGCGAGTTATAGTTAGCTGAACTAACTATAACGGGGAATTTCTATGGTTTTGTACGAGTGAAATGTCCAACTAACTATAACTGTCCCTAAAACCTATGGTTTTTTCAGTGAATTTCAAAGGTTTTTTAAATGCTAATTTCTAACTATAACGTGTCTGAAACCTATGGTTTTTCAGTGAATATATATATGTATATATTTTTATATAAATGTATAAAAAATATTGTTATAGAAAAAATATTTATATATATATATAAAAAATATTTTTTATATATTTAGAATTGATTATTACTTTACTATTTTGGTTTTAAATATGTTCTATCACCTTGTTTGTTTCCAAGATGTAAATGCGGAATCGCTGTCCGGATGCGACTTTGTGTTTTATTTGTGATATTAATACATATATATAGACAATAATAATTTAAAGTTCAAGGTTACAGTTTTGCTAAGATAGTAAAGAAACTTTTATAATAATAAGAAAAAGCTATTAAAACATTTTTTTAATAATAATTTCAGGAGTCGCGGTTTGTCCGCGTAGATTGCTTGACTTCCGGGTTTGCGTATGGGACGCAAATCTAACGTTTTTTTTACAATAATATTATATAGAGATATAGATTCATTTACTTTATTTTAAATGAAGAAGTACAGTTATTTGTAAATCAAATAGTATCATCATCAACAACTTTATTGCGGTCGATAGACCATAAAAGTGCAAAGTAAGCAACAATACAATAAAAATATTCTCAGATACATGGACTTGAGACACCAGAGTCCACGATTACAGCTGCAAATTATTACTACCACTCACTCCCCGATGGATGGACAAAATTCATAGCAGCATATATAAAAAGACCATATAGTAAAGTAAAAAGCATATACAACAATTAGGGAGAAAAAGGTGCTGATGGATTTCATAAACTACAGTATTAAAAGAAAGACTCAATAAAACCACATATATAAAAGTTAAATTTAAAAAGAGAGGGAAAAAGGGAGCCAGCCCAGCTAAAAATGGGGGAGGTTTTGTCAGCTATGCCCTATACAGATATTTTTTTTAAAAGCGACCTGCGCACACACCACATAGTAAAAAACGCGACACCGCAAATACAATAGGGGATAAGGTGTTGTACTTCAGTAGCCTAAATACCTCTACACAGCGTCTGATTCCCAAATTTCACAGAGCTGCGTCAACCAGCGGCGCCTAGAATTTCTATAACCAGGGCAAAAGAAGAAAACATGCAACTCTGATTCCTCTGCATGGTTACAAGCAGCGCAGCCTAGAGCAAGTGCACTTGCCCATTTATTGGTTAAGGCGCGTAGTGGGAGGCCCCATACCTAAATTGAACATATAATTTCCGCGGTAACGCGGGTTGGTTCTCATCCAGGGCAGGCTCTAGGCAGTACTGATCTTTTATCCTCATAAAAGTAACTGTTAGTGAACCTGTTGCTGAACAGCTCTGTATTCGGGAGAGTTTGTCCTCCATGTAGCTCAGTACCAGTTCCTTTCGGGAAATTGTGATGCAGGCTTCCCTAGAGAAATGCCATAGACTCGCTCTGCCCATGTTCTGGAAGGTGTCCCTAACATAGGCTAACCACAGTAATTTCCCGGCACCATGCAGGGCCAGAACCTCCTTTAGCTCATCCTGGTAAACAACCAAAATCAAATATTATAAGCTACAACTAAATATCTTTCAAATGTAAAATTAAAAGAAGTTGCGGAATTGTGTTCGGTACGCGGTGCACCGCTAGGAGTCGCGCACCCCATGTGACACAAAAAAAGAGATTTGATTGGTTAAACATCCTGTCATCATTAACCTAGCTAGGTCCCACCCTCTTTCTTCTACTTTAGGGTGTGGTTGGCAACAGTCAAACTCATTCTAGAAGAACCTATTTTGCAGGTGGTTTGGTGTTATTTTGATTTTCAATTTTTAAATGCCAACATCTTCAGAGCTGCATGAAGAAGAAGAGCAAAACCTTTTGGAGGAAGAAGAGGAGCCACCACGAAAGAAAAAGGAGAGTGTGGTGTGGGAATTTTTTACAATTCCTGAGGGGCAGAAAAAAGTTAATGCGCAGGTCACCTGCAACATTTGTAAGAAGGTGCTGTCTCGGGGATTCGAGAAGAAATATTCTTGTGGAACGTCTTCCATGTATAAACACCTGAAGACCATGCACGAGAACCGGCTTGCACGAGCAGAACTTGCAAGACTAAAAGAAAATGAAGGTGGCCAAGATGCGCAGGCTGGAACATCAAGACCGGGCAACAGGCTGCAGAACATTCCTCCAACACTGCCTGATTTCGCCAAGGCTGGACTTTTTTGCCCTAAATGTAGTACGGTTTTGAGTGTGGGGAACAGGTTATCCAAACCATGTTGGACACCATTAACAACCATCGTTGTTGATTTCCCCCCCCAATTAGGCACGCTGTTTTGTGCTTGTTTTTTTGTTTAAATTTTCAATGTTAAAAATCTAAAAAAACACCAAAAGAACTACCAAATACTTAGAAAAAAACAACAACAAAAGAAATTGTTAAAAAAACGGTTAATACGGAACCATTTAGTCTGGTTTAGAAAAGAAAAAGTATATGTTGTGTGAATGGATGAGTGCATGGGTAGTGCCTGCGTGATTGGATGTGTGCATGGGTAGTGCCTTACTGAGTGCATGGGTAGTGTCTGAATGATTGGATGAGTGCATTGGTAGTGCCTCAGTGAAGGGTTGAGTGCAAGGGTTTGTGCCTGAGTGATTGGATGAGTGCATTGGTAGTGCCTGAGTGATTGGATGACTGCATGGGTAGTGCCTGGGTGATTGGATGACTGCATGGGTAGTGCTTGAGAGAATGGATGAGTGCGTGGGTAATGCGTGGGTGATTGAATGACTACATGCGTAGTGCCTGAGTGAACGGATGAGTGCAAGGATAGTGCCTGAGTGATTGGATAAGTGCATGGGTAGTGTCTGACTGATTGAATGAGTGCATGGGTAGGGCCTGAGTGATTGGATGAGTGATTGGGTCGTGCCTGAGTGATTGGATGAGTGATTGGGTCGTGCCTGAGTGATTGGATGAGTGCATGGGTAGTGCCTGAGTGAATGGATGAGTGCATGGGTAGTGTCTGAGTGATTGGCTGAGTGCATGGGTAGTGTCTGGATGATCGAATGAGTACATGGGTACTGCCTGTGTGATTGGATGAGTGCATGGGTAGTGCCCGAGTAAATTGTTGAGTGCAAGGATACTGCCTAAATGATTTAATGAGTGCATGGGTAGTACCTGAGTGATTGGATGACTGCATGGGTAGTGCCTGAGAGAATGGATGACTGCATGGGTAGTGCCTGGGTGATTCAATGAGTACATACGTAGTGCCTGCGTGAACAGTTGAGTGCAATGATAGTGCTTGAATGATTGGATGAGTGCATGTGTAGTGCATGAGTGATTGGATGAGTGCATGGGTAGTGCCTGAGTGAATGGATGAGTGCAAGGATTGTGCCTTAGTGATTCGATGAGTGCATGGGTAGTTCCAGAGTGAATGGATGTGTGCTAGGATATTGACTGAGTGATTGGGTGAGTGCTTGGGAAATGCCTGGGTGATTGGATCAGTGCATGGAAGTGCATGAGTAAATGGAAGAGTGCAAGGATAGTGGCTGGGTCATTGTATGAGTGCATGGGTAATACCTGAGAGAATGCATGAGTTCTGAGTGCCTGAGTGATCGAATGAGTGCATGCATAGTGCCTGAGAGAATGCATGAGTGTATGTGTAGTGCCTGAGAGAATAGTTGAGTGCAAGGATAGACCCTGAGTGATTGCATGAGGGCATGGGTAGTGCCTGGGTGATTTGATGAGTGCATGGGTAGTGCCTAAGTGAATGGTTGAGTGCAAGAGTAGTGCCTGCATGATTGGATGAGTGTATAGGTAGTGCCTGAGTAAATGGATGAGTGCAAGTATAGTGACGGTGTGATTGGATGAGTGCATGGGTAGTGCCTGGTTGACTGGATGAGTGCAAGGGTAGTGCCTGCGTCATTGGATAAGTGCATGGGTAGTGCCTGAGAGAATGGAAGAGTGTATAGGTAGTGCCTGAGTGAATGGTTGAGTGCAAGGATAATGTGTGAGTGATTGGATGAGTGCATGAGAAGTGCCTGAGTGAATGAATGAGTGCAAGGGTAGTGCCTGGGTCATTGGATGAGTGCATCTGTAGTGCCTGAGTGAATGGTTGAGTGCAAGAGTAGAGCTTGAGTGAATGGTTGAGTGCAAGAGTAGAGCTTGATTGATTGGATGAGTGCATGGGTAGTGCCTGGATGATTGGATGAGTGCATGAGTAGTGGCTGGGTAATTGGATGAGTGCATGAATAGTGCCTGGGTGAGTAGATGAGTGCATGAGTAGTGCCTGAGTGAATGGATGAGTGCAAGGGTAGTGCCTGAGTGACTGGATGAGTGCATGGGTAGTGCCTGGATGATTGGATGAGTGCATAGGTCATACCTGAGTGAATAGATGAGTGCAAGAGTAGTGTCTCGGTCATTGGATGAGTGCATGGGTAGTGCATAAGAGAATGGATGAGTGTATGTGTAGTGCCTAAGTGAATGATTGAGTGCAAGAGAAGTGCCTATGTGTTTTAATGAGTGCATGGGTAGTGCCTGGGTCATTGCATAAGTGCATGGGTAGGGCCTGAGAGAATGGGTGAGTGTATGCATACTGCCTAAGTGAATGGTTGAGTACAAGGATAGTGCCTGAGTAATTGAATGAGTGCATGGATAGTGCCTGGCTGATTGGATGAGTGCATGGGTAGTGTCTGGGTGATTGCATGAGTGCATAGATAGTGCCTGGGTGATTGGATGAGTGCCCGAGTAGTGCCTGAGTGAATGGATGAGTGCATGGGTAGTGCATGAACAAATGGATATGTGCAAGGATTAGTGTATGAATGTTGAGATGAGTGCAAAGGTACTCCTTGGGTGAATGCACGAGTACGTGGATAGTGCTTGAGTCAATGAATGAGTGCATAGGTACTCCCTGAGTAAATGATTAGTACAAATCTAGTCGCTATGTGATTCTTAAGTGTACCGGTAGTGTGTGTATGAATGTCTGACTGCATGGGCTCTACCATATAGAATAGATTCTATCGTTTAACACTTAGACCTATTAGCACTCTGATATAAGTTAAAATACTAGTTCAAATGAGAAGATAAATCAAACTTCAAAACTCAAATTTTGAAATATAATAAAAAGCGTTTTCAATGCTCACATGTCCTGTATAAGAAAGAGAAAGTAATATATACACTTTCTTGTACACAAATTTAGAAACCATGTAGTGTGAAACTGAGGTATTCTGGTATGTGTAGGCTTCCTTTAATGTATCATGACACCACAAAGAGAGAGAGACACACTCTCTCTCTCTCTCTCTCTCTCTCTCTCTCTCTCTCTCTCTCTCTCTCTCTCTCTCTCTCTCTCTCTCTCTCTCTCTCTCTCTCTCTCTCTCTCTCTCTCTCTCTCTCTCTCTCTCTCTCTCTCTCTCTCTCTCTCATGGCTTGAGAAACATGGTGACAGTGACATGAGAAGAGTTGGCCTTTCATATTTGCCTGGGCCTTAGTTTGTGTGGTGTCAGTGAATAATGAAGCTGCAAGAGAAAATTGAGGTTTAAAACATGATAGCAGATAGATGAGTGTTTATGTAGTTCATATGAGTATCTGGAAAGGTGCACTTAAAATAGGTTGCATTAATGTAGGTGTCTGATTTAAATGGAAAGGGCAGTCTGTCAAGTTTAAATATCTGCATGCTATCATGAGTGAGGTATGTCTACACTTCTACATGTATTCTGACACGTGTTGTGCATCTGATGACCCTAACTTAAAAACTATGTCGCTTATCATACAGGTGCACAAATCTCATCAGTCCTACTATAGCATTTAGTCACAGAAGAAGACATCTGTTACCTATGTAGGTGTCACAGAGTTCAATACCCACCTGTCCTGTATGAGGAGAAGAAATGAATACATACTCTTTCTTGTAGAGAGCATATGGTGTGAAACAGAGGTATTCTGGTATGTGTAGGCTTCTTTTGATGTATCATGTCACCACAAAGAGGCACAGACACACATTGAGGTTTTGAGAAACATGGTGAGACTTACAACAGTGACATCAGAAGAGTTGGCTTTTCATAATTGCCTAGGCCTAAGTTTGTGAGGTGTCAGTGAATAATGAAGGTGCATGAGAAAAGTGAGGTTTTAAACATGATGACAGATAGATTAGTGTTTATGTAGTTCATATAAATGTCTGAAAAAGTAGACTTAAAGTAGGCCTCACTAATTTAGGTGTCTGCTTTAAATGGAAAGTGCAGTCTGTCAAGTTTGATTATCTGCGTGCTATCATGACTGCGGTATGTGTCTACTTCTACATGTATTCTGACACATGTTGTGCATCTGATGACCCTTACTTAAAAACTATGTAGCTTATCATACAGGTGCACAAATGTTATCAGTTCTACTAGAGCATTAAGTCACTGCGGCAGACATCTGTTACCTATGTATATGTCACAGACGTCCTTGAATAGGGAGTTCAATACACACCTGCCCCGTATAATAAGAAGAAAGTAACACAATAAAAGCACTTTTATTAGTGTATGCACTTTTGCAGAAAGTGAGTGTGATACTGCTACTCAGGAATAGGATGATACTTTTCAAATAGTCTAAAAGATGAAGAATATATTAGAGACAACTAACCTATAAATACATTTTAAACATTTCTCCAGTTTATCATGAATATCCTATTATGTATTCTTACCTTTCAAATAATTTAGATACATCATTCAGTAAATCTATTTGAGTAGTATTATCCTAAACAGCATTAAAACTGTTTTCAGTCTTTAACAGTACCTACTATAAAAAAAGAAAAAGAAAAACTATTATTTAATGATAATATATTAGAGAAATTATATTATTACATTTTTGAGAACATAACATTAATGTGTAATTAGATAACCTTCTCGTTTTCCCTTTTTTGCTGTTCTCAGATAGCACATAACTTCACCATACACAGTGATTTGACTGTAGCATCATCATTGAACAGCGGGGCAAAAAAACTATTGAATTGATTGCACACAACAAAAAAAAAAATCAGCATAGTACATCATTATCAATATGTATAACTATGCGTTTTCCTATCTACACTTTCCTAATCACTTCTTTCATCTGCATAAACTCTTTTTTTTATCACAAATACTTTTGATAAAATGTACAATCTCATTTACATCTGGTACAATATTGACAGCAAATATGTAAACTATTTGCTCTTAAACACAATTTACAAAATATTACATCTATTAGGCAAAATAATAATGAAAACACTAATTATAAATATTAATAGATTGCACGGTTTTCTTTTTTCTGTTGACATCTTCCCCAATAGGCCGAAGGATGTTCTCAAAACTTTGGCTGAAAAAATAACATATAAGAATTTGTTAATTGAAAAGGCAATCTAGGTTTGAATTTCAGGTGGGCATCATTGCAATGTGTCCATCCTTTATACACTTTAAATAAACAGTATAGTGTCCAGATGTTGTAGTAGGTCCATCATGGAAAATAATAGCCACTGTTGTATAAGTTCATCCTGAAATAGATATTTGACTTCCTTTAAAATCTGTAATTTTTGTTTCCAATTTTCTTCCATTTGCTCTACAATGTTGTAACATTAAAATGACATATTTCCCAGATCTTTCTATATGTAATGTAGACAAGATCTCTGAGCTACAACGTGAACATATCATATCCAGATTTTCTGTTTTAATCAATTTGTTAAAAGGTACTGATTTGCAGTCTGGTATTGTTAAGTATAGGACTCGTTTTGTTTGTATTTCAGTGGTAGAAGTAAATGAACACTCTTCACACTTATGGTTCCATTTGTAACTTAGTTCAAATAAGTTATCAATGTGTATTCCTTCATGTTCTAATACTCCAAGCATGAGCATTAGAAATTCTTGTGCATCTTGCTCTATGTTTAGGGTAAATGTCAGAAGCAGTGTGCATTTTACTTCTGTCACTTACCAACTGATGAAATAAATGATGTAGTGCAGAACAAATTCTTTTTTCACGATTTTCCATGATTTCATGATGAAGATGTGGTAAATGAAACACAACATTCAGAATCACATTAGCATAACAGTTGATACCTGAACTAATTTCCGACTAGTATCCTACAATGCCATCAGTATTTTCCTCTTTTTTTTTTCTTTACGCCTTCAACTTTCTCTTCAATTGTTTTCTTATTTTCAGCCTCAGTTGAATATTTGACATATTTCCGTTTTGGACACACTACACGTTTCTCATATATTGGATATTCACCTAAATGAGGAGCATAAAGTCTTAAACGATTGTACTCTCTTACACAGTTTGCATCAGCACTAAGCTTTTTCTCATCAAAATCTATCAAATACAAACCAAACAATGTTCTTACTCGAGACAATGCAACATATGCCATTCCCTCTTTAAACACCGTACTTCCAATATGTACAAAAGCTCTGACTATACTTAAACCTTGAGATTTATGAATAGTTACTGCATATGCTAGAGACAGAGGAAACTGTTGTCTACAAACATACAAGTCCTTTACAAGCAAAAATCGTACAACACAACGCCCAATCTGTTTTACCTCATTAATCTGGTCAAATTTTATAATCAAACATTCTATTCCATCTCTATTTTGAAAATTTACAAAATTAACTTTTCCCATTGCTCCATTTACTAATCCTTCTTCTACATTCAAATTACGCCGCAAAATTACTCGACAGTTTTTACATACATGTAAAGTCTTTTTTAATCCTCTAGTTTTAGATACAGACTTTTCCAAATAATAAAATTTAGCCTGTAGTTTCTCAGTAAGAAGAATTGTCACTCCCTGGTGTTCGATTTTGTCAATGGCTTTAATTTCCAGAATTTGTTGGTTTCCAGTTTGAGAAGTTGTTCATTAAATGTAGAACACTCTTGCAGTGTAGGCATTAGGCAAACTATAGACTTGTTTTCTACAAGCCCATTGTACAGTACTTCTGCTGCTGTTTTTTCAGATGTAAACAAGTTCCTTAGTAGCCAACTTTCAAAAGCTTGTTTACCATGTTCCGTCAACATACCAATTCTTATGTCTTTAAGAATATTTCCAGAATCTTCATCACTTGCTTGTCGCATATTCTTAACAAGTTCTTTATAATTCACATTTGAATTTGCTTCTCAAAGGAATTCAAGTAAATCATCCCACGCGTATTTAGCACAGCTAAGGGGCCGATTCCGATCTCGGCCGGTAGGGCACCAAATAGGATTCGGCTTTACCGGATCCGATTCGGACGCCCTGTTTCCGACCGATTCGAACACCCGTCCGCGCGAGCAAGTACGATGCGAGCGCACGTGAAATCGCCGACCGACTCGTTCCCAGCTCCGAACCGCTCCGACCGACTCGTACGGACTCTACTCGCACCACGCAATGGAGACGTTCCCCGACCGGGCAAGTACGATGCGCACCTCGAACAGTCCGACCGACTCGCGCCGTCCGGCTCGAAAGAGCAGTCGGAGCCGGACTTCGGGGGTCCGTGTCGGACCCCCCTGTACGCGTAGCCGCGTGAGTCGTACACAGGGGGGACCCATAGGTCCCCCCTACACATGCATGTACAGCGCGAGTCGCTCCGACGCGTACCCGCTGTAGGGGGGGGCCCTTGTTCGCGACGCACCCATTGAGTCAATGGGAGCCCGTGTACGCGTCGTACTACCGGCTCCCATTGACTTCAATGGGAGTCCGACCAAATCGAGTCCGATAGCATGCGTCCGCATCGTACTCGTCGGTCGGACTGCTAGAGTCCGGTTCGGTCGGATATCTCTCCGAATCCGACTCGGTCGGAGAGATTTCCGGCCCGAATCGGAATCGGCCCCTTAGTGTTAGAAACCATGTAAGTGTACCTAGGTTTCTTAACATGCATTTAAGTTCACCATGACATCGATACCAATATTCATTGGTGCCACGTTGGCATGCCATCAAATTCATTAACTGAGATTCTAAATTTTCATCTCTTTCTTGAACTTTGTCCATGAACTCTTTTGCAGAAACATGTTGAAGATGAACTCCTGTTTTTAATATATGGTTTACTGTGCATATGAAAGTGCAGGCGAATCACTTTCAAACAGAAGAGGAAATATATATGGAATGCACTGCCGAAAACTTGGATCTTCACAATACAATCTTGTTGATCGGTACTCTGATGCTGGAATCAGTACAGCTCACTCATCAAATCATCCACCTTCTCCAGTGCGGAATAGCGGTGGAAAACAACGAGCTTCTAAACTTTTCTTCCCATACATTCATGGGAGTTCCTTTGCTTCTTTCATTTGAAATAACTCAATATGATTTTTTCGAATGCAAAGGATGTATAGTATAATGTTCTTAAATCTCTTCACTCCTCGACTTGTCTACTTTTTCAATTTGTCCACTTGAGGTTAGTGTTTCATCTTGTAAGCATATTACTTGTTCATCAACATTTACATTCTTATAATAAATATTATTCTGTACCAGGTATAATGTAGCCTTTCGAAGTTTATAAACATCTACAACAAACTCTTGCCAAATTTTTTTACTCTTTGTTGTTACACCATTTACTAGAACTACTGGCTTATTTTCCTCTCTCTCTACACCAAGAGACCTTTTGCAAATCTGTTGGTGGCAGCTTACCTGTTTTAGGTTCCATACGAACTATGGCCTGAAATGGGTGTAGATATTTAATAAGAATAGGCTCGTATACATTTAAATCTGCTAGTTCCTGAGGAATAGGTACCAACTCTAAGTTGTTATGTATTTAGCATTTTCTTTTCTTCTAATTTGTTGTTACAGTACTTACAAATAACTTGATCACTGGCCAACTCAAACTGACCTTCTACAAACAAAGACCAAATTCCTGCCAATTATCATTGTTTTCTTTTTCACTTCTTAAATATAAATCGACATTCCTAGTTTTTCAGACGAAACTGTGTTAAACTTTGTAATTTCTTCTGCAAAATCATCAATACTAATCTTTCTCCTGTTCTTCAACACCTACTCTTAACAAACTCTCAGTTTCTCTACACTCCTCTTCAGAACCAAAAAAATGAAACTGTATATCATCACAAACTTTCTGTACATACAGAACCGTGCAAAACATAATGCAGGAGTTTTTACATAGTAAAGTCTCCTTAGTAACTTACACGTTTCAGAGTGTTGTACAGCTAACATTCTTAAATGATGAAAAGTTCTTTGGCACACTTTTCTTGAAAGGCTAGCCAGAGAATGACCCTGCAACTTAGTATATTTTCTTATTTTACATGGATCTAGTCCTTGTAACATCTTAATCTTCTGTTTAACACTTTTTATTTGCATATTGTCGTAAAAAAAATCGTAATATGTCAATAGACTCCTGTCGAATACTGTTACAATCCCACTTATATACAGGACCTTGTGTACGCTTTCCTTGAACCTCTTCAGCCATTACTGCTTCAACATTCTTAGGAACCATTCTTTCCTTCGGAATGGGAGAGCCATCTTTCACCTCATAACATCGACCACTAGTATCAACTGCATGTACTAATGTGTTCTCTTGAAAATAACCTTCTTCATTAAAGAAAGGCTCTGTACTGGAAGTGTGGTTCCATTCACCAGGTTTTACAAAAGTTACTCCTATTATTAAGTCTTTTTCTTTTTCTTTTCTCCTTCATAAACACCATTGTTTTATCCAATGTTCTCATTCTCTTCAATATTAATATGAATAATTTTCGTTTCAATTCAAACCTCTATCTACTACACTTTCAATCTGTTGCTTTTTCATATAAGCTGCTGATCTTCTTTTATATTTTTTACAATTTTTTAATACATTTTGAATTACTCTACTTCTAAACATTCTTCTTCTTATATCCATATGCTCTTTTTGCCTTCTTGTGATATGCGTTGTTTTTCCATAAATTAATGTTGTTTTACCATGACAATTTTTGTTTTGCTTCTGATTGGTTATAAAACTTATCTTTTTCTTTTCAACATTTTTGCCAATTTTCAATCTCTGTAAAACTGTTTTAAGAAACTGTTTAGTTTTCTTAACAGAAGACTTTTTTTCCTGTATAACCTTCTGCGCATCATCTAATTTCTTCTTTAAGTAGTAGTTATCTTTTATCTCTTCTCTTTTCATGTTTTCTTGCCATATTCAATTTGTGTTCCAAATAAAATAAATATCTACAAAACAATGAACAGTTTCAATAGTTTGTTACTTCAATTAATAATTTTAAATTAATTATATATTAATATTCATAATAATCAATTCATAATAATCAATAAGCAGTTGCTTACAATTAGATTGGCATTCTCTCCATAACAAATAAATATATAGGATACTTAACTATGCACATTTGCAAAGCTGTAAATGGTGAAAAGTTGTGAGAAAACATTTATAAATTACTGTACACTTTTATTTTCAGCTCACAAACTTATGCTTAGGCAAATATGAAAGGTCAACTCTTCTCATGTCACTGATGTAAGTCTCACCATGTTTCTCAAGACCTCAATGTGTGTGTCTGTGCCTCTTTGTGGTGACATGATGCATCAAAAGAAGCCTACAAATACCAGAATACCTCTGTTTCACACCACATGCTCTTTAAATTTATGTACAAGAAAGTGTATTTATTAGTTTAGCCATATATAGTGCAGGTGGGAATTTAACTCTCTATTCGAGGATTTCTCTGATGCCTACATAGGTAACAGATGTCTGCTTCTGCGACTGAATGCTCTAGTAAAACTGATGAGATTTGTGCACTTGTAGGATAAGCGACATAGTTTTTAACTTAGGGTCATCAGATGCACAACACGTGTCAAACTACATGTAGAAGTAGACACATACCTCTGTCATGATAGCACGCAGATATCTAAACTTGACAGACTGCCCTTTCCATTTAAACCAGATACCTAAATTAATGCAACCAACTTTAAGTGTACCTTTCCAGACACTCATATGAACTACATAAACACTGATCTATCTGCCATCATGTTTTAAACCTCACTTTTCTCTTCCAGCTTCATTATTCACTGACACCTCACAAACTAAGGCCTAGGCAAATATGAAAGGCCAACTCTTCTCATATCACTGTTGTAACTGTCACCATGTTTCTCAAGCCATCGATGTGTGTGTGTGTGTGCCTCTTTGTGGTGTCATGATACATCAAAGGAAGCCTACACATACCAGAATACCTCTGTTTCACACTACATAGTTTCTAAATTTGTGTACAAGAAAGTGTATGTATTACTTTCTCTTTCTTATACAGGACAGGTGCGTATTGAAAATTCTTTTTATTATATATCAAAATTTGACAGTTTTGAAGTTTGATGTATCTTCTCATTTGAACTAGTATTTTAACTTTAGATTTTAAACTTTAAAACTTTTAATTTTAACTAGAAACATACCTCAGTCATGATAGCACGCAGAGATTCAAACTTAACAGAGTGCACTTTCCATTTAAAGCAGACACCTAAATTAATGCGGCCTACTTAAAGTGTACCTTTCCAGACACTCATATGAACTACCATAAACACAAATCCATCTGCCATCGTGTTTTAAATCTCACTTGTCTCTTGCAACTTCATTATTCACTAACAGTTCACAAAGTTAGACCTAGCAAATATGAAACGCCAACTCTTCTCATGTCACTGTGGTAAGTCTCACTATGTTTCTCAAAACCTCAATGTGTGTGTCTTTGCCTGTTTGTGGTGATATGATACATCAGAAGAATACCTGTTTCACACCACATGCTCTCTAAATTTGTGTAGAAGAAGGTGTATGTACTACTTTCTCCTCATTATACAGGGCAGGTAGGTATTGAACTCTGTATTCAAGGGCTTCTGGGACACCTACATAGGTAACAGATGTCTGCTTCTGCAAACGAATGCTCTAGTAGGACTGATAACATTTGTACACCTATATGTTAAGCTACATAGTTTTTAACTTATGCTCATCAGATGCACAACACATGTTAGAATACATGTAAAAGTAGACACATACCTCAGTCATGATAGCATGCATATATTCAAACTTGACAGAGTGCACTTTCCATTTAAACCAGACACCTAAAATAATGCGTCCTACTTTAAGTGTACCTTTCAAGACACTCATATGAACTACTATAACCACAAATCCATCTGCCATCATGTTTTAAATCTCACTTTTCTCTTGCAGCTTCATTATTCACTGATAGCTCACAAACTTAGGCCTAGGCTAATATGAAAGACCAACTCTTCTCATGTCACTGTTGTAACTCTCACCATGTTTGTGAGTTCATCAATGTGTGTCTGTTCCTCTTTGTGGTGACATGATACATCAAAAGAAGACTACAAATACCAGAAGACCTCTGTTTCACACCACATGCTCTTTACATTTGTGTGCCAGAAAGTGTATGTATTACTTTCTCCTCCTTATACAGGACAGGTAGGTATTGAACTCTGTATTTGAGGGCTTCTGTGACACCTACATAGGTAACAGATGTCTGCTTCTGCAACTGAATGCTCTAGTAGGACTGATGGAATGTGTGCACTTGTATGATAAGCTACATAGTTTTTAACTTGGGGTCATCAGATGCACAACACATGTTAGAATACATGTAGAAGTAGACACATAGCTCAGTCATGATAGCACGCAGATATTCAAACTTGACAAAGTGCACTTTCCATTTAAACCAGACACCTAAAATAATGCGTCCTACTTTAAGTGTACCTTTCAAGACACTCATATGAACTAGCATCAACACTAATCCATCTGCCATCATGTTTTAAACCTCACTTTTCTCTTGCACCTTCATTATTCACTGACACCTCACAAACTAAGGCCAAAGCAAGTATAAATGACCAACTCTTCTCATGTCACTATTGTAAGTTTCATACTTGTATACTTATTTCAAGTATATATGATGTTACAATGCAAACTATTACAACATGATTTTTACAGTGCAGCTTCCATTACAATGTATACTATTACAATATAAGCCATTACAACACAGGTTCCATTGTAATGTCTTCGTCGTAATGTATGTTTCGCAAACAGAGAGTTATATAGACTGGGATACAGTTTAATACATCTGACAACATGTTTTAAACCTCGTTTTTCTCTACTACTTTCATTACAGACTCAGGAAGCACACATATTAGTATGCACAACCTATTTCAATCTTCATTTCAGTTCAACAAAATACACTACAATACATGTTCCTACATTTGGTAACATATTTCAAACATCACATTTCTCTAATGCTTTGCAGGCTTTATAAATAATGTATTACAAAGTTAAACGTATCATTACAAACACTGAAGCACTCCTACACAATACATAACACACCTTACACATTTGTAACTCACCTCTAAAATACTATTGCAAAATATGAAAATATCAGAAACTCCTAAAAGATTTTCTTTCCCACACAATAAATGTGATGCACCACTCTCAACAAGGTAAAACCAGTAATGGCAAACTTCTCTCTTTTTGCACACAAATGAATGTAAGTAACAAATCAAAATGCTCCCTTCGTTTTTTAAAATTTTAAAACCCATTTCTTTTGGATACACATATTAACCCTTTATTACTCTCTTCTAAAAGTGCCCAATCTGATTCTGTAATTTACTGGAGTCATGATTCCACCGCGGTACCACAGTGTAGCGTCGGGATGGAGTCACGAACCCTTACGGAATTTCCAAAACCTATTTCCAATAATACTAGTATTATTTTCTAAGAACACACCAATTCTAAACATAGTACTGATTTGGGAAAACTTAGTTTAGAAGCATATCACATATATATAACTTACCATTTCATATTTTAAAACCACAGTCAACTTTCAACCCTTCCCCCACTCTGCTTAATCCTAGTCTCCATAGTAACAGTTTCTGCAACATTCAACTGTACCAGCAGGTCACAAGTTCACTGTATTTTCAAATTCAGCACACTAGCTTACAAATGCAAATAGGTGTGGTGGACTTTTGCTAAATATTAGCTTATCCTGTCTTCTGTACCTTTCAAACTTTTTTTCTATAACCAGTCAGAAAGATGCTTGTTCAGCAAAGTAACATGCATACTATTTTTTGAGTACACAAAGTTTATGAACAACCAATCGGTTATCTGCTTTTTCTAAAACCGCATCTTCTCCACCATTTTAGATACCTCTCATTCTAACAACTGACTTACTCAGCTATAGACGTCTTTTGATTCCTTCCACACATCCCTTCAAAATGCTATGTTTTCTGGGGCAAAAGGTGTGCTGAACACAGAGGTATTGCCAAAGACCTAGGTTTGCAAAATGCAGATATTAAATGGTTTGCACAGAGAGGATTAAAGTGGCACCAATTGATGTCTTTGGTTAAAACCTTTTTGCATCTCCAATCCCCTGACCTCTTGATTGTGCACTGAGGTGGCAACCTGGGCTGTCTCCTCCGCTATGGCAGAGGAGCGTCGCCCCACTGCTTTGAGCAGTGTAAGGAAAGGAAACATAAAATGATAATAACTTTTAGTTCCTTTGCGGGCGGGCGGGTGGGCGGGGCTGGTCTGCTCACGTGGAGCAGGGCAGGAGAGGAGTGGTTTGCCCACTCCTAAGTGCACAATGACTGTTTGGTCAACCCCCTCAGGCTGCCAAAACCAGTCATGCGCACTTTACCCCTTCTCCATGCAGGCTGCAACGCATGCAGGCAGCGTTGCAGCCTCCATGGAGAACAAGCCCAGGCTCCCATTCCCTGGTGTAGCGTCCCACCAGGATGCTCAAAACCAAACACAACGCTGCATTGCAGCGTTGTGATTGGTCAGGGGAGCCTTGCTGTTGTTCCTGGCTTCCTGTCCCACGCCACGAAGACAGAGCAGGAGCAAGGAGCAAAGACGCGGCGGCGGAAACGGCTGAAATGTAAGTTTGTAATTTTTTTAGGGGGGGTTTTCTCTTAAGCTACCGCGCGCCCCCACCCACGCGCCCGCACTCGCCCCCCCACAGTCGAGTCATGCCGGTTGCTACTTGTGGCAATGACCTAGGCATATTGACAGGGGTAGGGTTGGAAATTCTAATGAAGGATACCTTTGCACAACTGATGTTGCTTTTCCCTCACACTGTCTTTGTATACTCTAATTAATGCCGAAGACAGAAATGGAAGTGGGCAAATCAATTCTGTCCTCAGAGTGACAAAGCTAGGAAGCATGTTAATAAAGCTGTTTCCACCATAACATGGGCTCTATCTATAACAACAATCTATGTTTTGACATGCATAACATCTACAGAAGTGATGGAGTTCACTTCGCAGATAAAGGGAACAGAGTGTTTCTCAACAACCTTAAGCTGTGCATCTGGATTTACATGTAGCTGCAACAAAGTCATAATGAACACAACGGCTCTTGTTAGAGCCACCCTATAACCCAACAGTGGAAGGTATATATTTTTTAACATATATACTCTTTATAAATATTTTCCAGCTCGCGAGCCCGTCGCGAATCTGCAAAACAAAAGCACAAATTCAAGGTACAACACATTTCAACTTTAAGTTTTAATTTATATTTGTAAAAATTTTTCTATCTCACTACCTCTATAAAAATGTTCAATACTATAACACTACCCTTGGAATTGTATAGTATTTAATTATTTATTCGAAGTGGATCCGCGAATCCGCTGCAGCGTTACACTGGGGGGGCCGCGCTGAGCGCCGCGATAGGGTCGCGACACTCACCATGTGAGAAAAAAAAATATTTAATGCCCCCCACTTCCCTAGGCCGATTTAGGCCCCGGGGACCCCATCCCCCAGGGCCCTGACATTTTTTTTGTTTATGGGCAAGTTTTGGCCTGGGGACCCCATCCCCCGGGGCCTGCCCTGTAATTTTTAATAAATTATTTTTGGAGGGGGGGGACGCATGGTCCCCCTCCTGATGCCAATTTTGGCCCCGGGGCCAGGCCTTATTCTTTTTAAAAAAACAAATGGGTAGGGGGCCTGCGAGGCCCCCCTACTCGGGCCGATACTGCCCCGGGGACCCCATCCCCCGGGGCACGGCCAGGAGATAGGGCACCACGGGGGAGCCTCAAAGCTCCCGCGGTCCCTGCCGGCTCCCCGCCTCCTGCGGGAGCCGGCATTGCTTTTGGTCAGAGGGACCTGCTCACATGCAGCTCCCTCTATCCAAAAGGAATTCTGGCTATGGCATGGCGGGAGCAGTGCTCCCGCCATGCCATAGCAAACTGCAATGTCCCGGGGGTGGGCACCCCGGGACATTGCTGGAGCCTGCCCTGTGGAGTGGTGGTCTTATGTATAGCCCCGGGGAGGTGGTTCAACCGAGTCACAAGATGGCTGCCAACACTTCCTGGTTGGAACTGTTGGCAGCCGATCAGGTCGCTGGCTCGAGATCGGGAGGGATCACGGATCCTCCGCGACCATATTTGTATATCTGAAAAATGTTTAAATTTCTCAGGAACTGCTGAACGGATTTACACCATTTAAGAAGAAGAGTGCACTCCGGACCAAGAGCTACCTTTCTGCCAAATTTGGTGTAATTCCGTTCAGCAGTTCGGGCTGTACCGGCATCAACAGTTTCCTATAGAAATTAACATGGAGAAAAAGCGTTTTGGGATCCTCCCTTTTTCTCGGCCCCCGCTTGACGAATCACCCCAAAACTCAACACAAATGCTGAAGTGAGTGGGCCATTAGTTTTGAAAATTTCGTGAAGATTCGTCAAACAGCGTCAAAGATATTGGCAAAACAAAAAACGCTTTCAGTATAGAAACAAGGTCCTAACTATATCTACCTAATGGCGATCGCCAGTAGGTAATATATATATATATAAATATATATGTATATATATATATGCCACACCAAAGAATTTCGCGCACTCGCAGAAATTCACTCAAATACTTTTAATGAGCCACTTTATATAGAGCAATTCCGACAAATGACACAACCGACTTAATGAGAATTATTGAAGATATACAATGGGAGGACGATTTCCTTATGATTACTTTAACCATAACTAGTCTTTATGCTCTCCCATGTGCCAGGGTTAAAAGCAGTAGAATATTTCTTGAGAAATAGGCCACTAAAGTATCAAGAGCATAATGCAATGATTCTAGAACTTATAGCATTTTGTCTGAACAATAATATTTTCCTTTTTTCAGGACGGCTATATCGACAAAAAGCAGGGAAACCGATGGGCATGTGCTTCGCCCCCAGTCACGCGAACTTGTTCGTGGGCTGGTGGGAGAAGCACGTGGCCCGGGCGGAAGAGAATGATGAGTGGGTGGGTAGGGTGGCCCTACTCTAAATCTCTATTTCACAAGCCAGATCAGTGATACTTCGGTACCATTCTTAGACTTAACAGTCTACGTGCAGGATGGTAAGCTCCAAACAACATTATACAGGAAGCCGACATCCAGCAATTCAATCTTACATGCCAGGAGTTCGCACCCACAAAGTCTAATAAAGAGCATACCATTTGGTGAACTGCTGCGTATTAAAAGAAATTGTTCTTCCTCCATTACCTACACAAAAGCAGAGAAGGAGGCCCTATCTAGGTTTAAAATCAGAGTTTACCCTAAATAAACTTTAGGACAAGCAGCACAAAGAGTACAGCCGATCAGTAGACAAACATTACTGAAGAAAAACAGAAATAGAAAAGAACAGGAGGGGAGTGTGGTTAGATTGATCACCGACTATTCAACTGATTCAGTACATCTTCGATATGCTGAAACACAATTGGGATATTTTACAGACAGATCAGATTATAGGTCCACCATTATCTACAAGGCTACGTATAGAAAGAGCACTTCTCTTAAAGTCCACTTGATGCATAGTCACTTTGTGAAGAGGAAGGATGAAAAACAAAAAATGACTGGATTTTATCCATACATGCAGTGTAAAGCATGTAAACAAAGTACCAAAGTCAAAGATTATTATGTACCGGGAAGAATGAAGAATAGGTCCCCTACAAAATTGGTGAATTGTAATTCGTTTTGTAGTATATTGTTTGATATGTCCATGCGAGGAAAAATACATTGGAAGTACCGTACACACGGCCAAGAAAAGAGTCTTAGAGGATATGCAAGCAATAACAATGCTGACACTGCATATCCCGTGGCCAGACACTTCCAGACAGAACACCAAAGCAATAGAAATCTCTTTTGATTTTTCGTCTTGGATCAAGTTCCGAGTGACGATAGGGGATGAGACCGGGTTCGCAAATTGCGACAACTTGAGTCTAAATATATAATTGAACTGCAGACAAAGACCCCCCCTGAGAGGGCTCAACAACGATGAAGAAATGTGGATTCAGGTAGGGCAATCATAAGAAAAGTAGAATCATTAGAATAAGAAGGGGCCCATAAGTACCATATTCCCATGTTAAGATTTCAAAGGGGCATCTAGAGATATTGTGCCAATTATTAATAACACTATGTAATTCATGAGATGTTTGTGATTCTTGCCCATTCATGGCACAATAGTGAGCGAACACGCAATTGTTTTAAAATCCTGTTTTAAAATCATCTTTTAGATACCTGTATTTGATTAAGGAATGATAGTCCCGTTCATGAGATGGAAATAACCAATGTATAGTATTTGTGTACATTTGATGAAATCATTGCACACCCAAATAATTGCCAGCATTTATGTTGAGGATTTTATTTGATAAAGGTGAAAATCATCCATAATATATAATCACTAGAAAGCCTCTTGATCAATACAAAAGCAATGGAATTGGTATATCATATATGAATTTTCACGATATTTTTGAACCATTCAAAGATGGCCGCTACATTTATTGGCAGTGTATATATGTTTACAATGTGTTAACCAATAAGAATGACTGTAAGACACTAAATACATTTCAAACGCCGGGTCATCCGATATTGGCAAAGGCTAGAAGCCGAAACACGTTTGTCCGAATTGCTCTATATGAAAGGGCTCATTAAAAGCATTTGAGTGAATTTCTGAGTGTGCGATATTCTTTGGTGTGAAACGAATACGTGGGAATCTGTCTCCACGCATTGTTGCTCCCGCTGTGTCGGATAAGGAGAAACAAAAAAATTATATATCATATCATCCTAGACCTAAAGCGGGTCTGAATCCAACATAAATTGTGAGCCCCTTCTTGCTGGGAACCCGCCGACCGCAGCTGTGGCGCCCCCACCGTGCGTAGCTGGGACAAAGGCGGCGTGCAGCCTGTGGGCAACCACGCTGTGCTGCCAAGATGGCACCGGGGTTAGTAAGACTGGGGCTTGTGGATTGAGCAACGAGGATGTGCTGTAGACAAGCCCTGCTGGGTGGGAGCCCGCAGAGCTTCGGGGGCCCGGAGGGCAGCAACAGTCTGAGAGGAGCCTGGCGGGACGGAAAGAGCAGCGAGTATGCTGTGCATGGAGCCGCAACACGGGGGAGCCTTTATCAGTGGAGGAAGGAGGCGAGAGTGGGCCATCTGAGTATCTGAATTGCCTTAAGCCCCCACTCTCTGCCCAGCTCCTGTGCCCTTCCGGGGCCAGAGAGACTGCTACATTTTGGAAGAAGACAACTGCTTGAGGGAGTGCAGGGAAGGGCTCTCATACGGATGGCAGCCCAGCGACCGAAGGCTTGGGCCAACAGACGCCCACACAGAGCCGAGGGAGCACACAGTCAGAACCCCATGTGGTGGTTTGTCCTCATGAAACTCTGTGCTTTAAAGACTGCCAGGCAGAAGAGGCCAGAGCTCTGGTGAAGGCAGTCATGGCAACAATGGAATAACAGAGGGAAATGATCACTGAAACGTTAACACATCCTGCCCTGAGTGACCCTTGATACGACTGGAAAGCTGTACAGCAGGTTGATTGCAGTATTAAAGGGGACTGGGTTGCTGGGGCCCTAAGGAAAACACAGGATGCCACCCCCGCACCTCTTCCCCCACCGCCGGCGATGAGCCCGCAACTACCAGTGAACTGTGCTGATCTT
The DNA here is from genome assembly GCA_963921515.1 of Calotriton arnoldi. Classification (NCBI taxonomy): domain Eukaryota; kingdom Metazoa; phylum Chordata; class Amphibia; order Caudata; family Salamandridae; genus Calotriton; species Calotriton arnoldi. The sequence goes on from CAWUFW010000737.1 coordinate 1,618,902, forward strand.
TGGGCTGCAGACATGGGCAGCACAGAAAAACTCTATTCGTCGGACCCCCCACTCCATCGGGGGTGATGATAGGCCCTTGATCCGCTGACATGGGGAGATCTGAAAGAATCACCAGATAGGTCACATCCACAACATCCGTGATCTGATCTGCATTCTGTGTTATTTTTGAGCAATGATAACGTTTGTTCTTTTCTGTTGTTGCATAGAGTGTACACAGTAGGGACCTGGGGTGACACCTCTCTCTGGTCTTGAGTGGGAGGGAATCTCTAACTGATGGGGCCGGGGTACTGGATGCACTCCTGCATGCACCCCTGCATTATAGATCTAAGTAATTGGAAACGTGATACACACCGTTGCACACTACAAATTTATGGCGAGAGGGAGGAGTTAACACACACAGTCCTATTGGCTGGGTAGACACAGTAACAGGAAGTGTTTACCCTTTTGAGGAAAGTGGTAGGGGAATAGTTTTAATGGCTGACCGATATCATGGTTGTCCATAGAGTATGGAATTCTGAACAAGAGAAGTCATGGTGAAGGGACCTAAGGTGACGGGGAGGAGATTTGCCCTTTGGGGGGAAGCCAGAGCAGATCTGGGTAACGCCTGACAGGGTAGGATGACAGCCACCATCAATATGGTCACATGGGGTCTGAACACATTTGTAAAAAGGCACAGGGTAGAGTCATTCCTGAAGAGTTAGAGGATCTGTATAGCATTCATCTAAGAGGCTCACAGCTTAGATGGGGGAGGTACAGAAGCTGGAGAATAAATGGGGGGGACGATAATACTGCTCGACCTTCTCCATCTACGCGAGGTGGGTCTAAAAATGGATTGTACCTGGCGGTTTGTTCCAGATCCACTACTTCAAGGCCGACAGTGAGAGCAGATATGTTCTGCTTCATTGCACCTTAGATGGTACCAACCTGTGCCTCCTTTAGCGTATATGCCCCTAACACAGATGAGAAAGAGTTGTGTGCTACAGTAGGGGAGAAACTGATCCCCTACATAGATACCACTTATTTGGGCTGGAGTGTTTAATTGTGGTTTGGACAGCTTAGCGGACAGACTTTCCACCCCCCACAACACAAAAGACCCAACATGAGGTCTCAGCCCAGGGAAACTCAGTTGATTCTGTGGATGTCTGGAGTGCAATCCACCTGTACCATAAGTTATTCTCGTGCTGCACCCTGGTCCATGGGGCTTAAAGCAGACTGGACAAGTTTTTACTTTCTGAGACGATTGCACACAGGGCAGAGAGGTTGCAGTACCTGACGAAATTTCGATCCGACCATGCCCCACTCCTACTGGAGTTTAGTATGGAGAGAACCTGTCCCTGTGTCCCCTTATGGTGGTTAAACCTTGAACCCCTCCAAGATGAAGCCTATAGAGCGGAGCTTGGAGACGTGCTGATGGGCTATTTTGAAACTAATTGGATGACCACTAGAGGAATGGAGGGGGAGGCCCTTAAGGGGGTAGTGCGGTGGGAGGGCCTCACCAGAACTTGTGGTACTCACTGGCAGCTGGAAAGGGAATTATGGGACTGCGAACAGCAGCTGGCTAGTGGTTTGCTTTCCTCATGGTCCTCTTCCAATCTTGTTTTCAATCTGGATTTTAATTTTTGTCTTTCACATCTACATATGCTTCTGCCCAGTCCCATACTTCTGTAGAACTGGTTAAGAAGTAGGTTTTATTGTTGACCATATTTTAACTTTGCTGGGAATAGTGAAGTTTACTTTAGTCCCATTTCTCAGAACCTACTGTTTGATGAAGGAGGCTCTCTATTATTGCACTGCTGCTGTATAGTCTGGAAGAAAAATTACCTTGTTGTTTTGTGCTTTCCCTTTCCCATGCCTTTCAGAGTATGTGGTCTCAGTCTTTCTAATATAGGAGTCATGCTGCAACTGGTCTCGGTGGAGCTTCCTGAGCCGGCAACCTCACTGGCACTCAGTGGGCTGCTTACTGCTTAGTACAAGAATAGGCCTTCCTGTGCTATTTCTTTTGTATCTATGTCTCCAGGAAGTTTAGTATGTCATTGCCTTCTATGTTCTCTTGTTATCCCATCAGTCATAGGTTGTTCCCTTCAATGCCAGTCCTCATCTTTCGCTCCTTATTAAAGGAATCTGACTCTCTCTGTCAGCTCTTGAACTTGGTTATTGAGGCCTTCAATTATGGGTGCAAGTTCAGTGATAGAAATTTCAGCCTTGCCTATTATTTCCAAAGGTTTTCTCTGGTCTTCTTGGAGTAGGCACTGGTCTATGACTGTGGAGTCAATCTTTTCTTCCAGGATCTAGTGGAAGTGATAACCTCCAGGATGGCATCCAGTTTATCTGGTTTCTCCCTTGATATTTCTTCTGTTTGAGCACCTGTGCTCTCATTTTTCATTTGCAAGCTTCTTTCTAGGTTCTGGTCACTCTGGCCACTTTGTTTTTCCTTCATTTGTCTCCAATTTTGTTTTGCTTAGGATTCAGCTTCTTGGCTAGTCCTGGTCTAAATGTTATCATTGTTGTTCATGTGAAATGGTATTGTACACTCTATTGTTCCCAGCCCCTGCGCCCCAGATAAGTTAGTGTATGGTCTTAATTGTGTGCTATTAGCGTTTCAGTTCAGGCACAATGCAGTTTTTGGATTATTTCTGTTGATTATTAGATGTGTTCTGTAGATTTGTGCAAATATTGTAGGTTTTTATGTTGCTTTATTCAGCCCTCTATTTGTCCCTATGTTCTTTATGTTCTCCAGTCAAGGTTTTTTGTACCTGTATTTTTTTGGGTGAGAGGTTAGCGATAAAACAGTACTCTAGCCTCCACTTTCTTATCGTTTTTCTTGTTTCTTTATCTGCCCCTCCCCTCTATTTTACTGTCCTCCTTGGGCTTTTGCCCAGGTTTTGATGTCTCTGTTGTTGTTTACTTTTGGACCCTGGTTTGTATGTTTATAGTGCTTTTTTTCCCTTCTTCTCCACTTGACATTCCCCTGTTGCTTTTGGGCGCTGCTGGATCACCTCTCATCTCCAGGGCTCTTCTTTCTCTGGGCCGACCCCCTGTCCTCCTCTCTTGATGTATTAGTCTTCGTGCTGGAGGACCTTTCCCTGCTTGCTGCGCCAATGTGTCTTCTCTCATCTGAGCCCCCGTCTATTCTGGGACAGGATGCAATAGTCTCATTAGGGAGAAAGAGATGGACCGAGTCTTTTGTAGTACTTTGCACCCTTGTGCTTTCATTCCCCTGTCCTTTGTACCACCTACCCAGGTATTCGGGCTTCGACAACCTGTGTCACCTCTTTAATTCCTCTCTCGATGTTCGCAGCAGGGAAAAAAGCCTTTTCCTCAAATGCCCTATTGTCGTGGGTACAAGACTTAAGCGCTGCTCCTCTTGGGCCATCAGGGAGCCCTCTCCCCCATCTGGAATTGCTTAATTGCACAGGTAGTTCACAAATTATTGCCTGATGTACTCTCCAGGGCAGCCTCTGGATCGCTTGTTTGTCTTATACCTGATATTTTTGCTTGCAGGGTATTTCTGACTGTCTGAGGGCCCTTTTCGCTGATCAGATTCACTGTGGATTGTACCACCAACACGGGGCTCAAGCAGAGTATGTGTTACTACATCTTTGCTCAGGTCATGCCTGGCTTGCCAGTTATATTACTTGAAATACGTCTTTATGTGTCAGTTACTTGTTGTGTAGGTTGCAACAGATGCTAATCCTTGCTTCTCATGTAAAGTTAAACAAATGGTTTTTAGGATAGTGCTGTTACTTTCCTACAATAAAGACACAGTTGTGTATGTGCTAATGTACAAAATAGTTGCAAACCTGGGTATGCTAGCAATAGAATCTCAGTGTAATCTTGGTTCTGTATTATCTAGGTGGAAATAACACAAATGCTCCATCATCCACACAAGCCAACCCTGGAGTAGTGGGAGTTAGTACGGGTATGACAGTGCTGCCTGCATTTGAATATCGGGGAACATGGATACCTATCCTGACAGTGACAATTCAAGGCAGTGCTAAAGCAACATAGTAAGTGGTATCTGCAAATGTGCATGTTTGGTGAAATTAGTTTTAAAGCATTCCTATGTATTTGATGCATTTGCTTTCTACAATTGTGTCTATCAAAACTGTTTAGGTTAACAGCAAGCTTTTCTGCTTAGATCACTAATGTAAGTAATTAAAAACATAAAATTTCCCTTAATAATTTTTATTAGAAGGGATGTTATGTTTACGCTTTACTACCTAAAGTCCGCTGAGATGTTTGTTATGACTATCTACTCAACCGTAATGCCCCATGCACTGCGCGTGATGCCATCACGCATGACCTTATCAATGACAACACTGGGCACATCACACATGATTTCACTTGGGACATCACCTTTGACATCACTGATGTGACATTGCATATGTTATGTCATGGTGGTGAGAGGCTGCAGTTAGTGGATGTCCCCACAAACCTTGCATGGATCAGACAATTGATATTTTCTAAAAGATCATATATGCAAGAAAGGCTGAAGGACCACTCCCTGTTAAAGCTGTCCATACATCTATTATATTGAGAAGAAAGACTGCAGTATATAATTGACAATGAATAATTTTCGTCTTCTGTCTTCATTCAAATTTCTGCAGTTATTTTGGGTAAGTATATCAAAGTTTTAGCGGGTAACTCAATTTCTCATGCCCCATGTATAATATCCTTTTCAATCTGCACAAACATTTACAGGATCAAACCTACATGCACGGATGATTTTCTGTTTTAATGTTTCTTGCAAACTCATCATAGGGTGGCAATTGTATATGCAAAGCAAGTAACTCTTTTCCAAAGGACGTGGTTTCAACAATCATAGTTTCTATCCCTAATTATGAGTGAAATGTCAGAGCTAGTTATGGTTAGGGTTCAGTTGAAAAGCTGTGTTGGCTTGCTAATAACTTAAAACCGTTTGACAAATCTGCATGAAATGTGGCATAAAATGATTAACACATTGAGATAACCTATCTAGTACTTTAACGGGTGTCTGCGGACCAAAATTTGAAAACTAAACCATTCCAGTGGAAGAGGGTCATTTTCTCCCATCATCCTCTAAATTATCCACTTCATTGACAGAGTTTGAGGACCCTCGCAGTCTGATGGACTCCCTGCAACAAAAAAGTTTGCGGCTTCTGTTACTCGATGTGAGACTCTGAGTCTACATCAACAAAAAAAAATTCAATTGGGAGACATGTGGGCCCAATTGACCCCATCGCGTGGGGCCAAACTTACATATACTGTCCCAAAAATGTTTTGAAAAAGGTTTTGTCGCTGTGTCAGCAGACCTTACAGCAGGGTCCACAAAACTCAAACATATCTCACAAGATCTGTGGCCTCTGGTGAACCCGTGGCTCCTGCAACCCCAGTTTACAAACCATCCAAAAAGTGGTTTAAAAAAAAAAGAACACTTGAAATTATGCACATTGCAACCACACACTGGGCTTCAGTCTAGGGGTGGGCGAAATATTCCATTCCGCAAGTGGAATTTTGGCGACCCCACATTACTCTTGTAACGCAGAGTTCCGGCCAAGTTGCGCAGTCTTTTTCTCACATGTAGTTCCGAAATGGTAAGTTGGCCAGCGCTAGTGAGGTGTGCCATCCCCTAGCGTGATTCCCAGTTGCTAGAAGGACATCCGGTGAGAATTTTGTAGCGCAGACAGTCACAACTGTTCGCTGTCAGGAGACTGCCACTCGAATCTACTCGAGTGGCAGCAAAATCAACAGGAGTAGCTTCACCCTCTGGCACGCCCCGTTGTGCCGTTTGTGCTGGTTTTTCAGCACAGAATACACTCCCGGCTCTAAATCACAACACAGCGTGCCTATTTCAGCCCGTTGGCAGAACTCTTGGGAATCTTGCTGGGTGTTTATGTAACTCCGCAAAGTCAAATTCTGCGAGTTCCGCCCACCCCAATTTCATTCAGAAAAGCACGAAATTAACAAGTTGTGGTTAGCTGCGCAACCATAAATAACCCCCCGTTCACTGTCATGGTTTTTGTCTTATTACTGGGCCTCTGCAGAAGTTGGGTTTACTCCAGTAATGGAATTTTCATAGATTCACATGCTTGGATTATTCGCCATCATCAAGATGGGAGTCCCTGGTACCTTATATGTCATAATAGACATAGAACATAGAGACATCAGACCTTTTTAGTAACATATCACTGTCCTTAATAAAAAAGTGCCAAACTTAAAAGTTAACCAACCAGATCATACCACCCTTTATAACCTCCCTGAGAGAAGCTGCAGTGCCGCAGATTTTCTACCGCACGTTGTGCTAGGGAGTATCCACTGAGTTCTTCTCAGTTTCTTCCAGTCACAACTACCTAAAGAAGATTTTTACAGCGTTATTACTCTACATTAGTGGTTTTCCCTCTACAGCTACCTGTATAGCTACCTGCACTAGGTCTTTTGGTGCTTCAAACTGGCTTTCACCATGCCAGAGACACCAAAAAAAGGGGCTCTTCAGATTCTGTGGCACTTGTAAGAAGAGGTTCCACATTGATGGCCCTCATAAAGGCTATATACTGTCTCTATCCGGAGCACAAAATGAGGGACTGTAAGGTATGTTGCACGTTTTCTAATAAGACTTTAAAGGATAGAGAAGGACATCTTCTCTGGCTGAAGAAACTCAAATCCAGAGACAACCCTCTCTCTGATGCAGAAAGCGACACCTCATCTCTGTCCACTTCTAAAATGCCTGTTAAAAGAGCTAGAGAGGATCCATTGCCTCATACCTCTCATGAACCTCTAAAAAAAGGTGTCAAGAAAGGGTGCCCATGAACACAGAAGCCCCTCCAAGTCGTCTCACAAACGTGCCTTTCCTCCAGACTTCTAGTCCAAATCGCTTAAGAAGTCAACTTCAGAGCCCCCAACACCTCCTCCTGTGGTACAGTATTTCTTCAAAAAGCTGTTGTCCGCACCGCTGATGGATGGCTCGTCGATGGCGTCTCTGTTGACAAAGACATCGGCGCCTTCCTCAGCATCTTCACTGGCATCTACAGTCAACACCATCACGGTGTCCGTGGCGGCATCGTCGTTTACTGCTTCAACACCAGTGCCGTCAACGGTGAATTTGTTACTATCGTCGACAGAGTGACCTTTGACGACTCCACCATCGACGATGCAGCAGTGAACAACGGATCCTCTAGCCACGGGTGCCCTCCCGTCTAGCCCAAACTGTCGATGACGATTCAACCACCGATCAAGAGACCGTCCACATTGCCTCTTTCCTCGTCCGCGACGCAAGTACAGAAGTGTAAAAAACAGATAACGCCATCCCTTACCTCTCTGAGTAAAGTGCCCTCACTGCTCCCATCTCACCTCCTGGATCAGGAAGACTCTGATAAGGACAGCCTTTACAGAGCAGCTCAGAGCCGCTCTGAGCTTCATGTAAAATGTAAAGATTACTCGAATGAAGGGGAATGTTATAAGCAGAACTACTACTCGCAAGGCTATCACCACCCTCAGCAATTCCAACAAGATATGGTATGTGTACCGTCCACTCTCTTGACGGATTTGCAGGCAATGTTATCTGACTACAAGGCACGCTTCCCTCCAGTTTCTACTTCAGGTCGCCATGCTCCAGTCACTGTAGCTTCTGTGCCTTCTTAGCCGCTCACTCCTCCGCCAACTGTGACTCTGCCTCCTCCTACACCAGTGCATCGATCTCCGACTGTGGTGTCCTTGCACGATCCAACCTCATCTGACGAAGACAGAGAAGAAGGTGAGCTTCCAGATCACCATGATGAATGAGACGACTATGTCCTACTGGCACCTGCATCTCCATCAGCTCCTATTGTTGACTCACCAGGATATAGGTTTTCACAGCCTCTTAGAGAGGGCATTCACCCGCTTTGACCTACCTATGCCTGCCACACAACAGGATTGTTTCCTGTGTGATTTTAAGGAGCCCTTTCGCAAAACAGTCAAAGCCATACCCATCATAGATTATGGAGTCAGGGCCTAAAGATTATGCGCAACCCAGCAACAGTACCAGCAGTATTGCCCAAGTTGGACGAAAAGTATAAGGCCCCGGAGAATGCACCTGCTTGCCTCACGGGCCAACCTAAACCAGACTCGGACATCTCCCAGGCAGCAGAGAAGATCATGCAATCCCTTGCAGCGTCTCCAGACAAGGATAGTAGGCGCCTAGATAACCTCAGCAAATGTTTTTCATCCATGTCAGACCTCACTGTACAAGCCGCAAATTCTCTAGCCCTCCCTGGCTACTATGACCGACACATTTTGTCAGATATAGCCCTATATATGGACCAGCTTCCTGAACATGTTAGAGGAGAAGCAAAGAAAGTATTGCTGGAAGGTCAACGTTCCTCCTCTGAGATAATCGACTACGCCATGGATATTGCCTCTACAGGCTTTCGGCAGCTCACTGGTGCAGTGGTTCTACTCCGTCAGGGATGGCTGAAGGCTAACAATTTCCGCCCGGAGGTTCAAACAAAAATATTGCATCTTGTAAACGATGGAGAGGCTTTGTTTGGAAAGTACGTTGATGATACTCTACAAACCATCAAAACGGACACTGACATCAAAAATTGTTGGGAACTTTGCAGTATAGAAAGGTGCCCTATTATGGGCGCCCGAGGAAGAGGCCAGCGTTCCTTTTGTGGAGGATATCAGCAATACCGTTACCCAACATATTCCTCCAACAATCAACAATTCTGATCACAATATCAGCAGCAGCAACCACCATCAGCTGCACATCACCGCCCTCCCCTCAGTCCAGACGGCAGGGCAAAGACACTAATCGTAGACAATGACTTCCATCAGACACCAGCTACTCCCCTTTTCATTCCACCCAAGGTACCAGCAAGGATCACCAAACACCTCCAGCGATGGAGACGCATCATAATGGATCAATGGGTCCTAGACCTTGTTCAATTCAGACACCTATTGGAATTTATACAAACCCCTACCTCAATACCACCTCATCCATACATCCAGAAGCATTTACCCATCCTCAGATCGGAGATCAAAACAATGCTGCAAAAGGGGGCGATAGAGTTCCCCGTTCCCTGAAAGACAAAGGCTTCTACTCCTGTTTCTTCTTAATCCGCAAGAAGTCAAGGCAATGGAGACCAATTTTCAACTTGAGGGACCTCAACAAATATCTCAAGAAACAATCCTTTCTCATGATTATGCTCCAAGACATATTACAGCTCCTCAACAAGGGAGATTACATGTCATCCCTGGACCTCCAAGACTCCTCCTTTCATGTACCTATCCATCCCAAACACAGAAGGTTCTTCAGATTCACAGTAGCTGGCAGCCACTTTCAGTTCTGAGTGTTACTATTTGGTCTCAAATCTGCCCCCCCCGCATTTTTACAAAATGCCTGCCACCCGTCACAGCTTACTCGACATCAGGTCTTCCCATATCTTGATGACTGGTTAGTGAAAGTGCGTACAATCCAGTCTGCAAAGGCATCCGCCAGAGCCTGCTTACGTCTCTTCAACGACCTCAGACTCAACCCGGAAAAATCAATCCTCCAGCCGGGACAGTGGATAATATTCCTAGGAGCCACACTATAGATACAGACATCAGTGCGGCATATCCGACCATCAAAAGGTAAGAGAAGTTGATGTCTCTAGCTCGCTTTGTACAAACAAGAAGGTCACTTTCAGTTCTCTTCTACAAGTCTCTCCAGGGTATGATGTCCTCTTGCATCCACCTCATACCGTACTGCTGTCTCCACATGCATCCTCTACAGGAAGCATTGGATGCCCAATGGTCTCAAGCGACTGGGGTGTTAAAAGACATTGTTCACCTCACGGCGCTCATGATCAAGTCGCTTGACTGGTGGACTCACCCAACAAATCTCTTCAGGTCTCCCGTTTCTTCAGCGATCTCAGCTGGTAATTACAACAGATGCCTCCCTGGATGGGTGGAGAGCTTACCTCCATGACTTTCAGGTCAGCGGTAAATGGCCTCCTTCACATCATGGCCTGCACATCAATCTACTCGAATTGAGAGCAGTGTGATTCAGCAATTGCCAGTTCTCATGCAAACAGACAACACCACACGATGCACTACATAAACAAACAAGGAGTCACCAGATATCGCCTACTGTCCCTGGAAGCACAACTAATCTTGCAATGGTGCATCCAACACACAGTGCACCTAACGGCGGAGCATATACCAGGAACCCTGAACACCATAGCAGACACCTTAAGCAGGCTCAAGACTTCCTGCCACGAGTGGGAAATGGACCAGCGTGCGCTTGATCACATTTTTCATCAGTGGGGCAAACCGAAGTTGGATCTCTTTGCGACCACCCACAACGTCAAATGCCAATTCTTCGCAAGTTGGCAACCTCGTCATGGGATCGCGGGGGAAAGCCTTTTCGATTGCATGCTATTACATATTTGCCCACGCCTTTCCACCAATTCCCCTCCTTCCAAAGGTCCTCAGGAGGATGAAGGCCGAGCCCTGTCAGATCATCCTGATAGCCCCTGTGTGGCTGCATCAGCACTTATACACAGAGCTTCTCCTATTTGCAGTGCAACCTCCTATTCGACTCAAACCGATTCCCTCACTGCTAATAATGAACCAGGGACAAATTCTCCATCCTGATCCCAGATCTCTCAAATTGTCAGCTTGGCTGCTGAGTTCCGATAATTTAGTCATTTGAGCATTCCGTCAGACTGCAGGAACATACTTGCTAAAGCAAGAGTGTACAGTACAAATAAAACCTACTCCTTAAAATGGAAGAGATTCTGCATATGGTGTCAATCTGCTAGGATTCATCCCATCTCGTCTTCTCCGGAACAGATTGTGCCATCCCTCTTACACCTTGCACAATCGGGCTTAGCTCACACCTATATTAAGGTGCATCTCGCCCCCATTTCTCTTTTTCGGAGATCATCCAACGAGCCATCTCTGTGGTCCGTAAGGCTCATTAAACAGTTCCTCAAAGGATTGTTCAGAGCATTTCCACCATTTAGACCTCCTGCTCCTGAATGACAACTCAACACACTATTGGGCCAATTAATAACATTTCCTTTCGCACCAATACATAAAGCAGACATTAAATATCTCTACTGGAAGGTAGCCCTCCTTCTTGCTCTCACCTCTACATGTTGAATAAGTGAGATTCAAGCGTTTATCATCCAAGAGCCATTTCTTCAGTTCAAAGAAGACAGGTTATCCTACGTACTAACACTAAATTCAGGCTTAGGTCCCCTTGAACTTTCCTATCAATTAACCTGTAATTCTCAAATGATTCTTTCCAAATCCTCAAACAGCAGCTGAGCAAGTGCTTCACTCGCTAGACATCAAAAGGTGCCTGAAGTTTTACTTGGATAGAACTAAGTCACTTTCAGTGCACCAAGGAAGGTCTTCCGCTAACGAAGCCGAGCATTCCTAGATCGGTATCCAGAGCCATACCTTTCTGTCATTAAAAGGCAGGACAGCCTTTGAACTTTAAAGTACTGGCTCATTCTACAAGAGTCATATCCACATCTATGGCCCTGTTTGCGGGGGTGTCGGTGCCAGATATCTGCCATGCAGCAACATGTAAAAGTGCTCACACATTCACGCAGCATTACTGTGTGGATTCAGACGTCATCAGAGACGCAGCAGTGGGACAAGCAGTTCTACAACATCTCTTTTAATAAAGGTGAGCTATCTTAGTCTCCCCACCATCCGCTTAAACCATTTACGCACATATTCTCTGCTATATACAAGATCTTTCTGTATTATGGTTTTCAACCTATCATATATTGTATCTCTTCAAAATGTGCTTGTTACTGCTTTGTATTATGATTCAAAGATGTGAATCTTTGCAAGTTACAATACTGGACTAAGAAAATAAGTTACGTACCTGTAACTGTACTTCTCCAGTATTGGAGTCTTTTATAGATTCACATGCAACCCACCCACCTCCCCTGAGAAGTTCGTCTTTATTTCTCTCAGTTTTATACTATCTGTAAGCACTAGTGCTTTGAACATCTGAGGCACTGCAGCTTCGCTCAGGAAGGTTCTAAAGGGTGGTATGATCTGAGTGGTTGACTTTTAGGTTTGGTCCTTTTTTATTAAGGACAGTGATATGTTACTAAATAAAAGGCCTAAGGCCTCTATGTCTATTGTGACATTGCTTTTATAAGGTAACCGGGACACCCCACCATTAGGACGGGGAATGATTCAAGCATGTGATTGTAATACTGGAGAACTACAGTAACAGGTAAGTAACTTATTTTCTTCAGCAGTGTACTACATAATACTGCTGTTACTGGCTAAAAAAGCTCCTTTTTTCAAAGTTGAACCAACAAGCACGTTATTATAAAGAATACTAACTGTCAATATTTAAAATAATGGGAATAACCATTGTAATATCAGGTAATATTCGTAAACATTGAAAAAGAAAACAAAAAACTCATGAAAATAAACATGAAGCTAACGTAATTCATGAGTACAGGATTGTGAAAGGCATTTATGTATATTTAACAGATGAAAAAATAACATTTACACGTCTCTGAAGGTAAATTAATAATTTGTGACGCAGGTTTTCTCAGGCATGTGCACAGCATATATCTAGAGCAGGTGCATACTTTTTATTCATTTACTTGCAGTCTTATAATAGTAAATATATCATGGTATGAAAAGTACCAGAATGGCAAAAAATACACCGCCCTGCATAAGATACTCATGCATGGAATTCTACTTTTATAGACTAAATACAAATTGCTGTATGTTTTAGATGCTCCACATTTGAATGCTATTAAACGCATTCCCAATAAAATGCATTTATGCTTCATAGTCTGTAACTCTTCACGTACAAGTAAATATAATGAATATATACTTATATATACTTAACTAGGAATGAAGGCCATTGATACAGCTACCTTATTTATCAATGTTGACATATTACAAAATTTAATGTACGATAAATTAAATGCTTCGCTCTTCTTTAATTATGCAAATACTGTATACAAAGCAAACATAACATTTCTTTTAGAACTTTATAGTCAGATTGCACACTAACGTACGTTAGCAGAAATAGCAAAGCATTGCAATGAAAATCTGTGGAGGACCATCGCAATAGTGCTCCTGGGTCTATTGTAATAAGTGAAAGGTATTCTCAATAACTAACTTAACCACAAAGCACTGGGTCCAGTGTAAACATATGTACATAAATGCATACAGATCTGCCTTCAAGTGTTACCATATGAATTAGAATGAGTGCGATGCACTATTATTAGACAATAAATTAATACCGCTTTATAACCTCACAACTAGTATAACTGTACATTTAGACAAACATTTACAATTATACACACATATATATAAATATATGTATTCTAATAGCCAGATCATTTACTCCCAGTGGGCCGTCCTGTGTCAAGGAGACATATAAGCATGCAATTTAGCACAATAGAGATCAACTCAAAAGCAAAGAAGCACATAATCCGCACTAACATAACTCAGCAGCAATTCATACTGCCCCCCCCCTTTTTTTTTAAGGAAAAGAACTTCCCTAATTATAACAAGCATTTGCAATGCAACGGTCTCGCCTTTAGGATCTTAAAAGTATTTAGCCATGCAGCACATTATCCTGGGTGTTATAATAACTCTTCTCATTTAGCCTTACACAACTGCTATAACCGGATGAAAAGAGCATTTGTTCTCAGTGGGGCGCCATGGAAAGGGGTTAACGTAATTGTTAGTCCCAAACAATAAAGTTTTACAAAAACCAACATGCATTGACAAAGCTAATGCATTGACAAAGTCAAAAGGCTGGCAGCATAAGTCGGACCAGCTAGCTTTGCAAATGCTTGTGTTGCTTTGTCAGGGACGTGTCGCAGCAGAGGAATGTGGAGGTAAAGAACAGTGTGGTATGAAACTGAAACTGATCAGGAGCAATAGCTAGACTGAAACAGAAGCGTGTTCTGTACTTGAGAAAGACAGGAGCCGAACTTGAAATATGATCTGCGAAACAAATATGATCTGCGAAACTTGTTACTAAACCACTGTTCACAACCACTCGCATTACAACCGCGCTCGGGGGTGCTTTTTATTGAATGGATAAGATCTCCTTCAGCCCCTGAACACTGTGAGCTTAAACTCCACGTTGTGTAACACCCACGTGTAACGACGACAGAAAAAACAAGAACAGACATAGGAATTAGACTAAATGTTGACACATCATTAAAATATACACACCTATTATATATATATATACACACACACACACATACACACAATAAACGGAAGTGTACCATAAGGGGTGAGGGTGGGTCTTGTGACCGTCCAACCGGTGTAACTGGCGCAGTAACTTTGCAGTGCGTTGCTTTGTATCTATAACTAACTTCCTGACGCTGCTCTGTTAGAATCCTTCAATACGAGTACACACTCGAACATTTCGCAAGGGAAATGCTGTTTTCAATAGCAGCCAATTATGTTTTTCCAAATCGACGTCCCAGTTCCGATTTTACAATGAAATTATTATGAGAAACGTGGCGCTGGTAGCCCAATGCAACAGCCAGACCAAAACGCACAATGCGGCCCTTGTTCCACGCAGACATTGTAGCGAGGAGGGCGGAAAAGAAGCAGACAGTCAGCAGTTTTTGTTTTAGGCGGAGGAAAAAAAAGAAATAATGAAGCAAAACAGCGACAGTGACGTGCACTTACTCGCTGGTTAGGAATAACGGGGGTGCAGAGGGAGATTAGAGGGCTTGAACCGAAGGGCGAGGGAGAACACACTGATGCAGATGCCGACAGACGGCTCATGTGGTCAAACTGAGAAACCTTTCAGAGTATATTAGTTTCTGTTCTAGCAGCTGTGATCTTCCAACAAAGAATTCTTCGAGCAAGTGTCAGACAAACAACCCACCCTGCTTAGAACCCGTGATCGGGGCGCCGCCATGTTTGAAGAGAACACCTCCACACAAAACACGCTCGCGGCCAAGCTGAACAAAGCCTTTGATCCTCAAGCTGAGGTATTCACACCAAGTTATCGCACTTCCAGTCACAAAAAAAAGCACATCCACGCAATAACAAACCAAAAAAAAAAGAGAAAACATGTCCTGTCGCCTCGCCTCACCCCGTACACCATCTCTGTCAGCCTCCTTCCCAAACAGCCTGACTCCCCTGCAGGGATCATAAGAGCCTTTTGTTATGAACGGGTGACTGCGCGGCTGCTCCCCGCAAAGCCCCTCTGCTTTTCATTACTCCCCCCACACACACACCCTGCCCAAGTCAACTGCTGAGATCCGATCCGAGCCCCCGCCCTGTGATGTATTTCTACAAACAGGCACATGTATGTAGCTTCCAGGAAATATATATATAAAACAAAATCCACATGTCTGCTGAACACAAGCGCTGCAAAGGAACTAACTCCGCGAATGCGTTCTGCCTGGCTGGACCCTAGCTTTCATCCGATGTAAACAGCACCACACAGAATTCCCGGGGAAGTAACATTTTTCCAAACAAAACTGGCCTTGTTCAGGTCCGTCTAAGCGCTGCCAAAGGCAAAGGGAGGCAAGGGGGGAGGCAATGTGGTCGACTCATCGACTCTTCATTTAAAATTCCATGGCGATTAAATCTGTTATCAATCAATGTACGTTAAAGAGACAACAGATGTAACAAGCGCAGCCGAAGCGAACCGCGTTCAAAGTGAAAAAAAAAAGAGTGCTATGGGCAGTGAAAGTTCACGACAGGACACTGAGGTTCAGACCACAGAAACCACAAGATGTCGACATTCAAATTAGCCCATCTTAACTTGAGGGCCTGCCACCTCGCCTCCCCAACACACAAAAAAACACCTTGACCGTGTTTTCCGGGAAGCCTCTGGTAGGGCGGTTAAAGAAATGCATTAGTGAAGTAACAAGTCATATATGTTAAAATACAGATTACCATAGCCGCAGGGGGCGAAGTACTAAAGAGAAAACATGTCCTGTCGCCTCGCCCCACCCCGTACACCATCTCTGTCAGCCTCCTTCCCAAACAGCCTGACTCCCCTGCAGGGATCATAGGGGCCCTTTGTTATGAACAGGTGACTGCGCAGCTGCTCCCCGCAAAGCCCCTCTGCTTTTCATTACTCTACACACACACACACACACACCCGCCCGCCCAAGTCAACTGCTGAGAGCCGATCGGAGCCCCCGCCCTGTGATGTATTTCTACAAACAGGCACATGTATGTAGCTTCCAGGAAATATATATACAAAACAAAATCCACATGTCTGCTGAACACAAGCGCTGCAAAGGAACTAACTCCGCGAATGCGTTCTGCCTGGCTGGACCCTAGCTTTCATCCTATGTAAACAGATAAAGGCGCTAATACAAGAAACAAGCCGCGCCAGAGAAATGAAAGGCGCGTCAGCCATTCTTGAAGATAAACGCGGTAATACCTGAAAAAAGTGCTTAGCGGCTAATTAAGAGACACTGTCTCCCGCCGCAAGTAAAAGTTTCAGTCCAGGGGGGCGGGGCCAAAAGAGCACAGGGTGGCAACCAGGAGGGACTAAAAAGCCTCCGGTACAATCATCACACTCCGTTCAGCATATTCAATGAGCCAAAAGACGCACTCCAATGAAAAGTACGGGCGGAGCAAAGACACGACTTCTGAAACCGTATTGATTCCAAGAAGCCCTCGCAGAGCGAGCAGCTCATGCGCGCTGCAACGCCAGGCAAGACCTAAAAACTATTCAAAGACTTGCAAATCTTCTGAAGTGAAACAGCCCTGTTAAGATCTTATGAGGGCTTCGACAAGGTTAGTACAGAAAGCAATCATACGAGCATGATCAATCACAATAACCCAGAGAGCTCTCCAAGGTGGTAGAAGCAGTGTATTCAGAAGTGTACTCATTGCTTCCCTATAGCGGCTTCCATTTGGCCTCAAATTATAAATGTGTTTCCCTCATGTTGCTAATTATCCTTATGAGTGCTAAAACTAACCAGATTCTGTGTTACCACTGAGAGAGCGCAGGTGTGTCCATTTTCTTCCAATTAAATGCTGTGGTCAGTTTTGCAGCCCCGGGCATTGGAAAACATGTGCCCCTTGCTCATAGACATTGCCTTAAGCACGTCTGATTTCAGGCCCAAGAGCATCACTTCTCGAGTCTTTGGAATCGGATACCCCAAAATCTCCCTGAGCATATTGAACACCATCTCCTAGGAGGGACAGACCTCTGGGGATTACCACCATATATACAGTGAATCACCTATGGCATTAGACCCCCTCCAACTTCTAGGGTTTGCATTAGAGAACATTCAGTGAAGATGAAAGGGGGTGTAACACCATCTATACCAAAGTTTGTCAATGGATTTCTTTGCCTGCTACAAGTGTGGAGGAGGAGTGTATATCTTTACTTAGTATCTCCCACTGCTTATGTGATCACTGCCTATCCAGTATCTGTTTTTATTCACAATTGTGTCTCCAAAGTTGTGAATATTATGTGCAACTAATGCTAGATATATATTAGCAATACTGCCCCTGGCACCTAAAGGTGACTCAAACGGCATCCTTTCTCTCGTGGCTGGCTGCTGAATGTGTGGATTGTAATCCAGTGCCTAATTTGTGCATAGCGCAGGTGTTCCCCCTCAGTAAGACAGAATTCAGCTTTACATTATTCAGAGGTTTAGGAAGTTGAGCGCTGCACTTACCAGATATTCTACGTCCCCCACTCCTCCAGTGCTGGAACCCCTGACCCTCCAATGTGGAGGAGAATTCACTGTTAAAGTGGATAGAAGTGAAGGGAGAGGGGTATGTCATAAGGGCATTGGCTTCCACCAAATCTGTCCCAGGCCTTCAGAGTGGAACTAGGTGGTGTACTCAAGTACACGTTTGGTGGTCTGTGCTTCTGTCATATGGCCGTTAGGGTCATTGTCGACATTGCTAAGTTAGCATGAGCTCTGCTGCCATGATGCTGCTTTTTCACACGTTACTATATGACTTTATTTTGCTAGACTCTGTTTGTGCCTTTCACATGAGAACCGTCTGCTTTCTGCGTTCTCTGCCTGTTCCTGGAGTTTAGTCTGAACTCGGTGTGCAAGGTCGATAAACGATGCCCCTTGGTATTCTGTTCTGGTCAGTCCCTAGCACCTAGACAAAACATGCTAACACAGCTGCTATTGCTGGAAACTTGTGCTTTGATATTATGGGGATGCATGTTGTTCAAACACACACTTGGAGAGGGACCTTTCCAGGGAGAAGAGCTATGCTGTTCCTATGATGTAAAAATACAATCTAGGCACTAAGGTATGGGGTCTGCTGACAAAGCCCAGAGATCTTCTTTTATATAATAAAACTTCTTCTTGCCAAGGGGAGGGTGGCTAGGCCTTGTAGTCCTTTATCCACTGTCTGTATACAATGACATCCCCCTTCATAATCTATGGACTTGCTACAATGCAAACTGTTTTAGGTTTATGCGTTTTGCTGCTGGTATTGGCTCGTATAATGCATTATAGAACACTATAGTTAAAATAAACATTTTGAACTATAACAGTGACTGTCAATTCTTATTGTGGACAGGTATGAGTGAGTGAGCGAAAGGGTACGTCTTGCTACCGCGATTCCTGAGAGAGTCGGGAGTGTTGTGTTCTGTGGTGTCTAATCATTTGCATCTTCGTGATTATGTAGGAGAGCGAGTGAGACACTATAGCTAGTCGGTCCTGGGATTTCGGGTACTGCGGTGGTAGGAAGGCTTAGCCCCTATACACCAAGGTCCTGTTCTACTGCGCATAGTTCTGTGTATGTGCAGAATCCCTGCAACATGGCCCCGCCAACGTTTGGTCTGGTACTTCTCTGCGAGACTCCTGAGTAGTGCTTGTGCTTGTCCACGATCCCCTCACTTCTGTTTCCGGAGACAGTTGTGACGGTGTAGCCTCCTATATTGAGATTTTATATGTTTTTCAAGCTAGAATTTTAAAAGGTCTTTTTCTTTCTTTTGCCCGTTGTTGCGCTGCCGTAAAGTTGTTATCCTCTTGTTTTGATTATGGCGGTTGCCATAGTGGCTCCTAACCGCGCTCCAGTTACCGCTTATTTGACTCAACATGGAGTCCCTAATGCCGGTGCTGATCTTATTTTTGTTGTTGGGGCGGATGCAGCTCACCGCTTCGAGGTATTTTATTCTTGGGTCACCTTTCCGGCAGTGGATGGAAATGATAATTTCTTTCACGAATATACTGCCACCGCACTTCCGCGGGATTATCGACCTTATCGATCTCTTGAAGTTCCGTTAACAGCTTGGCAACACACCATCACACGGTTTAATAGCGCCCTTCCACACCCTCTCACAGCGGTCCGTTTAGGCCCCTTATCGATTGATGGGGCCACATGGCCCGTTTTGGCTGGGTATACCCCCCATCCGAATTATCTTAATGTTCCAGTCGCAGAGCTACGCGTATTACATACTTCATTAATACGTGTACTTAGAGTTGTTATACAGTACATGTCGCGCAACATACAGGTGGGACCACCTGGAGTTGCTGCACAACCTCCGGGACCCGGTGGTGTAGTTATTAGTCCTGTCATGATTAATTCGGTGATGGGCAAGCGTCAGCAAAATAAGGACGAGCTTCCTTATTGGCTTGCTGAAAAATTTGGGCAACTCAAAGCTGTTTTTCCAAATACCACACCTGTGGAGAAACACAGGATTCTGACTATGAGCTTACCTAAAGGCCTTGTTCCCGAGTTAGCTGATTGTAACACTTGGGGTAGAGTGTTTGCAGCGGTATATTCGATGTGTTTCGGCACCCTCTCAATGACCGTTCTCCTTTCCGTGATAAAACGTGTTCAGGATGAACATGGGGCCGAGGCAACTCCACCACCCTGATCGACAACCTCGCCAACCTCGGTCTGAGCCAGCTCGTCACAACACCGACCCATTCCGCCGGCCACACGCTTGACCCCATCTTCTCCTCAAGCTCCCACGTCTCCTTCAGCCACACCACGGAACTCCTCTGGACCGACCACCTCTGCATCCATTTCACCTTCCAGAAACCCACCAACACCACCGCACCCAACAGATCCACGCCGCTGCTGGAGCAAAGTCACCGAAGACCAACTACGGGCAGCCTCGCTCTCAGCCCTCCCTCCGACCCATCCAACACCGACGACGCTGCCTGCAACCTCAGACGATGGGTGGACGACTGTGCCAACACCCTCGCCCCGCTGAAAAACTCACCTACAGTGACACCACCAAAAGAGCCTGCTGGTTCACCTCGGAACTCCTAGCTTCCAAGCGTACCTGCCGGAAACTAGAGAAGAAATGGCACAGTGATAAGACACCGGACAGCCACGCAGCCCACAAAGACGCCATCCGTAACCACCACCACCTCATCAAGTCCGCCAAGAGAATCTCCTTCAAAGACCGCCTCGACAACAACGCACACAACAGCAAGGGAGCTTTTCAACATCGTGAAGGAACTCTCCAACCCCAGCTCCAACACCAACGACATCCCGCCGTCGCAACCCTGTGCGATTCCCTCGCCACCTTCTTCCACCGCAAGATCGCCGACATCCACGACAGCTTCAACACCCAGACAGCCCCAACTAAGATCGATGCACCAGACCCGCCGCACCACCATCGACCACGACCCCCTGCCAGCCTGGGCCAGCGTGAACATCGAGGACACCATCAAGACCATGAGCACAATACACTCCGGCTCCCCGTCAGACCCTTTCCCGCACCACATCTTCAACAAAGCCAGCAGCTCCATCGCACCCCACCTGTGCAACGTCATCAATCTCTCCTTCGAGACCGCGACCTTCATAGAGAGCTGGAAACACACAGAGATCAACGCCCTACTCAAAAAACCCAAGGCGGACCCGAGAGACCTCAAGAACTTCCGGCCCATCTCCCTGCTTCCGTTCCCAGCCAAGCTCATTGAGAAGATCGTCAACAAACAGCTAACCCGATACCTCGAAGAAAACAGCATCCTGGACCCATCCCAATCGGGGTTCCGCAGCAACCACAGCACTGAGACTGCCCTCATCGCCGCCACCGACGACATCAGGATCCTGCTGGACAACGGTAAGACCGCAGCCCTCATCCTGCTGGACCTCTCCGCCGCCTTCGACACTGTCTGCGACCGAACTCTACGCGCACGCCTCCACGACGCAGGGATCCGAGACAAGGCCCTGGAATGGGCCACCTCCTTCCTCGCCGGCAGAACCCAGAGAGTCCGCCTCCCACCATTCCGATCCGAAGCCTCCGAGATCATCTGCGGCGTACCCCAGGGATCGTCCCTCAGCCCAACACTGTTCAACATCTACATGGCCCCGCTCGCACGCATCGCCAGACAGCATGACCTCAACATAATCTCCTACGCCGACGACACTCAACTGATCCTCTCCCTCACCAAGGACCCCCTCGCCGCCAAATCCAACCTCCATGAAGGAATGAAGGCCGTCACCGATTGGATGAAGATCAGCCGACTAAAACTGAACACGGAGAAGACAGAGGTCCTCATCCTCGGCTCCAACCCCTCAGCCTGGGACGACTCCTGGTGGCCAACGACGCTGGGAGCAGCCCCGACACCCACCGACCACGCACGCAACCTGGGAGTCATCCTCGACTCAACGCTCTCCATGGCCAAGCAAGTCAACGCAGTCTCATCCTCCTGCTTCAACACCCTCCGCATGCTTCGCAAGATCTACAGGTGGATCCCGACAGACACTGAGAAGAACAGTCACCCAGGCCCTCGTCAGCAGCAGACTTGACTATGGGAACGCCTCTACGCGGGAGCCCCGGCCAAGCTCATCAAGCGACTGCAACGCATACAAAACGCCTCCGCACGCCTGATCCTCGATGTACCACGCCACAGCCACATCACCCCCCACCTGAGGAACCTGCACTGGCTCCCCGTCGACAGGAGAATCTCCTTCAAACTCCTCATCCACGCACACAAGGCACTCCACAAGACTGGCCCAGCCTACCTCAACAGACCACTCCTCTTCTACGTCCCCAACCGCCAACTCCGCTCCGCCGACCTCTCCCTCGCCACCGTCCCTCGCATTCGAAGAACCACCACCGGCGGCAGATCCTTCTCCCACCTCGCCGCCAAGACCTGGAACACCCTTCCACTAAGCCTACGACAGACCCAAGACCTGCTGACCTTCAGGAGGCTACTCAAGACCTGGTTGTTCGACCAGTAGCAGCACCCCCCCCTTTTTTTCCCCAGCGCCTTGAGACCCTCGCGGGTAAGTAGTGCGCTTTACAAATTCTGTGATTGATTGATTGATTGATTGATTGAATGAGACTGGTGGGAGTGTTCGACATTGTTTGCGATATGATCCTAGCTAATGTGAAGGGTGAAGCTGTTAGCTTACAAGTGGCACAACGTTTGGAGGCTGTTGCTGACGCAGACAAACAGCGCAAATTACCAAAGATTATTGCTAAAGCTTATAAAACCTTAGGGCGCAATAGTCTGGGAATTAAGCCTTTTACTCAAGCTCAACCTCAACAAAAAGCCCAAACTGATAAGGATGGACGCCCGTTCTTTCCTAAAAAGAACTTGAGAAATAAAGAACAGGGGCAGCAACAACAGAATAAGGTTCGCGTCCTGGTTCACCGACACCAGATTCTTCTGAGCGTACTTATGATTTGCGCGATCGCGCGAAAATTAAGACTCCTGATAGATTCCAAGTCCCTGATTAGCGCTCTCCTCGTTCTTTACAGGACACATCGGACTCTCAAGTCGGTGGTGGGGAGTGCCAGGATTGCGGCAAAGGTGCGACCATTCAAATAGGTCCAGATCAACCTCGACAGTTTGACGTGAAAACCAAACAAGAGGGACTGCCTCGCTTTCAACCTCCGTATCAAAAGAAGAAAGTTGCCGCTTTAACAGCGAAGTATGCCTCAGACAGTAAGAACGCTACTCCTAGATTGGACGTGGGCAGTGACTCTGCTCAACAGCGCAGCAAAGGTTACCATAGTGCGGAAGGCACTGCGTCCCTGGCTGGACTCTGGAGGCGAGAGCAACTGATACATTTATTACAGTAGAGACAGCAGACACTCGAGTTGCACCCCCGGATAGATGAGATTGTCTTCCAAATTGAGGGTGATATACAGCGTGCAATTACTGCGGTTTTCTGTGAAAATCTCACCTCCTCGTATGACATTTTGTTGGCGGAGGCAGATTGGCATCCACCTGTTGTTTTGGCCGCTTCTAGAGGGGAGGGCGTGATACTTCCGAGTTTTTCACCTTATGTCCCTGAGGAAGCTAAACAGGTTTACGCATCTGAGTGGGCATTCGCCCTTGCCCCAGCGGTGTACCGTAATCAAGTGGGCTGGGATAGGGATTCACCGGCGCATGAGATACCATTACGGTCTATGCCACAGCCGCAATATCCAATGAGACGAGACGCTAAAGCTCCCGTTTGTGACATTCTAACTCAATTGGAATATCAAGGTGTAATTGAATCCTGTGTATCACCGATGAATAATCCTCTTTTTCCAGTATTGAAGCCGGACGGTTCATATCGCATTGTATTAGATTATCGAAATTTGAATAGTCATTGTCATACGTTTGCGGTACAGAACACTCACAGCTCTGCGCTAGTGAACAGCATTGTTCGTAAAAAATATAAGAGACTGGATATATCCAATGGTTTCTACAGTCACAACTTGGCTCCTGATAGCTGTGACTTGACAGCATTTACCGCCGTCGGAAATCAGAAAAAATGTACGTGTTTGCCTATGGGGTATAAGAACAGCCCCGGGGCTTTTGCTGCACGTGTTGTGTCTTTGTTACACAGCATAGATCCTGATGCGTTCTCATACGTAGATGATATTTATCTGACGGACGACAAACTGATACCACATCTTGTCTGAGTCGACCGTATTATTCTGTCATTTGCCGACTATGGATATAAATTTTAACTTTGCTAAATGACACATTGCTTGTTTTGCGATGCTCTTTTTGGGCTACGAGCTCAATAATGATGGTAGGGGGCTAGCCCCCCACTTTCTGGAGAAATGTGCACAATTGCAACCTCCCTCTACACTGAAGAAACTTCAGTCTTTGCTGGGATTTTTACATTTCGGGAGGACATACATCCCCGATTGTGCCCAGCGTATCAAGCCGCTCTATGCGTTGATACAACCTACATATTCTTCTGCCAGCTGGCTTCCGGAACATACCTCTATTCTTCAATCTTTGCAGTCAGGTCTGCTAGCGACTAACTTCTTGTTGACACGTGATAATTCTATGAACCTGGTCATACTTATTGTACCGGGGACGGTGGGTTTCACTTACTTAACGTTCAACGAAGGGGACACAGTACCTATAGCATATAAATCACATTTGTACACAGCAGCAGAAATGCAATTTTCAAACGTTGAAAAGATTTTGACTGCGGTCCAAATGGCGATTCTTAAAGAACGTTCGCTGGCGCAAGGGAAATGCATTCTTATGTTTTCGCCTATACCTGCTTTGGAGGCAGTGACTAAGGCGAGTGTACCAAACTCTAAAGCTTTGCATCCCAGTTGGATACAATGGGCTACTTCTTTGACATCGGCTGATGTCACGTTTATCTTTGAACCCGCTCTTCAGACACGGGAGTTTTTACAGTATGAACATGTTCATCCTCCTCCGTTGTCGTTGCTTCCTTTGGATCAGTACAAATGTATAATTTATACCGACAGCTCGGCTCAACCGGCCATCGGGTCTAAACATGCTTATTCAGCAGCTTGCGCTATTGTGGCTGGTTCAATTGTAAATGGTGGATTTAAGTCTTCCATTGTGCATACACAGGCACTTGGGGACTGTACGGCGCAATTGACTGAGTTGCGTGCTCTTGTCCTAGCTCTCGAGTTTGCAGATTCTATTGTGAATACTCTTATTGTGTGCGATTCTTACTACTGTGTCCAGTCTTTTAATGACAACTTATTCTTTTGGTCTCAGAATGAT
The DNA here is from genome assembly GCA_963921515.1 of Calotriton arnoldi. Taxonomy (NCBI): domain Eukaryota; kingdom Metazoa; phylum Chordata; class Amphibia; order Caudata; family Salamandridae; genus Calotriton; species Calotriton arnoldi. Next base: position 1,643,777 of record CAWUFW010000737.1, read on the forward strand.
TATCGAGATTCTGAGGGCCGCGCAATAAAGCATAAAATGCTTTGGGTTCGAGTGGCAGAGCTTAAAGAACGTCTGCCGCTCACACAGGTTATTCATACTCTTGGCCATCAGCGTGTGGGAGCACATGCTGTTGGTAATTCTTTGGCTGACGAGGCAGCCAAATCTGCAGTGGCCACGTGCTCCGTTGCAGCAGTTACAATATCCATGTTTAAGATAGATAATGAAATTATGGCAGCTATTGCTGCTACGAAGGATGGAACTGCTTACCCACAGGGCTTCCCTTCAAAGTATTCTGATCATTTATCTCCCGAACAAGTTCCTTATGCTACAATTCCATCAGTTGGGGATCGGCTGATTCCAAACATGGACCGCAGACTTCCTTTGATCATAGCTGCACATGAAGGCATGGCTTCTGCACATGCCGGAGTGTCTGTGACTGTTTCTATTTTACAGCAATGTTATTGGGGGCGTGGTTTATATAAACAAACCCGTAATTATCTGCTTTCTTGTGACATTTGTCAACAAATCAAACCGTCTACAGTTTCACGACCACCACAAACACAGCTATGTATATCAAATCAGCCCTTTGGCTGTATATATCTTGATCACTGCGGTCCATTGACTTCTGATACTGCATATAAGTATATTTTTGTTTCGGTTGATTCGTGCACTAGATTCCTATGGGTTTGGCCACAACGCCGCGCTGACGCTCAAAATGTCATTAGAGATTTGCGTGTCTTTGTCGGGACGTTTGCCTGTGGCACCTTCCATTCTGACCAAGGTCCAGCGTTCGCCTCTAAGGCTTACAAGGACGCGATGAAGTCTTTGGGGGTGCTGGTGCAGTTTTACGCTACAGAACATATAACCTCTTCCAATGACACAGCAATGCTGAACCCTGTCGCCTGCTGGCTTCCTAAGATTGGCGATCTGGTACGAGAAAAGGCTGGAGAACAGAAAAGAGTGTGGTCCCTCTTATCGTGCACCAGTCCCAGTTCATGGATTGAAGGGTACTCGTACAGTGATTTGCCTGGTTGCAAAGAAAATCGATACATTTCGGCTGACAATGTCAAACTACACCATCTGGCCGATTCTGAATAGTGTGATTCCCAGTGTTTCATGTACTGCTATTTCCCTGAATCTGATGCCTTCAGCCTCTTCTACTAATGCCTATGTCATTGAGGGTGAGATGGAGACCCCTATTGACGTTTTGCCTGTTGTGCCTTCATTTTCCTCCAATGCAGACATCGAGTATGCTTATCCTGCGGATGAGTCCCAGATTGAAGTACCGGACAGTCCTTTACATCTTCAAGCTGATACTGCACTGCCTCCGTTAATGAACGTGGGAACAAGCTGTTATTTTGGGGACCGTACGAGCTTCTCTTATGACTCTTCCTCTTCGTCCTCCACTGTGGCACCTCCACCGACAAAAACAAGTATTTTAATCTCTTGGTTCAAAAAGACTTACCTGGTCCCACCCTGGACCTACATCTGGTTGGTGCTTATACTGATTTTCCTCTTCATGTCGATTAGATTTGTGACAGTATTCTTCATGCTCGTCAATGGTCATTATTTGCCAGAACGCTCTGCTGTGAGGTTGGTCGATGGAATTCTGGCTCCCTATACATCGTCCCATATCATGAAACGTGATCAAGCCCTTGTGAACATTTTGGCTTTCCCTGTTGCTGATGGCATCGTTTGGGATAAAGTTGTATTCGAAATCCATGGTCCGACGGAAGTCCTCAAGATACCATACGTGTTTCGCGTTTCCTTAGGCGATGGGGTAACACAGGGCATACATTCTGATGATTGGGATGTACAAGCAGTACATTCATTGTTTTCTGCTTTAAAGTATTATGCTGAATTTGATGCTGAAGATTGGTATTTAAATCCTGCCAATTATGCTGATTTATTCTGTTATCAACATTATGGCCATCATTTCTTGCACAAAACAAATACGTTAAGACCTGTTTTTAATTACACACAGTGGGAACATTGTCCAACTCCCTTACTTGGGAGTTCACAAACTCTTAAAAATAAGTTCACCTATTTCACTGATTACAACACGTCCAATCCAGAATCCTATTTCGTTAAATTGAAATTGACGTCTCAATCTAAATTTATTTTGATACACACGAAATTAATATATTCAAATTCATTTAGAACTGAATTGACCATACAGGGTTATGATCACTGGAAAGATACCATTGATTTGAAATCGATTTGGGGCACTAAAGCTTGGCAGGTCCAGGGGACCGAGCTTTGCATCGCGCATGTCTAATTCCGGCTCAAATATTATTTTTAAATGACACTGTTCAAAAAAATACTTGTTTTGGCTTGGCTACTGCCAAAAATCTGAACATTCCATCCATTCCTTCATTGGCTGAGTATGATAATTGGCGTGAACACACCAATCATACAATCGATACACTGAAAGCACTGTTTCGAAATGACAGTTTCAATATCTCTGATGTTGACCCCTCAGGATGGTTGTTGTGGCAAACTAATTCTAATGCTTGTCAACTGCGTTTTCATAATGCAACCACCGGTTTCACACAAACTAGACCTGATCCCCGTTACCCACATTCTCATTCAGTCACCACGTATTCGGTGGGAAAATTGTGTCAACAATGGTTGGAACACTCCACTCTGTCGTCGGTGAAACAACACCTGTCTCTCTTATCGAGCGAAATCAATTTGGCTGATTTTATCTTGGGTCCTAAAACACCCAGATCAAAGAGATTCATCTATGCGGCTTACAATGAATTATGGAAACTATCCAGATGGAGGCAGCATTCCGTCTGCGCCAAATTGACAAAGCAAATTTGGAGAAAGTTCTTGCAGTAGTCGACAACAGCATAAATACACTGTCTTCCCGCATTTATACTTTAGATAATATTGTTTCATCTGTTATTGATATTGTTCAAAGTGATGTATCTGTGTTATATCGTGGTCAAAATCACTTACGATCTGTGATGCAATTTGCATGGACGTTACAGACTCTCAAAGTGGGAAAAGTACCATGGGATTATTTGAACGCTTCTGCTTTGTTTTTACCATTTAATCTAACGGATAAACAGAAATTCATGTCCATGAAAGACGCTACATACACGCTGTTACACATTGAACAATTAGAACACTTGCCATTTTCTGTAGCGGAGACCGATTCAGCTGTATGGTTAATTCATGGCGTTATCTCTCTGCCATTTTCGCTGTTTCAATTTAAATCTTGCATGAAACATTTCCCAATTGGCCGCTTTGAACCCTTGGGTAGTGCCTTTCTCCATGAATTATGGTCCCTACCTCTCACCTACAGATGTCAACGGGAGGGTAAGGAAGTCTTCCTAACAGGGGAGGACTGCGATTCCACAGTAGGACACTCCTTAGTTTGCAAACAAGTTCAGTTGCACGGCGCTTGTAATGTGTCCGCCCTAATCTGGCTTGTTTTGTGAAAGGGACGCCTGTCCTGGCAAGAATTCCCGCACTCACGTTGCTTTCGAATGGCAGTTATCTTATTTTGAATAACCACGGCTGCTGTGCCTTACGAGCAGGCATCCCGTATATAGTAACAGTTTCACAACGTGTTACTTGTTGTAGCAATGTGCTTTTTCCACCCCCGCATGGGAATGTAGATAGTTCCATTTAGCCTTCCATTCTGACTTTGAAAACAGATTTCAATAAATTAAGCAGACTCAAAGCGCTATTGTTTTAACAAGAAGTGGCTCTCACTTCGGCTCGAGAGACCTTCGAATTACAGGTGGCTAGAACATCTAGTGAGATTCAGTCACTGCTGAACATGAATCTCCCCCTTCATTTTGGAAAACTGATACATCAAATATTTAATGCATCTGACACAGATGGCCTTTCTCATTTTTATAAACTTGTGGGATCCGGCCTTGTGGCTTCTTTTCAGACAATTTTTGGAGTAATACCGGCCTTTATACACTCTATTTTTTCCAGCGCCTTCGGAGGGTTCCCCTTAATACTAGCGCTGGCGGCTGGTGTTCTGATACTTCTGCTCCTGTTACGCAATGGCTGCCCATCGTGTGGTACTGTACAGACCCGGCCAATTGCAACTGTACCGTGACCGAATGCAACAACTTTTTGGATGCTTGCCATTGGCGACGCTTAGCGTGAGTTATGGACTAACTTTCCGCTTTGCCTACTTCACTTGCGTGCAACCTGTGTTCTACTGCCAGCGGTTCCCTTTCTATTGGGCCTTGGACTTATGCCTCTCCAATACATCATGCGCAGACCCGGATTATGATCTGCTAATGGGTCCCTTAGTGGCCCGTGACCAGGCCTGTTCTCGGGATGACCTTATGGCGCATGCGACTGCACTTGGAGTGTTGGCTGAGTGGAATATCTGTGCGGCTGCACAGAACCTCTTGCAACGGAGTTTCATCGAATATCACGCAAGTTGCCCAGATATGCTCTTGGAGGCATCGGATTATGAGGAACACGTGTGTTCCTTTGAGCTGCTAGACTGGATGGCATCCCTTTTTGCTACAAACGAGAGGGATGACCTTTTGGAGCGAATTCCATTCTTAAGTTCATGTACTTTGATGGATTTTCCAGCTTGAAATTAATCACGTTCACAATTGACGACAAAATTTTAAATGACAAATTATTTTTTTAATTTTCCAATTTGGTTTTTTCTAGCGCTTGTAGACTCTGTTAACCTTTGAACTCTGTGTGGGTCTTTTATCTATATGCTACGACCTGGCCAAGGGGAGGGTGTCATATGGCCGTTAGGGTAATTGTTGACATTGCTAAGTTAGCATGAGCTCTGCTGCCATGATGCTGCTTTTGCGCACGTTACTACATGACTTTATTTTGCAAGGCTCTGTTTGTGCCTTTCACATGAGAACCGTCTGCTTTCTGCGTTCTCTGCCTGTTCCTGGAGTTTAGTCTGAATACGGTGTGCAAGGTCGATAAAGAATGCCCCTTGTTATTCTGTTCTGGTCAGTCCCTAGCACCTAGACAAAACATGCTAACACAGCTGCTATTGCTGGAAACTCGTGCTTTGATATTATGGGGATGCATGTTGTTCAAACACACACTTGGAGAGGGACCTTTCCAGGGAGAAGAGCTATGCTGTTCCTATGATGTAAAAATACCATCCAGGCACTAAGGTATGGGGTCTGCCGACAAAACCCAGAGATCTTCTTTTATATAAAAAAACTTCTTCTTGCCAAGGGGAGGGTGGTTAGGCCTTATAGTCCTTTATCCACTGTCTGTATACGATGACGTCCCTCTTCATAATCTATGGACTTGCTACAATGCTAACTGTTTTAGGTTTATGCGTTTCGCTGCTGGTAGTGGCTCGCATACTGCATAATAGAGCACTATAGTTAAAATAAACATTTTGAACTATAACAGTGACTCTGTCAATTCTTATTGTGGACAGGTGCAAGTGAGTGAGCGAAAGGGTATGTCTTGCTACCGCGATTCCTGAGAGAGTCGGGAGTGTTGTGTTCTGGGGTGTCTAATCATTTGCATCTTAGTGATTATATAGGAGAGCGAGTGAGACACTATAGCTAGTCGGTCCTGGGATTTTGGGTACTGAGGTGGTAGGAAGGCTTAGTTAGCCCTTATACACCGAGGTCCCGTTCTCCTGCGCATAGTTCTGTGTATGTGCAGAATCCCTGCAACACTTCTTTTTGATACAAATCAAGTCCAAAACGGGTTTATGCTCTATGGATGGTCCTAATGCATCCAGCTCTTATTGGATTCGGCCTTAGACCACTTTGCAGCTATTCTCAATTGGGCTCTGGTGTTGTAATGGGAAACACATGGCAGGCCAGGCCTGCCTTTGTCTCGCTCCTGGTTGAGGAGCTTTTGAATGAGTCTATCTCCCACCCCTTTACACAAACCCGGATAAAAGCTGTTGAATGTGCTTTAAATGGAGGCTGTCTGCCCACGTCGGTAGAGCCTGGAATAGATATAAAAGCCTCAGGTGTACCCTCATTTCAATAGTGTTGATCCTTCCTTTCCAGGAAATCATCAGTTTCCACCTGGCCCCGCTTAACGACTGGTATTAGAGAGGGGTTATTAGTGTCAAAGTAATCCTTAGGAAATCGAGTAATCTTTACTTCTAAATGCTTAATATATTTCTCGGCTCATCAAAACGAAAACAACGGCTCCAGATCTTGAGACTCTGTTTTCGAGACAGTCCATTTGAGAGCCTCTGACTTCTTATAATTAATTTTATACCTGAAACTGATTCAGAAGCTTTATGTTGATCAATAACTTCTGGTAGGATGCACATAGGAGCCCCAATGTACAGAATACGTCATCCCGATATAGGTTGATTTTGTATTCACGAGAGACCAATTTGACAGCCTCTGATTGTCGGATTTGACAGGCAATGGGTTCATAAAAAGGGCAAATAGTTGTTAAAGGGAATGCCCCTGAGTCGTCTGTAACCCAAATCTGTCTGACTTCAGGCAATTAAGAGCAACTCTTGCTGTGGGTCTAGAGTAGTTTGAAGAAACCATATTAAAATAATGTGGTTAAAACCCCATTCGCCGTAAGGTCAGAAGCGAGAATGTCACTGCACTTAGTTGAAGGCCTTCTCCGCATCCAGAGACAGAACGATTATGGTTATATCATCGAGTGAGGCTTTTTCAACCAAGTGGACCGCTGTGCTGATGTTGTCATGGGTTTGTTGTCCCTGTGCAAATCCCATTGTGATCCGAGTGGTTCAGAGAGAACTATATTTCGTTCAGGCAGGAGGCCAAGAATTTAGTATAAAGCTTGGTACATATATTAGGATGCGATCTGGGGTGGTAGGTGGCACACTATATAATATCTTTACCAGGTTTAGAAATGACTGTAGTAGTGACTGTACCCATCGTATGTATTATGGCCTCTTTACCGGCACAATAATTAAAAAGGTCTGCTAAATTTTACGCAAATGTTTTGTAGAACAGGGCTGTAAATCCATCCTGGCCTCTGGCCTTTTTAAGTTTCATAGTTTTAATTATTGCCTTAGCCTCCTCAACCTGTATGGGTCGATCCAAACAGTCTCGTTAGGCATAGGTCATACAGGGGAGATAATGTTTTTTGCTAATCTAGCTGCTCTGACTTGTGACCGGTTTCTCTAGTATGCAACTGAGAATAAAATTGCCCATATTCATTGAGCTTCTGAGGTTCATCTAGTAATACTTCCCCATTAGGGTTTGAATTTCTGTTACATATTCTTTTTCCTGGTTATTCCTCAAGACTTTGGTCAATTGTGTACCCACCTTGTCCCTAGTGAGGTATGCCCTCTTCTTGAAACGGAGTAAGGCTAATTCAGCTTTATTGGTGTAGGGAATGCAAAGCTGACCCCTGGCTGAAACAAGTTGGTGTGTAGTCAGTAAGGAGGGGCAGTGCAACCTTCCACATTCTAGATCCTGTACTTCCTCCTCCAGTTGTTGTACCTCCAGATTGCAGAGGGTTTGTAATTAGCTGCTAGAGCAATATACTTACCACGGCTCACTACTTTAAAGGCTTCCCAGACCCCACCCAATAGGATCTTGCTCCCCTCCTTCAAGCTAAAATCATCTATCTCGATTTCCCAACAGTGAGGGGTGAAGCTTCCATCCAGTATCCCACTTCCTGGTACCCAAGGCCCATTCAGCAGTAACCGGGGCATGGTCTGACACAGCTATTGCAATGTCTGCTGATCTAACTTTAGCCAGGAGGGAACTCCTAAACATAATATAGTCTATGCAGGGTTATGTGCGATGAACAAGTGAGTAGTGCATTTATTCTGTCTATTTTGTGTAGTCTGTACCACACATCTCTCATGCCTAGTTTGTTCAATGGTTTCTTCAGTTTTTTCGAGAATGCCCCAGCACAACCCAACCTCCCAATTTCTCTCTTTTTCCGACTTTGTTAACATCCCCTGAAAGGATAATGTTACCTGTCTCCACCCCAGCAAGCACATCCAGGATTTGTAACAAAGTATCCTGGACTGTATTTGGAGCATATACAGTAGCAAAGGTAATCTGATGGTTGTGCAAGGTGCTCACGAGAATTAAGTAGCGACCCTCTTTATTTGTTCTGATTTGATTTCTGTTGTTTAGTGGAAGCTGAGGAAAAATATACAGTCGGATAAGCTGTGGTCATCACCTTGCCCTGATCTTTCCGCTGTAAGTGAGTCTGCTGCAAGCACAGTACATCAGTCTGGTTGCTTTACTGGCTTTTCCATATTGCCTCTCTCTTTAAGTGGGCTGTTCAGGGTTTTAACATTCAGAGTAGCAATAGTTATCATTGATTTGCATTGTTTGGGATGAGTGCTTGTACATGATTATATCTAAAGGTAACATGAATTATCTTGTGCTCCCCTAAAGCCATGTGGGCTGACTCCCCTCACTCAGCTACCACTGTAAACTCCAAAACTGAACACATAAAACAAACCAGGAGAAGTACCATTCCTACAAGTCACCCAGAATCCAGGGCAAGGGCCCTCTTCTAGAGACGCTTCAGTCCCCAGGCAAGAAGACTATTGCACCGGGTCGAGTATCTAAGCCTAAAAGAGTAAATCAGACTCATTCCTGCCCCTGGTTCAACCGAGACCAGCATACATATTTTCAACAGCTTCTGCATTCTGTCATCCCCTCTCGTACCACAACCACTCACCTCCCTCCGGCCCAACCTTCAACAAGGAATCAAGGAACAGGGAAAGAAGAGAGAGAGAGAAAGAAGCACCGGAAACAAAGTGCCCTCATATTCTCAGGTTTTTCTGACAGGAGCAGTTCTCAAGGTCTTTAATGTTGGCGAGTGCATCTTGTGGTGTAATTGTTGGTCAATGGCCCCTCTACTGTGTGAGTCTTTTACCTGCACATTTTCTAACTAGTTGATTTTGGATTCCATGTCAAGCAACCTCTGGTCCACTGAATTAACATCAGATAAAAACTCCTTAATTTTTGCACAGACATCTGGTTTACAGTCAGGGTTTCCTTTATTTTCCCCTTTAAGTCATCCCTAAGTTCTTTTTTGAAGGTGCAGACTCTCCAAGTGGTCAGAATCTTTTTTTTGACCCCATAGTTGCTGAGGCTTTTCCAGCTCCAGTGCTGAGGCCCTTTTTGATGTTTGGGACACTTTGCGCTTAGGCATAAAAGGTATCCAGGCCAAATTCACATCCTTTAGTCCCACATCTTGAGGGATTCTAAAGGTACCCAGGGTTTGTGGATTCTCCTGGCAAAAATCGAGAACTTGGGGGGGAAAAAATGGGAAGAAATACTGTGCAAGAAAGTGTATCTTTACTGTTTTTATTTAAATAAAAGAGGCATAAACAAAAGGTTTGCTGTTCTAAGATAACAATTTGTGCTGCTTTTGGAAAAGAGCAGAGTTGTAAAAGAAGACCAAGTTTTTTAACTTCAATTTTGTTTAACTATCAGTCCTTTTTTCCTTTTTTTTATGGTTTCAACTTGCATGCAGTTTGTGGTGGAAACAGGTGTGAAACCCATGTTTGAACCCGGAAAGCTATACCTTTCAGAAAACTAAACAACATTGTTAATGCAGCAAGGGGTCATTTGTGTACATTGCGCTTGGTTTCCCAAAAGAAACTCACTAATGATGAAAATAAGTAGCAAAAAAACTCCCAATTATGCGACGTGCAGATGTCAAATTTGGAAAAACTACCCTTTTTGGCGATGTGAGTACTTGTGAAATGTGGGCACAGGCTCAGCTGCTGCCCAGGGAAAACTACCAAACCCAAACATCTCTGAAAAGTAGTCAGCCAGAGAAGTCAAGGGTATTGTGACTTGTCTACATTTTCTTACCCAGAATTCTCTGCAAACTTTGTCTAAAATCACACATTTCCTCATGATTCTGTGAGGGGAAGTTCAGGAATCTGCGTGGAATGGGGAACCAGGGACCCTTTGATATGTTCCTGTCACGGAGGCAGAAAGACGTTCTGGGGTGAAGGGACAGCCCTATGCGTGATCGAGCTGCCCCCACCCCTTTTTTTTTTAGGTCTCGGCTAGACCACGCTTGCACGGTCTCTTTGAGACATGCTGTATATACTTTGTGGGCTTCAGCCTGCCCATAGGCTTCCCATTTGCTGGCTCCATTGTCGCTCTCATATTCTTTCTCCCCATTTGTCCATGGCATGCATGTGTCATGCCTCATGCATCTTCCTGCGTTTAGCCCTCCCCGAGAGCATGGACCAATTACTACTATCCATCTACTGCTCCCATTTTAGCATCTGTTTTCAGAACTACTTTTTTCTTTCATTTAGAGCACTTGACATGAGCGCTCATGTTTTAACTCACTCAGAGCTCTGCTGTAAATCTTGTTATTATCTCGTCACAAATGTTGCTGCTCCTGTGAGTTGATGTGCGCGATACAGTGCTGAGCTCGGGGGCACTGTGCGCGATACAATGCTTCCTGTCTTCCTTGCTTGTTATTTATCTCATCAGCCTCCCAACGATCTCCCCTTTCACACTCCTATTCTGAGCCCCCTCTTCTACTTGTTTAAATTAAGGCTACAAAAACCTTTCCTTATTTCCAAGTACGATTTGATCTGCAGCGGGGTAGAAACATGCATTCTGTGCCTCAGTCAGGCGGCGTGAGGTGAGTCCCGCTCACGGTGCATGCTGGGAAGCCTAGAGTCCAGTTCTCCGGAGGTAATGCAGGGAGAGCCAAGCTCTCCCTGCATTAGCCATAGAGCCAGGCAGAGGCTGCATGGGAGGCGGGGCTGGGGGCCACATTTAAAGGGGAAATATACTCTGTAGTTTATTGTTTTTTTTAACGTATGTAATGTTTTCAGTTTGAGCTTTTTTGTTAAACATTGATTGGGCTGAATTGAATTAAATTGAATTGAGTACTTGTAGAGCACACTACCACTCCCAGTCTACCCCACTCCAAGTACTCCACTCCAATCTACCCCACTCCATTCCAACCTACTCCACTTCATTCCAATCTACCCCACTCTAAGTACCCCACTCCACTCTGCCCCACCCCACTCCAATCTACCCCAATCCACCTCACTCCACTCTTCACCAATCTACCCCATTTCAATCTACCCCAATATACCTCACTCCACTCTCCCTGATCTACCGCGCTCCTATCTACGGCAATCCACCCAAATTTACTCCTATCCATCCCAGTCCACCGAAATCTACCCCACTCCATTCCGCTCCAATCTACCCCACTCCATTCTACCCCACTCTACTCCTCTCTACTCCATTCTACCCCTCTCTACTCCATTCTACCCCACTCTACTCCATTCTACCCCACTATACTCCATTCTACCCCACTCTTCTCCACTCAATCTACCCCACTCTACCCCACTACAATCTACCCCACTCCAGTCTACCTCACTCTCCTGCAGTATACCCCACTACAATGTACAACACTCTACCCCTCTCCACTCTAAAACAATAAACCCCCACTCCCCGCTACACCAATCTATCCACTCTACTCTAAACCAATCTACCCCACTCTATGCTGCTGTAAGCCGACCTACCCCTCCATGCTACCCGAGTCTGCCGACTCCATGCTACTCCAATCTACCCCATTCTGCTCTACCCAACACCACGACACTAACTTTTAGCTATGCTGAACAGCAGCCACACTGGTGTACAACATGGCTAAAAAACATTGCCAAAGCCAATAGCTCTCGCATAGGCAAGACCTATTGGATTTTCTAATGCTTGTTTTAACCTTCTTTATCCCTGATGTCTACTGAACTTTGGGGATAAACTCCCTGAATCCTCCCCGGGGTTAGAAAAACTGTTGCACGAGAGGGAGCACAGGGAACTCCCCCCTCCACTTTTTTCCCCTCCTACTCACCTAGGGTCAAGTAGGCTTTCTGGCCCCCACTGGGTGGCAGATTGTGGGTAAACACCCCTATCTGCTGATGGGAGAGGCAGAAAGACCGTTTTGCTTGGGGGCAAGAGAGAACAGATGCCTGTTTGCACTGGGGCCTCTCCCCAACTTTTCTTTTTTCTCCTACTGCCCTGTTGTCTTCTGGGCTTTCTCCCCTCCCATCCCCGACCTAGGTGGAAGATTGGGGATAAGCCACCTCTTTTCTGCCATCCCACGGTAGCAGATAGACTGTTGTGCCCAGGGGTGGGGGAGAGTACAGGCCCATGCCCACAGGGGCCGCTCCCACTACAAGAAGATTTCCCTGGTGATCTAGTGGAGTGGATCCCGACTTGGGAATCATGTGCCCAGTGCTATCCCCAAGCAGGGATCCACTTGTGAAAGACAAAGTTGGAAAGGAGACATTGAGCCTGAGGAGCATGATTTTATGGTTGAAAGACAAACCTCATTTGGAGTAGATTACAATGATTCCATTTTGGCATTTATCTACTGGTATGTTACTTGATATCCCAAAGAAAGAATGGTGGAAATAATTAATTCAAAAAGTACCACAGTTTCAACAGCACAGGTGCCTCCCAACCGGCTTACAAATATTTTTTTAAAAAGCAATCTTTATTGTACTCATGTAGATTTCCAAGAGCACAATACAAAAAGGGACAAATAACTGCCTCTAGAATGAAGAAGCCTCTAAATAAATCGAAGATTACAATGCCATTATTACCAATTTATGAAATGCTAATGCTGATGTTCAGTTTGTGGCAGACAACTGTACTGCTGTAGCTAGTTCTGTTACGGTCAGAAAAAAATGAAATGCACAATTTATAGGATATTTCTGAAGGACAAAGTCAAAACCTGTATTTTAGGTCTCTTAATGCTTATCCATAGAGAATGCAGAGCCTATGTAACACTGGATCATCTTACATAAAGTCCATTATTTGGAAAAAAGATTAATATTTTCTGGCTAAGTTTTGGTATAATATCAAGACACAGAGGAATAGTTCACCTTAACATGTTTCAACCCAAAGTATTACAACCTCTTCAGAAGTGATTCATTGACTGATACAATCCTAAATGCTCACCTTGGAAAACATGTGTATGTCTGAAATTATTTAACATATCACAACCTACATGTAGCATTGGATGAAAACAATTAGAAATATGGAGTGAAATGTTATGATGGAAGCTTGGTAAACTTTGAAAACCAATTCTTAATTGTCATTGGAAACTGAGCTGTAAAGATGCAGTAAATAAATTACTATTTCTACTTATTCCAACTAGTTATTCCATGGAGAGATTAAAACTGATTACTAGACAACTTAAAATAGTATCAATTAGATTTGAAGCTGTGAAGAAAACATTAATTTTCTCCATTTTGCTAACATTTTTAAAGATGTTAAATGCTGAAATACAACAAGAACAATTAGTAACTGAGTTAATTAAAAAATGCTTCTGAATGTAGTGGGCATCTAACATGATGAATACCTGCTCCATTAGGTAAATCTGTTATGCAACATAACAAAGATGTTGCTAAGTGGAACAAGATGCAGTGGAATTAATTTTAGCAGAAGAAGATTTTAGTGCTTTATAACCACAACATCATTCCACATAAATGGGCAATTTTAAGAAATTCATGACAAATTATCCACAGTGTATACCATGATGAAAAAGTAAGTGTGTGTTAAAAAAACTAATATTGTACATTAGCAGCCACCTGCAAAAGTTTCTTTACTAAGGTGTTACCCGCTTTTATTCATATTGTTACTTGCTCTGCAATCTCCTGTTTCGTAACACCTCCAACTGGAGTAACAATATTTAACATGTGATTTTACATTTCTTGCTAATGTTACCAGTGGATCATGACAACATATTTGACATGTGGAAGTCAGTATAATATTTATAATAATAATAATAAATACTAATTACAGTGTAAACATGATTTAAAATTTAAAATTAAGTATGATTCATTGAAGAATGCAACAAGTAATGATAAGCAGAATATGATGCATTATTTGGTGGGAAATCAAGTAATTGTTCTATGAGAACTTTTACAGTTCGATCCTTTCACAAAAGCCACCCAGCCTTGAAAATGCTAAATGACAGAGAAGTCAGACACTCCCTTGGAAGCATTGGCAACTTCAGTTTGTGAACTTTCCTTTACCATCAAGTAATCACACAAAAGGGGAACATTCAAATTCTGAATAAAGACTTCAAAATGTGGTATATATAATTTATTTTTAACACACACGTCCGGACAAAAACAGTAGTTTGTTTATTGTGTACATTTGAGGATTGTTACAATTTCATTGAAGAGATGGTGCTTTACCTGCAATTAATCACTTAGACATCTAAGGATTGGTAGCTCTATTTTCTCAACATAACTTAAAGAACTTGACAAATCTATTTCAAAATCATTGGCATTTGCAAATAACCTTAACGCTTGTATAAATTATTTGAAAAAAAGATATTTTCATTGCATTTTCCATTGGGCACATCAGTGAGAAGAAGGGCATTATACAGGATATCGGGCATACAGCCCCAATGCAACAAAAAGAACTTTGTGAGCAGTGACCTAATACAACTAAATAACCACCCCACCACCACCTTTCTTCACTTCCCAGACATCTGACGGCCAATACAGTTGCAGAAGAACAGGAAAGCATAGAATCAATGACAACATTACACACCGTCCCAGATCGACAACCGACTTATGACCCATTTTGGCACGGACTCCCTCTTTCCCCCAGTATCTCCAGGGAGTAATATTGCATTCATCCACCCCATACCTTACAAACATTTGGCGGCAGCCCCTGCTGGTGTATGTGACTTTTTTGCCACCATATACATATCCAAGCCCCTTTTCCACTCCTGGAGTGTCAGACTTTCACCCACCCCCCAGTACTGGGTTCTATATCTCTTGGCCACTACTAGTCCTAGCCCACAGAACAGCATTTTAGCCCATGGCAAGTCGGCATTATTAGGGATCCCCAGGAGGATAAATTTGGGATCGATTCTGTGAGAACATTGCTAAGCGCCTCAATAACCATCACCCAATAAGCTGGGATCACTGGGCAGCTCCATATAGTGTGAAAAAAGGAACCTTCTCTGCCATGACACCCCAAACAGTGTCGGTCTTGTGTTTTCCCCATGGCATGCTATTTATGCCTATCATAATAAACTCTATGAAGGACTTTAAATTTCATTAGGTGTAATCTCGATTTTATTGCTACCTGTTGTGCGTGCATCAGGTCTGCCTTCCAGTCTATATCTTCCAGGGCTCCTACGTCTTCCACCCATTTCGCTCGCAGCCTATGTAGAGTGTCAGTCATATTGTTATTGAGGGTTTTATAAGTTAGGGAGACCTCACCCTTTTCCAGCTCTCTGGTTAGCAGCTGCACTTCTAACGGGGCGAATTCTGATATGCCCTCCCCAGGTAGCCCCTCTGCCTACCAAGCATGCTGTACCTGTGCTTATTTAAAAAATGCATTAGCGTTCATCCCGTACTCGCGTTGTAGTGAGGCGAATGGCATTAAGACCCCACCCTCTAGCAGATCGCCTACCTGTGAGATCCAGAGGAGATTCCAGGCCTTAAAGCCCCAAAGTTTCCGTATCTCTGGAAGCCAAGTCCCCTCCCATAAGGGTGTTTCCCTTGAGGGTCTGCGGTGCCAGACCATGCATTTCACTGCTCCCACCCAGGCCGCTATGACCATTTGGGTTGCAGGGAGAAGACGCTGTGTCCCCTTACCCCGTACAGATAATTAATCCTGTGCAGTGAACTCCGCTCCGCGGATGGAGTTCACAGAGTTCAAGAGTTTTTGCTACTCCAGGCTCCGCTTGGACCGCTGAGTTTAGCAAAATCTCTGCCTACACCGCGTAGCAGAGTTTACCGGCTGCGGCGCTCTGTGCTGTGTGCCATCACGCCTAGAGGAAAGCAATTAGAACAATGTGTTTCACAGAAACACATACAATTGTACTTTTGTACCTTAATCCCTTCCATACACGCGTCTGTGTACCGTCCACACTTGAGGCATCCTTGACCCCTGCTCGCTGTGTCTCCGCCAGTACTCAGCGCTGCCTTGCAGAGGGGTGTTTCTCTGGCTCCTCCCACCATATTCATCCAATCTGAATATTCTAACAGGTTACAGCCCGGGAACACACACAGACCGGGAGGCTCTCTTCGGCGAAAGTCTGGTCACCGACTCCGCTCTCCAGCTGCCTGGGACTGCGTACGACCTCTTCGGGACAGACAGAGTTGGGGGCCCATCAGTGGACGGAAAGCTGGATCTGCACTTCTGCAGTAGGTGAGTTCCTGCGGAGTACACCAGTTCCGATTCCGTACCCCGGAAAATCTCCGGATGCCTTTGACAGTACCATTGGCACGCTTGTCCCCAGCACGGAGGCACAGGGTCTGCACTTTGATTATACCTAGTAAACAAATGACTGCATTTCCCACTTCAAAGCGGCAGCTACTGTGATCAGGCGACATTGTCCTCTTAACTACGTGGGGTGGAGTCTTTCGGAGTTTTTCTGTGACTCAGCGGAATTCTGCATAGTACAGCTCCGCGAGCTACGCCCACCCCTGCAAATAATGTAAGCAGGACGGTTTCTTCCACTGCGCCCATTGAAGCCTAAAGGTGGAATGATCCCATGGGGCAAACAACCAGTCATTGAAATTAACCAAATGGGCTGCCCAGTAATAGGCCTCCAAGTCCGGGAGGGCCAACATCCCATTATAGGGATTACGCTGCAGCATTTTCAAGGCAATTCTGTGGTGTTTTCCATCCCACGGGAAGGTTTGCATGTCACCTTCCAGTCTGGAAAAGACCTCTGAGGGGAGCCGCTAGTATGTGTTCTGCAAGACATATAGCAGTTTTGGGAGTGAGATCATCTTGAACATGGCTGCCCGCCCCATGAGTGTGAGGGGCAGCTCTCCACCACTCCATCTCTTCTTGGCATGCTCTTGCCACCCACCCCTTCCGCTCGAAGCAGAGATCTCTCCGCAGCTTCTGAAAAATACCTAAATACATAAAGCCATCCTGTGCTCGGGTCAGGCGACAGGGGAGCAAAGACGTGTCAATCCCGCCCCTTGGAAGGTAGAGTACTGACTTGCTCCAATTGATCTGATAACCAGAGTAGCTGCCATACTCGTATAGGAGGATGTCATCCGCAAAGAAAACATTTCTCTTCGTTCCCGACCCCTCCAGCGAGTTGGAAACCACAGACCTCAGGGTGGTCTCATACGACACAAGCTAGTGATCCTATTGTAAGAGCGAATGGAGGGGGGGACAGGTACTGCCCTGCCTCGTACCCCTGCAAATACGGAAGTCAGAGGACATCTTTCCATTAACTCGCACTGCCGCTACATGTGTCTGATAAAGTAACCCCACCCACTTCCAATATTGGGGACCAAAGCCAAACTTCACCAAAATTTGTTCTAAAAAGGCCCAATGCACAGCATTGAACTCCCTCTCCGCATCCAGCTCGAGGAGAATGTGGGCCTTCGGCCTAGCGCAGACTTCATTCAGCCAGTTATGTGCCCACCATAAGTTATAACGGGTGACCTGCCGGATATGATGTCTGACTGGTCTCTATGGATCAGGAGGCTGATAACCTGTAGAAGTCTAGTGGCCAATATTGTCGCCAAGATTTTGACTTCAATATTAAGTAACGAGATCGGGCGATATGAGTCACAGTGCTTTTTGGGCTTACCATCCTTATGTATCACCACTGTGACTGCCTGCTGCAGATCCAGTGACGGAATACCCTGCTGACCAGCCTCTAAGAACATGTTCGATATATGGGACCCTGGTAACCCTATATATTGCTTGAAAAATTCTGCAGGAAGCCCATTGGGACCTGGCGTCTTGTTGGACTTTAGCTTCGCCGTGGCGGCCTGGACCTCTGCCAACATAATTGCGTGCCTCTGTGCCTAACACAGGAGTTGCGACAGATGCCAAGCAATACGTGGTGCATTGTGAAGGGGCTGAACTTTATTGAACTCTCGTAATAATGGGCAAAGGCTTTTGCATTGGAGTCGTCCTTATCAAAACAATCTCCCCCCAGCCCCACAACCCGCGCCACCCTTCCTGCCCAGCCATGCTAGGAGCTTCCGAGCTTCATCACCAGTATCATACAACCTATGGAGCGTAGCCAGCTTCTGTTTCCTCTTCCCATCTTGTGCCAGATCACGATATTCAGCTCTCAAAAGATCCAACTGTCTAAGCCTAGGGGATTCTATCTCCACACCCAGGTCTCCCTCGAGTTCCAGAAGTTTGTGGTCAAGCTACTCCAGGGCTCCCACCACCCTCCTCCTCTTTTGCGCAATCAGGTTTTGGGTGCTGTCCCGGTGGACCATCTTGTATGCTTCCCACAGTATTACCGGAGACTTAACTGAGCCTTCATTTTCTTGAAAGTAGAGCTCGGAGTCCACTCACAGGCCTGTGGCCACCTTCCGGTCTCGCAAGTCCGATGCGTTAAGCTTCCAGCCCATGGCTCCCCCCTGGCCCCGTCTACCTAGTTTCACCAGTAAGGAGGAGGGATCAGAGAGACCCTGGGCCAAGTATTCTACCTAATGTATGGCCCCCACCTCTTCCACCAGGGCAAAGATATAATCCAAGCGCGAAAATGCCCTGTAGGCCCAGAAAAGTATGAGTATCGCCTCTCAGTGGGGTGTGCCTGGCGCCACACGTCCGAGACGCCAGGGGTAGTGTCAAAGCGTGAAAGCGGGGTAGTCAGGATGGGCGCCCCTAATGTCCAGGTCTGATCCAGCTCTAATGCCATGTCTCCTCCAAGAATGTGTACAGAGGAATTTGCCTCCAACAGATTTTCGGATAGTTTCGTCGTCGTGGGGGCCTGTAGCCAGGACGGTGTGTTTACGCTAAGCAAAGTAACATCTGTCTGTCCCCAGATCCCCTGCACCCCCACATATCTGCCAGAGGGATCTATCCATTTTTTCACCACGTGGAAAGGAGGTTTCTTTTTTACTAGAATGGCCACTCCCCGGAACCCCGAGATATAGCCCGCACAGGCCAGAGCAGTGTAGGCACCCCTTCCCAGGAATCTGCGCTGTGTCCCCTGAAGATGGGTTTCCTGCAGGAGCACCACGTCCTATTACAGCCTCTTAATATTTTGAGCCATCAATCCCCTCTTAACTTTGTCTCCCATCCCATTGACTATCCAGGAAAGAACCATGAAAGCTCTAGTGTCAAATGTTGGAGTGTGTAATGAGGCTCTTCTGCAGGCCCATGCTGTTTTAAGGAAGGTGTAGCAGCCACGGCTCTAACAACTGGGTAATGTGGTGCATGTGTTCCTGAGCCAGACCATTAAACGGCTAACATGTCTAAATCTGCCCCCCCCCCGGAACCAAAAAAACCCTGATCCAAGGGCTCATCCTAACCCCACCCCATGAGGACTCCTGCGAGTGTATGCCCCATAACTTAACTAGAACTACTCAACAGGGGAGACTGAGAGGTCTGTAGCCCACCACCCCCTCCCACTAACTCAGCCCCACAAACTCTGTAATCACCAACTGAGCCAAATCTCCCTGTAAACAGTGGTTCTTTACTGGGACAAAGTCTTGTTCGTATTCTCCGAGCCGTCCATTGCGTCCAAATGCGCCACTACTTCTGGACCTCTCTGGTGTAGTCTGGGAATATGAGGATTTTGGAGTTCTCGTGGTGCACCTACCCAATCTACACAGGTCCGTAAGGCTCATGCCCGGATCCTGAAAGTTCAAGGAACGTGCTATCACATTTTTAGAGGTGGGGTCCATACCATATGCTTAGTAGTGGCCCGGGCCTCGGTTATCTCCTTACTGAGACCTGCGACCGTATCTTCCAGTTCAGAGATCTTGACACAGAAGTGAGACCTCTGAACGTACTTCACCTACTCTCCCCTCCAGAGCCTGTATCGCCAGGAGAACGGCATCATTATCAGTCATAGGTTGGGGAGCGACCTCTGATGGAAGTGGGGGGGGGGGTCACCACCTTTGTGTAACGGTCCATTCTCCCCTGACAAGGGGGTTTAGGTTCCTTGTCTTTAGCCATCACCCCATCACAAGCACTCCACACTGTGTATCTCAGCACAATAGGGCTTTCGCGTGGGCTCATAGGGGCTGAAGCAGTGACTAAGAGCGTTTTCCAGGACTGGCAATCGCGGTCAACTGCCACACGTTGAGGCAGTGCCCCAAGGACAGCAAGGGAGGGGGCAGAGAAAGAGGCCCAGACACCGACCTCACGTGGATCCACAGTTGATCGCCCAGGCCACCACCTTCTGGCCTCATTCATCTCCAGGCTACACCCTTGTTGCAATCTTCAGCATCATGGCCCAACACTAGTCACAGGTGGCGGGAGCTGGTTCTCTGCGGCACATAAGTTCTGCCCATGTCCCCGAGGAGCCCGGGCACAAGATTCTGCTCTGCAACAGCGGTGGTGGCAAGGATTTAGCAGGATTTACGGTGGGCCGGAACGGATCTCGCTCATGGAGCGTACAACTCAGTTGCCATCTTGACCACTCCCCCACTTGTATAAATTCTTGAACTGTAAATGGAGTCATGAGACATATTATCAGTTGTATATTTTATCCCAATGAAAATAATGTGTAATTTATCGAAATAAAATTTGATAGCATTAATGAAGCACAAAAAACTGCATTCTTTTTAGTATGCGCTGTATTATTTGAGACTTTATATAAAAAGCGAGCAATTTCCATTCTATTTATTACATGTTGCTATCCTACATAAATGATGAGTACTTCGATGTGGCATTCACCAACATTGGCAAAAAGTATTAAAAAAAAGTAATGAGTTCCTCAACGGTAGATTTTGACAAAATTGTTTGCTTTTCTCACAAGCTGTAATAAGAGCAAAACACGTCAGGTGCTGCTTTTACTTATTCCAAGTTGGCTTGGGTGGTATTTTACCAATCCATAACTTTAATATTGTGCCTGCAATGATGAAAGGTCTTTGTCATTTTTCAGGTCTGCAGGGATATGCTAGCTAATCGTGGGCTTAACAACTTTGCTCCAAAAATGCCAAAAGGCTTTGTCACTTTTCTAATTCAGTGTGAACCGCACTGTGCTAATACAATGCTTACACATTCTGCTAGAAAAATAGACATTGGTGGTAAGTAGGTTTAGAGAGTTGTTAGTGTTGTAGATGCACTCCATAAATACAGCAGCTCTCTAACTACACCTGGAATCTACCCAGAAATCCTAGCTTGTGATTTGCATAATTTATATGGCACTACAAATTTACAGGTGTCTGATCTTAACCTAGTTTGCCCTCCTGTTTCTGGTCAAAGCAATGCTTCTCGGGGAGCGAAAATGTGCCAAGAGCTGCTTTTAGTTATTTGGCTTGAACAGTATTATACCAGTCCACAACAGTAATTTTGTATCTGGACTGGTTCAATGGCTCTTTATAACAGCTCTGCTAACTAATTTGGGGGGTGGGGGGGCGTTTGTGTGTGTGTTTGTGTGTGTTCATCTACTTCTGCTCTCACTAGGCTGCCCAATAACTACATTTGTGTGCTGTCGCCCTGTTTTTCAGTAACTCTTTTCTGTAAATGTATGAATTTTTTTCTGTGGTGCTGAAGTGACATTCTGGTTTACTATAGGAACAGCCAGTACATTATCTCCCTGCTGTTTCTCTATTGCTAAAAATCCAATTCTTTCTCCTATTTGTCCACGGCCATTCCCTCAACTTGTCAAGTTTGCAGCCCGGCCATCGATTGACCATTATCTGTCACTTTAAGCTTGATTCTAGTTAATGCCTCCAATATCTGGTTAGTCCCAGTCATGTAGGACCTACAGGGTTGTAGTCTGGCAGATATATTTATGTCTGATTTCTAGGTCACCGTCTATGGAAAAACATATCTTACCTTTGTGTTTCTTTTTCTTAACATCTTTCATGATTTTCTAGAAAAAAGAGGGATTTGGGTCCCTACAGACATATGATCGTGTGTATTTCCTTAGGATATCTTCACTGCCTCTCATCTAGGGTCTGTCCTTTAAACCACTGAGCAGTTCTCCTGTGGTCTTCACAGGTTCCACATTCAGATGGAGAGATCGTGAGGATTAAAGTCCCGGTGCTCCACCCCTGCAGCTTGCTTGGTGGTGCTGGAGAAGCAGGTATCAAGCTATTTGCCTCCATGACAGCCACAACACAGCTCCCCCACTTTGTTCTGCAACTGTTTTTCCCCGCATCACCTTGCATGGGACGTTCACTGATCAGGCAGTGGTAGAGACCACATTGGATAGGTGCTTAATGGACACTGTATATCATCAGGAAATACTATCTGCCTCCGACCGCGGTAACAAAAGACATGCTTTCCATGAGTGTGATCTTCTTGCCCTGGCAACAATGTGGCATCACTGATATCTTCCCCATGTTGTCATGCTACTATGTGGACTTGCCTGCAGTCATCCTCACACTCCTTGTTTAGTACAACAGGAGATGCTTCTGTTGCAACATCCGTCTGCTCAACTCATGCTTAAATTAGATTACATATCCATGATTCACATTTAGATTCAGCACTGTTAAAGGTTCATGCACAGCGGAGGCTTGGAGATCCATATTGGACACAAAACATACTTAGGAGATGCTCTCCAGGAACACAGTCTTTTGTTACTACAGTAACTTGTAGATGGTACATACCTGGTAGGTGGCACATTATCTGGTGGATGGCAGCTTACTTACCAAGTTGGATCCCAGCATTTCACCTTGTTTACAAATGTCTTGAAGCTCTAATAACTGTTATCACAGCCAGAACTCCTCTGTACATTTTGCAGACATTTGTCTTTCATACAGGAGTCATTTATTAGTCCACTCGAAGTTCTATGCTACAAATACAATCTCTGTGTAGGTGCTGGTTTCCACTCTTTGTCAGTTTGAGGAAGTGACAAATGTACACGAGAATATGCATCACACTTTGCCTTGCATATACTTATCCATACTATCTTTATTCAGATAAAGTGAAGTGCTTCATTCATCACTGCTCACACATGGCCCTACCATCCATGCAGTAAGCATAATAAACTGTCACGGTCAGAACTCAGGACTAACTTTCTTTACAAAGCACATTCAGTACCATACAGACTTGCCACTAAAACACTATATTTAACAAATATATGCCTTGCAGAGAGCCGCAAAGAGTGAGATGTATGTGTCATATATGCTGGATGGCATTATTTTCCAAAAAGAAATACATGTTCTTTCTCTACGTGGCAAAATACAGTTAAATGCAAAACATTGCCCTAGTGACTATACTTTGAATTACTGTGTCATTCAGGCTATAGTCTACACTACTTGGCCAAGTCCCCTTTAATAAAGACCTTCACAAGTAAACCTGAGCAAATGGTAAATGCAAAAAATACATACTGTCCTGATTGTCACAAGAAGTACTAAGCAAAATGCTGTTCTCCCACTGGAAACTTCTCTCATTAAGGTCACACGCAGAAAAGAAACAGTTGTGAAATGGTGCTAATGGGTCTGTGATATTTACATTTTTTTGGGGTGATTGTTTTTCAGTTTTTGTTTGATATTTTTATTGTGACCGGTTTGCTACCTTGTGCCCAAATTATGAATTTGTCAGGTAGCTGTTCCTATAAAGTGATCAATACAAATGCTATTTTCATCAAGTGCACTTTAGAAACCCAAATAGATTTTGTAAAACATCAGTCTGTTTTGTTTTCATTTATATTGAATATTTAAATAGTAACAGTTTCTACTGGCTTTGAACTTGCAGTCTTGAAATGCTGGACAAGGTTGAACCACCCACAATTCCTGAAGGATATGCTATGTCAGTGGCATTTCATTGTTTGCTGGACCTTGTTAGGGGTATTACTACTATGATTGAAGAGGAGATTGTACAGTGTGAAACAGACAGCCAAACCTCTTCAGATGAAACCCAGTCACAAACGCAGTCTTCAGATCAACAGGATCTGCAGTCAAGATCTGACCAAACTGAAAAGGAACCAGGTAAATGGACAAATATTGTTATATATGTGGCCTCACATTTATAAGATGAATGAAAGATGCAGATGGGCTTCTGGATGTAATTTACCTTTGGATAAACCACCTTTCATTTTTCTGGAGTCTAACTGTATGCAATGCACAAAGGGATTAGGAACTGATTTTAAATTTGTCAATTGTGATTAAGGGCTGAAATTAGAAGTGTTCCTCAACACATGAGTGGCACATGTGGTTATTAAACCTTAAAGCTTGTGTGTGTGTGCCGTAGCATAGTTTCACGTGATCTAAGCAAGATGGAGTCAGTCTTGTTTCATGATTTTGGCCTACATGCTCACGGTCTGTACCCTACTTACCTACCCTGCACAATAGCTTGTGGCCTCAAATATGCAGTGTCATTAGATATCTCCAAATGCACCTACGTAACCATAAATAAATACAGCAGCTACATAATGATGGAAAGCAACCAAGATCACCAGAATACAGTCAAACACAACTTTATCCATCTCATGAAAGCCGACTCTGTGCCTTGTCATGCTTAAAGTTGATCGACCTAGACCATTTGTGCCAAACCAGCTCTCTCCATGAAAAACCTTGAACATGGAAAAAAAAACAACAGTGTTTAAATGAATACCCTCTCTCTTCCAAATGCAGGACTAGGGCCCTGGAGAGAAAACTGGCCAAATATTAATCCTTAGCTGACTGACTACTTTGTAGGCCTCTTGCATGCAGTATCAAAGCTGCCTGCATGAAAGACAAAAAAGCTCATATCCAAGTTTTGTTTTTCCAATGAAGCAGAGCACTGATTTGAGAACGCATATAGAACTAGCTACACTCATTTCTAATCTACCAGCCATCTCTTCCACCAAAAATCTTTGTAGTAACATCATGAATGTCTTTCTTTGCAAATAAAATCACCACACTCAGAAAAAACATAGTAAATCTACCTCCACTTTGTCATTCCTCCCATCTGCAGACCTTCACCACCATTCAACAACTTTACCCCTGTAGAAGAGTCAGATTACTACCAAGATCTTGTTCGCCTTCCAACAAAAAGATCTGCTCCATTCACTGACATCTGCAATGCCTTGAATTTCCACTAATGATTTTCATTAAAAAAAATGCAAACATGCCTAAATCACTCCTTTTCAGTGTATAGACCCTTCTCTGAGGCCCCAGTCCATTTTGGAGCCACTTGCTTTCTGGATTACTTCTAGTTAGGTTTTCTCTGCTAGCATGGCATGGATACCACCACCCTAAATATGAGAGGTTAGATTATAACAGCAGGTGACAATGGTTAAGTGTATGCTTTCCCCACGTCCATACCTTTCTGCTTGTAGGAAATTGGGGTTATTTGTTGAGAGGGGTGGAAGCCCCACTCTGACAAAAACCACAATTCTTGTCTGGATTAACTAACCTGGCCTTCACCCTCTGGTAGCTTGTCGCAAAGCAGTCAGGCTTCACTTAGGGTCAATGTGTAAAATATTTATGCAAAAACACAAACAGTAATAAAGTGAGAACACTACACAAGAAAAATCCCTAAACCAATTTAGAAAAATATAGTACATTTTAATAAATAAAATGATACCAGACTGGCAAAAATCCAATTAGTAGAGCCAGAGTTATTCAATTTTGAAGTTTGTAGTGAAAATAGCACCTAAAAGCACAGAGCACCACTCATGGGGAAACAGCCTTTACAATGAGGTTTTTACCACGTTGTACCTTTACCACGCATGTTTTTAGAACGCATATGCTTTTACAACTTATGCCTTTACCACACATTTAAGGTAAGTTCGAGGTTGTGGGGCGGGGGTTTCCCCCCCACAAATACATTGTTTATATATATATATATATATATATATATATATATATATATATATATATATATATATATATATATATACAATGCGTGGTAAAGGTATACGTTGTAAGAGCATATGCGTGCTAAAAAAATGTGTGGTAAAAAATGTGTGTTGAAGGCATGCGGAGTATTTCCCTGCTTTGTTCCATCATACAACCCACTCATGGTCATCTGGTGACGCTAGTTCTGGAGATAGTCACAAGTTCAGGTCAACTGCGATGGAGTGCAGGTCGGATACAGAGACCATGTTAGTCCTGCTGAAGAGGTACCTTCTAAGTCCGATGTGAAGAGTTCCGTTTGCGGTGGAGGAGACTGTGAGAAGCAGGTAGAGCATCACTGATAGTTGTCGCTGTAGTGTGTATAGCTGGTCAGGCGTCGCAACCTGCTGTCACTGTAGCATGAAGAACCAGTCCGGCGTCGCAGATTGTCTTTGCTGTAGATTTGCTTTGGTGGTCACCGCAAGGCTGTCATTGCTGTATTGCGAAGTGCGGCTCTTCCATTGCTAGTAGTCGCTGGCGGTTGCTGTAGCACGAAGACCAAGTCTCACCACAGCTTTGCGTTGGTGGTCATCACGGGCAGCTAGTCTTGGCACGATCGGGCCCTTTTGTGGTTACAAGGAGCCCAGACTTCAGGATTTTCACCTTTTCATGAGGAGGAGTACACTCCGATGTCAGCCAAGGATCCAAGACCTAGGGAGGCACCTCTTGGGGATAAGGGACTCAATCCAACAGAGGCAAGCAGAGATCACACAGGTCCAGTTGCAGTAGGTCAGCTGGGTAGTTGCATGGAAGCCTCAGAATCTTGTGTCCCTGTAGCTCACCCTGGAGTTCTGACCCTTGGAGTCACTCCGGGTTAGCCTAGGATGAAGGTAAGCAGGTCCGGTCTTCCTTTTCAGAGAGCAATGAAATTTTCAGCAGCAGGGCAGTCCTTCTGTAACTTCCACAGGTCCCAGAGTGTTCTGAAGAGTGGCTCTGGTGGTCTAATATCTGTACTTGGTGTCAGCCTTCGTGTGGGGGGATACACTGTCCTACCCCCACATCTGGTTATGGAAAGAAGTTCTTCTTCCCTATCAAGGCTCCAAAATGTGTGGGGTTGACAAAAGGTAGGCTGGCCTGGTGTCAGTTTCCTTTGTGTGTGCAGGAGGCAAATCCTTTTGCAAGGCTGGATACAGCTCCTGCCAGCCATCCTGCCTCGATGGCCCATCCTGTCCACACCTAAGCCCCCTTTGTGTTACTGTCTGAAAGCAATACACAAACCCCAACAGCAGAGCCATTCACAGTCATGTGACCCAGGACACTGTCAGAAGGCACAAATGGTTGGGACAAGGAAATGCCAGCTTTCTAAAAGGTTTTGTTTTTTGAGAATTGTGACTTAAAATCCAACTTTACGATTAGAAAGGATTTAAAATTGCAAATCATTTGCGTGTAAACAGCAGATTTCTATCTTCTCCCAATCCACATTTAGCAGTTAATAAATGTAATAAGGTAACCCAGCGATAGATAGTCAATGGAAGAGATAGGCCATACAACAGTGAAAAACGACTTCAGGAGTTTTTCACTGCCAGGAAATGCAAAACTTAAGTACACGTCCTATCTTTTTTTTTTTTAAATGTTCTTTTTATTGAACAATTGCTTACTTCATCAATACAGTCTTCGCATATACAGAGTTACAGTATTTTGGTGAATTGGAGGAAGGTTGTTTACCAATTGATCATACATTATTTATATAGGAACTTCACATGATACCACCTCCCACTGCCCGTATCCCGACCCCACCCGTGCCGCTGCTCATTCCCAACTATTGTCTACTGGTGTCTATATTCCTCCCAATGGGTCCAGATCTTTTCCCATTTTTTGGGGCACCCGCTACTTTGATAGATAACCTTCTCCGCCTGTTGCCACCAACCGATGTCGTGCTCCCAGTCTCGTACACGGGGGAGGCTGCCGCACCCCATGCATGTGCACTATTGCTGTTCGCCACTCCTGAGGCTAGCATGAGCCATGTTCCCACGTGCTTTGGCCATCTCTCCTTCCCCGTGATCCCCAGTATATGCCATCTCGCCTCCATCGGGACCTGGAGACCTGTGGCCTCGGCCATAATTCTGATGACTCCCTCTGAGTATTGTTGAATATTGGGACACACCCATATTATGTGAAAAACAAGCCTTCTTCCCCCCACCCCTGGCACACCTGTCCGACTCACAGTGCCCCCATCGTTCCTGAAGCGCCCGGGAGGCATACGACCTATGCAAAAGTCTAAGTTGAATCAGTTGGAAGCGCGCCCTTATGGCTAGCTTTCTTGGGGACTGTAATGCCTCTGCCCAGTCATCGTCCTCCAGGAGCCTCCCGTCCGATTCCCACGCCTCCCTCAGGGGGCCCAGGAGGTCCGGAGAGTTATTTATGAGCTTCCGGTAAGTGAAAGAGATGGCCCTCTCTACCATTGGGTCCAAGAGGAGCCGGTCCTCCAGCGGTGAGTATTCAGGTAATTGTTCCCCCTCCGGTACATGACATCTTAGGCGTGTCTTAACTGTAGGTACCTAAAGCGCTCACTGTCCGCCATTTGATATTCAGTTTTGAGGTCCTTGAAAGAGATCATTGCCCCATTCCGCCAGACATCTCCAAGATCAATCCAAATAATGCTCCATCTCCGGAAACCCTGCAAGCGGCCCACCTCCCGCAGCCCATTGCAGTCCCAGAGCGGGGTCTGAGCCGTCAGCTTGCTGTACCATCCCAGTAATTTTGTGACCTCACGCCATGCTCGCACCACTGTATACATCTGTGTTGGGAGCTGTCTCTCGCAACCCTTCTAATAGTGCGCCGCTGGGTAACCCTCCCTCCCTCCATGGCATGCCAGTCCACTCGGTATGCCAGCTCAGTGGTAGCAGCAAAGATCCAATCGTTAATATTTATCAATTGGAACGTCAGATAGTAGTATCTAATGTCCGGAACCGCCAATCCACCCTCATACACCCCGCGTTGAAGTTTGCGCAACTCTATACGTGGGCTCTCCCCCTTCCCCTCCCCTGCCTAGAGCAGGCCACAGAGTTCACTATCTATCACCCAAAAGAGGTTTTTGAAATCCTTAAGGGGTATTCTGGAGCACATACAATAAGCATGGGAGGGCCATCCTTTTAAAGAGAATGGCCCGGGCGTGGCCAAGATGGCGATCTGACTGGTCGCATAGCCCGTGGGCTCCTCGTCTCCGGCCTCTGAAACCGGCCATATACACACACAATCCCCCTCGGAGCAAGCGGCTCGTGGGGGTAAACTTGCCAGCAGATCGGCGGTGCCACTGCGGGAGCTGCGGATCGCGGCGCCTCTCGGACGGGAGCCCGTAGGTTCCGGCGGTCGGGGACAGCACTGGCGCCTGGACCGAGGCCTGGGCACACCGATCGAGTGATTTTCGCATTGCCGAACTTACGGAGGTGGTGACAGAGCGAAGGACAGAAGACACTCCAGGCCCTTACGTGAGCGAGTCCTCGGAGCGGCGGCGCACACGGCAGAGGCGGAGGCGCGCTGCAGGGGGATCTGTGGAGCTCCGTGCCCCCACCTCCCAGCTACTGGAGGGCGCGGCTTCGGGCCTACGGAGCGCGAGCGCAGACACTCACCAACAGCCAGAGGGGTGGAAAAGCAGGAAGAGCGACGCTGTGCCCCGGACTTCGGTGTTACTGTGGACTCAGCACACCAGTGAGGGGCCACCCGTGCCGCGCTGAGGGGTCGTGGAGCCTGAATCCAGGTAGGCGGAGCGGGCCGGGGGCCTACATCGCCGAAGGGGAGTGCCCTCCTGTCCACGCCTGCGGGACCGCGAGGCCTCGAAGGAGAACACACACGTGGGCAGTGAGCATTTAAGGGACATAAGGCACCCGGGGACAGTTAACCGACGGGGGAATGCTTCTCGCCCCGGCGGAGAGGAAGACATTGCAGGGGTCCCCTGGAGCCCTACGCGTTGGCGTCCATCCGCCATTGGTGGAGCGGGGCGGAGAGGTGACCCCACCAACAGAGGCCCTGCGAAGCAGCAGCGTCTGGAGGGGTGAGCGGCAGATAGAGCATAGCGCGACCCCTGCCCCGAGTGATCGTACCCTGGACTAGAGGATGGAGGGTACACCGGGGACCTACCTCTCCTCGACGCTTCTCGGAAGTGACACTCTACCCCAGGTCACAGGCGACAGACGAGGAGAGACTATCAACCCCAAAGACGGGGGATCGCCAGATAAAAGACCCTCTCTCTGTGGCCCCTGGTTCGACAGAGACACTGCCTGCGCCACAAGGCATAAATCTTATCTCGCCAATACAGGGGCGCGTCGCGGCGAGTGGCCACAGCGCGGAGGAAGGGGGAACGGTCCCTAAGGGAGATGCTCATCAAAGGGCCCCTAACGGGGGACAAAGGTAGCAGAACGCCACCCACTGCAACTACCCCTGAGGGAGCGGAGGGCCGTGAGGTCCCGATCACGCGAGCCTTTCTGGAATCCCTGTTCAACGTCCTACGTGATGACTTCCAGACGCTTAAAAACGAAATAGCGGGTGAAGTCAAAGAAATTCGACATGACGTTGATGAAATAGGGGACAGAGTTGCGGCAATAGAAGAATCTGAGCTGGCCAAGGGTGAGGAGGTTGCAATGCTTCAGCAGGAGGTCATCCGCCTTCGCGACCAACAACTTGACCTACAAGTACAAGCGGAGGACCTCGAGAACCGCTCACGGCGCAATAACATCCGCGTCAGAGGGGTTCCGTCGAAGACAGAAGGGGCCGATACGGCCCAATACCTCCAGGGTCTTTTCCGAGACATTTTGGGGGAGGCGGCAGATTTCGATATCCGCATTGACAGGGCACACCGGGTGGGGCTGCAGAGGCGGGCCCCTGCCCCACCGCCGGACATATTGGCCTTCCTGCCTGACTTCCCCTGAAGGAGCGCATTTTGCGAGCGGCACGCTCGAAACAGCCCCTCACATTCCAGGGTAACCCGGTAGCCCTTTATCAAGACCTGGCGGCTATCACCCTACAACGGAGGAAGGCCTTCAGGGAGGTGACCACGCACCTGAGGGAGCAGGGGGTGACGTACTCCTGGGGGCATCCCTTTCGCCTGATTTTCAGGTGGAACGGCAAACTCCACCAGCTTCGCTCCCTCCGGGAATCATGCCAGATCTTAGGCTTGGAGACCCAGAGCCCGGAGAGCTCACCACAACGCCCACAGAGACTACCCGGGGCGGGATGGCAACGTGTGGGTCGCAGACGCTCACCTGGCGGGGAGATACGCCCGGACCTCAACGCTTTGGCGCAAGAACGACAGGCAGCTGTTGAAGCGGTCTTGAAGGACACTGCATCCATGACCCCCTCATGATGATGATGAAGCGAGGGGAAGTGATGAAGCAATGACATGGCAATGGTCGGGGGCGGGGTTCGGGGCGGGGGGCCCGGGCTACTTGGTCCACACGTACACCCAGATTCTCACTTACCACGTGCCCCCATCTACGGATGACGGGTGCGGGACAATGACTGAACTTGGGGACTATTTGGTTGGGGTTAGGGAGGGGGGAGGGGGGAGGGAGGGGGTCACAGTGGAAAACACAGACTCCAGTTTGGGGGGGTTGTTGGGTTGGGGGGGGAAGGTTTGGGTGGGGTGGGTGGGTTGTCCGGTAGTTTGGGAGCGTGATACCACAGACAGCGCCTCGGCGCAACACTATGGCAGGGCTTCGACACATAAAGACACACTAGCGCGTTGGGTCGACGAAGGTCATGGCTGCTAGGGAGGTAAAGGTCCTTACTCTTAATGTTAAAGGGCTTAACAACCCAATCAAGAGACGAGCTATACTGTCATATCTGGAACATACGGGGGCTGACATATGTCTTCTCCAAGAGACTCATCTTATGGTGAGGGACCATCACCGCATGCGCTCCAGGGCGTTCCCACACCAATATTTCTCTTCCTCGGGGGGAAAAAGGCAGGGGTTGCCATACTTGTTGCTAAACGGTGCCCGGGAGCGATACTAGAGAAGGTGGCCGAAATAAAGGGGAGGCTACTGGCTCACAACCTGCGGATTGGCCCACACACCATAGTGATAGGCTCTATATATGCTCCCAACATAGGACAGGAATCCTTCCTCAAACAGGCACTAGCTGATTCACTGGCGTCCCAGAATCGCATGACCCTCATTGGGGAGACTTGAATTTAGTGATGGATGCAAGCAAAGATAGAACCCAATCTGTATATTCTCCGAGCGGGGAACTCTCAAAGGGAGGGAAACAGTGGCTGCGAGAGATGGGCCTTGGGGACCTGTGGAGGGAGGCACACCCGACCTCGCACCAGTACACCTTCTTTTCCCACGCACATAAATCCTACGCTCGTATTGATTATTTTCTTGGCACACAGGACATTGCTAGGGTGATGGGATCGGTGAGCATCGAGCCAGCGGCGCTGTCGGACCATGAGGCAGTGGTGGCAACCATGTCACTCTCTACGGGACCCATGCGGGTGGGCCAGTGGCGGCTCAGAGAGACGATGCTGCACAAACAGGCCGTGGAGCGGCAGCTCACTGCTCGTATCCAGGACTACTTGGCTCTTAACGACACGCCAGGTATAGGCCCCACGACTCTTTGGGAAGCGTTGAAAGCGGTCATCCGTGGCGAATTAATAGCTATAGCGGCGGCAGATAACAAAGAGCGCAAGGAAATCCGCGCGACATTGTCCGCACAGCTGCAGGAGCTTGAAAGAGTTCATAGTAGAACTGGGGCACCCCGCGTGTGGCGCCAGATTAAGGCAGCCAGAGCGCAATTGGCAGGCCTGGACTTGGACAGGGCTGAATACGCGGCGGTCCGATTAAAACACTCGTACTATGTAGGAGGCAACCGAACAGGCCGCTTGCTAGCTGCCAGACTTCGGGCTCAGAGACAACGAACGCAAGTACCCTCACTGCGGGACAGCGAGGGGAAGGAGATAGTGGGAGACCAGGACATAGCGGGGGCCTTCCGGGACTTCTATCAGAAGCTATACACGGCTGATCTCTCAACGGACCAGGCGACATTAGAGTACCTAGACTCAGTCGAAATGTCCACACTAACGCCCGACCAGAAGGCACAATTAGATGCCCCCATTAGAATTGACGAAGTCATCACTGCGATATCGCGTCTTAAGTTGCTTAAGTCTCCCGGCCCAGACGGGTTCCCTGCCCTCTACTATAAGAAATTCTGCCATTTATTGGCTCCGCTGCTGGTCCGCCTGTTTAATTCGTTCGGGGGGAGGACGCGATTCCCACTACAATGCTGGGGGCTGCCATAGTGGTTCTGCCGAAGCCCGGCAAGGATCGGCAACAATGCGGCTCATACCGCCCAATATCGCTCCTCAATGTCGATTTTAAGATCTTTACTGGAATACTCGCGGCCCGACTAGGTCCATGCATGCTCAACTTAATTGAGCCCGATCAAGCTGGGTTTATTCAATCCCGCCAATGCGGAGACAATACCAAACGGATACTACATCTCGTGGATAAAGCCAACCAGACAAAACTCGACGCGATCCTCCTGACTATAGATGCCGAAAAGGCGTTTGATCGGGTAGACTGGCGCTTTTGGGGCACACGATGGCTAAATTTGGTCTGGGTGAGAGATTTAGGGAGTGGGTGGGCTGTTGCTACAGTGGCCCTACAGCCCACATTAGAGTGAATGGCTCAACTTCGCAGCCCTTCGCGATCCGGAGGGGGACACGGCAGGGATGCCCACTGTCACCACTCCTTTTTGCACTATACATCGAACCCCTTGCGCAAAGAGTCCGTGACAACAGCAACATCCGGGGCATCTCATTTGGGGGAAACCCATCCAATCAGTCTCTATGCTGATGATGTGATAGCGGCGCTCGAGGAACCTCGGGTCTCCCTTCCGGCATTTTTGGAGGAGCTGGAGACATTTGGTGAAGTGTCCGGCTTCAAAGTTAATGCTGGGAAGTCGCTCATTCTGGATCTTCACCCGACACCGGCATTGCTTGGAAGACGAGAGGGTGATATGTGCGGCATCCAGGCAGTGGATTCAATCCCATACCTGGGGTTAGAACTAGCGCCGTCAGTGAGTCAAACGGTGCACCTGAACTACGCCCGTTTGGCCCAACAGGCAAAAAGAGACCTGAATAGCTGGAGTAAGCACCAGCTTTCCCTCCTTGGACGAGTTGCGGCGATTAAAATGTCCCTACTGCCAAAAGCACTATTTCTCTTCCAGACTCTCCCAGCGCCACCACCTCCCGGGGTAATAACCTCATTGCAACGCGACATCAATCGTTTTATCTGGGCGGGAGCGCGGCCACGTATGGGTAAAGCGCTGGGATACCAAAGACCGGAGCAGGGTGGGTTGGGAATTCCAGACCTCCTTGGTTACTACAAAGCCGCGCAGCTGAGATACTTAGTGGAGTGGGTCCGACCGGAGTCGGAAAAACGATGGCTCTTCCAGGATAGGGCCCTAGCCAAGGTACCACTCTGGAGGGTTCCCTTCCTGAGGAAGGCGCAGCGCCCACCAGGCCTCATGCGCTCTCCCATCACTAAGTCGGTGATGTCGGTGTGGGATGGGGTAGCGGTCCGTAGAAAGTTTACTACATTCCCTTCCCCCCTGACCCCATTGTTCGGGAACAGCGATTTCACGCCGGGCTGGTCCGATAACGCATACACAGCATGGCAGGGCACCCCCTGCCGCTCAGTGGGCCACCTATTCGACCTGTCGGGAATTATCCCCTTTACTCAGCTGAAACAAGATTATGGGATCCCAGAAGAAGAGCGGTTTCGATACATGCAGTTGAGGCACTGGGTGCTTCAACCGGACATAAAAACGGAGGGGGCCGCAAGTTAACCCACTTCGAAAAATGGCTGATCACAAAGACTACGGATAAGGGCTTGGTCTCCAATATATACGACATGCTCAGACACACCACGCAAACACGAACCACACCGAGCAAGAAAAGATGGGAGCGGGAATTAGGAGGGAGCTCACGCAGAAGGACTGGGAGGGGATCTACTCCAGGGCAAAACACACAGGTCGCAACGTGGCTAGCATAGAGACCGCCACGAAAATCGCTACTTACTGGTACCTTACCCCGGTCCGCCTACACAGGGGCAATTCGCAACGTAGCTCTGCTTGTTGGAGGGGCTGTGGTGAGGAGGGCACGCTGCTGCACATCTTGTGGGACTGCCCGCTACTCTCCCCTACTGGGCTGAGATCCTCGAAGTAGTAGACGAGCTGTTCGATACACAGATCCCGAGGCTCCCGGTGTACGTGGTCTTAGGGCTTCCAAATCCAATCACATATCCACTGAAGAGCGTGAAGGGACGCCAAATGGGGTTGACATTGGGGGCCGCACTGCAAAACATACTGTCTCACTGGGGTACCTCCACCTTACCCACTCACACAGGGGGCTACACAGACTCTGGTTCATCCTGGGCATGGAGCGCATTTCGGCTACCCTGACAAACTCCACTGCCTCATTCCAGACAGTGTGGGCCCCTCTCTTGCAACTGTTATCGTCGGAATTCAATGAGGTTACACAACCCAAATACCTGCGGGTGCTCAGATTGTCGGATCTATGGAGTCCCCCATAGCTCTCGCAGACCCTTTCACTGATGCTCTAGCAACACTCGTATCCCATTGGCCCTTCAAGGGCGCAGGAACTACCGGACGGGGAGGGGGGTGGGTGTTATTGTTATTGTTTTTAGTTTATTACAGAATGACCCAACTCAGGGGGTGGCCTTTGCAAGGGAGAGGAACATGGCATTGTATAGCATGCATTATTCTTTTTGGATACACCCTCCTGGTTATGGTTTTCACCATAAGGTACCTGACACTGCACTATGTATATCCTAATGTCATCTCTGTAGGTTGTGAGTTTTTCTTTTGTGAAAATTCAATAAATACATTTAAACATAAAGAGAATGGCCCTACCCATCAAGATATCAGAAGCTTCATCCAATGGACAACATCCCCTCGCAATCTCTCCAGCTGCTGGAGAAGGTTGAGAGACACTGACTTGTGATGCAAATACCCAGATATGTAAGCTCTTCTCTCCTCACCAGCCCCCCTCAGGCGGTGATTAGGGGGGGGTAAGCACTCTGGCCAGCGGAAACATCATGGACTTATCCCTGTTTATCTGGTATCTCGAGTAGCTCCCAAACAGCTGGAATATATGAAAGAGTCCATGGATCGTCTGTCGAGGTCTTGTCGCATATAGAGGGATATCATCAGTGTACGGGGAAATATGCTACTCCCCTCCTCCATCTCCCGCATTGCCGTAAACAAGTGGATCATGTCGTACCCACACTGCAAGTGGTTCTAGCGCAAGTGCAAAGATCATGTGGAGGCTACACCTCCATACATAGCCAAAGCAATATCAAGAAACACATGGGTCAAATAAGAACCAAAACTACAAAAACATTTCCCTATGTAGAACTCCCCCCCCCCCCACCCTGCTACCCTGCACTGTAGGTTTAGAACTACCCACATCCCCGATTTGCAGAGCGCCTGTCGCCCAATCGTGACTATTACCATAACTAGGGGTAGGCTAGCACTGCCTATTAGCGGCCCCTTACCCCCATATTTATCATATATGTACTTCATGTCCTCTTACGCCACTCAGTCTGAGTCTCTGCACTTACCTACAGTCTCGGCTGTCCAGTGGTCCTGCACCCAGCATCCAGGCCAACATCTTCGGGAGGGGTTTAGTGTGTAGGTCCCTGGCCCCCCTTATGACAATGTGCTGTCCAAACGATAGTCTGGCCTACAGCCCATCTCTGTCACTTAGCCAGACTCGGGGCGCTCCCTCCCGGGAGTGGGGGGGCCATCCTCCGCCACCGGAGTCATCTCCTCGTCGTTCACCTCGTCGTCCCCGGTCCTGGACGATCCTTGGCTGTTTCCTAGCCTCCCTTTTGCCTTCCAGCCAGGTCCACACTTCCTCCGGTGTCATAAAGTACCAGGATTTGCCATTGTCCACTACCTTTAAGTTTGGCCGGGAACAGCATCATATACTTGAGGTTTTCGGTGCAGAGTGCTCTTTTGACCTCTTCAGAGGTGCACTGCTGTTTTTGCACCTTCATCGTAAAATCGGGGAAGAATCTGATAGTAGCATTGTCGTGTATCAGGTCTCCCCGCGTGCAGGACGCCTGCAATATAGCGTCTATCTCTATAATTGAGAATCCTGGCTATTATAGTTCTGGGGGGGTCACCAGGCCTCGGCGGCGGTATCGCTGCTCTATGGGCCCTTTCAATGGTGAAAACGTTGGAGAGGCGTTTAGGTTTTAGTTTATTAAGAATAAGATCTTCCAAGAAAAGGTCACCGCTCGGTCCCTCTGCCCCCTCCGGGACCCCGACCACTCTGATGTTGTTCCTGCGGGCCCTGCCCTCCTGATCCCCCAGCTTGGCAGCCAGTTTCTTGTTGATGGGTAAATTGTTGCACCTTTTCTTCCAACTTGTGCGTCCCAGATTGAAGCTCACCAATATTGTTCTCCGCCTCCATGACTTTCCCGGAGATCTTATTCATATCAGCTCGAAGAAGGGTCATATTGTTGGTCACCCTATCCAGCTTGAGCTCAAGGGCCAATTTTAGGTCAGGTCCCTCTCCACACCCCCTGCCCTTGGTTTTGGGAGGGGGTGAGAAAAACCAGCCCCACACCCCCCTCTGCCTGTATAACGATTGACGGGCCTCACCAGCACTTATACTTCTGGGCCTTCTCTCTGAGGCCCTGCTGTGTTCTTCAGTGGCTTCACAGTGTGCCAGCCAATCTCAGCTTACAGTGTTATCCTCACAAGCCGGCTCCGTCTCCTCCCGCCGGCCTCGCGTAGCTGTTCACATTCCCACCGGGCGGCGGGGGGTTGATCCCACCGCCTCCTGGCTGAGCCCCATCCTCTGCATCTTTGTCGCAGGCCGGCTTCGTTTCGTGTTGCCGGCACTGCGTTGCTGCATACTCTTCCTCCGGGGGAGGCCATCGCTACCGGCTCCTCTTGCCGCCGCCCGCAACCTGGTGCCCCTGATGTCCGGGTGCCCGGCTAGTACCCGCGGCCAACTGGCACCCACTGCTGTACCCAGGAGACGTCCCTCCCCCCCCGCCCCCCCAGGCCTGCCCTTGCCTGGCGCTCCTGGCCAGCCGAGCCCGCGCGTCTGGGTCTTCAGTGCCACCACATTCTCCTGGTGTGCCACCCCCGATCTCAGCTCTGCTACCGCAGGTCATAAGGGACACCCGGATCTGTTCCGCGTAGTGGAGTTGGGCGGATGTCTGCAGGATACATAGGGGAAGACTAAAGGCCGCTACGGAGCTCACGTGCCAATCGGCTATCTTGGCTGGTGCCAAGCCAAACCCCCCACCCCCCCAGTCCTACTTTTTAAATAAAATGAGCCTCTAGGGCCCACCTTAGGGGTGACTTAGACGTATTAAATAGGAAGGTTTAGGCCTGGCAAAAGGTTTATCTTGCCAGGTCGAAATGGCAGTTTTAAACTGCACTACAGGCTGCAGTGGCAGACTTGAGACATGTTTTACAAGGATACTTTAACGGGTGGCACAATGAGTGCTGCTGCTCACCAGTAGCATTTAATTTACAGGCCCTGGTTACAGTGAATACTATTTACAAGGGACATATAAGTAAATGTCCCAGTCAGGTAGGTGTCAATTGTACCATGTTTTAGGGAGGAAGAACAAGCACTTTACCACTGGTTAGCTGGGAAAAAGTGTGCCGAGTCCTAATGCCAACAAAATCGGATTCAGCAACAGAAGGCAGAAATCTGGGGGTGATCCTGCAAAAAGGGATTGGTCCAACACTGCTGCATTTGACACCATTAATCATAAAACGCTCCATGATCTACTGGTGACATATGCACTTCATTCCAAGAAAGACGTTATACCATTTTCTCTATACAATTACTCTCATTACCTCTAGAGTCTGTCAAGTTTCTGCATCTGCTTTTCAACATCTACCTGGCTCGATTATTGCAGATTGTGTACGCTCACGACGCTGGCTGTACGAAGCTTTCTCAAACTGGAAGAAGGAATGGGGGTTCAGCATCGAGTTGCAAACTACTTGAATCAAATCCGGAGTTGGATGCACCAGTTGGATTTGTCTGAGTAGTCAGAATTTAGAAATCTTGCTTGAAAGCCCTGTTGATCCTTAACCACTCCTCTTCTCTAGCCAGACACCGCCTGCTTCACCAGGTGAGAAAGATTGTTGTCTTGGTGTTATACTCAGTAGTAATTCTACCTTTGCACCTCATGTGAACTCCTTCACCAATTGTGCATTTTACCATCCATGCTTGCTTCAGGTCAATCTCCCTTTCGTCCAGTTCCCTTTAAAAGATTCCTCTAGTTTTTGCTATTGTATTATCTTGCCTGGGTCAATATAACTGCACTCTTACTTGTTTTCGTAAGAATATGGTGGACCAACTGAATTCCTCTCCTCACTAATCTTGCCAGACACCTGACTGATCCAGAAAGTTTGATAGCGCTCTTGTGCCCTAAGGTGACACCATGGCTCTTACACTTCCCTAGATTTGACAATTCAGAGCATTATATGGCACTAGCCAGTGCCTGCCATCAGTTTTCTTGTGCTCTTCGACACATGTCTGATGATCTGTTCTCTAAAGTTCTTTTCTTTGTGAAAACTTTTACGTTCTATGGTTCTGTTTCTGGCTGCCCAAGCTCCCTTCCAGTCTGTCACCATTCTGATGTCTTCATCCTGGTGACTCCAGACCTGAGCCATTGTTGTCCCTATGTGCTTTGGCCATCATCTCCATGTTCTTCGTGTATGAATATTGTGCCATCCGATGGGCCGTGTGTGACAGTCGACATCTATCCAGATCTCGTTCTGGATCCCGGAGGTCATTTCGAGGAACCGCTTTGTTTGTCAGGGTATCCTCCCTCTGCCCCTTTACATCGATTCAGTTGAAAGGCATTCCCTCTATCTGCTTTCGACCGCGGACAGGTACTCTGTTCGTCACTGTCCCTGACGTCATCCTCAGACTCTGATCCCACCCGCTTAGGTACAGAGCCTGTTTCTGTTCAGGCAGCTGGCATGTTCACTCAGGCCTTGCTAATGAGGCGCTATGCCACTCTGACTCCCCCTGGTTGGCTTCGGGATCTTAGGAGCTTCTAGTTCCATCATATGCCCTGCCTGGCAGCTGGTCAGCTGCATCCTGACCTTGAAAGGCTTGCCAGTTTTTTCCCTTTGGTGCTGATGACAGCGCTGAAGCTGGTACTATTGCAGGGCCCTCACCAATTTTCAAGGTTTCAGATATTCCTTTGGTTGAAGTAGACTGGTGAACCTCCTGTGCACCAGTCTGGTACACCTGCCATTGATTGTTGCAAATCGGAAGTGCATCTATTCTATTGATCATGGCAATGTTCTTGCTGATTTTGTTACTTACGTTCAGGGGATGTGTCTTAGTTCCTGTCATGGGTCAGCCTGCTTGGAATAGTATATGGTTTGTTTTCTTTCTCCATGCTGGTTCCTCTTCCAGGGCATTCCTTTCCTGACAGTATTCTTGTATTGAAAGTTCAGATGTCCATAAGAGATTAACTCTTTGAGGTTCTGTTTAAGGGTTTGGGGACTTATCATCCTCTGCCCTGGCTTGTAGTTTGTTGCTAAGGCCTTCAACCCATTGGTCAGTTCCTGTTATGACTTTTGTTTGTTTACAAATACTGCATCTTATGTACTGCTTTGGCATGCTATTTGCACATTCTAGGTTCCCTTCCCACAACCTAGCTCTTGCTTGGTCTGATGTATGGATATGTTCTGAGACCACCTAGATTGTCCTCTGCAAGGAATCTGGGCAGTTTAGTTGAAGAATGCTGCGGTCTATTGCAATGACAGTTAACAGGGAGATGTGGAGTCTTCGTCTCAGACCAGTAGGTACTGCTGATGAAGTCTCAATTTGGGTCCGTTGCCCTCATTCTTGATCGATGGCTCCTGACTTGGGGGGCAGATGTGCTCAAATGGTTTCACTAAGGGCATTTATGGTTCTATCTGTTCCGGTTGTGAGTGAGAGGGATGATCTTGCTGGTCCTTGATGAGGTGCCCAGGTTAGCTGGTTTTCCTTTTATGTATGCTGATGCACTTCACTCCAGGATGGGTGCTGCCTTCGGGCTATGTTTTGTGGTTTGGACAATAGATATGCAAGTGGATGGTTTCACACTGAAAGCACTTGTTCCACTTTCTCTATTGTGATTGGCTGACCTTCACTGTCATTGTTTGTCAAACTTTCTCCAAGCCCTATTACCCTGTGTTAGCTTGAGGTCTGTTGATGTGTTCTCTTCTTGTGGTTGTTTTTTAAATTTTTCTCACGTCTGCTATTACTTTGGCTGGATGCCCTTTGGGATGTACTGTGAAGGTGTGATTATCTTGTTCCTGCTCCCAGCGCCGTTATGGGTAGCACAGGTTTTATAGGCTCTCCCTACACTTGGTGAAATGACTTGCACCTCCAGCCTCTGCTGAATGGTTTTGTTTCCAGTGCTTTGTTTATATTGCCTGGCTGCTGCGGATCTTTCCTTGTTGGGCTCTTATTTTCCCACTTTCACTTTTATTCTCTTTTCAGTACTACTTTTATTTCTGATTGTTCTTGGATGGCTAGGGCGCAGTTTATGATGAGCTGTTGTTACCTTCCATTAGTACTTTCCCTTTTGATGTTCTATCTTTTCCTTAGGTGGTGATTATGCTTTTGTATTGTATTTTTGTGATTAGCTCTTCTAGTTCAGGTAGTTGCGATTTGATCATGACTGATTGCCTTCCCTTTAGGTGGTTTTCATCACGTTTGTTAAAGTCGTACATTATTTCTCTACTGGACCATTTGGTTCTGTCGTATTGAGTTTTACTGTTGGGATGTTTTATTGTCTTCTGTTCTGCTCCATGTTATGGTTGTACAAGTGCCTAGACATCTGTTAGGTTATTCTTCTGCTGTGCTTCTGTCGTGCTCTTAGTGATGTTGCTGTTTGGGATGTTACCAGCCATTATTGACTATAGTAGTGTCTTCAGGATCACTTTCTGTATGCTAGGGCCTAGGGCTAGAAGCTTAACCTACTGTCTGTGGTGGCGGGCCCTTTAGTTGTTTTTCTCCTCAGACCCTCCTCCGTTAGTTAATGCTTTGTTATCAATTCATGTGATGAGGATTCTGCAGGTAGAAGTAGCCATCAGATGAAAATGTTACTTTCATTAATAGTCTTTCTGGTGGATACTTTATCTGCTGATCCTGCAACAATTCTTCTTTCTTCCCTCTCTGAGGAGTGATTACTGTGATGACTGTTGGGTGCCAAATTGGTTTAGTGCATGTCTTTCCTTTGATTTGGAAAGGCTTGTCTCTGCCTCCAAGGGTGGGGCGGGGGAAGTGAACAGAATGGTAACTGATACAAGAGTGCCAGGTGGCATCTTATATGGCTGCTTAACATCACCTCCGGGCAGGTGTTGGAGTTGAGTCAGAGTCATGATTGTGATGATACTGCCTATACTCTTAAACTCCTACCATCCATCCGAGCGCTTCATATAATCCTCCACAAACTGCCTTGTTGTTCATCCACTTAAGCTTAAAAGATTTGAAAGTAGCTATCTCTATGTTCATGGCACATCCCTCTGGATATCTCTGCCTTGGCTGCTGAGAATTTAAAAAGATCCGATGAGTCCTAAAGACGTACGTGTTCCATTCAACAAGGGCTGGGCCCTGCAGATCACAGGCAGCTTTTTGTAGGATTTTCCTCATGTGTGTTGTACGTTTACTTGCCAATTAGATGTCTAAGACTGGTTTATTATTTCTAGAACTTCAGCCTCAAGGTTTTTCACCCTCTTGGAGACACTATTGCCCTTGTCTTACTGATTTATTGCTTGTTCATTTTGAAGTTATGCGTGAGCCTTATGGCATATCCATGGTTGTGATTATGTGAGGTCTACCTCTTCTCCAGTTTTCACATTAGTACTGCCAATCAATATATGTGAGAAGCTGGCCTGGTATATGATGTCCACTAATGTAAGTAGGCACCTTGCACTAGTCCAGACAACCCTTAAGGTGATTTAGGAGGTCTCAGACAACCTTAGAAAGCTATCCAAGTGGTAGCTGTGGAGAGCAGCCTTCAGGCTTAGTCTTGAAGGAGTGTAAAGCAGCTTGTTTTACCACAATACAATCTTATAGTATAGATCAAATGAAAAAGAACCACACCAAGTATTTATAAAAATATGTATTTTTTTATATACCACTATCTAGTACGTTATAGTATCTCCCACACAGAGATAGACACAAAGCACACAATACCTTAGCAAAGAAATCACAGTAAATACCACTAATACACAGTGGGCCCCAGGGGGGGACCAAACCATATACTTAGAAAGTGGTATAACAAACACGACTCGTCAGGACAATTTCGAGAGGACGTAGAATTGCTGGGGACCCACAGAAACACCCAAGGTAAGTAGATAGGGACCCCACGGAGAGCGTGTGCAGTGTGTGAATACGACCGCGTGCTCCATACAAGTGTATGTGGAAGTTGCGGTTGGATTTTTAAAAATTAGGGACCCTTCCCAGTGGACCCTGAAGAAACCCCATGGAAGACAGAAGGTTGGAGAGCCACCCCACCCCGGGATACCATGGCACCCAAGTTACCTATCCCAGGGAATCCGGGTGCATAGGTGTGAAGTGGCGTCGGAAACGGCCGTCAAACCCAGTGGAGGACTTCAGGAAAGTGCTGCTGCTGGAAGAGGAGAAGATGTCCGGAGGAATCCAAATGTGGATTCTTGAAGAGGAGTACCTGAAACAGAGGGGACAGAGTCTATGTCACTCAGGGGTGACCAGGCTACTTGGAAGACTAATGCCCTCCGATGCCGGGTGCTTCAGGAAAGATGACAGTGACCTTGGCTCTGCAGCTGCGAGGACCAGGCGATGCTGAGGACGACCAGGACCCGGATACGAGCTGTCCCGCGAAGGATGTCGAGTGCTGAGGGGTCGGTGTTCGGCGGGAGCACCAACAAGCCTTGGCAAATGCAACACACGCAGGAAGTTAAGAAGATGCAAGATTGGGACCAGCAAGGTCCAGGAGACTCACCACAAGCAGGGGAGTCAGGGAAGGCCCTGAGCAATCAGGGGAGCCCAAGGAAAACAAAGGTGACCCTCAAATGGACCCCCAGGCCGGAGGCACAGGAGTTGCGAGAGGACCTCAAGCAGCTCACCAAAAGATGCAAGCCACGATGCACACGATGCAGTGTGGCTGAAGATTCTGGTCACTGGAGGTGCTCGAGGTTGGGGCTACTTGGAGCCTGACGATCTCTTCTTGCAAAGACGACAACAAGCCTTTGCAACTGCAAAGGGGACGTGGGACTCGGGGGTTTGGTTATTGCAACCCCCACAAGGACTACTGGCCTCGAACTTGGTGAGAGGGTAGAGCAGGCCTCGGGAGCTGTGGAAAACCACCACCTGTGATGCAGAGTCCACGGAGTCTGGAGGAGCACAGGATCTGAAGACCGGCCGACTTAGTTGCGGTGCCTGCGAATGCAGGAGAGTGATTCCTTCACTCCAAGGGAGATTACTTCGGTTGTCTTTGATGCTTCACAGGCCTTGGAAGGTTCCTGTATGATGCACAGGCATAGACGATGCTGCAGACTGGAAGGGAGACGAAGTCAGGCCCAAACGAAGTCCAGCGAAGTCCAGAGTGCCCAGACGGTAGAAGTGCAGTGGTTTTAGTTCTGAATCTTATCCAAGACGAATCTAAAGACCTTCACCCAGGTAAGCCCTTAAGTACACTAGGGAAAGGGTTGGGAAGATTCAGGGCACCCTCCCAGGGAAGGGTCTGGACAGGGGGGAGTTTACTCCCATGTCCTTTGTCCAGTTTCGCACCAGAGAAGGAGCCAACGGCTCCCAGGACT
This sequence comes from Calotriton arnoldi, assembly GCA_963921515.1. Taxonomy (NCBI): domain Eukaryota; kingdom Metazoa; phylum Chordata; class Amphibia; order Caudata; family Salamandridae; genus Calotriton; species Calotriton arnoldi. The sequence goes on from CAWUFW010000737.1 coordinate 1,688,262, forward strand.
GGTTTGAACTGGACTATGCACAGGGACCTCAAGCAGCTCACCAAAAGATGCAAGCCACGATGCACACGATGTGGTGTGGCTGAAGATTCTGGTCACTGGAGGTGCTCGAGGTTGGGGCTACTTGGAGCCCGAAGATCTCTTCTTGCAAAGACGACAACAAGCCTTTGCAACTGCAAAGGGGACGCAGGACTCAGGGGTTTGGTTATTGCAACCCCCACAAGGACTACTGGCCTCGAACTTGGTGAGAGGGTAGAGCAGGCCTCGGGAGCTGTGGAAAACCACCACCTGTGATGCAGAGTCCACGGACGCCGGAGGAGCACAGGATGTGAAGACCGGCCGACTTAGTTGCGGTGCCTGCGAATGCAGGGGAGTGATTCCTTCACTCCAAGGGAGATTACTTCGGTTGTCTTTGATGCTTCACAGGCCTTGTAAGGTTCCTGTATGATGCACAGGCATAGACGATGCAGCAGACTGGAAGGGAGACGAAGTCAGGCCCAAACGAAGTCCAGCGAAGTCCAGAGTGCCCAGACGGTAGAAGTGCAGTGGTTTCAGTTCTGAATCTTATCCTACGACGAATCTAAAGACCTTCACCCAGGTAAGCCCTTAAGTACCCTAGGGAAAGGGTTGGGAAGATTCAGGGCACCCTCCCAGGGAAGGGTCTGGACAGGGGGGAGTTTACTCCCATGTCCTTTGTCCAGTTTCGCGCCAGAGCGGGAGCCAACGGCTCCCAGGACTGGTTTGAACTGGACTATGCACAGGGACACCAAATGTGCCCCTCATGAAGACTTTCAGGTGCTGGCAAGCGCACCCACCGAGCCCTAATACACTAAATCCTGTCTGGGAGTGGTCACACCTCCCTCTGACAGGATGCCTATTGTTCTACCTTCCCCTGCTCGAGCTTGGCTCAGCAGCAGGAGGGCAGAAATGTGTCTCTAGTCGGCAGCAACCATTTTGTGCTGTCCGGGACTAGAAGGCTGGTACCGGAAACACTGAGAGCCTAACGGAGGGCTCTTCTAGTGCTTGGAATCATTCCTCCCCCACAGTTGACGGTGTGGGGGTATGATTCCAACATGTTTGATACCAAACATGATAGGATTCATTGCAGCCGTTTTCGAGATGGTCATCGCGCGATTACGCGGTGCCCCTCTATATAGTATATGGCTGCTTCACTGACAACCCGGGAGAATGGACTCTGTAGGCTGCGGGGCTGTCCTGCTCATGCAGGGGCACCCTTTCACTTAGAACCAAGCACCCTGCCTTCAGGATTGTAAAGGCCTGGTGTAGGGGTGACTTATAGGTTTTACATGCAATGACCCTTAGATATAGTAAACCTATATCTTTAGTAAGTGGTGCATACACCAACTTACACAGGTTGCAATGGCAGGCCTGTAGTTCCATTTTGAATGGTCTCTTATGGGTGGCATAATATATGCTGCAGCCCATGGGAGGAGACCTCTGAGTACCTATGCCCTGGGTACATGGGTACCATATACTAGGGACTGACAAGGGTACCCCAGTATCCAATCTGGGATGTACCTAAGTACTGAACACAACCATTTAGGGAGAAAGCAGATCGACTGGGGTCCTGATTAGCAGGATCACAGTCATACTAGTCAAAAACAGCATAACATGAAGCAAAAAAGTGGGGGTAACCATAAGAAGCAGACCCTACTTTCCTGCAATATAGCCTCCTCCTTAGAGAGGCAGTTACTGTTTCTGCATACTTTACACTTTCGTTGAACTGAATGTTTACATCTCCTGTTTTTTTTATAATTTTCCAATATAATTTAACAACTGGACCTGTCCATACCAGGTATAGAGGATCAGCATCATTGTGACAACATCTTGGACAATCATTTGATTTTGCAGTGTATATTTTACCTAGCAAAGTGAGACATGCCCTAAGCAGAAATTTATATTGTCCGATCTAGTTTTAATCATTTTGCTTTTATTATGCGGCAGTGTTTTAGTCCAATCGTTATTCGATAATTTGTTTTTGAGTATCTGTTTCTCACTTTTCTTTATCCTATAAGGACTTTCTTAGTTTTTCAGTAACTAGATTTCTATATAAGGCCAAAATCAGTGCGCCCCCTCCTATTAGTGTAGTTACTACAACCCATACACCTCCATGGGAAACTCTCACTTGTAATCTGTACAACCCTTGTCTCTTTTGTATAAAGTAGAAATTGGTCCACATTAATTCTGAATCGGGATTCTAGCCTCGTTGAAGGTCAAGAATTTGTCAGTCGTATGTATATCTCACATGGTTTGGTAACCTCCCTTATTCCACCCCACCAAATCAGGCTCCTGACATAGAATAGAAAAATCACAAGGCCCCAGATGTCATTTTCTGCCAGAAAAGGAGCATGCTTTATTACCTGTTCTAGATTTTGGATGTCATTGAGACCAAATAGGGGAGTCTCATGCTTGGCTATTTTATTGACATAAATAAATGGGTCAGTGGTTTCTCTGTGTGATAGCCCATCAATAAAGCAGTTCACAGTGAGGTATTTGATCCAGCCACTTAGGTTAATGCTGGAGTTGTGATACCAAGTAATAACTTTCACAATGTGGTAAGTTAAACTTCCTTTTTGATAAGGAAGCTTAAGGGTAGATAATTTGATTCTGGGATTGGGGTTTGCCCATAACAAAATCAATCAACATGCTGTCTAATTTTTGAAAACTTAACTGGAGTAGCATAATCATAACATAATCATAACGCACAATGGGATCACTTTTGCTCTTCATAATGCTTTGGGCTTTCTAAGGATTTATAAATCTGTGTTTATCATAAACAAGGGTCCTTATGATTTAAAATCATTGGGATGATCATAAGGTTTGGGTACTACCACTGTCTTTTCTTCCCACATTGAGTAGGGTAATTGACCAATCTGTAGAGCCTCATTATTAACTTCTAGTAATTTTTCCATAAGTAGAGGCAGCTATCTGATAGAATTCAGATGGACGGACATATTATACCCAGGATATTACCACATTGCATATCTGATTGAGCTGCCTCCAGTTCCTTTTTAGAAAGTGCTGTTTCTACTTGGACTTTTGGCAAAACAGCCCTTCCCTAATAGTCCCAAACGTGTTCGGGCTCAGAGGTCCTCAGATGTGTGTAAAGTTTTCTGAGATATTTTTTAAACACACCATTATTAGCACCCTGAGTATTTTGGATCAACCTTTTTACATCTGTTATCTGTAATATAGTTTCTTTATGAGTTGTGCTTTCCAATAATCAATCAAACATTTTCCCTAAATTATTCCATCCCTCTGGAGCCTCTGGCAATAAGATGTGTATGTGTATTTACCTACCAGAAAATATATATCCCACAATTTATGTTTTTATTCCATTACTATGTTGATGTAATTTGGCAACCCTTCTCCAATGTAGCAATTTTCTCTTCCTGCTGCAGTTGTTGGCCTCTCCCCCATACTTTACTAATAGCTACTACTCTAGCCACGACTTGTAATACCTCCCATTTAATTACCTTGATTGAAGTCAATCCCCAGTATGTATCAATATATTCTGTGAGTGTATCTCTAATCCTAGGAATCGAACTCTTCATCCTGAAGTGTCTCGTCCCTAAGTCGCCAGGTAGTGATGGAGTTAGGGCTATCAGTCTAGTGTAAGTTAATATCAGTGGTGGAGTCATCTAACCAAACCCTGCCCATATAGTGCATCTGCACACAACCGTTGAATAATTGACAGCTGGAAAAAACATAAGGCCAATCTACTGTAGGAACCATTTAGTAGGGAATGCAAGAAGCATACCACATGCCCCTGATGTTGTGTTCTCCATACATCTATCAAGTTACGTTTCCCTACATACCAGCTGCACAGTAAGTCTATGTTCAGGAACTTTTCTAGGGGATCTGTCTTCAATATGTGACTATACACAATTCTGGTTACCTATCCATTTCATCAGTGTTCTCATCCACGATGTCACCAAAACCAACAACATGGGAACAAATTACTTAGGAATTATATTAGGTGCATACATATTCAATAATCAAAATTCTTCCCCATGTCTTTCACCAGACTCCATTATATCTCCCTACCAGGCCTTGTTGTATCCCTGTGGCTTTAAACTTTCTCTTACTATCCAGCCAAAATGCCACTTTCCTTGAGAAGGTGTAGGACAATGATTACGTCTGACATCTCCATCTTTTAGCAAGATGACTATGTCCCAGTGTGGTAAGATGTGTGTCTTATAGAAAAGTAGGCTATTGTTATGTTTTGTTGCCTAAGAAATGATAATGCTCTGTGACACGGAGTATAGTAATGCAGACCCCAAAAATCCAAAAGATCATCTTCAAGGGGATAGCCATTTGTTGTTTTCAAAATAGCTTTGCAAAGCTGATTCAAAGAGTTAGATATTTAGCCAATCTTGATTTAATTGTTGACTTTGATATGTCAGTATTAAGTTAGTCTGCTCGGTTCGTACTATCATTATTTCAACTAACAATAACAACAATCCAACAAATTACTGCTTCCCTTAGATATAGAGTACAACACATTCCAGTACCTGACTAGCGTGCAATTCTCACTTAATAACAGTAACAAATACACAGATGGACATTTAAACAGTCATTGCTTGCTCACTTCATCTTGTTTCTAACCCATAACACAACCCAGAACCAGCATTCATCAAAAAATTAAAAAGATATCATTTGTATTGCACTAAACTTTGCACCCCTGACTTCCCATTCCTACCTAAGTGGCTATCCGTAGGGTCAGCATAGTGTCTGGTAGGTTCTCATGAAGAAGGACCTGTTAGGGGCTCAGTGGCAACCTCCGAACGACCATCTGTCCAGTTTCAACATTGTGTCTGCAGGTGTCAAGATCTTTATTTATGTGATATGGGTACCATAGCACAGGAAGCCTGAAATATACTCAAAGTTGAGGTTAAATTACTGCTCTCAATGTTCATCAGGGTTAATAAGTATTCTATATGGCAAACGCAGAAAAGTTTCTCCCTGTGGAGCAGGCTATTGATTCTGATCAGGATTTAAGTCGGAGACAAGTCCTCCATCCATCTGAGGACATATGCCTCTTTTAATGCTTTTTGTTTTTGCTATCTTTCAAGCGAATCACAGATTCTCTTAAGTGAGCTGAAAAGTGTGATTTGCCTTCTTTTTCACCTTCAATTTCAGTGGGAAAGCAGCTTGTATTTCAGTTTATATTCTCAAGCCGTCTTTTTGAAGCTTGCTTGGACTTCCTTTGGTGTAAGACTGTTGTGTGTAATCAGGGTATATTGGAAATGACAAGCAGGCATATTGTGCTGATGTGGGAAATCTAGCCCACTGAAGGATAGCATCCACGTCTCTATAATTCAGGAAATTGCCTATGATTGCCATGGGAGGTGCACCTGGTTTCTGATTAGAGCCAGGCAGTTTCGAAAGTCCCCTAGGTTTCAGAGTGTCTTGGATGCATTTTTCCAAAAAGATATCCACAGACAGACCCTCAGCTATTTCCTGTAATTCCAAAAACAGGAAGACCTCCTATCTATGCCTTAAGCCTTCGTTTCTGGCATAATTCAAGAATAGAAGTCTACATCTCAGATACATTGTTTGTGATGGTTTCCACAACTTTCTCATTCGTCTGTGTTCTGTCCGCTGCCTTTCTAAGATCTTCCCTTATGAGGGTTATTTCGATTGAGAAGGTGACCTTTTTTATTCTCTAGCTTTGAGTGGTCTAAAACCTTTCTGAATTTTAGGATCCATATTATGTTTAGGTCGAGCATTTGAGACCTCTTGTATATACTTTAGTATATACTTATTATATACTTATGTGTATGTACTTTGTGGGCTCTGGAGATCAGCCCTAGGACTTGTCTGCTTCCGCTTAGGGACTTTTTTTTTTTCAGTTCAACTGCCTCTTTTTAACTGTCTTGATAGAAAACGACCAGCAGAGGTCAGTAAAATACCAGAATTGCTTTCTGCTGAGGGACTTTAAAAAAAAAAAAAAAAAAAGAAAATTCTTGCAACTGCCTCTTTTTAACTTTCTTGATAGAAAACGACCCTCAGAGGTCAGTAAAATACCAGAATCACTTTAGCATTCTCTAGATTCCAGTCCATAGAAATTGTCTTCTATGAGCAGCCATAGACAATAATATTTTTTTCAAATCTTGTATTTTCAGTGATATGACCACCGAAGGCCCTGATTTTATATTAAAAACAGAGCTTTGGACTATACAATTTCCTGCTGAAAGGCAATATTTCTCTCCATGTGTTCCCATACCTGGCGTGGCACGCAGTTTGGTGCTTACTTTTCCTCCATGTTAAAGAACAGTAGATGTTTCAGCACCCAGGCTAATGTGCTGCATAGATAAATACATATAAGGTCCCAAAAGCGAGACCGATTGCATTGCAAATGCTTGTTTTGTTTAGCAAGGGAAATACTGTGATGTCCTCGAGCACTGCGGTTAGTAAGATTCAAAGCGGGTAATAGACAAATATTGCACAAGCTTACCTACACAAAAGGAGGAGGGAGAAATATTCAAGAGAAACAGTAGAAGTGGTGGTAGATTTAGGTGCCTAATGCAGAGAATTCAAAGAAGATCTTGGAGACAGGCTGTAGGTGGCCTCCAAACAATTGAAGAGCGATGAAAGTGTGTTTACCTGCTTTGTTGATAGTGCTGCTCCAGAAAGCCTTTTGGCTAAATTAACACCCTTATACTGCAATACAGCTTATATTCGGGCAACTTTATTTTTGCCATTTCCTTTTCAATCTCAAATAGTTTCTTAGCTTTAAATATTAAATTAAATCCACTTTTGTTATGACAGTATGTTTGCATGTTTTCTGCCCTGGCTTTGTTCTCCCATCTGTCCCATTAGAGGTTCTTGTACTGGGAATGCCACCTTATGTGGTTTAGTGACGGATAAACTAGGAACAAATGCTTACCGTCCAATTGTCTAAATGCTCTTTAGCATTATTCGTTTACAGCTCAGCTCTGCATGCCAGTAATATCAAGGAGTCGTGTCCTGCCTAATACTGCTGTTACAAGGATAGATCACATTTCATACTTTATTCATCGGCAAACTTTTTTTTCCTTTTGTGTTTTGATTCTAGTTGTAAGTTCAAAAGATTGTTGTGACTTACCAACCATCTGGGTATGACATAATAGTCTCAGGCCACAACAAAATTATTTGCTCAGTATGAGGCTGTGATTGTATCACAAATCTAATTTGAGTGACAAGCCATCTCTTATCCATTTCTTTAGTATAAGGACTTCATTGCCTGGTAGATTGTACTATGTGGTGTTATATGTGTTGTGATACAGTTCAATAAAATGTATGGAATTTTTCGAAAATTGAAGAAAGCATAATAAAGAAATAGAACATCCACAAATCCAAATTGATTAAATGCCTTATTGAAGAAGGATAATGATGAAGAACATGCCAAAGAACATTGCCAGTTTCAAATTTAAAAATGGAAACAAAACAGTGTAATACTGAATTTATGTATGTGTCATTTGTATAGCTTGAAGCTAGCCGAAAGGCACCAGAGGCGGGAGCCTGTTAGGGGCAGGGTGCTGATCGTGAAGGCTTTATAAATGATACAGCTGGCTATGAAAGTAGCAGGGACCACCTGAGGCAGTCAGTGGAGGTCCATCCGGAAGGTGGGATAATGTGGTATTATTTCTTCAGGTCATGGATGAAATAATCTGTGTTGCGTAAGATGTCCCATAGAGGACATGGAGCAGGGCATTGCCACCATGCAGTTTCATGAGTGTGAGGGCTTGAATACAGTTCTGAAATTGCTTTCTAGGAGGAACGGTTTCACTTTTTTTTTTTTAATAGCGAGAGCTGGAATCAAGAAATCTTTGTTTCCTTGGGAATGTGTTCTGAGTGCGTGGTTTGTGTGGAGGGTGAATCCAAGAGACTAGGCATTGGGTAAAAGTTAGGGTTCAAAGCAGTCAAGGTTCATGCAGTCATGCCAGGTGTTAAGGTGGAAACTGGGACATGGTATGGGTTAGGATTAGAGTCAAAGTGGACAGTAGGGTTAGAGTAAGGGTTAAAATTAGAATAAAGCTTGAAGGTAAGGTTTCACATTAGGGTTAGCAATAAGGTTAGGGCTACAGATAGTGAAATCGGATTAGGGTAAGGGATAGATGTAGGGCAGGGGTCTCCAACCTTTTCTGTGATAAGAGCTACTTAGATTCAGTGAAAATCATCTCGAGCTACTGATATTGATGTTATAGTGACCACCCCATCCAAGATTATCAGCAGTGATCACATTGGTGCATTAGGCAAGGTCGCAAGCAGTTAGGTAAAAAAAAATATTGATTTGGAATACCTCTACATGGGTAATATATAAAAACATAGCTGCAATCCCCTTGGCATCAAGGTCATAATATAATCAATCTCTCCAACTCAAATAGCTTTAAATACATTTTGAAAAGTCAACTATTTTTCTCTAAACATCAGTTTATGAATTCTGAAAATACACACATTTTGTCACATATAAATGCTATTTAATTTTGGTATGTATATAATAATTAAACCAAGCAAAAGCTTGTATATTTGTAGGCTGGACTGCATACAGGAGAGCTACTCCGAGCTAGCTGAGACTCCTGATGTAGAGAATGAAATGTCACATGAAGAGGGACCCATTGCCACTGGTTGTTACTCCTGTGCATACGTTTATAACTTGTATTCTGACATTTTGTATTGTCTCCTGTGAGTAGCTTTGAGAGTATACGGAGTGAAAACAAAGATCATGTATGGGTTTTGAACTTGTGTATGCTTTCTGCTGATAAGATGTAACTGCAGTCAGACTAATATTCCCTTTTTCTGTTTTTTTGTAGCAAACAGAGCCGTCTGGGAGGAGATGGTGAATGCATGCTGGTGCGGCCTGCTTGCTGCTCTTTCATTGCTCCTTGATGCGAGGTATTCAATAAGTTATATAAGATTTATAGAGAGATTTACATTTTGCTGCTAATATTTATACAGAGTTGCTCGTTTCATTTTTCATAGTGCTAACTATTCGTGGCCCTTGAATATGATAATGCTATTTTATAAGATTATCTAAGATAAAGCGCCTACGCAGGATCAGGTGCAGTGTTATCCTCAAAAGGTAATGAGCATCTAACAAGATAGAGATTTTTAACAAATCAAGTAGCATAGTAAAGAAAATAAGCTTGATCAAGTCAAGGGTGAATTAGAAACCATGAAGATTTATTAAAGAGTTTTAAAATGAATACATCAATAAAATAAATTTGAGAGTATAACTCTGCTCCCCAAATATGAAAGAGAAAGTTCCCAAGAGACAGGCAGAGCAAGTCGGCAAAGCAACTCTGGCTCTCCTCTGAAATGAGCCCTCTTTATAACAAGAATACACAATGAAAATCATACAGTCAGTATGCAGTGAGCAAAATGTTACTTAGGCTCAGCAAATCACAATGCAAAAAAAAAACGCAACAATGCTTAACAGCATCAACTAAATTAACAATAATTAGTCTCCTACTGACATAATGCCATCCGATGTGACATTGCAAATCTATTTACACATAATACAATGACAGATGTATGAAAATAATAGACTGCCTGAGCTTCAGACAGGAAATACCTTGAACAGTTACATTAGAGAGGAGAGCTTCCTCCAGAGCTTACCAAAAACAAGATATCCTTGCAAAGCATTTTATTTGTGCACAATTTGATATGTGTATGGCGATAGAAGAAATGATCCCACACAACCTCGTTCAGAATTTCAAAATGGAGTTGAGGCCTAGATTGGGCCTAGTGTGGCCAACTTATGGAGCACAATTCTATAGAGTACAAAAATGTTCAGAACCCCAAACAAATATTTATTAATTAGACATATCTCCCTCAGAGGACTGAACCCTCACTTGGAAAAAGAGCTGGATCAGGGCATTCAGTTGGGCAAGAGAAATTCAGCACTTGATTTCAGCCACACATCTTGCTTACTAGAGAGATTATTCTGCAAAGCATGTGAGAATCATACTAGAAGTCGGGGAAAATCAATCAGTTTTGACCCAAAAATCATTTCACAAAAGTTACAAAATTGTTGAGAGAAGATGGTGGTCAATGGAGGGAAAAAACACTAAAGTGTATGAAAGTGAAATTTGTAATAATGACTAGACACCCATACGTGATTTCCCTAAGCACAGCTTTCAAGCAGGAGTAAACAGATGGAGGGATTCTCTCGAAGAAATGTGTGATCAACCAAGGAATGCAAGATTACAACTATGTTCTTACCTCAGAAGGAATTTCCTGGTATATATGTTTTTGGTCAAATCCTTGAGATGTGAAATTTATCATTGAATCAGTCATGAGCGCTATGAGTGAATCTCGCTCTTTTTTAGGAGACACTACATATTGTGGAATGTTATAGAAGATGATAGCCTTTTTTGTGGATTGTGGAATATAAACACAATCATGTTGCATTTGTGGAAAAACAAGTTTAGTAAAGTGTGAACATGGACATCATTTAAATTTTAGGTAGGTAAGAAAGGTGAAAATGGGAATTTAGAATCTTAATAGACAGAAGGATTGCCAGAAATTTGAGTGTTATGTAGAGAGAGAGTTATTTTCTTTTGGTGTTGTGTATTTGTAAAGCACACTATCACTTGCGAGGGTATCCTGGCGCTGACCAGGTATGTGTGTCTAGCCCTGCCTATGGTGGTGGGTTAATTGAAAAGCCAGATCTTCAGCTTCTTGCAAAATTCAAGAAGAGAGGAGGAGTCTCTGATGTGCAGTGGAAGGCCGTTTCACAGTTTAGGAGTGATATAAGAAAACGCTTGTCCTCGTAATCTGTTATGCGTGGGGTGAGTGCGAGTAGGAGTCCTGTGGAGCGGAGGTTTCTGGGTGGTTGGTTGAAGGAGATACAACTGTTCGAGTAGGTGAGGCCTAAGTTGTTTAGTGCGTTGAATATTTGTGTGAGGTGTTTGAAGTGAGCGCATTTGTGTATCGGGAGCCAGCTAAGCTCACTGAGGTTTGTTATGATGTGAGTTCTTATGGGAAGTTGAGGATGAGTCTGGCTGCCAGTTCTGTATGGTATGTAGTCTTCTAGTGAGTTGCTTGTAGATCCCAGCGTAGAGGGTGTTCCAGTGCTCCAACATCGCTGGTTACTAGGGTGTACATGACAGGATGTGGAAGCAGGATGCAGTGACAGTATTGACTTATGCAGTCACATCCAGTTTGCTGTTGATGATTATTCCGAGGTTCTGGCATGGGCACTGAGTGTGCGGCTACGTTCGTGCTGAAGATCACCTCTTTTGTCTTGTTGATGTTGAGCCTGAGCCAATTGGCTTTTATCCAGTTGGTGTCATGCAGGCAGTGAACTTCTTTCTTCTGAGAGGGAGAGTATGAGTTGCATGTTGTGTGCGTAGGAGAGGATGTTGATGTCGTGTACGCAGGTGCATTGGCCAGAGGGATCATGTATGCTTTGAAGAGGGTGGGGCTCAGCTATGAACCTTGAGGCCCTCCACAAATGAGTTTGCAGACTTCTGAGGAGTAAGGTGCCAGGCTGACAGCTTGTGTTCTATCCGTTAAGAAGGAGCAGAATCAGCGGAGAGCGGGTACTTGGATACCAATCTTGTGCAGCCGTCTGATGAGGCTAGGTCTGTGTTGCTCTTAACAAAGAAAACATAATACACCTTTCCTTACTACATAAATATGATAACTTGATGAATAGCAGTACACTAGTGTCCCATAGTTCAGAGGAATTTTGTGGTGACACAACCTGCGATTCACAGGAATAGAGGACTGACCATAAAACACCTTTTTACAATGTACCAAAGCCCTTTTGCAAGTCTGAATGCAAAAGGCCTTTTGCGACCCTCTCAGAATTGCAAATAGGAGGGGGCATGAAAAGGGGTGTTCCCCTCCTACGTTGTGAATCACAAAGGGATGTGTCAATGGGCAACTGAAGTCTCAAACCAACAATCTGTTACTTACCCCAGAGTTAGGGTGGTAACTGATTTGCAAAGAGTACAGCTTTTCCTTTGGAAATTGTAATAGCTGGTTCAACAATTCAGGATCCTTCCTCCACGCACTCCTACCTATTAAATAACTGTAAGATAAAGCATTGCCTATATATCCGCAGGCATATACAATCAATTTAGCTGGTCTCACCTTCTGATATGATAGACAAGTAAGACATACTAGTGGGTTGCTGGCAACAAAAGCACTAAGGGTCTGAAGCTGGGTAGAACTAAAATAAGAGTTGTGAGGAACAAGCCCAGAAAATAGGAAAATAATACCTTCAAAATAGGAGATATTAGTAGCCATGAAATAAAAAAGGTTCACCTGGGAAAATCAAAGACTATTGCCCATTTTCTAGGAAAAATAGTTTGTCTGAAGAAGAGAGGATTAGGAGAAGACTTTGGCTCAGGATGAGTTGTACTAAGTTCTTTCATCCTTTTAAGCCACCTTAATGAAGTTGGTGGAACCTCTGAGAGCCTGAAATAGAAATGTGAATTATTAACTACATTTTATGTTATACTAGTACAGGCATATATTCTTCTAGCGTGAACAATTCTGTGAATAAAAGGCACTGGATTCATTTGTAGAAGGGGCCACAGACAACAGGGTCAGTGCTGTTGTGAACTGTGGTTTTCAGTTTTGCTGACATCCAGCCTTTTCTGATTCCCATCTTATTGCATGCTGTGTTGCCAGAAATTCAGAATGATTGCTAGACTAAAATCTTTCCCACCTCCACCAGTTTCCCCAGCTATCTGTAACACCCTTGCTCTTCCTTTCCCTAATGATTATTTTACAGTAATCACCCATAATCGTCTTTTTAGTATCTGTGTAAAGATTCTTTAAATATGTATTTAACTAAACAATTAAGCCTTGTTTGTGGGCCCAATTTTATGCACAGTCAAGAGGTGACATAATGTGTTTAAGGAGCTGAGTTTCTGTTTGCCACGTAAAATGTGCCAGCATTTTACACTATTTGAACCATTACAGCACAGATGAAACAGCAACAGAAAATATTCTGAAATCGGAAATGACAATGGCGTCCCTTTGTGGAAGACTTGGACTGGTGACCCCAAGAGATGCCTTCATAACTGCCATTTGCAAAGGGTCTTTGCCACCACACTACACTCTGACGGTCCTGAACAGCTCATCAGTGACTCTCAGCAATAAATGTAAGAATTTTGAAGCAAGGGAAGTTCTTCAATATTTGTATGTTTGTTATTGTTATATCATGCATGTTTATTAAGTGATTGTGTTGTGAAATACATATGTTAATTTCAAATCTGAATGTGCAGCATAATGCAATATTTGATGCAGTATTCGATGCATACTGGCAACTTGAAGGCTGTTCGCTTGAAATGTTCTGCTGCTCTAGTCACAGGCAATGTCAGAAGTACCTGTACCTCCTCTGTGTGACTCAAACTGTGGTATGTTTTGGTCTTTAGTTTCTCATTTCTGCCCCCTTAAATGCAGAAATGTAACATTTGTACCAGTTTTTTTTTATTTTTAGCAAATACAGTAGCATTCTACTTTTTCTACTTTTTGAGTTCTGGTCATAGCCTCTCAGGTCTTCGTATTTCAGAAACAACATATTGGAATAGCATTTTACTGATTTATGTGCCCACTGCATTTTGGGATTGAGGCCATAGCTTGGCAGTGCCTGGCGCAGAATCTGTAACACCTTCACTTCTAAGGCTAGCATGAACCAGGAAAGAAAGAATTTGCAGCTCTAAAAGTATCCATATGCTGGCACAAAAAGAGATTAGCATAAATCTATTCCTTGGATACCTATGTGCATTTGCTCATTCCTTCTGACCATTCTTCCAGTTTTTGGACTAGATCCTCTCCTTCCCTGCCCCCCACCCAAGAAAAGAGATCTTTATTATTAGTCACAAAGATTCAATCTGCCAGTGTCTAGGGGTGAATGATGTAGCCTAGTTACTTTGGAGGCAGATCCTTTAATTGATTCTTTCCTCAAGCCCACCTGCATGCAGTACTGCTTAGATATTCATAAGGTATGGAATATGCAGGTAGAAATATCCATCAGAAGAAAAAGATATTTTTCTTCTGTATATGCCTTTCTGGTTGATACTGTATCTATCTGCAGATTTCTCACCGACTCAAGCACCTCCCCACTCTGAGGAGTGACTACTCTGCTGATAATATGGCACCAAGTTGGTTGTATGCGCTGCATTCCTTTATATCCATCGGGCTCGGCTCCACTTTGAAAAGTGTGTGAGGGGGAAAAAGGAAGAGAATTGGCATACAAGCACCAGATCGCACTATACATGGCTCCATGATGAGACACCCAGGGAGGTTTCAGAGGTGACTTGTATCCATGGCGCCACCTGTGTTGTGGGAAAGCTGTTGCTTATTCTGAAGTCCTGCTGCACAGACTCCGGCTAGCCCTGAAGTTCTTCCTGCATGCCTTTGCCAACTTTGTACCTTTTTGTGTCACATTAGAGCTTATTCAGCTTTTAGCCTCTACTGCATGGAACCACCCATCACCCTTACCCAAGCTGCAGCAGCTCAGTTACCTGTAAGTGGAGTGCGGATGCCAGCCAGACCCTGATCACCATATCGCGCTGACCGGTTGCAGAGGGTCAACTGACCTCCAGCTTAATTTGACCCAGTGTTGGACCGGTCATGCTCCGTAAAGGAAAATTAACAACCCGAGATTCCACAATAACATCTAGCACTGTTGCATTTGAAGCAAAGACAGAAATTCATGGGAAAACTCCGAAACCTGGACCAATAAATCCATCTTCCTGCCAAGAAGATTCATCATCCCAGAGCTGAAAGACAAATTCTTAAGCAGTTAATAGTAGCTCATTAAATGCTAATCATCTACCCTTTCTTCCTGATGTAATTATGAGACTTTAGAAACCTATACCAGCAGTGACAGACAAAAAGACAGCAGATCTAATTAAAGACTATCACAATATAGTTCTGTCTAATGTCCATGGGAAAAATAATGCAGAAGCCTTACGGAACAAAATATTGAGCTGGATAGGAGAGAAAGCAATTCCAGCATTAATACAGAGGCGCGATCTAAAAAAGTCTTGAAAGGATTTTTGTTCCAGAATGCAACCACCACACACGTGCATAATTATTGTAAGTGGAACAAGTAACTTCTGCAGAGTTTTTGAGTTTGATGACTCACCAGTGACCATTTAAATTTATTTCCAGCTATTACTGTGGACTTTATGCTGGAGCATCCATCCTTCTAATCCTGTTATAGCACACTGTATATATTTTTAATGCATTCTAAATTACACTTTAATCTTTGTTTTCTTTTATAGATGCAATCAGGGTTAAACTATCAAAGTGTGCTTCATAAAACAAAACAACGTCCTGTAAAAGCATGGTGGAATAAGGAAGTAGCTGATTTCTTAAAGTAGTGTGTCCTAGTTTCAGCTTTTCAGAAATTGTTTGTCTGGCTCCATTTCACTACATTTCTTACACAGCTTTCTACGTAGTTGAGAGCAGCAAAGTTAGGCTAATGCTGCAAGGTTATGTATTTAGGTCTCGCCTAGGCAGCACTTCCGCTGTCTCTTCAAGAGATGCTGTATTCAGTATAAGGGCATTCAACATGCCCTGCTCTTCAGGTTGGTTAGTTGGCCTGCCTTTCTAAATTCCTTTACTCTGGTTGGTCAATACTGTCCATCTGTCCCACCTTTGTGTGCTTGGTTCCCTCCCAGCGGACATCATCAATTGTTTTTTTTGGTTGGCCATCTCTGGCCAGCTGTTGCCTCCTCGCTCGCACCCGTCCCTCCCTCGTTTGTTTGTGCTCCTACAACATGCCTGCAGCTCTCAACACAGCCCGTCTGCCAGCAGCGAAGAGCGTTGTGCAGGAACACATGGCGGGGGTGCTGTGCATTGAAAGACCAGATTGTGTTGCTTTGGGTTTTTTTATTTGCATTTTTTTTTTTATTACCATGGCGTCCGCTTCATTGGCCGCCATGTGCATAACTTTTATGTGCCGTGCCGTGCTTTGTTTCAGCGAGGCGCCCGCTTTCATCTTTACAACACCTGCGCCGTGCTTTATATTTCAGCACGGCGCCCGCTTTTCTGTTGACAAAGCCAATAGTTGAAAATCTCGCAAATGTGAGACCTATTGCATTGCAAATGCTTGTTTCTCATGCAGGCATTACCTTAAAAGTAACAACACTCGTAATTTGATAAATCTAGGCTGCAATGTGCTTCTCTTAATTTGAATGCATGAATACATTAGCGTTTATTGTGTTTAAGGTTTACATATTAAAAAGTGTTCAATGATTTTGCTCATCATGGGACAGTTATGTTGTTTATGACTTCAATGAAGATTCCTATAATGCAGAATTAGGATTATAAGTAACCTACTCCCTTTAATGGCTCTTTCTTCCCTTGAGAAGAGTAGAAAATGTTCTACTACTGGAACAGGACAAGAGCTATATTGGGGCTTTTTCTTTGAGCAGTATCTGCAGTTTGAGGGTCTGGTAATCTGATCAGGTGAAATAAAAATATGCAGCACTTCCAGAGCTTCATTCCATCTTCCTGATGCTTTTAAAATCTAAGTCTAGGATAGCTATTTTGTTTCCCCCAAAAATGCACAGATTATTGGTTCTTCAGACAAGGAGATGAAATTAATGAATGGGTGATATAAACATTATTTTTCTTATATTCTCTCGCTTTCTGATCCACCAGCACCGTTTCAAATTTTATCTGTTATATGCATGCCTTTTGCAATCTGGTAAGCAGTATTTTCAGGTTCATATCGGGGTTAAATATGCAACTTTTTCTAAACTGGTCCAAAATCAAGGTAGGGTACAAGACACGTTATTCACAATGGACTTAAAACAGCTGACTTGGTTGCCAAATGCCTGAATTCTGGGATTGCACTCAAGAAAAGAGGCTCTTTCATCCTGTATTGTTGAAATGCAGTACATAAAGTATAGCCACAGGTTGATCTCGCTGGTGTGCCACATTCCCCATCTGTTTCTTCACTGCCAAACAGTTCAGATGAATGACTAGCAGTTTGCTCTGTGACAGGGCGACCATCATTCCTAAGTGTGTAAACTCTTATGTGAGCAGCAGTTATCAAATGCTTCTCCTAGGTTTCTGCCTCTTTCATTTTAAGCGTTTGTCTCATGTCATATGAATACCTTTCTACAGAAAACTATACTCCTTGATCTGTGTTGATTCACTTTTTTGTTTTGTTTTTGGGGAGTTTTATATAGCACGACTAGACCCAAAGGTATCAGAGCGTTACAGACGGACACATTCATTTTTGTTAGGCACGGGGAGATTAAGTGATTTGCCCAGAATCATAGGATGTTAATCGTCCCTTCCGAGACTCGAACCCGGTTCCCCAGCTTCGAGGTCGACCGCCCTTAGCCGTTAGGCCACATCCTCTTCTTTGTTAATTTGAATTGTTCTGTCATATTTTCTCTACTTTTCCTTCCCATATATGATTAGATTCTTGATCTTCTTCGTGGTCTTGTGGTGTAAACTATGTACCATCCTTGGTTGCTCCTTTCTGGACTATTTTCAATCTGACTTTATATTTCTGGTATGTGGCTTTCATAATTAAACACCATGTTCCAAATAAGATGTCACTATTGGTTTGAGGAGCAATAACACGATCTCTCCGTGGTGGGAATGACTGCAGATGCTCTGAAAGAGACAGCCAGTGTACATGTTGAAGTTTAAAGTAGCGTGTTTTATTTATGAATAAGGAACCCATGAGTTTCTTATTCATCTTATGGTCACAGCACCCATGGTCTGATTTCATATATTACTAAAAGAGCTTTCTGTTCTGTATTCTCATTACTCATTGGAATCTCAGGATAGTGAGGGACAGCTATTTTCCACCATTTAACCACCCGAAGAAGAATGAAACTGGGGAAGTGCCACCTCCACAGAGGATTTGCAGGCATATCGAGTACAATGCTTCATCTTATAATCTCACTGCTCAAGGAAATCACACAGATATAGCTGAAGAATGCCCTTAATAGTGTCCAGTTACTGAAGCAAATGACAGGGATATGAAGGGTAGAGTTAGGTAAAACAATCTCCTCAATATCAAAGAATAACCCCTTGCTGCAGACACTCACTCAAGAGATTCACAGGAGCGAAAAGTAAAAAAAAAAAAAACTCTCGGTATTAACAACTCAAGGGATTCCTAGAGGTATTAAGGCAATACGTCCTACAGGTGCCTCAGGACAAGTTACACAGCTCCCTTCTCAGGATTCCACTCTAAATTTGTTCTTTAGTAACAATAGTCTTAAGGGGCTCCTTACACAGAGCTCTCCTTTCTAATAAGCTAATAAGCCATGTTCTGAATTAGACAAAGAGGTTTGTTTGTGCATACATTTCATAAACCACTGTCTTTAATTCTCATGTTACTAGGTAAACGCTTTTACAGTTTCAAAAAGGAAAAACATCTTCAACATGGAATGAAAAACAAATGAATATGTGGTTACTTTCAGTCACATATTAACAATAAAAATAATCGTTTGAGGACATTACACCTTAATAGAAGAATGTAAAACGCTAGTCCTGTGGAGGAAGCATCCTAGACATAAAAGCTCAAAGTGCAAGGAGCTTAGAATGCATAGTTAATACAAACGTGCAATAGAGAAATGTCAACCAGGAGAGGTTACAAAAAAACAGAAACAGTCATAGGTGCAAATGAAAATATGTATTGTGCAAAAATTAACAAATTAGGAGCATTAATATGGCTAACACCAGGCAAAAGAGAGTACCGTTAATTGAAAGAATAATACGCGATGTTCAGTGAGCCATAAAGTTACGTTTTCAAAACCTACAAATCTCCTAATAGGGACTGAGATATTTTCAGGTGCAAGAAATTCTACAATGCAGAAACCAAGTAACATGCTAAAACCAAATGACATGTCACTTATGCACTGAATTGCAGCTCTGGGGCCAACCAACAAACGTTTATAAGCTGACCATATGCTTATGGTAGGTCTGTGTTTCTTGACTTTATTTTCCAAATAGCCAGGAACTCTACCAGAGAGACCTTTTAACATCAAACACAAAACATTAAGTGAGATTTGGTTTTCTGTTAACCATGTGTTTATTTTTGCATTCCTCTAGTACGTTTACAACCCTAAGATATCGGCACTCTGTATGCATAACAACAGAGGTGATGACAAGCAAGTATATAAAAGTTGAATACTCTTAAAATAGTAGAAATCTGAAGAGAAATAGTCTTGAATGAGGTGATTACTCAAAGATTTGAGGAGATTTTTGTGTATTGTAAATGATTCTATATGGAGAAACCCTACATCACTAAATTGTTGGATATCTTAAGAAGAATGCATATCCATCTGAATAAGCTTTATGGGTTGCTGACTTTCAGTTTCCCCAAGTATCTTATATTAAGGATTTCACTTTTCTTTCAGTTTTTTTCTTTCCCTCTTGAGAAGAAAATTCAGTGGATGAAATTAAGTTGTGCGGCTGGCCCTGATAATCTACCTCCAGTCACAATAAAAGTTAATATTAATTGGTGGGCAAGGCGAATTCAGAGAGGGACAGTCAGCGGTGGATCACTACTGTACCTTATGGGCTATATTGTGGTAGTCGATAGCACAATTGGAAGCATGGTGCTGCTTTGTCAACTTTCACACTGCCTTCGACAAAGTGGATTGCGAGTTGTCTGTCTGAAACTTAAATAATGGAAAATCTTGCCAGACTTTCTTTTTTTTTACGGATGCTCCATTCTTCTAATTTGAAGAAAGTTGAGATTCGTTAGACAAGCCTATTATCCACAAAACTGATGTAATAAGTGGCCTCATACAAGAATGTGTTTTGACTTTGACCCTCTTTGTATTAAATTTAGCAGATGCCAGCACTTTGAGCATACTAATTCATATTAGCCGAAGATGGGTGGAATCCACATGCTATGTCTGCTTTATGCAGATGATCATGTCATTATGAATTAGAATCCAAAAGACCTTCAAAAGAAAACTGGAGGCCCTCTTCAGATACTGTAAACCAGATTATTTCTCCATTACTGTAGAAAAAAGAAAAACTATGATTTTGGAGGGAAAAGGCATTCATAATCAGTGAGGTGCCTGGGAAAAGAGAACATTGAAGAAGTTAGATAATGCAAGTATTGGGGAACTTACAAGTAATTTAATTTGGGTTTAATAATTTGACTCATTAAAAATTAAAGGCTGTGTAGGAACTGGAGCATTAATTAAATTAATTCATTAGCAACATTAGTGACTGTTGTTCAGTGCATTAATCACAGCCTATAAGGGCAAGATACCACCTATGATACTGTATGCTTCTGAATTGTTGTATGTTGATCCCAGATATTCCTGGTTTCTGTAGAACAATATTGTTTAAAAATCAATCTTCTTTCATGAAGAAGGATTCAGTCATTATGCTGTGAAATTCAAGTTACCTCTTTGACAGACATGGCAGGAGTTTGGGTTTTAAGGTTTTTTAATAAACCAATGCTGCTGGAAAGAGGCTGCATTAAGTGAATGACCTTGGACTAATGATTTACTAAAGCATTTTAATATGACCTGAGACATTATCAAAGGGAGAAATTAAAACCTGGGCCACTTTTCCTTTGAAAATCGTTTTTAATGGGATAGCATTACAATTATCAATTAAAAATGATATTGGACTATATGTCAAATAGACAGTCAATCGCTCCAATGCTAAATGCTCTAGGGCGTTCTGTGTTTACAAAGAGTATGTTATAAGACAATTGATGTGTGAGGTGCTAAAATTCTGCTTGTGTTTAAACCCTTTGTTGACTCCAGATTTTGGGCTTCTTTTCCTGAACCCTTTTTTGTTGGCTATAGGACTCGGCACAGTTTACTCTTGCTTACCAGTGGTAAAGTGCTTGTGCTCTCCTTATTAAGCCTGGTAAAACATGCCTTAAGCGGGGTCCAGCATCTTCCCTGGGCTGGATTGTTACAAGGGTGTCTACTAGGATTATGTAAGACCATATTACAGCAAATGCAGTGTGCAACAAGCAGACTAGTCAATTTTACTGACTGACTCTATTGTAAGAGGCCAACTGTTCTTAGTATGTCCACCGTCTACCACCAATGGAAAATCATAAATGCCAAAACATCTCATGATTAAAGGGTAGTTTGTAATTACTAAGGAAGGCTGTAAGGCTACCAATGCATTCCCGGCTGCACGAAAGGTCTATTCCATTGACCAACTTCCTGACCAGAACATAATCCTTTTCTTGAGGTGCACTCCACCTTAAAATTTTACTGCAACGAAGATGGGCAACAGCACCAAATAATGAATGTTCTGATCAGTCTCCCCATCCTATATCTATCAGACTCTACATTGTATGCAATTTCCTTCTGGAAGGAGTCTCCTGCCATTTCCTCCTGCCACATCCATGAAAAGCAGCAGATCAGGGACCACACTTAGAATCCACCTGCACATGGAAACCAAAAATCTGGGTACAACTTGTAGAATGTCTTTCATATCTTTGAAGAGGATAGTGGGAGGCGGTTTGCTTTTAAAGCCCAAAGTTGAAATTGTAATCCTATGGGAAAAAAGATGCCCTAAGGAGAAGCACTCTAGTGGGGAAAATGAAAGTTGAAAAAGCAGGGACTTTAGCTGGTCAAGGATCATTCTGGGCTACAAAAGGCAATTCCTTAAAACTGTTTTGGAGATAGCATCTGTCCCCCAAAGGAAGTGTAGAAAAACTCCCATTTGTAATGCAGTTGCTGAAATATTTCAGCCTAGTCCATGGCAATTAACCTTTACCATGATGTGGTCCTGAGGTGGTAATACATTTTTCTAATTTTATTTCTATCATATTAATCTGAAAGAGACAATTAGTTATAGATTCCTTACCTTTAGAATTACCCCCAGGCGTCAGACTGGATCCGGAGAATCTTTTCGTCAGCAGTACCCCTGCGCGTTGAAAGGTGGCGTTGGTCGACTCCGCATTCGTCGTTGGCGTCGGGGTTGCCGGGATGACGTCGCGGTAGCTATTTAGAAGACGCCGCCCTCGCGCGCTGACGTCAGTTCTTTCTTTTTCCGCGCCAGCCAGCGCAGATCCGGAGAGAGCGGTACCTCCAGTCACTTTTTGACTGACTTTTTTGCGACTTTTGTCGACATCGTCTTTGAGTCTATCGACTCCTGGTGCATGTAGGGATGCCCGTTTTCAAGGCTTGCGGATCCTGCCGAAAGCTGATGTCTGTGACGGATCCGCATCGCGTTTGCCTGTGGTGCCTGGACTGCGACCATCACCCCGTCGTGCTCCGACTGCCGGACCATGAATCCAAAGTCTTTGCGGGAGCGGTCCCGAAAGTTTCTCGAGGCACGGCAGTCCACTCCGCACCGCTCAAAGTCCCGGTCGCGTGGGAGGTCGAGGGACCTGTCGCGGAGCCAGCACCACCACTCGTCCTCGAAGTCTTCGCACTCCTCAGGTAAGTCGAAGCACAAGAAGAAGTCAAAGAAGCATCGTCGCTCTTCGACTTCTCCCCGTCCGTCGGCCGACGCGACGAAGGATGCGGACGGTCAGCTCCGAGTTTCCCTCCTTTTCCGAGAGCCGGAGCGACCCCTGCCCAGCTTCGAAGCTTTTACGAAGCGATGCATGCCATCTTTGGCAGCCCGACTCCGCTGGCACGCCTTCGGGCCCCGTGGATTCGGCTGGGGGCCCTGGGCCGTCGATGCTGGCGGCTCCGGCTACGCAGGTTCCCCTTGGATCCAGGCCTGGATCGGTGCCGGTCGACCTGATAACACCTCCCCCGGCATCGATTCTACCGGCACCACATCCGCAGCAGACGTCGGTTGTGTCCCTAGCCGACGTCGACCCCGGCCTCCACCCTGACTTGGACAAGGAGCCGGACCGATGCCGGATCCGGCACTGACGGGTACTTTTGTACCCCTGTTCTACCCTGGTGCTCCTTTCAGGCCAGATTGGCAACCAGAGGAGGGTGAGGAGGACTGGGAGGGGTCTGGTGACCCTTTAACTGACCAGTTGGAAGACCCGGACTGGAGAGAGGAGTTGGGGGAAGCCAGTGGTCTGGATACCTCCCCAGACCTTGGCATGTTGTCTCCTCCTACCGTGGCTATGGAGTGGGGAGCTTCTTACGAAGTGGTGTTGCGTAGGGCGGCCGAGGCTCTCAAGCTCGAGCTACCTACGGTGGCAGTCAGGACTAACCTCCTGACAGAGGTGCTTCTACCGGCAGCGAGCTCTTTGGAGCCCCTGCTGCCGTTCAATGAGGCTCTCACTGACATCCTTTTGGGCACCTGGTCCAGGCCCAATACAGGGGCTCCTGTGGATAGGATGATTGCCCGACGCCACCGCCCGGCTCCGGGCGACCCCACTTTCCTCTCCCAACACCCCACCTCTGAGAGCTTGGTGGTCCAAGCCTCGACGTCCAAAGGCGCGTTCTCTACCGCACCACCTGATAGGGAATCTAAAAAGCTGGACCATCTTGGGAAGAAGATGTTTTCTTCCTCCAGCTTGGGACTGCGGTCGGTAAACACCGCATGTCTGTTGGGCCATTAAACCCACTCCGTGTGGGATACGGTGGCGCAGGTGCTGCCCCAGTGCCCGGAGGAGGCCCAGGCCGTGCTCTCCCGTGCTGTCCAAGTTTACCATTCGTTGTGGACTGGGCACCGCCGACTCGCTAGGCAGGACGATTTCAACGTCGGCAGCCCTTCGACGCTACGCCTGGCTGAGGTCAACTGGTTTTTCCGGGGATGTCCAGGCTACCCTGATGGACATGCCCTTTGATGGCCGTCGCCTGTTCGGCGACAAAGCAGATAGCGCGCTAGAGTGCTTCAAGGACTCTCGGGCTACGGCCAAGTCCTTGGGTCTTTCCACCACCCGCCCTGCGCAGTCCGCTTTTCGCCCCTTTCGTGGCTACGGAAGGGGTGCCCCGCCACGTTCCACCCAGTGCCACAGGCCGGGTCAAGCTACTCATCCCCTGCGCGGCTGGGGACGTGGGACTCACCGTCGTAGGTCAGGGGGCCAGCGAGCGGGCCAGTCCACCAACGCCCCCTCTGCAGCAGCCTCCAAACCCTCCTAGTCTGACCTTTCAGGGCCACCAATCGCCAGTGGGCGGCAGGATTTGCCATCACCTCCCCCACTGGTGCACCATCACGTCGGACAGGTGGGTTTTGCAGATAGTCTGAAGGGGCTACTCCCTCCCCTTCGAGACTACCCCCGCAGCCATGCCACCTCAGCACCATTGCATGTCGGAGGATCATCTGGCCCTTCTCCAACAGGAAGTTACAACTTTCTTGGCCTAGGGAGCTTTTGAGCGATTTCCTGCTCCAGAAGTAGGTCGTGGTTGCTATTCCCACTACTTTCTGGTGCCCAAGAAGGACAAAGGCCTGCGTCCTATCTTGGAGCTCAGGAACGTCAACCGCTTCCTATGGAAGGAGAAGTTCAAAATGTTGACGCTAGCTCAGGTCCTTCTGCCCTCGACCCTGGAGACTGGATGGTAGTGTTGGACTTGCAGGACGCTTACTTTCCCATCCCCGTCCTGCCGGCCCACCGGCATTACCTGCGGTTCAGGGTAGGCCACGAGCACTTTCAGTTTACCGGGCTCCCCTTTGGCCTTGCCAGCGCCCCTCGGGTGTTCACGAAAGTGATGGCGGTGGTCGCAGCTCATCTGCGCAGATCAGGGGTTCCAGTCTTCCCCTATCTCGATGACTGGCTGTTGAAGGCGGTCTCGCCCCAGGCAGTCGTCTCCCACCTCCAGACTACGGCGGACCTCCTGCATTCGCTGGGGTTCACTATCAGTATGCCGAAGTCACACCTGACTCCCTCTCAGAAGCTCCTTTTCATCGGAGCGGTTCTGGACACGACGCAGTTTCGGGCTTATCCTCCCGAGCAGCCAGTCCAGGATATTCGGGCTATGATTCCGATCTTTCAGCCTCTATCCCGGGTTTCGGTCAGAATGACCCTGAGGCTGCTAGGCCTCCTGCATCCTGCTGGTAGATCATGCCAGGTGGCATATGCGGGCTCTGCAGTGGGACCTGAAGTTCCAGTGGGCACAACATCAGGGGAATCTGTACGATTGCGTTCATATCTCAGATGGCACTGCACAACAATTGCAGTGGTGGCTAACGAACCAGGATTGGGTCAGCGGCAGATCCCTCTCCCTTGTGGTGACGGATGCATCACTTCTGGGGTGGGGCAGCCACATGGGAGAGGCAGAGATCAGAGGCCTCTGGTCTCTGGCGGAGTCCGGGCTCCACATCAACCTTCTGGAGCTCCGGGCGATCCGTCTTGCACTAAAAGCATTCCTTCCCTCTGTCCGGGGAAGAGTAGTGCAGGTGTTCACGGACAACACCACCGCCATGTGGTACTGCAACAAACAAGGCGGGGTGGGGTCGTGGACCCTATGTCAAGAGGCTCTCCGTCTCTGGACATGGCTGGAACATCAGGGCATATCCTTGATGGTTCAACACCTGGCAGGTTCACTGAACGCCAGGGTGGATGAACTCAGCCGCAGGTGCATGAAGGATCATGAATGGTGTCTTCACTTGGACGTGATTCAAGGTCTCTTTCAGCAGGGGGGATAGCCTTGGTTAGATCTATTCGCCACCGAAGAGAACGCGCAATGTCAGCAATTCTGCGTGTTGGAATGTCCAAGGCGGCACTCGCTGGGCAATGCTGTTCATCACGAGTGGAGTTGTGGTCTTCTATATGCCTTTCCGCCTATACCACTAATGCCCAGAGTGCTGAAGAAGATCAAGCGCGACTGGGCCCAAGTCATTCTTGTGGCTCCGGATTGGGCACGAAGAATCTGGTATCCCGAGCTGTTACAATTGGCCATCGATCCTCCAATCAGACTGCCTCTTCGGGAGGGTCTTCTGTCGCAGCAACAGGGGACGGTCCTCCACCTGAACCTGTCCAGCCTCCACCTCCTTGTGTGGAGATTGAGCGGCGACAGTTGACAGCCTTCGACCTTCCTCCCGAAGTCAGATGGAACAAATTTGTGGCATGGTGCGCAGCAAAGGCTGTGGATCCCCTTTCTGCTCCTCTTTCTGAGGTTCTCTTGTTCCTCCTTTCTTTGGCCCAGCAGGGCTCTACTCTGGGCACTCTTAAGGGCTATCTCTCAGCCATTTCAGCCTTTCTTAGGCTTCCTGATCAGCCTTCTAATTTCAAGTCCCCTGTTGTAAATCGCTTTCTTAAGGGCATTACTCGTCTTTTTCCTCCTGTTCCCTTCGTAATGCCTCAGTGGGACTTGAACTTGGTTCTTACGTATCTTATGTGCGCTCCCTTTGAGCCGCTTCATAACTGTCCTCTCAGATTTCTCCCTTTAAAGACTGCTTTTCGGGTTGCCATCACTTCTGCTCGCAGGGTGAGTGAGCTCCAGGCTCTTTCTTCGAAACCTCCCTTTCTGGCGGTTCATCCGGACAAGGTTGTCCTTCGAACTCGACCCTCTTCCTTTTCTTCCTAAAGTGGTTACTTCTTTCCACATTGGTCAAACCATCACTTTGCCCACCTTCTTTCCGCATCCTTCTAAGGAGGAAGAGAGGCTCCACCTTCTGGATCCAAAACGTGCGCTTCCATTTTATTTGGATCGCACCAAGCAATTCCGGGTGGATGACCAGCTCTTTGTTGGCTACGTGGGCGCCAAAAAAGGTCTACCTTGCACAAACGGACCATCTCCAGGTGGGTCGTTTTCTGCATTAAAGCTTGCTACTCTTTGGCAAAGAAGAAGCCTCCAGTGGGGTTGCGCGCCCATTCCACCAGGGCAACAGCAGCTGCCACTGCTTTGGGACAGGGAGTTCCCCTCAATGACATCGGTCAGGCAGCTACGTGGGCATCTCTGCACACATTCACAAAACACTACTGCCTGGACAGCCAAGTCCGGAGAGACGGCTTCTTTTGCCGTTCTGTTCTCTAGGACTTTTCGGGTGTGAACTTGGTTCGCAGACCCACCTCCGGGGTTGGTATTGCTGGGGTATCTAGTCTAAAGGTAAGGAATCTTTAACTAATTGTCT
The DNA here is from genome assembly GCA_963921515.1 of Calotriton arnoldi. Lineage (NCBI taxonomy): Eukaryota > Metazoa > Chordata > Amphibia > Caudata > Salamandridae > Calotriton > Calotriton arnoldi. Next base: position 1,715,181 of record CAWUFW010000737.1, read on the forward strand.
CTTTCAGATTAACAAGTTACTTACCTTCGGTAACAATATATCTGTAAGAGAGATAATTAGTTATAGATTCCTTACCGCCCACCCATCCTGCCCGTTCTGCGAACTGACTTCTAGGGTCAGGGAATCCTTTTCAGGGCCCTAGTTATGTGCATCAGTGGTCAATGTCTTGCATGGCTCTGCGCTTCTGGTGTGGAATGTCATGTAAAAGAACTGACGTCAGCGCGTGAGGGCGGCGTCTAAGTAGATACCGCAACGTCATCCCGGCGACCAAGACGCCAACGACGAACGCGGAGTCGACCGGCACCACCTTTCGACGCGCAGGGGTACTGCTGACGAAATAATTCTCTGGATCCAGTCTGATGCCTGGGGGTAATTCTAAAGGTAAGGAATCTATAACTAACCTATGTCTCTTACAGATATATCGTTACCGAGGGTAAGTAACTTGTTTTTTAAGGTTCCAGGGGATCACAACAATGTCACCTATACAAAAAACACCCTAAAAGACTGTAGGCAGTTTTAATTTGTTCTGGCAATCGAAATAAAGAAATGCAATTTGAAAGACATTCTGAGAAATGAATATTTGTTAGAAAACTAATGCTTAGCATTTAAATGTTGTGCACAAGCATCGTTTTCATTTAGCTTTTTAAAACATAATCGAAATTTCACAGCAGCTACGATTTTGTAAATGTAAAGTAACAATTTACTAGCTTCTTTGGCTCGTGCTGTGGTGACTCTTACCGTCCATGTGGTGTTTGTAAGACCCTGTGGGATGCATAGCTCTTGCAAAAATGGTGGTGCTCCCGCTCCAACTATACTTCTTCGCCAATTGGGCTATTATACTCCCTTCAAGATTCTTTCTTAGTCTTTACAGACTCTTGGGAGACCTCATGTGGCACACTGGGAGGCGTGGGTCGCTGCTTGCCAAACTCAGATTTTCTCCTGACCAGGGTAGACTGAATCACTCCATGTTGAATATTACTGTTTTGTAGCCCATTTACAATGGCTGAGCAAGTGGCTCCCAGGCCTCTCCCTAAACGAGAGCTGCTCAAGCATGCACGCACTACTCCTAGAGGACTTAAATGCACCCCTATGTACCTGTGCCCCTCGAGTTCAGGCTTCTTCCCATCTGCTTCAGATCGCATTGTGGTGCTATTTCCATGCTCTGTGCCTCACAGACCTGTAACCCCTTATGCTCTTGCCATCCCTGTCCTGGGTCTTCCGGGTCCATAGGGCCCCCTTGGGAATTACACCCAACCAACTGGCATGTGGTTAACTTAACGACTTCGAGGAATCTGTTTCAATGGTCTTCTTACATTCGAAGAACTGACAAAACAGTGCGCACTTCATCATTAATGCACCGTGCCATACAACACATTCTTTGGCAACATTGGGCTATAGTTGAAGTAGAGCCTGAACCCCATGCACTCATCCATGCTATATACACTATTTGCCAGGTTCGCAGACACATTTCTCGGTTTAACAAGGCCCTGCTTTTCCTCTCCCTGATTTCTCTACTGACCTTCTGGGAGAAGTGGGAGACTGAGGCAGGCAGGGTATTCCATGAGAAATAGTGGTCAAAAGCCATTGCTTTCACATGCTTAATCTCCACAGTGCCAAGTTCAAAATAACCGAGTCCTTCTTACTCAGTAGAACTTGCCTGTCCCAACAGCTCTTCATAAATACTTCCTGCAAGCTCTGGACACCTGCCCATGCTGCCTGGGTTCCCTGACCAACATTATTCACATGCTCTGGTCCTGCCCCACATTGGGGCTCAACTGGTCTCAGTTCTTAGAGTTGCTGTCTACTTTCACAGCTAAACTCATCTCTTCAGATTGGACATTAGTGGCTCTTCGTGTGAATGAAAGGTCCAAACTCATTAAAACTGCATCCCGTTTTGTCAACCTAGCCTTCATCATTGCGAAGCGGTGCATCACCTCCCAATGGAAGGCTAAATCTTCCCCCCTTCTTCAGGGAATGGTGCTGTACGTTTCTGAAATGGGCCGAAGCTGAGAGCTGCACCCTCCACAGAGAGGAGGCTAAAGGCATTCGTAGATGTCCCATTGCTGGCACCTTAGACCTGCTTTTACAGACCCTTAAGACCTCACTTTCTGGGATTAGATTCATCCCAGCTATCCGCCTCCACCAGCCATGAATTCCCCCTAGTGTTCTCCCCAGTACAAACCAACCTGTGCAAGACAATACCCAACCCCAACCCTTTTTGTTCTTTTCTTACCCTCCTTATAAATAGGTTTAAACCAGCTATGTACTTACCTTCTCACAGAGCCCAACCAGACCATGTCCCGGCCCCCTCCCCTTGATCTTCACCTTCAATATGCCCAGTTTTAGGTTACACTTCAGCTCCTTAAATCCCTAGCACCTGAGGCTGGTTCTAGGAAACTATTTCTATCAATCCGTATATTGTAACTGATCTTCAGATTATACTCAGCACAGCGGTAAACTGTGGAAATCCTGAAACTTTGTATCACAAGTAGTGTTCAAAATGCAAAATGCCAATCAAGTTTGTTTAAAAAATTCCTTGAATTTGTGAGCTGTTTTTATCTGTAAGTTTATAAAAGATGTGCCATGTGGGGCGAAGTTGGATTATTAATTTCTTTCACTCAGAGGACTAGGTGCTGTGTGATCTTTTTGTATACCTTGTTGTTCTTAATTTGACTAATTTCTAATGTACTGTGGCTACAAAATTTCTCTATTGCATTCATTCATGATTTTGGCATCTGATTCTAACTAACTTTTTACTTTCTGTAATAAATAATTTGACATTTAAATAAATCTATAAACTGAGAACTGGAAAAAACCTATTTTGGCTTATTTTTCAGTAATTGCCTTAGCTGATTTTTTGAGCCAAGAATTCTTTTTCCCCTTCCCGCAAATTAACCCTTCTTAATGTTATTTGCGTTGGAGCATCATCAACGTGTTGCTGTGCCTGGACTATACAATAATTTAGAGTCTATTGGCACTAATTAGAGACAAATACTTTGAATCATGGATGGGATCTTTTCAATCATGAAAATCTGTAATACTAGTCTATCAAAATGAGGGTAAAAGCTTTGCTTAGGCTCATTCCTATTCAGTTCAGTTGAACTTAATATATAACCCTTAAGCAATGGATTTTTCCAACCAATACAATAAGTTTGTGTTGACGTACCAAATTGTAAATTAATTTGCAAAATAAAAACAGTATTAAAATGTAAATAAGGTTTCATGACCCATTTGTTAAAGGTGTGTGGGATATCAAGTTTCAACTGAGAGAGTGGGGGTTTCTATATCTGTCTTCGGGTGTAATCATTAAATAACCTCCTCCACTGGTTGTATGGACCTTTGTTCGTCAACAAGTAGAAGTAAGGAGCAATTATCTACATCAATCCAATAACATGATAAATCATTTATGACTTTTGTACAGTGAATAAAGAGAGTTTTGTAGCAGTTAAAGGGTTTTTATTTTTAAGTTCTTTTAGTTTTTAATCATTTTATTCAATAAGAATGTCTTTTAGGCATCAGCATTAGAAATTGACATAGCCCAATAATTGATATTTCCATATAAGGTAAAATAAGACACTAGTCAATATCACAGTGATTATCATTATAATGCAACAAGCGTGTTCTATAAAGGAAGTTCCCTAATCTAAATATTTAGAATGAGATAAAATAAGGTGTCAGTTCAGATACTCAATAAAGATTTCTGATGAGAGAAAGCAATGCATAAGCATAAAGCCTCTGCATGTCAAGCTGGAAATTATTCTCCGCTCTTAAATCAACAGACACTCAAAAAAATGCGCTAAGCAACCTCTCAGGGAGAGAAGTATCAGAAACTCAAAGATGAGTCCTGTCAGAGAGCCGGGGAAGGAATCCGGCTGCTACACTAGGAACACACACTAATATAAACACACACTATTCTAAGTTGCAACATTATTTTCTTTCATCTTCTACGTCCTCCAATAGAATTTCAGCAAACTCCTGGGAATAGACAAACTCCTGATTGTCTCAGACTGGGAAAATAGACTTTAGACATTAGACCTTGAAAAGTTGCATAGTGTGTATTTTGTGGTCCAGACTGTTTTTCTCATGACTCGTTCTTCCTGTTGCTTCTTCTCCTCCCGGTGAGAACCTAGCTATGTAATACAGAACAGGTGCCTATTCATTAGCCAACAGAAGGTTTCTGGAAAATTAGAACATCTGCAAAAAAGAGAGAAAACATCTCGTGTAAACAATGATTCAACATTAAAACAGGCCTCTGAATGTTAATGCACTATTTTTCAGGTAACATGGCATCGACAGTAAGCTAACTTAAGCCAGCACTTGTTTACTTCACTTGCAGGCTTATATCGTTATCACATTGCAAACAAAATTGTTTTTCATTAATAAATAAAATTTCACTCTGGCACAACTAATCATGCTGCAGACCAGTAAAGGATACTTACATGAGAGAAACCCATACAGCATTATCCTTTGCTCTTGAAAACGTAAAGGGGACATCCAGTGTAGAGAAAACAGTTTTCTTTGCCCTGTACTGCATATTTAGCATTATATAATATTTTTTTTTTTATAATGTCTTCTGGAGTTTTGAGATGTATTGGTGGTAATGTGTGATGGGTAGTTAAGATCTACTTACTACATGTGTTGTTGAGCATTTGTAAATTGACTAATCATTCATGCACATCCCTGTTGCAATACAGTAGTCATCTCCATCCTTTGAGCCCATAGATTACTTTTTCTTTCCAGTGAATTTACTGTACATGAGCGAGGCCACTGTGGAGACACAATCTCCTCCTTTCTATTGTCCTTAGCTACTGCCTTGCAGCTGCCCACTCAAATTGTTGCTGGAGAGCCAGGCACCAGGGTGGAGTAAGAAATTCCCATCGCAATATGTAGAAAGATGTGCATTATCCAAGATTTTAGGGCCAAAACATCGGATTTCATTTTAAAGTCAGATACCTCCATAAATCGTCTAGAGTTCACAATTTTTTGACTTTAGTAAATTTGTCTAATAGCAGCAATTGAAAGATAAGAACTGCAACACCAGAATATCAACTGATTTGTGGTGTAAATTAAAGTTTGCTCAGAATTTATGGAATAGTGTGAATGTCTTTTTGCCTCTTACTCGGGGGTCATTCATACATCTGTGTAATAAAAGATGATGGTGTTTGTTTCTTTTAGCATATTCAATACAAGGACACAACGTGCAAATGATCAGTCCGTCCAGTGAGTCTCATCAGCAAGTGGTGGCAGTGGGGCAGCCATTGGCAGTTCAACCCCAGGGGACTGTCATGGTGAGTATGCACTGTTAAAAGAAGTGTCTATTACAGTAGCTTTGTAAAATACACGGAGCAGTATAATATCATTTTGACTAGTGTAACAGTAGGAATTGCTGTAGGTATAAGTTAATTTGTTGAAGTGAACACTGAAATGATGTCTGCAGCATGTAATTAGTGCTAGTGCATTTATGGGAAGGGGAAATCTATCTCTTAGATGTGGAACTTGCCAAAGCATTTCTACAGAAAAATGTAACGATTACAACTTGTAGTTATTGTTTATTTAATTTGTTTAGTTCAGTGCCAAACATTTTGACTTGTCAACTTCAGTACTTTTTGTTGTGCTTACACCTATAGGGGCTGATTTACAAATTGCCCTGTGTAGTACTTAAAGTAGTGCTCCAATAGTACTACAAAAATGCTATTCACAAACTTACGGATGGAGGCCAGTGCCGCTCCTATCTTTTCAGTGCAATGGACAAGGGGGAGTGGCTTCAAAATGGGAAATACTTATTACTGAATAGTAGCGGATTAGGGAAATGGAAGCAGAGATTTAGGAAAGGACATGCTAATAAACAAACACACCCATAAAAGAGTTACACACTATTCACAAAATATAATTCTAAATTTACTACAGCTCTTAGGGACAAAACAGTCTCTAATGTACTCCGTTCAAGTTGTGGTGTAAGTCAAGGACTACACATGGACACTCATGCGAGGAGATGTGGCCTATCAAACCTGCTGACTTTAGAACTGGGGAACCCGATCAGAATCCCGGTGTCAGCTCAACATCCTGCGATTGTGGACAAATCACTTAATCTCCCTATGCCTAAAAAAAAATTACAAGAATTTGGCCTAGTTTCATGTACAGCTCTCTAATGCCTTTGGGCCAGGTTTGCAATGTGTAAAACTGCAACAACAACAAAAACATAGTTCCTGCTGCAGTTCCATAAAAGTCGATGGAGGCACTATATAACAATAGGGAACAATAGAAAAATAATGGGAAATGCTGTTTATGACTTTAACACTTTTTTAAAATATATTTTTCTTTTCTTTTTTAAAATGTGTAATTTAAACAAAACACTACAAGGCTTAAAACACATGAAACACTTCTGCTAATGCAAAGTGAGGTAATGATGAGGAATGACTCCACCACCCAACTACAGGTGATACTCATTACCCCATCTAGTCACATGTAGGCTGACCACAGAAGAACTTTTTTGCCTATCATATGTTAGTGAATGTCTTTGTAGCTTTGCCCCGCATTTATTTGAGGAGGAAGGAGTTTAAAGGCAATGGATCAACCTCTTAAGCATGTCCAGGAAAGCAGTCATTGCTAGACACTGCTTCTCTCCTGATGCGATCCTTGACATGGTTGCATACTGGGAGCAGGATCTTGATTAACCTACAGCCCACTCTCAGGTTATCCCTGCCCATGTCAAAATACTGGCTGCACTCCATGTCATGGCCGCTGGATCTTTCCATAGGGTAACTCAATGTAGGCATCTCACAGGCAAGCCAGTTTTGATACGTTTACCAGGTACTGTGATGTCTCAACAGAAGAATGCACCAATATATTGCCATGCTGCAGTCATTGGAGGAAAGGCAAAGGGTGGCAAGGGAATATTCCGTGCCTTTTTCCACCTCCCTGTGTCGTAGGTGTCCTTGATTGCACACGTGTCACATCAACCACCTCACCACAGGGAACATATTTCCGCAACAGACACCTCTGGCACTCCATCAATGTGTCAGCCATCTGGAATACCAGGGGGTGACTACTCTGATGTCTAAGTTGCCTTTCCTGGATGTTACATTATTTTTTTGTTGTTGTTGTATTTATTAGGTCATACATTACAATAAAAAACGTGTTTTGCTTCCAGTGGATAGCACATAAAAATAACACCATTACAGAATACACATAATAGGGGCAGGAAATTGAATGCATACTGTAAAAGAGAAAGTAATGCAAACCATTTTCTAACCTAACAGAGCCACAGAGAAGTCATTCAATGGTCATGGCTACAACAGTTCCATATCACCCATAGAACATTCACAGCAACAGTTTAGTTATGCAGGTTGGTTACATTCGCCAGTGTCACATTTATCAATTTGTATTAGCATTTACCCCGGGGTGTCCTCACCTCCGGGGACTTGGCTCGTAGTCTAATGGGCCTTCCCAGCAAGGTATGTTCGACATAATCCCCAGAAGTTCTTGGGGCGGCTGCGGGGGGGGGGGGGGGAGCGGAGGGGGGGGAAGCAGCTCGCTATACAATTCCGTCTGAGTATTACAATCCACTCCTGTATTGTAGGAGGCGGGCCTCGCGACCACCGCATCGCTACTCTGCGCTTTGCTATCAACACAGCCATTTCAATCAAGCATCTGATTCCCTTTTTTATTTTCTTAGTGTAGCCCAGCACAGCAACTAACGGCTCCGGGGGCATTGGGACCTCTGTAATGTCACTCAGTGTTCGGAATACCGTTTCCCAGAACTTGGCGATTATTGGGCATTGCCAAGCTATGTGCATGAAATCTGCCGGGCACTTCCTACATCTCTCACACTCAGCTGTCTCCCTCAGCTCATAGCGAAATAACCTTTCCGGGGTATAATAGACTCTTTGCAAATATTTAAAATGGATTAGTCGGTGTCGGCCAGTTAGGGACACCCGACGAGTTGCCTCACAACTAAATCTCCAGGTATCATCGTCTATATTCATACCTAGGTCCCTTTGCCGTTCCAGCCTAGCTTTTGTGTAAAAGTTCTTGCGATATGACTGGGTAACTCCATAAAAACTGGACACCAGCTTAATAGGGGTTTCTGCTTTGAGTATGAGGGTGAGTGGGGTTACCTCCGGGGGCTCTGCCATGTCCTCGTCTAATATCTCACGCAGCGCATGTCTCACTCTGTGGTACAGAAACCGCACTAAAGGGGTGACCTCTGTACCTTCAATCGCTACCTCCTCCCACGTTCGGACTTTCCCGTCCAGGAAGAGGTCTCCCGCCGCCTTAACACTCAAAGCCTGCAGTGCCTTGAGCGCAGCGCGGTCCCTGCTCATAGGGAGCCAGGCGCACCATTCCAGTGGAGCCAGAGGTGAGTATAGTATGTTGCAGGTTTGCCGTTTAACCAAGTCGTGCCATGCATGCACTGTAGAGTTAATGGAATCCAGGATCCCTGTGCGACGATCTGGGGGCCGAAACAGGCTAGTGGGGAGGTCCGATGGGGCGACCGCCACCTTTTCGATGTGAAGATGCGGCGGGTTTAGTGACTGGTGTATCCAGTGGAAGGCATGTGAACTCTGCGCCACTCTGTAATACAGGTCCATGTCCGGTGCCCCCAGCCCCCCCAGATAGAAAGGTAGAGTGAGAACCTTCCACTGGACTCTCGGCTGCTTTCCTGCCCACGCCAGTTTAATCAATGTAGAGGTAATGGTTTTAAAAAAGTGAGCCGGCAAGACCATAGGGATATCTAAGAATAAGAATAAAAACCTCGGTAATACCACCATTTTCATTAGAGATATCCGCCCCAATAGTGAAAGAGGCAGACGTATCCAGCGTTCAACGTCTTCCTCTAACTTAGTGACTGCTCTCCCATAGTTTTCTTTAAAAACTGTCTCCGGGTCCGTATGGATTTGTATTCCCAAATAGCGGACCGGTTCAGTTGTCCAGGTTAAGGGAAAATCCAGATCGAAGGGAATAGTAGTAGGGGTCAGTGGGAAGATTATAGATTTAGGCCAGTTGATTCTTAAGCCAGAAAGTTCGCCAAAGCGGACAACCTCCCTCAGCACAGGGGACAGATTGACCTCCGGGTTCCTGATGTAAAGCAACTTGTCGTCAGCATAAGACGACACGATTAAGTTATATTTGGGGAAGCGTATCCAGCGGAATCCATGATATTCTCTCAGGGCGCATGCAAGAGGTTCTGCAACTATGGCGTACAGAAAGGGCGACAGCGGGCAGCCCTGTCTAATGCCCCTGGAAATTCTCACTGTGGCAGTGACCATATCTCCAATACGTATTCTAGCTGTGGGCGAGTTGTATAAAACAGGAACTAAGTTCAAGAATACTCCGCCTCCCCCATCCTTTCTAGAACTGCTCGTAAAGACTGCCATTCCACCGAGTCAAACGCTTTTTCAGCGCCTAGGAATACAGCTGCAGCCTTTACCTCTGGGTTGACATGTTGAAGAGCTCCGAAGAAAGTGCGCAAATTATATGTGAGGTTACGACCCAGGACAAATCCCGCCTACTCTGTGCTGGCCAGACTTGGGACCAAAGGGGCAAGGCGATTAGCCAAAACTTTGGCGTATATTTTGGTGTCGACATTCAATAGTGACAATGGGCGGTAAGAGGAACACTCCTCTGGCGACTTCCCCGGCTTAAAAATGGTAACTATCATGGCCTCTCTCATTGTTGGAGGAAGTTGCCCTGATTCGCAAAGCTCCTCGAAAACCGTAACTAAGTGTGGGATTAGAAGGTCTGCAAATTCTTTATAAAAAGCCACCGGCAGGCCATCCTGTCCCGGGGCACTACCAGATCGCATATGTCGTAATGCCTCTTGTAATTCCCAGGCCTCTAATGGCCGCATCAGATACTCTCGGTGTTCATTAGTGAGCCAGGGTAACTTTATGTATTCAAAGTATTCTCGGATCGCACTGTCCTCTGCCAGCGGGCAAGAGCGATATAAAGTTTCATAGTACTGCTTGAATTGGTTTGCAATGCCTTCTGGGTCTACCAGCATCTCACCCTCCTCTGACCGCATAGCCGTGATAGTCGAAGCCTCCCTTCTATTCCTCAATAGCGCCGCAAGTGTGGCACCCGGCCGCTCTCCCTCCCCATAACTTTTAGCAACCGCTATCTCCCCATATGTAGAACTTCGTTATCAGCAGCCTCCTGACATTCCGCAAGTGTTTTATGTAGTTCATCATCTCCCGCTACTGCCCCATCTCGACACAGTGCAGACTCCAACTCAGCAAGACGTTTCTCTAACTGTTCTAGCTTGCTTCTAATTGCGCAAAGCACCCCAGAGTGTTTAGATATAGCTACACCTCTAATATACACCTTGAACGTGTCCCAGACCGTGGAGAATTGTGACACAGAACCTATATTGTTCGTAAAGAAGTCCTCAATAGCCTCAGCCCTGAATGCCGTGTCAAGAAGCGAGTAGGGGGGGAATCTCCAGGTAAACGGGGCGGGACGCCTCTGCGGGCTACTCAGAACCAATAGTATAGGAGCGTGATCTGACAGGGTACGCGGGTGGACTTTGCAGTGCCTGACTTCCGAGTACACTTCATGCGACAACAGCCAGTAGTCTATCCTCGTATGAAGTCCGTGCAGAGCAGAATAATGTGTGTACCCCCCTTGCCCCGGGAACCTTACCCTCCAAACATCCACCATATCGAGTCGTAGTGTCATATCATTTATAAATTTTGCTGAGGCCGAAGTGCGACGCTCAGGACCCCCAGATCGGTCTAGCGTTTGGTCGAGCACACAATTAAAATCCTCTCCCACTAATAGTGGTATCGCTGCGTCAACACTAGGAGAAGTAAACAGGGCTCTGTAGAAGAGGGGGTTATCAAAGTTGGGACCATACACATTAATAACACATATATCTAACCCCTTCCCCCTGCACCTGGAGATAGTGTACCTCCCTTCAACGTCAGTCACCTCCGGGATAATTTTGAATCGTGATTTCGGGTTTATCCATGTGAGCACCCCTCTGGCGTGGGATGTAAACCCCGAGGCATGGAACGAGCCCTGCAGCACTCTTTGTGTTAACATCGCGCTGCCAATAGGCAAGTGAGTTTCTTGTAGCAGAGCTATATCAACAGCATGTCGTTTAAGGTACGCTATCACATTGCGCACCTTGCGATGATTATTGAGGCCTCGGACATTCCATGTTAAGAATCTAATTAATGGACCTTCCTGCTTTGTCATCGATTGGGGTTACAGGTAATTTTGGTTAACAACATCTGTATCGCCATGTCCACCTCCATCAAATATGGTAAGTATCTAGAAAATATGTTGTGTACACTTCTAAGCTGTGGCTCAAACAAACAATACGCCATAAACACCCAACGTCCCCCCTTCCACGTTGCGTCGACCCCAACTGGACACAATCGAATAAACCCCCCCCCGTAACACAAACAGAAATGGCATAATGCCATCAAGTGGTACACACACAGGGGCAGATGTTGCCTCTCCGCCCGCTCACTCCCGGCGTCCGCCAGAAGTAGCAATCAGCCATATCAATACTATTATGGCAGAATTCCTGCTTTGTTTCAATAAATTGTATTAACGTTCAGACTACCCAGGAGTCGGAGGTCCTCCAGCCACAATCATAGTAAAGTCCATTCCACACCCAGCATTCTATGATTGGTCTATCTAAGGCGCGTCCCCTTCCAATACAGTGCTGCAATTTCCCCCATATCTCTAAGTGGTTAAGTAGATTCCCCAGGTGACTTATCACCCTCACTCCCTCTATGTAAGCACTAATCCTCTTGCACCGCTGGCCTTACACACTCGTAGACCAGATCCCTATATGGCCACAGCAGGGGGATAGCAGACACAATACATCCCTTCTAGAGCGGATAATTACATATATGGTGAACTGCTCGTTCAGCAATTAACTACTTAGAGCGCTGCAATTCGTCGCACAAATTGCTAACTGAGTGCCCACATATCCTGAACAGTCATATTATAAGGCACAAGTCCCCCCTCCTTCAGCACCCCCTAGCACTATCAGTCCCATTATTGGCGATACTTGCGGTGCAGTACTAATCATTCTCGTCCATAGTGCCTCCATCAGCACCCTGCGACTGTTCCACTGCAGGTGCTCGCTGTTGCTCCTTGGTGTAGTCCTTAAGAGCTCTCTGTAGGGACTTGGGATCCTGGAAGATCTTCGAAACCCCGTTCATGGTTACCCGCAGACGCGCTGGATAGAGCATTGCGTAGTCCAGTTCCTGGGCCCGTAGTGCTCGCTTTAGCGGGGCAAACTGTCTCCGAGCCTCTTGAACTTTGGCAGTGAAGTCAGGGTATAATGACAGTGTGGAGCCCTCGTACTGCAGAGACCCCAAATCTCTGGCCTTCCTCAGGGCCGCGTCTCTGTCCCTGTAATTTAAAAACTTTGCAATGATCGGGCGCGGGGGGGCGCCTGGGGGAGGGCGCGGACCCAGCGAGCGATGGGCCCGCTCAATTACAAACATGGTGTAGAAAGTGTCTCGACCCAGAATGAGACTAGCAGGGTTTCAATGATTAGATCCATGGCCCCAGTGGAAGTAGATTTGGGCAGGCCCGTAAGGCGTATGTTGCTCCTTCGGGACCTGGCTTCGAGATCTTCAGCCTTATCCTGCAGCTGCATGAGGGCCTTGCCCATCTGCTTCCGCGTTGCGTCCGCCTCCATGTGCACCTCCTCAACCTCAGTGATTCGCCTTCCCGTCATATCAATCTTTTCAAAGTGTGTTTATCAAGGCGTTCGGACATTCGGTCAACGCGATAGACCAACGAGTCTATCTTGCCATCTATGGAGCTGAGGCTGGACTGGATGGTAGCCAGGATTTGTCGGAACGCAGCAGGGGACTCCTCGCTCATGTCAACCGCTTCTGCAGCGAGAGGGGGGTCAATAGTCTCCCTGGTCCTGGTTTTACGCTGTTCGAACGGGAGTTTAGACTGGACTTTGTCTACCTTTCCCATCGTCGCCAACTTGAGTCCCAAGGGGAGCACTGTGGAGAACAGCCTTGACATATTTGCAGTGCAGCTTACGAAGCTAGCTCGCGTTACCCTATGAGTGCGACTAGGAGAACTCCAAATCGGTTAAGTGTGCAAGAGGGAGAATAGAGGGAGATCCAACTAGTCCAGCTCCACTCCGCAGTCACTCACAAATGACCACCAGGATTATCTTATGGCGGTAGGCCTACCCCGTTAGGCCTCTGGAGAGCATTCAACTTAAAGAAAAAAGTATTTTGCGTCAAATTGTCAGCTTTGGGGCTACCCCTGCCAGTCCCCCTGCCACCGTCGCCACGGAGCTCCAGGTCGGGTGGCTTTTCAAGTACCTCCAGTCAGCTTGCAGTCCCGCCAGAGGCGCCGCGGGATACCGGCTTCCCAGGGGCCCGATCAGGCAGCTAGATTCAGGCCCGGTGCGGGTACGCCACCAGCACCTCACGCCCATCAGGGTAATGTCTCGCAATGCTCCAGAACGTCCGGGCCGTGACGCAGTCCCAAAGAGCTCTGGCAGATCAAAGAGGATCTATTTAGGGACAAGTACAGGCCTCCCTCTCCTTACCGACTCAAATGGGGGTGCTCCAGTTCGTTTTCAACAGGGCGTGCAGGCCTCAGTCTTCTAGTGCCGCTCCACACCCACGCGGGCCAACAAAGTCGCAGGCACAGAATGGAGGAGAATGAGCGGGGCCGGCAGGCTGTCCGTGCCTCCCCGATTGCCAGCCAGCACGGCAAGGTTAATTCGCGGTCCGGAGGACCGGCACTCCTCAGCACGCCGGACCCTGCAGTGTCGCGTTGTTACGCAGCAGGGCTCCGGGAGACTTCAAGCTTACGTCTCCCTCCGGCGCTCGTAGCTCCGCCGCTGCACCTCAGATCTTCATGAAACCGGCACGAATCAGCACCGGAGGGCCCCCGACACCCCAGGCGCCCACGTGTAAGCTTCAGAAGCCGCAGATTCTGCCAGGATATTACAGGATAGTGGAATGGCGTAGCGGAGCTCAACTAGCTCGCGGCCATCTTGTTGAGCCGGCAAGCACCACCCCCTTTCCTGGATGGTACATGACAGCTACATCTTCTGATGAATAAAAAAGCTGAAGGGAAGAAAATGAGTTAACACTCTGTTATATTTGTCTCAGAGAAGTAATGGACATTGAACTAAAGGTTTCGATCCATGCCATGACTGTAGAAAGCAAGTGGCGGTCACAGACCTGCACAAGCTGTGCTTCTGGTGTCTGGGCTCGTGGTGTGACTCGAAGTTGTGAGATAAATGCACCCAAAAGGCGATCTGGGATCAAGAAGCAGAGCTGTATGTCACTGAACATAAGAAGTAGTGACCCTCACACAAGTCCTGCTCTTAGTCGCAGGAATGGACTCGATCTCACTTCTGTGGCGATTCCCTGCTGGAGGTCAGCTTTGCAGTTGAAGCCCTTCAGTAAGTCCAAACCGAAGTCCAGGCACAAACACAATAAAGCAAAGCAGGACTTTACCCCTTCCCACCACCCTGTACCCAAAGAGAATGCACAAAAGTATCATGATGTGACTCAGTCTCCCTCTAGATCTCCAGTTGCCGAGCTGATTCCCCAACTGATCCCAGTGCCGGAAGAGGATCCAGTGCTGATTTAGGTGTCTGACACTGAACTGACTTCAGCCCAATCTCCACCAATGTCCTGCCACAAGATTCCAAAATTGCAACACATTTTTATACACCCGGACTCTGAACTAGTGCCTCTGCAAGGGCGGACAGACCCGCAGAGGCTCCATTATATTTGTGGCTTTGACTTGGAACAAGTTACACCCCAGGACAGTGGTGCTGGAACAATTTTCAGAGTAGGGGGGCTGCCAAAGTGTTACATCACTGAAGTTATAGGAATTGTGGAAAATCGGAGCTGCACAATAAGAACACGTGTAGCAAATGAGTCATGTCCATTCAGCAGGAGAGTGGTATGTAGCTGGTGGTGCATTTTGGAGCACACCCTCTCAAATATATTACTAAAGTTTAGTGTGGTAGCACACCTTCTTTTACAGACGACACATTTTCCATTGAAATGGCCACAAAATGCACACTGACATACGGTTTTAGTGATAAAACTACATAGTGCACAAACAATACTGAGTGGAAATTGTTTTTCAGAACATATTTACCATTAGCTTATCACCAAGAAAAGTGTCTTGCTTGTTTTGATTCTATTAAAATCATTGTTTCCGTCACAGTTAAGAATTACAAAAAAATGTGCTTCATTTGTGGTTTCCTAACCGGTGATATATTTTGAAATATTTGTACAGTTTTCTTTTACAGGTATTTGAATGTTGTTTGTTAAAACAAAACTGACGTCTTACAGCCTTTCCTTGTACCATCCCAGTACCCCAGCAAGATTGTCAGATAGTTCATTTTGCAAAGGCCTTTAACTTTGCAATTAGAGAAAGAAAAGTAAACACCAATCTCCATGCTAAAAGAATAAGCAGCAATTTGTCAGTAGACATAGCCTGGCGTTTAACCTCTGTCTTTGAACGCACAGCAAATGTGACAAGATAAAAACAAACTTTTAAGGCATCTTTATTGCTCATTCAACATCTTACCTCCAACATGGTTATTTTGGGGTAATGCAGCACCCCCCATTCCTCTACATCCAGTGCCTATGCCCAAGGTTGGAGATGATGATAATGGTGGGGAGGGGGGTGGTTTTCTTCCCCTTCACTATACAGATTACACCTTTTTTTAAATGTTTTATTTATTTATTATGATTTTCAAAACAATACGCAAGCACAACAACGTGCCTATCATCAATACTCTTACAACATGCAAGAATCGAGTCACATAACACCGCCATGTACATCAAAAACGGTTATAGACCACAGTACCTGGGCTTCAATGATGGAATATTGAATTACACATTTCTGATTTATTCATGATTAATGTCTGTTATCTGGATTTCAGTCCTCTATGACCTGAGGTGTAACATGTTGGTGTCTCAATTTCCCAATGTACTTGTACCCTCAGTAATCGTGGGGGCTTCTTTCGTTCAGTTCTCCAGGTGAAGCATGTTATCTGCCTAGTACATCTGGGTTTGTTAACAAGTAGGTGCGCAGAGGGTCCCGGATATCTCGTGGCCTAGAAGATATAGGGAGTAGCTCCGCATAGGTTAATGTTTTTTCCTGCCAGAAGAGTAATGCGTGTAGCCATTCCTTAAATTTGGCTGCCCTCCCTCTACCCCACCTGCATGCCACCTCACGCTTTACGAGTAGCAATCCAAGAGCTACATACCGCTTGTATGCTGTGGGTATTTCTTCTGTGTATCCTAGGAGCACAGTTATGGGCGACAAATTCAGTGGGGTTAGTATCATTTGTTCCAGGGCCTCAAATACCTGGGTCCAGCAGCGTTTAATTGGCGCGCATTCCCATGCGACATCCAAAAAACCTGCACGTAACTGCCCGCATCTATCTATGGCAGGCATCATTACAACGCAGCTGGAATTCGAGCATTTTAACAGGCGTATAATACAGTCTATGAAGGTATTTGAAGTGGATGATGCATAGCTGGCTACTCGCTAATACCTGTCCAGTTTGTTGACGGCAGTAGTTCCACTGCTTGTCACTAAGGGGTGCGCCCAGTTCTTCCCCCCCATTGTGCCAAGGAGGTCGCCTCGTTTCCCTGTGTAGCAATTTGCGTGTTGTGGTATATGAGGGATACTACATGTGTAGGATTTGTGCTTTGTAGTAAAGATGGAGTGGAGTCAGTGTGGGTGGTTCATCAGGAACCGCTGGGGTGGCCGCTCTTACACTCTGTCTCAATCGAACATACATAAACAGATCCATCGCGGTGGGGTCTACATTTGAGAAAAACTGCTCTCTGGTATGGAAAACCCCGTTGATATAACGGTCCCCCCATGTTGCAATACGGACCTTGTCTAGTAATTGGCAGCATTGTATTTCCTGAGTCACCTCTAGTTCGGGGTGGTGAGCCACTGGAAGCAGAGGTGAGTATAGCATCCCTAATCCCAGTCTTTTTGCAATTTTTTGCCATTCTTTCACAGTGCATGCTACTGTGGTGGGGTCAGTATCTCTCGCTCGTGTGCGTGTGGCTATAAATCTCGACAGGGGCGTTGGTTCCATGTAACCTTATTCGACCGCAGGATGTGGCATGTACGGGGGGTGTGAACCAATATATCGCATAATGCGCTTGCGCCCTAAGATAATATAGCTCAAGTCAGGAGCTTCAAACCCCCCTTGCCTGAAAGGTAAAGTCAGGGTTTTCCATTTTAGTCAAGGTTGCTTGCCTCCCCAAGCGAGCCTTATCATTTGAGTTCTCAAAGTCTTAAAAAAGGTTTGACCTGGAGGGAAAGGAATATTGATAAATGAATACAGCAATCTAGGGAGGATAACCACCTTCATCAGGGATATTCTCCCTGCGATGGAGAGGGGTAGGGCAATCCATCTAGTAACTGATTCTGTGAAGCCTTCTATTGCCCTTCCATAATTAGCCTGAAACAGTTCCGCTCTTTATCTAGAGACAATATCCCAAGTATTTAACTTCGTCTGGGCACCATGCAATGGGGTAGTCGAGGGAGTAGGGTTGTGTCGCATTAGTGAGTGGAAAGATCTGGGATTTCTCCCAATTGATTTTGACCCCGGAAAGCACACCAAAGGTAATGAATTCCCTCAGTATAGGATTGAGACTAGTCTGGGGTTTCCGTACATAAAGTGTGATATCATCGGCATATGAGGAAATCGAAATCCGTCTGGTGAGATATCGGAGGGCCCATTCCTGGTGGTGCTGCCTGATCCTGGCCCCCAGCGGCTCGATGGCCAGAGCGCATAGCAAAGGAGAGAGTGGGCACCCCTGTCTAGTGCCTCTTGTGATGGGGAAGAGGGCCAAGCGGACTCCATTTACACCCTAGCCAGCGGCCGCTGATATATAAGTCGTATCCAGGCCAAAAAGCTTTGTGGCATTCCCATCCTTTGGAGTATTTCAAAGAGGTAGTCCCATTCCACCGAATCAAATGCCTTGGATGCATCTAGGAACACCGCAGCTGCCACAAGTTCAGGGTCAATGTCTTGTATGGCCGTGAATAGAGTTTGGATATTGTGGGAAGTGGCCCGGCCAGGCACAAAGCCAGTCTGATCAGGCAGCACTAGAGCCCCCAGTAGGAGGCTTAGCCTATTGGAAAGGATTTTTGCTAATATTTTCACGTTGCAATTTATCATAGAAAGCAGACCGTAAGATTCGCAATTATTGGCCGGCTTACCGGGTTTAAGCATGGAGATAATGGATGCTTCGTGCTTCATGGGAGGGGGGGACCCTTCCTCCAAAGCCGCTTTGTATACTTTTTTAAGGTTGGGAGTTAAATGTCCTACATATGCTTTATAAAAATCGGCCGGCAGGCCATCCGGCCCAGGAGCCTTGCCTGATCTAAGCTGCATGATGGCGGCGCAAATTTCATCTTCCTCAATATCTGCAGAGAGGAACTCTCTCTGAGTGTCTCCCAGCCAGCCGAGAGGGATTTGCTCCAAGTAGTGCTGCACTACAAGCGGGTGTTGCCTCTTGGTAGTATAGAGTGAGGCATAAAATGTCTGGAATGTGTGGAGGATCTCCGGAGTATCCCTAGCCACCTCCCCTTCCGGTGACTGAATTTCTAATATATAATTAAAAAAACGGGGTTTACGGATCTGCTCGGCCAGCGCTTTGCCAGGTCTTTCTCCCTCTCCATACCTACGAGCTTTAAAATATTTACCACGGAACAGGATCTCCCTATCTGCTGTGTCTCTGTATTCTTGCTCCAGTTGCTTTATTTCTTTCTCCAGACGATCAAGCATTGACTGTATGTCCTTCAGAACCCCACCACATTTAGCAATGTATATCCCTCTAATGGTGGCTTTGAACGCCTCCCAGACAGTTGTCATTCGCTCAACCGTACCCAAATTGCATTGGAAATAGTCGTGAATTTCCTGGCCGGTTTTGGTACGGAATACCGAATCTAATAGGATATTGGGATTTAAACGCCATGCCGCGTATGGAGCATAGTCCACCGGTGGGGTGAGTCGCAGCACCATGGGAGAGTGGTCAGAATAAGTGCGTGCAAGGTGTTCCACGTGTGATAGCCATGTACCCAGCCCTCTGGAGACCACCCTGTGGTCCAGCCTCGACCATGCGGCGTGTGCCGCTGTATAGCATGTACCTTCCCTCCGTTCTGGGTGCAAATAGTGCCATGTATCGATCAAGCAGTTCTCAGTGAGAATGTCCTGTACTTGCCGACGGGCTTTGGTATAGTGATGTGGCTGTGATCTGTGCCGGCTAGTGCCGGCTCCAGCTTTATGTTAAAGTCTCCTCCCCAAATGACGTGGGTGGAACCAATGGCCATTTTCTTCCCCCATAAGGTGGCAAAGAACAGCGTATCATCAATTTTGGGTCCTTAACAGTTGACTAAAGTCACAGAGTGAGAAGCCATTTTACCCCACATAATGCAATAACGTCCCTGAGGGTCTTGAAATGATCCCATATGAACATATGGTGTGTTCTTTTTAACTAGGATCGCTGTACCACGAGAGTAGGTAGAGAAGGACGCGAAGCATCTATCCTCTGCCCACCTGGCGGCAAATCTCTGGGGTTGTCTAGGGTCAAGTTGTGTTTCTTGCAGCATCGCAATTTGTATGCAGTGCCTATCTAGGTATGCCAGTATTTGGCGATATTTACGTGGGTTCCCTAGCCCCCTTACGTTCCAGGTCATGAGGCGTATCTCCAGTTTGTTTCTGGGTACTGTCATCTAAGCAATATTTTCGTATAGCCTGTTAGGTAGTGTGCTAAGCTAATGGTAGTGCCCTGAGTTTTTTCTAGGGTATGCGGTCCATACTAATGCACGTTTTGCAATGCGTCATTAGCCAAACCCTCCTCCCCCCCCCACCCACCACGACAGCCCCAACTTGTCGAGGTCATTATACCCACCCGCGCAACCCCAAATCTTAACTAACAACTGCCCCAACGGGGACTGCAATTTGTTGATGCTCATCATAGATAGTCGGCAAAGTTGTTTCAAACAGAAAAACTTTATCCTACAGATAAGGAAAACTGGAAAGGAAATTTATGGGAAAGGGGGGTTGACCCAAGTTAAATTACCCGGGACGGTAATTAGAGAGAAATGGGGGATCACCCTGTGGGGTAGCACCAGAGGACACAACAATCCGCTCCCGCCTCCCCCCTGTATAGAGGAAGAGAGTGAGGGGGAGTGCCCGGGAAAACAAAGGTAGATGCTCGCAGAGTCTCACCAGCACAATCAAGCACTCAAGGGCAACGTTTCGTGGTGCTGGCTCCCAGTATTATCAAAAGTAAGTCTTAAGCTATGCCGGGTATCTTGGGGGCTTCTTGCAGGTATGCAGTTCGCAGTGCATACTCACAACCAGTCTGATACAGTTCTACTCAGTCATTTTGCAGATCGGTCATCTGGGTCTTCTCTCTCCCGATTCATCTGTTGCCTCTTTAATCTCTTGAGGAAGTCTTCCACTTGTTGCGGGTTAGTAAAAAACTGCGGCTTCCCCTGGTGGGTGACTCTGAGTCGTGCTGAGTACATCATTGCGTAATCTATTTGCGATTGGAGCAATTTCTTCTTGACCGGCACAAATTTCCTCCTGGCTTCCTGGACTGCGAGTGTAAAGTCGGGGTATAGGGCGATATTGTGGCCGTCAAGCACAACCTGCTGCTTTGCTCTTGTCAGCCGCAATGCAGTGTCCCGGTCTCTGTAGTTGAGTAACTTGGTGATAATGGGCCTTTGCGGCACCCCCGGGGGCGGTTTGAGGCTGAGGGAGCGGTGTGCTCTCTCCACCACCAGCTGGGCGGAGAAGACTTAAGCACCAAAGACACCCCAGAGCATACGTTCGACATATTCTTCCATTTTGCCTGTGTTGGCGCTTTCTGGTACGCCTAGCACGCGTATGTTATTGCGCCTCGAGCACGCTTCAAGGTCCTCATTTTTGGCTGCAATGACTTTTAACAATCGGTCCATCTGTGTCAGCTGCGTTCTCTTCGCCGCCTCTGCGTCCTCTAGATCAGAGATGCGCTGTTCTGCTTCCCCAATGCATGCGTCGTGTTTCTCCAACTTTTGGGCAGTGAAATCTATTCGATTGCACATAGTATCCATCTTGGCCTCTATTGAGGTGAGACTATGCTGCATAGTGGCGAGGAGTGCTTTCAAGTCGTTTTCCGTGGGCTGCCAGGATTCGTTTGGTGGGTCAGTGGTGTGCTGCTCACTGTCACTCTGGCTTCGAGACGTCTTTCGAGGTTCAAGCGTCAACTTGGCCTGCTTGGCCTCAGTTCTGCCCATGTTGCCTGGCTGCTGTACCTGCGTCTGGTTTCCCGCTTGACCGGTCATTGGTGGTGATCCAAGCAGCGGCCTTGCAATTTATTATAGGGTGGTAGGGCAAGCATCTGTCCCGTGCCCCAGCGCTGTGTCACGGTTGTCCAGTTGTTGGCTGGAGCGCGTTGATCCAGGGTTAGCATTGAGGGTTGGTGGCAGCAGGCTAGCAGCTCGCCTATCACTGACCTACTTTTTAGAATTTCGAGGTGTCTCCCAGCATTGCCGCATTCAGTATATCTTGAGGAGGGTAGCGACGTGGCGTCTATGGCACCAGCCCGCTCGCTGGTCCCGCACCGGTATGGTTGTACAGTTTCTTTTGTGCCCTGATTTCAACTGTCGCAGCGATGTCAGCTGGCTCCCCCAGTCTTATCTCGCCTTCTATCGCTCATATGTGGCTTCTCCACCAGGTGGGCGGCCCCCAACCTGAAATCGAGATGACTCTGCTGTAGGACACTGGCTCCCTTCTCTTTGTTGTGGTGGGGGGGTTAGCCTCCCCCCTTGCCGCTCCTCACCTTCAGGGTGGTTTTTAAGAGTTATTTTGGGCAGTTGCAGCTGAGTGTGGGCTCTGCCTCATGGGGGGCACCTCCTGGCCTGAGCTCCTCGCGGAGGTCAGTGGATCCCGCTTCCCTATGCGTGCGGCCGGTGGGTGCTTACTTTCCGTCACAGGCCTCTAGAGTCTGATCACAAAATGGCGCCTGTTTGGGCCGTCGCACCTCGGCCCCGGAGTGTATGTCCTTGCCGGTGTAGGAGGGCCTGTCCGCTCCTGTCGTCCTCCGTCGCGGCCCCCAGTGTCGGTGCAAGCACACAAACAGGCAGCTGCGCACTCAGGCTCCGCACGCCGGTTCTGCAATGATTGCCCTCATGTGTACCTCCATGGGCCTCACCAACTCAGCCCGGACAAACACTCACTGATTGCTCAGACTTTCCGGCAGACTGCTGCGTAGCACCGTAGTATCTTGTTCCCGGCACCTTCCGACTTTCAGTTCTGTAGAGTTTAGATGCCGGAGCCTCTGTTAGAGCAAGATAATGACGGACTGTCATTACACCTTTTACATGGTTTTACAAGAGGACAGTGGGCTTGATATTTCCCCTGAGAGACAAGGTTTGATTCTCCACATGGGCCATAGCGGAAGACAGTGCCTAATTTGCAGTAGTGTTCTCATGGGCAACTGAGATCCTGGATTTGCAGCTCTCTTTAGTCGAGGTCAAAACAAACGTCCTTAAGGAAATTTTGCAGCATGGGCTGGTCATATCTGAGCCGTTGCTCCCCTTTAACGAGGCCCTCACTGATACCTTTATGAGCACTTGGTCAAAGCCTTGTTCCTGCCAATAGGCAGTTGGTCAGGTATCACAGTCCGGCTCGTGGTGATTTTCTCACTAAACATCCTACTCCAGAGAGCCTTGTACTTCAGGCTTCAACCATTAAGCTAAACCAACATTCATTCCCCACTACTGCTCCAGTTCAGGAATCCAAAAAGTTTGAATCATTTGGAAAATGTATGCTCTCCTGCCTGCCTGGCATTGCGATCTGTAAATGCTTTATGTTTATTGGGTTGTTACACCCAGGCCCTCTGGGTTATGGCCAGCAAGATCTTGCCACTATTCCTAGAAGACCTTAGTTGATTGATTCATTCCACAAGATTATTTGTAGACATACAAGCCTCCCTCATTGCAATTGCCTTTGATGGCTCACACCTTTTCAGTGAAAATGCTGATTCTGCCTTGGAGCATTGTAAAGAAAGTAGAGCCACATCATGCTCCCTGTGTTTGTTGACCCTTGCCAAACAGTTTCAACATCAGTTCAAAAAGTTCCGAGGTTACTCGAGACAACTGGCATATAGGCAGATGGTCTCCCCACCCGTTATGGCAGTCACCCTAGTCTTTTGAGGTTGTGGATGTGGGTCTGACAGGCAATGTGCAGGTCAGCAGGGGCATCAGTTCTTCACATCCCTGTCCTCTGTGCAACAAACATTAAGCTGCTTTAGTTTGCCCTTAGTGGCGCATACTCATTCTGTGGGGGGCAGGATTCAGCAATTCCTTCCAGAGTGGCGATCTGTCACGTCCAACAGATAGTTCCTACAAATCGATCAGCGTGGCTATGCCGTACTCATGTTTTGTTTTTACTCAGACAACTCTTTCGCACACATCAGAGCAAATTTCAGAGGAGCGTCTGTCCTTTCTGTTACAAGAAGTGTGAGTGCTACTCTCAAAATGTGCTATTGAGAGGGTTCCGGACTCAAAAAGAGGAGAGGGTTGTTAGTCCCTTTATTTCCTTGTGCCAAAGAAGAACATAGGTCTCCAAACTATTTTGGACCTTCGATCTCTGAAGGAATTCCTGTGAAAGAACAAATTCAAAATGCTCACTGTCCGAACCTGTTTCTATTGGCCAGGGGGCAGGCAGGAGTTACTGGGCCCACCCGTGGTGGCTGAGACCTTTTACTCCCGATGTCCCGGGGCCGGACCTAGTAGGGATGCTGCTCAACTAGGCCAAGCACATCTTCTCAGTTAGGTTTCGTCAGACAAGCAGTCAAGGCTCCTTCGGGGGGAAGCGCAGATATAGATCAGTGAACACGACTCAACTCAGTGGGTAAGGAGCGCGAACAATAAATCAATGTCCAGTAAAATACTTGTTTTTATGTAAAAGAAGTATTTTAATTCTAATTCTGTACATGAAAAGGTAAGCGACATTCAAAAGCAATAACCCAATCCCCCTCCCCCATGAGGTCGGGTCTCTAGTAGTGGTCAGGCCACATCCTGTCCTAACGTTAGTGCAATCGATTCGATGTTATTCCCTATTCACTGATGGCCACATCCAAGGAATGTAAACTATTAGGCCGTACTCAAGAGTTCTCCCCTCTGACTCCTTTCGGAATTTCAGTCACAAGAGACTACGGGGTCGCAGTACCAATCGCAAAATATCCACCCGGGGCTACAAAGGCCCAGTTCATTACTTACCCACTACAGCGATATGGAACCCCTCAGCAGCACAGCAAATACCTGCTCCGGATTGGCAAAGTCGGGCTGCACGCAGTCACAAGTGGCAGCACCTTGCAGGTTCTCTCCTCCAAGTCTCTCTAGCGACTGGTTCTAGCGATCGAGGTTGTTCCTGTTCCAGTGATCGCACAGTAAGACGTACTTCCCTTTGCATGGGGGGGTGTCAATCTCTCTGCTCCGACAGGGCTATGACGATGTCCTTCATCCTCTGGCTTCCTTTGATGCAGTTCACAGTATGTCGACCAGACCCGCCTTGGTCACAGCAGCAGCTTCTCAGACCCGGGCAACTGCCCGAGCCCTTTGCCTCAATTGTCTCAATGTCTCCGGCGGCCCCTCCTGGTATACAGGGTTGCCGCCACACCACTCACAAGTCTGGTCATGCTGACGTTCACGGGGGCCCCCTCTCTAGCACACGGGGCTACCCACCAAGAGATCGTGAAGGCCTGGTGCCCTCCACGCAACCCTCGCTCCTTGGCTCAGTCCACGGCGGGCCATCCTGTCCCACGGGGGTCGCTGAATCAATAAAGCTTATGGGCTACGGCCCAATCGGTGCACAAGCAGATTCCTCACACCTTGCACAGGGAATCCTCACAATAGGACTCCCCCCTGGACTTTGTTCCTTCCAACGCTCTCCTCTTCCTCACAGGGCACACTGGTCTTGGCGAGCAGGCAGGCGCTGGTGCTCCAGGCTCCAGGGCAGGTGTTCTTGGTTTCCCTGGATGATGTCCCCTCATACAGGGAGACTAGCAGGCCTGGGCCTCAGGCCTGGTCACAGGCGGACATTTTGCAAAACTCCTCCTCACACAGCCCGCCTGGCTGCTTGCATATGACAAAGTTTGGGGGTCTGAAACTCCCCTAATTATAGTTCTTTTCCAGATAAAAAACGTAATTTAGTATCTGAATTTCTGACGTTTTAGGTTGGGGTTCTACTTGTTTGAAATGGACATCTTTCCCATTTCTTCTTCCTCCTAAAGGATATTTTGTCACAGCCGGCAGGACTCCCAAGCTGATTAACCCACAACAAGAGTCATGGGAGTGACCAGAGTTCACACCTGGCTGTCAGCCACAGTGATATGTGCATCTAAAGGTTAATCCTGGGCTCACAGCCCTACTCTTTATGATTCCCTTAACAGCCCTATCTCTCTCTTCCTGAGATGTGTCCAGGCCCCTTCCTTGTGATCTATCATTGAATCAAAAAGCCCTTTTAACTGCACAGAGAGAGTCTGGCTCTCCCATCCTCCAGTGCATGTCCTTCCTATCTTACAGGAATGCAGCAATACACAAATCTGTCTGTCTGGGGGGATTCCTCTACTCTTCATGTTTTCAACCAGGCAGGCCTGGGCGTCCCGAAATGGAACCAAAGGTCCTCCATGTGATGTACCAGTGCAGGCCCACTTCCACTCAGTGTACATCCACAGCATATTTACTGCACAGCACTGTTATCCTCTTGTCTTATGCCACCACAAGCATTACTACATGCAGCAAACGCATTGCCTGTGCACACTGTTCAGTACTGCAGCCTTTCTGTATTGTACCAGAGGGTGTTATTTTAAAAACATAGTGTAGTAATTTCACATGAATCCAAATGTAAATTTTAATCTTCTTTTATTCAATGCAAATCCTGTCACCTCCAGCAGATCCAGCTTCTCCTAACTGCCAGTTCCTGAAATTTCCAGTCTCCCCATTCCATTTTACATCACAGGCAGGCAGTGAGCATTCCTACACATAGCATACACACATTTACCATGCGCGCACTGTAACACACTTCACCCCTTGTGTAGTGCACTTTTTTGTGAGCACATGCACTCAGCACACGTTTTCATCACTCATGCCTTTCCACTCACTCCAGTGGTACTGGGTAAAAAGGTCCTATTCACTACTGGTGATCACTACTCAGTATGCTGCGCTTGTGCTGCTTAACTCCTTGTGAAGGCAGTAGCCTTGGGCGCCCCTTCCGGTCTAACAAGACCGCAATCCATGAGACAGGCCTATGTCATGACGCACACTTATGATCCGTGTTCGCCTATGACAAGAAAATCAGCATTAGGGATCCAGACAACAGTACAGTTGGGCACTCAGGGCAGGGGTACATGTTTCTTATCATGCAGAGGACTTTTCCGTCCCAACACTCACCCTTGAGTGTTTGAGAAACTGATGTCGGTGGTCGCTTCCCACCTTTGGAGGTCAGGATATCAATTTTCACCTACCTCTTCCTATGCTTTTGAAGGCAGGTTTGGTACAGTCAGTCACAGGCCACTTGCAGATGACGGCGAACCTCATGACATAGTTGGAGGTTCACTATCCACGAACCAAAGTCAGACCTGTCTCCTTCGTAGAGGCTCCCTTTCATTTGAGCTAGCCAGGATGCAGTGCAATTCAGTACCTTCCATCTGCTGCAATGAGTCCAGGACATTGAGTCAAGGACATTCGGTCCATGGCCTCTCTCCTGGATCTCGGTGAGAGCAGTTCTGAGGCTTCTATGTTAATTAGCCTACTCCATCCTCCTTTTTGATTACACCATGTGCCTCATGCAAGCTCTGCAATAGAATCTGAAGTTCTAGTGGGCAAAGCATCAAGGAAATCTGACAGATATCATCCAGATCTCGGAGGAGACTGTTCTCAGTGGGGTGGCTGCTCGTATGCAATTGCTCAAGTGACAGGTCTCCTTCCCTACTTCTCCTAATCCTGATAAGTTTGGAGGCCTTCTGTGGGAGGTAGAGATCAGAGAACTCTGTTCTGGGCTCTTGACGGAAGCTTAGTTCCATATCAATCTTTTGGATGTTAGAGCCATTTGTCTGGCTCTGAAGGCCCTTCTGCAATCCCTCAAGGGGAGGCTAATGCAGGCTCTCCCAGCCAGGAGAACCGCCATATGATATTACAACAGCCAGTGTGGATTAGGGAACTGGGTCCTGTGCCAGGAGGCTATGTATCTCTGGGGTTGGTTAGAGTGTTGGGAATTTTCCTGATTGCAGACTACCTGGCAGGGTCCCAGAATGCCAGAGTGAACAAGTTCAACAGTTGGTGCAAGCTCCCAAGGTGGAGCAAGACATCTTTCGACAGTAGGGAGAACCCGAGCTAGATCTTTTCATCAATGTCAAGAATGTAAATTGTTTTGCACATTTGAGTTTCCTTGAGAATACTAGCTAGATTTGTCCTGGCTGGAATCTTAACGTATGACAGGATTTGTTTTTTCGTCAATGAGGGGTCTGCTGCAGGACAGCCAACTGATTAAATCATCAAATTTCGTTGACTCATTTTAGATTCATTAAACGTCAGATGTCTAGCAAAGAAACCAGTGTTTTCTTTAGGATTTTAAGGAAAAATCAAAAAGGTCTGTAAAAGTGTTCCAATGCGTGGACCATTTGGAGAATCCGATGCTCATCTCAAAAAGCTTCTTGCATTTTCCACTGCCTTGGTTTCCAAACTAGAAAAGGAGTATATAATTCCAGACTCTGCTTTGGAGTGTCTTCATAGCAGGCTTAATTTAAACTCCTTTGTAGCTAATGCAGTCTAGAGAAGAGCTAGAAATCCATCGTAATTTTTTTTCTATACCAAAACAGGAAAGACAGCAGACTTGGTGTCCTGGAAAAGAAAATAGCCATGGTTACAGCAGTGACACTGCCACTGAAACTTGTGGGACATTACAACATGCACATATGGAATGACATAGCTCCTTTTATAGACCCAGTCCCAGAAGACAAATTGGTGTAACTAAAAGCACTTTTGAAAGCTGGCTGGCTAGCTAGTTTCAGCTACAGTAATCATTACTGTGATTGCTATTTCTTCAAATCTTTGTTGCCAGTTAGTACACACCACAGTTGCATGCTGTTAAGGGTAGTATAGAAGCGCAATTTCTACACCAAATTTTAGATAAAGTTTGGAGCATGCACAGTGCTTGTCATGCATTATTGAAAAACATCCACTTGATGCCGTGCAAAATATGAAGTCTGACACTGATTTCTGTAAAGGCTGCTCCTTCATTTGGCTCATAGTAAGCACAACAAGA
The DNA here is from genome assembly GCA_963921515.1 of Calotriton arnoldi. Taxonomy (NCBI): domain Eukaryota; kingdom Metazoa; phylum Chordata; class Amphibia; order Caudata; family Salamandridae; genus Calotriton; species Calotriton arnoldi. The sequence goes on from CAWUFW010000737.1 coordinate 1,743,502, forward strand.
TGATGGACTGGGTACTTAAACCTTTCAGCCATGCACCTCCAGTCAAGAGATCTGGATTTAATCTATCGCTGTTTCGCTCACTATGCAACCCCAGCTTGGTCCCATCCAAATGCAAATCAGTCTTGACCCTGCTCCTCATGAGTACAGTGCAGCCTGAACTGCCAGACCAGGTCTTCCCTGGACCGAAAGCAAGCATCCTGGGACTGGTTTCTGGGTGTCACCCCTCATCAGCCAGGCTTGCTTGAATCCAGTGGCACAGTGAGCAAGGGACCCTTGAGGAGCAGGGTCAAGACTGATTTGCATATGGCTGGGTCTAACCTGGGGTGGCATGGTGAGCAAAAGAAGGATGGATTTAACCCAGATCTCTTGACTGGGGGTGAATGTTTGATTTGTTCTGTATTCCGTCCTTCATTTGTGTGTTGTTTCCTTTATTTGGCTCAGCTGAAAAGCCACAATCCACCTACTAAACCAGCTATCAGTTTTATCAGCAGCAATACTTATGTCAGCCTCTCTTTTGTCAAGGATAAATCATCCAGCTATATACACCGTAACCTACACATTCCAGATAGAGCTCTGGACGGAGGACAACCTCCTAAACCAGATAAAGACTCTGCAAAAAATACAACTCTGTCTTTTTTCCTACCCCTATTTTTTAGTCTAGTGGAGGGTCAGGATTTTGTGGAATCTCCTAAGAAACTACCACTATGAAAATGTAGGTTTTGGATAAAGTCCAACAAGGGAACCTCTTAAGCATTTCCTGTGCACGCAACCATGCACTCAGCATATATGACAGCCATTTTACACCAGAAGAATTTTGAGAAATACATTCTTCTGGCCTACAAATCCCTCAACAACATCGGACCCAAATACCTCAACGAGAGAGTCTCCTTCCACGTACCCAAGAGGAACCTCCGCTCCGCTGACCTCACCCTGGCAGAGGTCCCCCGCATCCGCAGAAACGGAGCAGGAGGGAGAGCTTTCGCCTACATCGCAGCCAAGACCTGGAACGACCTCCCTGTGAACATCAGACGCTCCCCGACCCTACACACGTTCAGGAAGGGCCTCAAGACCTGGCTCTTCAACTGAACCGGAGCTGCTCCCCCCCCCCGCCCCCTAGCGCCTTGAGACCCTCACGGGTGAGTAGCGCGCTTTATAAACCCCTGATTGATTGATTCTATCAATGTTGAAAGGCCTTGCCTAGGAATAGACTGCATTCCTGATTTTTCTTGTAAAAACAAAATTAGGACGGTGGTGGTCAACCTAAGACCCCTGAGGTCTCAACTAATTCTTCCTCAAATGACCATTGAAAAAGCCAAGAAAGATATTATAGATTCCAGTGTCTAAGATTGTGTGGCAACAGGTGTTACAAATAAAAATTGCCACTGTCTGCCTGAAATCAGACCAAATGTGTGGTTCCAGTGTGGGCAGATCCATGAGGTGAAGGCCACCCGATTTCATTGACAAAAAGATAATAAAAGCCTTGTCACATCAAAATGTTGTTAAAGCAACTGTAGCTACTGAGTCTTTTTTGCGACAGCTCAGTCTGTCTCTGAATTTAGAAAAGTAATGTTTGTAGCATGTGTTGCTGTAGATACCCATTCTCTGCGTACTCCTGCCAACTATTGTTGGGTGCAGGTGTTTGCACGTTGTTTTTTTTCCGAAGTTGTATTCGAGTCAAAAGACCTATTGTGACTCCACCCTTAATCCACAGAGCACCAGGACAAAGACTCCACCTCCGATTATTAGCTTCTGACATTGGGTTCGGACCTTAAAGTTTCAACTCTTAGCGAGACAATACTTCTTCACTGGGAAATTCAGTGCCAGCTGTCGGGACTTCAACCCCAGCGACAAGGAATCAATTGCAAACCTCTTCAGTCCCAGCTACAGAGACTTTGTTTGACATCTGAACAGCTTCAAGATGCAGCAAGCAATTACTTCTTGCTGATCCATGACCAGAAACTCTCAGTGACGAGCAGCGTTACAACACCATTGTCAATTCAGGTCGTACCTAGAAAATGACTTTTGGGGAGGGGAATTTTAGAGAATGCCCTTCTAATTCCCGTGGTTGGTCTGACAGAGGGTGTGTAAGTTTTGTTTGTCACCGTGACATAGTGAGTGTGTTGCAGCTCCTGTAAGGCATTTTGTTGCAAGAAGACCCTTTTGTACTAAAGGAAGAGGTGCTAGGCGAACTACAAAATGCAGTGTCAGGAATCACCTGAGACATCCTTGTTCTGGAAGATTAGCTTTGAGGGAAAAGAAAGACACATCAGTTCTGCTGTTGGCACAGGAGAGCCCAGAAATATTATCCTCTGAGACTTCTGAGTTGAAACACGATTAGGAAGAGCACCATTCCCCAAGGCTCTCAGGCCCAAAGACCAAAATCACACGAGGACCCCTACCCCTCCTCAAACTCACAATGGTCAGTTCCCAACAGCTCAGGCCAGTGGGGTGACATATAAGTTAAAAAGTGTGGGGCTCAGGGAGGAACCCTGAGGGACCCCACACGGAAGTGAAAAAGAGGGGGAAACAAAATCACCTAATGCGACCCACTGAGATCGGTCAGATAGGAAGGAGCCTAGCAGGGAGAGCGCCTTGTCCCTGATCCCAATGGTTGCCAGGCGGTCCTTCAGCAGCCCATGGCTAACCGTGTCAAAGGCCGCTGACAGATCCAGTAGGATCAGGGCCGCGCTGCCCCCACCATCCAACGTCCATCTGAGCTCCTCAGTGGCCGTAATCAGCGCTTGCTCAGTACTGTAGTGAGCCCGGAACCCAAATTGGGACGAATCCAGGATTTCGTTGTTAGTGATGTTTGCAGAGAGTTCTAAGTTAATAGCTTTCTCTACCACCTTAGAAGGGAAAGACAGTCTTGAGATAGGCCTATAATTCAGCGAATCCTCAGTATTCAGCGAGGGTTTTTCTAATAGTGGCCTTATGGATGCTTTTTTTCCCATTCTACTGGGTATCTCCCCGAGGTGATCATAGCATTGAAGATCACCGTTAGAGGAGGGGGGGGGGGGGCGAATGTCTCAGGCGCTAGAAGTAGAATTTTAGGGGGGCAAGGGTCTTCTGGGGAGCCTGATTTGTTGTTTTTAATTAATTGTAGGGTTTTTTCCATGGTTAGGGCTGTAAAAGAGGACAGAGTAACCGAGGGTGTCTCTGAGGTGGAGGTACTTTCATGAAGCGCACCAGGGTTTATTTGGCCATTGGGCAAGTGTAAAAAAAAGTTATAAACTGCTTTAACTTTGTTTTGAAAGGTATCTGCAAGAATGTTGCAGAATTCTTGACTAGCTGAGGTGTCTTCGGGAGCTGGTAGTTTAGATAGCTTTTTACAGTGGTAAACGGCGTTTTGGGGCATTTATTGCATGCTCTAATTTGCTCTGTAAAATAGCAGGCTTTTTCTGTGACAATAAGAGTTTTGTATATTTGGAGGGATTCTTTATATTTTTTTTTAGTGTCTATGTTATTATTTAGTCTCCAGTTCCTCTCTAGTCTACGACAGCATTGTTTTTGAAGTTTAAGCTTGTAGCTAAACCAAGGTTCAGATGGGGGGTTTTTCTGGGGCCAGTTCTTTCATGGCTGCTCCTAGCCAAGTATGATAGTTCGTGTCTGCCGAATCAGGGTCCGTGGACAGATTCGGATGCAATTTAGAGAGTTGGGAGATTAGTTGGTTGGCAAGCCTTGAGAGACCCCATAGCCAAAACAAAAGGAATCTGATTGAAACGGTGTAAGAGAGAGCGCTTGGCCTCTGTTCGAAAAGGAGTATCAATTTAAGAGCCGTACCCAAAAAGTCAGTTAATCTAGATTGGATTACTTCATGTGACACTGTATCAAATGCTGCAAAACAACCTAACAGCACAAGGACTGCTGTGCAGTCAGTAAAGGATGATGGCATTCCAAAGCTGTTGCCTCTTTTTCAGACAGGACATCCCCTCTTTGTATTGCCAGTGAAGAGATTATTGAGGAGGATGGCTTCTTGTTTCTCAATAGTACCACATGCCAGACTGTGCATGTGCCCTTTGCAAGAGTATTTAGTGAGGCAATGGTCACAGGAGGAGGGCCATTGAGAAAATCTAATGTTAGTAAAGGCAGAGACGCAATACAGTCTCCTCTGGCAGCAGCAGCAACTTGTTGCTGGGCATGCTTATCCTCTACCCTTTTCCACAAGTGAACATTAAAACAGATGCTTCACTCATGGGTTTGGGAACACATCTCAACCACATAACTGTTGAATGTACCTGGATGCCACAACAACATGGTTGCCACTTTAGTTACCTAGAATTTATAGGCAATCCGTTTGGCACTCAGAGTTTTTACACGCTCATTTGAGGCAAAACAATCCTCATAAAGATACATAGAATGACAGCCATGTACTACATCCAGAAACAGGGTGGGTACACATTCTCCCCGCTGTTTGCGTTTGCTCAGGAAATATGGCATTTTACCTTTCACAACCAGATTGTGCTTCTTGCAGAACATCTCCTGATCAAGGGCATGATTTTGCGGACCTTGCTTAGCAGACACTTCAACAAGTCCACGAGTGAGAAATGAATCCCAAGTGGTCTAATAGTACTTTCATAAGTAGAGCACTCCCACTATAGATCTGTTCGCCAGCGCAAAAAACGCAAAGTGCCAAAGCTTCACCCACAGTCCATGAGCAATGCACTTTGAGTGAACTGGTCAAGGATGTTTGCTTACACTTTTCCTTCACTTCCCCATATCCAGTAGGTGGTCAGTAAAATTTGTGTCAGTGACCCTCATTATGGTGGCACCAACCTGTGTGAGACAACCATGGTACTCCTTGCTTCTAGAGAGGCCAGTGCATCCACGCAAGAAGCTTCTACTGAGGCCAGATCTTTTGTCTCAGCATCAGGGTCAGCTCAGGCATCCAAACCAACAACAACCTAATCTAGCGATCTGGCAACTGAGATCTTAGAGTTTGGTTACCTCAGACACCCTGAAGAGTGTATGCAGTTCCTGCATGAGTTGATAAACCTACTGCGCATGCCTACTATGCTGACAAGTGGAAAAGGTTTGTCCACTACTACCCCAGCAAACACAAAGACCCCCCTTTAAAGTTTCTGTGCAGGACATCATCTGCTACTTGTTACATTCGCAAAAAGCAGAATTAGGACACGCCGCTATCAGTTGGTGGCAGTTGCAGCTAACATGCAAAATAGGAAACATGTATCACTCTTTATAGTCCCTGTCATTAAAAACTTCATGTAAGACCTCGAAAGAGTTATCCCACCAAAGACGTTGGTGCCTATTTGGAACCTTAATGTAGTCCTCAATAGGTTTGTGGGCCCAACCTTTGAACCATTGCACTACTGTGACATGCAGTTCCTGTCATGGAAGGTAGCCTTTTTGGTGGCCATTGCTTCTCTAAAGCGCATCATTGAGTTACAGGCCCTAACTATAGAAAACCCTTTCATCCAGGTTCATAGCAAAAGGGTAGTCCTACTAACTAACACCTAATTTCTCCCAAAGATTGTTTCCCTATTGCATGTCAACCAAGCTATTGAGCTGCTGAGCTTATTCCTGCATCCAGTCTCTGTTGCAGAGACGGCATTTACATACATTAGATATCAAATAAAAAGGACACTCTAATATTACATTGATAGAAGTAGTTACATCCATAGAACAAAGCAACTTTTTGTTGCTTTTGCTAAGCCATACACAGGAAACCCCGTTTCTAAAGCAGGCATTGCCAGATGGATTGTTATATAAAGGCCACACATATACTGCTTGTACCACCTAAAACTCATTCCACATGTAAGAAAGGAGCCACTATGGCTATCTTGGGCAATAGTCCTTTAGCAGACATCTATGAAGCTGCTACATAGTCAGCTCTACACACGTTCACCAACAGTACTGTGTGGACATCCTAGACTGGTAGTAGGCTCTAGTTGGCCAGACGGTATTAAGAACTTTATTTGAAACATTTGCTCGCCAGCCATTGCTTAGGGGAGGAGCTGCTTTACAGTCTCTACTTAGCACATGTATCTACAGCCACACATGTGACAAACGGAAAATGTGACCCTGCGACCATCGGCTCATAGCGAGATGTACTATAGATTCACATGCGCCTACCCTCCTCACTGGAAGCGAGTCATGATTACAGATGCTCTCAACCCGTCTCTTTTTACAATGAACCGTGCTTACTACTCTGTCTTTGACACTACACTGCACTTACATTACTCACCCGCTGAGTGGAAAACAATATGAACTTGAGTCTTAATCCTGCTGCATGGTGGCATAAGGGTGGAGTCACAACATGCTTTGTTACTTGAAAACAATTTCAAATAAGAATAGCGTGCAAAGGTCTGTGATGACAGAAGTATGCCTTGCATGTGAATTTACAGCACTACACGCTGCTAACAGTTACAGGCTAAGTAATATTTTCTTCTGAAGGCCACCATAAAGTAACATTTTCCCTGTTGTTTCGATTGGCGACTGCAGAGAAAAAGTATACCTGTCAACAGAAATCTCAACTAATGACTAGGGTTTCAAATGTCTTATGCAAGAAAGTTTGTTCTGCCCTACTTTCCAAACTATTTCTTGGAACTAGACATCATGGAGTAGCTTCATGAGCTTTTGCTGCCTGAAAATGAGAACAGTACAAGAAGAACTGTATCAATAGTGGAGGCAAGTAGAAGGGATTTGAAATGCTGGAGTATAAATCATTGCAGCCATCACAAAAGCTCTGTTTTGTTTGACGACTTTTAACAAAATGGGCTAGATGGTTTCAAATTTAAAAAATTGATCTATGCAACATCCTCACCAGAGAAGCATATCTACAAGGTTTGGGGTCCACCGAGCACCTTTTGACAAGGCATGCCTGATCAGTTTATGAAAATAAGTTTTCTTTGCAGCATTCTGAAACTGAGGGTGATTTGTCCCTAAAAGCCTTTCAACCCATTGATAAAGAATCTGCAATCAAAATCAGACCCAACAACATGGCATCCTTTATAGTAACAAAGAGGCACAAGGTCCTATCAACTGTAAGAAGTTGCATCTCGTTACAATCCGACAGCTACCCAGGTTAGATAAATTGTTTGGCGGGCCATCTCAGGTGGACAAAACACGTGGACTGCGAATGGGAACTAGATGGCTGTCAATTACAGTCGCTGTTTCACAAATGAGGCACCCAGTAGTGCACCTGTTGCCAACTTGATAGAACCCAAAATGCCAGTAGTTTGCAACCAGAATGTGGCACCAAGACTGTTAGGGTGAAGTTTTTATTATTTCTTGGTTCAATACATTTGCATATTCTTTTTTCATGAGCCCAGTTATACCAGAGTAATAGCCAAGATGAAGATAGAACCATGTGCACCACGCCCAATAGCCCCTGCCACAGTGAAGCAGTTAATGTTTGCCAACCTGTTTAAATTGTTGATGGCACCGGTGTGTCATGAAAAGCTCAGTGTTCCAAAACCGACATAATAAACCGTATGAAGACATTAAGCGGCAATACAACCCCTGTCGGAACTGGACAGATTTGCTTATGTTCAGGTCCGACACTTTGCAACCCAGGATCTATCAACGCGCCACGAGACATTTCACGCCATTCCAACAATGGCTTAAGTATGGATGTCACCGGAAACACGTAATATTTGAGATGTACAAACACTTAATGGGCCCAGCACCAATGGGAAACACCAGGGCATGTGCAATGGACAAAGAGCTGGGAGTGCTGTTGCCCCCTAAACACTGGAAGTGCTTATAGGACAGGGCACGGATTACAGCACACAATGCAGCTATCCGGGACACAGAATATAACACTCTAACACCCCCCCAATAACATAGCAGAATGGGACAAACCGAAATCAGATCACTGCTGCAGTGGTTGTGGGGCGGTGGCAGAGATAGAGGCCGCCTTCGAGATCCATATTCTTAGGGACTCTGAGGCGATCTTGTTCAGTCTACAATTTCCGGGAGAGGGAGGGGTGAAGTGTTTGGGGAGAGGGTGGCATTTAGGGCTGAGAGAAAAGGGGGAAATCCCATAAATCACTAGAGGGTAAACCGATTTCACTGGCATTGAGCTCAACTATGCAAACTGTTACATGCTATGGGGGAAACGGTAAGCGCCTGACCGGGTAGACTGGCGTCACGCTTTGGTAAATCCTGTTGATGGAAAAGATAGCACTTTCCTTAGACACAAAGACACAGATTATGGAACTGAGCGGGGCCCAGCGATACTGGTCCTCGCCAGGGAATTTAGAGGGCTGACGTGCTGTAAGTTCTTGCGTGTCCTTAGGCTCCTACCGACATATTCCTTAGAAGCAGAGGAGGAAGAGACACTGGGAGTGGAACGGCCTTGATTACCCTGAGTCGCATGGCTGGGCGCTCCCTGACAATAAAGATTAAACCCCTACCTAGACTGTGACAACAATTTGCTGAGTTCGGTGGGAGGTAGGGTAGACGGCAGAGGGGAGTTTTGTTTCTAATATAATATCTTTATTATTCACCTCCTCGTTGGCCTGCTGGTTGTAGGCGAGAGAGCGTGTATATTATATTCTCAATTAAAAGAGGTAAACCATACATTGTTAATGGCCATTCCATGGAAATTTCGGATTAATCCCAATGTATTCACAAGGAACAAGTGCAAAGTAGGCATCCCAGTCCTGCATTACATTACCTGTCTCCTTGGCTGTTGACGAGCTTGAATGTGACTAAATGTAAACTCAAAAAAATTTAGTCAGATATTATCAGCAGTCATAGCACCATAAAGTTTAGGGCCCTAATGCTGTATTTAGATTTTGTCAGGAAGTCTACTCCATTGAAACCGTGGGGAGGACCCGCCGCCGTATTACAAGTTCATTCTAGTCAGTGGCACTGTAATTAATTGTCATTTTGAGAGTCGGAAGACAGCTTCAGTAAATGCTCTTGTTTTCCCATCTAATCATTAAGCTTTTTAAAAAAAAAAATAATCTTGTACTTTTCCACTTGTAATGAAACCTACTCCAGCCTAATAATTTAACTCGGTCTTATCGCTTCTTTGTAAGTCTATACTTTTTGTGACTATCCAGCGGAGTAGCCTGCTGCCTGTCAACAAAGCACTGCAGTACCTCCTAAGGGATAGAAAATGCTATGAAGATGTGAATGCCATAATATACCATGCAAGTCATGAAACCACACGTCAAGGCTATCCATAAAGCTAAGCTAAAGTGCCTATCCTGGAAAGCAGCCCTCTTGCTCTTTTACTTTTTCTAAAGACGGTCGACCTTCACACAAATTCATCTTTCGTTGCAGTAGCCACTACAGGTTTCCAAGTACATGAGCCGGATGCAAGTTTTCCTGCTGAAAGGATACTTCATTCTCTTGATATCAAAAGATGTTTCAAATTTAATCTGGACAGAACTAAAGACCAGATTCATGAACAGATCTGCATACACAGGTTTACTGCCTCACATGCGTACAGAATAATGAATGTCTGGAATCTCCAGCAGTTTCAGAGTACTCCTGTGCCCTGTGTCTGTCGCATGTTTCCAGGCGCACTTCGGTGCTATATGAATTCCTAATTATGTCTGCGTGGTGACAGTTTCCACTGTTAGGAAGTAATGATGTTTGGAAAAAACCTTGATGGTCAATATTACTTAGGCCGACAGTTCTGCAAGTTACTGTGATTCAGTACTGATGCACAGATCGCCTAGCAGACCTATTGTATCCAGAATAGGCTGAGTGGGCTTTGGGTCTGGCCCTTGATCATACTTTTTTGTGCTTCTCAGTTCCTTGCTCTTGATTCATTGGTTTTTCTCGCTGTTTATTTGTTTGTACAAGCCAAGGAGCATAGCTCTGTCAGCGTATTTTGATTGGGGGGTTTTGCATCCTACCACGGGTAGACATTACACATTCCATTACACGAGGGACTGTTTTCTCTCACTCTGTCTGCCATTCCTTGTTGTCCCTGTTTCCTCTTTCATTCCTTCCTCCCGCCTATTCAATTATAAACTAGACCTCTTCTGTGCATTTTGCCCCCCTTGTTGCTTCATTGGTTGCTGCTGTATCAGTAAGTGGCTGTCTTTGAATGGTTTTGAATCCTTTTCAAGACAGCCACCCATGCGTATGCTCACAGGGCACCCATCCTAGAATGTTTGTCTTTTGTTTAAAAAATCCAAGATGGCTACTGTGCATACACATTCTCTAGTGGCCATCTTGAAATGTTTTTTCTTAAAAAATAAATAAGTAAATAAAAGCCTGCTAAGACAGCTGCCGTGTGTGCGCATCCATGTGAACATATGCACGGTGACCATCTTGCAATGCTTTTTAAAGTAAAAACATCCCTAGATGGCCACAATGCATGTGCGCGCATGGCTGTCATTGGATTTCTTTTTGTATTAATAACCATTTCAAAGGGGCTACAGTCATCTTGGCATGTATTTTCTTAAGCTTTAAGAAGAGATGTTCCACGATGACTGCACATACACGGCGCACATATGGGACAAAAACAAAACGTTGGCAAAGCTTTGTCGATGCTTGTTAAGTAGAGAGCGAGGCTGCAATTTCCGTGTCAGTCAGAAGGCCGGCTAGCCATATTTCATGACATTACAGAAATGGTGGCTGGCATGGCACGTTTGGAAATAATGCCACTTGAGCTTTGGCACGAAGGACATTAGCGAAGGTGACGTTAAAGTAAACCTTATTCTACAGCATCATGTGTCTGCCTTCTCTCTTTATATACCCTCTGCATTCTAAGGCTTGGCCTTCCTTCACATAATAATAGAAACATTTCACACTGGTAGCTTTTATCGCAGCATGAGGGCAAGAGCAACGGTCAAACATCTGACCTATAGGGAAGTATGTAAAATTAATCAGTATGTTTTAGTACTCTTCTTTGACCCGCATTTACTGTATCATGCAGAAACATAACTCGGACGGTTGAAAAATCAAAATGTCCGTAATGACCAAGCATTAGGAAGTCACCGTCTCCATCAGTATGTTTGTTCCCTATTCAAAGTGCAATATTAATGTTTTTTCAAGCTTTGCTATTTCTTTTAGTTTCCATCTCATATTTATGATTGGTCGGACTGCGTGTGAATGAACATGCTCTGCTTTCCAAGGCAGCCATATGTGTCAAGGCCCACTCTGTAATTTGTCCTTTCTTTTGCGGATTCTTTTGACAGGATGCCTCGTGCTTCCTTGTTTTACAAAAGGTACCCTCCAGTGCTGGTGACTGAAGCTCATTGCAAATGGAGTGACTCTGTGTTCTAGCGCAGCACAGCCATGCTTGTACACTGGAGTGTTGACTGCCTTTATTGGGTAAATTGGGCGGTGCAGGCAGCTAATCCCCGAAAGGGCATGTTATTCATCACTGAAATGGAGTAAGAAATGATTGTCCCTAAATTAACATCTGAGAGGTGCTGCGGCACTCGGTGAAAAATGTGATCATGTCTGCTACTTTTCTACTTGATGCCTTTCTGCAGGGTGTCCTGGCCCGGGGCACAGAGTCTAAAAGCATTGGACGTGTCCTATGTGATGTAAACTTGGCGTCGCCCGCTCCCACCTGGCAAAGCCAGAAGAGAAGAAGGCCAAGCAGACTTACTGACAAAGATGGACAACGACACACCCGTGAGAGTTACATTAGAGCCTGACGCAAAATTTCTAAAAAGGATTATATTTTTTTTTTAAAAGACCTACAAATAGCAAGTTTCCGTAAACATTTGCAAACCTGCCTGCCCATTCCTTTTAACCATTAGCCTTACCTCTTTCCTTTCCGTCCTTCTTCCTTTTGCTTGATGAGAGTGGTAATGGCGAATCTTCTCTGGTATCACTGCGCCTTTACTATACTAATAGGAAGTACAAAGAAGAGGCGCATTAAGGTGCCAAAAGGAGTGGCTCACTGGTGATCCAAGTACTCTAACCAAAGCAGCACACATCTTAATAAGAGGACAAAAGTACAGGTGATTATAAAAAAGACCTCTTGAATACAACTGCTAGCAGAAACAACAACAATAACATAACGGGCTAAGAAACCACATAAAAATAAATGAACAACCTAGACAGGTACATGAAGAAAGATACAAGGAAGTGCAATAAAGTGGGTCATGTCATGTCATGGCGAAGGATGTAGTATCTCGAGTGTTGCGACACGAGAAATGAAAGGGCTACTTGCCTTTAAGCAGTAGTTCTGTACCTTTGATAGGGAAGCAGTCATATTCCATACTGGATTGCACGCTAACCATATTTCGGCTGCAGGCTTTTCCTGTATGATGGGGTAGCTGCTCCGAAGGTTACTTCATCATGCAGTACAGCATGGTGCTGCATGCAGCTGTGTGGTCTGCATGTATTTTCTCACGCAGGCCTACAAGGTGTGAAGACAGGATACAAACACTGCATTTCTTGAGTACTGTACTGCAGTCAGCCTGATTAGCTCTGCCAGCGTGCGAACACCTATTAACTTAATTTAGCTATTGGAAGCACCCCAGGGTGCTGCAAGTGGGCCTGTATCCTGGAGGCACACATCATAACTGACATTTCACAACACATCGTCGGAGTCAGGTTTTCAATGCCTTCATTGTATCCTAACAAAGCAAGTGTATCTTCATGCACAAGTCCCTCTGCCTTCTACACCTTCTATGCTGCAAAAGCCCTATTGGCCATATGAAATGTCTTGAGGGGAGGGGTGGGCCCGTTTATATTGTTCTGCGGGCCTTATGCTGGACAAACCTGATACAGATGGTGGATCTAGCCAATAAAGCTTGTCCTTGTAACATTGTACACTAAATTAATTTATGATTATCAGAAAAAACTTTTCTTTCCTTTCCAGGGATTAAATCCTCTCCACCTCAAATAAATGTACCTGGATAAATTTCTGGAATGCCCCGGTCTTGGAACAAGGGTGATACATCTCCACTTAGAGCCTGATTACGAGTTTGGCGGTGCAGTGGCGGGTCCGCCCCGCTGCCGCACCGCCAAACTCATGGTTGGGCCGCCCACCAGATTACGAGTGTTTCTCGTGTCTGGTGGGCTTTTTTTTTTAACGTTCCCACGGCGGTGCCTCCGAAAATAGGCACCGCAATGGGGACGCCAAAAACAGTTCCTGCACTGCATGGACTGTAAAGTTCATCCTGTGCAGGAACTGGGGTGCATGCACACGGGGGGGACATGTTGTGCCCCCCTGCATGCACCCCAGGGGCAAAAGGGGGCCCTGTAGGGCCCCATTTCTTTCCTCTCAGCCACAGTTTTCATGGAGGTGGAACAGCCATGAAAACCGTGGTGAGAGGAAACTTGTAATATGCTTGACGGGACCGCCAAGCACATTGCTGCCTCTACACCGCCACACCACCGCCAAGGAGCAACGGTTTCCTGGTGGCTGCGGTAGGGCAATGGCGGTTCCGATGGCCCTAATTGTAATAGGGCGGTCAGAAGACCGCCACCCCCCTGCGAGTCTGACTGTCTGTGGACTGGGAGACTCTTAATCTAGCCCTTAGTCTTCTGAGGTACCTGTTGTCTTTTCCCACCAACTCTTGCCCGCTTTTCTTCTTTTCACTTCTGTCTCCTCACCTGTAGAACAAAACTAATTCTCAGCTGACCCCATTTCCCTTTGATATTCAGACGTATATGAAAACTCCACGTGAAGAGGCCTTGCTCGCAGTGGCTCAGCGATCATCATTAATTGACTGTATATTGGCCTCCAATGTTGTGCTGCCAGCCATGGGAATACCGCCTCATGATTTCCTGTAGAAGTCTGGATTTACCTCTTGTGTTGTTTGCTCCTCCTGTGTTGTGGTGTTTATTATTCTGGTATCTTGTTAGTCTGAAGGGCCTTGTATGTGTTACATGCCAATTTCTTATTTATTCTGACTTCAATAGGAAGCAAATAGAGGTCTATTAAAATAGGAGTGATGTACTCTAAAATTTGATACTGCAGCATGGAGAATGGCCCTGGGAGGTGCTCTGTGGCTTTGGCTGGCAGAGTATTGCTATCGTGGAGGTGCAATAAACCTAGGGCTTGCACCACTGTTCTGAAGTTAGAAAGTGGGCTAGAATATTTGAGTTTCCTCATTTGCAAGGAGGTGATTTTAAAGAGTTTTCACGTGTGAAAAGACAGTGTGGGGCAACCATCACTAGATTCCCCTGCCCAGGAGCTCCATGTGAGACACTGCAGAGAAATAAATCAATGGCCCTACACAAGAAAACTCCCTGTGCACCAGGGCTATTGTTTTTTTCGTTTTTCAAAAACAAACTGGCTTTTGGGAGATTTTGTGTTTTCGAAAAACATTGCCAAAACAATATTGCATCAGCTCTGTTAAGTGGTCTGTCTTCACTGCAACCACTGCACCAGCAGTTGTATTGAAAGTAGTTTGGCAGAAAGCTTTCAAAGTTATGTCCAATGGGTTGGACATTCTAAAGTTGTGCTTTATCAGCTTAATAATGTATGGTGATTGCCTTTTCCTGGATCATTATGCTCAGTGGCTGCATGCAGAGCTTGAACAGATTTCAACAATATTGTAGGTTTTCTGAAGGACTCCATTTTTTTAATCGAATTTTGTTGATTAGAAGAATGAAAACTTCAGCACTTACCTCTTTATACCATTTGGTCGGTAGGATTGTGAGAACTGCTTGATGGCCAATAGTGTCCAGTGTGCCTGACAAGTCAAACAAAACCAAATGGCATCAGCATTGTCCATAGCTCAGATTTGGAGGGGTTCTGTTACAATGCTACATTTTGATCTGAAACCAGATTGAAAAGAATTCGGAATTATGGAGGATATTAGGTGGGAGCTTCTAATGCTCACACTTTACCTGTGTGCTACTTCATTGTTTTTACAGTAAAAATGGGAAACCTTCGTCTGATTTTGCATTTTAAGTGCCCCAGAAAATAAATGTTTAAGTTGATTACTCTAGCGAAACTTCTACGGGCCTTGGAATTGGGTAGTCTCCTCTAATTTCCAAGATGCCTACTTCAAACATCCTGTATCAATATGCCATCACTGCTTTTGTCACTTAGCTGAACATTTTCAGTTTGCAGCCATGCCATTTGGTCTCACCATAGAACTAATTGTTTTATCTGGGTGATGCCACTGGTAGCATGTTATCTGCTCCAGCAGTGGGTCTGTGTATTCCCTTAGACGGGTGACTTGCTTCTAAAATACAATTCACCTTCAAAAATGACGACTTCTCCAAAAATGACTTGCTTCCTCCTTTGCAAGCTAGGCTTTTTCCTCAATTTCGAGAATTCATCTCTGATCTAGCAGCCGTGCATGCAGTTAATCGCTGTGGTGCTTAGCAGCTTACAGAAGAAATCTGCCTTCCTCTGAAGACGATCCTAAGCAGTAACCAGAATGTGAAACTCTTTCTCAAGTGCAGTCCCACAAGCAATCATGTTTCCTCACCTCTAGGGCTTCATGTATTTGCTGGCTGCCCAATCCCAGGGACCAAATGCCTCTTGTTAGAGTGAAACAAAGCCTGAGGTGAAGTTTGACATGTTTTGTTTGCTCTCTGACCTTATCCACAGTTCTCCTCTCAAGATAAACTTGATTACAGAGACCCCTTCACTCATACCATCCTCGTGCAGATGAGTCTCTGCTTGGCTGATACACACAACTGGGGAAATGTCAATCAGTGGTCTTTATTGCACACAAGAGAAGAAGCACAACATATGCTATAGATGCTAGAGATTCATTTGACATATGCCACTGTTACCTTCAGAACAGAATCATTCGCTTTAGGTCCTAACAGATAATGCATAGCACAATAATTTCTGGCAACCTAAAGGCTGGGGTGGATTCCTTTCTCCTTTGTAGCAAAGCAGTGACTCTTTGGTTTAATGGCAGTGACCAAAAGTTGTTGTTGTCTGTTGCTCAACTTATGGATAGGAAGGACCATGTGCAGATGAATTTCACACTGGCCAGTCCTTTAGGAGGAACTGCAACAGGAAGGTACAGATTTTCTCTTTGCCTGTTTTGGACATACCGACCTTGGAATAGTTTGCCATTCGGGAGAACCACAAGTGCAGTTTTGTTCCGGTGGGTTCAATCCGATTGTGTACCTGGGTAATGTCTTTTCGATGAACTGGGATTTTCTCCTCTTCATGCATTTGCTCCAGTGGCCAGAAAGATGAAGATAAATCAAGCGCAAGTAACTCTAGTACTTCAAATCAGTGAGCAGAATGAGGTTCCTGGATCAACTAGAGCTCACTACTTGCTACCAGCTGTCCCTCCTCTGGAGTGAGGGACCATGTGCCAGACAATGTAAGTGGTGTTTTTATAAGAATCTGTTCTCTGACTTATCACTAAGTCACATATAACTTACTTAATGTTTGAAAGTGTGGTTATTTGCCCCAAAAAAAGTAATGGGGCTTAAAGTGTTTCTTAGCACTTCATCGCCATCACTGTAATGTTCCGAGGTTGTCGAATAGCATGGCTGCCTAGTCTTGATTCCACCTCAAGCCTCTTTCTTCCACCACCCTAATATTTATTAATTTGCAGATTTATATAGTAGGTAGCAGAGTGCTTTACTGAGCAGGTTGATGTAACATATGAGGCTATACAGAAACGGTATACAAAACCTATCAGTGAGGTGTATGATGTAATATGTACTGTCCTTGGGTAAAGGTGAGTTCTCAGGAAGAGAAAGTCTATATAGTGTAGCTGGGAAGATTCCGGGTGGTGGGGGCGGTTGGATAGAAATACGTAGAAGGCATTGATACCCTCACCCGTTAGACGTGATAGTGCTCTGTAATCATGATGTACGTCCAGGTGTGAGGTGATCTATATTATTAACCTTTTCAACCCGAGCAATCATTTGTATCTGAAAGAGACAGTTAGTTATAGATTCCTTACCTTAAAATTACTACCAGGCGTCAGACTGGATCCGGAGAATTTTTTCTTAGCAGTACCCCTGCGCGTCGGTAGGTGATGTTGGTCCACTCCACGTCCATCTTCGGCGTCGTGTTCGCCGGGATGACGTCGCAGTGCCTATGTAGACGCCACCAATGCGCGCTGACATCAGTTCTTTCTTTTTCCGCGCCAGCGTAGCGCTGATCCGGAGAGAGCTACCCCTTCAGTCACTTTTTGACTAAGCTTTTTTCGACTTTTGACCCGCACCTCGTGTGCCCCTGGAGCGCGACCACGATCCGAAGTCGTGCTCCGACTGCTGGGCCATGAATCATAAATCTTTGCGGGAGCGGTCCCCAAAAGCACTTGGAGGCCCGCAGTCGGCTCAGCATCGTTCCCAGTCTCGCTCGAGAGGAAGGTCTCGAGACCGGTCGTGGAGCCCCCACACCTCGTCGCACTCCAAGTCTTCGGGTAAGTCGATTCACAAGAAGAAGGCGAAGAAGCACCGGTGCTCTTCGCCTTCTCTCCGTTGGTCGGCTGACGCGACGCGGGACCCAGAGTGTTGTCGCTCAAAGGCTCCGTCTTCGGTACCTACTTCTGGGACGACTCCACGCCTCCCCTTAGTTTCTGGGAGCTGGAGCGTTCCCTGCCCAGCTTCGTGCATTTTACGAAGCCCTCCACTCCATCTTTAGGCAGGGCCGGTTGAGGGTCCTGGGCCTTCGATGCGGGCGGCTCTGGCCCAGGACTACTGAGGATCCAGGCCGACCTTTCTCGTCCTTCCCCGGTGCCGATCACGGCAACGACGCCCCCGGCGTGGGTCGTGCCCCCGACCGACGCCATCCCCAACCTCACCCCCTTGATGGAACCGGAGCCGGATCGATGTCGGCCGACGTCGAATCAGACACCGGAGGGTACTTTTGTTCTCCTTTTCATCCCTGGTGTTCCCTATGGGCCAGAAGATGGTGATGAGGATTGGGAGGGGTCACCTGACCCTTTAACAGACCAGCTTGAAGAGCCAGAGTGGAGAGAGGACCTGGGTGAGGCCAGTGGGCTGGACACTTCCCCAGACCTTGGCATGCTTTCTCCCCCTACCGTGGCTACGGAGGAGGGAGCGTCTTATGCTGTGGTGGTGCAAAGGGCAGCTGAGGCCCTGGGCCTGGAGCTCCGTTCAATGCCGATCAGGACTAACCTCCTGACAGAGGTGCTTCAAACGGCGGCAGCTTCCATCCTTTTGCCTTTCAACGATGCCCTCACCGACGTCCTTCTGGGCACCTGGTCCAAGCCCAGCACAAGGGTTCCTGTCAATCGGACGATTGCCTGCTGCCACCGTCTGGCTCCAGGTGACCCAGTTTTCCACACCCAACACCCTTCCCCCGAGAGCTTGGTAGTCCAAGCCTCATCCTCCCAGGGCGCATTCCCTTCTGCTCCCCCAGACAGGGAATCCAAGAAGCTGGATCATCTTGGTAAGTGCATGTTCTCTTCCTCCAGCTTGGCACTGCGGTCCGTGAATACTGCGTGCCTCTTGGGCCGATGCTCCTATACCATCTGGGATACGGTTGCGCAAGTGCTGCCTCAGTGCCCGGAGGAGGCCCCGGCTGTTCTCTCCCAGGCAGGAGCGGATGGGAGAGACGCAGCCAAATTCACGATAAGATGTGGGCTGGATACCACCGACTCACTAGGCAGAACGATTGCCACGTCGGTAGCCCTTCGGTGCTACGCCTGGTGGAGGACGTCTGGCTTTTTGGGGGATGTCCAGTCAACTTTGCTGGATATGCCCTTTGATGGCCGTCGCCTTTTTGGTGACAAGGCAGACTCTGTGCTGGAGCGCTTTAAGGTTTCTCGAGCTACAGCCAGATCCTTCGGCCTCGCAGCGTCGTCCCGTCCACCTCAGTCTGCTTTTTGCCCCTTTCGTGGCTACGGGAGGGGTGCCCCACCTCGTCCGGCCGAGTACAGCCACCGGTTTATGCAAGCTGCCCAGCCTCTGCGTGGCACGGACGTGGGACCCAGCAACGCGAGTCTGAGAGCCAGCGGGCGGGCCAGTCCACCCTTTCCCCACCTGCAGCGGCCTCCAAACCTTCCTAGTCCAACCTTTCAGGGCCACCAACTGCCAGTGGGCGGCAGGATTCGCCATCACCTCCCCCACTGGCAAGACATCACGTCGGACAGGTGGGTTTTGCAGATAGTCTGAAGGGGCAACTCCCTCCCTTTCAAGACTAGCCCTCCCTTCATGCCACCGTCTTTCAAGCACATGTCGGAGGATCATTTGGCGCTTCTCCGCCAGGAAGTCTCCACTCTCTTGGCCAAGAGAGCTATCGAGAAGGTTCTTACACCAGAAATGCATGACCCTGGTGATTCAACACCTGGCAGGTTCTTTGAATGCCAGGGCACACAAACTCAGCCTCCGGTGCCTGGTTGATCACGAATGGCGTCTTCACTCTAGAGTGGTGCAAGGTCTCTTTCAGCGGTGGGGAGAGCCTTGGTTAGATCTGTTCGCCACCGAAGAGAACGTGCAATGTCAGCAATTCTGCGCTTTGGAGTTTCAAAGGCGGCACTCGATCGGCGACTCTTTTCGTCGTGAGTGGATCAGCGGCCTTCTGTACGCTTTTCCACCAGTAGCACTTCTGCCCAGAGTGCTGAAGAGGATCAAGCGCGACCGGGCCCAAGTTATTCTTGTGGCTCCGGACTGGGCACGAAGAGTCTGGTAACCAGAGCTGCTGAGCATGGCCATCGATCCTCTACTCAGACTGCCTCTTCAGGAGGATCTTCTGTCGTAGCAGCAAGGGGGGTTCTTTACCCGAAACTGTCCAGTCTCCACCTCCTGCGTGGGGATTGAGCAGCGATAGTTGACAGCATTTGTCCTTCCACCCGAAGTCTGTAATGTCATCTTGGCAGCCAGGCGTCCCTCCACTAAAACGGTATACGCCTGTCGATGGAATAAATTTGTGGCCTGGTGCACAGCAAAGGCTGTGGATCCCCTTCCATGGCAATGTCTTGTATATTGGCTCATGGTGCTGCAGCACACGACTCAATTGGGCACATCAGGATCTGCCCAGGGGCGCTCTTGTGGCGGCTTACGAGTGTCTATGGTATCAATATGCGTCTCACTTCTTTTTTTTTTATTGGTTTATAGTTCGTTTATTGTTCTTCTATAGAGTGGTTTGATCAACAGCCCTAAAAAAGCGACCAGGCCGCCTGTAGCCACTGGGACAATGTATGTATGGTGTGCCTATGTACCGCACGTGCTTTGTGATTCCGGTATCTCATTGATATGCATATGGTGCGGATGGAGTTGTTACAGTCTCCCTGTAGGGGGCTTTGTTCATTAAACATTATTGTCAAAGCCAGCCTGTCTGAGTTATGTCTATGTTGTAATTGTCAGCTGTAATTAATTTGAATGTTTTAAATGTATATTGGTTGCGATTATTATATTTGGGATTGATATATGTATCTTACAAATGTGAAAACTTAATAAACCGATCAAACAACAAAAAAAAGGCTGTGGATCCCCTTTCTGCCCCTCTTTCAGAGTTTCTTTTGCATATACTTTCTTTGGCCCAGCAGAGCTGTGCCCTGGGCACTCTTAAAGGCTATCTTGCGGCCATCTCTGCTTTCCTTCAGCTACCAGATCAGCCATCTTTGTTCAAGTCCCCGATTGTAAATAGATTCTTTAAGGGCGTTACTCATCTCTTTCCTCCATCTCCTTTCGTAATGCCACTGTGGGACTTGAACCTTGTCGTAACTTATCTTATGTGCGCTCCCTTCGCGCCTCTTCACAACTGTCCTCTCAGGCTCCTCACTCTGAAGACAGCTTTCCGTGTTGCCATCACCTCTGCTTCCAGGGTGAGTGAGCTTCAAGTTCTTTCTTTTAAGCCCCCTTTCTTCTCTGTGCATCCGGACAAAGTGGTGCTTAGGACGAGACCATTGTTCCTTCCAAAAGTGGTTACACCTTTTCACATTGGACAAACCATTACTTTGTCCACCTTTTTCCCACCTCCGCACCCTTCCAAGGAGGAGGAGAGACTCCACCGTCTGGACCCTAAACGTGCGCTGTCCTTCTACCTTGACTGCACAAAAGATTTCCAGGTGGATGATCCACCCTTCGTTGGCTATGTTAGTGCCAAGAAAGGTCGGGCTGTTCACAAGCATACCATCTCTAGATGGGTTGTCCTTTGTATTAAGGTCTGTTACGCTTTGGCGAAAAAGGAACCTCCAGTGGGGCTCCGAGCTCATTCCACCAGAGCTACGGCTGCCACTACTGTTCTTGCACGTGGAGTTCCACTCCTTGACATCTGTCAGGCAGCCACGTAGGCGTCCTTGCACACATTCACCAGACATTACTGCCTGAACAGCCAAGTCCGGTGGGATGGCTATTTTGCCCGTTCTGTCCTCCAGGACTTTCTGGTGTGAACTTGGTTCGCAGACCCTGCTCCGGGGTTGGTATTGCTGGGGTATCTATTCTAAGGTAAGGAATCTATAACTAACTGTCTCTTTCAGATGAACAAGTTACTACCTTCGGTAACGATGTATCTGTAAGAGACATAGGTTAGTTATAGATTCCTTACCTCCCCACCCATCCTCCCTGCTCTGCGAACTGACTTCTAGGAATAGGGACTCCCTTACAGGGCCCTAGTTTTAGCGCACCAGTGGTCAGTGTATTGCATGGCTCTGCGCTTCTGACGTCAGCGTGCAGGGGCGGCGTCTAAATAGGCACCGCGACGTCATTCTGGTCGAACATGACATGGACGCGGGGTCAACCGACACCATATACCGACGCGCAGGGGTACTGCTAAGAAAAAATTCTCTGGATCCAGTCTGACGCCTGGGGGTAATTCTAAGGTAAGGAATCCATAACTAACCTATGTCTCTTACAGATACAGCGTTACCGAAGGTAAGTAACTTGGTCATTAGGATCTTTGGAAAAAGGAGCATTTTGAGTTATTTCTTGAAAGTGACATTTGATGGGCTAGTTGTTAAGGAATGGGCAATCGAGTTCTAAACTGTGGGGGCAGTTTCAGAGATGGATGTAGTCAGGTTGCACGATTTCTTTGGAAGTGGACGTTTCAAGGCAAAGGGAATCCGCTTCGGACTAACATGGGTTTGCCAGAGATGACAAGTGTTTGGGACAGATAGTTTGCTGAGTTGCTGTGTAACATCTTGTGAACAATACAGCTTAAAAACCACCTCGCCTTAATGGGTAGCCATTTTAGGCTGATCCCTGTAGTAGTGATGTGATCTGATCTTCTTGCACTTGACACCAGCCGCACTGCAGCATTGAGAGCAGCCTTTAGAGGGCCCATATCAATTTTTGTAACACCTATTAATTTTTTAGAAGAACAGTGACTGCACTGTTATTTGAACTCTTCGATTGGTATTAGGGGCTTTATATTCCAGAAAATGCTGAGTTGGTGTTTGGCCCTCTTTGCTTTTGCGTTGATTTGCACATTCAGGTTTGGGTCCTTATCCAGGATGAAGCCTAGTGATATTGAAGTTTCTACGATCGTTGATTAGTATTCAAGTAGGTTTGCAGCTGCTCACCTGGTTTGCCCAGGTGTGTTGGATTGTTGTAGGAATATTAGTAGCAATTCCTGTTTTTTGGAGTTTCAGCATGAAGTGGCCTAGAGTCGTGCATGACTGTAGCTTTCTAAAAGTAAGAACAAGAGTTATGTTTTCTGGGGATGATACTTTCATGTACAGATGTGTTTAATCATCGTAAAGTTGAAAAAGATATTGAATTCATTTAGAGAGCAGTGATGGGTTCCAGAAAGGATGACGCCACAAGGGACTCCTTTTTGCTGAGGCACGGGATCTGAGAGATTGTCAACCAGTTGTATTTGCTGCATACATTTTCTATGTACGATTCAAACCATTTTTTAATTCTGCCACCTATTCCCGTCCGTTCTTCTATAGTTTGAAGTAGGGCTGCATTGATAACAATGCTGAATGCCGCAGACAGGTAATGTAGTACAAGAAGACAAGATTCACCTTTATCTAAGGTACTTAGCCCATCATCCATTGTTTGAAGTATGGCCATTTCGGCACTACATCCGGTTCTAAAACCTGATTAATGTTCATTTCACCTATGTATTCTTTCAGCTGTTTCCAAACACAGCATTCTAGGACTTTATCCATGAAGAGGAGTCTTGAGATAAGGCAGAAGTTGAGATCTTCAGGGTGTAGATCAGATTTTTTGATGAGGGTGGTAACTTGGCATATTTTGTATTTTATTTATAAATATTTTTATAGAATTTTCAAATTTTATACATTAAACATCAAGTCGGAATATGCACTTGAATCTCGATCATCAGCTGGATTGCAAAAGGATTAAGACGGTAGCTAAAACTAAAAAGAACTTTGACCAACATGGTTAACATCCCAACTACCACCTTTCCCCTTCCCTCGGGTCATCCCCTACACATTGTATTCACACTTAAATTTCTCTCTGCTATAAGAAAAGATAGATTTATTGCAGCTTTAGGATCCCGGTTCCCCCCTGTAGCAGGGTAGTCAGAAGGGGTGGGTGTAGGAACAACTCGCAGGTCCTTGCTTGGAATCTGCAGAGGTGCGAGGGCAAGATGGCGTCGGAGTAAGAAGCCTGTGAAAACCGCTCTCTTACCTGGTCTTCACATATACTCCCGAAATCAATCCACGGCAGGCGCGGCATGCGAGGGACCGTGTGTGGTGGCAGGACTCACGATGCCCTGGTGTGTGTAGAGGCGGCTTCGATCTGTGGCGGACGTGGCTCGTGTAGCTGCGGGAGCGCCTGGCGGGAGCTCCGGAGTTGGGAGCGTCTGGCTCGGCTACTTCTGACGGAGGTCGCTGGAGGCGGGCGCGCGTACGCTGCAACGTGGTCTCCGTGGAAACCCAGCGCGTCTCCGGAAGAGTTGCCAGTGTCGATGGCAACTCGAGGCAGAGGAAAGCGAGGAACGGTGGCTTCCACGGAGCGGTCAAACGGGTTAGAGGCAAAAATAGATACACAGAGAGGTGATCGCCCTTCTCGAACGGACAAACAAAATAAGGTAATGCCTGTATCGGGAGAAAAAAAGAAATATGACTCTACAGCAAAGGCAACTATTCGGAAAAATAAACCCCCCGGTGAAATGGCGAAAACTCAACCGGCTATTACCAGCTTATTTTTACCCAAGAGTGATTTGAAAGATTTAGGTCACGGGGGGGAAAAAACATCCATAGAGAGCCCAGGTTTGGGAACTGAGCAAACTGAGGAGTCTGAGCAAATACCAAATGACATTGAACAACCCGGGTTGAATCTGTCATTGGTGGGAAATATACGGTTGACAGAGGGATTACAAGCGGAGGAAGGGGCTAATAATCAAGGTGAGATAGCGAAGCACTTATCAATTGAACAAGAGTCAACTCAACTTAGTAATCTGGTCGACAAAGATACAATCCCAGATGTTTCAGACCCGCATGGTAATTTATTGCCTCCCCAGAGGGTAGTAGTGCGAGGGCTTATTGAACAATGCGCGCTAACATTAGATGTAACTGGGGAAAAGTTTTTCTCCCTTACTGATGAGTCCGAGCAATCAGACATTAGCACTGTTGATAGTAGAGAAGACGGTGACTCCTCGCCTTCAGAAAATAGTAGCCCAGCAGAAAAACCAACAACTGCTAAAAAAAAACTCAAGAGAGTCTCAAGGATGCGTCGGAATACCTCTAAAGATCAAGAGAGAAGTGACGAGTTGAGATGGGACTATTCAGCCTCATCAATGATGCCTCAGGAGACTCTAGAGATAGACAAAGAACTCTCAGGAGCTATAGGAGGCGAGTCAGAGCAAAATAAGAAGGATACTTCCCTAGACCCGTCATTTGCTCTTATTCTACAATCCCTAAGATCTTTTCAAGACGAGGTTAAGGCAGATAACCGACAAGCAAGACAGGCCACAAAAAAATTGCAAGGGTCTGTACGAAAAGTCGGGAAAATTTGTTCGGACATTGCAGAACGAATGAGCACGGTGGAGTCGCGGACGGAAGTATTGGAGAAATCAGTCGAAATCCTCCAGGTACAGTCTACCTCTCAGGACAAAACCATAAAAGACGTGATGTGGAAGCTGGAGGATTACGAGAATCGACAACGCCGGAATAACCTGCGGTTGCTTGGAGTGCCGGAGAATCTCGAAGGAAATGATACGAGGAAATTTGTGGTGAAGATGCTCAAAGAATCACTGCCTGAATTATCATTTTGGGACTGGGACAAAGAAGTTCAGAGGGCTCACCGATTTCCATTATCTCAAGCCAAGCATGCCACCGAATCAAAATCATTACCTCGAGCCATCTTGGTTTTCTTCGGTAACTTCATACTAAGACAGGCGGTGTACGATTTAGCTCGACCCAACGCCAGGAAGCAGTGCGAGGGGTTTGCTTACTTTGCAAAACCAGATTTTGCTCACGCAACAGTGGAGCGTAGATGGCGACTTAGACAATTAATGACACCATTTCAAAAAGCGGGTGCACTTAGTATTCCTGCAAAATCCGGCTAGGCTCAAAGTGGTCTATAAGGGGCAACATTTTAATTTCAATTCAGAAATTCAAGCCCAAAAAATGTTGGATGATATTGTGTTGGAATCTGGGGGATCTAAAAAATGAAAAGTTGGTTTTCATCTATTTTGTTTTTCTTGTGAAAATTAGAAGTGAATCATATGTGACATAGGTACTATGTATTGTATCGGTAACTGTATGAGAGCGGTTAGAAAGGTGGATAACTTCTGATGTCCTCACACAGGCTCATGTTTGAGCCTGGCTGCCTAATAATTGGTGGAGGGTGGAGGGGTGGGGGAGGGTGGAGGGGTGGGGGAGGGTGGGGGGAGGAAGGTGAGATTCTCAGATCCGGGATGAGTAGAAATGATGTAAATAGGAACCAATCTAAAAGAAATATAGATAGTGATATGAGAAATAAGAATACAAGCCGTATAATTAAAGAAAAAACAGAAAGGTTTATATCATGTGTTAGGATGGATAAGAAACAATATGGTTAGGTTAAAAATTCTTACCGTCAATATTTGTGGCCTTAATGACATTAAAAAAAGACAGAGAGTAGCTATCAGATTGCAATCAATAGGAGCTAATATTATTTGCATACAGGAGACACACATTGAGGGATCACAAAGGCATTTGCTTAGTACATTAGGGTACAGAATGATTACGGCCTCAACACAAGGAGTAAGGATGAGGGGGTGGCAATACTTGCGAAAGGGGAGAGATGCAATTTACCCGATCAGCGTCTGATAAATATGGACGTTGGTCGATTACAGAATGTCGACATAGTGATGGTAGACAAATGACCCTATGTACAATATATGGCAATATTTGTGATGACCCGGAGGTGTTGGAATATATTTCTAATGAGCTCGCTCACTGGCCTCTCCCAGTAATAATTTGTGGCGATTTTAACCTAAACCTTCCACGCGACTGGTCAGTGGATTCAGGGTTTCAATATCTGGGCAGGAAGCCAAGAGTGTTTCAAGCTTTTAAAAATCTATGTGAGAGACATGGCTTGATTGATTGCTGGCAAATAGAACATACAGGTGATCCTGGTTTACCTATTATTCCCAACCACATTCTAGACATGCTAGATTGGATTATGTTTTGGTTTCTAACACGTTAATCTCTAATTGCACAATAGAGAAATTACCAAGAGTTTTATCTGATCACAACCCTCTTGTTGTAAATATAGAACATGGAGAAATAAATCCCAATGTGAAAACTTGGACATTTCAAAGGGATCTATTGGTAAATGAGGAATATTGTAAACACATGACGACTTGGATACCGGGGTTTCTGGAAGATAATGTAGATAGTGCATCAATAGATATGGTTTGGGATACCCTAAAGGCTGGGATCAGAGGGGAGACGCTGCGATTTTCACTAAATGCCAATAAAAAAGCCAAACAAAAAATGACTGTCCTACAAGAAAAATTAAAGATAGCCGAGGAAGGATTGATAATAGCTGCACGAGAGGGACGGGAAGTTGAGAATGAATTGAGGGGTATTGCGATAGCTAAAAATGACATTATTGATATCCTAACGGAAAAAGCAATAGCTAAAGCAACAATGCACAAGGAAAATTTTTATGAACTTAGTGAACAGGTAGGACATCAGTTAGCAGTGCGTGCTAGAGAACAAAACACAGCCAATTTAATAAGGGCAATCAGAGATCCAGTATATGGGCTAAAGACCGACCCTAATGAAATAAGAGCTGCGTTTCAACAATTTTATCAAAAACTATATGGGGAATCAAGTACACGACAGGGTATAATTGAAGAATATATGGATCAGAATCCACCCCTAAGACTGGGGGTAGAGGATCAGGAAATTTTGGATGGTATACCACAGTGGGGGGAAATTCTTCTTTCTATAAACAGTTTAGCTATAGGCAAAGCAGCGGGTATGGATGGGATTCCCTCAGAGTTTTATGTCAAATTTTCTACACAGTTAAAAAAAATATTGTATGATCTATTCACACATATTTTTCAGGGGGGACGACCGCCAGGATCATGGTCATTAGCTAAGATTGTAGTGTTTTTAAAAAACACAAAGATCCTACAGAACTCGGGTCATATCGTCCTATCACCCTGATAAATGGAGACTCAAAAATCTACTCTAAATTATTAGCGACCCGTATGGCACCAATTATACATAAAATCGTATCGGTACGTCAGCATGGGTTCATACCAGGGAGATCTACAACCGATCATGTTCAAAGGGTTATCTCTTTGTTTGACTGGACAGATGTTACAGGGGACCCTATGGCACTCATATTATTAGATGCCGAGAAGGCCTTCGATAGGGTCTCCTGGAAATATCTCTGGACGATAATGTCTAGAAGTGGTCTGGGGGAACCATTTATTAAAGCAGTACAAATGTTATATGTTGATCCAGCAGCTGTTATAATGGTTAATGGAGCAGTGTCCGATAAGGTAGTTATCAGTAGAGGGACAAGACAGGGGTGCCCGTGCTCTCCCCTCTTATTTGCGATGTATATAGACCCTTTCATTCGCAAACTCGAAAATAGTATATTAATATCGCCAATATGGGTACGAGATCAGCCTACTAAAAGCATATGCGGATGACATCGCTCTCGTTACTAGCGACCCTATCAATGCAATTAGAGTCATAGAAGAGGAGGCCGAAGCGTTTGGAAGAGTATCCGGGTACAAACTGAATCAAGACAAAACACAGATTATCCTCAATAGTAAAATTATGATGAGCGATGATCGGGTAATGGAGAAAGCTATCTAGTTGGGGGTTAGTATAACGGCAAATCTACAGAGCTTAGTCAATAACAACCTCGAACCCTTAATACTTCGTACAAAAAAAGACATGATCAGGTTAAATAATCTACATTTGTCTATCGGGGGAGATGTAACCTGATCAAAATGCTCTTTTTGCCTAGATTTTTATATTTTTTCAGATCTATTTGTTTGGAATTTCCACCACAATTGTTTAAATCTATAGATAACATATTCTCCAGGTTTTTATGGGGATACAAGAGACCGCGTCGGGCTATGAGATTTATCACCCTACCCAAGGATAGAGGGGGACTGGCGCTACCTAATTTTAAATTGTACTACTGGGCTACTACACTGAAATTTTGTGCCAAATTACTATCAATTAGGATTGATAATAGAATAAATAGTAGTATCCCAACACCACAAGAACTTTTATTGGGTGAAGAAACTAAAGGATACTTATGGCGCCACCTAAACGATAGCTACTTTAAAAAGTTAAGTTCAAGACCATTTTTGGTATTCATAAGGTCTGGAATAATATACGTAAACTAATGAGTATTGGTCGGCTATCCCATTACACTCCAATTCATAAAAATAATAATCTTCCAGAGATATTCAGGGATGCCTGTATGGATAGATGGATACAGGGAGGGATTACACAATTAGGATGCTTTTATTCCACTGTGGGGCTGAAGTCTTTTAGGGAATTACAGATGAACTATAAATTAGGTCATAGGGATTTCTTTAAATTTTTACAGGTCAGGGATTTTTTATGTAAAAAAGGGGGAGGTGGGATAAAATTTCAAGTAATTCCAACTATGGAGAATATGGCCAAAAAAACAACAATAAAGATAGGGGCTATTTATGAACAGATGAATACACATTATCCAGATGATATGGACAAATGTATGGCTAAATGGCAGACTAAATTAGGTGTACCTACTGATATACTTCTCCATTCTTATGAACTATTTCAGTCCCATATAATGTCCACAAAATTACAAGCTCAATACTATAAAACCTTCTTTTCATTATACTACACCCCAAATAAAATAGCTAAATTGGGGACTGGAAAAGGAACGTCATGTCCTAGGTGTAAATTATTTGAAGCTGATAGTGTACACATTTTTGCTACATGTGAAGTTTTAATGAAGCTGCTCGATGATATATCGTGTTTTTTGTCAGAGATTTTCGAAGTTAGAGTTACAATCTCAGCTGATGAAATAATGTTCGGCATAGGTTATATAAAACGCCCAAAATATATGCAAGGGCTCATTTTTGTAGCAATGGCGGTCCTAAGGATGTGTGTCGCTTCAGCTTGGTTGGATCCAAATCCAACGGTATTCTATCAATGGAGATCGAGATTGCTGGCGACATGCAGTCTAGAGGTAGCCATATACAAAAGGAAGGGAAGGAATAAACGTAAACGAGGGTTAGCTATATGGAATTCGCTTATTCAATGGATGCAAAGACAGGCTGTGAGTGGATAAGCTGAATATAGATATACTATGTGGTCGGAGGATAGAGGGGTAAGGATTAGTAACAGATTGTGGGAACTAATTGTGATGAATTGTTTAGTAACAAAAGAATTGAGATTTGTTTCATGATAATAATGAAATGTGTAACAAATAGAAAGTTCCTATATAATTTTTAATTCTTTGTATGTATCTGAGAAAGGGAGGGAGGTAAAGCGGGAGGTATGTATTTGTCTAAAAAAAAAAACAATAAAGATTATTTAAATAAAAAAAGAAGGGGTGGGTGTAACTCATCTTATTCCCTGGAGCGTTATTATACACAACTACCGCAAAATTACCCAAAATGACGCATGCTTACACGAAATGCATCTTGCAGTCTAAAAATTACCCGAACTGTCTGCTTGGCTGAGAATTCAACTCGAGTTGATTTCCAGTTGCTCGTGTTCAGAATACTGCTGCTCTCGTTTAGATTTGTTGTTTTGCTGTCTAAAATTACCCGAACAGTCTGCTCGAGTCAAAAATCTACCTGAAATGTTTGTTGATGGCCGTTCATGTTTAGATTTGTAGTTTTGTGCTCAAACATTACCCCAACGGTCTGTTCCAACAAAAAATCTTCCTGAAATGCTGCTTGTGTTAAATTACCCAAACAGTAAATTTCATTACACAAAATTACCAAATCTACGCCAGTTACTCCGGCATAATTTAAAGTTCACCCAGGCCTACTAATCAGTTGTATACTTGCAGAGCTCGCAGTCTATTCTGGGACATGTTTCTATGTTTGACCTTTAAAGTGTAACTTCTCTATGGTGACCAAATCTTTGTGATTTTACTCTATGTACAGGCTATGTTATTTGAAATTGTTTCATATGCAAGTTTTTGCCATAATTTACTAAACCACTGTGCAACAGCCAATGCCTCTTTCTTTTTCCAAAATAGCTCTTTAATCATGTGCGCAGACCCCAGCATCTGGCCTCAATAATGCTTTACCTCTGAAGCTTATCTCATCAGTGCCCCCATGGGACAGGCCCAACAATAACATTCCTGGGTCCTCCGGTATTTCGTACTGCAGCATACCCTTGATGTGACTTTATATTTATTTCCAAAATGCCTTAATTCCAAAGCTCCGGCCTTTATTGCAGACAGGAAAACGCTAACAGACAGGGGGTACTTGAGGGCACTATACGGCAAAAGGGAGAGACCGGTAAGATGGCATCAACGGCAGTAGTGGTGCGAACCTGGCTGACGGAAACATGGCAATAGAGTGGGCAGGGAAAGTTAGCATTCAAACCCCATTGCGGGACACTGCCTCACTGGCAGTGGTGCAGGAACTGGGGGTTACCGGCAGTGGGATCTGATAGGGCTAACTTAAGTTGTGGACCTGGGGGAGGGCAGGAATAGTCTCCTTTGAAGATCTACAGGACCAATATGAAATGGCGGATTCCCAGAGAATCCAGTATTTACAGGTTAGGCATGCACTGACTAAATGTCTCGGTCATCTTGATATGATAGAGAAAGAATCCTCCCTATAATTTAGGCTGCTGGCTCCCCCGCGCCAAAGTCACATGATATTGTGTATCTATGACACCCTGGTAAGGAACTGCAGGGCACTGCTGCATAAGTCGAAGGCCAGATGGGAGAGAGACATGGGGCAATTAGAAGACGATAACTGGGAGGAAGCATGCAGGTATCCGAGGGAAGTGGCAATGCGAGCAGATTTCTGCCTGGTACAACTCAAGAAACTGCACAAGGGCATCCTATACGCATACATTTCTCCGCACCATGGGTAGGATCCCTGATGACAAATGCCTGAGAGGGTGTAGGATGATGGGGACTTTGGTACACACACTGTGGGAGTGTCTGAAATTGGCACCTTATTGGCCGACAATTCAGGGGCATATGGAGCAAGTGGTAGGAAGTCTGGTGGTTCTCTCTACACAGCTAATAGCCTGTGTATATGGGGAGTACAGACATTACAGAGATACTCACTCATGTTCAGTTATGTTGCGCTGATGGTAGTCAGGCAGGACATCGTCCAAGCATAGGTGTCGACCACTGTGTTGAGCGCAACTTTGTGGGCGCAGAATATGGATGGGTGCATTTTACCAGAATGATTGGTGTACCAGGCAAAAAGGTGCCCGAAGAAATTCAACAAGTTATGGAGCCAGTGAATAGAGCTCAGAGAGCAGAAACTGTAAAGGAGGGCGGGGGGAGGGGGGGGCTACCTGGGTGGCAGCACGGACGGGGCCCTGACCAACACGGAGATCGCTGTTGACTGTTCACCGGACTCTTGTCTCTCTCTATGCACTCAATGATTCTATTATGTGTTTTTTATTGCTAGAATTGCATTATTGGCACTGTGTTGTATCTTTCTGAAAATGGAAAATAAAATGTTTTTAAAAAAAAGTCTTAATTGATGGATAGTCCTTCCAGATATGTAACTTTGAGCCAGTGTTCTGACGACAACTCCAGCATCTATTTGTCGCTCCCTGGCATAACTGTTTTCATTTTTCTGGTGTTCTGTACCACAGATATTGGAGCGTATGCGGACTCTCTGAATGGGATACTTTTTGGGATCTTTGAGTTCTCGTCAGAGCATTTCTCAGTTTTTATCTGATATGTCTCTGCTAAGTATTTGAGCTCAAAACTCTTGATGTCTCCACTTAATGTTTTCCTCTCTACCAATTACTATTTTATAAATGGCTGATATCAGATCTCTACTAACTAGGTGCATTCTAGTGAATTTCTCCATGGGAGTCATTTCTCCATTTGCCTCCATAATAATTTCTGATTGTAGGACCCAATGTCTCAACTGCTGATATTGGAAGCTATCTGCCTCAGTAATGCTGAATTCACTCGTACACTCTTCAAAGGATTGTATTAAATCCCTCCTGAAGAAATCCAAGATCACTCTGTATTCTCCCTCCTTCCATTACTTAAATGTATCTGACCATTTCACCAGTGCAAACATTGGGTTACCATGTATTGGTGAAGTAGGGGAAGGAAATTATGTTAGACTGCCCCTTCTTGTTTCTCTGTCCCATATTTCTAAGACCCATTTAATTGGTACAGCTAAATAAGTATTTCAAGGTCTCTGGGATTTATGCAAGCATTGTAGTTCCCAGACTGATCTCCCAGCCAAAGCACTTTCCATGGGAAACCACTTTTTCCATTTCCTGGGCCATCCACAAAACCTATGTTCTAATGTGTACCGCCCTGTGGTAAGCTAGCATGTCTGGGCACGCCAACACCACTTTTTCTCTGAAAGCCGTCATAATTTTAGCGTTGACACAGTGTCTTCCCTGCCCATATAAATGACTGAAGGTCCCTTTTCTAGGGCTTTAACATCTTTCTAAGGTATGGCCACCTGTAAAGTCTGAAACAAATATTGTAGGCATGGTAAAATGTTTATCATAATGGCCTGAAGTCCGTCCAACTAGGAGATAAACACTGGATTCCATATATCTGAATCTCCCTTGATCATTCTCTTAAGGTCTGGCCAATTAACACAGGCCCTCTTCTCCAGTTTTCTGGTTATGTAACGACCTAGGTACCTGATTGACTTTGAAGACGATCTACGTGGGTAGTGGGCTTTAATTTGTTAGATTTGTTCATCCGGTTGTGTCAAGTTTAAAATTTCACAGTTTTGAACATATATTTTAAAGCAAGATGCTTTTTCGCAATCTGTCAATACTTCCACCAATGAAGTATCCAGATTGGTTAACGTTAACAGGGTGCCATCAGCAAAGAGACATATCTTGTATGGTTCTCCCCAAAACGTTATGCTACTAATTCCTTCATGATTTCTGAGTTGTATTGCTAGGGGTTCAACAGCTAAGTCAAAGAGGAGTGGTGACAAGGGGCAGTCTTGCCCCATTCGCCCTCTGTAGTCTAAATGGGTTTGAAGGAAGGCCATTTACTCTTATTGTCACCTCTAGTAACTATCCAACATCTGTCTGTTCATCTTTGGTCCCATGATAATTTTATTTAGGATTGCTTTTAAATGTATCCACCTGATGAGGTGCGCAACATCCCACCAGGATCTCTCACTATAGGCCTTTTCACTACTTCCACCCCCTACTTGCATAATATAGCTACGCCTGCAGTTTTAAGGATGCTGAGGCCCAAATTCAAGTGGGGTACGTTTTGTGCTTCATTCTAAATTGATCTTGTCGATGTAGGTGAGTCTCCTGCAGGAAATCAATATTCTGATTGTGTCAGACTATATATGCCTACAATCTGAGGATCTTATTGGGGGGGATTCATACGCTTAACATTCAGCCATAACAGCTTGGCAGGCATGGTTAATACTAAATGCATTAACTGTTTTGAAAATCCAGCAGCAATTCCTTCTATTCTGAACTGTCATCAGCATGATGACTGACCTGAGACACACTACCTTACCTTTGTGGTGCTGTTTGGACCTCACGCTGACATTTTGCAGAACTAAATACCTCAAAATACACTTAAAGATATCCGTTTCACACCCCAATTTTGAGCCACAACAGCAAAGGTAGTTTTCTAAACCCGCCAACGTTTTCTTCTCCCCCATTAATTCATAGAGCCCTATGGCCCCTACTTGTACTCACTTAAACCTCATAACTTAGATCTTGGCTTGTGCTGCTTATCATACTCTCCTTCCAATTGCTGATCTATGCCTTTGCATTCTGGGAAAACTTGATGACGATTGGCCTAGATTCACTTGTTGGCACTGTTTGGAGTCAGTTGCCTGTTTTCCGGTGGCTTGTCTGTATTAATTCCTACTGATTTCAACTACTCCTTACAGTCACTTATCAGTCAGTCTACCCATTTCCAAACTAATTGCAGAGCAGTGGTTATAGCCATCAATACACAAAGTTCTTTTAATTTAGGATCTGCATAAATAGATTAATTTCTCGTCTCCTCTCAAGAAGACTGGCTGCCTGGTCTTGGTACAAGAAAATCCTCAATACCTCCCATTGGATCTCACCGTTACTTCTGGCTTCCCTCATGATGGCTTCCTTCACCCTAGAGTTCGTCACTTTGACACTAAATCTTTTCGTCTCAAAGCTGCTCCTGCAAGTTTTCTCTCCACTCTGTGCGCACGGACAATAACTATTTCTCTTCTGTCACTGTCCTTCAAAATAAATTTAAAGATGGTTTGTAGTTAAAGGCCATCGCTCTGTCATCTGTGCGCAACCTTTTTTAAGCTCTTCACATTTATCTTTTGGATGTGTAATTTGCGATTTCATGTGGACTAGAGATGTATGCAGAAATTGTTCTAAAGAACGGTGATGACTCCAGCCTAGACTTTATTGCTTCTGGCCTCTGATTTATAGCCTGCATGTTCATTCTCAGTACCACTGTATCTGAGGATGGCCTTCAGGGCTTCCACCCCCTTTGTGCAGGATCCCTCTAGTGGGGCTGAAGATCCACCAGAAACGTTTTTTAAGTCTTCTTCAGTTAGGGGTACAGATGTTTGCGCTGCCATGATTGAACTTTCAAAGTGGCTATCACTTTCTTCTCTCAATATTAGGAATTTTGATGTGTCCACTCCTTTGTGAGCCTTCACCTGTTTGGGCCTGAAAATTTCTCCCCTCTTGACATTTTTGCGTCGGGGTAAATTCTAAAGGGTGTTGATGCAGCGGGCTTGAGCAACTTTGACCAGCTGTTTTGCTCATGCTCTGCCCTTTTCCATGGCCTGCTTACTTATATTACCTAACGCTTGCTAGATTAGGTCTACCATTGCCCAGTGTACCAGGATTGGTGCCGCACACAACAGCAGCAAGATCTTCCTCTCCTTGAAGTACTGACAACAACTAGCTAATGGGTCTCGCCGGTCATTTGTGTCTCATAATTATTCTCTGTTGCGGTCTTTCCCACACCAAATCACTGCCAAAATGTCTCTCTTCTTGCACCCTCAACTGCCATTTTCCCTGCCTCACCTGTGGACAATGTCACCGCAACCCCTCAAGTTGTATCTGAGACTCCTCCAACCGCCCCTCTCCTTTGGCAAAGGCCGAGGGCGGCCTCTGCCCAGTCCGCTGCCTTGTTTAGGGTCTCAAACAGCTTATCCTCCATGGTGACAGCACATTTCGTGGGCATCCTGTGTGTAGATCGCTGCAAATCTTTTCGTCTGAGCATCCTTCACTACCAGCCCTTTCTTAGATGAGTTGCTACATTCGTGAACCCTGTATTTCGGGCATGGAGCCTGGAGTTGCTCTGCGATACTGCTTCTCCGGCACCATATTGGGCAGAAGTCACTTGGCCTGATTTTAAGTAGTTAGTGACTATTTCATATAACAATAAAATGTTTACCACATTCGTCGGGCAAGGTGTGATAGAAAGCCTTAAGTCTTTGAGAATATGCGCAGAGATCGGATCAGCTAAATGAATGGAAGGTTTGAGGCTAGCATTTATAATCGTAATGTCTTTTTGAATTGTCTCTTTGAAGAAAGATGGCGCCTCTGAATTTTTGCAAGGTAAGTATTAATAGGTGACTAAGATTTTTGTGGCTAGTGAAAGTTCAATTGATTTTAATTTGTTTGCAAATAATGTGGAGTGTTTCTCACAGTTGTCTTTGTTGATTTTAACGGTGGGAGATTTCTGTGAATTGAGTAGTTTTTTGACAATGTCGAAGATCTTTTTCGGGTGATTTTTAGCTAGATTAAGTTCAGATATGAAGAAGGAAGATTTAGCCTCAAAGATGTCTAATAGCCTTGTATTTTTTGTTTTTGAGGCGGAGGGGTTCTGGGTAGAGGGGTTATAGCCTGTTTTTTTACTTAAAGCTCTTGTGTCTTTTTAGTTTGGGGGGGGGTTCGTCAGCTACCTCTGTTAAGGCTGTGTGAATTTGATTGTTTTATGGAAGGTTAGGGTTTCGAGACTAAAATTTTTGGTTGGGTATTTAGTTGGAAACTGTGAAATAGCAAGCAAAACTAGAAAGATTTAAAGTCTATTTCACAGGAGGAGTTGGCAAAGGCTGTGGAATGTTTTGCAGAACTATATTTGAAATGATTAATTTATGAACACATTAGTTTATTAATATGTATTTAATTCAGCTTGCAGCTCCTACGCACCCCAACCCTTACTAGCTACTCACTTGTGCAATGAGCAAATACAGCACCTTTCTAGAGTCGATACACCGTTTCATAGCAGCGATTCCGTCTGGAAATACATATTTTACTACTATTGAAATATTGTTACAGATGATCAGTCTGCTTGAAAATAGAGTGTCTATCTGAAAAACTGTTACCTAACCTAAATCACTTGTTCACTTCTGATAACTATCGTGCTTCTGTCTGTGGTGCTCATAGCTTAAGTGTCTTCTAGTATTTTCCCTGGTGGAATTATGTTGCCATGCCCACATTTATATATTTTTCACGTTGCAACCAACAATTCTTAATTTTTTTAAAAATTTCATGTGTTCTCTGTTTTACATTTGGAAAAAATGGAATTCAAAACATAAATGTAACTTAGATCTCTTTTTTATGCAGTTGACGTCCAAAAACATTCAGTGTATGAGAACTTTGCTGAACTTGGCTCACTGTCATGGTGCTTTCCTCGGGACTTCATGGCAACTTGTTCTTGCTACTCTACAGGTAGAGACACGGCTCTTTTGTATATGAATAGTTTCATAGAATTCCTATTGAACTTCATCCCCACTTCCTCGTTATTTCTAAAAGTGTCTTATATATTTCAGCATCTGGTTTGGATACTAGGACTAAAGCCATGCCCTGGGGGCGCCCTGAAGCCTGGGAGGGCAGTGGAAGGACCAAGCACAGTAAGCATCATTCACGTATTTTACATGATGTGATCTAGCTCCTGTTACACCCTTATACACCACGCACTGCTTTCTTTCTTTCCGAGGTTTTGACGACAGCAGTCATGACTGATTTGCCCGTAATTGCAAATATTCTTTCAAGACTTTTTGAAAGTTCACAGTAAGTTATACATCTCCAAATACATGTGTGACTGTGTATCTTTGTTTTATAGACAGTATGGTTTTATTGTGCATCTGATATTTTTTCAGGTTCCTGGATGATGTCTCCCTGCACCATTTAATAAATGCCCTGTGCTCATTATCTCTTGAAGCTATGGATATGGCATATAGCAACAATAAGGTATAGATCATCTACAATATGGTTAGATTGCATTGGGTATAGTTGAATATGTTCATTATTTGTGTTTTCAGTTTTTGCCAGGCACATATTTATCTTAAAATTCTACTTTTCTTAAAATTTAAATGGTAAAGTTGTGGCACAGAAAAGTCTGAATTAATAGTTAAGAAAAACTTGACTTGAAATCTCACATGAAAATTTTTTCATTTTATTGTCACATTTATTTAGGAACCATCACTTTTTGCAGTTGCTAAGTTGCTTGAAACGGGATTAGTCAATATGCATCGGATAGAGATACTGTGGCGACCTCTTACAGGACACCTTCTTGAAGTGAGTACATGATGTCATATATGTAGAGTTATTTAATAATATTTTTAGTCTCAGTCACAAAACGTAGGTGTATGTGCTGCTCACCTTATTCATTATTTGTTTGGTGAATGAATACAAAAATAAAATTGCGCCACTCTATTTCTCTGTCAATCAATCAGTCAGGATTTGTAAAGCGTGGCTAATCACCCAAAAGTGTATCCAGGCGCTTGCAGGTCCCAAAGACTTATTTGAACAGTTAGGTATTGAGGGCCCTTCCGAATTCCGGAAGTGAGGTTGTGGTCCAGAGTTGCGTGAAGAGGCTGCACAAAAAACGGGGAAAAGCAGTGGAAACAAGGGTAAAGCAAGGAGAAGGCACACAAAACACAAGGGAAAAGTAGGAAAAAGCAGTGAGAACGAGGGAAAAGCAAGGAGAAGGCACACAAAAAACCGAGGAAAAAGCAAGGAGAAAGCAGTGAAAACGAGGGAAAAGCAAGGAGAAGGTACACAAAAACGGAGGAGAAAGCAGTGAAAAGCAAAAAGGCACACAAAAACCGGGGCAAAAACAAGGAGAAAGCAGTGAAAACAAGGGAGAAGGCACACCGAGATGGGGAAAAGCAGAAGAAAGAAGTGAGAACGAGGGAAAAGCAAGTAGAAGGCATTAAAAAAACAGGGGGAAAAGCAAGGAGAAAGCAGTGAAAACAAGGGAAAAGCAAGGAGAAAAAAAGAGCATGAGGATGCAGCAGCACAGGGAGAACTGGGCCTGGGACCTGTGAACACTGTTGTTTAATTATATTTGATCAAAAGAAGGATTTTATCAGGGCAATGAGCATGTCTACACTTTTCACTGTTAAAATAATTTATAAAAGAATTTTTTTTTGAATGCACCAACAAAATCTAATTTTTGAAAATCTATTAGGCTGACCAGTTAATGCATCTCACCACCATTTTGAAGGTCTCGCTTTGTTTTCGTTTTACCAGTAGAATAGATTTGCAGGCCTTCCAAATTCACAGGGCAACCAAGAAGTAAGGTCCAATATTCATCTAGACTCAAGTCTGCCACTATCTACTGGCCAAACCCTGCTCTGAAAAAGATGCAATTTAAACACCCTGATTACATGCACACCTGTTTTGGCACTAGATCCCATGACCTTCCGGAGCATTGTATGGGAAACGTGAGATCAGAGTAACCAATTAGTTAGTGCTGATCAAGTCAAACTGAAAACTGACTGGTAAATTGACTCTTTGCTCTTCCTCTTTTACACATACATCTTCCTGACTCCACAATTCTTATTTGTCTTTTTAGGTCGAGCATCAGCGATGACCTGTTGTTTTTTTTTGTGTGGCTTTGGCAGATCCACCCATTGCGATTGGCTGTTAGCTGCAGCATTCAGAAATGCTGGTTTCTTATTGGTGCATTTCTGTTAAAGTCCCTCCTTTGTGGGTTTAGCTCTCTTTCCGGTGATTTCACTCGGAGAGCTTTTTGGTCGGCCATCACACAGTACAGCGTGTGATGGCCTCTCTTCCCTCCTCCCATCTGGTTTTGGAAGGTGGCCTTGTAGTGAAAAGCATTTGTGTTTTGTTTACTCCGTGCAGACTCTTGTCACGGATGCCGTGCTCGTTGTTAACTTAAGGCGGCCGTCCAGTAACTGTCTCTGCTCTCTGTCAGTCTTGCCTCTTTGGGAGGCCAAGCCCCTTTCTATTTAGTTCCTCCCCTGCCCGTCACTTTCCACCCTCGTTTTTTATTTCCGCCCTCGTTTTTAGGGCTCGCCTAGCGTTGCAGCGCGCATGCGCTGCTCGCTCTGCGAGGCATATTGTAGTAGGGTATGTTTTAGAAGTGGAGCGGAAGCCCCGCCCATCTTTTTCATTGGCTGGCGTCATCGTCCATGGTAAATGCTGGCTTCCGATTGATAATGAGGCTTCTTAGTCCCGCCTTGTTACCGCCCTGTCTCCTTTTGGGACCGCCTATCAGGACTGGATCTTTTACTGTGTCCAAACTCGGGTGCTTTCATTACCAGCTCCGAGAACTATTTACTTCATTAAGGTACACATCACGCACAGGTAATGGCGGCTGCTTCCTAACATAATTAGCATTTCGCTTTCTGTTTTTGTTTTTTAATTTCAAACTTATTTACGGAGCGCGTGCCTGCTTCAGGGACACCGCGCTCAGTTTATTTTTTTTCTCCCCCCGCCCGCACTCCGTTGTCCGTGCATTTTCGCACCTCCCTCCCCCCGCCCGCACTCCGTTCTCCATGCATTTGCGAACCCCCTCCCCCGCCTGCACTCCTTTGTCCGTGCATTTTCGCTGCCCCCTCCCCCTGCCCGCACTCCGTTCTCCGTGCATTTTTGCACTCCGTTCTCTGTGCATTTTCGCACACCCCTCCCCCCGCCCGCACTCAGTTCTCCATGCATTTTCGCTTGGAGCTTCAGGGATGCAGTTGCATTTAAGGTAAAGCCAGATTGTAGAAGTTTCTACCAGTCGTAGTATGAAGGTGGTATGGCTTGGGTTGAAATAAGAATGAAATGCACGACGTTAGAACTCTTGTCATAGGTGGATATGACATCTTGTCTATCAGGTAAGGGAGAGCCAAACTGAGATCACATTAGAAGAATAGGGGTGGACCTTTAAATATGGTGGATAAATGCCAACCGCAGGGTGCAAGGTGGTCCGTATTTAGTAATCAGGCTCTACATGAATGCAGAACCTGAAACCACTATGCCGCTTGTACACAGCACTAGATACTACACTCAATAAGCAAATGGAAGCCAGTAGTGTGAACACGGTGTTTATTGCATGACGCTAGAGTTCTTGTTTATATTTGCAGCGCGGTCCGGGGCGCTGGACCACACTCTGTATGCGGTGCATGATAGCAGAGGGTGCTCGGACTGACAGCACTGCGGGAACTTTACAGGGATGTTTCTTAAATGTGACATCGAAGAGGCAGACACCCTCCGACACACACTTCCTAAGTCATAAAAGGCACCGCATAACTGGAGCATTTCAGGGGTCTTACCCAGGTTTGGGCTCAAGGAAAGTGGCCCCCTTGTTGTCAGACCGCAGTGCTCCGGTATTGTCAGCATTCTTAAAAATATGCAAATTGAAAGTACACTCTGGATTTGTATATTTGGGATGGTAATCCCTGAATGCCTGGCTTCGCCAATGCTTGTTTTCAGCATTGTGACCGTGTCTTTTTAGGTGGAGCCTCCCATGAGGACTGGCCCTTTTACTTCTGTTCTTACACGGTATGTCTTATTTAGTCTTTAAGCACTTCTTTCTTTGATGAGTTTCTCCTACTGCAGGCACCACATGCTTTCCTGCAACATTTAGAGCGCCATGCTCGCTTTCACTTTCCGAGCAGCCGGGACAATGGAGGCTGCTTCTTTGAATAGGTCTCGCATTTACAAGAGTTTGAGCTATTGGCATTGTAAATGACAATGCCTTTTATTTAATGGTTAATTAGCAAAACGGATAAATAAAAGGCATTGTCATTTACAATGCCAATAGCTTAAACTCTTGCAAATGCGAGACCTATTGCATTGCAAATGCTTGTTTTATTTACGCCACGCAAAGAATCTACTAGAACCGACAATTACATAAATATAGCACAAGGATCTCCCTTCTCATGCTCGTGGCATAGGCTGGGAGGAGCCATCTGCACTTGTTTCAGTTTCATTTCAAATCCCAAGAAAAAGAAATAGGCGAGAGAAGTCAGAGCAGACCATACAGGCTTCTAAAAATGGAAGAAGAAACAGTTTTGCAGTAACTGGTAAAACTATGGCGTAGTTTTGTTTTGTAATTAGATCCGAAGAAATTGTGTCAGCAATGCATTAGTAAACATAAGGCAACACAGGACCCTGTGCCGCAGCAGACTGCCTCTTGTGTGCGCACGGCTCCGGACGATCTCTGCTGCTAGAGAACACTGATTACGTCCGCAGTAGTATGGGGCAGCAGGTATTTCACTTTCTTTTCCGCTTGTTAGGTCTCGCCTAGCGTTGCAGTGCATGCGCTGCTCGCTCTGCGAGACCTCTTGTAATCGAGGAGATTTTGGAAGTGGAGTGGAATCTCCGCCCATCCTTTCTATTGGCCGGCGTCATCCTTTATGGTAAACGCTGGCCTCCGATTGAAAGTGAGGCTTTTTGGTGACCGCCCTTTCTCCTTTAGGCCCCGCCCATCCGGACTCGATCTTGTTTGAGGAAGGAATTGAAATCTCTGACTGACGACGACACAAAGTGTTTTTTAGGTACGAAGTACAGAGAGTGCGCACAAACGGAAGGAAAACCCCGAGAGGAACAAAAAGTCCTAGTGTTGCAAAAGTCCCAGAGGAAACCTCCAAATTTCACTTTTTTTTACGGCGCTGTCGGCACATAAAATAAGACTTTTGGTAAGTGGACAGGAGGTATTGTGGTGAGCGGTGCCCTCCCAGGGGGCGATCCTTTATCCAGCTTGGGCCATTAGCCTGGCTGCATCACTGTAAGCCGTGCTGCCCACACACTGACAGCTTGCACCACCGCCCCATCCATCAGAGGACAGCCCGCCTCCCCCCAGGGAAATTCAATTAAGAGTGTCTGTCTCTGTCATTTTCATGGCCTCGTAGCGCTTTCGCCTACCTGGTATGTGAACGCCCGCACAGGGAAAAACTGAGGAGTTTGCTTTACAAAAAAAATCTCATCAAAGGAAATAATATAAAGTGATACTACTTTTACATTTATTAAATAATGGGTTTTTATAGCTCCTCAAAACACACCATTGCCCTGTCAAAAGCGCTGTAAAAATGATTCCTCCAATTTACGGGTACTCGGTGTATTGAAACAGGAAGGACAGCGCGCTGAGCCGGCCTTGTTACACTTCCAACTCGTGGCCTCCGGATGACCGTACGTCACGAAGATCGTTTAACTCACTGAGGAGTCGGACACTTGCTTAGGGGCACAGAGACACGAGAGAAAGTGGTGTCCAGTGTCTAAAATGTCAAAAGCACACGCAGCGCACCAGGATTCCGATCCCGGTGTTCATATATGGCCAATCTGTATGTCCTGAGGTACAGCACTTTAACTTTTAACTTCGTCTACGTCCATTAAGTGTCAGTACACGCAGTGCCTTAAAGGGAAAAAACAAGCGCAGGTACCCACCAGGTTTAACGGATGGGCGGAGCTAAGGGCGCGGTTAGGGGACAAGTATTTCATTTGAGGTTTTCTTGGTGTGCAACTGTGCACAATAATACAGCAACAGTTCTGCCCTCTGTAGGGTATACTGTTTGTCAATGCATGTTCAAAAGGGTAACTTTAAAAGCAACTTTCACATTTCATGTGTTCAGTTTACACATGAAAGATATTTGTATGTTCATGTTATAAACAAACATTGATATTGTGGGCAATTTGTGAAAGAAACCTGCATAATGACAAAGTGTGATCCTTTCTAGTTAGGAGATTGGCAGATTTTACAAGCAGCCGATAAATTGCCTCAGTGCAAGTCAGTATGAGGAGTGATAGTTCAGAGGCAGTAAGGAAGCATTACAAATGGGGTGATAGGTTGGAGAAGGTTGTTGAGGAGTTCACTCTTCAATGACATTCTGAATGGAGCCCAGTAAAATTCTGCCTAGGCGGGGCAAGCACAGCAGGCCATGTGAGACCCAGGAGTTCTGACCTGTTTAGGATGTCCAATAGCTTTTACTTTCCTTAGTCACAGATTTGGCTCTGGCCTCAAGCCGAAGCCCTACTCAGTGGCACAGTTATGTACACACAGTCATGAGCATGGAAACAGAGGCGCATCCCTACGCCGAGGCGCGTGTGAAGGGCAGGTCAATGGTCCAGTGAAAGGAGCACAGGACAGGACCGGCTGCCTTGAAGGTTGAAGCTGTGGGACAGTTATTGATGAGAACAAACCTGTTTTTCACTTGAAACAGATTTTATACTTGCATCCATTGACTGTATACTTGTCGATAGAGCCATAATTAGATGGGAGCTGCAGAGAGTATCTATATGACAATAGATTGATTGCACCCCTACACAATTCTTACATGCTCTTAATCCAACACTGACCCACTTAAATGTTATGTTAGAGTAGCCAGAAAACTAAACCCAGATCCTTTCCTAGAGACTCCCTTTGTGATGCGTTGCTCCATGGTTTCCACACATACTTTCCTCTCACTATCGCCTCTTTTTCGTCTTATTTAATCTCACTCCTTGCCTTTTATCCATCTCACATGTCTAAACCTTTCCCATGCCAATTCCTCCTTTCACATCTTAGACCTGTTTTTTACCTCATTATTTTTGTCCCCCTTTCTCTCCTTTGCCCTGTCCGTCTTACTCTCTCTCCCCTACCTGTCTCTTCCCCTCCTAGGTTTCTCTCTTCCTTCAGTCAGTTACTTTTTTTCATTCTTTTCCTCTTCTCTTTCTAGAGGTTCTCTCATCTTTTCCCCTGTCTTTGCCTCTCACTACCTCCTATTTATGTATCGTTTTATCTGTTCCTTTCTTCCCCATGCGAAATTGGCGGCCTGGAATTCCGTAGCTATTTGTTTATACAAGGAACACAATATGGTTTCTGTTCCATTTTCAAAGCCTTTACACCGTCTTCTCTCCCCTTTTGTGCGGGATATCACGTCATCCATTTCCCAATCTGTTTTGCAATTGGCCAGGGACCTTGCTGCGAGGCATATTGTAGTAGAGGAG
The DNA here is from genome assembly GCA_963921515.1 of Calotriton arnoldi. Classification (NCBI taxonomy): domain Eukaryota; kingdom Metazoa; phylum Chordata; class Amphibia; order Caudata; family Salamandridae; genus Calotriton; species Calotriton arnoldi. The sequence goes on from CAWUFW010000737.1 coordinate 1,788,063, forward strand.
ATTTTAGAAGTGGAGTGGAAGCCCCGCCCCTTGTTTTCATTGGCTTTCGATTGTAAATGAGGCTTCTTAGTCCCTCCTTGTTACCGCCCTGTCTCCTTTTGGCTACACACAGTGGGGGAGTGATTCACTTAAGGAGGTCAGAGGCTGGAATCATTAAAGTAAATTTCAAACAAGCAGATGCCTCAGACACCATAAATTAGATTTTTCTTTTTACCACAGACGTCCTTTTAATTAACTCTGGGTTAACTTATTTTTTTCTTTTTTGTATACTTTTTACATTCAAGATTCCTATCACCGATTATCTTAGAACATACCCTCGATGTTTTCTTTAGAGCAAAAAGCAGTATCTACAATATTTACATTACTTACATATATGAAAACATTGACAGTACAATAGACATTATTTCACATAAGCAAACACATCTTTACAATCAAACACGATAAAAATACAGTCACTTTGCATTGAAAAAGTTATTTTTAGTTTAACTCTTGTAGTCCTACTTATTTGTGTTTGTTATTGGGACATTTATTTTTTCGTCCTCAATAAACGCTATTCCCTGGGTCCTGCGGGGGTCAGAGACTGTTTACACACTTCTAACTTGAGCTTAAGCTTTCCAGCTCAATATGCCTAACAGTTGGCATGTTTTTGTCCTTGTTTGCTCTTGACCTCCTTGTGTATGGTTGCCAACGCGTTTCGACCTTCGTGATGGTTGGACCAGAACGTTTTATTTAGATGCAGGTCTTCATCAGGGCGGGACTGTTTTCTGGTAGGACATCTAATACCTTGTTCACATTTCTCGCTGTGGTGCAGTTGTTCACAGCCGGGTCTTGATGCAGTAGAGACTTCCGGTGTCTGTAGCCTCCTTTGTCTTGTCTTTTAGGTTGACCCCCTTGTAGTCCGGCGGTTCTCAGCCAGCAACCAGATGGCCCAGGACCGCCCCTCCCCCCCCACCTGATCTTCATCTATAGGCCTGCAGCGTGGCAGAGAGCCTGTGTCCCGGGGCTTGGGTCCTGTGTCCTGTGTCCCGGGGCCTGGTGCCTGTGTCCTGAGTCTTTGGGCTTGGGGCCTTGGTCCTGGTGTCTGGGGCTTTAGTCTTGGGGCATTGGTCCTGGTGCTTGGGGCCTGAGTCCTTGGGCCTGGGTCCTGGGCCCCGGGCCTGGATCCTGGGATCTGGGGACTGGGTCCTGAGTCCTGAGTCCTGGGGCTGGGTCCCGGGGCCTGGGACCTGGTGCCTGGGTTCCTGCATCGCGGAGCTTGGGTCCCAGGGCCTGGGACCTGGTACATGTGTCCCGTGGTGTGGGGCATGGGTCCTGGGTCATGGGTTTTGGGGCCTGAGTCATGGGTCCTGGTCCATGGGGCCTGGGTTGTGGGGCCTGGGTCATGGGTTCTGAGTTCTTGGGCCTGGTCCTTAGTCGTGGGGCTTGGGGCCTGGGGCCCTGATAGTGTGCCTGGGTCCTGGAGCCTGGGTACTAGGGCCTGGGTCCTGAGTCCATGGGTCACAGGGCTTGGGCCCAGGGCCCGGGACCTGGGTCCAGGTGCCTGGGTCATTGGTCCTGGGTCCTAGGACCTTGTGCCTGGGTCCCTTGGCCTTGACCTTGGTACTTGGTACTGGGTCCTGGGACCTGGGTCCCTGGTACTGGGGCCTGGGCCATGGGTTCTGAGTCCTTGGGCCTTTGTCCTGAGTCCTTGGGCCTGGGCAATGGGCCCCGTGGCCTTGGTCCCGGGTCCTGGTACCTGGGTCCTGGGTCGTAGGTCCTGGGGCCTGGATCGTAGTCCTGGGGCCTGGATCGTAGGTCCTGTGGCCTGGGCCTTAGTCCTGGGCCATCTGGTCCCCCGCTTCGCCTGCGTGTTAAGGTGCCCACAGGCCCGGGGTCGAAGCTTCATCCGGGCCCTGGGTCAGAGCTCCATCAGGGCCTCTGGTCGGAACGCCATCAGGGCCCCTCTCACTGCCCTGTACCTGAGGCCCCGCTGGGGCTCCGAGCACCCGGGCTGCAGGGTCCCCTGAGCCTAGCGATTTGGTCGCACACCATGCTTTCCACTGGGACAACCAGATGGCCGGGCTGTCCTGGAAGTCCTGATGAGGACTCATTTGCTGCCTTGAGCCCAGCCAGGGCTCCAAGAGGTCGGGTGCATTTGCGCCTTTGTTCCCCTCTGTCACTCGGTGCACACGGATTACAAGAAAGAGGGGTAGCCTTCCTCCGGATTACTAGGGACAGGGTACCCTTGACCCTCTTGTGGTCTGGTTGTTCTCAGCCAGCGACCAGATGGCCCAAGACTGGGGACCTTGGGGTGGGGGTATCCGGGGGGTCCCCCCCATCCTGATCTCCGTATTCAGGCATGTGGCCTGGCAGAGTGACTGGGTCCCAAGGCCTGGGTTGCGGGCTTGGGTCCCAGGCCCCTAGTGCTGGGTCCTGGGCCCTGATGCCTGGGCCCTGGACCTTTGCCTTGGGTCCTGGGCCATCTGGTGCCCCGCTTCGCCTGCGAGTGAAGGTGTCCGCAAACCCCGGGTCGGTGCTCCATCAGGGCTCTGGGTTGGAGCTCCATCAGGGCTCCTCTCGCAGCCCTGTGCCTGAGGCCCGGGTGGGGCTCCGAGTGGGCTCCGAACACCCGGGCCACAGGATTTCCTGAGCCTGGCCATTTGGTCGCACACCATGCTTTCCACTGGGACAACCAGATGTCCAGGGCTGCCCTGGAAGTCCCGATGAGGGCTCATTTGCTTCCTTGAGCCCAGCCATGGCTCTAAGAGATCGGGTGCATTTGCACCTTCTGTCCCCTCTGTCACTCGGTGCACATGGATTACAAGAAAGGTGGGTAGCCTTCCTCTGGATTACTAGGGACAGGGTACCCTGGACCCACTTGTGGTCTGGCAGTTCTCTACCAGCGACCAGATGGCCCAGGTCCGGGGCCCCTGGGGTGAGGGCTCCCCCATCCCTGTCCTCAGGCCTACTGCTTGGCAGAGTGCCTGGGGCCTTGGTCCTGAGTCCTTGGTCCTAGAACCTGGTTCCTGCTTCCTGTGCTTGAGTCCTGTGGCCTTGGTCCTGGTGCCTGGGTCCTGGGACCTGTGTCCCTTGGCCTTGGTCCCGGGTCCTAGGTCCTCTGTCCTGAGGACTGGTGCTTGGGTCCTCAGGTCGCAAGGCTTGGGGCCCGGGTCCTGGTGTCTGGGTCCTGGTGTCTGGTTCTTGGTTCCTGGGTCCTGGTTCTTAGGTCCACCGGCCTTGTGCCTGGGTCCCAGGTACTAGGTCCTGGGTCTTGAGTCCTTGGGCCTGGGTCCCAGGGCTTGGGGCCCGGTGTCTGGGTCCGTGGGCATGAGACCTTGGTCCTGGTTCCTGGGTCCCTTGGCCTTGGCCCCAGGTCCTGGTGCCTAGGTCCTGTGTCCCGGGGCCTTGGTCCTGAGTCCTGGTGCCTGGTTCCCGGGGTTTGAGTAATGGGTCCCAGGTCCTAGGGCCTGTGTAACGGGGCTTGGGGCCCAGTGTCTGGTTCCTTGGGCCTGGGGCCTTGGTCCTGGCAGCTGGTTCCTGGGTCCCAGGTCCTGGTGCCTGTGTCCCAGGGCCTTGGTCCTGAGTCCTGGTGCCTGGTTCCCGGGGCTTTAGTCATGGGGCCATAGTCCTGGGGCCTGGGTCATGGGGCTGAGGTCCCGGGTCCTGGTGCCTGGGGACTTGGTCCTCGGTTCTAGGTCCTGGGCACTGGGTGCTGGTTCCTGGGGTCTGTGACCTGTGGCCTGGGCCTTTGTCCTGGCCATCTGGTCCCACCGCTTCGCCTGCGCATTAAGGATCCCGGGTCAGCGCTCCATCAGGGCTCCTCTCGCAGCCCTGTGCCTGAGGGCAAGGTGGGGCTCTGAGTACCCGTGTGGCAGTGTCCCCTGAGCCTGGCCATCTGGTTACACGCCATGTTTCCACTGGGGCATCAGATTGCCGGGCTGCACTACAAGGCCCAATGAGGGCTCATTTGCTTCCTATATCCCAGGCAGGGCCCCAGGAGGTCGGGTGCATTCATGCCTTCAGTCCGCTCTGTAACTTGTGCGCACAGATTACAATAAAGGGGGGTAGCCTTCCTCCAGATTACTAAGGACAGGGTACCCTGGACCCCCTTGTGGTCTGGTGGTTCTCATCCAGCGACCAGATGGCCCAGCACCAGGGCCTCTCTTTTGCGGTAAATGGTATACACCTGCCGTTGGGACAGATTTGTGATATGGTGTGCCTCTCAGGTGTTGACCCCCATTCTGCACCATTATCCCACGTTTTGCTGTTTATTCTTTCCCTGGTCCAACAGGGCTCTGCTTTGGGCACTGGTTAAGGTTATTTGTTGGTCATATCTGCTTTCTTGCGATTGCTGGACCAACCTTCTTTGTTCAAGTCACCTGTTGTGACTCATTTTCTGAAGGGACTCGAACATCTATTCCATGCACGACCATTTTTTTTTTTTTTACAGAGTTTTATATAGTGCGAACTTGACTCGAATCGGGTATCAGAGCGCTTTACATAGCACCAGTTGCATTACATGAGGACACATTCATTTTTGTTAGGCACGGGGAGATTAAGTGATTTGCCCAGAATCACAGGATGTTCAGCGTCATTGCCGAGACTCGAACCCAGTTCCCCAGATTCGAAGTCGACCGCCCTAGCCGTTAGGCCAACTCCTCTCCCCCATTTCTCTCCCATTTATCATGCCCCAATGAAACCTCAATCTGGTTTTGACATGCCAAATGTGTACGCCCTTCGAGCCCCTACACAACCATGCACTGCATTTATTCACCATCAAAACTGCTTTTCTGGTGGCCATAATGTTGTCCAGGAAGGTCAGTGAGCTACAGGCACTTTCTGTGCATCCTCCCTACACATCAGTCTACACAGACAAACGTATACTGAGAACCTGTGCCTCCTTACTTCTGAAAGTGGTGACACCTTTTCATGTAGGCCAAAATATCACCTTGCCTACCTTCTTTGCTCCACCTCACCCTTCCGTGGGAGAGTAGAGATTCCACCGACTGGACCTAAAAAGATGGTTTTACATTGATCGTACAAAAGAGTTTATTATTATTTGCACCAGCTGTGACGTCGCGATGTGTGTCACTTCTGTTACGTTGCACATGAAGAACGTTTGTTTATTTTAAGCATGATACAATTACTAGATCTCTAAGTGCAGCTTCAGAAATAACTAATAAACATGACATATTAAGCTGTTTGCTAACCGTATTCTTTCAGTTCATCAGCATTCTATGAATAGTGGCAGCTCTAGGCAGCAGAGCACCCAGAGCCCCCGCCCCTCAGCTCTATTGGGCTGATAGCTCTCGTAAGCCTTTTCCGGAGAAGGGGTTCCGATCCTGGCCCCCTACTCTTAGCGCTAACAATTACCTGATAAATGTCGGAAATTTCATGAGCCCAGGGGTACTGTGTTGGCTTTTCTGGACGGTAGCACCGCGAACCAGAACCTCTCTTTGAAGCGGGGGTAACCCTGCAAACTTCACCCCAGTGAAGCGCTCCTCGTGTCCCCTCAGAAATCCCATTTCACAGCATGGGTCAACTGGGAAGAATAACTGGTGAAATGATGATGGCTGGAGGCGAAACGGAGATTAATAGTTTGTGTCTGCGGGGGGGTGGGTGGGGAGTGAGGTCTGCAGACCGAAATACCGTCTGATTCAGCGTGTTTTGGTATAGAACCCAAAAAAAACAACAATCAGAAAACTTGACTCAAAGCAAATGAAAAAATAGTGCGACATAACTAACAGAAATGCACACAAGAGGAATAATACATGCAAAAGGGCCGGTCACTGTGGGCAGGAATTGCACACCGAAAGGAGGGACAATTGTGAACAGTTGACCACAAAAATGAAAGGTATTCCTAAAGGCACACAAACGAATGAATTAAAAGCGATGGACATGCTGAAAGCCCACAGAGGAGATACAGCATGTCTTGAGAGGCCGTGCATACATTGCCTAGGTAAGACCTAAAAAGGAAGTAACTTGATTATTGAATTGGAGTAAAATAGAATTGCACAATATGAAACCAGAAACCCTGGCATCAGTCCCAGTTTCCCCACTTGACCAAATTGTGTGATCCAAGCCTATTGTTTTAGTTCACTTTGTTTCCTCGTTCTTCATTCTCACTTATAAGAGCACCTTGAAACACATTAGTTCAGGATGTGCGCTGAACAGAATCTTCTGTTGTGTTTGATTTAATAAATTATAACCCTGTCAATGTATAATAACAACCCAGGCGACCCAGAGGGGTCCATGTGGCAACAGACTTGACTCTTAGTTCACTATTGGCATTGTTGTCAGGGTGGGAGGAAGCATGAGCGTTTCTGCAGTAATTTTTTTAAACTGTTACTTTAAAAAAAATATTCCTCAATGCACTGATATTAACAGATGTACTAAGCTGAAACGCTTCTGCATGCTAATGCAATTCACCTTTTTGAACTTAGTAGAGTTTATCACATTTTTACATGTTTGTTCCAAGATGTCTTTCAAAATCAATGTATTTCTAAAGTTAAGTGGTGCAGCTACCACCTTATTTGCTTTTTGTTTTTACTTAGCATGTAAACAAATGCGTGCCCCTTTATTTAACATTACCACATTTTTACACGTTTGTTGCAAAATGTCTTTCAAGATTAATGTATTTCTAAAGTTAAGTGGTGAAGCTACCACCTTATTTGCTTTTTCTTTAGCATGTAAATTAATGCTTGCCCCTTTATTTAACAATAAACCATTAATGCAGTTACTATCCACAAGATGGTCAGTGAATGCAACCTCACGAATACGCCAAAAGAATAATGTATTTGCTGGAAAATAATTTATATGTGGAACATGTGGTTGTTTGCAAAAATGGAGTAGCTGATTAGTTTGCAAAGAGTGGAGCATTGGGAAAAGACAAATAATTGTGTGAAGTTGATACCTTATAGGAAAATGAAGAGCACTACATTTTTGTTGGTTAAATATTATGACAAGATGATTAAAAGTGAATATGTAAACTTGTTGGCTGTCAAGTCATGTTGTGAATCGGTGTCCTGAGCCTGTACTTGTAGGAAAAAGTTTGAGTTTGTGAAGGAGGGGTTTGTTTAAATATTGTGGAATTGTGGAGATGTGAAAGTATAACACCTGTTGCAGGCCTCAGAAGAAGGATAATTGTCATGGCTCATGAGATTCATATTTATAGAAGCCTGGTGAAGTAGGAAATGAGGGAAATATTTTGGTGGCTGCGAATGGAGTGAAACTTGTGGAGTGTGCCTATAACAATGTGTGTTTCAAGTTTGTGACTGGACCAAAATTTGCTTTTGGAATCATTGGAGCAGTGGAATGTTTAGGGAAATGACAGGTTATAGTAGATTACCTATCTAATTGAGATTGAGTTTGTTTCATATGACAAGTAGGCAAAGAAGAATCTTTTGTCTTGAAGGAAAGATTTTGAGAAGTGGCCGTGAGTGTGCATGACCACACCCACAGTCTATCAAGAAGTTCACCTTTTTTCACTAAGAAGGGAAGAGAGTGCAGGTACTAAACTTTGTTGGGGCATAAGGAAGATAAAGTTAGTGGTGTGGATTGTATATGTGAAAAATGTTCTGGCTACCAAAAGAAATGAAAAAAATAAAGTATGACAGGAAGAAAGTGAGAAGATTGTTAATTACAAACCTCTAACCTTGCAAATTACTTAAAAGGAGGTCAAGGTGGTGATAAAGTTAGTCAAGGTGAATGGAGGCTTACAAAATTGTGAAGGTAGGATAATGTCATTTTGAAGCTCAGGGTGGAGGACACTGGAGTAAGGGCCGTTTTGTGTTATGTTTGTGAAGTGTGTGTTGGATTTGTTGTGTGAGTGTGTATGATGCGTTGCATGTTTATAGTTTGTGTGTTTTGAGTTTGTGTATGTTTGCCTTGTATTATATGTAGGAAAGGAGTTGTGTTGCAACTTGTGTTGTGTGAGACATGTAAGGAGATGTATTGTAATATGTTGTATAGTGGTGTGTAACAATTACACCATATTTTGTGGAAAATAGAATCTGGATTGCAGAGTTTTGTTCTTTTGAGGTATTTTGAATAAATATTTTCTAGAAAACTTTGATTGTGTAATGTTTGTGTGAGTCTTTAATTCCTCGTTAAACATCCTCTGGATGTCATTTCCTGCTTTAAAATTAGCAAGTTCTTATCAGAATGTCAGATCATTATATGCTTTTGTTCATTCTGTGTAAACATGTATGATATTTTTCACACTGTCACAGTTTTTCATGTTATATTCTGTTTCTTATACTGCTTCCTTTCGTTTCGTTGTTCAGAAGGTAAGTTTGTATTTAGGTCTTAAAATGTTTTGATTTCTTTTTAAATGTATTGTGCAACATAGCGCAACAAGAAATTTCTAAAATGGAGAAAGCTTTACATTCTTACATAGAATACGTGTGTGTCCTTAAAGCATACATTACTGCATGAACTGATGTTATCAAGTGAAATAAAATTAAATTCTTGCCTTGTAATGATTTAAAAATGGTTGATTTTTAAGTGCATTTATGTACATGATTGTATATCTTTCCAAAACTTGCTGCTTTCTTGCAGCCAATGAGATTTTGCCACTGTAATCTCTCCAGCCGACTAGTGAGATTACTAAAGATTCACATTTAATAAGGTTTCAACGTTTTCTATGTGCAAGTTTGGAGGTGCTCTGAAGCTGTTTGTGTTATCGTGATGAATAAAGGCTTGTTTTAAAAGAAAATAGTTTTTCTACCTAAAATGAGAAACCATTATGAAAACATCATTATTATTCTAATGATGGAGGATTATAACCATATAAACTGTGGGCTATTTCAAATATTAGTATTAGTCATTTAGATTAATATTAATAACTTCAGTGTATGTACACACTGGATGGTTGTGTACCCATTCATTACCTTAGGCAAACCTTTTCTAATAAAAATGTAACTTCGTGTACTCAAAATTATTTGTCTGATGGCAGGCTCATTAGATGCAGAAACACTGCATAAATGAACCGTAAAGGTGCTGAGGTCGTGTAATGTATTATCTTTAAAACTAGAATATGCATATTTTGGTTTGAATTACTATTTATTGTATTCTGAGCAGCCACCTGTTTGGTGAGATATAATATTTTGATAAAATCACTAAGGGTATTTATTTCTGCATTTTACTCTTTTTAGACTTCTTTCCAAAACATCTATAATTTGATTTACTAATGTTCTGATTTAAGACTATGACATAATTCATCGGTCTATACGCATTTTTTCGCTGTTGCTGGTATTCAGAAAGTGAAAATCACAAAATGGTTCCCACTTCCAGTTGATAAAAGCAACTTAACAGTGTGGATGTACATCTTGAGATCTTTTTGCACTTCTGTTTGATTTTTTTTAGCCTAAGGTGACTTCATGCAGAGAGACAAACTTTCAAAGGATTGTTATTGGTTTATGTTCAAATTCAGGCAGCTAGTAGAAATTATAGTGCCAATATCTTATATAATTAAATACAGTCAAATGCATTCTCTATGTCTAATAAACATTATTTTGATATAAAATGTTTACAAATGATGAATATAATATGTAGGGTGACGAGCATATAGTGATATCAAAACATTAATAAATACAGCCCTTCTAAAATCACAGTAAACAGAGACATTTTCTTTCATAGTTGCAAGTGGTGCTCAAATTTCAAGCTTTTCATTTTTTTTTTTTTTTTTTTTTTAAAGTGTCATCCGATGCAATTGTCCTTCTATCTGGGGACAGGGATTTCAAAATCTAGGTGTAGTTCCTAAGAAGGATTCTTTTAGAATTTTTGTCTTCTTAAATGCGGGTGTTTCAAGAAGTTGTTCTGCTCTTGTGGAAGCGTTTTCCGTATGAAATGGTCAGTTTTTGGGCAAGGTGGTTTGGGGTTCCCCAAAAATGGCTTCTGATTGATACTTCTAACTGCAGATTCCTCCCCTTACACTACTCCCCAGGCACCAAACTGGTTCCGGAAACTTTTCTCCAGCAATGCTGCTGCATTACATTAGGTTAACAACAACACGCATGCCAGTACTGATACTTGATCAACAAATTACTCAATCAGATCACACGTGACACTCATTGTGACCAAAAAAACAAACAAATCTTTTTTTATTCTTTAGTTTAAAAAGAGAGTTTGAAATTCAATTTTTTAAGAAAATCTCATTGGTTGACTCAGTAGTCCATTAATCAATTTTTCATAGACCACACTGATTACATCACACACATAACATATATTACATATAGTATTTATCACATATATTAGACGACGCTAGACATAATGTAGACAACAAATTCATACAATTGTAAAAACGAATAAACAAGCTCAAGTTCCGAAATTTACAAGACATGAAAAATAACAAAAATGAAAAGGGAAAAAAAGAGGGAACGAGAAAGCCCAAATAGGTTGAAAACTATTTGAGAATACAGTGTTTGTTTAACAAAGCAACCCTGGTCTGGGCGGTGACCAAACAGTGTGCCATTCAGGTAACCCAGGCAGTTTCATCAGTCGTATTTCAAAAATCAATCCCAAGTACAAAAGAGGGTTAGCCTGATAGTGAATGTGTGTTCCCTTGTTTGGTCAAAATTGTACTCGCATTACATTAGGTGGCACAATGTGGTTCTGTGTTGGCTCCGTGCCGCCTTGAAAGTGACAGAGCAAAGCTGCATAAAAATGCCACCCCTACGGTGACATCAGTACCTTTCTTTCCACGCCTTCGGATACGGAGCTCCATTCTAAATTTTGTTGGCCTTATGATGACTTCCAATCTTAATCAGTTTTGCTAGGAAACAATTTTCCCTCCTGAAACGATGGGTTTCAAACCATGGCGTGAAGGTAGGATGCAGATGTCGGTCACAGACCTGAATGAGGTGTGGCTCGGGACACGGCTTAAAGTCATGCAACAAACGCACCCTCATTCACCTGAAGGCAATTTGTGACTGAGAAGCAAAGTTATATGTCGCCGAACATAAGTTGCGTCCCTCCCATAAATCCCACTCCAAATCGCCGGCGTGGACTCAATCTCACTACCGAGGCTGTTCTCGTGAGAGTTATACTTCATGGTTAAAGTTTTCTGGTAAGTCCAAATCGAAGTCCAAACACTAGCACAAACAAGTAACGTGGGAACCTCATCCCACCTCTCTGTAACCAAAGAGAAGGCGCAAGGGTGTCACAATGTCAGTCAGTCTCCCTCTTGATCCGTGGTTTTGGAGTGTTCCCCCAACTGATTCTAATTTCCCAGGCCAGAGTTTTCCAGGCCACAGCAGATTGATGCAGTCAAGGAGACCACACTGCTTATTTATGGTGCGCTTCCTTCGGACCCCAAGAAAACTCTAAGGGCTGCAAGTCGGGTTACTGCCATCAGTTCCATCCTCTGTGCCATCTGCCCTCTTGGGACCCACTCCTTGCCCTGCATTGGCTCTGGTACAGACATCTACTTTGACTCCAAGACTTCACTGACCCTCTTCCTCGTTAGCTCCAGTACCGACACCACTAACACCGGAAGAGGATTCAGAGCTGATTCTGATGCCTTACACCAAACAGACTTTAGCTCAATCTCAACCAGTGCCGCATTGTGAGATTACAAAAGAGCAAGCTGCTGTCATACAGTCTGACCAGTGCCTCTGCCGTGGCACACACGCTATCAGAGGCTTCATTATCTTTTTGACTCGGACTCTAGGAGTACACCCCACGAGGGAAATGATGATGATGATGGTGGGAAAGAGAATGTATTTCTCCCTCCTCACTTTACAGATGACAGCTTTTACATGGACTTAAAATAGGCCAGTGGAATTGATACCTCCCCTGAAACAGGGTTTGACTCACCCGTTAAACCACCAACAGAATAGAGTGCATTGTTTGCAGTAGTGGTACGATGGACATCTGAGGTCCTGGATTTTTAGCTGCCCTCAGTCGAGACTAAAATGAACATCCTTAAAGAAATTTTGCAGCCTGGACCTGGCATGTCTGATACCGTGCTCCTGTTTAACCGGGCCCTTACTGATACCTTGATAGGCTCTTGGTCAAAGCCCTGTTCCTGCTCACTCATTAATGGGCAGGTAGCTAAGTGTCACAGACTGGCTCCTGGAGATCCTGGTTTTCTAGCTAAACATCCTACTTCAGAGAGTCTGCTAGTTTAAGACAAAACGAACACGGTAAACCCCAATTCATTCCCCACAAGTCCCCTAGATATGGAGTCTAAGAAGATAGAGGTGTTTGGAAAGGGAAACATCCTGAACAACGACTCCGGAACAACGAGTTCCGGAGTCACGAAAGCGGAACAACGACTTGCCCGAACAACGACTCAGCCTTAACCACGCATGTGCGTGGTTAAGGCTGAGTCGGTATAGTGTTTGGGCAGGGCGGAGTTCGGAGGAGCGTCGCAGAGGAACAGGTAAGAGGGGTTAATTTTCAGGGGGTGGGGGGGTTTGGGGTTAGTTTTTAGGGGGTATGGGTGATCGTGTTTGTTTAGAAGGTGTGGGAGGGATTAGTTTGTAGGGAGTTGAGTTCGTTTTTGGGGGGCGTTGGTGATAGTATTTATTTTTAAGGTGGGGGAATTAGTTTATAAGGGGTTGAGTTCTTTTTAGGAGGTGGGGGTGATCGTGATTATTTTTAGGGTGGGGAAATTAGTTTTATGGGGTTGAGTTTGTTTTTAGTGGGTGGGGGTTTGGGATTCGTTTTTATGGGGCTATGTTTGTTTATATGGTGTGGGGGAATTAGAATTTAAGGTGTTGAGTTCGTTTTCAGGAGGTGGGGCTGATCGTGATTATTTTTAAGGGGGGGAATTAGTTATAAGGGGGTTGAGTTCGTTTTTAGGGGGTAGGGGTTTGGGATTCGTTTTTAGGGGGAATGGGTGAAAGTGTTTGTTAATAGGGTGTGGGGCGAATTCGTTTTTATGGGGCAGGAGGGTTTTGGGGGGATCGGAATAGTAGTAGAAAAGCATTTTATTTAACACGAATTCCTTTAACACGAAAAATCGTGGTAAAGGAATGCGTGGTAAAAAAAATCGTGGTTTAGACGAGGTCGTGGTTGCGCCCTCGTTGTTAGGGAAGTCGTGGTTGTGGAACTCGTTGACTTAGGTTCTCTTCTGCTATCCTGCCATTGAGATCAGTCAATGTTGTTTATTAGGTCACTACATATATACTCTCTGGGGCATGTTTAGAGAAATTTTGCCTGCGGTACCGAAGATCTTATGGCCTCTCTCTCTGGCAATGTATGATGGACAAGACGTGGCCAAATATGTGATAGTCCTGACCTAGGTACTACTAATTGTGTGGGAACTGTGGTTAGCAGCAGTATTGTGCTCTAAGTAGCATGTGGTTCCACTGGATTTTCTGGGGATGTAGAAGCATCTCTAATGAATATGCCCTTTGATAGCTCAGACCTTGTTGGTGAAAAAGCAGATTCCGCCTTGGAGTGCTTTAAGGATAGCAAAGCCACAGTGCATTTCCTGGGCCTTTTGACACCTGCTGAGCGGCCATCTAAGCGAGCCACCTGGCTGGATCCTTGATTTTCGGAACAACCTAGCTAACAAGGCAGCATCTGGCAGATTACGAATGGTGTCTACATTTCTAGGTGGCACAAGACATCTTCCAACAGTGGAGAGAACCCTGGCTAGATCTTCCACCACTGCATCAATGCAGAAAATTCAGAGGCTACTCCAGGGGGCTAGCGTATAGGCAACAACAGTCTTCCCAGCCATTGCTGCAATCTCCCCAGTCCTTACGAGGCAGATGACATGGGTCTAGGAGGCAACATGTAGGGGCACCAGCCCACCCTGTCCCCTTTTCCTGTGTCAACAATCATTAAGCCGCTTTAGTTTGCCCTTATTGGGACGCACCCATCCTGTGAGGGAAAGGAGTCCGCATTTCCTTCTAGGTTGGCGATCCATTATGTCCGACAGATAGATCTTACAAATCATTCAGCAGGGCTATGCCCTACCCTTTCTTTTATCCCTTATAAAATTCACCCCACATATGAGTGACTTTCAGAGGGGCACCTATTCATTCTATTACAAGAGATGCGAGTGTTACTCTTTAAAGGTGCTATCAAGAGGGTTTCAGACTCAGAAAGAGGAGAGGGTTGTAGTTCATCTCACTGTGTCCTGTGCCAAAGAAGGACGGGGTCTCTGACCTATTTTGAACCTTCGATCCCTGAATACCTTCCTGCATAAGTACAAATTCAAAATGCTCGTGCTAGCCTAGATCCTGTCTGCTCTGAACCCTGAGGACAAGATGATGTCCTCTGACCTGCTGGGCGTGTATTTCCATTTACCCGTTGTTCAGTCCCACAAACATTACCTGTGGTTCAAGGACTGTCAGGAGCATTTTCAGTTTGTAGTGCTTCCCTTTGAACTCACCGGCGCCTTTCAGTTGTTCATAAAAATGATGTGGTGTTCGACGCCCAAGTTCAGAGGTCAGGAATACCAGTTTTGCCCTACCTCGACCATGAAGGAGGATTCGCCACAGTCCGTCATAAACCACTTACAGACGACCGTAAACCTCCTGACATCATTAGGGTTCACTGTCATTGAGCCGAAGTTGCACCTGACTCCTTCTCAGAGGCTTCCATTCATTGGAGCACCATGCAATTCAGGGCCTTCCCTTTACTGCAACAAGTCTGTGCTAGTCAGGCTATGATTTCTATGTTTTAGCCTTGGACTTGGTTCTTGGTGAGAGCAACTCTGAGGCTTCTTGGCCTGTTGGCCTCCTGCATCCTCCATGTCAATTACACCAGGTGGCACATGCAAGCTCTACAATGGAGTCTGAAATTCCAGTGGGCCCAGCACCATGGAAATCTATCTGTTGCTGTCCGGATTTCACAGAAGATTTCTCAAGATCTGCTGTGGTGGATGCTGGAATTCAATTGGTCCTGCGGCAGGCCTCTCTCCCTTCCTCACCCAGAGTGGACCGTGGTGACAGATGAATCACTGCTGGGTTGCGGAGGCCATTTGGGAGAGGTGGAGATTAGAGAAATCTGGTCTCCGACTGAAGTCCGAATCCATACCAATCTGTTGGAGTAGCAAGCCATTCGTTTAGCTCTGAAGGTCTATATTTCATCCATCTTGTGGAGGCAGGTGAAAGTTCTCACAGACAACTCCACTGCCATGTGGTATTGCAACAAATAAGGTGGAGTGGGTTCCTTAGTCCTTTGCCAGGTGGCTCTGCGCCTCTGGAGTTTGTTGGAACAGCAGGACATTTTCTTCGTCGTAAACCACGTGGCAGGATCCTAGTATGCCAGAGCTGACAAGCTAAGCAGACCAGCTAGGTCCTTTCCCCACTGTCAAGCACGTACAATGTCTAGTGGGACCAAATGCTGGAATTACTAAAGGCTATGGACTTGATAGAACCTGACCGATCCCAAGCTGTGTAGGATATTCCCCTAACATAATACGGAACCCGGCCACTCCCATCTAGAGGTATATTAGCATCCCAGGAAACCATCCATCATATATGCATCAAGTACAATGATAACATCTGTAGGAGTATTGTACAGAGCACTATAAGCCAACATATACAAGAGTGAGCCTAACAGGGGCGGGGTGGGGGGCATGTTACGACAAGTTGGGGTACAGGAACGGGATTTGAAAATGTATGCAATGCTGTAAATCTTTTATTATTACGGCTGTATACGGTTGGTATATACATGTGAAACCGGGTCTACAGTAGTCAGCCATACTAATGACAACATAGAGAATGCATATATCCGTGGGACACTGTTGGCCTACTTAAGATTATACTGCTAAATGCCTAATACCAACTGTAAAAGTAAGAATGACATAATTGTGTGTATTGAATATAATTATAAAATCAATAAAATTGTGTTTCCCAAAAAAAAAAAAAAAAGTCAAGGACGTACAATGTCTAAAGTTTAGTGCATTTGAACTCCTGCAAGAACACTCACTAGGAGATGCATTACCGCTGGAATGGAACACAGGACTTCTGCATGCCTGCCTGCCTGCCTCTGCCCCTCTTTCCTCGCATTCTGAAAATGATCGGGAACAACCGGTCTCAAGTGGGTTCAGACTGGCCAGGATGGTATGGTACACAAAACTTCTGTGTACGAGTATCTTCCTTCCTTGAATCAGGCTACCACTTCAACAGAATTGTCTTTTGCAGCAGCGGGACAAGGTCCGCATTGCTAACCTGCTTCTCAATGCATGGAGATTGAGCAGCGACAGTTGACTGAGTTTGATCTGCTGCCTGAAGTGGTGAATGTCATTCTTGTCTCCAAGCACCTCCAACATTTGTCAGGCTCTGGGACACATTTGTGGCCTGGTGTGGTATACGCAAGATTAAAACTTTAAAAGCTAAGCTATCAGATGTTCTTTTGTTAGTTTTGTCTTTGACCAAGCAAGGCCTTGCAGAAGGCACTATTAAAGATTATTGGTCTGCCCTTTTGGCATTCATACGTTTGTCAGACCAACCATCCTTGTTTAAGTCACCTGTTGTAAAGCGGATTATAAAAAGGTTTGATACACGTCCCCTCCCCGACCATTTGTGATACCACTGTGGGACCTTAAATTAGTTATGACGTTTTTCGTGTGTATGCCCACTGCTCACTGCATCTTCAGACTTTAAAGACTACCTTCCTTATCATCATTACTTCAATTCATTGTGTGAGTGAGCTGCAGGCACTGCCAGTGCAACCACCCACCACCTCTTTTTTCCTGGACAAGCTCGTGCACAGAACTCAGGCGACCTTCTTGCCTAAAGTTGTGACTCCTTCTCTGTTGGGCAAACCATCAGCCTACCAGCGTTCCTTGACCTTCTCACCCCTTGAAAGAGGAGGAGAGGCTTCATCGACTAGATCCCCAAAAAAGGCTTTAAGCTTTTATATTGATCTACCAAAAACCAGTATGTAGTTGTGGGGATCTCAGGGGCGAAAACAGGGAAGGCTGTGCAGAAGGGTATCCTGTCGAGGTGGATAGTCCTCTGCATTAAGATCTGCTATGCACTGGCTAAGAAGCAGCCGTCAGAGATTTTGAAACCTCACTCCACCAAGGTAAGGCTGCTACTACTGCGTTAGCAGGTGGTGTGCCTGCTCTTGATATCTGTCAGACTTAGAAATAGGTGTTGACAGCCAGGTCTGGTGGAAAGGGCATGTCACCAACTCGGTTGTGCCGGACTTTTCAGGCTGAGCCCACTCTACAGACCCTCCACCTGGGAAGGTACTGCTTTGGTGTTTATTCTAAGGTGAGGAATCTACAGTTAGGAGTATCCATCACAGCAAGTTCCTTACCTTCAGTAACACTGTGTCTGATAGATACTCTAACTGCAGATTCCTCACTGCCGCACCACTACCCTGTCCTGTGGAGTGGCCTCTTTTTAACATCTTTTTAACATGCCAAATTAGAAATCCGCACACTGTTACCAACAATTGTTCATCTCTGCATCAGAGGATGCGGAAAGGCAAAAATAAGAAACTGACATCAGCACGCAGTGGTGGCGATTATATGGGGCTCTGCTTCGGCATGTCCACTGCGGTACAGAGCCAATCCTAAACCGCACTGCACCACGTAACAGAACTAAGGAGCATTGCTGGAGAATTGTTTCCGGATCCAATCTGCCGCCTGGGGAATATTCTATACTCCATTATGGGCAGTGTAAAAGATTAGATATTAGCCTAAAACTGAACGTGGGATAAAAAGATTGATTCCATATAACTGTCTGCGATGAAATTGCGGCCTTTTTACCATTAAGTTGGTGTGTAGATGAAGGTTAAGGTTATTTTCCAAGTAGAAGCCAAGGGATTTGGAGGACTTCATGGTTTAGGCATGATGGTTTAGCACTGCATGTGACTTAAGCCAAGTTTGAGTCAGTATAGAGCAGTTAAGTGTGGATAATAGGAGCACAATATTTTTTAGCTACATAGGTATTAGGTGGGGGGGTGGAATCCAGACTTGAATTCCCTCATGAACTTTGTCAGGAATTCACCATCATTACATGAGGGCGCTTCCAGATAGACTTGGGCATCTTCTTTGTAAAAAATTATACGATATGTTTGAGTGACTGAGAGTGGAGGCTCCATGTAAAGGTTGAGGAGGGAAGAGCAGTAATAGAACCTTGTGGCGCCTTATTGGATCATTGAGGTATTAGAGAGGATGTTGGTCATTTTTATATATTAACCCCAGTTTGCCAAGTACGATAAGAACCCAATGAAATCTGAACCATTCATCCCTATTCTCTCTCTAAGAATTTTCAGGAGAGTGGTGTGGTTAACCGAGTCAAAGGTAGCTGATGGGTCAAGGAGTATAAAGAGACAGAAGAGATTTTTTTCCTAAAGTTGATTTCAGACTGTTTTTATGTGTAGACAAAGATTCCATGTCTACGTAAATTAGATAAAATATATGCATGTTGTTAAACTATACAATTTAACCATTTGAATGTTGTTTAATTTAACTTTAAACTTTGTTGTAAATAACTAGGTCTGCCAGCATCCTAACTCTAGAATGAGGGAGTGGGGAGCTGAAGCTCTAACATCTCTGATAAAAGCTGGATTAACATTCAAACATGAACCTCCATTTCCAGAAAACCAGGTAAAACGTTTGCATAAATTTATATTACGTAAATGGCTCTATTGTAAGCAAATTATAATTATCTGATCACTAAGTTCTATCAGTTTAATTAAGTCAGAGAGAAAAACCTTTTGCTTCTCCATGTGATGAATACTTTCACTGAGTACCAAAATAATGCTGTTAATGAAAAACAGCATAGGAAATTGGTGATATATTGAAACGTAATGCTGAACCATGTTTGAAGGACCATTTAATTTTATGAAAATATGTATTCATTCCATATTTGTTACTCCCTTTTATTCATGCTACATAATAAGAGCTCTGCTTCATGAGAAGTCCCAGAAAATTTGTCATGCAAGTTATTTTTCTTGTACATGTATGTGTCCCCTGATTGCCACTCTTCTATATCCACTTGACCTGTCCATTCTGCATTTGCCCTGCAATGGTCCTCTTTCGGTATTGTGTGCCTTGTGTAGCATTTTTCCTTCACATAAATGCTTCTTAAGCTCCTGTGGCTCTCACTCTGTGAGCCTTGCTCTGCAGCAAAACAGTTCATGTTCTATATGACGTGCTTCATGAGTGACTGTCTTGCAAGAGAGAGAGCATGGTTGTAAATAGATAGTGGAATGCTCTGGAGTTCCAGTGCATTACAGTGCCCTTCAGCATTCTTTTTCTTCAGCACATGTAATTTCCTCATCTCATGGAGGCAGAATGGGCTTCATACAACATTAATGCCCCACCCAGAACTGGCTTCCATTAATGGAGGAATAGGATGAAAAATGTTACCTGGGATTTACCCTGTTTGAGTAAGGACTGAAGTAGACTTAGTTATGGAAAACTGCAAACTGCCAATAAGTAATCTGGTAAATATAGAATCTGGCTTTAGTGGCATGGGCATGTAAAGAAGTGTCTTACAAGGCAGTGTCCACTGATGTAACCTCACCCCTTTGTTTGGTTTTTTGACTGCTTGATTATTACCTACTTCATCCACTGATTTCAACTACAGCCTTTTTTTGAGGATGTAGGCCAAAAAAGAGTGAGGAATCAAACACCTCTGATCTCCCATGAATATTGTCTTTTTTAAGTGATACATTATCCATGCTGTAGAAGCTAAAAAGGCAATGCAATATTTATCAACATTTATGTTATGTTATGAGGATTTATATAGCTCTTATCACCTGAGGAGTATCCGGGCGCTGGAGTAGATGAGTAGGTCGATAAGGCTCCTAGTTGAATAGCCAGATCTTCACTTACTTGCGGAATTCAAGAAGGGATGGGGAGGTCCTGATGTAGTGTGGAAGGTCATTCCAGGATTTGGCGACAATGTAGGAAAATTCCAAAATTACAGTAGTATAACAAGTTAAATACTTGTAAAACACCATTAAAAGCAAGACATATATTACGGTACCTTACTACAAAGCATAGTCCTAGGATACCTTATTAAAGGGACCAGTGCAAAATGTAAACTATTATGCACATATTCAAAACAGCAGTATAATGATTAAATTGCATTGAACAACATTAAATCCAGCTTTCCATACGCCCTAAATTCTGAAACATTTTTATTTAGGCTTTTTGGGTATTGATTATACGTTAAAAATGAATTACCTCATTACCACACTCCAGGCAATCCTTGTGATTACCATAAAGCTGCAACTTTAAAGCAACCATGTCATACCCCCACCAGCTTCCTGCGAAGGGCTGTGCTGCTCGGCAGCAGCTTGTGGTCTTTGCGGTGAGGAGGGTGGGGGGTAGGAACTGACACATTTCAACTTTGCTCCCTTATGATTTAAATGTCCCTTCAGGGGGCCTAGCTGTTAATAGTGCTGCAGGTGCAGTGGCATCAGGCCCAGAGGTTTTAGGGTCCCATTTCACATAAATCATGGTTGTTTGTACAACCCAGTTGTCTGCAGGAGATATTTCTTCTTGCTTGAGTTAGGCCCCATGACACTCCTGTTACACTGTTTTGCCTCTATGCAACGTAACTGACAGGATTAGATAACATTCCCTGGAGTATGGAAACTCCCCTCCCTTAAAAGAAATCCCAGGGTTTTCTTTTACAGTACCATGTGGTGCTGGTGAACGGATCCCTGGGATTCCAATTATACTGGGGTGCTACAGCACTAGGCACAATGCTCTCTGGAATTATCATTATAGCTGAGAACCTAAAGAAGCCATGTCTTGCCTCCAGCAGCTCCTTGCACACCCCTGCGCGGCACGCCAGTGGTCTGTGGCCCTAGGGGTCAGCTGGGTGTGAAGCTGCATTTTACCAAGCAGGTGTCATTGTCACAGCAAGAATGGAATTGTGCTGTGTCAATGGGCCAGTGAAGGTGACCTCCATTTTATTTGCTAGTGAGGGAACATTACAAAGTTTAAAATAAAATCCTTAAACAGCTTTGAGGAAAGAGTGGAGACGGTGCAGACATGACTTCCACTACCAGACTCTGCATTAAGTTAGTTTCTTTATCATTCCTCCAGCCCTCCCCCCACCTCCTTCTCTCCTCCCAGTGTGCTCACTGTCCCAGTGAGCCCTCTTCCTGGGCCAGTGTGTGTGACCTTTTTAGGAATTTGTCATTCAGTGGGGTTGGGGATGGCAAGCTGTGACACTTTCTAGGCCAAGTCACCCCAAGGTGTAGGTTTTTGCTGCAGCTTGGTCATCCTCTGGAGAACATTGCCTGGAGTGTGGAAGCACCCCAAAAGCAGTGCTGTAAGTAGGCATGCAGGAGATGTTGCAGTACCCCCAATACTCCATGGAGTTCATATGGAGAATTAACATTGAAGATCCCTTTATTTATTAATATTGAAATATTTACTGTGTATTCAAGTACAGACTGTCTCAGGAGAGGCAGCTTTGTTTGTGCTGCTAATTATTTGAATATGGAGAGATATGTTTACTATTCCTTTTCCTGACTACAGGTTTAGGATAATTTGTAATTTTAATTAGCGTCACCCTTACTGGGATTCATAGAAAGGAGAAGGCCACAGTAATCCTGAGGTTTTCTAACACATACACAAAGACATGTGCTTTCTTTACAAAGTAAAGTACAAATATCTAAACATGTATATCAGCAACATGGAAAGTACAATCAAGGCACTTAAATTAGGTGATTTGATGGCCAGAACCCCACTCTAAAAAATTATTCCAGCACCACTGCCTCTCACATAACGAGAATCCCAGGGATTCCCCGGAAAGTTCCATGCAGTACCAGAAAAGGGAATCTCTGGTTTTCCTTTTAAGTGGGGGATGCTTCTCCATCCCAGGTATGGTAATGCCAGGGAGTTTCATTATGGCTGGGTACCTAAGCTGTTTTTACTTTTCCTAGAAGCTCCTTCCACCATTCATATCTCCCCTTGTCTTAGTGGTAGGGGTGGAAAGTGGTGCTTTGCCCTAGATGGGCCTTTGCCACAGTTCTGTTGTGGCATACTTACTACATTTTTACCTTTTCTTCAAATTCCCTGGAATTATGCCCTGGATTCAGATACTCTTAACTGCAAGTTATCTCTAAAGTTATTTGATGTTTTCGGGCCCCGGGGAGATGTTCAGACTGTCATCAACACAGACAAGGAGTAGAAATCTATTTTCAAGCCATATTCCACTTGTAGACAGTGAAAAATCTGCACTAATGAACCTCATGACAAGTGTCTATATTGCTGACACTTCAAGTGTTAAGCCTCTTGCTGTGATATTTGGAAGAGCTTAGCTACAAAGACCCTCAGGGGCCAAGAAAGGAAGCTAGCCTTGTACCTGTTGTAGTTAAAAAAAAAATACCTATCCCAATGGGATTCCTCTTTGTCAGAGAATGATTTCATGTGCAATGCCCCACCAAACACTTCCACAAAAGTTACGCAAAACAGAAACCATTTAAAGAAAATCTGGAGCAGAAATTTAGCTCCACTGTCTGTATCTCAAGAGGAAAAATCCAAATATTCCTGTGACAAGGCACCTAAAATGCTTCAGAGCACTCTGTGCACACGATGTTGGGAAATTCAGCTCCAAAGAGACTCTGTCAGTGTTCTTGTCTGAACTGTCATAGATGTCTGGCCTACCATTGACAGCAACCTGTTGACAATCAACACAATAGAGAAGAATCTACCTCTGCAGTCAACATCTATCCTATATACAACTGTCCTGTTGAGGACCATGAGGAACCTGTTGAGACAACAGTTGCAATTTACAGTGTACGGGTGAGGGAATAACCTCAATTTAAACAAGAACAAGATAGTTATAAGCACACAGGAGTAAATCATTTAACCACCAGACATATGTACTCACCAGGCAGCTCGCAGTCAGTCCTTCCCCTCCGGGAGATGCACGCAGCCTAGGCTTCAGGGTCAGTGTCTGTGTTTACCTCACTAGAAGGAACATCTTCGGGATCGGTGAATCTGTCTCCCAGGGCCATCCATCTGTCTAGGTCTTCCCCTAACTCGGCTTCCCTTCTGCTTAGCTACATGTGTATTTCCTCCTCCAGGGTCGACTCTGCTACATCTTTGGGCCAGTGTTCTGCAGAAGGGGCGCACTGATCCATCCACGTGATGGCCACCCTGCGACGAGCTAGCACTAATGCCAGCTGCAAATACTTATATGCTATCTTGCGGCCTTTAGGTTTTGTGATCTTTCCCAGTAGGCAGAACAGCGAGGTGATGGCTCCGTGCAAAGACGTGGTTTGCGTTATTCTGCCCACCACTCGGACCCAGAAGTCATGCACCTGTGGACACCCCCAGGCCATGTGTAGGAAGTTAGCACCGGCAAGTTCCAGCAGGGGCACTCGTCCAACCAAGTGCGATTTGGCCACCGGGGCAGCTGGGGCATCATGTGAGTGCGATAAAGGAAGTTATAAGGGATCAGCCTAAACCGGGGTCTTGGTGAGGGCACAGATACTGTTCCCCCCAGCATCTTCTATAGGAGTACCTATATTGGTTTTCCAGGTCACTCGAACACGTAGAGGGCAGCTCACCACGTCCGCCCTCAACTCTCTGTGCAGCAGGGACATCAAATGGCGACCAATCCGCAGGTCAGCAGATTCCCCAGAGTGCACGAGGTCGCTGGCACCTCAGGGAATGTTGTCCAGGTCTGCCGGGCACGCTCTGTTAAGCTTGCATTGTAAGAATTGTCCTGGCCCCAGCGCTAAGGCAACCTGGGGAAACCTCGAGCAAGGTAAAGTGCTCATAGGAGTAGAAGTCCCCCAGTAACTCATAGCCACCCTCAATCCACGCCTGAAAAGGCATATTTCCCTCCATGCGTCTGACTGGCACAAGTATCCATAACAGTAGTTCCCATTTAAAAGGAGCCCATCAAAGGACCGCCGTCATGAGCATCTGCCACAAATGGACAGTCTGTTTCATCTCATAGGGCAAGGTGTTAGATGCTGCGGAGCCTTCCATTAGTAACACTGGAAGTTCAGTTATATCTACCATGACGGACAGCAGTATCTTCCCCCAGTTGTTGCCGAGCTGCGTGCTGCATTAGAGAGGCGTAATAATAGAGTTCCATCTGTGGTACCTCTAGACCACCGTCCTCATAGCTCCACCCCAGTTTGACGAGAGCCACTCTGCTACATTTTCCGGCCCAAGTTAAGGAGGTGAGTATGGTGTCTAGCTGCCTGAACACCCTTGAGGACAGCAAGCACAGGGAGTTCTGGATAGTATACAGACAGCGCTGCAGGTGCACCATTTTAGATATCGCTATCCAGCCCATGAGCGGCAGTGGCAGCCTATTCCAGAACGTGACCAACGAGCGCAGTGAATCGAGCACTCTGCCTATGTTAAGGTGCAGCAATGTGTGCCACCATGACTCCAAGGTACTGGAAATCAGAACAGCCACCATGCTCACAACATTCCGCAAGAAACTGAAGACTGGTTCTTTGTCTGAGGATCCTGACCCTCTGTTTCTACTCAGCGCCTAGAGAACCTCATGGGTGATTAGCTTGCACTATACAAATTATATTACATCTCCAGTCTTCCTCTCAGCCTCCATTGTTAAGCTCAGGTCCTGCAATTGAGAAGGAAAGTGCTACCCAATAAGTGTGCTGATAGCTGCGGGATGAGAAGTACAAAGAGCAGGACACACCTCCAATGTTTGGATGCCTCCATTGTTTGTCTCTCTCTCCTGAAACATAGAAAGCAAAAGCTTAAGCAAGAGGTACAGTTTACTGCTGCACTAGGTTCTCTGGAAATCCACCCACATTAATAATGGTTTTCAATTAAATTTACAGTGGACTAACTAGCATGATTCTTGGGGTTTTCTGGGTTCTTTCTGTTTGACTTTTTTTCTGGTCTTTTGCCTGTTATAACTCTACCAAAAACAATCGAATTTGCCAGCATAATTGTTTGGTTCCTCTCATAATTGGAGTTCGCACAACAAAATATGTATTATAAAATGAAAATTTAATTAATTTTGTAAACATTTTTTGTTTGTTTGCAGAGATTCCTTCTAAAGCAGTATATTTACTGAAATGTTAGCCAAATTCATTTAAGAGAAGCATTTATAACCAAATCTACCACATTATTTTCAAGATTCTTTTTTATTTCCAGGTTATAATAACACATAAATGTGATGTTGCATTTCACTAAGACAGATTGTAGTATGCTCTGGTATTATTTTTGCTATCCTGTCTTCCAGAGGCTGCAACTGCTTTTGCTACACCCCTTGAAGGAGCTGTCCAACATAGTCCATCATGACATAAGGCTGAAGCAGCTGGAGTGTGTGCTGCAGATTCTTCAAAGTCAGGGAGACAGTCTGGGGCCTGGCTGGCCTCTAGTTCTTGGAGTAATGGGGGCTATTAGAAATGACCAAGGGTAAGTGGTAAATATATCTGTTGAAATATGTGAAATCTGAGATGTATGCATCAAATTAATAGCCATATTTTCGTTTTTTTCACATGAAAAATAGAATTGTAAACACATCTACATAATACTTCTGTACGCGCAATACAAGATGAAGTAATAACTTTGTTATATTCTGCAATCTCAGTTTATTCCATGTACCTATCAAACCAGTGACCCAGTGATTTAGTTACAAAAATTGCAACTGGAAGGGATTGCACTCTACTGTCTGTCCCCTTCTAGTCTTAGTATGTTTTATCACTGTACATTATTGTTGATGGACCTGTGTGAGCTGCAAATGTGGAACAAATAAAGTCTGACCGAGCCTTATGAATACTCGATGATAATTTGAATCAAGTAGGGCTACATATTCAAAATATAAAACACTATTGCTCAGGTAATTAACACATTCCTTAGGGAAAGCATATACAACTCATAAGTTTAAGCATAAAACTGTATATTAATACAGATATAAGAAAAAAAGGAAGAGAGACGGTCCACACCATGCACCATAAGGCCATAGTGACTTATGTTATTTCCCGTTTTTGCCTGCCCTAATTCACTTTCAAAAACTGCTCACTTATCTTTTACTGGCTGAAAATAATTTGGGCATTTCATTCAGACACCAATACACATGAATTTCTTCAGGTCACCTCAGAGGTAAAATGATTGGACGTACAAGCATAAGACTTTAATTTGGCTATTTGACAAAAATTGCGCAACATCACCCAGCAACTGCTCTCTGGCTATACTGCTTTGTACAGTCACTTCCATACTGTTTCCAACTTTAAGTATTTTGCTCTTCTAGGCCTTTTAAACTGTTTCATCAGGCCTTGTGTAAGATTGCCAGACTGCTCTATTTAGGCTGAACACCACTTTAATAGTTGTAGTCATTATTTTCTTTAGTTAAATTAATGGCACTAACACACTTTATAGCAATGGTTCGTGATAGGACAGCCCAGGACTGGATTCATGGTTTTTGCCATATACATTACAGCTCTTGGCCTCATCAACCACTTAGCCCAAAGATGTGGGCTTCTTCTGTCCTAACGCTTAAATTGGTGAGTGAACCTGCTGTATTCTCATTCATTTATCCCTCCAACATGTTTCCTGTCACACTCAGTCTAATGAAGAACCTTATCAAAGACAAGCATGTTGTGTTGCTGTCCATCGACACAGTTCTCAGAATAACATTAGAACGTTTTATTTCACTAGTAGCGCAAGTGTGTCACTTCTAAGCACAGTGCCTGAGGTTGAGTATCTTTTCACACAGTTGCGATGCACAAAGTTAATTCTATTCCATCTACATTTCCTTTCTTGGCCACTTATTTATAAAGCCATTGTAGGAAATTGGCTTTTTCTGCATGGTAACCCCAAATATTTCCACCTTTTTCTGGACCCTATTTTTGCTGTCTTTAGAACTCTGCACCTGCAAAATGCGAATGAAGACCCTGTGATCCCCCTTTGAACATGGTTACACTGGTTTATTCCTGATTGGCACCTTTAACTTGCCTCTATGTTCCTAGTATATGGTGTATAAAGTGCACCAAGGGACTGAAAGTTGAATGCCGCTTGTAGACACCAATTGTGCCATACACTACTTTAAACATGTGTACATGCCTACCCTGTATAGCCTGAAAACTACAGTGTAAAACCTGAAGTGCGACTTATCAAAACATGCTTTTTGACAGGTATTACCCTCACTTTTAAATATTAGTAAGTAACCCCATCTAGACCTCATAGCCCACAAGGCAGGGTGCATGGTATTTAAAAGTGGGACAGATAGAAAATTAATATTACTGTTGGACCTTGGCCCTTTTTGCAGGGTCATCCACAGTTTTTTCCCTTCTGTTGCTGAACCGGTTTGATGACATCAGGACTCTTTTCACTTTTTCCCTGCTAACCAGTGGTAAAGTGCTTGACTCTCTCCCTAAACATTGTAAAATAGGACTAAATCTAATTAGCACATTTAATTTAATTTTAAGTCCCTAGTACATGGTCCTACCTGTACCCATGGCCTGTAAATTAGATGCTAATAGTGTGCAGCCACACTCATTCTGCCACCTTTCTTTCTGGTAACCTTCCTTACAGCAGCTTCCACCCAGACATACTGGTGCTTCGGAACTGGGCCTCTTTCCTGTTGAAAGTGGTGACCCCATTCCCTGTCGGCCAGAACAACATTCTTCCTACCTTTTTCACCCCACCTCATCCCTTTGAGGAGGAGCAGAGGCTCCATTGTTGGACTCTGAGAGCCCTCTCCTTTTACATTGATCGTACCAAAGAACACTAGGTGGATGATCAACTCTTCGTTGAGTTTGCTGAAGCGAAAAAAGGCAAGGCAGCGCAGAAACAGCCCATCTCCTGTTGTATTGTGTTCTGCATAAACATCTGCTACGCATTAGCTAAGAAGCAGCCTCCTGAAGGCTTGTGGGCTCTTTCTATCAGAGCCAAAGCGGCCACTACTGCGTTACCTTGTGGAGTGCCTGTCCTGGACATCTGTCAGGCTGCTACGTGGGCGTCATTCCATATGTTCAAGAAACACTACTGCAGGAACAGTCTGGTCCATCGAAATGGGTATTTTGCTCTTTCAGTAATTCAGGACTTTTTGGTTTAAGCCAGTTTGCAGATCCACCTTCAGAGCGTTTTGCTTGGGTACTGGTTCTAAGGAGCGGAATCTGTGATTAGAAATCTCTATCAGAAAAACAAGTTACTTACCTACGGTGACGCTTTTTCTGGTAAAAACTCACAGATTCCTCACCGACCCTCCCATCCTCCTCGCTCTGCAAAATGGGCTTTTCACCCAAAAGATCTTGCTCGTTTCGGCACACTGGTCACACGTCATTCAGTCATGGCTCTGCAAATTTGGCACGGAAATAGTCTCAAAAGAAACTGATGTCAGCACACTGGGGTCGTGTGTATATGGCCACCATGCATGTCACTTCTGACATGGACGATGTTGGTGCAGAGCCGCTTGACACAACCTACTGGCGCGCAGATGTCCAAGATTTCAGGATCCAGTCTGACACCTGGGGAATAATCTAAGGTGATGAATCTACGGTTAGATATAGTCTCTACCAGAAAAAGTGGTACTGAAGGTAAGTAACTTGTTCATTAATGGCATTAGATTGGATAACTTTTGCCTCACTGAAGGTACCAGATAAAGTTGTTCTCTTTCACCCCTGCTCTTCTTATTAGCTATTGAACCTTTACTAGTGAGCATTCAGTCAAACTCTAATTTTAAAGGGATTCTCTTTCCATCGTTCTTACGTAAAGTTGCAGTATATACTGTTGATGTGCTGATATTGTCCGAAGAGGCAGAACTAGCCGTCCCTGAAATTCCTAAGGCCATCAAAAACTCTGCAATTGTCTCTGGCTAGGCTACTCTCTTAATCGAAATAAAATGTAAATATTTGCCCTAAACAATCTGTCACCCAGTGTTGATTGTAGATATGCACTTAAATGGCAGAATGAACACCTGAAAAATGTGTTTTAAATTTAAAAGAAAAACCCAATCGAAACTAGAGGATATATTAAACACATCCTCTATTACAGTCGGTAACTTTTTGACTTCTGTGGTCCCCCACTTAATCCTTACTGGAACCCGTGGACCCCCTCACTGAATCATTATTGAAATCCGGCAACCTCCACTAAGTAATTACTAGAAGCTGGTGACCCCAGCCTAAGCATTTTCGATAATTTGAAGCACAAAACAATACATAAGAAATACAGAAAATAGCATTCTTCAAACAAATATACAGATAATGAAATATTTTATTGTGGCAGTATACATTGGAATGATGTTTTGTTTATTGGAAGGCTGTGGACATGAGGAAGCTCTTGGGCATGACAGGTGGACTCTGTATTCAGTTGTATTGAATTTTATAGCACTTTATATCTGGTGAGGTGCCAAGCACTTTGGTAGACAGTAGCATGCCACTGTGTAAGTTGTGCTTGGTTGAAAGGGTGTTTGTGTATAGACTGGGCTTCTTGTGAAGTGTGTTGTTATATGTTATAGCCTATGCAGTGCTCTTATGCAAAGGCTTAAGAACACTTAAACTGTATATTATTTTTGAATCTGGTTATGTGTTTTGGCTCATGATTGTGACTAGAAGTATCTTGGTGTTGTACGTGCTGAGTAGTGACTTGCACTTCTTGTGTTGCTGTGACGGTGTGGCTGTGCCTATACCTTTCAATAGGAACATTAGAATGAGTTTTTTGCCCTACCACCTTTGTGAGAGAGATTTGGTTTTGTCCTGTCAAGTGGTTATTGTATTTTGACATCTCGGGTTGTATTATAGAAAATACCCTGGGGGCACACTGAGAGTTTGCACTGCATTATGCACTCCAAGGGCACTTTATATTACAGAAGGGGCAGTAGATGCTTGGTCCCTTCTGTAATCCAGGCCACACCGGTGCTAAACAGGGATCAGCGCAATCGGAAGAGGGTGTTACTTCATTTGCATGGGTGGGTTGGCCCGTTATAAATTAGGGAATCCTATGTCTTCGGGCCTGTAGCGTATTGAAGACACGGACGCAGAGGGGTAGAGGCCTTCTGGAGGCACTCAGACTTTGCGCCACGTAGAGGTGGCACACAAACAATGTTCGCCCTAATCACGCCTCTTGGGAGTCAGGGTGGGTTAAGTAGGGTTCAGGGAGCCCTTCAGGCATCCCCTTGCAGACCAGCGCAGTCTCTCACTGCACCTGCCCGCAGGGGATGATGACTGCTCCTTTGAAAGACACTCTGGTTGTCACCTGCACAGTGAAAGGTGGACTGGCAGTTTCAAACAGTACAGGCTTACATCTGTGCTGGAAACAGCACATTTGTTGTGATACAGTGTGCTGTCTGTCTATGCCCGACTTCCTGTGTGCAATGCAGCACAGAGTAGGGCTGTTTGGAATATCCACAATGTGGCCTGGGTACGCATTCATCATTGTGGAATTTTGATTGGGGTTCTTAGCATGTGCAATCAAACATAATATGTTGAAGAAGAGCAAGGGCTTCTTTCATGTTTTGCAGTAGGAACAGAGGAACCATTTGAATAGTCTAGGCAAAACAGCACAAAGCTAAAGGTAGCTTTTTACTTCTGTGTGATACCTATATGTGGAAAGATGCGCTGCACAGTTCAAACAATGTGGAAAGCGCTTGTGAGACCAGTGATCTGCCAAAGCCCATGATCACTCCAGATTTCTTACTTCTGAAGATGGGTGGGCTGCAAAAACTGTGCCATATAGGCACTCCAGTTTCTTCTGTATGTGCTTCACAGTTCTTCACTGATGCCTGTCTTCTCAGGCAGGTCAACTTTCAGGAATTAATAGAGTGAAGAAGGATCTTCTCGATTTGTGTCCTTCACAGTTTGTAATCCGATGAGCCCCTTATGTGCTCTTCTTGATGTAGCTGTACGTAACATGAAGTCCTCTTTTCTCCTTTTTCTTCTCGACATGATGAGTCGCCTTTGGCAAAGCAAGCAAGATGCCTCCGGTTTGGAGCAGGGATACCAGGGAAGAGCCCCGGGGTTGGGGGGGGTTAATAGTGTTCTTCTACGTCTCCTCCATTGCTAATCTGGCTCCACCCGGATGCCCCCAGCCACTGCCATTGCGCTGGTATACTCTGATGTTTTCGGATCACTGGGGTGCTGTTCTCTCTGGCAGACGAATATATTAGATTCTCCCCAACGCCTAACCCCAACATTCACTTCAGGGGAGGAGGAGCACCTCTTACAAAAGCGCTACCGTTGACTCAGAAAGCTAGCGTGTGGCACAACTCCGTAGTTAGTTTAAGAAGGTTACAGGACCTCAAAGCAGAGAGCCACCACTCATTAAACACAGCTTTGGTACCACAAGGAGTGCTCCAACTTCTCTTCCCTCCCTTGGAGACGCAGCAATATCTTATCCTCCTTGGAATAAGCAACCCAGCTTATGAACGGGGACTCGATCAGGAGCTCTCACGGATAGTGCCCATTTTGGACCCCGCCTACTCACAGAATGTTAGGATCTCTGTTTCTCATAAATTCAGTTTCAGGTGGTTCCTCACCATTACTTAGTCATCACTCAAAGGGAATGGCCATGTCCTGAGGTGTCTTCTTCCTACATGTTCTGCAGTGACCTATGTGTTGTTAACATAGCTGATGCAGGTTAGGTTGATGGACGTGATTAGTTCTAGTGGTGGCAGGCCGAGTAGGTGTTGGATAGGAGAGGGAATGAATAGGCTTTGAGTAATGCCAAAGTCGATGCTGACAGGTGCTAATGTTAAAGGGGTAGGTGAGCTGATATTTGATGTGTGGGCAAATAATGGGTAGGTCCAGTGTAGAATAGTTCTAGGATTCAAAGCACCTCTATTCTCAATCGTAGGATTTTGTTTGTGGACTGTGTCAAAGATGGGTACAGGTCCAGAAGTAGTAGTGTACCCAATACTTTACTGCCCACAGTTTCCTTCATGTCATCCTAGATTGAGTTCAGCGTGGTTTGTATACCTCTGCCATGTTGGGAGCATGTTTAATGGTTTGACAGTGAGCGAGTAGTTTGATTGCTACCACAGTCAGTGTTCCAAATGAAAGCTGCTTTTTCAATCAGTTGAGATGGAAAGGTTAGGAGTGGGACAGTGCGGTTGCAGGAGCTCTGAAGGTTACAGGAGTGGGTAAAGTATGGAGGGTGGAAGGTAGGAGTAGATGAGAGGGCAAGTGGGCACAGAAGGAATAGAGTGAAGTTGAAAAGTGTGGAGGAAACTAATTGGGAAGAGAGGTAGGGAAATTGAGATCGTATAAGAGGTACACCGTTGTTAGCGAAGGGAGAAAATCTATAGGAGAAGCTGCTTTCAGCATGAGGCAGAGTAGAGAGGGAGCTGAGGAGTGTTCATTGGGGACGGAATGGGTGCGACCTGGAAACAGGCCTTACAGCAACACTTTTTAGAAGGGACAAATTGAGAAACAGGCATAGCAGTGATATGTTACATGATAAGAGCCAGAGGGTTGAGAAATGCTTGGGTATAGAAGTGATCCTTTTCATATGAGAGCAATGTTTAAACAGGCATTGGAGTTCTGCTTTACATAAAGGGAGCGTGCTTATAGCATTGTCTTTGATTTCTTTTATTTTATTTTGAAATTTAAAAAGCTCGGAACACTACCCTTTCAAAAAATAGCCAAATAAGGGCCAGGTGACAGCACTAAATAAATAGACAGGTTTTTTTTTTACTAGAAGTCAGTCAGTCAAAATTCTTTATTCAGCTCACTTTTTGACCATATAAGTACAGAAAATTCTCATACCAATGCCTCAAAACAACATATGTGAAACATACACTAATCATAATACATAACTAGAGCTTTTTTTTTTAAAAGGACCTACAGCAATCCTAAAAGGATTAGAGATTATATAAATTTTATGTTCCACTCTTATATTTCTTTCTCACTTTTAAAGCAGATAAAATATAACTTTATAAAAAGACTAACCCTTCTTGATGTTTGCTAATGTATGATGCACATAACATGGGCATAAAAAGCGAGATCTTAAAGAGCTATACAAAGTGCAAAAAAGCATAAGGTGTTTTGTTGATTGAGTGGACACTCCGTCACATTGGCAACATGGCAAGGAAGAAAACCAGGTTCCTGTGTGCGGGAAGGCAACCAAAAAGTGAATCGTGCATAATCTCAGACAAGTAAGATAAAATCTTAATTCCGGTTTCTCAATCCAGAAAAGGTAAGGTTCTATGCCCAGAGTGGTTGAGAGAGGTACATATTTGGCAGTGGAAACCATATTAAGGGACTTTATAATTCTTTCTTTCTTCTTCCATGCAGAAAACCTAGATTTTACTACCTCCTTGTTATGAGTTTTAATAATACTTGGAGTGCCCAAAATTTGACTTAGACCTAGGTCCCCGAGGGAGGTCTTGGCATATGATAGCCAGGGGGTGGCTTACATATTGTTTAAATTAAGACAATCCCCTATTACCCTACGTGAGAATCTCATCTCAGGAGTAGACAATATTTTGATCCAAAGTCAAATGGGTGCCAAACAAACTCTATCCTCCAGATAATCTAGGCCCAGTTCTTAATATAGAATGAAGCTTGGGGCTGTTTTAGAAAGAGCCAAGAGCCGGGACAAGAATTTATTTTCAGCTGTCTACAGAGAGCCAAGCTTGCGTAACCTCACACCCCTGCCCCATATTTACCATTAGAAAAGCATTTGCTCTTGTCTAGTGTTAACATCATGTTAAGAGGTTTATTGCCTAATGTTTTAGCAAAGCTGAAAATTTCTTTCCCAATAGCTTTACTAGAAGTCAATTGCTTTGAGTCTAGACACAGAGAAAGAGACAGAGTTCAATATTTTGGGGCCCAATTACGAGAAAGATCTTCCTTCAACCCAAATGTGTTTAATTCTTTGAACTTCATTGGGAACTTTGATGATCTGAGGACTCTGCTAGGAATCTATATCTCTAATTTCGCTTAAAGCAATGGAGGCCCCTGCTTGTAAAATACTTTATGTGCAATCGACAATGCCTTGAATTTGATAGTGGGCTTCAACAGGAACCAAAAATAGCTCTCGTATTAGCAGATGTGAGAGAGAAACGAGGAGAGCCAGAGCCACCTGTTGAAGACAGTACAGAGATTGAGCAGGAAGGCCTAAATATAAAACATTGGAGTTATCCATGTGAGATTAAACCAATGCCTGGATTACAGACTGACAATCAGACTGGGGCAGCGTTGGAAGCACGTTATTGCACACCTGTATGTAGTAGAAGCAGGATGAAGAAACACCATTCATTTGTTTATCCAGAGTCAGCTTACTGTCAGGAAACCAAGAAACTTTGACAAAGGTGCTGGATTATGGGAGAGCCCATTTCAGATAGCCCAGTTTCCACTGTTCATTCCCCTCAGTGGGGGCTAACATAAGGATTTCTGTCTTATACCCATTTAACTTAAGAGAATTAGATTGCATCCAGTTGACTACAGCAAAAAGAGTAGTGCGTAGATTCTCTGTAACTGCTGATAAACTGTCACAGTTACCACAAATTGTGTGTTGTCAGCATAAGATACCACGGTCAGACCAAAATGACAAATAAGGCTAGCAAATGGTACAACATATACATTAAATAGAGTAGGGCTCAGTGGAGAGCCCTATGAAATACTGCAGGGAACCTCATGAGGAAGAAACAAATGATCGGAGGAGAAAGAGAAGGGGTTGAAGTTTGTGCTGAGATCAAATCGTATCAGCACTGCACTATATCCCCTGTCCATTAAGGAGTGAATTTCGTCCAAAGCCACTACCAGTGCTGGCTCCTTGATGTGATTGGTCCCAACTGGGTAGGATTCAAGATCTTAGTAAACTTGAAAAAGGTAGTGAGCTGTCTGTTGTCCTCTATTTTGAGCACTTGGCTGGAAACGGGAGCAGCGAGCTTGAACTGTAATTGCTCCACTGTTGCTTCCTTCTAGCTCAGCGGAACAGTGGTAAACTCCAGAGAGGCATTGCAGAGTCTGCTAACTAGTGCAAGCCAGCATACTGCTGTGTGGAAACAAAAGGCAGGGCAGGGGTCCAGTGGAGAGCCTGACTTGATCCAGAGGGTAAAATTGTAAGTTTCATTAATTTGAAGAAGTTTAAAATTCTCTAGTGTAGCCTCTGCTGCATTAGTAGAGACAGGTAAACTAAGAACCACTTTCATCGTCATTTCATTCAGAGCAAATTCCTTGGTAATCTTGTTTATTTTTTCACAAAAATAGTTTTAAATGGATTTACATAAATCTTGTGAACCTCAGGCATGATTTTTATCGCATCTGGGCTGAAAGCAATCATTAATTATTTTAAAAATGTCTTTAGGAAAATTATTCGCTGCCAAAATTGTGTCTGGAAAATGTCCTTTCTTTTCATTCCTGCAAAGTTTTCGTAATTTCAGGGTTGTAATCTAATCTCTGTCGCTGGTCGGTAGCTTTGAACCACCTTTTAGCACTAATTAAATCAGGAGTATACCATGAGGCGGCTGGGGAGTTTCTTTTAGTTTTTGATTCTCTATAAGGGGGGCTATGACTTCCAGCGCTTCGCTCATCCAAAGATTAAAATGCAGTTCATTTTGAGACAGTTCCAGGCTGTTAACTTGTGTCTGAGGGAGCTTGTTTAAAACTTGTTCAATGGACTCTGTAGTTATTATGGACCAGGCACAGCCAGATGTAATCAAGCTGCTATTGGAGGGTTTTACTGGGAGTTTAAATGCCATCCAAAATGGAACCCAAAAATGATCAGTCCAAGGATAAATGACGGGCTTTAACTGTGATAACATTCAATGTAATAAAAATTAGGTCAACCATATGTCCTTTCTTGTTAGTGGGAGATGCCACCAGCTACCTCAAGCCTAAGACTGCAAGTGAATTGCTTAGGTCAATAATGGTGGAATTGCCTGCGGCTTCATACCAAATAATGAAATTGTCTAGCACCAAAAAGTTTGAAGTTTCAGTTAAAAGAGGGCAATGAAATAATTGAGCTAGATGCTAAACTCTGAACAGTAAATGGAATAGCAGCCAAACTGCCCCCAATTTGATTCGATCTGTCGAGTCTGATAAGACTGTAGTCTTCAATAACTGCGATGGGGATATCAGAGCCCGAGGAAATTCCCAACCAGTCTCTATCAGAAAATATTTACACAGTCGGATTCTATGAGAAAGGCAACCTCATGGGCTGACAATAAGTGTGCATTCAAGAGCATACCGTTTAGTTGGAACAGTGATTTCTCAGAAGTTCCAGAAACTGTATTATGGTTACTAAGCATTATTTGTTTTAATGGATTACTAGCCTTACTCTGAAGTGAGTCAACCCTGATTGAATCTGGGATATTCGCTGAAACTGAATCACTCAGATCAGGGCAGGCTTGGAAGCCCATGAGCTCTTTGCGTGCATAAAAAAGGTTGATCTTGGCACAGACAGCATGTCTGGAGTTCTCTACTTCTGGATGCTGACGGGCATAGTTAGGCTTGCCTTTGGAGCATAAGTGCATCTGCTCTCCTTAAGTAGTAATTGGGATTGACATTTATTAGAGGGTCGATAAGGCCTGTTGTTACTATTGTAGACTTTATTTAAGGATTCAATTGATTGGCCCCCAAAATATATGTCAAACTGTTTTAAACCCCTTAACAATAATTTCAGTTTAAGTTTAATCTGATTTAGATGGATCCTCCATTGCAATAAAGAATGAAATGTTAAATCTAAATATCTATACAAATTCACCTCTTGGACCTTATTTAAAGCAATGTACCTAGAATATGGATGGTTTCTTACTAAAAAAATACTATTTTCTATTTATTTTGAGATAATGTATTTATTTTTTTAACATATTTTATTTGTGTTTTGATGTGACTGAGTTGTCAAATAAATATTAAAAATGGAAACTTGAAACATATAAAGAAATTGGTTACGGCGATATTTGGTCGATGGGATTATTTTGAGACAATACAAAAAGAAAATTGACAATTTCCTTTGTATTCCAATTGGGGTAAGATTGTATATGATTTCTAACACAATACATGAAGAATAACATTTTCTTTGTAATTTGATTGGAATTGTCAAAATAATGAGCCGAGTTGGACCACTGGGGGCTGGAATTGGACTTAAAAGTAGGTGTGCCCGTGGTTTCGCAAATCCAGGTGTCAAGCCTTTGAGAAAGTGAAGAGTCACGAAACGCGTCAGGCTGCATGAACATGCTGTGGAGTGTTGAACTGTCTGCGACGCAGCCTTCATTAAAAGTTTGAGCCAAAGAAACCTGATTGAGGACTCTTCTTTTGGGGGTAAATTTGCGGACTGTATTTTACGGCTGACCCAGCCGGTGAAGAGCCCCGCCGTGTCAAAACGGACCCCTGCGGCGCCACAAGCGGCGCACGCGACGAGGGACAGGTGCCGATAATGAAGGCAGTGAAGTGCAGCAGATTAGTCCAACTCGGCTCAGCAACCCACTGTGGTTTCATTATTTTGACAATTTCCAGGACTGCGTGCCAGCTCACAGTAGCGGTATTGTGGCAACTACAAATTCCAGCAAGCCATGCGAGTGGCAACGCCCACTGGGGGCTGGAATTGGACTTAAAAGTAGGTGTGCCCGTGGTTTCGCAAATCCAGGTGTCAAGCCTTTGAGAAAGTGAAGAGTCACGAAACGCGTCAGGCTGCATGAACATGCTGTGGAGTGTTGAACTGTCTGCGACGCAGCCTTCATTAAAAGTTTGAGCCAAAGAAACCTGATTGAGGACTCTTCTTTTGGGGGTAAATTTGCGGAATATATATATATATATATATATGTATATATTGCCACTTGTTCCTTCAAAATAAGAGAAGAATCTGCAGTCGAATGGGAGAGTAGCTTCAAATAATTTATTTGGAAGTCAGTGCTCAGTATTCAGGACGCTTTTTGGCTATTCACTTCAGCTTTTCTCAACTGATGGGAGCGCCATGCCTTGATCATTATATAAGCTGTGCGTGAGTTCAATCAGACCACCATGGTAAAAATACTTCATGCTCTTGTTAACAGTTCTATTTCAATTTATATTATTGACCAGTGTCTCTTCTCGCTTCATTAACACAACTTGGCCATTTGCCCCGAATTTGCCACTCGACCGGCAACCCCAATCCTTGCCTCCACTGACTCGCTATGCACCTCTGCTGCACCCTCTGACAAGCTAAGCAACCTTGATGTCCCCCTTGACTCGTTCCTTTGACAAGTCTTCACTAAAATAACTTTAAGCGCACCCACCTTAACCAACGAACACACGGTAACAAAACTCTGACTCGCACCCCGAGCACGATGGCTCCAGCTCCAATTCAATACCGTCCACAACTTAGTCCCGCACAGACTCGACTCTCTCTCCTAATGTTGACCCTACTCAGCCCGCACAAACTGTCTGCCTTTCCAACCTCAATGACACTGGCCTCCCCTATAGCAAAGCTCACTCACCTTCCTTAAACACAAATTCTGCCTCTTATCCTCCCACTTTCAGAACTGGAAACCTCACTGACATACTTACCCAGGTCTTGAACAAACTAGAACAAAAACTTGATTCTCTAGCTAAAGACATCTTGCATGTAAAGAAGCACTCTCGATCTAGGCCAAGAGTACCTGCCATCACACTCATGGCAGGGAGACGGTGTCTCCCCTTACAGGTTCTCCAATTTTCAGAGAACACACCCAGTGGACCTCTATTCCCTTGAGTTGTTCGTCCCACAGACCCCACCAGCCCTCAGCCCCATATCCGCTCTGGAAGCTGATGCTCTCAGCGAATCTTACATCACACTAAACAAGAAAATGGTCTACAAGCCTCCTTCCACAATTCCAGTAATCGTGGGTACAAATAGAATCCCTCGAAGGATCACCTTGCCTAGACCGCCTGCTCAATACACCACCACTCAAATTCTACATACCTCAAACAGTAGTCCCAGCTCTTTAACTTGCATGCTCCTCAACTGGAGATCAGCAGTTAAACACTCCACAGATATTGCCGAAGCTATACTTGACAAAGAAATAGACATCGCATTCATCACCGAATCCTGGCTTAACGAACACTCGACCCCCATACTTGACCTGCTCGATTCACCTGGCTACACCATCATTAGATAGGACAGACCAAGGAGAAACGGTGGTGGACTAGCAATCATCCACAAAGATGGAATTCATCTTGCTTCCTTAAAGACCTCAAAAAACTTGACCTTTGAATACCTCGGAGTAGAACTTACAACCAAAGGGACCTCTCCTATCAAACTTCGCACCATCTACCGCCCACCTGGTGAATGCACCCTCTTCTCAGAAGAAATAACTTACCTAGTTACATGGTTCTCCTTAACTGACTCAAATGACGTGTTCTTGGGCAACTTCAATATTTACTGGAACAACTCGGAAGACACCACAGTCCGTAACCTTACAAACATTCTTAAAATAAACAACCTCAAACAACTCTACAACAAACTGACCCATATTAAAGGCGCCAGTCTAGATGCGACTACCATCAAAAATGAACTTATCTCACTATGATCTATCACACCCATTGACTGGTCAGACCACCATCTCATACTGTTTAATATCGAGACCCACCTCCGATCTCACTAAACCCCATCTAATAAACATAAGCACTGGGCTAGGAACATCAAACAAATCCCAATAGCACAATCAAAGACCAGGATCTGTGCCCAACGACATCATCATCCTCCCACTCACACAGTTGATGACCTCACCGCCCACTATAATACAGTGGCGACTGATGTTCTTGACCAAGTGGCACCGCTCAAACTTAAACCATCTAGAGAAATCTAATCAAGATCCTGGTTCAACTCAGATCTTAACGAGAGGAGGCAACTCAGACAGTCAGAAAGGATATGGAGACAGAACTCCTCTACAGTGCACCTCTCACTCCGAAGAACTGCACGGCTTTCCTATAAGAAACACATCTTTAGAGAAAAAGCCTCTTTCTTTCGCAACCAACTTGATCGCTCTAAGAACAGACCCAGGGAGCTCTTCAACGTCATTAAATGACAAATCCCCCTTACCTCCCCACACGAAACAACAGCCACCAATGAACGCTGTGAAGAAATTACCAACTTCTTCACTAATAATGTCGCAAAAATTGAGCAATCCCTCATCCAAGTCACAAATCTGACATCCCTTCCAACCTTCCCCTCTGACTCACTTCCCTCCACGGCAGACCCCAGATTTAACTAATGACTGAATAGCCCCTATAAAAACTAATTTCAACTTTGATCTCCTTCAACTGAAAAGCAAAGTTAATTGGTCTGACTTTACACCCATGACAGAAAGTAAAGTCTTCAATATAATTGTGATCTTGAAGCCCACATCCCACACTACTAATCCCCTCCCATCCACAATAGTACAAAACCTCAACCACATCATTGCCCTATTCTAGACTAAAATCATCAACACATTTCTCTCCTCAGGCCGTGTACCTGACTCCCTCCAACTAGGCCAAATCACACCCATACTCAACAAACCAGGGGCCGACCCTAATGACCTCAGTAACCTCAGACCTATCACTAACCTCCTGTTCCTAGCCAAAACAATGGAGAAGTGCGTTCTACTACAACTTAACCAACATATAGACGATTTCAACCTCCATGACACCTTCCAATCTGGGTTCAGGAAAGGCTGTAACACTGAAACTGCTATGCTTAATATCTCGGATGATCTTTGCAGATCCTCTAATGAAGTTGAGACATGCCTCCTAATCCTGCTTGACTTATTTGCGGCTTTTGATACCGTAAATCACCCAGCATTACTCGAAACACTCAAGAACCGCACTGGTATCAATGGCACAGTCCTAACGTGGTTCACATCTTACCTGCAACATCGCTCGCAACCAATAATAATCAATAACTGTTTCTCAAAACCTACACTAGTTTCTCACGGCGTACCCCAAGGCTCAATTCTCTCCCCTTACCTTTTCAATCTCTTCGTTCTCCCTTACTGTTAGCCTGGACCAAGCAGGGATCAAATATCACCTATATGCCGATGACACCCAACTCTACTACAAAATTAAATCACCCAGTGACATCCTACATCTGAACGTCACACTAATCAAGATACAAGCTTGGTTTAACACCAACCACTTAAACTGTACCACTTTTCGCGCCTAAAAACAACCCTCTGCCAATCCAAGACTGGCTCAAGAACTTGGACGCCCTAAATTGTTCTCCCACACTGCCCAACTTCATAAATTCCTTGGACATCACCCTGGACAAAAACATGTCAATGAAGGACCACATCAGCAACTCAGCCAAAAAAGCGCTCTACACACTAAAACACCTGAAGAAAATCAAACCTTTCATTCCTCCTGATGATTTTAAGACAGTAGTTCAATTTCTAGTCCTCTTAAAACTAGATTATGGTAACGCCATCTTCACAGGAACTCCGAAAATTCACCTTTTCCCCTTAAGATCAGTTCTCAACATGACGGCCCGCTCCTAACAGGTTTCAAACGATTTGGGCACATCACACCGGCCCTCAAGATCCTCAATTGGATTCCCATCAAAGGAAGATGGATCTACAAAACTGCTTACATCACCCATTAAGCCCTTCAGACACATAACCCCAACTATCAAGATACCAAACTTTCGAAAGCAGTAAAAGCCAGGTCTCTGAGAAGCTCCAACTCACTTCTTCTCATACCTCCCAAACTGAAAAAAGAAATCCTCCCAGACACGCAAATTTTCTGGAAATGCACCCAGGATCTGGAACTCACTCCCTAGAGACCTCCACTGCAACCCCTCATTTTCGTGCTTCAAATGGGACCTTAAATTCCTACTGCTCAACAAATACTTTAACGCGCACTCAGACTGAGCTATGTTTTCAAAGCGCAAACCCAATTTGACTTGACCCTTTGCGATGGTCGATTTATTGTTTCATCTGTCTACTATGTCATGTACTCCATAATCTCATGCTGTTCTTCTGTCCGCATATTGGAACTACCTTTACAGCTTAACAATTTTCTTTGTATTTATTCATGTACTTAATTCAAATGATCTTGCATTATATGTAAAGCGCCCTGATACCTTCTGGTCTAGCCAGCGCTTCATAAAACTTGTAAATAAATTATTAAATTTTTTTCAGAAGTCCTTGTAAAATGCAGATGCTGTATCAATGGCATAGCTGGTAAATCTTCCCTCCTCGTATAGTTAAGGCTCCCTGTTTTCCGTTTTTCCAGATTTTTCCAGATAAATACAGTCAGAAAACAATGTGTTTTCTGTCTGCATTTATTTTGAAAAGTGGATAAATACAGAATATTGTGCTTCTTGTAAGTGTGTCTCCGTGCTGTCTTTCATGAATTATAGGCCAGCAGCTGAGCAGATGGACAGCATGGTAAATTAAAAAACAGGATGAAATTTCTTTAAATAATGCCCTATGTCAACATACATTTATGGTATGATGTTAGTATTTACCAGTGGATGTATTGTTATGTAATATTTGGCAGCTTAAATAGCTAAAACACGACCGACATCAAAGTAGGAGTGCACGTTAATCAGTTAAATAGATATGGAAATGTACAGTTTTACAACTTCATTTACACGCAAAACACAAAATAAATATGGATAAATACAGATAAAATAGCCCAAAAAAAAATATAGATAAATACAGACGGAAATGGCCAAAAAATAAATACCATAAAACCGGGAGCCCTATAGATCTCCACATCTAGTTAAGTTCAGTTTTTATCAGCTGGGACAATGATTTTTCTTCTGCAGTCATTGTAAAATGCAGATGCGATATCAGTA
Source organism: Calotriton arnoldi (assembly GCA_963921515.1). Classification (NCBI taxonomy): domain Eukaryota; kingdom Metazoa; phylum Chordata; class Amphibia; order Caudata; family Salamandridae; genus Calotriton; species Calotriton arnoldi. Next base: position 1,830,604 of record CAWUFW010000737.1, read on the forward strand.
GTGAGTTTCCCACTCACTGTTCTTCCCACCAACAGAAGCCTCTCCCACCCCAGTACCTACTTAAATGCAGGCCGAAGCGTGACCACATCAGTAGGCACCCGTTCACCTAGCTTGCCACTTGCCTGTGGCCTCCATTTCCTGCTTGTTCCAGACTGATCCAGTGACACCGCAGCTGTCTGGATTTTCTCGCTGGGGTTTTCCCGACTGGTTTTTCCCGCTCACTGTTATTCCCGCCAACTGTTCTTCCCCCCTTCCATCCCAGGACCTACTTAATGCAGGCCGCAGCGTGACCGCATAGCGGACGTGCGCAACAGGCGAGCCAAATGCAAGCCGTCTGGACCATGCCCAGCGCCACGACCTCTGCCCTTCCGGTCCCTCAAATATACACTATCGCCGAGCTCTACACCCTCGACACCGGACTTAGCAACAAACACTCCCCCCGCGACAACCCCTGGTAGGACCTTTTAACTGCACCCACTGCCACTTCACCTGCCAGTGCGCACACACACTCAGGCCCACTTCTAACACACCACAGATACCACCTTAACAAAAAAGCAACTCACTTGCGCCCTTGTCAACACATGCTCACTATACAAACATTCCACTGAATTATGGGACCTCATCGCCACCCTCACACCCTACATAGTCTTCCTCACTGAGACTTGGCTCGAACCCACATCCGCCCCAGACATTGCCACAGCGATCCCCTACGAATATAAAATCACTCACCAGGACCGCACCAACAAGCCGGGAGGAGGAACAGTCATTCTCCACTAAGAGACCATACATTGTACCACCACCAACGACATGACCACCACCCCCATGGAACATCTCGACTTCAAGCTCCACACAGACGACAAGACAACCATCAGAGGCACCCTCTCATACAGACCCACAAGCCTGCGCTCGAGCTTCTGCAACACCATTGCAGACTTCATTGCGCACCTAGCCTTAGACTCCAAGGACTTCATCTTCCTCTGCAACCTAAATTTCCACACTGACGACCCCAATGACAAAAACACCTCACACCTCCTCAAGAGTATGAGCGGCCACAGATTGACCCAGATCATCCACGATCCTACACACACACCGCAGAACACACACTGGATCCAATTTTCACCTCCACCAACCGCGTCAAATACAGCGATGTCACAGAACTCACATGGACCGATCACTCCATCGTCCACTTCAGCATCTCCTGCCCCACACCACCACCCTCAAGATGACCAACACCCCTCACCGGAGGTGGAACAAAATCTCAGAGACCAGTTGGGAGAACACCCTCAACACCTCCAACCTCGAACAGGGAGTGAAAAACTTCAATGCCTGGATCACCAATTGCATCGTCTCAATCAAAAGCAACATCCAGAGAAAATCCTCCAAAAAGGCCAGCTGGTAAACCCAAGAACTCAGAACAGCGAAACGAGACACCAAACAGTTGGAGAGGAGATGGCGCACCAGCAAGGACACCTCCGACAGGGCGGCCTTTAAGGCCTCCCTCTACCATCGCCTGCTGAGTGCAACAAAGAAGACAGCCCTTGCCGCACGCATCGAAACCAGTGCCAACAACACCAAGGAACTTTTCAACATCGTTAAGGAATTCTCCAACCCGGCTGCCAGCGAAAGCAACATAACACCCTTACAGGAGCTGTGTGACAACCTCGCACACTTCTTCCACGACAAGACCGCAACCATATACAGAAACTTCGAACCCCAACCCACAGACTTCCTTGACACCACCGTAACTGACACGAACAACACACTGAGCACCTGGAACATCATCTTCACCCAGGTTACCCCCTCCACCATGAAATCCATCCACTCGGGAGCTCCCATAGACCCATGCCCATACCACATCTTCAACCTCGGAAACCAAAGGATCGTACAGGAACTCTAAACCTCTATCACCACTGCAACATTTCCCGATGCATGGAAACACCCCAAAGTCAGACCACTACTCATAAAACCCTCCGCCGACCCCAGCGTACTCGAAAACTACCAACCAATCTCCCTGCTACCATCCAGTAAATATCCTGGAAAAGATCATCACCAATCAACCTATGACATACCTGAAGCAGAACCAGCTACTCGATGCCTCCCAATCCGGCTTCCGCAGCAATCACAGTACCGAAACGCCCTGATCGCAGCCACCAATGACATCCGAACCCTCAGCAGCTTTGATCCTCCTCGACCTCTCGGCAGCCTTCGACACCGTATCCCACCACACACTGATCGAAAGACTCCACCACATCGGCATCCAAGGGGACACACTCAGATGGATCACCTCCATCCTCACCGGAAGAACCCAGAGGATCCACATCCCACCTTTCGCCTTTGAACGTAAGGAGATCACCTGCTGTGTCCCCCAGGCCTCATCCCTCAGCCGCACGCTCTTCAATGGATATATGACCCCGCTGGCCAACATTGTCAGCTCTCACGGTCTCAACGTAATTTCCTACGCAGACACCCAACTCATCCTCTCACTCACCGACGACCCCACCACCACGAGAACCAACTTCCACAGATGCATGACAAACGTCACTGACTGGATGAAGAACAACTGCCTGCAGCTGAACACAGACAAGACAGAAGTGCTGATTGTTGGCAACAGCAGCAACACATGGAACTATTCCTGGTGGCCATTAGACCTACTTCCTCCCACTTCCTCCAACCACGCCAGAAACCTCTGAATCATCATTAACAACCAGCTCACCATGAAATCCCCGATCAACGCCGTCTCCTCCGCCTGCTTCCTCACTCTGCGCATGCAACATAAGATCTTCAAGTGGCTACCCCTACACACGAGACGCGCCATAACACAAGCCTGCATCACCAGCCGACTGGACTACGGCAATGCCTCTACGTAGGAATCGCCTCATACCTTCTACAGAGACTTCAGACCATACAGAATGCCGCTGCCAGACTCATCCTTGGTCTTCCCTGACGAACCCACATCATACCCCACCTCCGGAAACTCTACTGGCTTCCCGTTCAGAAGAGATGTCAATTCAAGCTGCTGACCCACACACACAAGGCTCTACACAACCAAGGACCCACCTACATTAACCCACCGCCTGAACTTCCACCAACCATTGAGAAGACTACGCTCCGCCTCCATTTCACTTGCCCTTACTCCCCGCATCTACCAAAGCAGAAGTGGAGGACGCTCCTACTCCCACATCGCAACAAAGACCTTAAACAGCCTCCCCACGCACCTCCGGACCATCACCTCACTTCCGGAATTCCGAATGGCCCTCAAGACCTGGCTGTTCGAATAAGCCCGTGGGGCCTGCAAGCGCCTGGCTACCCTATTGGGTGATTAGCCACGCTTTATAAATCCTGTTTGATTGATTGATTTGAGTGGCATATATGGTGAAAGCTGCAGTTTTATCTGAGCTTTTGTTTTAAGTTTATCCATACCGTTACTGTGCTTTGTACTGTGTTAATTTATGTTGTAAGTAACTTTCATATATATAGGGCAGCAGCAAGAAGGATAGGATCTACTTTGTCTTTTTCCACTGCTAGCTGACCATGTGGCATTTAGGGTTAAACCGATAATATGCAAAGTTTGCTTGGGCGCAACAGTCCTAGAGTTACGTGTCCGGGGGGAGAATTCTCCCCATTTATATGATAAGGTCATTACCCCAGGCTAGCCTAGGACGTTTACCTCCCAAAAGTGGTATATTTATAAAGAGGTATGGAAATTTTAGGACTTAAACCACTTTAATTAGACCTATCGCTTTTTAGTTTCTACCACGTCGCACACAGCACTGAAGTTGACAAAACAACTATATAAATTATTTTATTGTTCTTTCGACTTGCATGCTATTGACCAAATTGCAAAGCAATGATCTATTGTTGAATGCTCCTCTCTAAAACCTCCTCGCTGCTGCAGTATCAACTCATCCTGTATTCACTCATATGTATGGTTTAGGATAGGCTTTGAGTATGCTTTTGCCCACATATGTATTAAACTAGTTAATCTATAATTTTTCGGTTGGGAGGGACTGGCTTTTTTAAGAAACTGGCTTTATTACCGCTCTCTCCTAGGGACCTGGAAATATGTCCAAGCTTGTAATCCAACTGAAACAAATAGAAATTAGTGGTATCTAACAGTCTTAATTACCTTTTTTTTTCCAAACCTCTTTTTTATGGTTGAAATTTTCAAAACATTATGCACTGCGTTAGATGACAAATGAGCTAAAATGCCTCCAGAGTGGCGATGCCTGGCACATCAATGTCTCGCGGCTACAAATTATATCATAATTAAGCAAGATTTTTCTCATATTTCCCAGCGTTAAAGTCTTTTACAGACCATGTATATTTCACCTGGAGATGAGAAAAGTGCAAGGATGTATATTCTTATGCTGCATCGCTAAAAAAACCTTGATTTTGAAGATCTTTCTTAATTAAGGGAGCATATTGATTATATGTTGGTGGTTTAGGAGGTGATGCTGGAATAACAATTTAGGAAGGTAGGATCCTTCTAGCATGGTTACCCCCACTTTTTACTTGTCATTGTGTTTTTGACCTAGTCTGATTGGATACTGCTAATCAGGACCCCAGTCACAGTGCTTTCTCCCTAAATTCACCATGGTAAGTCAATCAATCAATCAATCAATCAATCAGGGGTTTATAAAGCGCGCTACTCACCCGTGAGGGTCTCAAGGCGCGAGGGGGGCGGCTCCGGATCAGTCGAAGAGCCAGGTCTTGAGGTCCTTCCTGAACTTGTGCAGGGTCGGGGAGCGTCTGATGTTCACAGGGAGCTCGTTCCAGGTCTTGGCTGCGATGTAGGAGAAGGCTCTCCCGCCTGTTCCGTTTCTGCGGATGCGGGGGACCTCTGCCAGGGCGAGGTCGGCGGAGCGGAGGTTCCTCTTGGGTACATGGAAGGAAACTCTCTCGTTGAGGAATTTGGGTCCGATGTTGTCGAGGGATTTGTAGGCGTGGGTAACCCTCTTCTCGACGGGGAGTCAGTGGAGGTTTCGTAGGTGTTGGGTCATGTGTTCGTGACGCGGTGTTCCGAGGACGAGTCTAGCCGCGGCGTTCTGGATGGTTTGTAGTTTGTGTAGAAGAGTTCTGTTCATTCCAGCGTATAGGGCGTTGCCGTAGTCCAGTCTGCTTGTTATGAGAGCGTGGGTGACGGTCCTTCTGCAGTCGGGGGGGATCCATTTGAAGGTCTTACAGAGGATGCGCAGGCAGTTGAAACTAGTGGACGCGACGGCGTTGATCTGGCGGTTCATGGAGAGGGAGGAGTCGAGGATGATGCCGAGGTTTTGTGCGTGGTCTGTAGGGGTGGGTGGGTTCCCGAGGCGGGGGCCACCAGGTGTTGTCCCAGACGGAGGTGCAGGGTCCGAGGATGAGGACCTCGGTCTTCTCTGAATTGAGCTTCAAGCAGCTGTCCTTCATCCAGGCTGCCACGTTCTTCATTCCTTCCTGGAAGCAGAGTCTGGTGTCTTCGGGATTCTTCGTGAGTGAGAGGATGAGCTGGGTGTCGTCGGCGTAGGATACAATGCTGAGCCCATGCTGTCTGACGATGGCGGCGAGGGGGGCCATGTAGATGTTGAAGAGCGTGGGGCTGAGCGATGATCCTTGGGGTACTCCGCAGTTGATATCGGTGGGTTGGGAGAGGAAGGGCGGGAGTCTGATCCTCTGGGTTCTGCCGGAGAGAAAGGATTGGATCCAGTCGAGGGCGGCTCCTTGAATCCCCGCGTCGTGAAGTCTGGCTGCGAGCGTGCGATGTGAAACGGTGTCGAAGGCTGCGGAGAGGTCTAGAAGGATGAGGGCCGCGGTGTGTCCCTGGTCGAGTAGCATGCGGATGTCGTCCGTGGCAGCGAAGAGGGCGGTCTCGGTGCTGTGGTTGCTGCGGAATCCGGACTGGGAGGCGTCTAGGATGGAGTTCTCTTCGATGAAGGCGGTCAGCTGGGCGTTTACGAGTCTCTCGGTGACTTTGGCCGCGAAGGGGAGGAGAGAGATGGGCTGGTAGTTTTTCAGGTCCGTAGGGTCGGCCGTAGGTTTCTTGAGGAGGGGTTTAACCTCAGCCCGCTTCCAGTCGTCTGGGCAGATGCCTGATCTGAAGGAGGCGTTGATGGTCCGTCCTAGTTCGGGTGCGATGGTGGCGGCGGCCCTGTGGAATATGTGCGGTGGGCAGGGGTCAGTTGGGGCGCCTGAGTGGGTTTTCTTCATGGTAGCGGTGATGTGCTAGACGGTGGCGGGATCCCAGGTCATGAGGGTTGGCTTATCGGCGGCGGTGGGGAGAGGGGTGGTGTCCGGCGTCTGTTTGCTGAAGTTGTCATAGAGGACCTTGATCTTCAGATGGAAGTAGGAGCTGAGCTTGTCGCAGAGTTCCCGGGAATGAGTGACGTCCGTGGCTTCGCTGGGGGGTTTTGCGAACTGCTGTATGACGTTGAACAGTTCCTTGGCGTTGGTCAGGACTTTGTCTCTTATGCGCTGGTGGTATTCCTTCAGGGTGCTCCTGTGGTTGTGCCGTGGTTTTCTGGTTTCGCCAGGTTTTCTCTAGGCGTCTGCAGGAGCGTCTGGCTTCTTGTAGTTCTGTGGTGAACCAGGCGGCCTTCAGAGGGCGTTGTTTGGCGGGGTGGCGGAGGGGTGCGAGCTTGTCGGCACAGCAGGAGATCCAGCGGTGAAATTCTATGGCTGCAGAGTTGGTGTCGGTCATGGCGCTGGGGGGGTTTTGGAGGAGGGTGGTGTTGAGGAGTTCCTCTGTGACCTTGCTCCAGTTCCGTCGTGGCGGGCGTGGGGCGGGTTTGAGTGCGGTGGTGGTGTTGAAGGTAAAATGGACGCAGTGGTGGTCCATCCAGAGGGGCTGGGTGGTGTGGCTGAAGCGGATGTTTGTCCCTCCCGCGAAGATGGGGTCGAGGGTGTGTCCAGCTCTGTGGGTGGGCGTGTTGACCAGCTGCTTCAGTGCGAGGTTGTCGAGGAGAGTGGTGGAGTCTGGGTCGTTGCAGTTGTCCTGGGCGGTGGGGGCGTTCCCTTCTCTGGATCTTGTAGCTGTCGGGGATGGCAGTGGCGATGTCGGGGCCGGAGGTGGTGTTGGTCCAGGTTCCGTGAAGAAGGCGACGTCGGGCGAGAGGGTGTCGAGCAGGTCCCAGATCTCTACGGCGTGTCGGTGCAGGGAGCGCACTTTGAGGAGGATGCATGTCAGGGTTTCGGCGGTGCGTGCATCAGGCGGGCCTTTGGCGGTTGTGGGGGCTTTGTCGATGGTGAAGGATCTGCGGCAGGGTCTGCACGAGAACTGTCCATGGGTGGTGTTCGGCGAGGATCTTTCGCAGTCGGCGTGTCTTCCGGGATTCAGTGCGTGGAGGGTGGTAGAGTCATAGCGGTGGGGCCTAGGAGAACCAGGGTTCCTGTCGCTGCGCGCGGTCGCCATTAAGTAGGGGAGGGGGGGCGGGACCAGCGGTAGGGAGGCGGGAGCGGGGACTGTGTCGGGGTGGGAGGGGCCGCAGGGGCAGCAGCGGCAGCGAAAACGGGCTCAACAAAATGCAGAAGTTAAAAATAAGGCTCAGAGAGTCCGGCGGACTGTGGAGACAAAACACAGTTACTGAAAATGCGGACTTTTTTGCATCCACAATTGGCTACTGTTGTACCCTTGTAAGTCCCTAGTATATGGTACTAAGTTACCTAGGGCATAGATACACCAGGGGGCTCCCTTGGGCTGCAGCATGTATTATGCCACCCATGGGAGCCCACGTAAACTGTGACTACAGGCCTGCCATTGCAGCCTGTGTGAATTGGTGCTTGCACTTCTCACACCAGATATGTTTCCTTATATCTTTACGTTAGACCCTTAGCTGAGGTAGCTGAAGATGCTGGGCTGTCCCTGTTTTCCTACGCGGACGACTCCCAGATTATCTTTTCTCTTTCTATGAAGAGTGCGGATGAGATCTCCCCCCTCCAGCTGGGCTTGGGCAAAATTGCATCATGGATGCAGGCTAATTACCTCAAGCTCAACGGAGAGAAGACCGAGGTCCTGATATTGGGTAAAAACAAGGATCTCTGGGGCCCACAACATTGGCCTAGTGAGATGGGTGCACTTCCCCAACCCGCCCGTCAAGTCCGTAATCTGGGCATCATCATTGATGACTCACTAACCATGCAACATCAAGCTGTCAAGGTGGCCGCCACATGTTTTACCATCCTGAAGTGGCTAAAAAAGATCATTTGGATGCTGCCAGAGCCTACCCAGAGAACAGTAGTCCAGGCATTAATCACCTCAAGACTGGACTACGGAAACGTTCTCTATCTAGGGACCAACAAGGAGGTGACTCGCAGGTTGCAAATGGTTCAGAACTCTGCGGCAAGATTACTTTGCCGGGTCCCTAGAGCCTCCTCTGTCTCCGGTCACCTGCGAGACCTGCACTGGCTCAGGGTTGAGAACCGAATTAAGTTCAAAGCCCTGAGCTACATGTTCAAAATCAAACTAGGTATAGCACCGGAATATCTGCAATCCCTGGCCTGTCTTTATGTGCCTCCTCGATGCCTTCGCTCATCTACCCAAGGGAAATTCTCTGTGCCCAGAGTCAGACTATCTCGGATGGGTGGCAGATCGTTTGCATATCTCGGTCCCTCACTCTGGAATTCCCTTCCCACATTTATTCGGAACGAAACGGTATATGCCCAATTTCGTAAATTACTTAAAACTTGGCTTTTTAACCAGTAATCATTTAAACGGTGATACATTCCTTGGTCTGCCCGGTGCCGGGAAACCCTTTTTGGGTAGCTGTCTCGCCTTATAAATTTAACTAATAATAATAATAATAATAATATCTGAGGACACTGCACTCAAAACCTATAAGTCAGCCCTATGGCAGGCTCTTCAGTCCTGAGAGCAGGGTGCTTGGTTATAAGTGTGAGGGTGCCCCTGCAGGAGCAGGACACCCCTACAAAGCATTGAGTCGATTCTCCAGGCTTTGTAACTGCGGTCAGCCATTTAAATACATATAATGGACATCAGTCATTACGAGATGTCTAACTATATAGTGGCTGTACCGAACCCGGTCATGTTTGGTATCAAACATGTTGGAATCATACCCCAACACCGATTCCAGTGTTGGAAGTATGATCCCATATACTGGGGGGGTTCCCTTGGGTACCCCCCTGTACTCCCAGTAATAGTTTTTCAGGGTCTGCCAGCAAGCTAGTGTTGCTGCCGTTTAAAGACCCGTTTCTGCCCTCCTGCTGTGGAGCCAAACTCGAGCAGGGGAAGGTAGAACAATATAGGTTGCCTGTCACAGGGAGGTTTGATCACCTGCCAGACAGGACTTCGTTTATTGGGCTGGGGTGGGGAAACTTGCCAGCGCCACCAGACTGCTCTGAAGGGCACATTTGGTGCCCTCCTTGCATACTCCAGTTTGAGCCAGATCATGGAGCCTTTGACTCCCGCTCTGGCACAAAACTGGACAAAGGAGATGGGAGTATCCTCCCCTCTGTCCAGTCCCTCCTATGAGAGGGAACCTCGAGTTGTTCCAACCCTTTCCTTAGGGTACTTACCTAAGGGCTTACCTGTGGATGGTTCGTTAGATTCCCGGTGCGACAAGACTCAAGCCTGAAACTAAGTTGCTTTTCGACCGTCTGGACACTTGGACTTCGACTGGAACCGAGACTGCATCAAGGAAAACTCCTGTTGCTTCTGGCCTCGCTGTTTTTCAAGTCTTCTTAGTCATCTGTGTCTGTGCTTCTTCCAGGTTCTTCAACAGACCTGTGGGCATCAAGGACACATGATGAAATCTCCCTTGGAGTGAAGGGGTCACTCCCCTGCACCTGCAGGCACGGCAACAAAGCTAACCAGTCTGCTGCTCCTGTCCTACGTACTTCCCGAGGCTCAGCAACAAGATGGTGGTTCTGCAACTCCCTCAAGGCCTGACCTGTTCTCTCTGCAATTTTGAGGCCAGTATCCCTCGTCGGAACCACTGGGGCAAAACCCCTGTACATCGCGTTGACTTGCCGTTGCCAAGTCTTGTTGGCTCTGCACTCCAGAGATCCTCGGGCTACAAGAAGCCCCAACCTCCAGCATCTCATCCCTCTAAGATCAGTACCCTCACCACAGCCCCTGCATCGTGGGTCTTCATGTTTGGTGAGCTGCTCGAGGTCCTCTTGTGACTCCTGTGCCTTTAGCCTGTGGTTCCTCCTGAGAGTCTTCTACTGCTTCAGTGGGCTCACCTGCTTGCTCGGGGCCTGCACTGACTTTCCTGCTGTTGGTGAGTCCCTTCGACCTTGCTGGTCCCAGAGTTGCTCCTTCTTCGTTTTCTGCACCAGTTGCAGCTACCAAGGCTGGTTGGTGCTCCCGCTGGACCCCGACCACCTAGTCACCGATATCCAACCTGGCACCAGCGTCGCCTGGTCCTCATAGCTGCAGCGACAACTCACCGTTGACTCTTCTGAATCTCCCGACATCAGTGGGCATTGTGTCTTCGTGGCTCCTGGTCACGTCCGAGTGGCATAGAATCTGTCCCCTCTGCTTGCAGGTTCTTCAGTTCCATAATCCACCCTTGGATTCCACTGGACTTCTTCACCGTCTTCTCCAGAGGCTTCCATTGTCGTCTACGGAGGAGTCCGACGTCTCTTCAGCCCTATGCACCTGGCTTCCCTGGTGTAGGTAACCTGGATCCCGGGGCATCCACAGGTGGGGTAACTCCCCAGCTTTTCGTCCTCCAAGGGAATTCTTCGGGGTCCTCTGGGAAGGGTCCTTCTTCTGCAAAACTGCAACTGCGACTTCTCCATTGACTTACATTTATCACGCGGCTGTGTTCCCACACTGCACACAGCCTGCGTGGGGTTCCTGGGTACTACTTACCTTAGGTGGTTCCTTGTGTCCCCGGCTCCTCTGGGTCTTCTGGTCCAAGTCCATTTCTCCCTTTCAGTTCACATTCCACTTTTTTTAGTATATGGTTTGGTCTCCCCCGGAGACCTCTGTATGTTGTGCTACTTACCTGATTGCATTTGAAGTACTCTTGTGTTTTGTGCTGATATCTCCAGGTAGGAGCTATACCAATGTGTTAGGGAGTGTTGTGTAATAAATGCAAGTATTTTTATATAAACACTGTGTGGTTCTTTTTCATTTGACTCTCACTATTGATTAAACTGGTAAAACAAGCTGCTTAACACTCCTTCAAGATAAGCCTGAAGACTGCTCTCCACAGCTACCACTTTGAGAGCTTTCTATGGTTTTCAAAGGCCACTAAAATCACTATAAGGGTTGCCTGGATTAGTGCAAGGTGCATCACTTAATTAAGTGTGCACCATACACTAAGCCAGCCTCCTACAAACAATTAGATAGTTCTCACTACCTTCAAAGATGGGTTGACATAATTGAGCTTGAAAGACCCTCATTGTGACCATAAAATGGTGATGCATATGGGTTTAGATGAAAAATCTGCTGAAGATCCTTCTTAGTTAAAACCAGTTTGTTGATAACATTATAAACTATTGGCCTCATAACTAGTTTGGCAGTCCTCCTGTTGATCCTCCACCGCTGCGCTGAAAGGAAGACCACCAAGCCATAATGCACCCGCCTGCTGGATTAAGAGTTTAATCCATGGCGGGCGGGTGGGAGCGGTGTGCTGCGGATTTCTCACAGCGGTGTTCTGTTAGGCTCATAGGAGCCTAACATGCAGACTGCCGCTGTGAGAGCGCCAACTGCACATTCCTGCAGGGAGTGGCGTGCACCATGTCGTGCATGCCACACCATTCAGTAACAGGGGTGCACCACCAGCATATTACTGCTCCTGACTGCTGCTCCACTGCCGTGGGATCCTGGATCCCGGCAGACGTGGCAGTCCTGTGGCAGTCAGACCGCCACTCTCAAAATACTGCAGGCGGGCCCGCAGGGGTGGCAGTGATCGGACAACCACTGCAAGTATGGCGGTCCTGTGGACCGCCGTACTCGTAATAAGGGTGTATATATTCTTCTGCTACAAAACCTAACTCCTGCAAAGCTAACTCACTAGTGGCCTTAATTATCGTTTTTTGGTTAGAGTTGAATAAAAGTGAACAGCTGACACTTCTTTCCCCGCAGAATTATTTCCAAAACTAACCTGTTTGGTATCTAAGAGAGGGCATTTAACTTAATATCAAAAAGAGTGCTGTTTGATTTAAAGGGTTAATTTTCTTTCTTTTTTCGCTACTTTGGAAATATCTAAATATCAAAAAAGGTTTGCCGCTCCTTATAAATGTAATGTTTTAAACTGAGGCTTCATAGCAGCTATTGTATTTTAGTTTTGATTTCCCAAATATTTTTGTAACTGCATTTTCTTTTTGTTGGTAACCAAGATTGACCTTACTATTTATAGATTCTGTTACCTTTCTAGAAACTAGGAGCTGTTTGATCTGGAGATGCTGTTCTACCCTTTCCAGGGATTCATGTTTTTTTTGCCTTATTTCCCTTTTGTTAAAACAGAATTTTGTACAACGTGTTTGTTTTAGTTGGAGGAAAATAACATCCTAAACCATATTGCAAATAAACACCCCAACTCTTTATAGGCAGGGCATATTTAGAAATAAAAATGGATGCATAGGGAGAGAGTGGCAAAGTAGATGGAGAGGGAAAAGACATTAAACTTTGTTCAGAGGTTTGAACATCTACCAAAGGATTTAGGGAACTAACAGGTCCTAATAACGAGCCATTGCTTCTTTTAAAATCCTAATTTCTGATAAAATAGCTCTTAAAAATATTTAATGAGATTCTTCAGATTCATTCCTCCATAAGTAAACTTCCAAAAGACTGTAATGTTTTCTACCTTAAAAGTAATATATCCAGCATTGACTAGGCAGGCATAAGTTGCTGATAAATTTAAGATAGAGCTATGTAGATTATTTGAGATTAATCATGGGATTACTGTTGAATTATGCAGGCTGACTAAATCTTGAGGTGCTGAGCTACTGGAGACACAGGTGGAGGAAACTCGGATTGATTAATTACATCATCTGAAACATCACATTGTTCACAGCCTGAAAGTGATAAAGAAAATAGTCGAAGAGTATTTCACAAACGTAGAGCTCTCATAGTCAGTGATGTTGTGTGCTATGAATTTGTGGTTGGTAACACTGGAGCACAAACGTTTGAAGGCCAAAGCGTAAAGGAGAGTTACATGCAGAATTTGTGAAGGCCAAATTGTTGGAGGCCCCTGTAAAGTGTTTAGAAACCAAATTACTCATTAAGGACCTGATTGACAAAAGTGACTTTCACTTTTGAATATTTTACACTTTGGAGTAAGTTTACTACTTTTTGCTTTTTCACAAAATCAGAGTGCAAGTCACTATTAAAAAAAAAAACAGTAGTAAGTTTAGCATTACACATGGCCAACCACTGGTACTGCAACACCCTCCCAAAGAAAATAATGGAGGCGAGGAATTAAAATAAAACCCCACAGGGAAAAATGTTAAATTAAATTCAGTTATTAAAAATAGGTAAAAATAAAGAAATATAATTTATTGTTAAAAATATATAGAAAATAGGATAGTGCATATTTATTATTTATAAAATATTTGAATACCCTATTTTGAATTAAAAACATAATCTCAAGTTTTTTATTAAAACATAGCTAAATTAATTTTAATTAATTTTATTCATAGCTAGTAATCATTCTTTTTTCTAAATTCTTTTTTTCCCTTCTTTTTCATGAGGGGATAAAAAGTAAGGCCAGTCCCCTCCCAATAACTCTACCACCTCAAGCCAGCAGGTGACCTGTCACCTTAATTACCTGCCGCCTCTGTTCCCTGCCGTTTCTTTGGCTCCTCGATCCAGTTGGTAACTGAGGCCCAGATCCTATCCCCCACCACTGCTTCTTTCGCCCCTTGATTTTATAAAGGTTTATTTCCATGTTGTAAACAGCTAAAAATTCTCGGCCTCCACATTGAGAATGTTGGGGGTTCTGGGTTCAACCAATCTGACTCAGTGCACAGCCAAGCGACGGCCATTGCGATAAATAGTAATAAGGTTCCCTTCTTAATATAGCATTATCCTCTGAATCGTCCATCACACCCATAATTATCAGTAGCAGAGTGATCTGGACCTGCCCCCTAGTGATAAAGCCAAAAAACTACCGATATCCTGCATCAAGGGCTCTAACTTGGGACATGAAAAGAACATGTAAACGATTTCAGCCTGCTCTAAACCACACAGATTGCACTTGCCACCAAAACTACCACCCCACTTAGCCACCCTAGCCAGTGTATAGTATAGATTAAATGTTGTCTTGAAATATTGGCTTCACGAACTTGCCGTTAATAAAACCTTGTTACTAAGATCCAATGACTCCTGAAGATATAGCCCATCTGTACCAAACCTGGCCCCCATTTAGAATTCTGCATTTACAAATCATCTTGTTGAGATACAAAATGTTCTCTTTAATAGGAAAAAAGATTCACATCAATAGTGAAGATTCCTTTGGTTGAGGTGGTGAGACAGAGGGATAGAATTGGCTTAATCTATGATCTACTGGTACATAGCCAACAAGATGATATGGAAATGCAGAACTTGTAGTAATTATTAATGAATACTTAAACATGTTTTATGTGGAAATGTATTTATTAATTTTAACTTAAGAAAAATATTTTAATATATTCTAATTAGTTAAAGATTCATTTCAAAACGAAGTGAATAGTTTTTTGCTCTACATTTAAAGAACATATATAAAATTAATTTACAATAATATTTAACATAAAAATATTTTTAATATTTATTTTCAAGTTAAATATATTTTTATATTTCCCTATGCTTTACCATAGGAAGACTCAACAGTTGTGGTGGAGATTTCCACATGGTAAAGTATAAGGAAAAATAAGAATGTTTATTTAAGTTGAAATTCAATCATTTCTCTACATCTAGGAGTTTGGAAATCAGGACGAGAACTGACAGTGCACAGAGGTGGTGCTTATATACGTTTCTGTGCTGTAATTGTGGTGGGTGGGATGGAGCCACAACTGACTCCAGTAGCACAACCTACTGGTGCATTAGAGTAACAAACTTTTTAAAGTCCGGTGTTGTTTCTAGGATGTGTCAAAAGCTGAGGAATCTGCTAGTAGGGCATCCACCATAACACGTCACTGAAGGTAAGTAACTTGTTTATACTTTGAGAGGGGCTACAGCAAATAGTTGTATCTTCCTTCTCTATGTATTAAATGATTCTCATCTATATTGAATACGAGGTTGTTAAGGATGGGGTGGGAGTACTGGTTGTGAATTTTGAGTGTAAAATGCTGCAGGGTTTGCCGTCCTCACCATTAAATTTCTGTATGAAGTTGCTGCTAAATCTTTTGTAATCACAAGGTATATGCTTGCATAATTATTCTGATAACTCCCAGTTGCTGCTCCCCTTGAGTAAAGACTCCAAGCTGGACACTGCAGCGCTAAAGCATTAAGGGAACTATATAAGATTGGATGCTAGACAGCTGCGTTGCTTTTAATGGCAAGATGATGAAGTGATTGCATTATTATAGGAAGGATTTTAGAGGTGAATATTGATCATACAAAATAATTTAATGTAACTTAGTGGTGCATTTCTACCCACCCACCTTCTGGTGTTGACCCTAGTGCCCATAGAATACATAACTAATTAGGAAGGGGCAGTAAACCACCCTTTTGATCTTGGTTAAAATACCTTAATCATGTCAGATGTATTTCTTTTAGTGTTCTTCGCCAATAGCTAGATAGTTTGTCATAAACTATTAGTAATTCATATCATAATGTACATTGTTCTTAATAATTAAAACACTACAGTAATCAGCCATACCTTCTTCAGCGCTTTTCTCTTCCATATGCCAAATGATGTTATTATTGTTTCGACAAAGACACAAGCGTCCCTCTATTCTAAAAGGAGGACAAATGCCTCACCCTGGACCAAGTGTCTATTTTGATGTATGCCTATATACTCTAGATGAAACTATTATCTAGAAAAGGACAATTATCTGGCTGAAAAACAAATATCCATCTGTATACATATAAAATATAAAAGATATATCGCACAAAAATTTCTTAACTAGAAACACAATATAATAAAAATCTTTTAATAAAAAATTGATCATATATTCATACAGTAAAAACCATTCATATTCCTCCCACTAAAGGTTACAATCTAATTTTATACACATATAGATAAAAACTCTAAAAACAGTTGACGCAGCGTTTCGGTGACACCTCGATATTTTCACCTTCCTCAGGACTACAAAAGTTTTCATCAAATCTAAATAGTAAAAATACATTTATTTAGTCATGTATACATACCACAAACTCATCGTACTATACAATCCTTATTTCTAATGTTGTGCTCTGATGTTTTCAGCCTGTCACTCAGAAGAACTTAAAAATAAATTCTTACTAGTTTAACATTTCTATTCTATACATCAATTCCTATAATTTGACACTCAGTTCCAAAAGGTCATGATTAAACCTATAGCAGGCTTTTGTCCCATTTTTATTTTTTATTACACCTTTTTGTACAGACATTCTATACAGCAAACACCTGCTATTTTAGTCTTTATAATAGGGAATCTCTAATAAACAGATATCACAGTGTTACTAGAGTGCTCTTGATTGATTAATAGTGCACTCATATTCTATTCAGAATCCTTACACTATGGCCACTCTCAATATAAACAAGCATAGTGAATACAGTACTGGATTTGTGGGAGATACACCCTATCGCCAACTCAAGGGGCCACATTAAAAAAATATATAAAAGAACATACCAACAGAACATTCATTGTCTTTATATATTTAAGTACGGTTACTTTTCTTATCTTAGAAAGACACCCCCTTGTGGTATAACATTCTCTCAAAAATAATTCAACCTATTAGCATACCTTTCAATTTCAATACTCAATGCTTTATATAATGTCCGTTAGAGCCACCGTTTTATTCGGGGTAAGGGAGTTGAAGATTAAAATCGGCACAGATCTCTGTCTGTCTGTTTCTCTGTAAATACGAGACATAATTGTCACACATTACTATATTTTTATAGTTTTTCTCCAATGTATCTTGTTCATCTTAAATATAGGCTGCTTACCTATTCACATCATCAAAGGAACCATCTGATGTAGATCACATTTATCTTTGGAACGGGCATCGACGTTTTAACTTTGACGATAACCTGCTACGATATTGAAGTTCAATTGTTGGTAATAAAAAATCTATAGGGAAAGGATGTAGATAAAGTAAAACTAATAATTCTTAAATGCCTTAAAATCGTCGTCTACCTCTAAGAGCCAATATTATAAAACAGTATATTGCATCCACTGTAGACTCACTGAGTATAAAAAAATATACTTCTTAGTTTGGACCATGTTAGCGCTGTTTACTATGCTGGTTTTTATGTCGCTCATCAGTGATATCTGTTAGTTGTATTAACGTTCACTTAACTCGTATGTTAATCACGCTGCGATCCAATGCGCGTTTATATCTCGCGTAATAATTAAAGCCGCATTTACCCCACAGATCGTGTTGTCTAAGGGGGGTGGTCAAAAGTAATAACAAGTTGAGCCGCACTAGTCTATTATCTAAAATGGAATAACATTTGTTGTGTTACCAGTATAAACTCACGTGTAGAGATATATATTCTCAAACGGAACAAAGGAAGAAAAAAAAAAAAAATATCTTCTGTCCCATGTTATCATCGCTAAACATTTAAATGCAAAAGACACACAATTGATGGACGGAATGCAGAACAAATCAAAACATTCACCCCCAGTCAAGAGATCTGGGTTAAATCCATCATTCTTTTGCTCACCATGCCACCCCAGTTTAGACCTGGCCATATGCAAATCAGTCTTGACCCTGTGCCTCATGGGAACAGTCCAGCCCGAACTGCCAAGCCAGGTCCTCCTGGACCGGAAACAAGCATCCTAGGACCGGTTTCGAGGTTTCACCCCTCTTCAGCCAGGATAGCTTGATTCCAGTGGCACAGTGAGCCCAGGACCCACGTCTGGGCATACCTGGCGCACTTAGGGCGAGAAAGCAAAAGACACACAATTGATGAACGGAATGCAGAACAAATCAAAACATTCACCCCCAGTCAAGAGATCTGGGTTAAATCCATCATTCTTTTGCTCACCATGCCACCCCAGTTTAGACCTGGCCATATGCAAATCAGTCTTGACCCTGTGCCTCATGGGAACAGTCCAGCCCGAACTGCCAAGCCAGGTCCTCCCTGGACCGGAAACAAGCATCCTAGGACCGGTTTCGGGGTTTCACCCTCTTCAGCCAGGATAGCTTGATTCCAGTGGCACAGTGAGCCCAGGACCCACGTCTGGGCATACCTGGCGCACTTAGGGCGAGAAAGCAAAAGACACACAATTGATGGACGGAATGCAGAACAAATCAAAACATTCACCCCCAGTCAAGAGATCTGGGTTAAATCCATCATTCTTTTGCTCACCATGCCACCCCAGTTTAGACCTGGCCATATGCAAATCAGTCTTGACCCTGTGCCTCATGGGAACAGTCCAGCCCTAACTGCCAAGCCAGGTCCTCCCTGGACCGGAAACAAGCATCCTAGGACCGGTTTCGGGGTTTCACCCCTCTTCAGCCAGGATAGCTTGATTCCAGTGGCACAGTGAGCCCAGGACCCACGTCTGGGCATACCTGGCGCACTTAGGGCGAGAAAGCAAAAGACACACAATTGATGGACGGAATGCAGAACAAATCAAAACATTCACCCCCAGTCAAGAGATCTGGGTTAAATCCATCATTCTTTTGCTCACCATGCCACCCCAGTTTAGACCTGGCCATATGCAAATCAGTCTTGACCCTGTGCCTCATGGGAACAGTCCAGCCCGAACTGCCAAGCCAGGATTAAACCCAGATCCTTGTGACTGGGGGTGAATGTTTGCATTGTCCAGCATTCCGTCCATCAATTGTTTCTTTTGCATATGTTGCCCTAAGTGGGAAGGGTATGCCCAGACGTGGGTCCCGTGCTCACCACACCACTGGATTCAAGCTAGCCTGGCTGAAGAAGGGTGATGCCCTGAAACCGGTCCCAGGATGCTTGTTTCCGGTCCAGGGAGGACCTGGCTTGGCAGTTCGGGCTGGACTGTTCCCACAAGGAACAGGGTCAAGACTGATTTGCATATGGCTGGGTCCAAACTGGGGTGGTGTGGTGAGCAAAAGAATGATGGATTAAACCCAGATCCTTGTGACTGGGGGTGAATGTTTGCATTGTCCAGCATTCCGTCCATCAATTGTTTCTTTTGCATATGTTGCCCTAAGTGGGAAGGGTATGCCCAGACGTGGGTCCCGTGCTCACCACACCACTGGATTCAAGCTAGCCTGGCTGAAGAAGGGTGATGCCCTGAAACCGGTCCCAGGATGCTTGTTTCCGGTCCAGGGAGGACCTGGCTTGGCAGTTCGGGCTGGACTGTTCCCACAAGGAACAGGGTCAAGACTGATTTGCATATGGCTGGGTCCAAACTGGGGTGGTGTGGTGAGCAAAAGAATGATGGATTAAACCCAGATCCTTGTGACTGGGGGTGAATGTTTGCATTGTCCAGCATTCCGTCCATCAATTGTTTCTTTTGCAAACATTTAAATGCGGCACATAGCAAACTTAATCCTCAATAATAGGGCTCAAAAAGACTCTCTTTTCTCTCACTCACCGGATCGAGAACTTGCGGCCTCCCTGCTCTAACGGACTACCGGAATCAGGATGTATAACACTTCCGGGGCCACGACCTATTTATGTTCCTCGGCGGCTCCCACGTGGATAAAGTTACGAACTTCATATGTCCAAACTCAAAAATTAAAACAACCCGCTTTTTTCTATTTGCTTATATTGCGGTTATTCCTGTAGTTAATCATATTCACATATTGAAAGATGCTATACTAAATTTACGAAATGCCGAACATCTTGCTTAAACCTAACCCGGATTCCCGATGTCTACCGCTGGCGGCCATCTTTAAGTGTTTAAATATTATTACTACATAGAGCTCAAGCGTATTCTAAATAATGGCATTACAAAGGCATTTTAGACAACTTGTTTAAAACTGGAATATTTAGTGTCTATTTAGGACACGATTCTAATGTTCCAAAAACCTTTTATATAAAAAGGAAATGATATATGAGGAAATATACCATAATAGCGTGAACTTATATATTCCTTAATAGCCTACATTACGGATATCCACTGGGCGAGACCATCTTGGGATGTAAGATATTGCCACACGAACATCATATTTTCTAAGAAAAAATACCCAAGAAGAAATACATTTCTACAACTGGTTTTTATACAACTCGTATCATATATACACAACACACTAGGCATTCCAGATTTTTGCATTCCAGTTAACTCTTATAACAGAATGCAATATCCGCTTCCTAACTTAATGACAAAGAATATTAAATTAATCTTTCCCACTCCTCTTTATTATTCAGGCCATTTTTGTAGGTGTTAAAACGTGACATATAAAATTGTTCACGTTTTTTCCTTTTACGCATTTGATCTCCTCCTCTAGCACTAAGTTGAATTACTTCAATGCCACTCCATTTCAGTTCTGCAATTGTGTGGTTTTTTTCAATCCAATGCTCCACTAAAGGAGCTGTTCTTTTCTTTGTCCTAATCGCTGATTTGTGTTCTGTAATTCTGACTCTTATTTCTCGCGACGACTCCCCAATATATCCTTTATTCAAGGGCACACAATTAAATAAATCATGTTACTCGTCCGACAGTTAATAAAATTCTTGATATTATGTGTGATTCCATTATGGTTAATCACACTACCTTTCATGATATTGCCGCAATTTTTACAAGAATTACATGGAAAATTACCAACAGGAAAAGGGGTATTACTGATACTACGCTGTTTGTGTTGTTTCTTCCCTGTATGTGTGTACAAGTCGGTTTCGAATAGTGCGGTTCCGTCTAAAAGAGAACATAGGTTTAGAAAGTCTTACAGTATTTTTATGATTTAGCAATTTCTATTTATGATATTCTTCACCTTATTGCTAACACTACTGAAATTTGTAACAAAAATCAATGGAAGATCCTGTGTAGTAACTTCTGAATCTTTAATGGTGAACAGTGATTCTCTGTCATAATATTTCGCTTTTTTGTACGCCTGTCTGGTAAGTCTCTTTGGGTAACCCCTATCTAGGAGTTTTCTAGTTAGGGCATCTGCATGTCGGTTAAAATCTTTGATATCCGTACAGTTGCGTCTGATCCTTAAATACTGTCCAAATGGAATATTATCCTTTTGGCAGGCTGGATGGTTGCTTTGATAGTGAAGCATGGTGTTACGATCTGTTGGCTTAGTGAAGAGTTCTACATGTAATGTCCCAGCGTTATGTTTTATCTTAATATCCAGGAAATCGCAGCTCTCTTTATTAATAGTAGATGTAAATTTCAAATTGGTATCTCCTAGGTTTAACCACTCTATAAACTCCATAAGAGACGCTTTCGTCCCTTTCCACATAAAAAAAAACATTGTCTGTAACGAGACCAGCATGAAATGTTTTCATAAAAAGGTGCCACTATATTGAATATATGTCTATGTTCAAAGGCCGCTACATACAAGCAGGCCAGACTGGGAGCGCAGGTCGCTCCCATGCTGGTCCCCTTGATTTGTTTATAGTAGTCCGTGCCAAATAGAAATATATTGTTTTTCAAAATGAGTTCCGTGCACACTCTTCATTTATAGTTGAGTGCACGGAACTCATTTTGAAAAACAATATATTTCTATTTGGCACGGACTACTATAAAAGATTTTAACCGACATGCAGATGCCCTAACTAGAAAACTCCTAGATTGGGGTTACCCAAAGAGACTTACCAGACAGGCGTACAAAAGAGCGAAATATTATGACAGAGAATCACTGTTCACCATTAAAGATTCAGAAGTTACTACACAGGATCTTTTATTGATTTTTGTTACAAATTTCAGTAGGGTTCGCAATAAGGTGAAGAATATCATAGATAGAAATTGGAAATTGCTAAATGATAAAAATACTGTAAGACTTTCTAAACCTATGTTCTCTTTTAGACGGAACCGCACTATTCGAAACCGACTGGTACACACATACAGGGAAGAAACAACACATAAACAGCGTAGTATCAGTAATACCCCTTTTCCTGTTGGTAATTTTCCGTGTAATTCTTGTAAGAATTGCGGCAATATCATGAAAGGTAGTGTGATTAACCATAATGGAATCACACATAATATCAAGAATTTTATTAACTGTCGGACGAGTAACATGATTTATTTAATTGTGTGCCCCTGTAATAAAGGATATATTGGGGAGACGTCGCGAGAAATAAGGGTCAGAATTACAGAACACAAATCAGCGATTAGGACAAAGAAAAGAACAGCTCCTTTAGTGGAGCATTGGATTGAAAAAAACCACACAATTGCAGAACTGAAATGGAGTGGCATTGAAGTAATTCAACTTGGTGCTAGAGGAGGAGATCAAATGCGTAAAAGGAAAAAACGTGAACAATTCTATATGTCACGTTTTAACACATACAAAATTGGCCAGAATAATAAAGAGGAGTGGGAAAGATTAATTTTATATTCTTTGTCATTAAGTTAGGAAGCGGATATTCCATTCTGTTATAAGAGTTAACTGGAATGCAAAAATCTGGAATGCCTAGTGTGTTGTGTATATATGATACGAGTTGTATAAAAAACCAGTTGTAGAAATGTATTTCTTCTTAGGTATTTTTTCTTAGAAAATATGATGTTCGTGTGGCAATATCTTACATCCCAAGATGGTCTCGCCCAGTGGATATCCGTAATGTAGGCTATTAAGGAATATATAAGTTCACGCTATTATGGTATATTTCCTCTTATATATCATTTCCTTTTTTTATATAAAAGGTTTTTGGAACATTAAAACTGGAATATTTAGTGTCTATTTAGGACACGATTCTAAACAAGTTGTCTAAAATGCCTTTGTAATGCCCTTATTTAGAATATGCTTGAGCTCTATGTAGTAATAATATTTAAACACTTAAAGATGGCCACCAGCGGTAGACATCGGGAATCCGGGTTAGGTTTAAGCAAGATGTTCGGCATTTCGTAAATTTAGTATAGCATCTTTCAATATGTGAATATAATTAACTACAGGAATAACCGCAATATAAGCAAATAGAAAAAAGTGGGTTGTTTTAATTTTTGAGTTTGGACATATAAAGTTCGTAACTTTATCCACGTGGGAGCCGCCGAGGAACATAAATAGGTTGTTGCCCCGGAAGTGTTATACATCCTGATTCCGGTAGTCCGTTAGAGCAGGGAGGCCGCAAGTTCTCGATCCGGTGAGTGAGAGAAAAGAGAGTCTTTTTGAGCCCTATTATTGAGGATTAAGTTTGCTATGTGCCGCATTTAAATGTTTAGCGATGATAACATGGGACGGAAGATATATATTTTTTTTTTCTTCCTTTGTTCCGTTTGAGAATATATATCTCTACACGTGAGTTTATACTGGTAACACAACAAATGTTATTCCATTTTAGATAATAGACTAGTGCGGCTCAACTAGTTATTACTTTTGACCACCCCCCTTAGACAACACGATCTGTAGGGTAAATGCGGCTTTAATTATTACGCGAGATATAAACGCGCATTGGATCGCCGCGTGATTAACATACGAGTTAAGTGAACGTTAATACAACTAACAGACATCACTGATGAGCGCCATAAAAACCAGCATAGTAAACAGCGCTAACATGGTCCAAACTAAGAAGTATATTTTTTTTATACTCAGTGAGTCTACAGTGGATGCAATATACTGTTTTATAATATTGGCTCTTAGAGGTAGACGACGATTTTAAGGCATTTAAGAATTATTAGTTTTACTTTATCTACATCCTTTCCCCTATAGATTTTTTATTACCAACAATTGAACTTCAATATCGTAGCAGGGTATCGTCAAAGTTAAAACGTCGATGCCCGTTCCAAAGATAAATGTGATCTACATCAGATGGTTCCTTTGATGATGTGAATAGGTAAGCAGCCTATATTTAAGATGAACAAGATACATTGGAGAAAAACTATAAAAATATAGTAATGTGTGACAATTATGTCTCGTATTTACAGAGAAACAGCCAGACAGAGATCTGTGCCGATTTTAATCTTCAACTCCCTTACCCCGAATAAAACGGTGGCTCAAACGGACATTATATAAAGCATTGAGTATTGAAATTGAAAGGTATGCTAATAGGTTGAATTATTTTTGAGAGAATGTTATACCACAAGGGGGTGTCTTTCTAAGATAAGAAAAGTAACCGTACTTAAATATATAAAGACAATGAATGTTCTGTTGGTATCTTCTTTTATATTTTTTTAATGTGGCCCCTTGAGTTGGCGATAGGGTGTATCTCCCACAAATCCAGTACTGTATTCACTATGCTTGTTTATATTGAGAGTGGCTATTGTGTAAGGTTTCTGAATAGAATATGAGTGCACTATTAATCAAGAGCACTCTAGTAACACTGTGATATCTGTTTATTAGAGATTCCCTATTATAAAGACTAAAATAGCAGGTGTTTGCTGTATAGAATGTCTGTACAAAAAGGTGTAATAAAAAATAAAAATGGGACAAAAGCCTGCTATAGGTTTAATCATGACCCTTTGGGACTGAGTGTCAAATTATAGGAATTGATGTATAGAATAGAAATGTTAAACGAGTAAGAATTTATTTTTAAGTTCTTCTGAGTGACAGGCTGAAAACATCAGAGCACAACATTAGAAATAAGGATTGTATAATACTATGAGTTTGTGGTATGTATATATGACTAAATAAATGTATTTTTACTATTTAGATTTGATGAAAACTTTTGTAGTCCTGAAGAAGGTGAAAATATCGAGGTGTCACCGAAACGCTGCGTCAACTGTTTTTAGAGTTTTTATCTATATGTGTATAAAATTAGATTGTAACCTTTAGTGGGAGGAATATGAATGGTTTTTACTGTATGAATATATGATCAATTTTTATTAAAACATTTTTATTATATTGTGTTTCTAGTTAAGAAATTTTTGTGCGATATATATTTTATATGTATACAGATGGATATTTGTTTTTCAGCTAGATAATTGTCCTTTTCTAGATAATAGTTTCATCTAGAGTATATAGGCATACATCAAAATAGACACTTGGTCCAGGGTGAGGCATTTGTCCTCCTTTTAGAATAGAGGGACGCTTGTGTCTTTGTCGTATTTGTACCCCGTCCCTTTGCTAGACATTGGGGTGACTCCCTCCTTCCCTTAGATTATTGTTGTTTCAACATATTTACAAAATAGTAAAGTCAACCATCATTTTTATATGTTTCAGCTTATTTCCATCAAAGACCAAAGTGTACTGTTTTGGAAACATTAGGACGTAAAAAACATACACTTGACATTATATAATATGAATATCTCTATATTCAATAAAGGTATCATAAATATTGTAGCACTAAAGTAATTGTAACAGGAAAAGCATTATAGTCAAAAGGATGCATGTTCATTAGGGTGCAACAATCTCAGGCCTGATCCCTTATTCCTTTATTCTAAGTGCATTATGTAGTCTAGAATCACCAGTGACAAACAAGGTGGTCTCATCAGTGAGATAATTATAGACAAGGACTCAAAATCGCTACTTGATGAAAAAGATAAAACAAAAGGTGCCTTAAATTTATGCCTTAAAATCATCTTGAACTGTAAATGCTTAGCATCTTTTTAAATTCCTCCACCAATGACACTCCTTTCCACATACTGTTCTCCATTATCAGTGCCAGTTCTCACATGACTGTTTTCCCTTAGCTAAATAGAGCTTGTACCATTTAAAATTCTCTGTACTGAAGTCCGTGTCTAGAGCCCGTTGTTTTGTTTTCTACAATAAGAATTAATATACAGGTGTGTCTTAAACAATATAGTTCATATATTTTATTCCCTGTTCAAAAAATAGTAGTCTGTCTGGTCAACTCAACTGTCATTACAAGTATGCAACAAATATGTAAAATGACTGCACACTAATTCATCTTATCTTGTTTCCAGAGAATCTTTGATACGAACTGCATTCCAGTGTCTTCAATTAGTTGTGACTGATTTCTTACCAACAATGCCTTGCACATGTCTGCAGATAGTTGTTGAAGTTGCTGGAAGCTTTGGACTTCAAAATCAAGAGCTGAATATTAGCTTGACATCAATAGGTTTGCTGGTGAGTCTTATACATATTTCCTCTTTCCGAATTTTGAAATATGGTTATATATATTGAAAATTATAGTTTCTGATGGTGATCTATGTGCAGATCAAACAAGACCAATAAATAGACTTGAATGTGAAATACAAGGCTTCTCTTCCAGAAATGGAATGAAGGACAGAATCATCCAATAAGCTGCAAGGAAAAGCATAGACAATAAAACTGGCACTGTGCCTTTAAGAACCTCACTTGTTAACAGAAACAATGGCTCCTGTGGACAAATGACAACGTACTTTTGATATAATGATGCTCAATGGCAATTAAAACGGGTTAATGTGATGTCAAAAGGAGAGGGAGCCCAACACACTATGAATTTATAATTCAACAGTTATTTATGTAGTTTTTGAAACAAAAATACAAACAAATATTGAAACAATAGTTTAACAGTAGTGAGTAGTGTCCCAGTGAAAAAATTTTTGGGGAACCTTAAAACAAGGGTGACATATTTGTGACATATGTACAAGGTTTCCTATATATCAACAAGACGACCATTGGAAATTATATAGTGTATTAACCACACTTTATACAATGATAAGTGCTGGTTTAATGGTTCGTTTTTGTAAACAGTCGACGGCGTTTCGACCCTTTGTGCAATGTAGGGTCTCTTCAGGACCTAGGAGTGTAGGGACACCTACAAAAAAGATGGGGGGATAGTATCAGTATGCGGTTATAACGAAGCAGTAGTGCTCGTAAATGGGCAGAGCTATTTATGTAATACCTGAAGGATCTCTTGTGCGCAGCCTTGTGGGAAGAGCGTGTCACCGTGAGTGAGGTGAAGGAATCAATACTTACATGGGACCCAGCCGGGCGCTATACATGTAAGAAAATGATTGCGTGTTATTAACAGGCCCATAACTTAGGGATACATCACTGCACTGAGATGGTACATAGGAATGAGAAACTTACCCCATGTAAAAACTGCTACACAATGGTACAGTTTGGCAACAGGGGCGGCTGCTCCGTCTCCCTGAAAATCAGTGTCACTTGCATCCGGTGGGGAATTCTATAAAGGCATAATAAAAATCGGATGCTGAGCATGCTAAAACCCACTGGGTGGCACTGTTTGTCTAGGATTTACCAACTAATGTCTTGATATTTCTTACCTTACTTGATCGTGGATTTCTGTTGGCCTGCACCTCGACCACTTCGTAGCAGAACAGCGTGCGTCTGTCTGCTCGGTTCGATGACAAGGGGCCAGTGATTAATTGAGAGTACTTAAGGGCTATTTTCCCGCCAGAACCACACTGAATTTTAAAGCCAGACCTGACTATAGAGTTGCATCTGACGATGAAACTCGGTACTCTTGCATCAATAGTGGAAATAAACAACAGACCGGTAGTATGGTGGCATACAGATGGCGAATCTGTTTATACTTTGCGGACTCAATTGGTGAAGTGTATTTGGATGAGGTGTGTGTCAAGTGGTACAGGAGTTGTGATATAGAGGAGAGCAAAGCTTAACGCTAGGGTCTGAGAACGTGTATATGATATATTGGATGTTGTTACCTACGTGTAGAACTGTAAATACATAGTTGCTTATTCTCACATCTTTGAAAAGAGAAATGCGCCGATATACATCAATGGATGAGTGCGTAAAAATATAATTTACATTTAGTACAAATAATAAATAAATACAATTGCAATAAAATTACATCGGCATTATTTTCCATTCAATTGGGATGACCTCACAGAGGTTTAAAAGAATGTGTTATTATCCGTCATTATTTATTGCAATTGCATTTATTTATTATTTGTACTAAATGTAAATTATATTTTTACGCACTCATCCATTGATTGTTTTTATTTTGTAATAAAAATGTGTTTCATATTTTAGTCTCAATTGTCCTTCAATTAGAGTGCTGTTAAGTGCAGTGTTGTATAGTATAGTGTCATAGAGTCTGGTGTTCTATAGTAGGATAGAGGAGTGGGGTAGAGTAGAGTGGCGTTGCATATAGTAAAGTGTTATACAGTGTTGTGTGCTATAGTAGAGTGAAGTATCGTAGAGTGGGGTGGCATGTTGTACAGTGGAGTGGCATGTCGTACAGTTGAGTGTCATACATTAGTTACCGGTTGCCAGAAGATCCACCTTCAAGTGATTTGTATCACCCACAAAGTAATACATGGATCAGGACCACTTTTCATCTGGAATAAAATGACCAAATACCATACAGCAAAGGAACCTCCGCTCCATATTGGAACCTCGCCTTAAAACCCCAAGCATAAAAGAAAAAAAACATGGTTGGTACATCTTTCTCTGTTCAAGCAACCAAACTATGGAATTCATTACCCCCAAATGTAAGAGCCGTGGATAACTATCTTGTCTTCAGAAGACTACTCAAGAGTTGGGTCTTTCCTACTTGAGCACCACACTAAAACTCAAATGTACAGCATATGCCTGAGCATATAAACATGTATCATTTTATTATATGTATGTATATAGGTATATGCATTTCTTTGTACAAATATATATACTACATATGGTTAAAAAACATATAGATATTCTTTATATCTGCTTAACAAATGTATATATTACTCATGTTTATAAATATACAGAATATAAATATATATTTATACATTATTTTATGCTTAACATGTATATAGGTCACTCCATAGTTTTCATGCACGTTTTTTGATTAGATGCTTATGGGTCTCTGTTTATTTTATTTATCTATCACAATATGTAAATATGATCAACTGAATCTATAAGTTCTTCCCTATTGAAACATTGAGGACACATAAAAATAAAATAAGTATTATGTTTTGATAAAAATACACAAATAAATTAGCATTTATGTACAGCAACACCTGAAAGTCTGAATTTCTAACTATCTGTCCATAGTTGCACATATGCAACTTTATACAATACAATTTTAGCTCTTTATTATTTTCTTTATACAACTTTACCCTTTCTATGTAGTTATATGTCTATATATTTATCACCTTCCTCCTACTGTAGGTAGAAAGAAAGGGACAAAAAGCCTTCAGCTCCCTTAAATGCGCTTCTCTGTCTCATCCTACTCATTCCAAACCTTATTCTACTACTATGATCTCCATAAGACCCTTTTTTGACTTTCTTCCTCTATCCCTCCTTGACTCGCCCCAAACCTCATTCTACTACTATGATCTCCCATATAACCCTTTCTAGACTTTTCCCTCTTCTATCCCTCCTTAACTCACCCCAAACCTCATTTTACTACTACGATCTTCCTAATAACCCTTTCTAGACTCTTCCTTCCTCTATCCCTCTTTTAATTCATCTCCTTTATCCTATTCAGTCAGACTAACAGACTCACATGTCCACCGCTCAAATTAACAACTTCTATTTTCCTGTACTAATCCACCACTAATCCTTTGGGTTCTGGAGTAACGTACTACTCGCTGAAAAGCACTCAATGCTTCGTCTGGGATAGAAAGTGTTACATAAATGCAGTTACAATCCAATGGAGTGTCGTTCGACCCGCAGTGTCGTTGAGTGTCTTTGAGTATACTGTTGTACAGTGGCATAGAGTGGTGAAGGGTGTTGTACAATTTAGTGGCATACAGTGGAGCGCAGTTTAGTAAAATGTTGTGTAGTTCAGTGGAGTGGAGTGTCGTCCAGTAGAGTGGTGGAGAGTATCGTACAGTGGAGTGCCGTAGAGTGATGTGTCCAGTGTAGGAGAGCGTCGCAGAGTGGAGTGCCGAGTAATATAGTGGAGTGATGTATTATTGAGAGGAGAGGAGTGGGGTGTGCTAGAGTGCCGTATAGTGGAATAAAGTGAATTGTTACATAGTGGAGTAAAATGTCATATTCAGGCATAGAGTGTGGTACAGTCTTGTAGAGTAGAGTTGCATAGAATACAGTAGGGTGTTGTACAGTGGAGCGTGATAGAGTGGAGTGTCATACAGTGGGCTAAATTATCGTTCAGTGGAGTAAAGTAAAGTCGCGTAGGAGTTGTGTAGTGACGTAGAGTGGGGTTGTACACAGTTGAGTGGCATACAGTGGAGTGGGGTGGAGTAGCATACACTGGAATATCGTAGAGTGGAATGACATAGACTAGACTGTCGTAGAGTGTTGTAGAGTGAAATAGCATATAGTGAATTGGTCTACAGTGTAGTTGGGTACAGTGGAAGAGCATACCGTGGCGTGCAATGTAATAGCGTAGAGTGGCCTGGCATACAGTGGAATGGCATAGAGTGGAATAGCGTAGAGTGTAGTAGTGAATATTGAATTGCCAGTGCAGTGGCATATAGTGGAGTGGCCTAGACTGGTTTGGCATACATTGGAGTGGGTAGAGTAGAATTGCATACAATGGAGTGGCATACAGTGGATTGGCATACAGTGGAATAGCGTACAGTGGACTGGCATAAACTAGTATAGCTCTGAGTGGAATTGCGTACAGTAGAGTGAAATAGCATAGACTGAAGTAATATGCAGTGGAGTGGCGTACAGTGGAGTGGGGTTGAGTGGACTAGCATAGAGTGGTGTGGCATAGAGTGGAGTTACATTCAGTGGAATAGCGTAGAGTGGATTGGCGTACTCTGTATTAATGTACAGTTGAGTGGCATACAGTGAAATAGTGTAGTGTGGAGTGGCTTACTGTGTAGTGGCATAGAGTGTAGTAGCGTACAATGGAGTGGCATACAGTGGAATAGGGTACGGTGGAGTAGTGTGTAGTGGAGCATAGTGGAATAGCATGCAGTGAAGTGGCATACACTTTAGTTGCGTTCTGTGGAATAGAGTGTAGTGGCGCATTGTAGAGTATCGTGGAGTGGCTTATAGTGGAATAGAGTGGAGTGGTGTAGGCTGGAGTGGCGTATAGTGGAATAGCATTGAATGGAGGTTTGTAGAGTGTAGTTGCATAGAGTGGAGTGGCGTACGGATGTACATTAAATTTATCAGGAATGTGCAATATGGTGTGCAGACGGAGTACCTTGCTAGTACCTAGGAAATACAATTTTTTTAAGAAATTTACCTTTTTTTAAAATTGTTTTTAATTTGTGCCTTAATTTCTCTGAACTTTTACTGTACTCAGTGCACTTTTTATATAAACAATCACATATATAAAAAAAATACACTCTAGTACACTATATTTTTGAAATATAGTGTTTTACAGTGTTTTTTTTTATGTTTTACATATATATTATTTTTTTAAGTACCACGGTACCTCCTTAGAAGTACCACGTTACTACATGATTTTTTTTTTTTTTAAACATATAGAAACTATATATACATTTTCCCTACCTATTGCCACTTTTAGTGAGTGATAATAGGGGAAATTATAATACCTAGTACTTACCTATATCCAAGCCCCTAACCCAGAACACAGGGAAAGTGGCCTTAAAAACATGGCTGCCTTTAACTTTTATAAAGGCAGTCATTAACCAATCACATAATGCCTTGTAATCGCTAGATACCGCTGTGCTTTCACAAAATTGCAGCTACAATAGATTTCACTAAGTTAAAATACCTCATAAGTTAAAGAATACGTACCCTAGTTACTTGTACTACCCAAAAGGATTATCTACATTCCATAATCTGTGTTCCTGCTAAATTTCATTCAAATGCATTCAGCCGATTTCGCACTACATGTGAGTTCATAGTCTATGGAAAATGTATTGGTGCCAAAGTGCATTTTGGGACGCCACAATTTTTTCTTTCCATCCCACTTGATGAATCTCCAAAAACTTTGCAGCATCCGTCAATGTAGAAAAAGGAATAGGTCTGCAGAGTTTTGTGGAGATTCATCAAACGGGTGCAAAGTTATTATCGACATAAAATTAGAGGAATTCCTATCTCTGGTAATCCTAACTATAACTACATAGTGGCTACCGCCACTCTGTAATTAACACACACACACACATTATATATTAGTTGACTAAACTATAACTGCCACATTTCAATATTTTTGGGGATTTTAAATCTTAATTCTTTTAAAAAAAAATTTTTATCCTCATTTGCCTCTAAAAACACCATTCCATTTGCACCTGTGAATGGAGTATCATGCCCTTTTGTGCTGGAAGCAGGGAAAGAAAAGAAGGAGAGACAATAGCTTCGACCTTTACCACCCTCGTTTGTTTGAAGCACCGTCGTCCATCTAGAAATCCCTCGCTATCACTCCCTTCCTCACCTTCTTAAGCAGAAACAGAAGGTAGGGGACAAAAGGGAGACCATATAGCCAGACGAGGCAGAGAAGGCATAATCATTGGACATCGTTGTTCTTCTGTTGCTCACACCACTCCACTAAGGGAGACCAAAAATCGTGCTTTTTAAAAGCCTTCATGTCCAAACTAGCAACATATTTAACAGAGCATATCCAATCAATAAACCTGGGAGGGGACACAACTATCCACGGTTTGCAAATTTCTCTACGCGCCAACAACATAGAATAAAAAAGCAGCCTTGCATTATTTTCAGTAATTTTTTCGGAGGAATCTGCACATCCAAAAATAACCAACAGAAACGCTTACCTTAATGTCAATTTTCAGCATATTAGACAGGGCCCTACTCACATCAATCCAAAATGGCTGAATCTCTGGACATTCCACAAACATATGTACATCATCCTCTTTCAAACCACCGCACTTGGGGCAAGCTATGTCTCCTCCTCTCCCAAACTTTGACAACCTCTGGGGAGTCCAATAGGCTCTGTGGATGGAGAAAAGATGGTTTCTTCTTAGGTGTGCAGGTTTAACTATTTTAAACAACATAGACATTGATACTTGCCACTTGTTTTCCAGCGAAGACTCCGGCAAGTATCTTCCCCACAATTCCGTTGGCAGTGTGAAAGCACCATCTTCCAATTCCACCATCAACCAGTATATTGTTGCAAGCTCCTTCTTAAGTGCTGCCTCGTCCAAAAGTCTATCCTCAAGTTCATTTGGTCCTCCTATCACCGTACTTGGGTCTTGGAACCAACTCTGCATTTGCATATGTTTAAATCTGGACACTTGCTGTTCCGAAAGATGGTTACATGTTTCCCAATTTATTAGATGACCGTCTTGTATAATATGATTCCATCTTGTTAGACCTGCCTCTCTCAGTGGTCGAGCCAATACATCTTTTGTCCAGTCCGGTGAGCCTGGTGAATCCCAGATAGGTAAATCTTAATTCTTGTCTCATTCCATCACCTAACTATACTGTCACTTTAACCTTTGATTATTTTTTTTGTGTGATTGTTTCTGTACACAAGATTTTTTTTTCTTACCTAACTAGAACATCACTTTAACCTTTATTTTTTTAAATTAATTTCTGGGGTTGTTTTTATCAGATTATAAATTTTGCAAGTTTAAAACCTTCAAGTGGCCAAACCAACTGAGGCCATCCAACCTCTCTGCTGCCCCTGCAAACAATCCGCAGTTCTGTGCTGATTAGACTTGGGGCTTTTCCTCCGACCAATTTAAGATCTTATTTTTTGTGTTGTTTTTTAAAGTAAAAAAAAAAAATCAACCTTTTTAATTTAATTTTTAACAATGGGCGATTGTATTTTTTAAAACTTTCTTTTAGCAATGACACATTTTTTCAACTCTTATAGATTTTGGTTTTGCAGAACTCTTTTGTTCAGTTAGTCCTGGATTGCTTTTGGAAAAAAAATATTATTATTCTTTGG
This sequence comes from Calotriton arnoldi, assembly GCA_963921515.1. Classification (NCBI taxonomy): domain Eukaryota; kingdom Metazoa; phylum Chordata; class Amphibia; order Caudata; family Salamandridae; genus Calotriton; species Calotriton arnoldi. Next base: position 1,864,362 of record CAWUFW010000737.1, read on the forward strand.
GCAATGTTTTCGGTATGTTGCAAAAATACTGCATGTTATCTTCCTCCTCTTGTTTTTTTGTTTGATCTGTTTATTGACATTTTTGATATGGTCACAATACTATATCAGGCATAATAAAATCACAAGGGTGTTCACAACATAGTGAGCAATGAAATAAGGCAGGCTTAGGATCACATTACATTTGGTCAGGGGGATGCGCCCCAGAAGGACTAGATTCAGTTAGTAGATATAGCATAGCACAACTTATCATGTATTGCAATTACGAATAAAGAGGGAGAGGAGGGGAAAGAAATACCTCCAGTGCAGGCAGTCATTGCGTTGCTGTAATAACCATGACATTTTATGGCAATGACATCAAACATGTTTATAACTAATTAACCTTGAGCAACCAATTAGCTTAAAGGAAATAGGAATGATTATTGTTGGGGGGGTGGAGAGAGGCAGGGGCGCTAAAAAGGAAACAGGAGGGGGGGGGGGTAGTTTTGATGCTTCTCTCAACACTACCATATCGCCCTTGGTGAGCCTCCATCTTCACAGTTAATATCAGGTATCACTTAGTACACATCATTACAGACACATTGTTGAATAGTACAGGTATCAGTGTTCTGGATCATGTGAGTGCACCTCATCAGGTATGATAAATGGGTCAGTGGAGTCTGCTTCGGGGTGTAATGCAATTTGGAGGTCATTCAGGATGGTGTTCCGATTAGATGAGATAGGGTATTTGTGCAGGCCCAATGTGTCTTCCCTGCGGGGAGAGACTCCCTCTGCTCTAGCCCAATTGAGGATTGAGCGTGACCAGGCCGCCATGGATGGCGGTTCATGGGACTGTCACCGCTTCGTAATGAGGCGCTTGGCTACTATAAAGCAGAGTTCTAAAAGATGTGTGGTGGCTCTGTGTTTCTTATCTCTTGGAAATAAGCCTAATAAACAGACCTCCCATGTGCATGTGAGTTGCTGGTCAGTACAGGCAAACAGATGGTGCGTAACTCTGTCCCAATATTGTTGCAGTGAGGGGCATGTCCATAACATATGTAGTACATCAGCGGCAGGCTGGTCACAGCGGGGACAGACCACATCCGATTTGTGGAAGTAACAATTCTCTCAGGGGTGAGATTTGCTCTGTGTATAATATAGTACTTTACCAGTCAGAGCCTGGCATTACGGGGGACGTGTATGGGACTTGCTAAGATCATATTCCATTCTTTAGTGGTGTATGGGCGAGCCAGATCCGTCTCCCAATTCAGACGCTGTGAGGCTAATGGCACAGCAGCTTGAGGTTGGAGCCCATCCGCAAACCACCGGGTGAGATGTCGCCCTGCTCCCATAATGTGGAGATATTGGATTGCAAGGTGAGTTTGTCGTTCTTGTATAATGTTGCAGTGTATCTACCCACGAGGTATGACTAATGAAGTGTCCCGGGGGAAGTCATTCTTCCTGTGTTAGAGTTTTGTATGTCATGAGTATACCATCGCGGTACAGATCGCCTAGTGTATGAAGGCCTGCTGTGTGCCACGCCGAGAGCTCCGCCATTGGGGTCCCCTTATTACCTCGCCATGCCTAGCAATGGAATTGCAGGGGTATAAGGTGTAATATGTTTAATGAGGAATAGGCTGCGGCTGAAGCAGCGGTATGCCACTTGTAATAACATAGGGCGAGGTCTGGGCATCCTAGAGCAGGGATGAAAGAGATGAAGAAGAGCATCCAAATTACAAGCCGGGCCACCTGCCGCTGTATCTGAGAGGTGTGATCCCGACATCCAGCGAGCCACCCACTGCAGCTGGGATGCTAAATAATAATGTTCCAGGCTAGGCACTGCCAATCCTCCCTGGTCTGATGGTAAGTTTAATTTTGAAAGTGCCACCCTGCAGCAGGATTTATTCCACCTAAGGTCTCGAAGCATGCGCTGAAGGGGGCGAAAAAAGGATGGGGTGATATATAGCAGCATATTAGTGAAATAATAATGGAGACATGGGAGCACCACGGCAAACACAAGGAAATGATGGACGGAGCGCTGAAACTTTTCAGACACTCACCCCCAGACACAGATCTGGGTTCAATCCATCATCGTTCTTTAGCTCACTTCGCCACCTCAGTTCAGAGCCAGCTATACGCAAATCAGTCTTGAACCTGTGCCTCATGGGAACAGTCCAGCCCAAACTGCCAAGCCAGGTCTTCCCTGGACCGGAAACAAGCATCCTGGGACCGGTTTCGGGATAACACCCCTCATCAGCCAGGCTAGCTTGAATCCAGTGGCCAAGTGAGAAAGTGACCCACGTATGGGCATACCCTGCCAACATAGGGCGAACAAAGCAAACACAAAGGGACATGGGAGCACCACCATCTTCACGAGAGCTACTATCCCGGCGACGGACATAGCAAGAGTCTTCCAGAATTACATCTAGGACATTAAGGAAGTGACTGCCATGTAAGGTTACCGTCAAGCAGGTAATGATCTGTGTGGTAAATCCGTAGACCCAGGTAACGGAACATGGTCGGTTGCCAGGTGACAGGAGTTCCATTGATCATGAGTGGCTGGGTCAGTTAGGTTGGAAACAAAGGGGAACAGGCAAGACCTACCTCAATTAACGTGTAGCCCAGATAGATGTGTGAATCGAGTAAGGACGTCCGGTATTTCATTTAGGACGGTGTATAGTAGCAGATCATCTGCGTACAGTGATATAACGTGAACACCATCACTCATTGGTATACCCCAGTACTCCGCTGAAGAGCGAATGACCAGAGCTAATGGCTCTATCACTAAGGAGAAGAGTTGGAGAGAAAGGGGGCATCCCTGTCTAGTGTCCGTGCCAACCCATATCGGTGCAGAGACGAGGCCTCTCATCCTAACCCTTGAGGTTGGTCTGTCGTAAAGGAGTTTCACCATGCGGCGATATCTAGGTCTAATGCCATACCGCGGGAGGACCTCGAAGAGGTATGGCCACTCAAGAGAATAAAACACCTTCTCCAAATCAAGGACTAGGGAGCCCGAGTGTGGCGTGGTGTGAGGGACATATCACATAAGTCAGACGAGGCGGCGTAAATTAAAGGAGGTAGTGCGCGCCGGTACAAACCCGTTCTGGCCTGCATGTATTAGAGAGGGTACTAGTGGTGCCAGTTTCTCTGCTAATACCGTAGCCAATATTTTATAGTCCATGTTTAGCAGTGCAAGCGGGCGATAAGAGCCAGACTCATGGGGTCTTTGTGGAACTTTGGAAAGGAGATAAGAGAATAGAGAATAAGGGAGGTTGGAGGACAGGAGTTCCTCATCATAGAACTTCTGAAGATGCGGAGCTAGAAAGTCCACAAAAGCTTTATAGAATTCGGATGGAAAACCATCCGGGCCCTGCACCTTTCTGGTGGGGAGAGTCTGCATCACATCCTGTACCTCCGCATGTGTGATGGGAGCATTGAGGTCCGAACATTGAATCTGGGTCGATTTGGGAAAGGGTAGCTCAGATAAGGATTCGATATCTGATGTAAAGCCAGTTAATGTCGACTGATATAGGGAAGTGTAATGGAGAACCATTTCTGCATGAATCTCTTGCTGTGTGTAACGTATCAGTCCTCCAGGGGACTGCAGTGCAATTATTGGTTGCGTTAGTTGCTCCTGTTGGATCAGCCAAGCAAGAAGGGATCCTGAACGGTCTGAGAGTTATGAGGCACTCCTAGCCAATTGTGCCTCATAATTTAGACATCTTAAGCGTTCCAGCAGGTATGTGGGACTTTTCTTCTTTTCTGCGAGGTCAGATGTGCAGGGGTTCAGTGACAGAGCAAGTTTCAAGTGCCAGGAAGTCTCGCTGTATCTTGGATAGCTCATCCTCAACCTGTCTCCGCATGCCACAGTTCAGGCCCAGACAACCGCCTCTAAGCGTTACTTTTAGTGCGTCCCATTCTATCAGGGCTGAGGTAGTTGTACTCACATTTTGATCAAAGTCCCTGACAATAGCAGTATTTAGGGAGGCACGAAAAGGGGTGTCCTCTAGCATAGCCATCTGTAGTCGCCAAGTAGGGATCGGGGGAGGCCCACTGTCCCATGTGATATGTATAAATTGTGGATTGTGGTCAGAGTGAGTAGGGCCCAAATAGTCATTATGGGCAATGGAGGGTAGTAAATTGGGCATGCATAATATCCGATCTGTTCTAACATGTAGTGTATGTGGGTGGAAATAGTAAGAATACACTTGTGTAGTGGGGTTACGGGACCGCCAAATATCTGCCAAACGCCATTGATACAACCAGTCTTTCAATGTCGAGGCATTAGTAGAGGCTGCTGTATGCTTTAAAGGAGGAAAGGAGCAACCCAGGCTTGTGTCCAAGAAACTAATAAAGTAACCTCCTATCAACCATGGGAGGTCACACCCCTTTGAGAGTATCTTGGAAAGTGACCATAGAAAGGAGCCCTGATCAGCATTAGATGCATAAATATCGCCTAACAGGAGGAGACGCCCATCGAGTCTGCCCTTAATGAATATGTACCTACCCTCTGCATCTATCCCATTCTCTTCCACCAGAAGTCCCCAGACGAACCCAGATTAACACTCCTCGGGTACAACAGGAGTAGTTTTTGGCAAAAACCCACCCTCTCCACTTGCGTTGCAATTTGATTGCTTCTGAAAGTGTTAAATGTGACTCCTGCAATAGAGCGATGTGGGCAGCGCAGCTTTTGAGATATGAATATACTGCATAGCGACAAAATAGGGTATGCATACCGCGGACTTTCCAGGTGATAATGTTCTGATGTGTTATATTAAAGCTGGGTGAAAAAGTGTATAATATTGAAGTCTGAGCGTGTACATGTGACTACACGAAAGGGCGGGGTCAGGATCCCCCAAGAGGCGAGTGCAGCAGAACCAATGCAACATAAAACTTTAACCTGGTGCCAACATGGCGTATCGTCAATACCAAAAGGGCAGACCTTAGGAAAGGCTGTCCAAACTGAGACACAAACTATGTCAGAAAGAGTGAACCGTAAAAGATGTGCATGTAGGGGTATAAGGCTTCACAAGTCATTCAGAGTATCTTCCCCTAGCAGTACAGAGATAAGGTGGAACCCCCAAGAGTATCCTCACTTCAGCCAGCTGCAACCACCGCCTGCACACGCGACCCCAGAGGGGGACGGGGGGGCCCCCCACCGCCATCAACATGCCTGGTCCTTCAAAACTCGGAGAGGCCACATCTGTGTGTAGTAGATCATGAAAGGCAGGAGAGCGAAATAATGAGTCAGCAAAAAGTATTATATAGACCAAAGCAGGATTAGATCAAATAATGTCATCTGACATCTGCTGGGTGACGTCCAGCAGGATCATCGAGTTGGTATCCGATGGTCACGCTGCAGAGGACTTCTCGTTCCCCGACTGCATCCTGATCAGAAACCGTAACAGCATCACTGATCCGTGCAGCCTCCTAGATAGCCTGTTGGCGCTCTGTTATCTGTACCAGAATCTGGACGGCCACTGGGCCAGGGGGATGGCATTTCTCATGCCGCCGACATGATCCAGGTGGGTTCCTCGTGGACCCCCGCTTCCCCTCCCGCTTGGTCGGGGACCGGAGAAGAGTCCAGAGGCCTCCAGCCAGACCCGGGCATATCAAAGAATCTTGTCTTGTCAGCAGATACCACATGCAACCGCGTGGGGAAAAGTAAGGAGTATTCCATATCCAGTGTTCGGAGTTGCTGTTTTAGTGCTAGGAAGGAACTGCGTTGGCGTTGCAATCCTATGGTGTAGTCCGGAAAGAAAATTATGCATGCATTGTCCAGCTTGATGTCTTGCAGTTTCCTGGTTTTACGCAGTGTGGAGTCTCTGTCACGATAGTATAATACTTCAAAAATGAATGGTTGGGGGCTTGCGCCAGGGGCATGTCTCCGTGAGGGAATTCGGTGTGCCCTTTCAACAGTGAAGTAAGATGACAAGGAGGATTCTGTCAGCAGCTCCCTGAGCCACTTTTCAGTGAATGCAACTGCATCATGACACTCGGTCCCCTTGGAGAGGCCAATTAGGTGGATATATAATTGCGTCTCGAGCAACCCTCTTTGTCCTCCACTTTAGGATCCTAGTGCCATATTCTTGCACTTGTTGTTCCAGTAATTTAGTGGCTGGTTGGATCTCCGAGAGAGTTTGTTCCGTGGTCGTTACTCGGTTGACCAATTTCCTGTGATCAGCATAGAGTAGTGTGAGATCTGCAGCCACATTGTCAATTTTAGATTCCTGGGAAACTCTGGAGTGTTCTATAGCCGCCAAAACCACATCGAACCGGTCTCCAAGGGGTGAAGGCTGGCTCAGGGGATCCGACCGATCAGCTCCTGCAGTCAACAAGGAACGTGAGGAGGTCCTGGAGGTGGTGTTCCGAGTACGGCCCATCCCAGCGGTCCCTGGCAGCAAGTCATTGCAGTGCCGACAATCGCGGTCCGACAAGGATCAGCCCAAGGGCGTAACAGTTAAGAGGTCTAGTGTTGTGTCAAAGGCAGCCCAGGCGGTGGACACAAGCAACAGTCACGCGCTTCACCGATATCATCTTCCACAGCTGGGAGAGGAACCAGCTTCAGGGCATTGGCATCAGGGAGGAAGGAGCCTACATCCAGAGATAATGGGCTCGCCCGCAGTTGCCCACCAGTGGAGTGTGGTGCTACGCAGCACGCGCAGCCCAAAGTGCAGATGGCCGCAACAGTAGAAAGGTCACAGCATCCAGAGGCGCAAAAACAGCAAGGATTAATTGAGGCGTTGTATCTCTGCTGCGCCGCCAGCAGAGGAACCAGGCATCCCCAAACAGTGCCGACCAAATAGATTGATGCAGCAGCTAGTAGTAAGCAAAGTGGCATGGGGTAAAAAGAGCCAGCAAACAACCGTACCTAGAGCATATTTTTCAGTGAGGGAGACCGTACTGTTCCTAATAAGAAGAACAAGTGCTTGAATGAGCATTGATGGGCGTAGGCTGCCAAATGAATGTGGGGTGATCCCAGGCAACACAAGCCCCTCTATTTCTGAAGGGGAGTCCGGGCAGACTCCCAGCGACGAGTGGGGATCCGTTTCCCTTTCTCTGGGCCTGTGTGGTAGGCCCCGCCGCAGGTCCCAGATCAACTGTAGGAATTTACGTGGCACCAGCAGCTGCTCACTCAGTAAGTCCCGCAGTTCAGCACCATGCAGACGGGGGACAATTGTGCGCAATGGCTGGGGCGCACCCGAGGCCGTCCAGCCGCACACATGGTGTCAGCGAAGGGCGGGAGGAAGGCCGGCAGCTGTGTCGAGTCCCGCTGCGGGCCCTGCAAGCCACCACATTACCCGTAGCAGGCCGCGGATCCACCCTGGCTCAGTCCAGCGGTGTCCCCTCTAGTGCACTTGGGACGCGCCTCTCAGTCAGCGCTCCGGAGGCACCACGTCGTCTCCGGCGTCTGCTCTTGGCCCCTCACCAGTTCTGCAAACAGTCAGTGGGTTCGCAGGTCGGCCGCCTGCAGCCGCGGTATCCAGCCCATCCGCCGCCTCACGCAGCCCGTGCCAGGCCCCAGATCCTCAGCGGCCATTCACGGCTCGCCGCTTGCGAAGCGTCAACAGGAACACAGAGGGGGGTACTTGGGCAGCCCAGCACAGTCCTTCCGGTGCGCCCTTGCCCCTCCTGGATGTAATAAAGTAGCGCTTAACGGGGATGGGTGGCGGAGCAGCGTTAAAACGCATCCGTCATCTTGGCCCTGTAAGCCACGTCGTCTTCCTCCTCTTGTTACTGTTGTTCAGGTGGTGCAGTTTCATTTCTTTTTACTTCCTGATGTCCTCTTTCCATCTCTGTCCGAGCTATCTGGTTGTGGTGCATAGCCCTCCCGTGTTTCCAAATGCTGCTGCTTGTACCCACATGGTACTGCCAAAGTTGAGCACTGTGCACCACCTGATTGATCGTGGTGCATGTTACTATTTGGGCATTTATTTATTTATGCGCATCTAGAAAGGTAAAGAATTTCCATACTACCAATTTCCTTTTGGGCCTAGTGGGTTGTGCTTCTGTATACGTTCATGGCAGTGCTATCACGTTGTTATCCTGCGATGTTCCAACTCTGGGAGGGCCTGTGGCTGGTGTGGAAATTGGTTTGTGCTCTTTTCTGAAGCTTGTGGGATTTGTTTTTAAGTGTATCGTGAGTGGTCAATCGGATGTCAAATTGTTGTTTGATTATTACCACGGTACTTCCTGGCCTCCACGGAGAAAATGATAAATTTCTATGTTATGCTCATGAAGCCTTTACCTTCTTTCCAAGTCCCGCTGTAGTTTAAAAAAAAAGTACCGTAGAGCATGGAAGTTTTAACTAGAGTTCAGTTTACTATCAAGGTTAATTTTTTCAACTTTGACCCTAGTGGTTTCCTGTCCCAAATAGGTAATACATTTTGTCATTTTTGTTGATCTTTCTGTGTTTTTATGTATTGCGGTACTCAAAATGGCACTGCAGTACCAGTGACGTACAGTAAAACGACTTCTGATTGTTTCCTATAACTGTCTTTAATTATTTTGTAGTAGTTCCCGTCTTATTATTCTCGTTAGGGATATCCATTTCACTTTGTGCACTCTTGTGGGGCTTTTTTTTTTAATTGAGTTTTCTCATTCTTTGAAGGATTAACTAAGTTCAGAACTTCTTTGAACATGGCATGTGGAGGAGACCAGGGACAACCTGATGAGCATCAGGATGAAGAACAGTATCAGAGGTCCACTCCGGAATCCATTGTATCAGAGGAGTTCTCCATACCAGGAGAAAAAAAGTGTCCCCCAGATTGGTCACCTGTAACTCGTGCCATAATGATAGCCACTGTGTAGCCGTGGTTCAAAAGGTGTTTCCGTTGAAAAAGCATTTTATGATTTGCCTATAAACGTAGACCGTGCTGTTTCCATTCGCATGAAAGTTGGCAGTCTACTTACTCAGTCAAAGTTTTGGTATGGTTGGTTACGAGAATATCTTTCCATCGGAAAAAGGTAAAGAAGGGTAGTGGGGAAAAACAAGTGCTTTCCCATTTTAGCTCACACAGGACATTTTGCTCACTTCCACAGCATGAATAGCTGAACTGATTTACAGCAAGCATGGCATGAAAATAGAACTGTACTCGGATCACTATCCTTTTTTGGTTTGAATCTGTTTAGTAGTTTTTGAGATATGTGTTTAAAAAATTTGCAGAGTGGGCTTTAAAGGGTTAGCACTTTTGCATGCCTTTGCTGTTTTAACTTGCGAGTCACGATTTGTAAATTCTGTCAATCCCATTTGTTTCAAAATGTAGTAGCTGGATTAAGGCTGTGAATATTAAATTTTCACAGGCATGGGGTCCACCCCCAAAGTTGACAGACCCCAGGGCAGTGGTCAGAGGTATCTCCATACATGTGAGAAATAGAAGGAACTCAAGAGAGAAAAGCATTGGAAACAGCCCGAGACATCAGGTCTGAGCCAAATGGCGAGTTCTCCAGCAGCCTTTTTAGGTGCTGGATTCGACCTTTATTTTGTGCCTGATTCACGAGTTTCAAGCACTGTAAAAAAAAAAAAAAAAAAGCCTCAAGCAAAGCTAAACACTTAAATGAGTGTCTGGATTTGCTTGGAAGACGGAGGTAGAGTGCAGGCACTGTGCACAACCCCCCTCCCCGCAGTTCCCAATCAAGGTGAGTTTGGTGCAAGCCGTGCATCCAACCATTTCAGCGCATGGGCTGGAAATTAAGTACATCATAATAGAAAACAACAAAATTCAATGAGTTAAAACCTGAGTTATGATTCTGGCTAAAATGCACAAAACCACTGAAATTTACTAGATATTGTTATAGACACAGACAACACATGCCACAACTCTCAACGTTTCCCATGCACAAAACTCTAATAGCAATGGCACACATACACAAAAACAATTAACAGGAGGAGAACATGGCGGACGCCGTGAGTTATGACGTGTTTCTGCATTTCTAATCATAATCTATGAATTTCTGTGGTTTTGTGCTTTTGAGCTAGAATCATAAGTCCGTTTTTATCTAGGGTTTTCGCAGTGAAATATGTTATTTACTATTTTTCAGACCATGTTTATTCTGTAGTGGAATGTATGCAAGAATCCCTGTATCCATATTTCCTGTAGGTTTCAGGAGCATTGGGGAAACACGTCCACTTAGGCTTCTTTCATAGCCATTCACTGATCTTCTCCTAATAACGAGTTCTTATGTGGCACTTCTTTCTTCAACATTGTGCTATTGCTGCTCCTGTTTTGACCTAATACATTGTACCTTAGAAATAAAAGGGGCAAACCAGTAACCCAGGGACCTGGGTTGGACAATATTTAACAAAAAGATGGTCCCTATGGGGGAAGTGTAGCCCTGGACTTCCACTGCAGATTTTTAAGATGGGAGTACAAATACCTCTAACACATTTAGCTCAAAGTTATACATTTATTTTCTTTCATTGAACTCATTTTTAGAAATTCTCAATTAAGTTCATTACATTTTTGAAACAATTGTAAGGTGCTCCTAAAGAGTGACGGCGCAGTGAAAGTGACTATTAGTGCAAAAAGTGCATATGTGCTATGTACGAAATTATATACATGTGGCTGATAGGGATAGTGGGATATTTCGAGCAACACCTGTGGAGAGAGTGTTGCTATCCACCATCAATATATTAAAAACAATCCTCAATTTTCGACCCCCTGGGTAAGTGTTATTCAAAACTGGGTCATCATCAGGACGAAAATTACATAGGAGACACTAGGCCTGTCGGAGCTGAGACCTAAGGCTTCTAAAGGCAAAAAAGTCAAAAATGTGGACTGATGCAGCATCTCACAGAACAAATTCACTAAGTGCTTTGGTGACAGGCAGATGAGGGCAATTGACATTACTTTAATTGATATTTATAGCAGTAGGAAAGCTCTTTGTGAATAGTCGGTCAAGTTTTGATGGACTGCTCCAGATTTGATACTGATTTATTTAAACTAAAAAAGAAATGACAGTTTTTCATATTTAAGTTACCGCCCCACAGAGAGGACCTGGCCTGGCTCTTTGGACTAGACTGGGATGCAGTCTAACTAATTGCCTGTGGATGAGTTTATTCAAGCATTCCATCCATCACTTTTTTGTATACTTGATGACCTCAGTGGGACATGTAAGCCCAGACGTGGGTTCCAGGAACACTGTGCCACTGGAACCAAGCTATACTCAACTGATGAGCCCTAATAAGGGTGAAACCGGTCTTGGGTTGCTTGTGTTCCGGTTTAGGGTGGACCTGGCATAGCAGTTCAGGCTAGACTGTTCCTATTGTAATAGAGTAAAGACTGATTTGCATATGGATGGGTTCAAACTGAGATGGCATGGTGAGCAAAGATTGATGACTGAGGTTGGGCCCCTAGTAATTACCAGATGCTGAGATGAATTTAAGCATTCCACCCATCACTTTTCTGTATATTTCCGTTCAACATGGTAGACAAGCCACATCTCACAGTGCCTTCTGGCTATTGCTTAATCCATATGGATCCACGATTTATCCATCTCCCGCACCATTCACTTTCACAATTCTGAAATTGGCAGGTTCATGATATTTCACAATGTCTGAGGCATTCCCTACCTTTTGGCACTGTTGGCAGTTGCATCAGTTCTCTATCTGTACTTCTTTTAAGCTTATGTTCTTTTTTTGTTCTGATACAATCGGAGTGTTGTGTTGTCTAATTTATTTTGGCACTTGTTTATGGTGAAGTTGAAAGACCTTCCTGTAATAGTCCTTACCCAAAGTTAGCAAGAATGTCAAAGCTTAATGAGAACCCCAGGGTTAAAATTGATTTTTGCCCACGTTTAAATATAAATGGTCAGTTTATTTTCTTGCTTATGAAGATCATCAAGTTGTATTTATCTATTTAGTCACCATATGGGCATTGTTACTGACATAGCAAAATATAACTGGCATGGTGCTTTAAGTTTTAAAGGTATGTTGTAACTAACGAGGTATGTGCTGCTGTGATTCCTTTGTGAAATTGCTTTGAGTATGTATTCCAAAGTGTACCAAAAGGGAATTCTTTGGGAATACATAAAGAGACCTTTCAGTGTAGCTAGTCATATTACATTAATTTATTAAATGTGTCTTAAATGTGTGTATGAGACATTTTAGAATTTTAATTTGATTTGGAAACAGACTCTAAGGTGAACTCTTGATGAGTTCAAAAGAAACCCTAATTCTGAGAGACAGACTCCCAATTTTGGAGTAAATAAATTGAGTAGTATTCTTTGAAAAGTCAGATTCATTTTGGCAAATACATGTTGGAGTCACCAGCCAGGACACCTGTGAGAGAGTGATGTGGCAGGCCATTCTATTTCTGAAAGAAGCCCTGAATGAGTAGTGCCATTCTTCCTGTTAGCCTTGCTGCACTGCCTGCTCTATCTACTCAAAGTGCTGGTACGACTGCTCATTTTTTTAGGAATCTCCTGCAGATTGCTTTTAGCTGTCTGTTGTCAAAGGCCTGTTTTGTACAATACCTATCCTTAGAGCGGGCTTTTGATCAATCCATTGCTTATCATTTGTGACTTTCCTGTCAATCTGATATGCTTGCGTAGTATTCAGTGTCTTTCCTTATTCTTGTGTTTACCTTCCCCTGGAGCATATCTTCATTATCATCCTTTTGACTAGATGACTTGTATCCTTCTGTGGCTCACATCAGTGAACTACTTTTTTCTTTTTCTTAGATAATTCCATGTAAGTGTGTGTTTTCTTGCTCTCTGCCCGATGTGCTGCTCTCCCTTTTTCACCCTCCACCCCCACGCTCTACTAGTTGCTCCCTGCTCATCCCAGCTCATTAATGAAGGCATAACAACAGGTATATTTTTGCCAAGTTGCCTTCCACATGTAACGTAATCGGTCAGGCCTTGGCTACTGCATCTACTTAGCCTGCATTTGAGGCACAAGGTGTACTGAGCATGACTGAAAGGAGATGTGTCTTCTTCTGGAGGTTCTAGATCTGCTGCTGTGCTGCTGTAATGCTCCAAATGTCTGGAGCATTTGTGTCAGTTCCAAGTCCAGTGGAAAGTCAATGGCAAACATTTTCATATCAATTCCTACACTTTCTCATATAGTTATGCTCTTTTAAGGCCCTGCAAATATCCCTCTACCTTATTTTTAAACCACACTCAATAGGCTTCTTAAAATTCCTATTCAGGGGTTTCTGCATGAAATTTGAAAAATAAACCATGCTGTTTCTATAAAAATGTAAAATATTGAATTAAGTTTTCAGTTTCGAGATCTTAAGATATATGTTTGCTTTTCCACTTGTATTTTAAATGTTTATTTTATTTTTTAAGAATGATTTACAGTCGAGCATTGATAAAGTCACTAGCTTAGCACTTTGTGAGCACAATGTGAGACATATTGGCTTTGCCAGTGCTTGTGTATGGTGCTTATGGCAGTGTCCTGCACTTGTGCTGTTTAAGCAGGATGGAAGTCCACCCGGTCTGGATACTGTACTCCTATTCATAGTGGGTCTGTAATGGGCTGTGGTTGGTGCCATAGTAGTGTGCCACCACTTGAAGCAACAAAATGAGCATATACTTCTGTTCTGAGGCATTCCTGCTGTTTGCCCATTTCTGACGTCTCAGGAGGAGCATCAGAATGGCACGGTCTGCTGCACTGTTGCAAATGATTAGGGGGTTGGACTGGGTTCTTGGGCATGATTGAGTTGCTTTACATATTAGACTGGCCACCAGCACAATGGGAAAACACCATAGAAATTGTGATTTGCATCCTGGCAATTTGAGAATGAAGGTGTTCCTGGTCATTAAAATCTTGTTTTAAACATGTCAGCATTGTAGAATTCTGTGTTGGCAATTGGGATTTGGCTATTGGGAGGCTGTGGAGGTGTTGCAGAGCTAATTGTGTTTCCAGATCCAGCACTGTCAATATATTTCATGGTAAATATGTTAATTAAATCTTCAGCAGCCCTATTCAGAACGTTTTTTAAATGCTTGTAACATAATCATCATCCCTTACTCCATAAACTGAAAAAATGACTTGCACTGTTTTTTATTAAATGAAAACCAATGCAGACATTAACGATCCATATTTCCTGTTCTTTGATAGTGGAATATTTCTGATTACTTCTTCCAAAGAGGTGAAACCATTGAAAAAGAGTTGAACTGGGACGAGGAGTTACAACAGAAGCAAGCAGAGGAAAAAGGAGTGACTCTAAATCGGCCGTTCCACCCAGCGCCACCATTTGACTGCCTTTGGTTGTGTCTCTATGCCAAGCTTGGGGAACTCTGTGTGGATCCGCGGCCAGCAGTGAGAAAAAGTGCAGGGCAGACTTTATTTTCCACTGTTGGGGCTCATGGAACATTGTTGCAGCATGCAACGTGGCACACAGTGATCTGGAAGGTACTTGTTCATTATCTGGTGAAACCAATCAAATAATGTCTTTGCTGTATATTTTTCCAGCTTACAAGCATTCATCCATCTTATTTCCTATTTTTAAAAGCTGTTCGCATGGGCAGCAATTTATCACAACTTTCTCAAGCTTTAAAAGTGGAAGGAGGGCAGTGATGAATCAATAGACCATAGAACTGCTGCAAAAGCAGTGGCCTACCGCTTCAATAGGGTTGTGAAATATGGGCATTGCGTTGTTGTTTCCTTGGGGTATACTTGCAACTGATATTCCACTTGATAACATATTTAGAAATGGTGAAATTTTATCTATCAGAAAAAAGTCTAAATGTGAGTGACATTGTTACTTTCGTTTCTATTTACCATTAAAGTGTATTTTATGGGTCTTACAATTGTTGAGATTTTAATTAACTTTCTACAGTAAACAGATTTTGACTTGACTGCATTTGATTTGAGAACTGCTGGGTGAATGGGTTTGGAAGCACTACCTCTGGAATGCACTTTATGGTGACCTGGCTATAGTGGCAGATATAAATCAGTGGGCCCAAAGGCAAGATAAAGGGCTACAGGTGAGTGGGAGGAGTGGTGTAAGGCCTGGGCCTAGGGTGATTTTGTTTGAGTGATCTATATGCGACATTAGTGCTTTTAGTTGGCAATATTTCACTTTACGTGTTGTTTAAGTTTCCTCTTTTTAAATATATAGGCCCCATTACTGTACGGCTGGAATTTGGGGATACCAATGGGTTTGAATCTCTGATTGCTGCAACAAATGTTGGCTTTTTTGAGTTTCCCCCCATAACAGGGAATAACTGCACAGTCCTGAAAATACCAGTTCCTTTTACCTGTGCATTTTTCCCCCATTTTTGGGAGAAAACTGCTGACATTTTTCGCTTTCTCTGAGCATGGAAGAAATTTCAGCTAGATGGTAGTTGAGGGCGACTAGGCAGGGTGTGTACATTTCGAGTTGCGACAGGCTCCTGTTTGTCCAGGAAGCACATTTTCTGCTCCCCTTGTGCTGGTGCAAGGGTCAAATTAGGACCTGGCTGTGCTGCCGCCAGCAGTAGTGAAAAAAGGTCCAATGTCTTCTGGACCAGAATTATCGAGTCTGAAGAGTACTGGCCAGATAGCTCTGGGTTTTGCAATACTTGTTTTGCAATGGAATAATTCCACTCAGAGTTTTAACTCCGCTTGAAAATGTACCACTTAAAATGAGGTTCATTGAAGTAAGTCTGTTAGTGTACTGTGTGATCCTAGCTCCCTCATTAAGATTCAAACCTGTGATACAGGGTGTTTTTTCTAGATTCTTTGCTCCTTTGATCTCTTACGCTTTATGAGCTTTTTGATATTTTCTTTCTCATGGCACTGTTTTCCCTTTCTCCTGTTTTCTATCTACTGGTTTTAGCGCTTTTCGTTTTTCGTGGGTTCTTTCACCCACCATTTCCTATGTTTCTGACATTATTTACTCTTGTAATTGTTTCATTTCTCTGTCCCTTTCTTGCTCTGTCGGTGTATTTTTCTTGCATTTCCCACTGATCCATCTCTTTGACATTTCAGCTCTATCAAGATGTAGACCATTTCTCTAGATATATATATCTACTGCTCCTGTTTTGATTCCATACATCCTGCTCCTTTTCTAGGACTCCTGCAATATGCAGAGCCTGCAGTCTTCTGGGGCAATATGGGTTTTGGTAGTCTTTGGCCGAATAGTTCACCAGTGGGGCCTCAAAGCTTAATTAATTTCCTATTCTACCATATGAACTATGGACTAGCTTTTCCATCTTGGATAGAGACCGTATCATTGTCCTCAGCAGAGTAGGTGGCTTCTACTTTTTGGCAGGTTCTGGGCACCGGTAATTAACACTTTAAAAAAACATCTGTTTTCGCACAAGTGTGCGAAAAAACATCACAGATGCTTTAATCCTTACAAGGGACTGACACCGGTTAAAGAGAGACAGCACCACTACCCTGTGGGGTTACCAGCAGTTACCAGACATCACCTATGTGACAACTGCAAAGTGTGCCACCTTACAAAGGCTTCAAAGACACTAGACATGGGGTTGGCAAAAGAATGGGTACAACGTTAACACAATAATTGGCAAGCCACTCATATCATCTATATGATCACCTGCCCCTGTGGATTATGCTATGTGGGGTGTGACGTGCAGAAAAGATAAGGATTGGAGAACGTTAGAGCAATGTCAGGTGCAAGACGACGATGACCAAATTGACTCGTCATTTCATCCAACAGCTGTCACACAGTTAATGACTTTGAATGGACAGTAGTTGAACAATTGAATATTATAGACACAGTAACATTGGGGCCCAGGGTTTTGTTGGAAAAGGAACAAATATGGATTTATAGGTTGGCCACCAATATCTCTAGTCTCAATTATGACATTTCTTGGGGTTGCTTGCAGATGTAACGTCTTGTGCAGTTTTTGTATCACAAGGCCTTTAGTAAAAATTTTATGAGCAATTGTTACCGTACATGTTTATAGATATTTTCACAAGAATAAACACCTAAGTCGTCACCTCCACTGATGTTATAACTATGGTGTACCCACTGATGTTATAACCATGTTATACTTTATGAGGAATATCAGAGGCCAGCTTTTTCCAGAGATAGTATTGATGTCATAGTCCTAATAAAACATCTTAACTTAGGGGCCGATTACGATGCCGGTTGGACGCACGTCTGACTGGCATCATAGCGGAAGCAGGACCGCCCGACAAGGAGTCGGAGGTCCCGCATTATGATCTGACCGCCGTGTTGGCGGTCGAATCCTGTATTTCTTCCATTGCCGCTTGTGCTGCCGCTTGCACGGGGCAGGGATGTTTAGGGGGGCACCACAGGTGCCCCTCCAGCCCCATAGCGGAAGGCCAGGGGAGAAGGGGGCCCTGCTAAGGGCCCCCAAAATCACATTCTTCCTGCCTTTTTTATGGCAGGCGGACCCCCATGAAAGGGCAAGCGGAAACTAAATTGTAATCCCAAGAGCAGAGCCGAGGCTGGCTCCGCTGCCATTTGTGGATTACATTTCCGACCGCTGCGCCAATGGGCTCAATGAGCCCATCGGAAGCGGAGCAGCATTCCCCCGCGAGTTTCCTTCCGACCGCCAGTATCTAATACGGTGGTTGGACAGAACCTCTGTTGTCGGGCAGAAAGTCTCCGAGCTGTCGGATGGCTTTCTGCCCGACATCATAATGAGGCCCTTAGTTATGAGAGGAGGCTATAACAGTGATAACATACATTCCCAGGAAGACTGCATACGTCATGCTTCATGTGCAACAAACACAGTATCGTAGATGATAACTAATTATAGTGCATGAAATTATATGAACCGGCTACAATGTAACACTGTTAAGCTTTGATTGGCCAACATAGTACAAGACTGTGAATGCATATTATGACTGACCCGAAAAATAATGGGGGCCAGCTACTAAACACCACCGCCATGTTCTGATCGTTCCAGCTGCCAAGGCGTGTCCTAATTTGCCCATGCATCGCACGGTCATCATTGCGTACATTACGCTTTTATGTCGACATCACTGATTAAAGATGGCTCCCTGACCCGAACACTCTAACATTTGGGAGTTATGGCATCTAAATACCCAAGAAGCAAGATCTGATCCTCGATGACGTGAATAGGGCTTTTGTCCAGAGTTTTGTGCATACCTACCCGACAACCTAAAGTCCATTATTTTAGAAGTGTATGTGTGTGAATGGAATATAATGACATTTATATTTTGAACCTAAGAAGAATATTGGGGACCTGGAAGGTCCTGATAAAACCTGGATGACCTTTTCAGGCAATAAAAAGCAGCTGAAACAGTGGTACTCAAAGTACGGCTCGGAGGTTGCATGCGGCCCTCCTGACCTTCACATGCGGCCCCCAGCTGAACGACTGCACTTGGCTGCTGTTTATTTCAAAGAGAGCTAACATTCAGAAATATGTTAAATAAACGGGCAAGCATTCATTTACATTCTATCTAAAGAGTAAGAAAAGAAGCAAATAAGATGTCCTGCACAACTATCTTTAGGAACACGTTCATTTTTAAAGACATCTTGCAACAAATGTGTAAAAATGTGATAAAGTCTCTTCAAAATTTCCTTAACAGGCAGACGCATTTCACCTTAGTAAATCAGATTATATCAGTGCATTCAGAAGTATTTTTTAAAACTGATAGTTTTCAAAAATAAACATAGAAAAATGTAAGGCTCCTCACACCCTGCCAACATTGTCAATAGTGGACTAAGAGGCAAGTCAATTGTCACGTGGAGCCCTGCGGGTTGTCAGGGTTATTATTATACTTGGACAGCAATATCGTTTATTAAATCAAACCGAAGCTTTTGTACAGCATATATCCTAAACTCATGAATTTCAAGGTGCTCTTATATTTGATAATGAAGAAAGATGAGGCAAAGTGAAATTAGGCAATTGTCTAGGATCACAAAATTTGGTCAAGCGGGGAAGCCAGGATTGATCCTACGTTTTCTGGTTTCATATTGTACAATTTTCTTCCATTCCAATTTAATAATCAAGTTACTTGTTTTTACATTTTGCCCTCCCAAGGTAGCAATAGGAAGCATCAAAGGCTTACCCCAAGTAGCGATACAGGGATGGCGATTCAGATACAGCATAATACAGTATTGTCAAGTCTGACTCATCTAGAGGTTTCATTAAGAGCACAGTATGGAATGAAATCCTCAAAATAAGTCACTGAGTACAACTTGCATATGATTTGTTTCCCCTATGGCCAGTCTTCCACCCGAATCACACTCCCACTGGGCGGGCATCAATGCGGCCCTCAGGTACACCACAGACCATACTTTGTGGCCCCTGGGGAAATGTTTGTAACAGTGAGCTGAAACATGTTAACCCATGGATGTAGGAGACCTTGATTTTCCTGAAACATCCCACTCTCTCTTTTAACCTGCCCCAGGGTGCCCATAAAATAAACTACTTTATGTAGGGGACACCCAGAGGCATTTTAAACTGCTTTGTTCTTGGTTCCAGTGGTGTGATCTTTCAAAATATCAAAGTGATCCCTCCAAAGGTGGGGTTGAGCCTCTCCGGTTTGATTTTCAGCATACTGGGCAAGGGCTCGAGAAGGCATGCCACATAGAAATATGGGGGGAGAGTCCACTAAAAAACAGTAGTATTCCTCCAGTATTAATGGGAAAGTAGAATAACCTGGAAGGCCACCCCTCCTTTTTGTTATGAGTGGTTTACCCACGGGGATTTTAGGCAACCCACCTGGTATTGTATCCTCACTCCCTCTTTTGTGATTTGAATAGACTTCTGCTTTTTCTCATCCTGACAGTATTTATTGCTTTGCAGCAATAGATTTCTTATGAGGGAGGTACCCAAAAATAGAACTTATTCCTGTAGCCTCTGCAACAATGTTTAAAACATGGTCAGACAAACTTACCATAGTGTAGGACCATAATGTATGCATTATATGTGCCCTAATTTCGGAGCCACTCAAGTTTTGGTTGATTTATATTATCTTGCTGGCCACTGTTACACTGTTTTATAGAGCATTTCTTTACCTCCTGTGTGACTGGCAAAGTTAGGGCTTGGCTTAAAACCTCTGCCTTTGAACAGTTTCTAATTGTCTATCTAGTTCTTTAGTTGGAACCATCTCTTATGTCCTTCACTGCCACCAACACTCTATAGAATCTGGATAGTGCATGGCCAGATTTGCCCAACTTTTAGATACACTTATCAGTGCTTTTAGAGTACTGGTTATCCCTGACCTCACTCCAGCTTGAAGCACCCAATACCAGACCTGAGTGTTTTTGAATGGCTGTTTTTCTGACAGTCCATGTTTACATTTGATTTCTTTGAACTCTTTCAATTCCCCTTTGTCAAACATATCTCATAGTCTAAGGCAGCTTCCTTCTCTCCAAGACCCAAAAATCTAGTGCAGTTCATTTACGGAATTGCGTCCGCTGATCGCAGATCTTAAACCATATATCCACTTGGCTTCCAGTGACAAAGACGCAATTTTCTGTCTCCTCCCCTCTCATCTGGCAAAGCCAGATCAATACTGTGGAACTTGAAATTAGCCCTATTGGCCCCACTGACACAGTGAGGCGAAACCCCTGTGGATTCCTATTGGTTTGGTCCATTCACTTTAATGATCGCTCTTGGGGTCTCATAATCAGCTAGTGTGCATTTACTTCTTCGCTGAAGCCCATTTTCTTCAGCACTGCCCTCATGAATGCCCATTCCAGCTTGTGAAAGGCTTCCATGAGAACAGCACCAGATGTTTGTATTGCTTCTCTGCGATTTTCACCAAATGTAATACTTTTTAAATGTCCTCATCTACTTGTCTCACTTTAATAAAGTCTGCTTTGTCTGGGGGCCCAGGTCAGACATGATCCCCTCAAACCGGGTTGCGAATATCCCCACAAATAGTTTATCTTCTAATTTCAAGAGGGAACTCAGCCTGTGGTATAGACAACATCTTGGATGTTACAGCAGTAGGGCACCTATCGTATCAGCCATGCTTCAAGTGATATAACGGGTGTCTTTCAAGGAACTGAATAGCAGCACCAGTGGTTCTAATAAGGCTGATGCAAAACCTGTATCAAAAACGGGTGTGTACCCATTGTCTAAACCCCTCTACCAATCACACTCCCCTTCAATACCCTTTACTACTCAGTACCCATACTCATCCATATGAACCCTTACTACCCCTTTCCCATCCCTGAACTCTAAAAGCCCCTTACTCCCCCCGACCACCCCCTTCCCTGAACCCTGTAAACCCTCACAACCCTGTACTCTTAACCATCCCTAAACCCTTAAACCTCATATATCCCTTACTTCCCCTTAATTTCCCTAAAAACACATGTACAAAGTCCAGGTTTGGAATAGTGCTAGGACATGACATGTGTGGTACTTGCCTGCATGGTAGCTGCTGCACTGTAAAGACTGTATACGCAGCTAACACCTTTTCGTTCTCTATTTGGCAGTCTAGCCTATCTCTCTCTCTTGCTGAGAGTTTCGGCAGAGGAATTGCCTCTAGGTGGACACTTATTTAATCTCTGCAGGGGTAATAACTCTCGTAAAGACACTTGTAGAAGTCCCAAGAGACCTGCCCTTCCCCTCCTCTGTGATGGTGTAAGTCCCCTTTGGTCCCCAGATTTCTGAATTATTGTTAAATACGCATGAAACTCTAAACTTGTTGGCCAAGAATTCCCCTGCATTGTTCTCTTCCTCGTAATATTTCAAGTTTAAGTGGTTTAGCACATAATCTTCATTATTCAGTACAATTGTTAGAAACTAATCCCTTTCATGATAATCTTCTGACGTATATGTTGGCTGGGTTGGTGTTGCTTTGTATTATTCCTCCAGGGCTTCTAAATCATTTCTCATTGTGACTAACTGTGCTTCCCTCTGTTTTCCAACTTGACGGTTCTGCTATGATGCACCTTCTAATGACAGCTTTAAACACATCCCATTGCATTAGTAACTCACTGCCTCTCCTTTCCAGTTATGGTGCATATAGTTGTTTATACCTTTCTTGATTTTATTCAGCATGGTTGGGTCCTTTAGCAAATGTTTGTTAAGCTTCCACCCTACAGATCTCCCTTTTGGTTCTTGTCCAGTTCCCTGGAAAGTGCCATATAGTGGGCCATGTTCTGAAAGGGTTATTTGTTAGGATGTAGGTAATGTGTGTGTATAATTTGTGTGGGTGTACGTAGTGTGAATAGGCCTACTTGAGTGGGTGTCTGTTTTTTCATGTGTCCACCAACCCCACCTTTCTAACAGTCTTTGCTCTTAAAATTCAATAACACATTCCCTACCAAATTTCTGCCTCACTCTCTGACCGCCTCATTGGCTATATTAGGATTGCCTTGAATCACGAGTGGGCCTGTAGCCATTTCAACTATAGGCAGTAATACCTTTCCTTTGAACTCCTTCTGGACTGTGTTGGGGGGTATATTGAGGCTAGAGGTAGGTGTGGCCCATGTAACAAGCCATTTAGAAGGACACATCGTCCTGTGGGATCTTTATGAAAATCTTGTACCAGATTTGCAAATCGTTTGACTGTCAGGGAGGGTACCCATTCTGTTTTCATGCATCCGGGAAGCTAGATCTTGTCTGTGTACCTGTCATGGTAGAGCATCCCCTGGTCTTTTGCTAGCAGGTGTCTCTCTTGTAGGAACCCTGTAGCATTTCCTACAGAATTGCTAGCCTTTTGGCAGGGTTATTCAGCCATTTGAGGTTGTAGGTTAAGGTGGTTATTCGTTCTTTCTGGAATAGTGCTGCTATCTCTTACAATCTGCCTGACTTTGCTTGCCCCTCTCTGTGGTTCATCTGTTTTCTTTCTTTAGGATATTTGGAGAGTCGTTGGTTAATGATGCATCCCACCACACTCTCTCCCCTCCATGTAACCTCCCTAAACAAATAGGCCGCTCTCCTGTCATCCAGTTTAGGCAAACTTTAAAATGATCCACCCTCGCACATTTCCCACGCCTCCCAAATGGTGATCCTCTCGTCCCACTCCACCTCCTATGATGTGAGGCGAAGAAAGACAGTTGTTATCTTTCCCCCACATCTCCCTTTCTTGCTCCTATAAAACCTATAAGGAAATTATCAAACACACAAAATATATATGTATTTCTCGAATAAAGTGGCAAGCTCTACACATCTTGCGAAAGTGTCATTTAAAATTGTTGATAAAATCCAACATCCTCAGTCATCATTCACAGCTCTTCCTGCGACATTTGATTTAAGTAAACATCTTTGAATCTTCTTTAAAGCTTGGCCTTTTAGATCTATGCCAGTGATATATAGTTTCTGTTCAGCCTCAAGAAGATTGTGATATGAACTATTCACTAGGCACTGATGTAAAGAAATGCCTCTGCTACACCTGATGTTGGATGTCAAAACATTTTCTGAAATTGTACCCATCTGAAAACTGAGAATCTGCTAACTGCCAATGGTTTTCAATGTATTAACTTGCTTGACTGTCGACAAGAAATGGAATTGTTCCCAAGTCCTTCAAATGTAATGCGAAATTTAGGCATCGTCGTTGACTCTCATGTTAAGATTAGGTGCAAACAATGTCACCAAGTCCTTTTACTGGAAATTGAAATTGTTATTTATGTTACTTCATTTCTTGAAGCATAATCATCACATGTCAGTAATGAATGCACTTGTTCAGTCAAGGCTCGACTATGGTAATGCCATCTATCTCGCCTCTCCAGCCTACCTTACTGATCAACATGAATTAGTTCAAAACACAGCAGCACATTTGATCACCAAAGAGATGAGGAGAGCACATATAACCCCAACACTGTATGAACTACACTGGTTTCCAGTCAATCAAATAATATTATTTAAAGTTATAGTCCTTGTTCACACAGTTCTCAATCTGCAGAGTTCAGGGTTCTTATCAGAACAAAATCCACTGGCACTAATCAGCCCACTCTCTTTGCTCACTCTGCCTTAGGTCCTGGCTGCCGTGGATCCCGGAGACTGGATGGTAGCACAAGACTTGCAGGACACATACTTCCATATTCCTGTTCTACAGGCCCACAGACGTTACCTGCGGTTCGTGGTTTAGAAGCATTCCCAATTTGCTGTGCTCCCCTTCAGCCTTACCAGTACCCCCCTGGTGTTCACAAAGAAGATGGCAGTGGTTGCAGTCCATCTGCGGAGGCTGTGGATTCCAGTTTTCCCCTACCTCGACGACTGGCTGTTGAAGGCGGGCTCACCCCAGGCAGTTGTCTCCCACCTCCCACTACTGGATCATCCTGATTTTGGCTCGGTTTTCTATCAACTAACCGAAGTAACATCTGACTCCCTCTCAGACACTCCCTTTTATCGGAGCCATTATGAAAAGTGGCGGCTCCTCCGCTAAGGCGGAGGAGTGTCGCTGCTTAAAAGGAAAAATAGCGAATCGTTATTATCATTTTATTTTCCCTATTGCAGTTAGTGGTGGGGTGAGGCTGACCATAGCAGGGAGGGAGTGCTGTGCACTCCCTAAGTGCGCATGAACTGTTTGACCGGCCCTCTTGGGCGGACCAAACAGTTCATGCACTCTTTGCATGTTCCTACCAGGCTGCATTACACAGCCTGGTGAGGAACATGCACAGGCTCCCTGTTCCAGTCTGAACGTCGATCCACGGCACTCAGACCAATCACAACCCTGCATTGCAGAATTGTGATTGGCTCATGTGTGCCCAGGTGCTTCCTGCTGCCGGCCGGGAGAGGAAGATATGGGGGACGGAGGAGAGCTGGCGGCCGGCCGTTAAAGGTAAGCCCTTTTTTTTAAATTTGATTCCTCTCCCCACACCCCCGCCCACCACCCCCGTCTGGTAGCAGCCGCTACTGATTCTGAACACAGTACAGTTTCACGCTCATCCTCCAGAGCAGTGAGTCTGGGATATTCAGGTTATGATACCGATGTTTCAGGCTCTATCCTGGAGTTTGATGAGAATTCTGGGCCTCTTGGCCTCCTCCCTACTGGTAAAACATACCATTGGCATATGCAGGCTCTGCAGTGGGACCTGAAGTTCCAGTGGACTCCGCATCAGGGGAATCTCTCCAACCCCGTCCAGATAACGGAGGGAACTGCAAAAGATCTGCAGTGGCCGCTGACGAACAGAGATGCGTCAACTCTGGGTTGGGGTGGCCATCTGTGAAAGGTGGAGATCAAAGGACTCTGGATTCTGGCAGAGTCTCAGCTCCTCATCAGCTTGTTGGAGTGGAAAGTGATAGGCTTGATATTGAAAGCATTCCTTCCATCCATTAAGGAGCGGCTGGTTCACAAACAACACCACCTGCATGTGGTACTGTAACAGACAGGATGGAGTAGAGTCCTGGACCCTGTGCCAGGATGCTCTATGCCTCTTGACATGGCTGGAATATCATGACATTTTCCTGTTAGTTCAACATCTGGTGGGCTCTCTGAAAGCCAGAGCGAATTAACTCAGTTGTAGATGCCTAGTGGATCACGAATGGTGTCTACTTGTGGAGGTGGTACAAGGTCTCTTCAGAGATTGGAGAGAACCTTGGTTAGACTTATCTGCCACCACAGAGAAGACGCAATGTCAGAATTTCTGTGTGCTGGAATATCCAAGGCGGCTCTTGCTCAGAGGCACATTTCATCTTGAGTGGTGCTCTGGCCTCCTGTACGCCAATAGCACGCCTGCTCAGAGTTGTCAAAGAGATCAGGACAGACCAGGCTCAAATTCTATTCTATTCAATTCACCTGTTTTGTAAAGCTCATGGCTACTCATCAACGGGCTTCTCAGCACTATCAATTCTAGTTAGAGTTAGGGTAAGTAAAAATAATTAGGGAAAAAGATAGGTTTTTAGTTTCTTTCTAGTACTCATGATATTGTCAACCATTCTCAGGCTGATAGGCGAGGAATTCCAGAGTTTAGGTGCAAGAAATGTGAAGGAGCGACCTCCACTTCTAGTTCTCTTAACTCTGGGGACAACAAGAAATTTGAGAAGAGAGAGCCCTGTTGGTTTAGTGGGAGGTGATCAGCTGGTGGAGAACATGTAGGCCCAGCCCGATGTGTGATACATAGTGACTTGAATTGTACTCTACTACTTATGGGCAACCAGTGAAGAGTTTTGAGCACTGCACATGCTGACTGCGTTTTAGGAACACCTAACCGTATTCGAGCGGCAGCATTCTGAATGACCAGCGTTGGACTGTTCAAGTCAAGTGAGTTGCCATAGTCAAGGTTGGAAAGAATCAATCCTTGAATCACAGTTCTTCGTGACTCCATCTGGAGCCATTTCAGAGTCTTCCTTAAGGTTCTGAGGAGGCCGAAGCAGCTGCCAGCCACCATCTTTATTTAGGATGCCATGGAGAGATGCTTGTCCAGAGTGATCCCTAGGCTCTTAACTTCCAGCTTAGGGGAGTGATGTTCTCCTGCAGAGGGAGGCCAACTAATCTGGTCCCAAAGTGTTGGTTTATTGCCAACAACCATGACCTCTGTTATCTCCCCGTTTAGTTTTAGGCAGCTGGCTGCCATCCATTTGGAGACCTTCTCTAGGCAACTGTTAAGTCTCATAGAGGTGGAACCTTTGTCGGGCGATAGAGACAATCATCTGAGTATGGTCCACATAAGATAACATTGGAAAGCCAAATGAGCAGATGATATCAAATAAAGGGCGGTCATATACATTAAAAAGTGTGGGGCTCAGAGGGGAGCCCTGCGGTACCCCACATTTCAACTGATGGCTAGTCGAAAGGAAAGGCCCCTCACTAACTTGAAAGCTTCAGTCTAACTTGAAATCATTCTTGTGGCTCTGAATTGGGCATGGAAAGTATGGTATTCTGAATTCCTGAGCATGAGCATCAGCTCTCCGATCAGGCTGCATCTTCAAGAGGATCTCCTGTCGCGGCAGCATGGCAGGGTTCTGCACCCAAACTTGTACATGCTACAACTTCATGCTTGGAGATGGAGCGGCGACAGCTGTGAGTTTTTGACCCGTCTGCCGAAGTGTGTGATGTCATCTTAGCAGCCAGGCGTCCCTTCTGTTTAACTGTATACACCTGCTGATGGGACAAATTTGTGGCTTGGTGTGCTTCCAAATCCATTGGTCCTCTGTCTGCACCCTTATCTGATCTCGTGTTTGTATTATCTCTCACCTGGCACGGCCTTGCTTTGGGAACAGTTAAAGGATATATTTCGGCCATCTCGGCTTTCATACAGTTGCTTAATCAACCCTCCCTGTTCAAGTCACCCATTGTGACATGATTACTGAAAGGTTTACATCACTTTTCCTACCACCGCCTTTCATTGATATGCTCACCCTTTGAGCCCATCCATAGCTGCCCTCTAAGACTATTCACCATCAAAACAGTCTTCCTAGTGGCAGTTACATCTGGCAGGCGTCAGACACTTTAAGAAAACCCTCCATATACTACATTCTTTTTTAACAAATTGGTCCTTAGAACCAGTGCCTCCTTTCTGTTTAAGGTTGTAACACCTTTTCACATCGGACTGACCATTACGCTACCGACTTTCTTTGCTGCACCTCACCCTACATGGGCTTTCCTGGAGCAAAGAAAGGCAAAGCAATATTAAAGTGAACCTACTCCAGGTGGTTTCTCCTCTGCATAACGATCTGCTAGGCACTGGCAAAGAAGCAACATGCTGAGAGCTTGCAGGCTCAAACCACCAGAGCAAAGGCTGCGACCACTGCGTTAGCTTGCCGAGTTCCTGTCCTGGATATCTGTCAGGCAGCTGCTTTGGCATCACTGCACACGTTCACCACGCACTATTGCCACAGTCCGGTCCGGTGTTGTGGGCAGTTCCTCTATTCGGTCCTCCAGGACTTCTTAGTATAAACAGCCTGCAGACCCACCCCCGGGAGATATTTCTTTAATATCTATTCTAAGGTAAGGAATCAGTGGCTAGAAGTCTCAATCAGGTGTACAAGTTACTCACCTTCGGTAGCGCCTTATCTGGTACTGACTCTCTAGCCACAGATACCTTACTGCTGTCCCAACCTCCCTGTTCTGTGGTCTGCGAAATCCATTCAAAAAGGTCCTTTAGAACTTCACTCTGGCACACTGGTTCTGTACTTCAGTATGGCTCTGTGCTTCTGGCGTGGAAAAACAGTTATGAAACTGATGTCAGTGCACTGGGGTGGTGCTTTTACAGTCACTGCACACGTCATTTCTGGCACGGACAATACCAACGACACCATGCAGAGCTGAATGAGGCCACCTACATGCACACAAGGAGACTACTTGGAAAAAGTTACAGTTACAGTCTGACGCCTGGTGATAATTCTAAGGTAAGGCATCTGTTGCTAGATAGAGTCTCTACTAGATAAGGCATTACCGAAGATAAGTAACTTGTTAGTTCGGTTCTGACTCAAATGCAGTCCTAGGGCTTCGGAATGCATCCCATGAAGATGATGATGATGACAACAACGATGATGATGAAGATGAGGAGGAGGTGGACTACTTACTCCCTCCTCATTATACTGATGCAGGACTTTATTTTGACTTATAAAATGCTAGTGGGTTGGGTACCTGTCCAGAAACAGAGTTGGAATCCCCACCTGGTCCACCATCTGAAGAAAGTACCCCTTTTGCAGTTGTAGAGTGCAGGGCAGTGGAGATCCTTGCCCTGTAGTTATGCTCAACAAGGAATTTTTCTTGGGACCGATTTCTTGGCAGGGTCTTCAAACATGAGAGTGGGCAAAGACCCTGCCAACTACCACAGAATGGTTCTTCATCCGTGGTAGTTCAAGGCATCTTCAACCAGTGGGGCATCCCCTGCCTGGCTCTTTTCACCACTCTGGAGAACACACACTGTCAGATCAACCATGTTTGCATTTTCTGAATGACTTGCCACATAAATCTTCCCCCAAGACTGTATATTCATTAGATATATATTACATTTAATGTCATTGGGAACCTCATTGGTCCACATGTTTCTCATGTGCACGATGTTGGAGCCCATACATAATTGTTCCTTGTGGCTCTTGACGGTTTTCCTTATTTTAATCATTTCTGCATATCATTTCATTGAGATGCATGCACTGAAAGTGCAACCTGCCTATTCGACTTTCTTCCTCAACAAGTTGTTGCTGAGGACCTGGGCTGTCTTTCTGTATAAAGTTGTTTACCCTGCCACATGGGACAATCCATTACCCTACTTGCGTTTTTCTCTCCTACACATACCCCAAAAGAGGGAGCCTGAGGAGTTTTAAAAGACCAGCGAGGGCATACTCCCCAGTTGTAAAGCTCAAAACACACAGAGCCCTCGGGTCTGATGCAACACTGGAACGCTAAAGAGATGCTGACTACAGGGGCGTGTTCCTTTTAAGGACAGTTTCCCTCACACATCAATGGTGTCATGCTTCATCATTGGGAATCCTCCTCGCAGCATGAAGCCTAGTCATGATGCGAGCTACAACCCCTCCGCTGCGAGGGAGGAGGTCAGGGATGTTTTTAGATTGGAGGGGTTATTACTAAAACCCAATGTGAGCTAGTGGGGCGATGGGAGAAGTGCAGTGCAAGTATGTGAGTGAGTTAAAACTAACGATATATTCACTTCACAGTTTGGACGCCTTCGCCCGATATCGCTGACCTAGGGCACAAGGAACGGCGTCGCCGCACATGTTAGCGGTTGGAGTAGCGTGTGCACCTTGGGCAATTTGCCAAGGACAGATGGGTCATTTCACTCGACTTCTGCAGGTCCTACCGGTGAATCCGTTCCTTTGAATTGCCTGGATCACTGGTTTAGTATTCGTACTCAACACGCCGTTAAAATGTTATTTTTCATGGTTTTTGTTCACTTTACACGGCAGTAGCTAACATTGAGATCCTGAAGAAAGCCACGATACTGACAAGGTCATTAGCTGAAACATGTCTATCACTATTCAGTACGACTGAATCTAATGTTTTCAGTCGTACCTTTTGTTTTTAACCCTAGCACAAGGTAGCAAGAATAAAGGTCAGGAGGCTAACCTTGTAGTTAGTTTTAACTCACTCACGTACTTGCACTGCCCTTCTCCCATCACCCCACTAGCTCACATTGGGTTTTAGTAATAACCCCTCCAATCTAAAAACATCCCTGAGCTCCTCCCTCGCAGCGAGGGGGTTGTAGCCTGCATCATGGCTAGGCTTCATGGTGCGAGGAGGATTCCCAATGATGAAGCATGACACCACAGGTGTGTGAGGGAAACCGTCCTTAAAAGGGACATGCACCTGTAGTCAGCCCCCCTTCTGCGTTCCAGTGTTGCATCAGACTCGAGGGCTCTGTGTGTTTTAATGCAGAGAGAGTCCTAAGCTGCTGTTTCAAACACACAATGGAGTATCTTTGTGGGGTTTGCTTATGCCTGAAAGACCGGAAAGAGGAGGACTTTTTCGGGGGGACCGTCCTGTCTATAAAGGAGTGCTAAGATCTAGCCACACAGGAACCCCGTGAAGCCCTAGGGGCTCATTCCTCAAGAGCTAAGACCGCTACAATGGCATTACCAGGGAGAGTTTCTGTATTTCACATCTATCATGCTGCTAAATGAGCATCAGTGCACACGTTCACCAAACACTACTGCCTTGATGGTCAGGTCCACAGCAATGTCATTTTGCGTGCTCGGTCCTGAATTACTTTTTAGTTTGATTTCACTCCTCAGAGCCTCCATCTTTTAGGAGGTACTTCATAGCTATCTGTTGTTTAGGCTAGGAATCTGCGGTTAGAAGTATCAATCATAAGAACCAGTTGCTTACCTTTGGTAACACTTTTTCTAGTTTATACTCTCTCTAATCACACATTCTCCAATGCCCTCATTCCTCTTTTTTGAGAAGTGAACTTTCTAAAAATGTTCCAAGTTAGGGGAGAGGATGTGGTCTAACGGCTAGGGCGGTCAACCTCAAATCTGGGGAACCAGGTTCGAGTCTCGGCAATGACGCTCAACATCCTGTGATTCTCGGCAAATCACTTGATCTCCCCGTGCCTAACAAAAAATGAATGTGTCCTTGTGTAACGCAACTGGTGCTCATGTAATGCGCTCTGATACCTGATACCTTCGGATCAAGTTCGTGCTATATAAAACAAAAACATTTTTTTTTTTTTTTAAAGTTCGATTTCAACACACTGTTACCTGCAGTTTTTCTGAGTCGAATGTCATCTGAGGGCTCAGAAGACAATACTGAAACTGATGATAGGGTGCAGGGGTGGTGAATATATGAAGCTCCTGGGTCTCTTCCAGGATAGCAAAAGGCCATCACGTAGTCAGACTGCACCACCTAGCAATGTACAGGAGCTATTGCATTAAACTCTAGCTCATTGGCACTTGGGAATCTGCAGTTAAAAACAATATCCATCAGAAAGAGTGTTACTGAAGGTGAGAAACTTGTTTGTCTACGACCATTACTAGTGAGGATGTAATCTGTTCTTATTTGACCTTTGACCAAGAATGTTTAAGGATGATGGATTGTGACCTATCTTCTTGGGTGACATCAAGGACTCAGAGGGTGAAATTAGTTAGAAAGCGGTCAGACTAAATGCAAGGAATGAAAATGATAGCGTTTGTTGCTGTTTCTTAGCAAGACAGTGTTAAGAATAAGGCCTTAGCTTTGTTTTTTACCTTGCAAAGTGTAGAGTCTTGGACTCTTTACTGGGTAGTTTTTCGCTTTCTCTGGTGCTGCCCTGCGCTTCATGTGTGTATTACTATGTAACTCACTCTGTCACTCCTCCTGGCTGGCATACAGCATGGACAATGGGCAGGTGCCACCAACAGGTAAGTACCCCAGCAGGATGAACCGTAGGCAATGCTCATATTGCTTAAGCTTACAGACGAGCTTGGACTTGCAGTTCCCCAAAATTCAACAGCATCTGCCATACTTTACAGATACAGATGAAAACAGAGCTACTAAGGATAGCAGTATGAGGTGTAAGTTCCTTACGCGTTATTATTCAATAAAGTGCCACCAGAGACTGCCTACAGGACTTGTTCAGTGACCAGACCTACAGTCATGGCATATACATTCGGAAGACCTGCATAACATAGCTCCCCTTCAATTGAATGTATTCACAGTACTATGTAGCTCATCTGTATATTAACGCTAGCCTTTTTTGGCCTTTCATATGTAAGCATTAGGCTATTCAGAACCTAACTGGGAGAAAAAACACACGCCAGCAAGTACAGTGTGAGCATTGATCCTGTATTGTGTATTCCTTACTCTTTCCTAAACTGTTAGGGAATGTTTCAACTTCATGCACTGCACATCTTACACATTGCTTATTCAATCTGTCCATGTGAATGTCCTTTCAAATAACCTCTTTGAAGATTCTGATTATAATATAAATTGGTGTTTGAAACTCATCTCAAACTCCGACATTTCAGTAAAAACATGCTAGGAAATTAATAAGTTAAAGGTTTTGATATTTTAAAGTATATCTCATGGGTCACAATGTTCTTATTGAAGAGTTCCCATGTGGATGTTGAGGATGATGGGAGACAGGATGGTGCCCTGGGCTACTCCAGAGGTGTTAGGTAGTTTCTGGGATCTAGAGATGCCCATTTGTATAGATTGATGGTTTGGTAGTGGATGAGGTAGGAGGCAATCCTTTCCAAGACTATGTCCTAGAAGCCCATGTATAAGTCGAAGCAGGCTAGTATGTTCAATGGACAACAAGGGAAAGCTGTCAACAAGATACACCCTGGTGGGTTTAGTCTAGCGTTAGCCGTGTCCATTCCTGTGCTGTCAAGTGATATAGTCGAAGCCATTGGGAGCTATACTAGCTGGATTAGCAAAGTGGTTGAGCATCTCACCCCTTCGGTGCAGCTTAGACGTAACAGGAACCCCCCCACAAAGCTTTGGTTTTCTGGCCCCCTTAAAACAGAGAAACAACAGTGCAAAAAGCATGAACGCAACTGTAGACAGAAGTACAGTCCAGAGAGTAGAGTTATCTTAAAAAGGGCTCAAAAGAAATACTATGCCTCCATTGCTAAAGCTAAAAGCCTCTATTATGCGGAGCGTATTGCCACTCTGGCAATAACGCCAAAGACATTTTTGCTATTGTCCAAAGCTATCTCTCCCCCAAAGCTGAGATCAGTGTCCATGCACCGTCGCTTGAATGGTGCATGGAACTTTCAAGTTTTTTCATTAACAAGGTCTGTGCTATACAAGCAAATTGTGGTACCTGTGATAGCCAGCAAGTAGTTGTCGATTTTCCTTTCGGGATGACCCCCACCCCTTCAGCCAAACTGGCAGCATTTGAAGCTATATCCTTGAGTGACTCACTGGCATCCTTAAAAACTTTGAAATCTGGCTCGCCTATTGACCCCTGCCCGACTACATTATTGGCTGGTGCATCAAAGGTTATCAACCCCACGGTTAATACTTTGATCAACTTATCCTTAGTGTCAGCCACGGTACCTTCTGCCTGGAAACCAGCTATGATTGTTCCCCTGCTTAAGAAACCTGCACTGGATCCAGCCCTTCCTCCTACCTATTGCCCTATTTCCCTTCTTCCAGTTGTGGCTAAGGTTCTTGAAAAATAGATTAACAAACAACTATCTGGCTTTGTAGAACAGCATGATCTCCTTCATCCGGCCCATTAGGGTTTCAGATCTTCCCACAGCACGGAATCAGCGCTGGTTGAAATATCCAAGGCCATCCGTGGAACCTTAGATGCTGGGGGCAAAGCTGCCCTGGTCCTTCTGGACATATCGGCTGCGTTTGATACCGTCCCGCATGCCCTGCTCCTGGCCTGCCTTTGGGATATCGGTGTGGTGGGGTCAGCTTGGAACTGGCTTAAATCTTATTTGGAGGATAGAACTCAGCAAATCTGGATTCCGCCTTTTGCGGCTGCCCTCCAGAATCTGACTACGGGGGTTCCTCAAGGCTCTCTATTGAGCCCTCTGCTGTTTAACATATACAAGTCTCCCCTTATTCAGCTAGCAGAGAAATTGGGAGCCAAAGTCGTCTCGTATGCTGATGATACTGCGCTCCTCTTCACCTGGAACAAAAATGAGTCTAGTCCTTCCTACACAAAAACGTGCCTGACTGCAGTCTTTCAGTGGCTAACTTTAGCCCAATTGAAGTGTAACGAGGACAAAACAGAGATCCTCCTCTTTGGTAACTTCCCTCCACAGTTTTGTCGCTCTTTTTGGCCGAATGAGTCCCTGTGCTGTCACCCCACGGGGGGGCCTACTAAGAACTTGGGTATATGGTTCGATGAAAAATTGTGCTTTGGCCCTCAGATTAAAAAACTATCTGGAATATGCTTCGGTATTTTGAAGGCACTGAAAAAATGATTACCGCTACTTACCACTACAGCAAGGAAAACGGTCACCCAAGTTTTGATCACATCCCACATTGACTATGCTTATGCGCTGTATGTTGGTCTGCCTGGCTACCTTTTGAATAAACTTCAGGTTGTTCAAAACTTTGCTGCCTGACTACTTTTGAACCCCCCTAAGAGGGTTAGCATTAGGCAACACCTGCGTAGCCTGCATTGGTTGCCAGTGAAAGAGAGGTTGGAATCTAAATCTCTGGTAATTGCTCATGCCGCTCTCTATGGGCATGGCCCGGGCTATCTGAGAACAAGATTTAGGTTCTATGCTCCAGCTAGGCCATTGCGTTCCGCCACCAACCTTATGACATGTGTTCCTAGGTTTCGCAAGCAGAGGATCGGTGGCAGCTCCCTCTCATGTATATTGCTGCAGCCTGGAACCAACTCCCAGAGGAGTTGCGTGCTCTGCCTGATCCTAAGGTTTTCAGAAAGAGACTGAAGATCCTTCTTTTTAGTTAGTTTCTGCTGCAGGGCACGCGCCGGGACACTCCATTAAAGTAGCTGTGTGCGATACAAGTGCTGTTTAACATACATGTATGTTTCCAGTTTGTGAGACATTCTTGATGGTCGACTTTGTCAAAGACTGTGGAGAGTTTGTGAATATTCAGCATGCAGGGATCATTCTAGTCTGTCATCAGGAAGACAATGTTGACTGCCTGGAAGACTGTTATCTGATGTGTGATTTGAGGCTGGATTGGAGGTCTTGAAGGAAATAATTCTTGCTGAAGTGGTTTTGGAATTGCAGCAAGTCTGCTTTCTCACTGATTTTTCTGATGAATGAAAGCTTGGTATAGGGGGGGTAGTTGGCAAAACCGTCTCGAATCAGGATGGGTTTCTTTAGCAGGGATGAGAGGGCATCTACATCTAGAGTTTTTCATGATGGAGGAGGATAGATGTTGTCTAAGTAGGTGTGACATTGAAGGAGTTGAGGATGTTGATGTGGCTGGTGTGCAAAAGCATTGAAGGCATTTCATTTGAAGATGGATTGTGATGAGGATTAGGAGGCAGAATGGAGGTCTGTTTGGTGTTATTGATGTAGGTACTGATCTTATTTTGTTCATGTTCATCGACCAAGTGGTAAAAAAAAATAGGACTTGTTCATAAAACGTTTGATTGGATTAAGTGGCAGAAGATGGATGCAGTGGTTGATTGCCTTGAAAGAATGCTTTGCTTGCATAGGTGGCTTTGGCGATGTTGATCTTTTAGAAGGTTGCTTTGGTGATAAGGAACCTATGTACACAACAAATTTTTACGTGAAGTGAGATTGTCAGGATCTTTGGCTGGTCTCTATTCCTTTTTTTTTATTTGCCTGTGGTGCTCTTCTTCCTGTGCTCAAGAGAGTACCGAGGTTCTGTGAGTTTAGGTTTGTGTTTTCTCCTGCATGTTCTCAACCTGAGAGCACTGCCTGAGTAGAAATCAGTTGTGTATGAGTAGCGAAAAAGATAGCCGGAGGTACCAGTTGCTAACCCTGGTAGTCCCAAAATGACATCTCGGGAACTTAGGCAGTTAAAAAAAAAAATTACAAATGGGAGTGAAACTAGACAGTTATCACAATGGCATCTTGTTTTTGCATGGATTCACTTCTCAATGTCACTTAGAGAAAGGTGTTGACAGCCCTAGAGATATGGAACTAAATGGCTTCATCTGTCCTGGTGGTGTAGGTTCCAGAGAGAAGTGCAAGTAGTCAACATTGTGCCGGAATAAGTGGCACTTCACTTGCGTACTGCAGCATAATGACACTGTTTCTGCACACTTCTGCTGAAAAGGGATTCAGTAGCACTTTAAAAATTAGAGGTTTTGAGGAGGATGGAGGAGGACCCAATATTTAGGTACCAGGAAGGAATTCATCCTTTGAATGCCACCGCATTGGTACTCTTGGTATGTTAGCACATAAGTACTGAGGGAGTGAAGGGTGGTGCACGCTGCGGCTAATATCTAACATTCCTCAGAACAGTGATCTCTACGAGCTATTCCTAGAGATATTGATTTTGTTGTTACAAGCATTGTGTTGCTCTACAGATGATGAATACTGTAGGAAGCTGGCTCTGTATATACCATACCAAAGTAAGGTATAGTGTGCACAGAGTCCAGTGGATCCCCAGAGGTATAGCAGAGGTATAGCAGAGGCTAAATTAGGTGAGTACTAACAGCTCTCTTTTTGGTAGTATGGGCGAGCAGTAAAGCTTATCCAGAGGGTGTGTTAAGCATTTATTGTATTCACTTAATCAAGACTGAAGGCATACACTCAGAGACTGAATTCAGACCTATTGGGTAAGTATAAAAAAAGTATACTTAAGTTTTATTTTCTAGAAGCAAGCAGGTCTTGGTACAGGTAGGTAAAATATACATCTGAAAGAAACACATAGTGATAGATTCCTTACCTTAGAATATCCCCAGGCGTCAGACTGGATCCGGAAAGTTTTCGTCAGCAGTACCCCTGCGCGTCGGTAGGGGCGTCGTGCGGCTCCGCGTCCGTCGTTGGCGTCGTGGTCGCCGAGATGACGTCGCAGGCGCTACTTGGACGCCGCCCACGCGCGCTGACGTCAGTTCTTTTTTTCCACGCCAGCAAGCGCAGATCCGGAGAGAGCAGTACCCCTAGTCTTTTTTGACTAAGTTTTTGAGATCTTTTTCTCACCCTTTTTCGAGTCGATATCGACTCCTTTTGCAGTTAGGGATGCCCGGTTTTAAATCCTGCGAGGACTGTCATCAGATGATGTCGGTGACGGACCCGCACCGCGTGTGTCTCTTCTGCCTGGGGCGCGACCACGACCCCAAGTCGTGCCCCGACTGCCGGTCCATGGCTCCGAAGTCTTTGCGGGAGCGGTCCCGAAAGCTGCTTGAAGCCCGGCAGTCTGCTCCGTGCCGTGAGAGGTCCCGGTCCAGAGGGAGGTTGAGGGACAGTGCGCGGAGTCATCGGCGATCGTCGGGATCGAAGTCTTCGCACTCGGGGTCAGGTAAGGCGAAGCACAAGAAGTCAAAGAAACGTCATCGTTCTCCGACTTCCCCTCGCCGGTCGCGCGACGCGGCTGAGGGTACGGGTGGTGCCACCCCCGCGGCTCCGACGACTACCCGCCCTTCCCGGGGTCGTTGGCGACTCCGGCCCAGATACCGGACTTCCTGTCGGCCATGGCTCGCCTCATTGGGCCGTCTGGTCCCGCTGGTGCGCCTTCGGGCCCCACGGTCCCGCATGGGTGTCCTCGCGTTTCATCGCCGGCGGCTCCGGCGTCGCTGTCGGCTCCGGCGCCGCAGGACACCCTTGGATCCAGGCCTGGATCCCGGTGGACGCCGGTTGACCTCGTTACGCCTCCACCGACGTCGACCCCACCGGCACCGATCCTGACGCCGCCCGCTCCTCGGGACGACGTCGACCTCGGGTTCAGCCTCGAAGTGGACGCGACGTCGGTCCGGCGTCGGTCGATGCCGTTCTCGACGCCGTTTGGGGATTTCTATCCCCATGTCCCTGCTCCTTATTTTCGGCCTGTTGAACAGCCTGAGGAGCAAGGGGAGGACTGGGAGGGGTCGGACGACCCTCTCGCTGCAGCCTGCGAGCCTGAACAGGACTGGGCTGAGGAATTGGGAGACGCCAGTGGTCTGGATACCTCACCTGACCTTGGCATGCTGTCTCCTCCTACCGTGGCTACGGAGGAGGGAGCCAGTTACGCAGTGGTGTTGCGTAGGGCGGCGGAGGCCCTACACCTCCCTACTGTGGCCGTCAGGACTAACCTCCTGACAGAGGTGCTTCAGCCAGCAGCTACTTCTGCGGAGCCGCTGCTGCCCTTTAATGAAGCCCTTTCGGACGTTCTTTTGGGCACTTGGTCCAGGCCCACCACAGGGGCTCCTGTGGATAGGAACGTGGCCCGACGCCATCGCCCGGCTCCAGGTGACCCCATTTTCCTCTCCCAACATCCCACCCCCGAGAGCTTGGTTGTCCAAGCCTCTGCTTCCCCAACCGCCTTCCCTTCCGCCCCACCGGATAGGGAATCCAAGAAGCTGGATCAGTTTGGGAAGAAGATTTTCTCTTCCACCAGCTCTGCGCTGCGGTCCGTGAACACCGCATGCCTCTTGGGCCGTTATTCCCACTGCCTGTGGGATACGGTGGCGAACGTGCTGTCTCAGTGTCCGGAGGAGGCCCGGCCTGCTCTCGCCCAGGCTGTTGCAGAGGGGAGAGACGCAGCCAAGTTCATGATCCGTTGTGGTCTAGACACCGCTGACTCACTGGGCAGATCCATTGCAACGACGGTGGCGGTTCGCTGCCACGCCTGGTTGAGAACCACTGGATTTTCAGGGGATGTCCAAAACACCCTTATGGACATGCCCTTTGATGGCCGTCGCCTCTTCGGCGACAAAGCGGACAGCGCGTTGGAGCGGTTTAAGGACTCGCGGGCCACGGCCAAGTCCTTGGGACTCTCGGCAGTCCGCCCTCCTCCGCCTTCTGCTTTTCGCTCCTTTCGTGGCACAGGAAGGGGCGCCCCGCAGTGTTCGCAACAGAGCCACAGGCCGGCGCAACAGTCATCCCAGCGGTTTCCGCCGTGGCGGACAAAGGGGCCAGCGGGCAGGTCAGACCACCACCACCACCCCTGCCACCTCTGCCTCCAAACCTTCTTAGTCCGAACTTTCAGGCCCATCACACACCAGTGGGCGGCAGGCTCCGCCATCACCTCCCCCACTGGCGCACCATCACTTCGGACAGGTGGGTTTTAGAGATAGTCCGAAGGGGCTACTCCCTCCCCTTCGAGACTACCCCCCCAGCCATGCCAACTCAATACCACTGCATGTCGGGGGATCACTTGGTGCTTCTTCAGCAGGAAGTTGCGGCCCTCTTGGCCAAAGGGGCCATCGAGCGCGTTCCGACGCACAAAGTAGGTCGTGGTTGCTATTCCCACTACTTTGTGGTGCCCAAGAAGGACAAAGGCCTGCGTCCTATCTTGGACCTCTGGAACGTCAATCGCTTCCTCCGCAAAGAGAAGTTCAAGATGCTCACTCTAGCTCCGGTCTTGTCTGCTCTCGACCCACAAGACTGGATGGTGGCGCTGGACTTGCAGGACGCCTATTTCCACATCCCCGTCCTGCCAGCCCACAGGCGTTACCTACGGTTCATGGTAGGCCACGAGCACTTTCAGTTTACCGTGCTCCCCTTTGGCCTTACCAGCGCCCTCGGGTGTTCACCAAGGTGATGGCGGTGGTCGCAGCTCATCTGCGCAGATCAGGGGTCTCAGTCTTCCCCTATCTCGACGACTGGTTGTTGAAGGCGGGCTCGCCCCAGACAGTTGTCTCCCACCTCCAGACTGCGGCCGACCTCCTGCACTTGCTGGGGTTCTCCATCAATGTGCCGAAGTCGCACCTGATTCCCTCCCAGAAGCTCCTCTTTATCGGAGCGGTTCTGGACAAGGCGCAGTTTCGGGTCTATCCTCCCGAACAGCGAGTCCGGGACATTCGGGCTCTGATTCCCATCTTTCAGCCCTTGTCCTGTGTTTCGGTCAGAGTGACTCTGAGGCTCCTAGGCCTCATGGCCTCCTGCATCCTGCTGGTCAATCATGCCAGGTGGCGTATGCGGGCTCTGCAGTGGCACCTGAAGTTCCAGTGGGCGCAGCATCAGGGAAACCTGTCCGATCACGTCCAGATCTCGGAGGGCACTGCACGACAGTTGCAGTGGTGGCTCACGGACCGGCATTGGGTCGACGGCAGATCCCTCTCCCTTCCCCAACCGGAGTTCACAGTGGTGACGGATACGTCCCTCCTGGGATGGGGCGGCCACATGGGAGAGGCGGAGATCAGAGGCCTCTGGTCTCCAGTGGAGTCCCGGCTCCATATCAACCTTTTGGAGCTGCGGGCGATCAGGCTTGCACTGAAAGCATTCCTTCCCTCTGTCAGGGGGAGAGTAGTGCAGGTGTTCACGGACAACACCACCGCCATGTGGTACTGCAACAAACAAGGCGGGGTGGGGTCGTGGACCCTCTGTCAAGAGGCTCTGCGTCTCTGGACATGGCTGGAACATCAGGGCATGTCTCTGGTGGTTCAACACCTGGCAGGTTCTCTGAACGCCAGGGCGGACAAACTCAGCCGCAGGTGAATGCTCATTCACGAATGGCGTCTTCACTCGGAGGTGGCGCAAGGTCTCTTTCAGCAGTGGGGAGAGCCTTGGTTAGATCTATTTGCCACCGAAGAGAACGCGCAATGTCATCAGTTCTGCGCGTTGGAATTTCCAAGGCGGCACTCGCTCGGCGACGCTTTTCGTCGCGAGTGGAGTTGCGGTCTGTTGTACGCCTTTCTGCCTATACCACTTCTGCCCAGAGTGCTGAAGAAGATCAGGCGCGACCGGGCCCAAGTCATTCTTGTGGCTCCGGACTGGGCTCGAAGAGTATGGTATCCCGAGCTACTCAGTATGAGCATCGATCCCCCGATCTGACTGCCTCTTCGGGAGGATCTTCTGTCGCAGCAGCAGGGGACGGTCCTCCACCCGAACCTGTCCAGCCTCCACCTCTTTGCGTGGAGATTGAGCGGCGGCAGTTGATTCCCTTCGACTTGCCTCCTGAAGTTTGTTACGTTATTCTGGCAGCCAGGCGTCCCTCTACTAAAGTGATATACGCCTGCAGGTGGAACAAATTTGTGGCATGGTGCACAGCAAAGGCTGTGGATCCCCTTTCTGCCCCTCTTTCTGAGGTTCTACTGTACCTTCTTTCTTTGGCCCGGCAGGGCTCTGCTCTGGGCACTATCAAGGGCTACCTTTCTGCTATTTCGGCCTTTCTCAGGCTCCCTGATCAGCCCTCTCTTTTCAAGTCCCCTGTTGTAAATAGGTTTCTTAAAGGCATTACTCACCTTTTTCCTCCTATTCCTTTCGTGATGCCTCAGTGGGACTTGAATCTGGTTCTGACGTACTTGATGTGCGCTCCCTTTGAGCCACTTCACAACTGTCCTCTTCGTCTTTTGACGTTAAAGACTGCTTTCCTGGTGGCCATCACTTCCGCCAGGCGGGTGAGTGAGCTCCAGGCTCTTTCCTGTAAGCCTCCTTTCCTTTCAGTCCATCCGGACAAGGTTGTACTCAGGCCCCGTCCTTCCTTTTTGCCAAAAGTGGTTACCGCCTTTCACATTGGGCAGACTATTACCTTGCCCATATTTTTTCCGCCTCCGCATCCTTCCAGAGAGGAAGAGCGGCTCCACCGTCTGGACCCAAAACGTGCGCTTTCTTTTTATCTTAACCGCACACAGCAGTTCCGGGTGGATGACCAGCTTTTTGTTGGCTACGTTGGCACCAAGAAAGGTCGGGCGGTCCATAAGAGAACCATCTCCCGCTGGGCTGTCTTGTGTATCAAAGCCTGTTACTCTTTGGCTATAAAAGAACCTCCGGTGGGGCTGCGTGCTCATCCCACCAGAGCTACTGCAGCCACTACTGCATTGGGACGTGGTGTCCCCCTGCAAGACATATGTCAGGCAGCCACGTGGGCCTCGCTGCACACGTTTACCAAACATTACTGCCTGGACAGCCAAGTCCGGAGAGACGGCTTCTTTGGCCGTTCTGTTCTCCGTGACTTTCTGGTGTGATCTTTGTTCGCAGACCCACCACCGGGGTTAGTATTGCTGGGGTATCTATTCTAAGGTAAGGAATCTATCACTATGTGTTTCTTTCAGATGCACAAGTTACTTACCTTCGGTAACGATATATCTGTAAGAAACATTAGTAGTGATAGATTCCTTACCGCCCCACCCAGCCTCCCCGTTCTGCAAACTGATTTCTAGGGTTAAGGTCATCCCTTTCAGGGCCCTAGTTTCAATGCACCAGTGGTCAGTATCTTGCATGGCTCTGCGTTCCTGGCGCGGAAAGTCGTGTACAGAACTGACGTCAGCGCGCGTGGGCGGCGTCCAAGTAGCGCCCACGACGTCATCTCGGCGACCACGACGCCAACGACGGACGCGGAGCCGCACGACGCCCCTACCGACGCGCAGGGGTACTGCTGATGAAAATTTTCCGGATCCAGTCTGACGCCTGGGGATATTCTAAGGGAAGGAATCTATCACTACTAATGTTTCTTACAGATATATCGTTACCGAAGGTAAGTAACTTGTGCTTTCAGTCCTAGAATATTTCAAGAAGTGCAATTGGGAATGGATTTGCAATCGTTACAGGTTTGTATTGGTTCAAAAAGCAGTTTAAATTACACAGTAATTACTTTGGATTACTTTCACGTTACTTCAGGATTACATCGACTACTTGGGGTGAAAAGCCTAGATATCACACCCTAGACTTTGTCACTTACAGGTAAGTACGACAATTATCAGTTTTAAGCACAGTTACTTTATTCCCATACAAAACAGCTGTGCAACACTCGTACATTAGTTCCTATGGGAGAAAAATGGCTATTGGTTTTACAGGTAAGTACTCGACTTACAGGTATGACTTTTGGGGGTTAGAACCAAGGTTCCCCAAGGTCCAGGTAGGCACTCAAATTGCACCGCCATCTGCACTGGGGCGGCCGGGTGCAGAGTGCAGAGGCCCAATGTTAGCCAATGTGTTTAGGGGGGCCTTCGGTCAGGGACTGCTTACGAGCAGGCCTCTCGGGTGTGGGAGCAAAGCTCCTGGGGTTAAGATCAGCACTGCAGGGGCCAACAATCCGCACAGGAGCTGCACCACCAGTGGCACAGGGGCGGCCGGGTGCAGAGTGCCAAGGCGACGTCGGGGAATCTGTGGATGTCAATAGAGATCTTTGGTTCGGTAAAGATGCTGCAGGCTAGGGCAGGAAGGCTTCCTGGAGGCGGCCACTGGCTGGAGAGGTAAGTTGGGATCTTGG
Source organism: Calotriton arnoldi (assembly GCA_963921515.1). Lineage (NCBI taxonomy): Eukaryota > Metazoa > Chordata > Amphibia > Caudata > Salamandridae > Calotriton > Calotriton arnoldi. Next base: position 1,907,287 of record CAWUFW010000737.1, read on the forward strand.
GGGATGCCTGGACACCGTTGGTTGGACCACCCAAAAGGCCGTGGGGTGTGGGGAGCTGGGGTGTCTTTTGTTTTCGGGTTCTTCTTACCAGCTCCGGTCGCAGTCGGGAGGACCCTTCAGGTTGAGGCTGCAGGCGTCGGCTTGAAGCTTGAGGGAGGTCGGGGATCACCAGATCCCAGGTCAGGATCGCTGGAGAGACCTCCTCGTTGTGTTGGGCCACTTGAACTCGGGCCATGGGCGTCGGGTACAGAGTGGTGCAGAATCGCAGTCGTCGTCTGGATCCGGATTCAGTGGTGGAGTATTTGCTTGAGTAAATCCGGTGCTCATGGGGGACAGAGTCTGTTAGATGAGTGCAGGGCAGATCCTCCGGGCTCTGGGGGGCTGCTGACTGCTAGACATGCCGGGGTTCTCTCTGTAGACAGGTTGAAGTCGGGACAGGCCGGTAGGGCTTGGGCCAAAGCAGTATGCGTCCTCCTCTTCCTGGGTCAGCATGGCTCTTTGGTCCTTCTTCCTCGAATCTGAGGAGTCAAGGTTCAGGGTCGCCCCTAAATACTGAATTTAGGGGCGTTACAAGGGATGTGCAGGTAAGGACCAATGGGTCCCTTTCTTGGGGTGGGTACACCCCCTATTATGCCACCCTCCAGTGGGAGGGGGCCAGTTGTTAGGGGCAGCAAAAGGCACGGACAGCTTACAAAGGCAGCAGGGACAGCTTACAAAGGCGGAAGGCCTTTGAAGCTTCCCACTCGTGGACCCAACCCATCCTTGGGAGTCGACGTGACACCTCTGCCCAGGATGGGCTTTGTTTCTGGATACAGAGAGCGGAGGCTCTCTACCCAGGGGTCCAGAAACCTGACTGGTGGTGGCAAATGGCAGGCAGCCATTCAGGGACCACACCAGGGCTGGTCAGTTTTCAGGGGGCAGCTCTAAGATGCCCTCTGTGTGCATTTTACATTAAATTCCACACTGGCATCAGTGTGGGTTTAATGTGCTAAGAAGTTTGCTACCAAACTTTCCAGGTTTTAGTAAAGCCATAATGGAGCTGTGGAGTTCGTAATGACCAACTCCCAGACCATATACTCTTTATGGCTTTAATACACTTACAGTGTCTAAGAATGGAGTTAGATTCTGTAGGGGTACAGGGTTCATGCCACTGTACCCTCACCTCGTGGCTAGTGCACCCTGCTAGAGGAGTGACTTAACTAGGCCCCAGACAGTGGATTGCAGGCATGGCACACAGGGATGTGTGCCATGCCGTCTCTTCGCTTTTCTCTGCACCAAAACACACAGCCTGCAATGGCATTGTGTGGTCATTAAGGTACAGGGCCTTTAAGGATGGCACAATAGGTGCTGCAGCCCTTAGAGGCCTTCCCTGGTCCCAGTGCCCTTAGTACCCATTGTACCTTTTACAAGGGGCTTACCTGTGGCCAGAGATGTGCCAATTGGGGGTACAAAGGTACAGCTTTGGGAAAGAACACATGCCCTGGGAACCTGATTGGCAGGGACCCAGGGCACACCAAGTCAAAGTGCATCATGTGTCAGGCAAAAAGTGGGTGGTAACCATGCAAAAAGGGGCACTTTCCTACAAATACCATCAAAAGAAAATAAGAGCAAACCTAAGCACAACCTGCGTCTTTAACCCATTAGATTCTCAGCCTGTACAAGTGTATATGCAAGGGTCAGGAATGCCTTGCCAAAGCAATCAAGAGTTTCCTAGGGTGAAGATTTTTCTTCACAAGTCCTTTCTGTTTGAGATTGTAAATATTTGCCCTGCTAACCGATAAATCTTTTTAGTCCATTGTGTCCAGCATATTCAAACTGACTTTGAAAACCTTTTTAAGTGGCAGTCACTTCCACCAACCGGCAATCAAGTATCCTTTCTTCTTACTACTGTTTTCAACCTAAAGATATTTCTCACGGCATTCTTCTCAGCTGAGCCATCTGAGCCTGAATGAAGCTTCCAAAATCTGAACATCTGGAGGTCCTTTTCTTTCAAATGTAGCATACATAACACATTTGCTCCACGGAAAAACTCAGTCCCTCATTTAGACATGGGTACCGATGCCCCTGTCTATCTATGTTGGAATCCTGCAACCTCCCACCATTCCTGCAGCCACAGTCATCAGCAATGATTTCCTTCAATTACAAGGTTAGCCAGGTCGTCATGGGACAGTAGTAGTGCAGGCAGTGTAATGCTGTTGTCCCTTTTCTGCCACATGACTCTGCGTGGCTGCTTCACACCAACTACACCTGACAGAGCTCTTGGGGTTCCAAGGCACCCTTATATATCATATTTTTTATGGCAAAATCGCAGGATTCCCTCAGCGGTAGCATGCATGCACACCAGACCTATCTTTGCCACCCACCACCGTTGTCCTTCTCTGCCAAGGCAGTGCAAAAATTGGTTGGTGAATATCGGTACCTAATCCTTTTATAACAGTGGTTTGCCAGGTTGGTGACTGAAACATCGATATCACCCTATGATTGGTGAACTCCCTCGGTCTTTTACCACCTTCCACTTGTCAGCCAGGTGGTAGGTTGGTGAAGGAAACTTGGCGAAGGGAAGTTGCAGCCTCTCTCTGACAAGGTATACCTTGAGTCATTAGAGGACCTTGTCAGTGCTTCACATGAGAAGCAGGTATAGAAGGCCTCCGTAGCCTGCTGTGCTATTTCAGGTATCAGTGGGGCCTAATTAAATTTCATCCACTTCTTTCAGTCCTGAATATTCTCTCAGACCCAACATAGTCTCTGGTATAATCCTCCATTGAATCCCTCTCAATGTCATTTATAGATATGTAGGCCAACCTGCATGCCTTTTTAAGCTTCATACCTTGGATACCAGCTCTTAATTAGGTACTAAATTTGGACAAGGCTTTATTAAGCACTTGTCTACATAGGCCATTCTGTTTTATAGAATGCCTTCAAATAATAGTTTAGAATTTTTAGTACTCAGTCCCATGCCTATGAAGAAAGTGGAATTTGGATGTATGAATGAGTAGAAATTACTCGTTGTTGTGTCTTAGACATTCCTCAAAACCATCCATACTCCAGTTCTGCTCTCTCTCTGTTTGTTCCTTTAGGACCTCATAAGGCTGGGGAGTAGAACAGAGAACGTGGAAGACAATGGGCATGAACTGATTCAACTGTTTGCCTGAACTCTGCTTTATAGAAGTATCATCAGTTATTCACTCTTGTGAGTGACTGGTTAATCCCAGCCAGGACCGCACCGTCCTTCATTAGGTGCTAGGATCTCCTCCCGGGTAATATGCGCACTCTACAGATACACATAACCTTCCAAACATGGGACTCCTGTTCACTGTACCATTGGACTCAAGCTGGACCTTACTTATCAGGCCCAAATAGGGCAAGGGTGTTTCTGTTCCTGTCAGGAGGAGATCCGGTCTCGTGATTTGGGCTTAATTGTTCCTATTGAATAAGGACCAAGTCTAATTTGTGTAAGGATGGCCTCTGCCTAAAGTGGCATAATGGGGAAAAAAGTGATGGACTTGAATGCAGCCCAAGTGATTGCCAGTGGCCTAGATTAATTCAAGTTATCCACCCATCACTTATTTTATTTTTTAAGTGGGACACTCTATATGTAATGGGTATGCTCACATGTGGGTCTAGTGTTTGCTGTGCTATTCGAGTCTAGCTGTACGTCACTAATGAGTCCCAACTAGATCATAACAAGTCTCTTCTGGCTTTAGTTCCCGTCTGTAGTGGACCTGGCACAGCTGTTCAGGCTAGCCTGTGGAGCAGGACCAAGTCTGATGTGCATATGCCTGATCTCTGCCATTAGTCGCAGTGTGGCCGAAAACGGATGGCCTGATGAGTCCCCCAAGTAATTGTAAACAGCTGAGATTAATTCAAGCATTCCACCCATCCCTTTTGCTTTTCTTTGAGGTTTTCTTACGTTACTCACAGCAAATTGGTCCTCATCTGGACTGCTCATATACTCTGTGCTTATTATTTGCTACAGTACATTAGAGTCCAAGTCAGCCTAACCTTTGTCTTAGTATGCTGATATGTGGAGTTGAAATCTCTCTTATGTGCTCACTGTAGGTTGTGGTAATGAAATTCTTCTTCTTCTTTAATGAAGGTCCTGTTTCATCTGCTGGATCGCGTCCGAGATTCCTCTACCACTGCAGACAAAGAGAAGATCGAATCAGGTGGAGGCAATATCCTAATACATCACTCAAGGGACACCGCAGAGAAACAGTGGGCAGAAACATGGGTGCAGACACTGGCTGGCGTAGCAAGAATATTCAACACCAGGCGATACTTGCTACAACCTCTAGGTAATTTTGTTAATTTAAAATCACATTGAAAAGAGGTGGAAAGGAAGTTTAAAGGTTGGCAAACATTTGAAATTTTATTTTGTTCATCGTAATATTAAGAAAACTTTGCTGGCTGGCGCTTGTTGTTTAGTAAACCATAAAATCTTACTGCATTTTAGTAGATATGGCGGTTGAGAAAAGCAGTTAAGCTGCATGTGTAAAATTATTTCTGCTAATAATAAAAATACCCAAAATTACACCTACGTTGCCTAAACAAAATAGCACATTTAGTTTGAACTTAAAAATGTGGAGGGGGAAATACTGTCATCCTTAAAACACCGCTGTTCTAAAATTGCTACCACATAAAAAAAAAATTCTGATAGAAACTTCTAACTACAGATTGCTCACCTTTTGAATATTCCCCAGGTGTCCAAATAGGCCTGGAAACTTTTGAGCAGTAGCTTTGTGCGCCGGTAGGTGGTGATGTGCAGCTCCGCACTGACAGCAGGATTCAAACCCTGTATGGACCTTTGCAAGGAAATATCTGTGACAGATCCTCATTAGGTTTGCCTGTGGTACCTGGGGCCAAGCCACAACTAGATGGTCTACAGTGACTGTGCATCGATGAACCCAAAGGCCATACGAGACCATGAGGCGAAGCATCAAAACACTCCACGACGTGACCGGTCCAAGTCCAAAGGTTGGCCTTTCTCCTGTTCCCTATCTAGGAACCGCAGGAGTCGATCCTGAAATCTAATGTTCAGGTAGGGTGGAAAAAAACATAACAAATTCAAACAATGGACTTATAATCAACCACTTTCCACCACTCTTGAACACCTGAGAAGGTGCGCCAGCGGTTCCATGCCTCTTGATATCGTTCCTGAAGTTGGTCGGCATCGGAGCCCATCCTGCAACTTGTCCCGGCACAAACTGAGTTTCCTGGGCCATCTGCAATACAGAGGCAGATCCAAGAGTTCTGCAAGGCTATGGCCGGACTCTTGGGATCCCTTCCAACTTCCTTTGGCACTCCTACGGTCCCCATGGAGCCGTAGGCCCTCCATCTGGGATACTGCTGACTGGTTCGGTCTCCACGCCTATTGGACCCTTCAAACCCAACACCAGACCTCTTCTAGCTCCCGTACCAACTCCACCTCTAGCTCCACGACCCACGCTGGTGCCTGTAACATCGAAGCCTATATGTTATGTTATGTTACGTCCTGAAAGTGGCCTTCATGGCTTTCCCAGACCCAGCTCTCGCCCTCCTTAACCACTCCCTGTCCCAGGGTTGTGTCCCCAATGCTTTCAAGGAGGCTATAGTAGTCCCCCTCCTAAAGAAACCTAGCGCAGACCCTCAGACGCTAGCAAATTACAGCCCCATCTCTTTGCTCCCCTACTTGGCCAAGCTATTAGAAGCTCACGTGGCAAAATGCCTGTCCAACTTCTTGGAACAGACGGGATTCCTTGACCCTAGCCAAGCCGGTTTTCGGCCAGCTCACTCGATGGAAACAGTGATTGTGGCGAAACTCGACTCCTTACGAGAAAACACGGACAGAGGTCTTCCCCAGGCCCTGGTGCTGCTGGATCTCTCGGCCGCATTTGACACGGTCGACCATAACATATTGGCGGACCGTGTCAGCGAGGCAGGCTTCCAGGGCCCAGCCCTTAGTTGGATTAACTCCTTCCTAAAAAACCGCACCCAGGCAGTCCGCATCGGCCATTTCACTGCCCCCAAACTAAAACCAACTTGTGGGGTCCCACAGGGTTCCTCGCTCTCCCCGCACCTATTCAACCTCTACCTTCTCCCATTGATGAGATCTCTGAAGGAAAGAAGAGTGACCACCTTCAACTATGCAGACGACCTCCAACTTATGTTCACAATCGATAACTCCCCCCAGTCAATATCTGACTTTCAATCTACCAGGACATTCATCTGGCAATGGATGGACCACAACCATTTAAAACTAAACCCTAGCAAAACAGAACTGATACTGACGGGCGGAGGCCACAATCAGTGGGGCCCACAATACTGGCCTAGCGATTTAGGCTCCCTCCCACCCCCTCCACCTCAGTAAAAAGTTTAGGGGTCACCATAGGTAACGACCTGTCCCTAAAAACGCATGTAGGCACGGTGATCTCTGCCTGCTTCCTTCAGTTACGAAAAATCAGAAAGATAAGCAGGCTACTGTCCCAAGCCGCACTGGTACAGGTTGTGAAAGCTCTGGTCCTATCTCGTCTAGACTACGCAAACGCCACATACCTGGGACTTCCACTTGGCCTTACTAGGCGACTTCAGTTGGTACAGAACCAAGCGGCCCGACTAATATACAAACAGCCCAGATGGCAACATGCTTCTCCTCTCCTCAGAAAGCTGCACTGGCTCCCCATTCCCCAGCGCTGTGCCTTTAAAGTTGACTGCCTGGTGTTCAAATCCCTAAACGGCCGCAGCCCCAAATTAATCGATAATCTCATCTCTGTCTACACTCCCTCATGAAACCTCCGCTCAGTCCAACTCCACCTTCTGACGGTGCCTTCCTTCAAGCTGAAGCGCCATGGGGATGTAGGTTTGCGACCCTGGCCCCACGCTTGTGGAACTCCATCCCCCTGGAAATCAGACTAAGCACCAACCTACTTAACTTTAGAAAATCTCTCAAAACCTGGCTATTCACACAAGCATACGAATGATCTGTTCCGGGCTGGCTACCCCCTAGTTTTCTCAGCGCCAAGAAACCAACCGGTGTACGAGCGCTCTACAAATCATTGATAACATAACATATCACCCGCAATTGGCCTTTGCATGCGTCTTTCTGAGAAAGACAGCACGCAATTGGTCCAAGGCGGGTGCATGTCCCGCCTTCTCTGTCCCCTGGCCTAGGGTGCTCGGGAGCGAGCAGCAGCGCCATCTGTTTCCAATTATCGCGCCCGTGTCTCGCGGTCGCGTTAATTGGAAACAGATGGCGGTCAGCGCTGGTCGCGCTGGTTATCTTGTTTAAATCTAATGGTCAGGGTCGAGGCACTAGAAAACACGGGATCGGGCGGCACTTTTAGGATATTTGGTGTTGGAAGGGTTGCATTTTTTTTTTTAGAAGTTTGAGTTGGACAAGCGCTCCTTTGGCTCGTTTCTTGGTGTGGTTTTTTAATTTCCTGTCAAGCTTCATTTTTAGATATTTTGCAGACAATGATTTAAAATCTGCTAGTGCTGCGATGGGTCCGGGGAAGAGGGTTTCTTGGCGCCAGCCCCACCTGCTTGGGGAGGTCTTTGTAAGGGATGCGCTCTGTGCGGGTCCTTTAGTCACTGAGGGAGCGGGTGGGGGCGACGTAGAAGGGCCCCCCTCCTTCACTGAGGCTGTTTCCGCTCCTTGCGAAGGTGTCACATACACGCGAATCCCAGCACCAGGGTGCAAGGGGGGGGAGGGGGCGTGAAGGGGGTGGAGGGTGAACTACTCGGACACTTCAGCACTTATCGGGCCATGCATGCTTCCTAATTCAACGTGTGCGTGTTGCAAAAGCAGAGGGGTGCCAACCCGTGTCATGTTGCACGATGGAGGAAGTGTCGCGATAATGTGACATACCCTTCAATCGCATGTCCTGGCGACTCTGTGCGACCAGCCTCTTATTAAGTCTGTTTGATACCTCCACTCCTCCCTGACCACGTCTGACCTGTCTTTGTCACAAAGTACATTCCCGTGTGTATTTATTTATTTATTTATGTATTTATGTATGTATGTCCAATTTTGTTTCACAATTCTTTATTAAAATGTTTCCAAAAGTACAGAAACATTAAATAACTTGCACAGATCAATCAAAAAACAGAAAGATATCTCATGAGTAAAATATGCAATAGGAATAAGAAAAACATAATGAAATAAAGTAAAAGATGGAGAAGAAAAAGAAAGGGAAAAAGGACACCAAAGAGCAAAAAACAAGATTGAATACCATAATCACTTTTTTCAAACATTGACAAAAAATTAATATTACAAAAGGTAAGAAATGTATATTCAGGACTAAAATCCCTAGCGTAAGCACATGAATACCAAAAGTATAAAACCAAATTGAAATCTGCGGAAATTCATAAAAGGAGCTAAAAGGACGGGGAGGGGGGGTGCGGGGGGGTGGCAACGGGCCTCTCTTTTGGAGGCCAGGCCACCAATGACTGCTAGAAGGTAATGGGTTTATGGAGCCCAGGATTTCTCCAGTGACTGCTTGGCGGTAACGCCTTTAGAAGGGCTCCTGGAAGGATGGGTCCTGCGTGGATGCTTCGGGGGGGGTGCTGTGAATGGCGACCACCCCCCCCCCCTCGAGTGCAAGTGGTTGGTTCCTTCCTGGGCCTCTTCTGAACTGTAGGAAGTCTCTCTCCAGCCTGGAGGGGGCAGTGCGAACCAGAAGAAACATGCAACATAAATACACTCCATATAATACTCAGTGCCACATAATTACATGCCACATATTTACACTCTACTCAATGCAACATAAATACACTCAACATAATACCACTCAGTACCACATAATTACACGTCACATAATTACACTCTATTCAATGCAACATAAATACACTCCACATAATACCACTGTGCCACATAATTACATGCCACATAATTACACTCTACTCAATGCAACATACACTCCACAAAATACCACTCAGTGTGACATAGTTGCACGCCACATAATTACACTCTACTCAATGCAGCATAAATACACTCCACATACCACTCAGTACCACATAATTACACGCCACATAATTACACTCTACTCAATGCAACATAAATACAATCCACATACCACTCAGTGCCACATAATTATATGCTACATAATTACACTGCACTCAATGCAACATACACTGCAAATAATACCACTCCGTGCCACATAATTACACACCACATAATTACACTCTACTCAATGCAACATAAATACACTCCACATAATACCACTCAGTGCCACATAACTATATGCTACATAATTACACTGCACTCAGTGCAACATACACTCCAAATAATACTCCGTGCCACATAATTACACACCACATAATTACTCTACTGAATGCAACATACCCTCCACATAATACCACTCAGTGACACATAATTACACTCTACTCAATGCAACATAAATACACTCCACATAATACCACTCAGTGCCACGTAATAACACGCCACATAATTACTCTACTCAATGCAATATAAATACACTCCACATAATACCACTCAGTACCACATAATTACACACCATGAAATTACCCTCTACTCAATGCAACATAAATACACTCCACATAATACCACTCAGTACCACATAATCACACATCACAATTACACTCTATTCAGTGCAACATAAATACACTCCACATAATCACTCAGTACCAGTTAATTACACATCACATAATTACACTCTATTCAATGCAACATAAATACAGTCCACATAACACTGTGCCACATAATTACACTCTACTCAATGCAACATAAATACACTCCACATAATACCACTCAGTGTGACATAGTTACACGCCACATAATTACACTCTACTCAATGCAACATAAATACACCACACATACCACTCGGTACCACATAATTACAAGCCACATAATTACACTCTACTCAATGCAACATAAATACACTCCACATATTACCACTCAGTGCCACATAATTACACTCTACATAATTACACTCTACTCAATGCAACATAAATACACTCCATAAAATACTCAGTGCCACATAATTACACGCCACATATTTACACTCTAGTCAATGCAACATAAATACACTCAACATAATACCACTCAGTACCACATAATTACACGTCACATAATTACACTCTACTCAATGCAACATAAATAAACTCCGCATAATACCACTCAGTGTGACATAGTTACACGCCACATAATTACACTCTACTCAATGCAACATAAATACACTCCACATACCACTCAGTGCCACATAATTACTCTACTCAATGCAACATAAATACACTCCACATAATACCACTCAGTGCCACATAATTATATGCTACATAATTACACTGCACTCAATGCAACATACACTGCAAATAATACCACTCAGTGCCACATAATTGCACGCCACATAATTACTCTACTGAATGCAACATACACTCCACATAATACCACAGTGCCACATAATTACACGCCACATAATTACTCTACTCAATGCAACATAAATGCTCTCCACAAAATACCACTCAGTGTGACATAGTTACACGCCACATAATTGCACTCTACTCAATGCAACATAAATACGCTCCACATACCAATCAGTACCACATAATTACACGCCACATAATTACTCTACTCAATGCAACATAAATACACTCCAGATAATACCACTCAGTACCACATAATTAAATGCCACATAATTACACTCTACTCAATGCAACATAAATACACTCCACATAATACCACTCAGTGCCACATAACTATATGCTACATAATTACACTGCACTTAATGCAACATACACTCCAAATAATACTCAGTGCCACATAATTACACTCCACATAATTACTCTACTGAATGCAACATACACTCCACATAATACCACTCAGTGACACATAATTACACTCTACTCAATTTCAATTTCAAAGAACTTTATTCGGTTACTATGAGAAAGATAACCATAAAAGCACAATTGATGAATCACACAAAAATTCCACAATCATAATGAGAAACTATACACAAAAGCTAAAAACATTTAAAAATCATATCAAAATTGATGTGCGAAATTTAAAAACATTTTTTAAAAAGGCAATAACAGAAGCAATGGTAAATACATTATCCAGAGATTGCAACGCTAGGAATGCTGGGCGACATTGTCTCAATCCCAATCTTTTTAGCAAAGGGATAATCCATATTTTCCTAGATATAGAGTAGAATGTGCAAAAGAACAATATATGTATAGATGACTGGGCGGACATGTCATCACATGGGCAATTACAAAGTGTTCTCGACCAATCATTAACTTCGGGAAAACTTAACGATCTGTGCAATGTATTCAGCCTAAAACGTGTTAACAGGAATCTGTCATAGTCTCTAGTAATTAACAGAATATACGGTTGTATAGTTACCGATGTCAAAGTAAGGTGATGTGCTATCACCGTAGTTTTACCCATTTCAATCATAGTTCTGGTTTCACTAAGGAATAACATACAACTACCTTTAAAATCCTTCCTAGGCACGCTACACATAGTATAGGGGTCATTATAGTATTCTGGATGGCCTATTTGAAATAAAAATGTTTTAACATATTCTAGCCATCTTATATATTTGACCCCGTCAATTCCCAGTGCATCCTTCAGAATATGGCGATTAAAATCGGACTCATCAGTAGTCCAAATCCTGTGCCAAAGGAGAACAGGCTGGAGCTTAATCACATCTTCTAGGTATGGCATGCCAAGTTCTGTATGACAGATGAATGTTGACGTACTGTCCGGCACTGCCAAAAGAAACCTGAAAAAAATATTTTCTGCTATCTGCAGTGAATTGACATTAGCATAACCCCAGATACCTGCTCCATAAGTGGCAATAGCGACACATTTTGCCCTGTAGATACGCAACAATTCCCCAGGAGAACGTCTGCCTAGTTTCCTACTAAAATTTGTTAATGCCATCAGCGATTTGATAAATAACAGCCTTCTGGCTTTAATTGCCCGACTCCAGGAACCTGATTGTTCAAATAAAATCCCTAGATAAGAAAAAGTACTAGTATTCTCTAATGCCTTAGTATTAATAAAAATGGTTTTTTTCTTTTTATTTGACCCGATCCCACAGTTCATTGAGAACGTTTTTGTACAATTAATTGTGAGACCCAGATTAGCCATAAAATGTGTAAAGAAAGTTACTACCCTTTGGAGACCGAGGGGCGTACGGGCCATCAGGACCGTATCATCTGCATAAAGGAGTGCAGGGATAGGACGAGTTGCTACTAGTGGTAAGTCCCTGCACTCCTTGACCAGGGTGGATTCCAGGCCATTTATATATAGCGTGAATAGGAATGGGGCAAGGACACAGCCTTGCCTCACTCCTCTCAATACTCTAAAATTCCTGGTACAATCTCCACCCTGTCCAAAACGAACCCTCGCCCTTGCCCCTGAGTAAAGCTTCCTTAAAAAGGAAATAATAGAGTTATCTACCCCCAGCCCCTCTAAAATTATCCAAAGCTTCTCATGAAAAACACAATCAAATGCTGACGTTAAGTCAACAAAAGTTAAAAACATCCTTTCCTTTTTCGCTTTAGTATATTTCTCTACTAAGATGTGTAAATTTAGACCCTGATCAATTGTGCCCAGGCCCTTGCGAAAACCGTATTGGAGGTCACTTAAAATTGAATGCTCCCCCGCCCATATCTGTAATCTATCTAAAATCACTCGCCCAATAATCTTGACTGTAGAATCCAGTAAAGAAATCGGGCGATAGCATACTGGATTCGCCCTGTCACCCTTTTTAAAAATAGGGACGATTGTAGATTCATACCAAGACGATAAAAACCCCTGGAACAGCATGCATTAAAAAGTTGCGTTAAAAGTGGTCCCCACAATGCCATATTAGTTTTAAATAGGTCAACCGGGATGCCATCAGGCCCGGGGCCTTACCACCCAAACTGGCAGTTATGGCCACATTAACCTCACTCAGAGTAATATCCAATACAAATTTTTGGAAGGTGGGGGAGGACTCGGAGACAACTTCAGTCTCCGATGTTCCCTGATCAACTAACAGTTGATTAGAGTAAAGCTTTGAGTAATGTGATACCCACTCTAATTCTGATATCGCGATCTCTATAGTAGCTTTATCTTTCTCAGCCAAAAATGGCGCATTGACCGCCTTCCAGAATGCAGCAGAATCTCGGTCAATTGAAGCCTCATGTAGGGCATTCCAGGCTTCCTCTTTTAGTTTTTCCTTCCTTGCATGTAATGTCCTTTTATAATTTCTTCTGGCTTCCCTAATTAGGTCCTGATCCTTCTCTCTGGCCTTTAGTGCGTATTTTAATTTAGTATAGGCCTTAGTACATTGAGAGTCAAACCACCCTTCGCTATGGTTATTATTCCTTTTTATATTTACCCACAGCGTTTCTTTGATTTGATTTGAAATAACTAAAAAGCTCTCTATGATTTCTGAATGAGAGGAATTTTCATCAAGGCAGGCAAGAAACATATTTTTACACTTTGTCACTAGTTTAGTGACAAATTCCTCCTGATCCAGTTTCACCCATTTTAGTGCATACCCATTTTGCCTACTCAAGGTAACATTCTTCAGATACTGCGTAGAGTTACCTTTTGTATTAAAATCCTGTTTATACACCATGACATCAATACTTAATGGAAAATGATCGCTTAAAGCGATATCATGGGTAATGAAATCCTTAAGACGAGGGGAATATCTACTCGATATCAAAATAAAATCTATAGTTGAAAAGGTACCTCGTCCATTAAAAGTCGGGCTAAAAGGGACCACAGGTGAACATAAGTTATTAGCAAACCCCATATCGCATGAAAACATGATATCATTCAGAATATCTCCATACAATGTGTGCGAAAAATGAGGAAAACTGGTACCTTTTTCATAAGTTATTCCACAAACCCCCTTGTCACTATTGTGACACAAAAAACAATTAAAATCCCCGCCCCATATAACAATGACATCTTTAGTTGAATGAGTCTGCAAGTTATTCACGTCTCTATTTAAATTTCTCAATGTTCCCTCCAGCATTTCTGGAGAGGCATTGTTATAAAAATTCAATATTATCAAGCAGGATACCTGATCTATATGTATACTAATAATTTGATAATATTGATTGCTAACAACTAATTCGACTTTCCTCAATTTTAGGTGGTTAGAAATATAAGTACAAAGACCCCCTTTTGCTCTGCCATGGATCGATCTTACTGCTGGGGTGTGAAATGTTTTATACCCACACATGTGGATTGGCTCCTCTACCCATGTTTCTTGCAGACTAAATATCTCATAATTACACACATAGTCAATCCACACTTTGTTGGTCACTTTAGATTTTAAACCAGCCACATTCCAGAACATAATCTGACAATTAGCTTTCCTACTTATACTGTTTTTACAACCAGTCCCTCTCCCGCCTTCTTCCACCGACGGAGGTATGAGTCCAGTTTGGGACATGGGGGTTTGAGCCGAAACAACCTCCATATCTAGAGTTGTAGTGTTAAGTACCTCTGTGACTTCCGCTATTACTTGAACTGGTGGTTTAACTATTACAATACTAGATCTAGTTATTAGTAATCCCATATTATGGGGAACATCCATGCCACTGGATTTCACAACTAAAGTTGGATCCTCTAATCTCAGTCAATCAACTGCTTCGAGAGTGTTAAGTCTATCGAAGCGATTTTGAGTGGGAATATTAAACTGTCTCCTATAGAGCGGGGTATAGAATTCCCGGTTGGTCCTGACATCATTGCTATTTATAGGTTGGTAGAAGTAGCCTAAAGGGACAACACTGACTCCAGGGCCAAACATGGGATTATCACCCATTCTACTCAATATCGATCTTACTAAAAAGGGGTTTTAAATGATAACACTACACAGTCCCCTGAGAGTTTTTTGGCCCTCTGCCTAACCATCCCACTCTCCTTACCATCTTAAATTCGTCAAATAATTTCTCGGTTAAACCCGTCCTGGTACCAAGCCACTGTAGGGACTTGTTCCTTAAAACCTCCCAAGGTTCTACTATCCCATCTGCTAATGTGGGAACGTTAACTAACACCACTACATAAGGCGTAACAGCTGGTGGTAAATCCAGATATGTGATGTGTCGTACCCTCTGATTCGTATGCACACAATTAGAATTTATTGATGGTGAAATAGATGTGGGCATGATCACAGCTGGTGGGATAGTAAGTGGATGAACCTCAATGTTTACGGGAGAAGTTTGTTGGGTTATGTTAGATGGCACATGTCTTACTGCGTTATGGATACCTAGGGCAGAGCTAGTAGTATTTGGTCTTGTGCTATTAATATGATGGTCGTAATTAATCGTTTGGGCAGGCATACGCATACCCTCAGACACTGGGGGCTGAAATTTATCCAAACATTTAGCTAAAATTGCCTCCATAGTGTCTATTCTAGATGTCAAACTGCTTAGGCTCTCTCTAATTAGCAGATTCAGATCATCCAGTTTTATTTTTAGCTTTCCAACCTCACTCTGTGTGCGCATATTGGAGCTAATTAATGATTTTTCCCAATTTTCAGTTTTATTAGCTGATGTGGACTTTACCTTTTTAGGAGCCCTTTTACGAACTTTAGGGGAAGACCTCTCAATCAGAGGACATAGTTCCTCAGAAGTACAAGGGCAATTATCAGGGTTCCTGGCGCGCTTATTCGGTGGTTGTTGTTGCACGTCGTACTCCTGCTCGCTACCTGACAAATGGTCCGAAATATTCACCACACAACCATTTGTGCCCAATATACTTTTCTGAGGCTCAAGTTGATTAGAACTAACTTCCACTAAGGCACCCTCATCCACTCCAGGTTTTAAAGCCTCTTCAACCGTTGTAATCTGCCGTTCTATGGCGCCCACGGCTCCAGTTAAATAACTAAGTAAGGATTGACGGGAATGCTCCCCTGGTTTAACTATCTTGTTATTCTTAATGCTCGCCATTTTTCTCTTCCCCATACTATCTATATCACAGTAAAGACACAAGGGAGAAAGAAAAAATATGTACCAAAAATAGGATACAGCACCCAAGGTTTAGCAAACACAGAAAGTAAAGATATCTATTAACAATACTACTCAGAGCGCCTTATGCCCCACATGATTGTTTCCTGCCAGATACGTAATGGAAAAGTCAAAGTCAAAGACAAGTATCTACAGTATCCTTATTCAAATATCTTCTTCGTCACAGTTAGCATCGAATCACAGTACCTTGATACATAAATGAAAGAGCTGTGGCCCAGCCCGGCCTCTGACAGTCTATGACGGGCTAAGACGGGCCCGTCTTGGCCCGGTCTTCGCCCGGGCACGCCCCCGCGCTGCGGGACCGCCGCCGACTTTTCAAAGCCCCTCCAGGGACCGGGACTAAAGTGCTGCGTGCGTTTGTTGCGCCAGGGACAACGTGGGGTATTCCTTTCCTCTTTTGCGGTCTCCCGCACTGCGGGACCGCCGCCGACTTTTCAAAGCCCCTCCAGGGACCGGGACTAAAGTGCTGCGTGCGTTTGTTGCGCCAGGGACAACGTGGGGTATTCCTTTCCTCTTTTGCGGTCTCCCCTCTACTCAAGGCAACATAAATACACTCCACATAATACCACTCAGTGCCTCGTAATAACACGCCACATAATTACTCTACTCAATGCAATATAAATACACTCCACATAATACCACTCAGTACCACATAATTACACACCACAAAATTACCCTCTACTCAATGCAACATAAATACACTCCACATAATACCACTCAGTACCACATAATCACACGTCACAATTACTCTATTCAATGCAACATAAATACACTCCACATAATACCACTCAGTGCCACATAATTACACACAACATAATTACTCTATTCAATGCAACATAAATACACTCCACATAACACTGTGCTACATAATTACACGCCGCATAATTACACTCTACTCAATGCAACATAAATAAACTCCACATAATACCACTTAGTGTGACATAGTTACACGCCACATAATTACACTCTACTCAATGCAACATAAATACACTCCACATACCACGCAGTACCACATAATTACACGCCACATAATTACTCTACTCAATGCAACATAAATACACTCCACATACTACCACTCAGTGCCACATAATTATATGCTACATAATTACACTGCACTCAATGCAACATACACTGCAAATAATACCACTCAGTGCCACATAATTACACGCCACATAATTACACTCTACTGAATGCAACATACACTCCACATAATACCACTCAGTGCCACATAATTACACGCCACATAATCACACTCTACTCAATGAAACATAAATACACTCCACATAATACCACTCAGTGCCACGTAATAACACGCCACATAATTACACTCTACTCAATGCAACATAAATACACCACATACCACTCAGTGCCACGTAATAACATGCCACATAATTACACTCTACTCAATGCAATATAAATACACTCCACATACCACTCAGTGCCACGTAATTACACGCCATATATTTACACTCTAGTCAATGCAACATAAATACACTCAACATAATACCACTCAGTACCACATAATTACACGTCACATAATTACACTCTACTCAATGCAACATAAATAAACTCCACATAATACCACTCAGTGTGACATAGTTACATGCCACATAATTACACTCTACTCAATGCAACATAAATACACTCCACATACCACTCAGTACCACATAATTACACGCCACATAATTACTCTACTCAATGCAACATAAATACACTCCACATACTACCACTCAGTGCCACATAATTATATGCTACATAATTACACTGCACTCAATGCAACATACACTGCAAATAATACCACTCAGTGCCACATAATTGCACGCCACATAATTACTCTACTGAATGCAACATACACTCCACATAATACCACAGTGCCACATAATTACACGCCACATAATTACACTCTACTCAATGCAACATAAATGCTCTCCACAAAATACCACTCAGTGTGACATAGTTACACGCCACATAATTGCACTCTACTCAATGCAACATAAATACACTCCACATACCAATCAGTACCACATAATTACACGCCACATAATTACTCTACTCAATGCAACATACCCTCCTGATAATACCACTCAGTACCACATAATTAAATGCCACATAATTACACTCTACTCAATGCAACATAAATACACTCCACATAATACCACTCAGTGCCACATAACTATATGCTACATAATTACACTGCACTTAATGCAACATACACTCCAAATAATACTCAGTGCCACACAATTACACTCCACATAATTACTCTACTGAATGCAACATACACTCCACATAATACCACTCAGTGACACATAATTACACTCTACTCAATGCAACATAAATACACTCCACATAATACCACTCAGTACCACATAATTACACACCACGAAATTACCCTCTACTCAATGCAACATAAATACACTCCACATACCACTCAGTGCCACATAATTGCACACAACATAATTACTCTATTCAATGCAACATAAATACACTCCACATAATAACACTGTGCTACATAATTACACAATGCAACGTAAATAAACTCCACATAATACCACTTAGTGTGACATAGTTACACGCCACATAATTACACTCTACTCAAAGCAACATAAATACACTCCACATACCACGCAGTACCACATAATTACACGCCACCTAATTACACTCTACTCAATGCAACATAAATACACTCCACATAATACCACTCAGTGCCACATAATTATATGCTACATAATTACACTGCACTCAATGCAACATACACTGCAAATAATACCACTCAGTGCCACATAATTACACGCCACATAATTACTCTACTGAATGCAACATACACTCCACATAATACCACTCAGTGCCACATAATTACACGCCACATAATCACACTCTACTCAATGCAACATAAATACACTCCACATAATACCACTGTGCCATGTAATAACACGCCACATAATTACACTCTACTCAATGCAATATAAATACACCACATACCACTCAGTGCCACGTAATAACACGCCACATAATTACTCTACTCAATGCAACATAAATACACTCCACATAATGCCACTCAGTACCACATAATCACACGTCACAATTACTCTATTCAATGCAACATAAATACACTCCACATAATACCACTCAGTGCCACATAATTACACACCACATAATTACACTCTACTCTATGCAACATAAATACACTCCACATAATACCACTCAGTACCACATAATTACACGTCACATAATTACTCTATTCAATGCAACATAAATACACTCCACATAATAACACTGTGCCACATAATTACACACCACATAATTACTCTACTCAATGCAACATACACCCCACATACCACTCAATACCACATAATTACACGCCACATAATTGCACTCTACTCAATGCAACATAAATACACTCCACATAAATGCACTCCATGCCACATACCCTCAATCAACATAAATGCAGTCCACACCATGACACAATTTCACTAAGCATAATTTCACTCAACACCACAGTTCCAGGCCGCACAATTCAACTCCACACATTTCCAATACACACCACATAATTGCACACCAAACATATTTCAACTCCACAACGTACCTCCAATCCACACCATATAGTGGCATCACCTAAGTACCAAACATCACTCACCACCACCATTTTGCATCAGCGCACCACCTAAGCATCACCTAAGCATCACGTCAGTCTGCCCTCGGAATCTGGCATCTGTTGATTCTCCCCTAGTGTCCGTCCGCTGCTCGTGTTATAATTAAATTACTGTTTTCCAACCTCCACTCCCCCGTTATTTATGTCCCGCTCCCCCATAACAAAAAAATGTATAAGAAACAAGCATGAGAAAAGGCAGAAAGAAGTTGCTAGCAGTGCAACTACAAAAAAACTAGAAGACATTTTTTATGTTAAAATCTTTTTTAATCAGGTTGTTCAGTTGTATATAATGTCGTCTTGGTTTGTATAAAGGTAACAAAAATGCTTAACACTTTTTATTAAAACTTTTCAACATGATGCACAGCAGCCACAATGCTCTACAACATAGCCAAAAGTTCTGGCTAAACACATAAGGTCCCAAAGGCGAGACCTATTGGCTATGCCAATGCTTGTTTCTTTTTGGCGCTTCAACGCGGATCCGTAGAAGCAGTTACCTCAGGCTGTTTTTGGCCTACTTCGATGTTCTCTTTGTTGAAACAGTGTGCATTTTCTGTTTTTGTATGTGGTGCTAACGAGAGCACCATGGCTCCAAGGAATGTGCGACTCCTGTCATCTATTTTGACCGAAGGCGCTGCGGGAACGTCGGATGAAGCTCCTGTTGGTGCGGCTCTCGCAGTCACTGCATGGTCCGTTCGCGGGCTTGGTCCATGAGCCGTTCGCGGGCTCGGTCCATGAGCCGTTCGCGGGCTCGGTCCATGAGCCGTTCGCGGGCTCGGTCCAGGAGCCGTTCGCGGGCTCGGTCCAGGAGCCGGTCCCGTGGACGTCACTCTCTATCGTTGTCCCACAGTGAGTCTCTACGCAGGAGGTCGAAGTAGCGACATCCCCTGACTTTACTGCGCAGAGATTACACCTTTCACGCCTCCTCCCGATTGCATGTTGAGGACTCCGTACACAAGTTTGCCCCGCGCCTCCCTGTCTACCCTGGAGCAGGGGCGACTCTGACCCAGATTTGAGCATATTATTGCTTTCTGCATGCCATTCTTGGGTCTTCACCTTCCCCTGGGCCGCCTTCGGGCCCCAAGGAGGTGAGAGGTGCCTCGACTATGTCCACGCCGGCAGGTTTGCCCTCAGCTTCAGTTTGGCCCCCGGGTTCATTGGTTGACTCCATCTTGGTGCCGGTGCACAGCCCTTTGGGGTTCCCACCTTCGGCGCTTGTATCCGATCAGCCTACTCCAACAACGACGGCGCCGATTGATACCGTGCCACTTCCCCTTTCCGACATCGAGGCATCACCAACTTGGCGCCTGTCGAGTGCAGAGTGAATGGTGCCACCTATCTTGGACACCCTTCTTCTGCCTTCTGTGGAGCCCTCCAGTGTTTTCCTTCTGAGGAACACTGTTTAGGAGATGATGGGCACGAGTTGTGGTTTCCGCACACCATACCTGATGTTGCTCAGCCTCCTCTGGAGGATAGCTGGATAACTGAACTGAGGGAAGCTAGTGGATTAGAGTCTTCCCCAGCGTTGTGCCTTCTTTCCTCTCCTGGTCTTGCTACAGAGGAGAGCTCCTCTTTAGCTAATATGCTAAGACAAGTTGCTCTGATTTTGGATTTAACTCTTCCTTCTGTAGAAAAATCGAATGATCCCCAAATTGGTGTCCTCTATCAGGGCCACACAGGGGTGGAGCCGGTGCTTCCCTATATGACATTTTGTTGAGAGCTGGACTAAACCTGACATATATCCAGTTTATCCAAGATGGACAACAGGTGGCTAAATTAATCGTGCCTGGCCACGAACCTCCGCTTTTTTGCAGACTGGTCAGACCACTTTGCTTGACATGCCTTTTGATGGCACCCACCTTTTTGGTGCTCATGCCGCCTCTGCTTTGCTGCGTTTTCGCAACAGTCCGAGTGGAACAGAAGCTTAGCTCTGCTTTGACCTTGCTGCTGTCTGTCTCCCTAAATCCACCCATTTCAATTTGTATGGGTATGTTGGTCCTTGATTTCTTTCTCGATTGAGCATTTCATGGCGATGTCCATGGTTGTCTATCCCACCTACTGGTGACACCCGGTGTGGTATTTCTGCTGGTATTACTCTTATTCTTCTTACGCTGTCAGTGACAGGTTATGGGTCTGTTATGATTCTACATGGGTTTAACACCTGTTGCATAGGTGTTCTGTTTGTCTGACTATGGGCTCCGTGGCCAAGAGATAGTTTTTTGGTATTATTCTTATCTCGTATGAGAATAATTAGCTGTGTTCTATACTCTTTAGAGCACTTCTGTATGCTTACACACTACTAATGTGAGCCCCTATGGTTTACAAGCTCTGATTCGCATCCTCACTGCTGTAACTTTTTACACCGGCACTTCACATGGATAAATAACGTTTAGTATCCCTTATAGGGACCTTTCACTATTCTCCTCCGGGGGAATTTCTATATAGCTTGTTCCATTGAGATTCCTTTCTCATGAATCTCGTGTTTCACCTTGATCTATATGGGGAGTACCCTTTATGCTACCCTTCTTGTGTAATTCTGTTTCGCCAAAGGCTGTAATTTTCCACTGGGGCAGTGGGCCATGTGCCACAGTCTCTACTCTGTTGTCCACGTTACTGGCCTGGCCATTATTTCCCACTAGGACATTCTTTTCTCTGTGTCCTTTATTTCTTTGGCGTGCTTCTCGCTCTTCTTCAGCAGGGTGCACTTTTAATGGACTACTCTGGCGCACAGGTTTCATTAACTTCTTGTGATTTTCACAAGGGTGTTTTCTCATCAACAAAAAAAAAAACAAGGAAGGAAAAGTGTGTTTTGTTCCTCAGTCCTGATGATCGTCTTGTGGTTTCCTTCACATTATTTACCTGTGTGGTAGTACTTAAGTGGCAACTTTTTCTACCACCGGTCTTGCTAGCCTTGCTCTGACTTTTCCTGTCTGGACATCTGTCATACTCACATATTGCCTACGGGCAATTCTTTTTCCCTTGTCGCCACAAACACCTCCTTTTCGGAGTTTATACACATGCGTGGCATCTAGTTGTCTATATCTTTATCCTTGCAAAGACACTGTATGGTCTCTTTTTGTGGGATAATGGCATATCCACTCTTGGTGGATTCCTTGTTACTTGAACCTACTCCTAGATGTAGGAAGCTGGCTGGAAGTCTTCCTATCTTTTCTCTTGAGAGGTTGGGCCATCATTTCAGACTCCAACTCTCCTTTTTCACCCTGTGCTAGGCATTGTGCTCTTGTTTTCACACACACTATCTCAAGGATTTGCCGAAAGGCTGCATGTGCCTTTCTTTCTACCCATGCTGAGGTCTCCAGTTCATTTCCAAGTAGATTGTGAGTTTTGGAGAGACCACTACTTGTTTCAGGCCAGCAACCCCTCCCCCCCCCTCACAGTCTAATGTCACCATAGCCATGACATGGTTAGTAGTGACACTGTCAGTATTGGTAACTGGATAGGTTTTCCTGTCAAGTATTGCTCAGGGGAAACCAGTGTATCTCTTACCATAGTGACACTGGCACCTGTATCCCTCAGGGTTTCTATCCTAGTCCCATTCACTAAGGGAAATTGCAGGTATTTTCTTTAATTAGGGGGCCAGACAGTAAAGTGGCTAACCCTCTCTCCTCTTCAGAGACTAGAACAGCCTCAGCGTGGACCCTAATTTGCTCTGGGCACACTATTGATCCCATCTGAAGATTGGCCACACCAGTAGAAACTGGAGGGGACTAGGAGCATTCTTGTTGGGACAGGTATGATCTCCAGTTCGGTGTCCCTTCTTGTTACAGTGGAAACACCAGGCCTTAGCAGGATCAAAGTTGTTCCCCTTATACCCACCAGTGGGCTGAGAAGAGTTCTTGAGCCCACCCCCCTGGACAGAATTTTGGGGCATTTTTAGGACTCTTTATCCTGGGGCTTCTCACCATCTTTCACCTGGGGAAGCTTTGCAACCCCTTTCTTTTTGTCACCCCCAGTGGTTGTCTTGGTCACCTTTGTCTTGACTCAGTGGTCCGCCTTCTTTCCCAACACTTGGGGAGAAATTGGACCTAGGTCTACCAGATACTGATGCAACTTTTCATTGATGCAGTTACTTAATATGTGTTCCTTCATAAACAAATTATAAAGTCCCAAATGATCCTGCACTTTACTTCCAGTCAACCATCCACCTAATGTTTTTACTGAGTAGTCTACAAATTCCACCCAGGACTGACTCTAGGATTTCTGAATCCCCCTGAATTTAATTCTGCACTCCTCAGTAATGAGTCCAAATTCCTCAATCAGGGTACCCTTCATGAGTTCATAAGGCTCCGCTTCTGCCCCAACAAGGGTAAAGAGCCTGTCCCTGCACTTACCAGTGAACAGTTCCCAAAGGAGTGCCCCCCCAGTGAATCTTTCTCACTTTCCTGGTACACAAGCCCTCTCAAAGGCTGTGAACCATTTGGTGATATCATCACCATCCTCAAATTTAGGGACAATCCCTTTGGGGATTTTAGGATCCTAAGATTCTTTCTTCTCTTGGTTATTTAAATTGCTGCCACCATTGATGGGTCCTAGGCCCATCTCTGCTCTTTCTTTTTCTAGAGCTAAGAGCTTAGTCTCTAGCTCTAGTCTTTTGTCCATCTTCGCTAAAAGGTGGTCCTCCTCAGTGAAGTTGTCCTCACTGTCTGGTATAGAGTCAGCCCTACCTCTGTAGGATCTAGACCCTGTACTCCTTGGTCTTAAGGGGTAGGGCACAAAGTTCCCAATCTCCCTAAGTAGTTGAGGTGGGTGGTTTAAGACCTCATCATCCTCACTACTTTGCCCATCCACCTGGAGATCTTCTCCTTCAGTAGTGGGGTGGTCCCTTGCATGCCCTGCCAGAACCTCTAGGAGTTGTGGTCTGGTAGAGTTGGACCCAGTTCTTATTGTTTTAGCTTTACAGAGAAGCCTTAACTCTCTAACCTCTAGGCTGGAGTAAGGGGTGAGGTTGTACTCCTCAGCCATCTTCTCTGGGTTGCTCATTATTTTACTAAAGTGGGGTTCATTTTAGAAGACTTATAAACAAGGTCTAAGTACTTCCCCCTAACTTCAGTGAGTTTTTGTTTCTAAAAATACTACAGGGACTTAATTCAAGGCCCTAACAAGACTTTTAGAAATTTGGAAAACAGTCAATTCAAAAAATGAGTTGTACTACAGTCAGTTTTTGGATTCTTGTCGTGTGATCAGGCATTGACTAAGTTAGTCCAACAAATGGAAAGTCTTAAACCCCACTGCTGATCCACCAATGTAGGAAGCTGGCTCTGTATATACTATACCAAAGTATGGTATAGCATGCACAGAGTCCAGTGGATCCCCAGAGGTATAGCAGAGGCTAAATTAGGTAATCTCTAACGGCTCTATTTGTGGTAGTTTGGTCGAGCAGTAAGGCATATCAGGAGGGTGTGTTAAGCATTTATGGTATTCACTCAATCAAGGCTTGATAGCACACACTCATAGACTGAAGCCAGACCAATTAAGTAAGTATAAAAAGGTATACTTATGTTTTATTTCTAGAACCAAGCAGGACTTGGCACAGGTAAGTAGAGTATACTTTCAAATGCAAATCTTTACAAGGAAATGCAATTGTGAATGGAATTGACTTCGTTACAGGTTTGTATTTGCTTTTAAAACAGTTTAGAATACATAGAAATTACTTTTGATTACATTTTCGTTACTTCGAGTACTTGAGGGGATATGCCTAGATATCCCCTCGTGGACCTTACAAAACACAGTTAAGTAAGACAGAATTTGGTTTAAAGCACAGTTACTTTTCTTTCATACAAAGACAGTTCAACACTTAAAATATTTTTGGAACAAGAATCACAACATTGGTTCCTATGGGAGAAAAGAAGATTATCGGTTTACAGGTAAGTAAATGACTTGCAAGAATAGCTTTTGGGGGTTAGAACCCAGGTTCGGTTGGGCACTCAATTTGCACCACCAGTGGCACTAGAGCGGCCGGGTGCAGAGTGCATGGGCCCAATGTTAGCCAATGGGGCTAGGGAGGCCTTCGGTCAGAGGCTGCTTGCGAGCAGGCCACTCGGTTGTTGGAGCAAAGCTCCTGTATTTAGGATCAGCACTGCAGGGGCCAACAATCAGCATAGGAGCTGCACCACCAGCGGCTCAGAGGCGGCCGGATGCAGAGCGCCAAGAAGACGACGGGAGCCCTGTGGTTTGCAATGGAGTTCTCAGTTTCGAATAAAACGCTGCAGGCTCAGGCAAGGAGGTTTCCTGAAGGCGACCACTGGCAGGAGAGGGAAGTTGGGTTCTTGTAGTTCCTGGACACCGTCAGTTGGGCCACCCAAGGCAGTGGGGCGTCTGTTGCAGAGGTGTCTTTAGGCGTCGAATCTTCTTATCAGCACCTGTCACGGGGACCCTTCTGGTTGAGGCTGGAGGCGTCGGTCTGAAGCTCGAAGGAGGTCGGGGATCACCAGATCCCAGGTCAGGATCGCTGGGGAGACCTCCCCGTGGTGTTGGGCACTCGGGCCGTGGGCATGGGGTGCAGAGTGGTGCAGAACCGCGGTGCCGCCTGGATCTGGGTTCTGTGTTGGAGTCTTGGTTTAAGCAAATCTGGTGCTCTCGGGAGACAGAGTCTTTTAGATGAAGGCAGGGCAGGTCCTCTGGGTTCTGGATGTCTGCTGGACTCGCCGGGGTTTCGCTGTGAGCAAGTCGGAGTCGAGACAGGCCAGTAGGGCTGGGGACAGAGCAGTTGGTGTCCTCTTCCTGGGTCAGCACGGCCCTTCTTTCTTCCTCGAATCTGAGAAGCTAATGTTCAGGGTCGCCCCTAAATACTACATTTAGAGGCGTTACAGGGGTGTGCAGGTCGGTACCAATAGGTCCCTTCCTTGGGGTGAGTACACCCCCTATTATGCCACCCTTTAATTGGCTGTGTCCCCTCATTTTCAAGATGGAGGGTACTGAGATGTGTGCTTCACCTCACCTTCCCACCTGAGGGGTGGGGTTGGCAAAGGTGGGCACACCTCTCTTCCTCACTTGGTTTTCCCGCCGAATCTTCTGCCCAAAGTGGGGGTCAGAACCGGTGGGACCCAGTTGCTGGGGACAGCAAAAGGCAGGGTCAGCTCACAAAGGCAGCAGGCCTTCGAAGCTTCCCCTTCGTGGACCCAGCCCATCCTGGGGGAGGAGGCAGGACAGGAAGCAGGGCACCTCTGCCCAGGATGGGCTTTTTTTCTAAACGCAGAGAGTGGAGGATCTTTACCCAGGTGTCCAGAAACCTGTCTAAAGGTGGCAAATGGCAGGCAGCCATTCAGGAACCACACATCGGCTGGTCGATTTTCAGGGGGCATCTCTAAGATGCCCTCGGAGTGCATTTTACATTAAATCCCACACTGGCATCAGTGTGGGTTTAATGTGCTGAGAAGTTTGCTACCAAACTTCCCAGGTTTCAGTAAAGCCATATGGAGCTGTGGAGTTTATAATTACCAACTCCCAGACCATATACACTTTATGGCTTTACTGCACTTACAATGTGTACGAATGGACTTAGACACTGTAGGGGTACAGTGCTCATGCTACTGTACCCTCACCTGTGGTCTAGTGCACCCTGTTTGAGGGGTGGCTTGCCTAGGCCACAAGCAGTGGATTAGAGGCATGGCACACAGGGATGTGTGCCTTGTCGACTCTTCACTTTTCTTTGCACCAAAACACGCAGCCTGCAATGGCAGTGTGTGGGTGTTAAGGTGCAGGGCCTTCTAAGGGTGACACAATAGGTGCTGCAGCCCTTAGAGGCCTTCCCTGGTCACAGTGCCCCTGGTACCTTTTACAAGGGGCTTACCTGTGGCCAGAGATGTGCCAATTGTAGGTACAAAGGTACAGCTTTGGGAAATAACACAGGCCTTTGGAACCGGATTGGTAGGGACCCAGGGCACATCAAGTCAAAGTGCATCAAGTGTCAGGTAGAACATGGGGGGTATCCATGCCAAAAGAGGCACTTTCCTGCACTAGAACATTATGGTATCGTCCTCTTGGACTTAGTTTCTTTGTTGGCTTCTATTGACAACTTTCATTTTGCTCTGTACGGTGTCCTAATATCCTACCCTCAAGGGTTAGTCATTTCACCTATGTGTTATCTTTATTGCTGGGGTTTCTTCTTCATAAAGAATATCCCCCTCTATTATGTATTTCAATTCTTTAACTCAATTCTGGGTTTTCTTCATCCTTGTAACTTGGTATAATCAGGGCTGTAGGAGTGTTACCCTTATACCTCGGTGATTTGGATGCCCCCCCCTTCCTGGGGGACATTTTTTCCTCTAATGCACAACTGTTCTTTTTTAGCTTGCATCTCTTCTGTTGCTAAGCTTTCATCCCTTAGTTCAAGTTAGAACTGTTCCCCTTGTGGGGATTTAGTACCTGTGGAACTATGTGTTTTACTTTCGACTGATCTTCAGTCGGCGTCTGCTCTGTCGGATTTGCCTTACCGGTGGATGATTAGACTTGATACCTTTTTCTAGGCCTCCATGGGTTAGCCTCTCTCACCTTGGCCTGCTTCTGGGCCTAGTTATAGTCTCGTTTCTCGCTCTCTCTCACCATTTCATGGTTAGTACTATGTTGGTGATTACTCATCCCATACTACTTATGTTTCTCAGCTTCAGCGAGGTGACAACTTCTTCTATCATCTATATATTTGTATGCATGGAGGTTATTGTCTATGTATGTATATATACATATATATATGTATATCTATGTATGTAGCAGTTCATATATATTTTGTATATTTTTATATATGCGTTGTGCTACATTTCGTAAACGGGGCTTACGTATAACTAGGGCTCCTGGTTTTATGGTATTTATTTTTTAAACATTTCCGTCTGTATTTACCCGTATTTATTTTTTGTACATCTTATTGGTATTTATCCATATTTATTTTGTGTTTAGTGAACAGATAAGGTGATAAGGCGTATATTTCCGCATTTATTTAATTGATAAACGTGCACTCATACTTTGAGGCCTGTCCAGTTTTAGCACATTGCACAGCCAAATATAATAAAATAATAAACGTACATGAACAAATTAGCAGAGTAGCTCAAATACATGTTGAGATATGCAGTAATTTAAGCAAATCTCATTCAGCTTTGTAACTCCCATGCTGCTAATATGTACAGCTACTGGCCTGAAAGTCATCAATTTCAGCATGGAGAGTCACTCAAAAGAAGCCGAAATATCTGTATTTTTCCGCTTTTAAAAATAAATACAGACATGAAACACAATTCTTTTTGTCTGCATTTATGTGCAAAAATCAGTAAATACTTAAAACAGGGAGATCTACGTATAACCTATGTGGATGTACCCTTCATTCTTATCTTGCATTCTCATCTTAACTTAGTCGCTATGCATGCACTAGCTCTTCTTTCTGCCCCTATGGATTCTTGGTTGAATGATTCCTTCGGTGTCTTTCTGTCTCTGGAACTTTTTCCTTAACACAAGCGTTGCGCGTGTCATTACTTGCTCTTGTCTTCGCAATTTTTTTGGGGTGGTTGCATTAATTCATGCTTCTCCACCGTGGATCTATTTTAAGATTCCTTTCTCAGTGTCTCTCAGGGCATGTTTGCCTCCGTGCTTAAATTGTAAAAACAATAAGTGCCAGGGCCCCCATCAGGAGGCTTCCGCAGCTTGCATCACCCATTGCCTCTGTCAGCGTTGCCAACGACAGTACCTACATAAGTACTAACCAGCACACTGCTACAAGTGTGACAATTCAGACTATTCCAGGCCCCAAAAACCTTTAAAAATGGTTTGGGCAGCAGGAATTAGTTGTTTTTAATGTATACCAAATTAATAAAGAATTGCTGTTCTGCTCATCTCTAAATTATACAAACAGGGACACCATGTGGCAGTTGTCATAAGTGCCGGTGTTGACAATTAAGTGCCGGTTCTGAGCACCGGAAACCCCTGGCTCAAATTAATCACTGGTTTGCCTCTAATGCTTTCACTCTTGCCTCTAGCCCTCTGAGACCCAGCAGCCCATGGGTTCGGTTCTTGGGCCCATTTTCTCTGTGTTTTGCTGAGTACGTTTAACTGACATAACGATTTTCTAAGTGAAGACCTTGTACCTTAGTGGCATTGCCCATTCCCTTTGGGTTCCCAAATCACGGTCAACCATGGGTAGAGTCCCACCCTGGGGGCGTCCTAGTATTGTATTTATATTGAATATTGTCTACGGGCACATTTCTGTTCCCCTGCCATGGGTCACTCTATTCCCATGTTTTTCTCCGTTTTTACGACTTTACTTGCCTGTGGTTTGTGCCACAGTTCTTAGGGTGAAGGGTATGCTCTTACTCACCTACCTTCCTAAGAGCGACCGGTCTCGTCTGTCTTATTTGGTGCAGTACCTTAACATTAAAAAAGGCTAAACGAGTGACCCTGAAATGACTGCTTGTTGAGGTTAACTTCAATATATAATGTAATCTATCAAAACAAATAATTTAGAAAATGTGCACACTCCAAAAATAATGTCATTGATAATAGAGGGGTCTGTTGAAATGTAAAAAAGCAATCCTGTCAAGCAACCTGTTGCTTTTAAAGGGTGTTTAGCAATCGCTGAGCAGTAGATTTGATCAAGGTTGACTAAAGTAAATCATCGGTGACTAAGATTTAGTTTTTGTTTCTTAATATTCTGCGCCATCTAGGAATTCTGGAAATGATTTTCTGTGTTGGCCTGAACCACAAGTAACATAGCTACATGCAGCCTGACCTCCCATTTGCAGCCACCCACTGAATCCTGCTGTTTGCCTCTTACCTAATTGGAGGGAGGCGGCCTTGCTTCGCCGTGTGTGGCATTTTAGATACTTTTTCCTCTTCGCCCCTGAAAACTAAAAAAGTTAGTAGCAAACAAAACGTTAATTCCATAAAACTAAAGTGCTCGACGGCAGTTTTATTTTTCTGTGATACCATAAACATTTTATATGTTTTTTCAGTGAGTTTTCTTTTGGTCGTTTGATCTTGCTCTTTTGTGCAAGGCTGTTTTTCTCGGAGGAGCCTCCCTCTTAAGTTTAACTTACCCACCAAAGGAACTAGCATTGGCAATGCCAATCAGTCTTAATTGTATGTTGACCACCAAGACCGATAGCTATTGCAAGGGCATGTTTAAACTCAAACACCTCGCCCAGGCATCTCCCTGTAAAACGGGTTTAAGGCTGCCCATATTTTTCTCCAAAAATCTTAAGACCACTTTCCACACAAAAATAAACTTTCCCAAAACGCTGACTCACTCCTAAAACAACTCGACGTCCTCTCCCATAACCTTTCCTTTATCTTGCCTACTTTTTTTTTTTTTAAGTGCTAATATCCTTTTCAGAATGTGCGCTGTAATCGTAAATAACAGCCACTCACAGTGATACAAGTATACACACACAAGTGAAAACAGCCCCTCTACAACAAAGCCAGAGCTGTATTCGGATGTGTACGCACTCTGAAAAACATATGAATCGAAAAGGGAAGAAAAATACATGCAAGCATTGAACAATAATGCACGGTACACAAAGTGACATATGCATAAAGACACAGCTGGATGTGCATAAATGATGCAGTTCTAAAAGTAAAAGCATACAGATGCTTTCAGGTACACACTGACAGTAGCACCCTAAGATAGTCACTCGCACAAAGATATGAATAAGAACTTTTTCGTGCACACACACACTCGTATACAAACAATCATGCCCTTATTAACACATACACTGACAAAACGATAACCATTTACAAGTACAGTACACATAGTGATGCGCAGGGTGAGTTACAGAGCCTGCACCCCACCCCAAAGCTGCGCTGAGCTCTCATGCTTGTGTGTCACAGGCTGAAATAATAACAGAAGACAAATTTTCTCTGTGGCGATTTCTGCTGAAACTTTATTTTGTCTAGAAAATAATGCTTTTATCTTTCTTTCTTTGAACTGTTGCATTCTTGCCGGCTTACGTGTCACACTCAGGAAGTGACCGAAAGTTAGGTGCCTGGTCAGTGCAGATGGGTGGAGGGATAGGAGTGGCCGATATGGTTTTTGGGGGGAATAGCCAGTAAAGGGTACTGTGTCAAAACAGGGTAGTCTTATTGATACAGAAGAGATTTGGAGGAGGTGGATTTGAGGTGGTCATTAGAACTGATCGCAGTCAGTACATCAGGATCATGTGAGGGGGTGAGAAGAATGGTGCGCGACACAGGTGTTTAAAATAATAGTGCTTCATTTGGTTCAGGACAATTGATAAATCTACTGATGATGAAAACCAGAAAGCTCCTGTGGGCGGATCAAACACAAAAAAGCCTCCCTTCAGAGCAAGGCAACAGATATTGACATGAAAGCCATATAATCTTTTTTTTATTTTTTTTATTCTTTTTATTTGAACATTGCTCATCAGACAATACATGCAGGAGATGGACACAACTCCCATCAGAGTAATGTTACAGTTGAGAGGTCTTACAATTTTCAACAGGTGGATAAATGGTGAAATAAGCAAACAGCGCTTGTACGGCCTGATGTCGACATAGGATTTTCATTACTGACAATACAACAGGCATACAACTCTCCACCCCGCTCCCTCCCCAGGTGTGTCACTGATCAGTGCCCCTAAATTCTATCCAGGGTCCCCACACCTTCTCCCATATTTTGGGGCTGCCGTGGCTGCTATAAATCACCTCTTCTGCCCTTTGACACCAGTCAAGGTCAGAGTCCCATTCCGCAATACTTCGGAGGGTATTTGAGTCCCAGGTCCTTGCTATTTTGCACTTGGCCACTCCGGCCGTCATCGTTATCCAGATTTTATGATATCTGGGCCAGTTGTCCTCCCCCTGCATCGTTAATATCTGAAAGAGACACATTAGTGACAGATTCCTCACCTTAGAATATCCCCAGGCGTCAGGCTGGATCCGGAAATTTTTGCGTAGCAGTACCCCTGCGCGTCGGTAGGCGGCGTTGTGCGGCTCCGCGTCCGTCGTCGGCGTTGTGATCGCCGGGATGACGTCGAGGCCAATACTTAGACGCCGCCCATGCGCGCTGGCGTCAGTTCTTTCTTTTTCCGCGCCACTAAGCGCAGATCCGGATTGAGCAGTGCCCCAGTCATTTTTTGACTGAATATTTTTGTGACTTTTTGTCCAAGTTTTTCGAGTCGTTTTGACTCCGATGTGTCAGTAGGGATGCCCGGCTTCAAGCCATGCGAGGTCTGTAATCGCATG
Source organism: Calotriton arnoldi (assembly GCA_963921515.1). Taxonomy (NCBI): domain Eukaryota; kingdom Metazoa; phylum Chordata; class Amphibia; order Caudata; family Salamandridae; genus Calotriton; species Calotriton arnoldi. The sequence continues at coordinate 1,940,099 of CAWUFW010000737.1, forward strand.
ATGTCGATTACGGATCCGCACCGTAAGTGTGTCTTCTGCCTGGGGCGCGGCCACGACCCCCAGTCGTGCCCCGAGTGTCGGTCCCTCGCCCCGAAGGCTTTGCGAGAGCGGTCTCGAAAGCTCCTCGAGGCCCGGCACTCGGCTCCACACCGCTCGAGGTCGAGGGGCCGGTCGCGGAGCCGTCGTCATTCATCGGGGTCGAAGTCTTCGTCTTCAGGTAAGGCGAAGCACAAGAGGTCTAAGAAGCGTCGCTCTAAGACCTCCCCTCGCCGGTCTTGCGACTCGGCCGAGGGTCCAGACGGTGCCGCCCCCGCGGCTCTGGGGGTGCCCGCGGAGCCGACGCCGGCCTACCCGCCTGTTCCGGGGCCGACGTCGACTCCGGCCGAGATACAGGACTTCCTGTCGGCCATGGCCCGCATCTTCGGGCCTAAGGGTTACCCCGGTGCGCCTTCGGGCCCCGCGGGCCCCAGTGGGGGTCTTCCCTCGGCACCACCGGCGGCTCCGGCCCCGGCGGCTCCGGCCCCAACGCTGCAGGACCCCCTCGGATTCTGGCCTGGATCCCGGTCGACGCCGGTTGACCTAACAACACCTCCACCGGCGCCGACCTCACCGGTACCGTTCACGGCGCCGTCCGAGGCCCCGGACGGCGCCGTCCCCATGTTCTCCCCGGCACCGGACACGGAGTCGGATCGACGTCGCTCGACGCCGATTCCGACGCCGATGGGACCTTTTGTTCCCTATGTCCCTCCTCCTTACTTTTCACCTGTTTTGGAGGACGAGGAGGACTGGGAGGGGTCGGAAGACCCTCTCACAGCTCAATGTGAGCCTTATCAGGACTGGGCTGAGGAACTGGGGGATGCCAGTGGTCTGGACACCTCTCCTGACCTTGGCATGCTGTCGCCTCCTTCCGTGGCTACGGAGGAGGGAGCAAGTTATGCAACGGTGTTGCGTAGGGCGGCTGAGGCCCTCCGTCTCGAGCTCCCTACAGTGGCTGTCAGGACTAACCTCCTGACGGAAGTGCTTCAGCCGGCGGCTACCTCTTCGGAGCCACTGCTGCCGTTCAACGATGCACTTTCGGACGTTCTTTTGGGCACCTGGTCCAGGCCCACCACAGGGGCTCCTGTGGACAGGAACGTAGCCCGACGCCATCGCCCGGCCCCGGGCGACCCCCTGTTTCTCTCCCAACACCCCACCCCCGAGAGCTTGGTTGTCCAAGCCTCTGCCTCCCAGACCGCCTTCCCTACTGCTCCGCCAGATAGGGAATCCAAAAAACTGGATCAATTTGGGAAGAAGGTCTTTTCTTCCTCCAGTGCTGGCTTGTGGTCCGTGAACACCGCTTGCCTTTTGGGCCGTTACTCCCACTCTCTGTGGGATTCGGTGGCGCAAGTGCTGCCCAAGTGTCCTGAGGAGGTCCAGGCGCTTCTCTCCCGTGCTATTGCGGAAGGGAGAGACGCAGCGAAGTTCACTATCAGATGTGGCTTAGACACCGCTGACTCGCTAGGCAGATCGCTAGCTACGACGGTGGTGCTTCGCCGTCACGCCTGGCTGAGGACCACTGGTTTCTCGGGCGATGTCCAGAACACCCTTATGGACATGCCCTTTGATGGTATCCGCCTTTTTGGCAATAAGGCAGACAGCGCGCTGGAGCGCTTTAAGGACTCGCGGGCTACGGCCAAGTCCTTGGGCCTCTCCGCCTTGCGCCCTCCGCAGCCGTCTGCTTTTCGCCCCTTTAGGGGCGCCCAGTCACGTCCACTGCCCAGCCACCGGCCCGCACAGCAAACGCCTTCGCGCGGATGAGGACGTGGCTCCCGCCGAGGCGGGTCGGGTAACCAGCGAGCGGGTCAAGCCACCACCTCCGCCCCGTCCGCGGCCTCCAAACCCTCCTAGTCCGTCGTTTCCGGTCCACAGCACGCCAGTGGGGGGCAGGGTCCGCCATCACCTTCCCCACTGGCGCACCATCACATCGGACATGTGGGTTTTGGACATTGTCCGAAGGGGCTACTCCCTCCCCTTCGAGACTACCCCTCCAGCCATGCCACCTCAGCACCACCGCATGTCGGGGGACCATTTGGCACTTCTTCGACAGGAAGTTGCAGCCCTCTTGGCCAAGGGGGCCATCGAGCGCGTTCCGACCCCAGAAGTAGGGCGTGGTTGTTACTCCCACTACTTTCTGGTGCCCAAAAAGGACAAGGAGGACATGCGTCCTATCTTGGACCTCCGGAACGTCAATCGCTTCCTCCGGAAGGAGAAGTTCAAGATGCTCACCCTAGCTCAGGTCTCGACTGCCCTCGACCCTGTAGACTGGATGGTAGCGTTGGACTTGCAGGACGCATATTTTAACATCCTCGTCCTGCCGGCCCACCGGCGTTACCTGCTGTTCACGGTAGGCCTCGAGCACTTTCAGTTCACCGTGCTTCCCTTTGGCCTTACCAGCGCCCCTCGGGTGTTCACGAAAGTGATGGCGGTGGTCGCAGCTCATCTGCGCCGGTTAGGGGTTCCAGTCTTCCCCTACCTCGACGACTGGTTGTTGAAGGCGGGCTCGTCCCAGGCAGTTGTCTCCCACCTCCAGACTACGGCCGGACTCCTGCACTCGCTGGGGTTCTCCATCAATGTGCCGAAGTTGCACCTGGTTCCTTCTCCACAGCTCCTTTTCATCGGAGCGGTTCTGGACACAACGCAGTTTCGGGCCTATCCTCCCGAACTGCGAGTCCAGGATATTCAGGCTATGATTCCGATCTTTCAGCCTCTATCCTGGGTTTCGGTACGGATGACCCTGAGGCTGCTGGGCCTCATGGCCTCCTGCATCCTGCTGGTCGATCATGCCAGATGGCATATGCGGGCTCTGCAGTGGGACCTGAAGTTCCAGTGGGCGCAGCATCAGGGGAACCTGTCCGATTACGTCCAGATCTTGGAGGGAACTGCACGGCAGTTGCAGAGGGTGGCTCTCGAACCGGCAATGGGTCACGGGCAGATCCCTCTCCCTTCCCCAGCCAGAGCACACAGTTGTGACGGATGCGTCCCTTCTGGGATGGGGCGGTCACATGGGAGAGGCGGAGATCAGAGGCCTCCGGTCTCCGGCGGAGTCCCGGCTCCATATCAACCTTCTGGAGCTCCGGGCGATCCGACTTGCACTGAAGGCATTCCTTCCCTCTGTCAAGGGGAAGGTAGTGCAGGTGTTCACAGACAACACCACCGCCATGTGGTACTGCAACAAACAAGGCGGGGTGGGGTCGTGGACCCTATGTCAGGAGGCTCTGCGTCTCTGGACATGGCTGGAACATCCGGGCATATTCCTGATGGTTCAACACCTGGCAGGTTCCCTGAACGCCAGGGCGAACGAACTCAGCCGCAGGTGCATGATGGATCACGAATGGCGTCTTCACTCTGAGGTGGCGCAAGGACTCTTTCTACAGTGGGGAGAGCCTTGGTTAGATCTATTCGCCACCAAAGAGAACGCGCAATGTCAGCAATTCTGCGCGTTGGAATTTCCAAGGCGGCACTCGCTCGGCGACGCTTTTCGTCGCGAGTGGAGTTGCGGTCTATTGTACGCCTTTCCGCCTATACCACTTCTACCCAGAGTGTTGAAGAAGATTCGGCGCGACCGGGCCCAAGTCATTCTTGTGGCTCCGGCCTGGGCTCGAAGAGTTTGGTATCCCGAGCTACTCAGTATGAGCATCGATCCCCCGATCCATCTGCCTCTTCGGGAGGATCTTCTGTCGCAGAAGCAGGGGACGGTCCTCCACCCGAACCTGTCCAGTCTCCACCTCCTTGCATGGAGATTGAGCGGCGGCAGTTGATTCCTTTCGACTTGCCTCCCGAAGTTTGTGATGTGATTCTGGCAGCCAGGCGTCCCTCCACTAAGGTGGTATACGCCTGCAGGTGGAACAAGTTTGTGGCATGGTGCACAACAAAGGCTGTGAATCCCCTTTCTGCCCCTCTTTCTGAGGTTCTACTGTTCCTTCTTTCTCTGGCCCAACAGGGTTGTGCCCTGGGTACCATCAAGGGCTACCTTTGTGCTATCTCGGCCTTCCTCCGGCTTCCTGATCAGCCCTCCCTTTTCAAGTCCCCTGTTGTTAACAGGTTTCTTAAAGGCATTACACACCTTTTCCCTCCTGTTCCGTTTGTGATGCCTCAGTGGGACTTGAACTTGGTTCTTACCTTTTTAGTGCGCTCCCTTTGAGCCTCTCCATAACTGTCCTCTTCGTCTTCTCACTCTGAAGACAGCCTTTCTGGTGGCTATCACCTCCGCTCGGCGGGTGAGTGAGCTCCAGGCTCTTTCTTGCAAGCCCCCGTTTCTGTCTGTCCATCCAGACAAGGTTGTCCTTAGGACGCGTCCGTCCTTCTTGCCAAAGGTGGTTACGGCCTTCCACATTGGGCAGACCATCACTTTGCCCACCTTCTTTCTGCCTCCGCATCCTTCCAGAGAGGAAGAGAGGCTCCACCGTCTGGACCCAAAACGTGCGATTTCCTTCTATCTGAACCGCACACAGCAGTTCCGGGTGGACGACCAGCTCTTTGTTGGCTACGTGGGCGCCAAAAAAGGTCGGGCGGTACACAAGCGGACTATCTCCCGCTGGGTTGTCTTGTGTATCAAAGCTTGCTATTCTTTGGCTAAGAAGGAGCCCCCTGTTGGGCTACGTGCCCATTCCACCAGGGCGACAGCCGCCACCACGGCTTTGGGACGTGGTGTCCCATTGCAGGACATCTGTCAGGCAGCTACGTGGGCCTCGCTGCACACATTTACCAAGCATTACTGCCTTGACAGCCAAGTCCGGAGAGACAACTTTTTTGGCCGTTCTGTTCTCCGAGACTTCCTCGTCTGATCTTTGTTCGCAGACCCACCACCGGGGTTGGTATTGCTGGGGTATATATTCTAAGGTGAGGAATCTGTCACTAACGTGTCTCTTTCAGATGCACAAGTTACTAACTTGTGTAACGATATATCTGTAAGAGACAGTAGTTAGTGACAGATTCCTTACAGCCCCACCCATCCTCCCCGTTCTGCGAACTGATTTCTAGGGTTAAGGTCATCCCTTTCAGGGCCCTAGTTTTCAGACACCAGTGTCAGTTTCTTGCATGGCTCTGCGTTTCTGGCGCAGAAAGTTGTATACAGAACTGACGCCAGCGCGCATGGGCGGCGTCTAAGAATTACCCGCGACGTCATCCCGGCATCCAAAGGCACCTTTTGTGAGACAACCCAGTTCATCACCTTAGTTACCATGTGCCAGAACACTTGTATCTCCGGACAAGCCCAGAGTCTTAGTTACAGCCTCTGAGGCACTATTGTGTGTCGGCCGTACCTATTTTGTGTGTCCTCGGGTATTATGCTCTATGCAAAATATTGAGTTGAACTAATCTGAACCTGGCCCGAATAGCTATTTCTCGTGTGCTCTGGAGAGCCGCTGCCCAGTCGTCGTCGTCAGTGATGCCCAGGTCCGCCATCCAGACTTTCCGCAGGGCTCCCAACAGGTCAGGGGAATTATTAACCAGTTTTCTGTAGATCGTGGAGGTGCCTTTGTCAGTTATTGGCTCAGTGAGTAGGCTCTCCATAAAGGATATGTCTTAACAGCGCATGTCCCTGTTGTAGATATCTGTAATGTTCAGTCTCCGCCATCTTGTATTCTTGACGGAGTACCTCGAATTTTATCAAGGATTGTTTCCACCACACATCTCCCAGATGTTCTATGCCAATTAATGGCCACATAGAGAAACCTCCTAGAGTGCCGACTTCCCGGAGCAGGTCACTATGCCATTAAGGGGTCAGAGCTGTGAGCTTGTCCCTCCAGCCCAAGTAACCGCAGACCTCCCTCCAGATCGCGACAACCATCCCAGTGTGCAGTTGCAGCCCATTGGCCTTTTTCTTAGAGTATAGGATCGCCTCATGCCCACCGTAACCCATCGCGTCCCTGTCGACACGGAAGGCCAGCTCCTGCCTGTCAGAGAATACCCATTCGTTGATTACCAATAGTTGGGATGCCCAGTACTATTTTTTTGACATCTGGGATGGCAACCCTCCCCCCGTTGTATACCCCCCTTTGTAATATACCCAGTGCTATGCGTGGCGTACCTCAGTTCCATAGGAGTAAACAAAGCTCCTGGTCTATTTTACTAAAACACTCAGAGGAAACCGGGAATGACGTATTTTGACGCACATATAGGAGATGTGGAAGGGCCATCATTTTGTAAAGAGCAGCCCTGCCCATGAGGGACAGTGGTAAGGTGTGCCAATGTGCCACGTTTTCGTGAAGTCTTTCAATTTGGCAGTGTTTGTTTCTGTTCATAAATGAGTTTGGGTTCGCAGGTGACATATATCTCCAGGTATTTAAAACCCTCCATCGCCATTGGCGCTGTGCACTCAGCAGGAAGTTGTGGCATAGGTCCCGATAGGGGAAAGATTATGCCCTTAAACCAGTTTATTTGATATCCTGAATAACTGCTGAAGAGATCGAAAATTGTCAGGATTCTGACCACTGAGAAATATGGTGGTGTAATATAGAGGAGGATGTCTTCGGCATAGAGGTAGACATGCTCCTCCCAACTTCTGTCCGCCCTGATTCCCCACATCAGTGGGTCTTGCCTAATCCAGGCCGCTAGCGGCTCGAGCGCCAGGGCAAAAAATCATGGACGTTGTCCCATTGACATGTACCCGGGCCAAGGGGGTCTGATAGAGGATCCTAACGCACCCGGAGAATTTCGGCACTAATCCCAATGTGGCATAGATATAGGGCCATTCTATACTATCAAACACCATTTTGGCATCCAGGGCCATAAGCACTGCCTGTTCTGCGCAGGGCGGGCCCATCATATGAAGCGCTCCTTTCAAGTTAAGGTGGGTGCTCCTATGTGGCATGAAGCCAGACTGATCTGGATGCACAATGCCCGTCATGACTTTGCTTCGCTGTGTCACCAGGGCCTTCGCCAGCACCTTTGCTTTAACATTTAGTAGTGATATAAGCCTATAGGAGCTGCAGTCCGCCAGGGATTTCTCTTTTTTATGTATTACTACGATTGTGGCTGTACGTTGGTCCTCTGGCAGGCAGCCGTCCTCATGTGCCGCCCGAAACATCTCAAGCAGGGTTTTGGCTAACTTATCCGCCAACCCCATGAACAGTTCTATAGGCAGGCCATTGGGACCCACAACCTTACTGGAATGTAGATCGCAGATGGCCACTGTCAACTCCTCATCTGTCAAGTCTGCCTCCAGGGCCTCCCTTGCGTTGCCCGAAAGTGTCGGAAGGGCAAGGTCTTTTAGGAACTCTTTACAGTCCGCGTCAGTCCTGACACTCGTGGGAGTATATAATTTCTCGTAATTGGTTGCAAAGGTGTCAGCTATGGCTGCATTGGTCTTTTGTAAGTCGCCTTTCCCGTCTAAAATGCCCAACTCTGCCTCTTTTCTTTAGCCAGGCCAAGAGTTTGGTGGCGTTGTCTTCCACGTCATACAGCTGCCGCTGCGATGCCAGTGCATGGCTATGCGCCGCGATTACGGCCGGGGCCCTTAAGTCTTGCTGGCGCAGGTGCAGCTGGCGAGGGAGGTCGGTCCCTCCCTCCACCAAGACCCTTCTCTCTGTGTCTGTTATGTCTTTTTCCTGCCTATCTGTGCCTGGGCCTGTCCTCGAACAACCGCCTTGAACACCTCCCATAGCACATAGGCAGAGGTTACTGTCCCTTGATTCTCCTGAAAATAGAGATCCGTGGTGGTTCTGAGTCTCTGCTTAATTTCCTGGTCGCGGAGAAACCATGGGTCCAGCCTTGGGATTGAGGCGGCGTCACGCGCTGGCCCACTCAGCAGGACCCCTACCTGGGAATGGTCCAGGATTCCCACGTGCATTAATGTGTGGCTGCCCTGAAAGCTCCCGCCTGGGTATGGTGTGTAAAAATCTGATCAAGCCAGAAGAAGCTGCTGTGTGTGGCTGAAAAATGTGTATTGTTGTTGTGGGTTGTGCTCCCTCCACAAGTCAGTCAGGCCTAACTCCGAAACGAAGGCCAGCAGCGGCCCCACCTCCACCCGCGTGAGGGCATTGCTCCTCCTGTCTATCCCAGGCTCCATGATGGCATTCATATCTCCCCCCAATATAAGGGTACGCATAGGCATTTCTAGGAGTGAGGCACTCACTCTGTAGGGTCGCGCAATGGAGCCTCAGCGGTACATAGAGAGAGCAAATATTTAACGTAATGTCCTCCCAAGTTCCCTTCAAGGCCACATACCACCCTTGAGGATTATGCCAAGTGTGTAAGGGGGTGAACGGCAGAGTCTTTCTGATGAGTATAACTAGCCAGCATTGTAGCGTCCCTCTCCCTAACCCTTTTTCAATTGTATGTTGGTGCAGTCTGTAAAATAAGTAATAAAGCTAAACATTTCAAACCCTGAACTCCCTCTCTCCCTGCGTCGTGAGTTTGGAACCATCAATAGGCCCAACTTACAGAGTTCCTGTTGCCTAAAGTGTGCATCTAACACTGAGGGTGCGCTGCTCCCGCCAACGTGAACAGGTCAGCATCGGTGTCTTCAGTATTGCATCCCCCTTGATCCTGGACATAACCACTAATAACATCTACGTGTCCTGTGCCCTATATCGTAATCTCAGAAGGTGGTCACCCCAGTCCGGATGTATATGCCTCAATGCCAGTGTTCAGCCTCAGGTGCCTGTACTCAAACCCCCCACCCCCTGCCACCATTTTACCAGTTTCAGAGGACAATGCAGATAGTCACTCATGAGTTTGTGCGGGTGTCTCGGGGTCACGGATCTACAGAACGATCCGATTGTGGCGCCTCTGGATCACTGTTCAAAGGTGGGGACTTGCACTCCCGGCCCCACTTTCGCCCAGCCACTCTCCAACCTTCTATCCAGTCCCACGCTTCAGCCGGTGAAGTGCAGCATCTTACCTTGTACCACTACTCAGAGCTTGGCTGGATACAGCATCCTGTACTTGATTTCTTTATCTCAAATTGCTTTCTTAATAGATTCAAAGCTTTGTCGCTGTTGGTGCACCTGGAGGGTGAAGTCGGGAAAGAAACGAATCGATGAGTTTTCAAAATGGAGGGAGGTCGCTATGGGTGCGAGCCGAGTGGGGGATCGCATCTTGATCCCTGTAGTTAAACACTCTGGCTACGATTGTGCATGAGAGCCCCGGACGCGGTGGGGGCCCTAGCGCCCTCTCGATCAAAAAGTATTTGGACAGTCTCTTAGGAGGGAGTGTCTTTAGGATAAGGTCCTCCAAGAAAAGATCAGTACTTGGCCCCTCCGCTCCCTCAGGGACCCACACGACACATATGTTGTTGCGCTGGGATCATCCCTTCTAGCCCTCCAGGCGGGCCGTGGTAACGACATTCTGTTTCGTGAGTGTTTCAACTTGTTCTTCCAGTCTTTTCGTCCTGGAAAGCAGACCATTTATGTGCGTTTCGACCGCTGTTACTTTTTCAGTGATATTTCGGGCATCTGCATGCATTAGATTAACGTCGACTGTGACGCTGTCTAGCTGAAGTTCCAGCGTGCCTTGAAGTTCCTTTATCGTGGCCATGATTTTGCGCAGGGATGGTTTAGATAGAGGATGGGCCTCCGGTCTTTGGTAGCACTCGCTTGTTTCCCCCCCTCTTGCCACCATCCGCCACCATGACAACCTTATCCAGGTTGTTGGTTCGTGTGAGCCTAAGGCCCCTATTTCGAACCATGTCCCCAGAAACTCCAGGGGAAACAGCGCCAGGCAAGGGCTACCAGATCCACTGACCCACCCCACCCTAGGTGGCCATGTGTGGGGTCTCCTCTCCTTCAAAGCCACAAGAGCCCAGTGCTCCCCAACCGAAGTTCTGTTGGTGCACCTCTTCTCCACCCTTGCACCCCAGTCTTTATTGTTGCGGCCCCCTTCCAACCGGGACTCACTGGTAGGAGAGAAATGCGCAGTAGTGGCAGCTGCTCCCAACTGGTGGTGCCTCTAAACGGTGCAAGGCCCCAAAGCAACTGCCTACAGGGTGGGCCAACAAGCAGTGAGGGGAGGCCACCGGGTCTGTTTCCACAATCACCCTTAGGCACAGTATAGGTATGCTCCAACCCTGGCCAGTGCTCGAGTGGGACCCCCCAATGTTCCTGGGGCCCGCATGAGGTCTGTAGCCAGTCCATTAGGCCCAGGCGGAGCTCAGTCAGGCCGAGGGGCCCAATCAGTCACGCTGGTGGTCACGGCCCCCTCCACGGAGGGTCAGCACTCCACGAATGGCCAAGGGACCGGGCCCCTGCGGGAGTGCCAGGCCGCAGACGTGTCTCTCTCCCAGCAGGCAGAGAATGGGAGGCCCGGTGGCAGGTTGCAGCTCGGCCCTCCGAAATCGGGCCGCCTGGCTTAGTTGGATCTCATATGGGGGGACTGGGGTAGTGGGGGGAGCAGGGGTAGTGGGGGGATGGTGAGCAACCACACACCTGGTCTCAGTTCCGCCCCGGGAGAGAAAGAGGCTTGCTTACTTTGATGGGCCAAGGCTCAGACGTCTGCAGAATCCCAGGGTCTCTCCCGAGGCTAGGCAGCAACGGTCCGCGGATATGGCGCTGCAGGCCCAGCAGCCAGTGTCGATCTCGCCTGGCCTCACTCCAGGGGCTCCGTAGCCACAGGTCCTCGCATCCCCCGGCCCCTGTCACTTTTTCCTCTGCACTCTGGTGCGAAGCCTGCACCAGGGAGGGGGGAGGAAGGGACCAGCCAAGCATCGGTCTGCCACGGGCCCAGTTTTAGGCCTCCGTCGCAGTGCATGTACCTTGTGCCTCCCAGACCACGATCCGACCCCTCGGACCCACAGCTTCCTGGAGAAGCGGGAAGCCCGCAGCAGCAAGCCACGGTCCCCACAGCAGCGCGCAGGCAGTTCATTCGTGGGAGCAGGTCGGAGGTGAGTCGGATGTCAGGGGATAATTCACTGGCTACTGCGGAGCTCACTCAGTGTGCGGCCATCTTAGTTGGTGGTTCAAAAACCATATAATCTTGAGCTAGGAATGGCTTTGTGGAGTACTGTATACAATGCTGTTTGCATCGGACAGCTGGAGGTGTGTTTAGTGAGACCAAAAATTAGGAACACTCCTTTTGGGTGTAAGTCCTTTGGCCAGAAACACGTTGTCCGAGAAGATACTCATGACGAGAATGTTGTTGTACATTCTCCTACATGATTCTTGCACAGCTCAGAAATTGATTCCCCTTAAAAAGGTAGAGGTTAATCTGTTTGAGCCTTCTCCCAATATGGGCAAAATTTCAGGATGAACCATTTTCTTAAAATTCTAAAAACTGTGCCCTTCCACATTGGTGCTAACCATTGGGTCTAAAAATCCTGTGGTGAGTCAGGTTGAAAAAAACTGTGACACCGTTGTCGTCAGGATACCCATCTTTGATAGAGCAGTTAAGTTCTTCATCATTACTGTCTCTTCCTTTAGAGTCTTACCTTTCAGACTGTCGACGTCTGGTTATCTCATCCAATACTACAGTGACAATGCTTTTCACAAGAAATGGTTCCAAATATCATAAACCTGCCACTGGGAGTGCTTTCTTTCCATATCGTTCCTATAGAAATAAACAGCACCTTCAGGGCTTTAGGACTATTGTATCAGATATACCATCTTGGCTCATCGAAAAGAAACACCATGCATGATGTAAATATTTTAAATGTTGGTTTAGCCATTTCGGCAAGCTCTCACTTTGAACTGATGAATATTTAGACTTGTTGTTTGGAGAACAGGCATTGTAATTCCTTTCTTCTCAGCCCGTGGCAGAACTGACCAGCAAACATTTTTTATTTCTTTTCATAAATACAAGCACACTTAGGGCTTACTGCATTTTTATTCTCAAGACTCTTGAACTTACATATCAACAAGGAGATTTGGCATACTGCTTTATTTTTAAAGGAAGCACGGATGCTCCAAAGCATCAGAAAGAATCTAAAGTTGATTTAGTATTGAATATAGGCCACCATAAGTTCACCAAGGCATGTTTACTTGCTTTCTTTTTTTCACTGTCCTCTTTTTCCCGCTTTCTTTCCTGTTCTCTCTTTGCCTCTCTTTATGACACGCACACTAGCTTCCCATAAGATATTGTATCCTGCATGTCAAATGACTTCTCTATCCATTAGGAATGCAGGAGAGGTCAAATTACCCATAGTTATAATTGCCATGTTGGCTTAATTAAGGGCCAACATGCCAGACCACCATTTCTTCTAATATTGTCAACGTAAAGCTGAAAGTCCATCTTCAGTTTCCTCATTCATCCAGTGGGAGCTGCATAAAGATATTAAAATGTGAAAGAGAATGGACTGCGAGCTCGGGTACCCCTGGTGTTAAGTCCATAGGGGTGAAGAAATGGGGACTGAGTTGAGCTACCATCACCAATGAGTGGATCACTTTCTTGGCAAGGTCCTAAACCCCGTTGCTGACTCTAGGTGGTTCAGCAGTGCTGAATGACTCATTGCGGTTTGACAGATACAGCAAAGTAAGGACTTATGAATGCCTAGCATACCGAGCCGAAGCAGTGCTCCCCTTATCACTTGCAAGACCAGGCTGTCCCTTGGCCAGGCTGCAGCCGGAATTGGCAGTTATTCAGTAGCAGCTCTCTTTACACTTGTTTCTGACTGTTCACAGACAGCTTTTGTCTGGATTAGTGGGCATGGGAGGCTGATGTTGGGGAGAAACCTGGGGTATACAACTTGGTGACGGACTTCATGTTGTCTCTCTTTATGCCGACGGTCTTCTTTTATACCTGAAAGACATCCGTGACATCCCGAACGCAGATGCCGAGACATACCATTCTCTGGGTGACCTGCCTGATGGTAACCTAACGCGCACGGCCACATCCATCAGAGCACAGATGGCTTTTTGGCAGATGCTTCCACTGTCGGTGATGGGCCCCGTGGCATTTCTAAAGATGGTGGTCCTCCCCCGAATTTGTATTATTTTTCCAACTTACCTCCATATACCCTGACCAAGTTTTATCGGGACCTAGAGTCCCGGATTAGGGAGTTTATCTGGCAAAGGGATCGCTGCAGAGTGGCACTGACTAAGTTAAATCCGCCATTAGATCAGGGCGGTCTTGCGGTGCCGAACCTGGACCAATACTATCGGGCATCTCAGCTGCAATGGGTAGCTAAATTCCTCTCTGTCTTGCAGTTGTCTGATACGGCCACCACACTGCCACCCCGGACGTTGCTCAGTGTGCATCACCTGTCGCATCCAATTACTCGAGTTGCGGTGCCAGACCCTATGTTATTAGGCATTGCACACCTCTGTTACCATCGGAGCCTCTACCTTAAGCGTGCAGTGATTCCTTATGCGGCAGCACTCGCGCTATTAGCCACTCTTAGAAATGCTATCCCTACATTTGCAGTGGAACTGGAAGCTGGGCATGTTGTAGGACTGCGCACACTGGGAAATCTCTACAGTGATGGAGCCCTGACCCCCTATGAAACACTGATAGAACACACTTGCCTGTCTGTAGGGCACTTCCTCTTATACAACTCCCTGCTGGCGACGCGGACTCGTCACTGGGGAGACCTAACTATTGAACCGCTGATACACTTAGTGGTACAATATCTGCAGGACATGGGAACAGGTAGACATTTAATACACTGGCTGGCTAGCTAAATCCAAGCTCATACCATACCTTCACACGCAGCCCTGCGTGCCCACTGGGACGGGGATCTTGTCTAACCCTGAACAGATAAGGAATGGGCTGTAATCCTCGAAAGTCCCACTAACATACCACGAAATGTGAGGTTCACCCTAATGTAATTCTATATAGTGCATAGAGCCTACCTCACTCCTGCCAAAATCAACCGATATTTCCAGTGTGCAAACGCTGCCTGCCCCCAATGCGCCTTAGTGGCAGCGTACTTGCTCCACATTCTGTGGTCTTACCCTTTTCTGCACACTTACTGGCAGGTGGCCACGACCCGACTGTCGACTTTTACGGCACAGCCCGCACTGCAAACGTGAAATATGCATACTGGGCTTGTGCCCCAGGGTTAAGAAATATAGAGCAACCTCCAGGTTTTTAGACTTGGGCCTTATAACAGCTAAGCCACTAATTACCCGAAGGTGGAAATCCCCAGAACCCACATCACCTGAGGCATGGATGCAGTCCTTTCTAGTGTGGGCGCAGGCGGAGGGGGTGGCATTGCAGAGAGAAGACAATTTGGGATTGCGCAAATATCTGTTGGCCCCCAGTTGGAACGCAGTGTTGTCCTATCTTCGAGCACTTCAGCACGGGAATGATGGGGATAGCCCTGATCTGTAAGGTACACAGAGGTGACGCAGTGGATGTTTGCTTTACATCCTAACCAGTGATTTATTATTCAGCTACATCTCTCTCTAGTCAAGACCTAAATAGATTATAGACTGCTTTTCCTCTATGCAGGTGTGATGGGGCATCTCGTTGGGCGGTGTGATTTGGGGACGGGGGTAGGGGGTAGTTGCTGAGATTTAGGAAACTCGGGCTTCAGTTAATATTATTGTTTAGTTATTATATAATGGAATCTTTTTTTCCTTTGGTGCAGGATACAAACAGTTAATCCTGGCAGGACCCGTCTGACCTGCTTGAAACGTTCTCATTGCTAAATATCCTGTCAATGTTGATATGAGAGGGTCGATTGCTTTCTATATGTTTACTAGATTGCCTCACCTTCCACGGTTGTTGTACGCAGTATTAGGCAACTCTATGATATCACTTACTTGATTCACTTTGATTGTAATTGGGACTGTGTTCCCGCTTTGCTTTGTTGTGCAGATGGAGTACAGACTGTATAATTAAACTAAATAAAAAGATGGTAGCTGTTTGCCACTACCAGCCCAGTCAAAGTTGTACAAAAAGGTTTCTCTATTTTGATTTGAACTTGTTTGGTGGGGTAAGTTATCACATTTCCAATGACATTGAGTTACACCCAGGTTCGTAGCTGTCATTAGTGAAGCAGGTGCTTTGGCACCGCAGCCCAGACATGTTAGGGATTCTCTGTGCCAGTCGTGGCAGATCCCGCGAATCAGCAGCGGGGCGGGAGGCAGTGAGGGTGTGGGGACGAGGGGAAGAAGGTGAGGAAAATAATAAAAATCACTTAGCTGTCAGCCGCCCAGCTGGCCGGCTGCCGCCTCTCTTCAGTCCTCTTCCTGGCTTCTGCTGGAACAGGAAGCAGGATAGGCTCCCCTGAGCCAATCACAAAGCTGCAATGCAGCGTTACGATTGGTAAGCACCCAGGCTCCCCTAAGCCAATCACAACGCTGCATGGTCTGAGCGCTGTGGTTCGATGCTCAGATGGGGAATGGAAGTCTGGGAATGTTCTGCAGCCTGGGTGCAGAACATGCTAAGTGCGCATGAATGTTTGGCCGGCCCCAGAGGGCCAGGAAAACATTCATGCACACTTAGGAGGGTGTCACCACTCCTCCCCCCTGCGCATCCCAGCCCCGCCCCCACAAAACTGCCCCAGCACAGAAAAATAAAATGATAATAACATTGTGTTATTATCCTTTTATTTTTTCCTTTTTTGCCGTGCTGAAAGGCAGTGGGGCGACGCGCCTCCGCCTTAGCGGAGGAGCTGTCCCTGCTCTGTACCAAGTTATGAATATTTGTTACCACTCAGCAGGTGATAGAGAGATCTATTTTCCTTACTTACATTAGGGCCCATAGCAATATTGCTACAATAGTGTTTCCATCTGTAGGCTCTTTTGAGGAATAAGCCTTTCCCTTCCATAGTTGAGGCAAAATGAGAGGGGTCTAGGGATTCTTTTATTTGAGACCCTAACATTCCCTATTCTTGCAGAGGTTTTTCCTTGATGTGTTCTGTAGCCTGAATGAAGATGCACTTGTGCATGAGACTCTTATGAAGTTGATTCTTTTTTTTTTTTTATAAATCTTTTGATTGAAAAACAGGACTTGACAACCAGCAGATGAAGTTGATTCTTGATCCATAGTAAGGCAATGAAGATTCCTCCTGGTAGTGGTGACATGATTGCATCTTCGAAGACCGGATGCCACTCTAGCGTTGACTAGAGATCCCGCCTTTACTGGTTTCATATTGTGAGGATGAAACGTAGAGTTTTTCTCAGTTTATACAGATATTAAAATATTATTTTATTGATATTGCTTACTTGTTCCTTCGTATTTAGGAGATCTTTCTGGGGTGAAAAGAGGAGGCTTTGAGATTGTTTTCATTTGGGGCGATGTTGACAGAGTCTGATCACCTGGAGGCCTATGTCGAGACCATGTGGCTCTCCAATTTGAGCAAAAGTGTTTGATTTTGGTTCCTACAAAAGGATTTAATATATATACACCACCGACAGTTGTGATCTATAATCTACTCCTTCCTCTTTCTTCACAAAGAAACATGTTGTATTTATAAGCTTCAGTTAGGTATTACAGCCTTGTGTTTCCTCTGTTATCTGGTGTCATCTCCTGTAAATAGTCCTAGAGGGGTGAAAGGACTTCTCAAGAGGATAAGAATTTAAAGAAGCAATTAATGCCAGATAGGGCAGGGAACTGTGGTGTACCTGGGCCACCTTGTTGGTGGAGGCCAAGTACAACCCTTACAGCCCAAGATCCAGGCTATCCTGGACTGGGCAGCTCCAACAACCCAGACCCAGGTCAGGGCATTCCTTGGCTTGACTGGGTACTACAGGAGGTTTGTGAAGGGATATGGGTCCATTGTGGCTCCCCTCACAGAACTTACCTCTAAGAAGATGCCCAAAAAGGTAAACTGGACAGTTATTGTCAAAAGGCTTTTGACACCTGAAAGAGGCAATGTGCTCAACACCAATTCTCAAAGCTCCAGACTATGGCAAGCAGTTCATAGTGCAGACTGATGCCTCTGAGCTAGGGATAGGAGCGGTCCTATCCCAGACCAATGATGAAGGCCAAGACCAACCTGTTGCTTTTATAAGCAGAAGGCTTCTCCCCAGGGAGCAGCGTTGGAGTGCCATCGAGAGGGAGGCCTTTGCTGTGGTTTGGTCCCTAAAGAAGCTGCGACCATACTTGTTTGGTACTCACTTCCTAGTTCAAACTGACCACAGACCTCTCAGATGGCTAATGCAAATGAAAGGTGAAAATCCTAAACTGTTGAGGTGGTCCATCTCCCTACAGGGAATGGACTTCGTAGTGGAACACAGACCTGGGACTGCCCATGCCGATGGACTTTCCAGGTTATTCCACTTAGAAAATGAAGACTCTCTAGGGAAAGGTTAGTCTCATCCTCTTTCGTTTGGGGGTGGGGGGGGGTTGTGTGAGAAAGTGCCCTCTTTCTGCATGGTTGCCCCCACTTTTTGCTGAATTGCTGATGTGCTTTGACTGAGTGTGCCCTGGGCTCCTGCTAATCGGGTACCCAGGTCCTATGTTCTTTCCCTAAAACTGCATTGAAGCCTAAACCCAATTGGCATCTCTGGCCACAGGTCAGCCCCTGGTAAATGGTACCACAGGTACCCAGGGCACTGTGACCAGGGATGACCTCTAAGGGCTGCAGCACTTATTGTGCCACCTTAGAGGTCCTGTACCATCACACTCACACACTGCCTTTGCAGGCTGCGTGTTTTGGTGCAGAACAAAGTGAAGAGTCGACATGGCACACATCCCTGTGTGCCATGCCTACAACCCACTGCCCTGGCATAGATCAGTCACCCCTCTAGCTGGATGCACTATACCAGTGGTGAGGGTACAGGTGCATGAGCCCTGTACCCCTACAGTGTCTAAGTCCATTCTTAGACATTGTAAGTGCAGTGCTGCCATTAAAAGTATATGGTGCTGGGAGTTTGTCATTACGAACTCCAC
Organism: Calotriton arnoldi; assembly: GCA_963921515.1. NCBI lineage: Eukaryota > Metazoa > Chordata > Amphibia > Caudata > Salamandridae > Calotriton > Calotriton arnoldi. The sequence continues at coordinate 1,957,850 of CAWUFW010000737.1, forward strand.
AGCACCATAATGGCTACACTGAAAACTGAGGAGTTTGGTATCAAACTTCTCAGCACATTAAACCCACACTGATGCCAGTGTGGGATTTAATGCAAAATGCACACAGAGGGCATCTTAGAGATGCCCCCTGAAAACTAACCTACCACTAGTGTCCAGGCTGAGTGGCTGCTGTCAGCTGCCACCACCAGACATGTTTCTGGACCCATGGGTCGAGAGCCTGCTGCTCTCGGGGGCCTGAAACAATGCACATCCTGGGACGAGGTGCCAAGCCTCCTCCCCCAGGATGGGCAGGGTTCACGAAGGGGAAGCTTCAAAGGTTTGCCGCTTTGTGAGCTTCCCCAGGCCACTTGCTGCTCTCAGCAACTGGTCCCCACTGGTTCTGGCCCCCACTTTGGGCAGGAGAACCGGCGGGAAAAACAAGTGAGGAAGAGAGGTGTGCCCACCTCTGCCAACTCCACCCCTCAGGTGAGGGAGGCGAGGTGAAGCACAACTCTCAGTCCCCGCCATCTTGCAGATGGGGGGGCTCAGCCAACCAGGGAAAGGCTTATGCCCCCTCCCACTGGAGGGTGGCATAATAGGGGGTATACCCACCCCAGGGAAGGGACCCATTGCTCCCAGCCTTTCTACCTACCGGTAACGCCCCTAAATCTAGTATTTAGGGGCACCCCTGAACCTTGCTTCCTCAAACAAGAAGAAACTACAAGGGAAGAAGAAGAAGGACCGAACAGCCGTGCAGAAGCTAACAAGAGGAAGACGCCCACTGACTTGGCCCCAGCCCTACCGGCCTGTCTCCACCTCGAACCTGATCCTGCGAAATCCCAGTGTGTCCTGCAGCCAGCAACCTCGAAAACCCCGGAGGACCTGCTTGGCTTCAACCAGAAAGACTGTGTCTCCCGTGAACACTAGATTTGTTCAACTGCAACCTCTAGTTCCGGCCGGACACCGCAGATCCGCCCCACTCTGCTCCTGCCGTCCACGGCCTGAGCGGGCAAACACCACGAGGAGGTCCCCCCAGCGATCCGAACCCGAGATCCGGCGACCCCTGACCTGCCTCAAACCTCCAGCTGATGCAGCCTTAATCCGGAAGGTCCCCCCATCCGCGACCAGGAGCTGGTAAGATCCGACCCCAAAAGGCACCCCTGCACCCGATGCCCCAGGACCTTGGGTGGCCAAACCGACGGTGCCTAACCAACCCCTAACTTCCCAACTTACCTCTCGAAGTGGTGGTCGCACCCAGAAGACCTTCGTCCCCAAGCCTGCAGTGCCTTTGCAAACCGGAGGTTCCCCATTGCAAACAACAAGGCGCCCGACGTCGAAACAGCACCCTGCACCGGCCGCCCTTGCGCCGCTGAGGGTGCACCTTTTGGTGCTACTTTGTTTCCCCATTTGCCCTGAGCTAAAGTCCAGTAGCTTTGCTCCCACAACCAAGTGGCCTGCTCGTCAGCAGCCACCAACCGGAGGCCCCCAAACCCCCATTGGATAACATTGGGCCTCAGCACTCTGCACCCGGCCGTCCTAGTGCCGCTGAGGGTGTAACAAGAGTGGATCCTCGACCCTGGGGGACCCCTGAGTCTACCCCCAGAACCTCAACTCCCACTACCAAATACTTACCTTAAAACCGATAACACTATTTTCCTCCATAGGATAACATTGACTGTTTTTCTTGGAAAAGTTGCTAAGTGTGGAGTTTGAAAACCTAAAGAAATTCCTTAAAATTGTACTGTTTAACAAAAACGCTTTTACTTACCTGTTTACAGGAAATGTCCCAGAGTAGTATCCAGGAATACTACTCGGTGTAAGAAAAGTAATCTAAAAAGTAACTTACCTGGTATTTTACTGAAAATCCCATTCAAGTCTATGTACTGTATTTACAAAGTATTGCATTTCTCTGCAACCATACTGTAAGTCAAAACAAAGTGCATATGCAATAACAATTCAAACTGTTTACAATCCGCATCTGAAAGAAACAGTTAGTTATAGATTTCTTACCTTAGAATCTCCCCCCAGGCGTCAGACTGGATCCGGAAAGTTTGTCAGCAGTACCCCTGCGCGTCTGAAGGTAGCATCGGTCTACTCCGCGTCCGTCGTCGGCATCGTGGTTGCCGGCATGACGTTGCGGAAGTTACTTAGACGCCGCCCTCTCGCACTGACATCAGTTCTTCTTTTTCCACGTCAGCAAGCGCAGATCCGGGAAGAGCGGTACCCCCAGTCATTTTTTGACTGAGTTTTTGTGACTTTTGTCGACTTAGTTTCGAGTCATTATCCGACTCCTGGTGCACGAGGGATGCCCGGATTCAAGGCCTGCGGTTCCTGTTCCCGGATGATGTGGGTGACGGATCTGCACCGCGTGGGCCTCTTCTGCCTGGAGCGCGACCATGACCCCAAGTTGTGCTCCGACTGTCGAGCCATGGCCCGAAGTCTTTGCGAGAGTGGTCCCGAAAGCTCCTTGAGGCCCGGCAGTCGGCTCCGCGTTGTGCAAGGTCCCGGTCGCGTGGGCGGTCGAGGGACCGATCGCGGAGTCATCATCACTCCTCTTCTAAGTCTTCGCACTTGGGGTCAGGTAAGTCGAAGCACAAGAAGAAGTCGAAGAAGCACCGTCACTCTTCGACTTCCCCTCGTCCGTCGGCCGACGCGACGCAGGGTGCGGGTGGTGCCACTCCCACGGCTCCGCGTGCGGAGCCTTCAGGGTCGACTCCGGGCTTCCCTCCCTTCCCAGGACCGGGAGCGACCCCTGCCCAGCTTCGTCAATTTTACGAAGTGATGCAGGCCATCTTTGGGCAGCCCCACTCCGCCGGCGCGCCTTCGGGCCCCGCGGACTCGGTTGGGGGCCCTAGGCCTTCGACGCCGGCGGCTTCGAACTCGGCACCCCAGGGCCCCCTTGGATCCAGGCGTGGATCCGGATCGGCGCCGGTCGACCTCGTTACACCTCCACCGGCACCATGCCCGCAGCCGACTCCGACTGGACCCCCAGCCGGCGTCGACCCCAGCTCCCACCTCGACGTGGACACGGAGCCGGACCGGCGTTGGCCGACGCCGGATCCGACGCCGACGGGTACTTTTGTCCCTGTGTTCCACCCTGGCTATTTTCAACCAGATTGGCAGCCAGAAGAGGGTGAGGAAGACTGGGAGGGGTCTGGTGACCCTTTGACTGACCAGTTGGACTAGAGAGAGGAACTGGGGGAGGCCAGTGGTTTGCATACCTCCCCAGACCTAGGCATATTGTCTCCTCCTACCATGGCTACGGAGGAGGGAGCGTCATACGCAGTGGTGTTGCGTAGGGCGGCCGAGGCTCTCAACCTCGAGCTTCCTACGATGGCAGTCAGGACTAACCTCCTGACAGAGGTGCTTCAGCCGGCTGCGAGCTTTTCGGAGCCCCTGCTCCTGTTCAATGAAGCCCTTATGGACATCCTTTTGGACACTTGGTCCAGGACCAACACAGGGGCTCCTGTGGACAGGATGATTGCCCGACGCCACCGCCCGGCTCCGGGCGACCCCACTTTCCTCTCCCAACACCCCACCCCTGAGAGCTTGGTAGTCCAAGCCTCTACGTCCAAGGGCGCCTTCCCTACCGCACCTCCGGAAAAGGAATCCAAAAAGCTAGATCACTTTGGAAAGAAAATGTTTTCTTCCGCCAGCTTGGAACTGCAGTCGGTAAACACAGCGTGTCTGTTGGGCCGTTATACCCACTCTGTGTGGGATACGGTGGGGCAGGTGCTGCCATAGTGCCCGGAGGAGGCCCGGGCCGTGCTCTCCCGTGCCGTGCTCTCCCGTGCCATTGCAGAGGGGAGAGACGCAGTGAAGTTTACCATCTGCTGTGGGCTGGATACTGCCGACACACTTGACAGGACGATTTCAACGTCAGTAGCCCTTCGACGCTACGCCTGGTTGCGTTCGACTGGTTTTTCAGGGGATGTCCAATCCACCCTTATGGACATGCCCTTTATTGGCCGTCGCCTTTTCAGCGACAAGGCAGACAACGCGCTGGAGCGCTTTAAGGACTTACGGGCTACGGCCAGGTCCTTGGGCCTCTCCACCACCTGCCCTGCGCAGTCTGCCTTTCGCCCCTTTCGTGGCTATGGAAGGGGTGCCCCACTACGTACCGCCCAGGGCCACAGGCCAGCGCAAGCTGTACATTCTCAGCGCGGCCGGGGATGTGGAAACTACCGGCCTGGTACTGGGGGCCAGCGAGCGGGCCAGTCCACCACCGCCCCCTCTGCAGCAGCCTCCAAACCTTCCTAGTCCGACTTTTCAGGGCCACCAAACGCCAGTGGGCGGCAGGATCCGCCATCACCTCCCCCTCTGGCGCACCATCACGTTGGACAGGTGGGTTTTGCAAATAGTCCAAAGGGGCTACTCCCTCCCCTTCGAGACTACCCCTCCCTCCATGCCACCTCAGTACCATCGCATGTCGGAGGATCACCTGGCCCTTCTCCAACAGGAAGTTTCGGCACTCTTGGCCAAGGGTGCCATCGAGCGCGTTCCTGTCCCAGAAGTAGGTCGTGGTTGTTATTCCCACTACTTTCTGGTGCCCAAGAAGGACAAAGGCCTGCATCCTATCTTGGATCTCAGGAACGTCAACCGCTTTCTCCGGAAGGAGAAGTTCAAAATGTTGACGCTCGCTCAGGTCTTGTCTGCCCTTAACCCTGGAGACTGGATGGTAGCGTTGGACTTTCAGGACGCATACTTTCACATCCCCGTCCTGCCGACCCACCGGCGTTACCTGCGGTTCACGGTAGGCCACGAGCATTTTCAGTTTACCGTGCTCCCCTTTGGCCTTACCAGCGCCCCTCGGGTGTTCTCAAAAGTGATGGCGGTGGTCGCAGCTCATCTGAGCAGATATGGGGTTCCAGTCTTCCCCTATCTAGACGACTGGCTGTTGAAGGCGGGCTCGTCCCAGGCTGTTGTCTCCCACCTGCAGACTACGGCCGACCTCCTGCATTCGCTGGGGTTCTCCATCAATGTGCCGAAGTCACACCTGATTCCCTCTCAGAAGCTCCTCTTCATCGGAGCGGTTCTGGACACGACGCGGTTTCGGGTTTATCCTCCCGAACAGCGAGTCCGGGATATTCGGGCTATGATTCCAATCTTTCAGCCCCTATCTCGGGTTTCGGTTTGGATGACCCTGAGGCTGCTGGGCCTCATGGCCTCCTGCATCCTGCTGGTCGATCATGCCAAGTGGCATATGTGGGCTCTGCAGTGGGACCTGAAGTTCCAGTGGGCGCAGCATCAGGGGAATCTGTCCGATTACGTCCAGATCTCGGAGGGCACTGCACGACAATTGCAGCAGTGGCTCACGAACCAGGATTGGGTCAACGGCAGATCCCTCTCCCTTCCCCATCCAGATCATACAGTGGTGACAGATGCATCCCTTCTGGGATGGGGCGGCCACATGGGAGAGGCGGAGATCAGAGGCCTCTGGTCTCCAGCGGAGTACAGGCTCCACATCAACCTTCTGGAGCTTCGGCTGATCCGTCTTGCACTCAAGGCATTCCTTCCCTCTGTTCGGGGAAGAGTAGTGCAGGTGTTCACGGACAACACCACCGCCATGTGGTACTGCAACAAGCAAGGCGGAGTGGGGTCGTGGACCCTATGTCAAGAGGCCTTGCGCCTCTGGACATGGCTGTAACATCAGGGCATATCTCTGGTGGTTCAACACCTGGCAGGTTCACTGAACGCCAGGGCGGACGAACTCAGCCGCAGGTGCATGATGGATCACAAATGGCGTCTTCACTCGGAGGTGGTGCAAGGTCTCTTTCAGCAGTGGGGAGAGCCTTGGTTAGATCTATTCACCACCGAAGAGAACGTGCAATGTCAGCAGTTCTGCGCGTTGGAATTTCCAAGGCGGCACTCGCTAGGTGACGCTTTTCGTCGCGTGAGGAGTTGCGGTCTTCTATACGCCTTTCCGCCTATACCACTTCTGCCCAGAGTGCTGAAGAAGATCAGGCACGATCAGGCTCAAGTCATTCTTGTGGCTCCGGATTTGGCACGAAGAGTCTGGTATTCCGAGCTGCTCAACATGGCCATCGATCCTCCGATCAGACGGCCTCTTCGGGAGGATCTTCTGTCGCAGCAGCAGGGGACAGTCCTCCACCCGTACCTGTCCAGCCTCCACCTCCTTGCGTGGAGATTGAGCGGCGGCAGTTGACGTCATTTGACTTGCCTCCTGAAGTCTGTGATGTAATCTTGGCAGCCAGGCGTCCCTCCACTAAGACGGTATACGCCTGCAGATGGAATAAGTTTGTGGCATGGTGCACAGCAAAGGCTGTGGATCCCCTCTCTGCCCCTCTTTCTGAGGTTCTCTTGTTCCTCCTTTCTTTGGCCCAGCAGGGCTCTGCTCTGCGCACTATCAAGGGCTACCTCTCGTCCATTTCAGCCTTTCTTAGGCTTCCTGATCAGCCTTCTCTTTTCAAGTCCCCTGTTGTAAATAGATTTCTTAAGGGCATTACTCATCTTTTTCCTCATGTTACCTTCGTAATGCCCCAGTGGGACTTGAACTTGGTTCTTACATTTCTTATGTCCGCTCCCTTTGAGCCGCTTCATAATTGCCCTCTCAGGCTTTTAACTCTGAAAACTGCCTTTCTGGTTGCCATCACCTCTGCTCGCAGGGTGAGTGAGCTCCAAGCTCTTTCTTCTAAGCCTCCTTTTCTGGCTATCCATCCGGACAAGGTTGTCTTGAGAACCAGACCTTCCTTCCTTCCCAAGGTGGTTACTTCTTTCCACATTGGCCAAACCATCACTTTGCCCACCTTCTTTCCGCCTCCGCATCCTTCGAAAGAGGAAGAGAGGCTCCACCGTCTGGATCCAAAAAGTGTGCTTTCTTTCTACTTGGATCGCACAAAACAATTCCGGGTGGACGACCAGCATTTTGTTGGTTACGTGGGCGCTAAGAAAGGTCGGGCCGTGCACAAACGGACCATCTCCAGGTGGGTCGTTCTGTGCATATAAGCCTGCTATTCTTTGGCTAAGAAGGAGCCTCCAGTGGGGCTGCGCGCCCATTCCACCAGGGCGACGGCAGCTACCACTGCTTTGGGACGAGGAGTCCCCCTCAATGACATGTGTCAGGCAGCTACGTGGGCATCGTTGCACACGTTTACAAGACACTACTGCCTGGACAATCAAGTCAGGATAGCCGGCTTCTTTGGCCGTTCTGTTCTCCAGGACTTTCTGGTGTGTACTTGGTTCGCAGACCCACCTCCGGAGTTGGTATTGCTGGGGTATCTATTCTAAGGTAAGGAATCTATAACTAACTGTTTCTTTCAGATGAACAAGTTACTTACCTTCGGTAACGATATATCTGTGAGAAACATAGGTTAGTTATAGATTCCTTACTGCCCCACCCATTCTCCCCGTTCTGCGAACTGACTTCTAGGGTTAAGGACATCCTTTCAGGGCCCTAGTTTTGTGCACCAGTGGTCAGTGTCTTGCATGGCTCTGCGCTTCTGGCGTGGAAAGTCGTGTACAGAACTGACGTCAGCGCGCGAGGGCGGCGTCTAAGTAACTTCTGCGACGTCGTCCTGGCGACCACGACGCCGACGACGGATGCAGAGTCGACCGACGCCACCTTCAGACGTGCAGGGGTATTGCTGACGAAAAAACTTTCCGGAACCAGTCTGACGCCTGGGGGGAGATTCTAAGGTAAGGAATCTATAACTAACCTATGTTTCTTACAGATATATCGTTACAGAAGGTAAGTAACTTGTTCATTACTACTGTAAAGTATTTATTGCTTACCTGTGCCAGGCTTGCTTGGTTCTAGAAAATAAAATAACTAAAAGAATATTTTTCATACAAAAACAATTGGTCTGAAGTTCAGTCTTTGAGTGTGTGAATTCATTTGCTGACTGAGTGTGTACAACAAATGCTTAACACTGTCCTCTGATACTGCCTTACTGCTCGACCACACCACCACAAATAGAGAGTGAGGTGCTATCTAACTTTACCTCTGCCTACCTTTGGGGTTCTGCTGGACTCTGTGCACACTATACCTCACTTTGGTATAGTATATACAGAACCAGCTTCCTACAGCAATGTATTGGGAACACATTAGTTACTAGAGCACCACAGACGTCTAAAATATGTTTTTGGCAGTTTGTCATTTTCTAAATATGATAATTTATTGCAGTTATACTATTATTGCATATATTGTTTTTTCAACCACACAGATATCAAAAGTACATAAAATGGTTGACAAAGCACAGACAGGAATATAAAAATATGTTTTTTGTCTTCCGTATAGGTGATTTCACCAAAGCTTGGGATGTTCTCCTGGATCACATTGAGTCTGCTTCATTAAGCAAAAACAATGAAGTGTCTCTGGCTGCTTTGAAAAGTTTCCAGGAAATCCTACAAATAGTTAGTCCAATAAGAGACTCTGATAAACCAGAATCTCTGCCTGGGATTAGTGTGCCTGTGCCAGTCCTTCTGGGACCAGTGATGGCTGCTGGTCCAGGAAGGCCACTAACTAGGATGGACTCGATTGGAGAAAAACTCAGCAGATTCAGTGCTCCTGAGCTTCCGATTGCCATGGATGAGATTGAAGATTCGGCCCTTTGGTGGGCGGCCTGGAATGCATGGTATAGGATTGGTTCTGAAAGCACAAAACCACCAGCCACATGTGACAAACTTGCTTTCATACCTAGCCAGCCATTTCTCACAGCTTTAGTACAGATTTTCCCAGCATTGTATCAACACATCAAAACTGGTTTCAGCATGGACGACTTACAAAAGCTGGGAGGAATTTTACATGGTGCTGTATCTGTTCCCATTAGTTCAGATGCCTCTCCTTTCATCCTTCCATCCTTTACTGAAGCAGTGTTGACAAGTTTGCAGGAGGCAGTGCTCACAGCTCTGGATGTCTTGCAAAAGGTATTCTTTTATTTATCTTCTGTTAAAATTATTGGACCTGACATGTAATTGCTATTCTCATTAATCTGTCTGAAAATTGCCTCTCTAACAATTAAATTCGACAGGTGCCAGCAGCGTGAATAAACCCAAACGGTGATAATCCGCAATAAAAATATAGCAAAAATGGAAGTAGGTGAGAAGTGTTTGACACAGCCTCTGCCTGCATGCATTTACTCTTTCCTATAGTTCACGCCAGGGAACTTGCTAAGCAAGTGTCATCCATTTAGGAATTTCTTAAATATGGGCTTCTATATATGCTGTGGTCTCAGATGACATATTTTGTTCCCAAGAGGTGTATTTAATGACATTGTGCAGGTTGGACATCTTGATGAATTTTGTTTTTAAATGGAGAATTTTGCACAGTCATTCTTATTCTCTGAATGGAAACTACCATCAAAATCTGGACTTTGACAGTAGGCACTGTACTACGAAATTGGTTGGAAAAGGTTGACTTTGAATGCTATCTTCCTTAACTTTTCTTTTTTTCTCTTGAACCCATGTTGTATCCCCTACTTCATTAAATCCACCCAACCCTTCAGTCATTAACAGCAATGTTATGCGCTGGTGAGTAAAACGTAAAATTTAGAGAATGTCTTTTTTATTTATCAAAGTTCTGGAGAGTAGAAAGCTGTGGAGAAATGCGTCTTTAATTGGAAAAGATTACAGCCATTTAGTCAAGGATTTTGTGCTTTGTCATTGGCTCTACATTTTTATATAATGCAGTTCTATTAGGATGCAATGCAATGCCTGTTTCGAAATATCAAAATAGTGTGTTGTTATATAGCATGTTCAGCGTGCCTGAGGTGTGAATAGGAATCCATAATATATTTCGAACCTTACCAATTTCAAGTGGAAAGTTGTATTGTTCTTGGGAAATACCGGCAGAGGAAACGATGTAGGCTGAAGTTTTGAGATGCCTATCATCCAGCCCTCCCTGCTGTTGCTGACTCAACCCTGCTTATCTGGATAATGGAGTTTTAGAGATTTTAGAGAAAGCTGACCGATCTCCAGTGTGAACAGAACTACATTTTACAATTATTAAAATATTACTGCCTCCTGTGGATGCAAACATCACGAGACATTGATTGGTATTCTCCTCCTGCTAACTCATGAAGATGATATCAGATATTGTATGTTTTTTTGAGTTGAGACAGATAAGTTAAGTATCATGCTTGCTGATGGCAATCTGATTTAACACCCCCTCTGTTTTTTGTGTATTCAAAATAGAACACTATAATATATTCAGCCTCAGATTTGATATCTGTAACATTGTGTTATTTTTCGATGTGGCTAAAGTTAGCATCTGTAACATTGTGATATTTTTCGATGTGGCTAAAGTTAGCATCTGTAACATTGTGATATTTTTCGATGTGGCTAAAGATAGCATCTGTAACATTGTGATATTTTTCAATGTGGCTAAAGATAGCTTTCGATTTTTCACCCTCCCTTTAATTAATTAGCCCAAAAAGTACAATAAGAAGTACAGAGAGAGAGTGTGCATCAGGTCTTCCTTCTTCAGCCATTGTTTTCATGTGTTTTTTATGGTTTGTCATCGCTTGGATGGGATGTCCAAAAAGACCATAGCATTTTCATCGATGTTCACATTGCCTTATTTGTGTTTCCGTTTTTGTGATGGGGTTCAAGTAGTCTTGTTATTACTAGAGACTGTTTGTGCTCTTTGATGTATTTACTTTGCTAAAACAACAGCATTTTAATAGCTGGTTTATGGCTTTTATTTAGGAAGTGATTGCTGTTTGGATGCTTTAACCTGTTATATAGAGAGTGCTATTCACTAATTGCCCTTGTGCATTTATTTGTTTTACATTGCTGTAATGATAACATGATGGATTTACAGGTTTTTTGTTCAAGTAAAGACGTGCTTGCTTGTAAGTCGTCTTGAACATGTAAAGAAAATTCTGACCTGTTGTCTAAAGTATCTACTAAGCAACATTTTGCTATCTATGGACCAGATGTAGAAAGGTTTTTTACACTTGTAAGCGGCCCGATTCACAGAATCGGGCTGTTTGCGACCGAAAAAAGGCCTTTTCCAATGTACAAAGGCCCAATTTGCAATTCGGTAACCTACCACCGAATCGCAAATTGGGTTTGCGATTCGGTATTAGGAAAGGGTGTCCCTTCCTAATACCGAATCGCAGTGATGTGTTAATGTTTTGTGACCGAAATGCGGTTGCAAAACATTCACATTTTGCCACGTACTTCAAGTAGGTGGTAACCCATTTGCAAATGGGAAGGGGTCCCTAAGGAACCTCTTCCCCTTTGTGAATGTTTGCAAAAATATTTTTATAGAGCAGGCAGTAGTCCCACGGACAACTGCCTTCTCATAAAAAATTAAAAGAAAACTTTTCATTTTTCATTTTGAAATGCATCCTTTTTTCCTTTAAGGAAAAGAGACTTCATTTTAAAAACAAAAAAGTCCCTTATTGAAAAGCAATCACAGACATGGTGGTCTGCTGACCTCATTAGGCCACCATCCCTGTGATTTTTGTGATTCCCAATGGGTCGCAAACGGAGACCTACCTCATAAATATTAATGAGGTAGGTCTATTTTCGACCCACTGTGATTCGCAAAATGTGCTAAACACACATTGGTACATGGGTGTTTGCGATAACCAAATGGCAAATCACAAAAATTTGCTACGTACATCTGGCCCCAAGTCTTTTAGGTTCACTACTTACAGTGCAACCTTCTAAATCCATTTCCCAACGCTCTTTTTTAAGGCACAGTTTAATTCTACTAAAGCAGTTTGTTGTGGATAGAGACCCTATATCCTGCTCCCAAATTGTTGCAGCCAATCTGTTTCTTCATTATGGGATTTTCTTTTTTGGACACTCAAAGGCAACCAACGATTCCTAAACACTTTCTCTTGCAATACTCGAGACCTGTTGACTTTGCCAGTGCTTATTGATGATTGCCTGCAACTTGTGTAATATGAATTTTGAGCTTTCTGGACTGTGTGCATGTAATATTTCCTGACATGACTTTTCAATTCAGAATTCATAATTTCCTTTTCTTAGGCCATCTGCATAGGGCCTGAAAACATGCAGGCCATGTACCCAGCAATCTTTGAGCAGCTCCTGGCATTTGTGGAGTTCTCCTGTAAACCTCCTCAGTATGGAAAACTGGAAACAAAGCATATAGCAAATGCTAAATATAATCAGGTATCTTTCTTTTTAAATGTATTCCCCATAATTAATGCCTCAATATAAAATTGTTATTGTATTACTATTACCGTGGAGGTTTTGCATGGCAAATTTCCTAGTTGTAAAGGAAAGTTAAAGTTCCGTTTAGGACATGTAGGTGAGGATTATGCATTTCTTCCTTCACTTTATTTGTACAACAACCAACAAAATTAGCAACAAGAACAACACTTTCTGTTGAACAATAGGAATAACATAACAGAGGAAAACAAAACATGTGACTTTATCTTACCACTTTCACTCTCCTCCCCATCTTCCTCTCTCGTCTCAACCTCCATTGGACATTTTATTGTGTCACTTGCTACATCATATATCTTTATGAACTCTCATGACTACTTCACACCTATTCCATTCCACCCATTGTCTACGGATCCCTTGTCTCCATCTTCTATATTTATCCATAACCCTATACTCACACTTATTTTATAGTACATCAACATCTTCCTCAATGTATTTGTTATAGCTTATGTTATGTGTTGAAGTATATTAACTTTAGTTTGTTGTCTGTATAGCCCATGTTATAAGAATACATAAATTAATAATCGTGAGGGTAGTCACTCCCACATAGCTACTTCAAATACACCAGACTCTATATAAGTGCCCTCTCTGTTTCACCTCCACTGGCAGTATATCCACTATGCTTCTTTTTGCCCCGAAGTTGAAACAAAAGTGCACCATAATAGAAATTGTCAAAGGTTGATTCCCTTGTGCTTCTGGTCAGGAAACCTTTTTGATTCCAAATCCTCAGTGTGTGGCAGGCATTCTGTTTGCTACTTGTATCTCCTCATAGGCAGGAGACTGCCTGTGGTTGTCTCAACTCACTACAGTGAAGCCTGGTAAATGTTTAACATCTTTTATCCTTGATGTGCTTCTCTGCTTTCTTGAAACTCATCTGCCACTCATCATCCACAACAGCAATTTGTTTTCTTAGGATTATTGGTGCTGCATGCATATCAAGAAAACAGAGAAGCATAATTATGACTAAGGAGAGAGAATGTAATTGAGATGAACGATGATGTAAATTAAAAATTGCTTTGATAATTGATTTTTTTTTAACCCCTGATTATCAATAAAAAGAAATATCAAGAAAAGACTAAGGAGAGAGACCTGTAGAAAAAAATATTGAGTTTTGTAAATATTGAGCATTAGGAATCAAAAATGTTTCCTGACCACAAGCACCAGGTCGTCTTCTGTTGGAAGAGTGAAGTACTCCACCATATATACTTGATTGCTGTGCTGATTGGAATGCTCAACCCCTAGCAGGCAACTTTGATTGCGCTGAAACATGTTGATGATTCCTGACAGAAGAGGGTATTGGAGATGACCCTCATTGCTAGTTTCTGGTCTTGTGGAAGCATTTTCCTGCACAAACACAATTTTAGTTAGGATAGATGGGTTCTTGTTAATATAGGATAGATGCATCACACTATTATAGGGCTGAGAACAGGACTAGAGGGTTACAGTGGTATGGGCACAGTGAGTTAAACCTACATTAACTTCATTAGTGATACAAAGATTCTTTGCATTTCATGAAATAATCAGGGATGTCCTGACCGCAGGGGCTGGGCCCATTCATGAAGCACGCCTCGTGCAAGGGCGTCACTGTGCCTCTCGATCTCTCTGCCTTTCTACTGACGAGCCGATTCTAACCCTGTTCCCTGACTTTCTTGCTCAGTTGGCGACAACGACGCAGATCATAGCTTTTAAAAAAGACCATGCTGTGCATCTTAGGCATGCTTTTACTCCCTCTGGTGTGCCTTTAGTCCACAGGGATTCACATGGGCCTCCAGTTGGGTTACCGCTGGTGGATCTTTCCTTGGTGTCAGTTGTGCCCCTTCAACCTACATCAGGTTCCGCACTGGCATCGGTGCCAACTTCGGACTGATGCTTCTGGCACCGGAAGAGGATCCACAACTTATTGTGGTGTCTAACTCCAGGCCAAATTCATCTTGACTGAGGCTGTCCCTCGATCCCGATATGGCGCAGCTAATGCTCACTTGCTGCAACTCAGACACAATACCATTTATATTTCAAATGGAGTGGTGCACCAGGAAAATTTTCAGATTCAAATGATATTCCAGACGGTGGATATCAAAATAGGAAATGTATTTCTTATTTTCTTCTTATATGATCGTACAATATTTTCATGACATATAAATACACAAGTCGACCACTCCTTATGATCTATCGTGGGCTCCACTGATTGTTTAGGATGAGTAATTGGCACAAGTGTGGCACTTCGGCACCGCTTGTAGTTGAAGTCCACAGGCTTTTCTAGGCACGTCCAGACTTCCCAAATGAACATGCACCTGTTCGTTGAAAAAGCTGACCTTGGAGCATTTTAATAAGAGCCGAGCCACAGCACTAGTTTGACAATATCCCCAACAGTTTTGCCCTTTTAGGGTATGTTCCAGAGGCTTGGCATATCGGCAGCTCCAGGCTTCAGAGCCTGTACAACAGCCCTTCCCAGTTTGGGGCCGTGGCCCCAACAGACAGTGTCCAGGTCATTAATGACAGCTTAAATCTCAATCCCCCACCTCTTGGGCAGCAACCTCATAACCTCTTTTGTGAGCCCTTAGTGACACACAACCACCCTGTAGGAGGCAGGATTCTGCACTTTTTCTAGGAGTGGCAGAGCATTCCATCCCACAAATGGGTCTTTAAAATCTTCCAACCGTCCTGCCATTCCTTTTTGACCCATCATGCTTTCAACCTGCATCACAGTGTCGTTTGGAGCATCACTTTTCTGTTTTGCATCAGGAGGTGCAGGCTATTTTGAGCAGAGGCGCCATAGAGAGGGTACTGACCTCAGAAGTAGGGATTGGATGTTATATCCCAGCACTTTCCTTGTGTAGAAGAACGATGGAGGTTTCGTTCTATTTTGAATCTTCGCCCTTCCAACACCTTCTTACGAAATGACATATTCAAGATGCTCACACTGGCCCATGTTCTGTTTGCCCTAAATGCAGGGGACTGGATGATGGGTTTGGTCCTGCAGGACACTTATTTTCATGTACCCATCTTGCAGGCCCACAGCGCCGCCAGTGGTTCGCAGTAGGCCAGGACCATTTTCAGTTTGCCATGCTCCCCTTTGGCCTTGCCAGTGCCCCTAAGGTGATCACGAAAGTGAGGCAGTGGTTGCAGTACATCTTCAGAGGTCAGGGCTGCCTGCAGTCAGTCATGGACCAGCCCCAGACAACTTTGGGGTTCACAATCAATATGCCAAAGTCACACCGACTCCTTCGCAGAGGCTGCTTTTCATCAGAGGCATTCTGCATATGGTGTGTTTTTGGATTTTCCCTCCAGATCAGTGAGCGCACAACATTAGAACTATGATCTAGATGTTTCAGCTTTGGTCCTGGTCCGGATAGTGGCTCTGAGGCTTCTAGGTCTATTGGTCTCCTCCATCCTACTCGTCGACTATGCCACATTGCATATACGGGCTCTGCAGTAGGATCTGAAGTCCTTGTGGACCCAGCACCAAGGGAACCTGTCAGATTCCATCCAGGTTTTGGAGGAGACTGCACAAGATCTGCAGTGGTGGCTGCTCAAAAGCAAATGGACCAGCGACAGACCCCTCTCACTACCCCACCCTGAACAGATGGTGGTGACAGATGCTTCACTGCTTGGTTTGGGTATGCAATCTGGGAGAGGTAGAGATTAGAGGAGTCGACGGCGTTTCGGCCTGTAGAAGTATTAGAGCATCATCAGGACCAGGTTACAGTTACTTATATGGCAGTGCTGGGGATAGAAGGATACATATATCTCTATACATGTGGTCATTCCAGGGTGGGCCAAGAAAAGAGGGACAGCTAGGACAGAGTATGAGTATAGAGTTGCTTAAAATTGAGTCCAAACAGGGGAGGGGGGAGGAGTAGAAAAATACAATGGACGCCGCAGACAATTACCGCGTGACTAGGCTCAGAGTGGAAGTGTGCGAGAATTAGCGCTAGTCCCAACGCGGGATGAAGACTTACGCGAGAG
Organism: Calotriton arnoldi; assembly: GCA_963921515.1. Taxonomy (NCBI): domain Eukaryota; kingdom Metazoa; phylum Chordata; class Amphibia; order Caudata; family Salamandridae; genus Calotriton; species Calotriton arnoldi. The sequence continues at coordinate 1,973,957 of CAWUFW010000737.1, forward strand.
GGCGCACTTCCAGAGTTCCGGGTGAGGCAAGGTCCAAAGCAATTAGGAATATGTTGCCTGGGGGGGAGGAAGGAAGAAAGAAGTGGGTATGAAGAAGGGAGGGAAAGGGGTGGAATGGGTGGAGAGGACGGTTCTATGAGACTTACTGGAAGGAACGTAATTCGGGGTACCAAGAAATTCAGCAAGGGATACAGGGCATCGCTGCAGTCTCGAGAACCCAAGGGCTGCTGGTAGGATCACCTGCAAGGCAAAACGAGTAAGATGAGCGGGGGTCCTGTGTAAGGGCAAGGATAGTGAGGTGAAGACCCTTGTTGGCGTTCCCAAGGAGGGTGGTGGGAGGCAGCCGTAGGCGACCGTGAGGGAAGGACAACTGCCTTGTATATGAACTGGCTGGCAAGTGGAGGAATGGGCTTGGCTGGTGGCGAGTACCCGCTGAGCTGTCTGGGAGGGTAGGGGGGCAAGAAGATTCTACGTGGTGAAGCGGGGGTATACCGCAAGAAGAGTTCACGGTGCGGGGAAGCGCCGAGCTGGAGCTCGGGGTCATGTGGTGGTCAGGGAAGGCCAGCCAAGAATCACGAGGTCAGCATGTGCGGAACTCGTACGAAAAGGTAGCGGGCTATCGACGCTATTACGCCAAGAAAATTGCTCCCAGAGCAGGGAACTGACGGTCTGTAGCTCGTGAGAATGTGGCGGTTGGGAAGGAGGGCCGGCCAGAGGCACGGGGGCAGCAGGCGCGGCACTCGTTGGAGATGGTAGCAGGCTACACTTACTTGTGGGAGTCCGCTTTAAGGGGCGAGGCGCATCACCGGGCCGGGAGTAGTCAGGCTCTGTGTGTGTCTCATCGCAAGTGCCTGCTATGTGTGCGAAGCAGTTCACGTGGTGCGCTCTGACTAAGGAACACTAGAGCGCGCGTGGCAATACCATCGTGGAAAGGATAGAAGGGGAAAGAAAGGAAGAAAGACTTGGGGTGTTCGCATTGACAATTGCGAATTGAAACATATAAATCCATAATTATACAATAATCATTAGTGTAAGCTGGTACTTAATACTTTAAATTGTAGTTGTCGCAGTGGGAGTGTGACCTAACCCACTAGGAGCTACTCCAAGGTGGCACAGGAGTTTTTTCTATATATAAGATGGGGAAACACAATGTATTGAGAATTGGTTTGAACAGCATTTTGGAAATGGTTTAATTGACAACATAATATAAACAGTGTATAGGAAACGAATCATATAGCTTGAGCGGTCTATGAAAAGTGATAGGTACATCCATGATTAATTAATGTAGAAAAACCAATTAATTGGGTACAGTAGAGATCAATTAAACAAAAAACTGAAAAGGTAGTTGCATTGAGAAGTGATTAAAGAGAGAGAAGGTTAAAAACTGTCAGGAGAGAACATAGTGGTGGGAGCACTCTGTATGTTCAGGAGTGTTCAGTAAGGTATGGATGACTCGTGTGAGTGTGGTATTCCATTCATCCAAAGTGTTCAAGCCATGCTCAATGGTATTGCAGCGAGCTATCCAGCGGCATTCACATCTGTTCAGGAGCCTCTGAATGTCACCGCCCCTGGCTGGTAAGGTGGGTTGGTCAATAACCATCCAGGTAAAGTCAGTGTCATTATGGTTATGTTCCTTGAAGTGTGTGACAAGGGGTGCTGTCAACACATCGCATTTTATGCGACTGCGATGTTGGATGATTCTGTCCTTGACCATTTGTGTGGTTTGGCCGACGTATAGGAGATTGTACGGACAGCGTATTGTGTAGATAACATTTTGGGATCTGCAGTTGGTGAGAGATCTTAGCTGGTATTTCTGTCCGTTGTACTCAAAGCATTTTGTGTTCAGTGAAGTGGAACATGCTGAGCATCTTTGACATTTGTAGTGTCCTAGTAGAGGCTGGAGGCCCTGTGGGCCCCTTACAGATTCGTCTCTGGTGTTTGTTTTGGGCCATGTAATGGCATGTACCAGGTGGTCCGAAAGGTTTTTTCCCCTGCGGTACGAGAACAATGGAGGTTCGTTGAATATGTTCAGAGGGGCAAGTGTGTTCCAGTTTCTTTTAATGATTTTAGAAAGTTTGTTGCTGGTAGGGGAGAAAGTAGAGACAAAAGGGATACGAGAGTTCACCCTCTTTTCCTTGGGTGTTAGTAAGGTATCCCGATGGTTGTACCATGCGCGTTTGCGTGCTCTTGATACCAGTTTCTTTGGGTAGCCCCGGACGATGAGTTTTTCAGTCAGGACCGCGGCTTCCTTGAAGAAGTCCCTCCTCCATTTGCAGTTGCGGCGGATCCGTATAAACTGTCCAAAGGGTAAACCATCGCGTAATCCCCGTGGATGGTAGCTGGAGTATAGCAGTAAGGTGTTTCGCTCGGTTGGTTTCCTGAATAATGCCGTTCCGATTTTGTTGTCTTCTGCTTGTTGTGAAAGATCAAGGAATGGTAAATGGTTTTCTTTAGGGTCAATTGTGAACCTAAGGTGTTGTTGCAGGTATGTAGCCAATCCACAAATTGTAGTAAGTTCTCATTATTTCCTGTCCAAATGAGCAGAATATCGTCTGTGTAACGACGCCAAAAGGAAATGTTGGTCCTGAATGGGTTAAGGTCAGTGAGGATCTTAGTTTTCTCCAGGTGGTGGACATAGAGTATGACGAAATTAGGGGCAAAGCAGGCACCCATTGATACCCCTTTGATATGAAGATAGTAAGTATTTTTGTATAAAAAGTAGTTGTTTCCTAAGGCAATCTCCAGGAGGGACATCACAAAGTCTGTTGGGATCTTCGCGGGTTGTGGTCTTGTGTCAAGGATTTCTCTTATTACTGCCAGGCCTTCTTGGTGGGGTATATTGGTGTAAAGCGATTCGATGTCCATCCCAACCATCAAATCGGTCCCTCGTGTGAAGGGGGTGTCCTCAATAAGATTGATTAAATCCATGCTATCACGGACATATGTGTCCGTGAGAGGAACAAATTCCTTGATGATGCGGTCGATGTACTTTCCAATTGGCTCGAGGATCGAGCCACAACCTGACACGATCGGTCTGCCAGGTGGATTCTGTTGGTCTTTGTGGATTTTCGGTAAGACATAGAGCACAGGGGTGCGGGGATGGTTGTTGTTGAGGTAAATTGCTTCTTTGTCTGTTATAATGTTGTTAGACCTTGCCAGTGCTGTAATTTGATGAATTTTAGTTCTTATCCCTGGTAGTGGATCGGATGGAAGGGCACGATAGTGATCGGTATTGTCCAGTTGTCTTAGGATTTCTGTGTCATATTTGGTTTGGTCCAGAATGACGATGCCACCGCCCTTGTCGGAGGGTTTGATGATTATATCTTTGTTAGTTTTGAGATTGTTTAGGGCTTGTTTCTCAAGTAGTGAGAGATTGTAGGGAACATACTCATGTTGTGATTGGATGTTCTTCATTTCATGTAGTACCCATCTCTCAAAGGTCAAGATCTCTGTCGGCATGAGAGCTGATGAAGGGTTGAAGGTCGAGGCTGGTTGAAATGGTGAGCGGGTGGTTTGCTCACGTGGGGGTCTTTCAGAGAAGAACTGTTTCAGCCTTATCCTCCTGAAGAATTGAAGAAGATTCTCCTGTATTTAAAAAAAATTGCTCTTGTCAGTGGGGACGAAGGTCAGCCCTTTGCTCAAAAGGCTAGTTTCATAGGCGGACAGGTCATGTTGGGATAGGTTGAAGATGGGGAGCCACTTAGTGGTATCCATGTTGATGGTTTCTGTGGTTAGTCCGGGCCCCATTGATAGAACTTGCGTCGGGTTTGGCGTTCCCCGGAGTACTGGTACTGATAGTTCCCTCTCGTGCGACCCCTGCCTTGGTTTGTGTCTAAAAAACCAACCAGGTGCAGTGGTTGAGGTCTTGGTTGTTGGGCTCTCTGTGGTCTTGAGGTACTTGGATCCTCCCCAGGGCTGGTGTCTTCCGCTGAGGTGTTAGAGGATTCAGAGAATGACACCTGTTGATGATTGCGGAATCGTCCCCAATTCTTATGTTGTCTGGGTGGTTGGTAGGGTGTGTCATAGAAGTCGTCTTTCAGGTAAGGATAGGTCTGTTCGTTATTATAGTTCCGGATATCCTTTTGAATTTTGTTTATTTTCTTGTTCTGTTCAAACGTATCAAAGTTGGAAATTGTTGCGTTTATTTTATCCAGAAGGGTTTTTGTGTCTGCAATGGTACTGTCCTCCAAGATAAGTTTCTCCAATTCGGCTATTTCTACCAGTTCCTTACGGCTGTGCTAGAGGGCTGTGTCGATTCCCAAGACCATCCAGTGTCTGGAGCAAGTCGTCGCAAGGTGGCTAAATCCCGACCTGAATTTGGGGTCTTGGGTGAAGATCGCGGGGACGTTACGGATTTGTAGTCCCAAAGGTATAACGTTGCATTTTAGGTACTCCGTTAGCATACGGGCATGTAGATCGGTGCGGATTTGTTTTTTCCTTAGTTTTTCAAGTCTGTCCAGTAGAACACGTAAGGAGCTTGCTCCCGTGGAAGAGGGGGTGGTGGTGGAAGAAAGGAGAGAGGGTCCACTGAGAATTCTCTGTTTATATTCGTCTGAATAGCTAGGTGTTTCCCTGGAAACCATGCTGTGTGAGAAGTTACACAGGTGGTGTGCGATTGGAATCAACTGAGTGAGTCCCGAACGGGACAACCTCTCGCAACAAGCAGTTGCTCAAAGTGAACAATATCAAACTACAGGAGGTAGCCCATATACCCTAAGGAGACTAGGGCAATCATCTATAACATACAACAATGTCTCAAAAGGGTAATATTTGGAGGTCAATTACATGTAGCACAATTAATCGCTGAGAATTAAATCAAAGAGGGGAGAAAACCAGGGAGACATTCTTTTTGTGATATAAATTGTATTTTAGTGAATATACATATTTGACATATTGAGCTTCATATGTCCAAACATATGGAAGGGTAGCACTGCGTTACATTGAATGGCATGTAACCTGTCAGATACTGTGCGCAAGTGCTCGTGAAGGGTTGTGACTGCGCAAGTGACACGTGAGGAAGTATGTACAGCCATAGTGACAGGCGCAACAAGAGACAAGTGGAGTTAAAATTACATATTTAGGATACCCGAACAATAAATGGTAATGAATACAAAAATAATCAAGTGGGGTATCCTTGAAGGGGGCGCCAAGAGTTCCGCTGTAGAAGTCGACGGTGTTTCGGCCTGTAGAAGTATTAGGCCATCATCAGGACCAGTTTACAGTTACTTATATGGCAGTGCTGGGGATAGAAGGATACATATATCTCAATACATGTGGTCATTCCGTGGTGGACCAAGAAAAGAGGGACAGATAGGACAGAGTATGAGTATAGAGTTGCTTAAAATTGAGCCCAAACAGGGGAGGGGGAGGAGTAGAAAAATACAATGGATGCCGCAGACAATTACCGCGTGACTAGGCTCAGAGTGGAAGTTTGCGAGAATTAGCGCTAGTCCCAACGCGAGATGAAGACTTACGCGAGAGGGCGCACTTCCAGAGTTCAGGGTGAGGCAAGGTCCAAAGCAATTAAGGATATGTTGCCTGGGGGGGAGGAAGGAAGAAAGAAGTCGGTATGAAGAAGGGAGGGAAAGGGGTGGAACGGGTGGAGAGGACGGTGGTACGAGTCTTACTGGAAGGGACGTAATTCGGGGTACCAAGAAATTCAGCAAGGGGATACAGGGCATTGCTGCAGTCGCAAGAACGCAAGGGCTGCTGGTAGGATCACCTGCAAGGCAAAACGAGTAAGATGAGCGGGGGGTCCTGTGTAAGGGCAAGGATAGTGAGGTGAAGACCCTTGTTGGCGTTCCCAAGGAGGGTGGTGGGAGCCAGCCGTAGGGGACCGTGAGAGAAGGACAACCGCCTTGTATATGAACTGGCTGGCAAATGAAGGAATGGGCTTGGCTGGTGGCGAGTACCCGCCGGGCTGTCTGGGAGGGGTACATACTTCCTCACGTGTCACTTGCGCCGTCACAACCCTTCACAAGCACTTGTGCACAGTATCTGACAGGTTACATGCCATTCAATGTAACGCAGTGCTACCCTTCCATATGTTTGGACATATGAAGCTCAATATGTCAAATATGTATATTCACTAAAATACAATTTATATCACAAAAAGAATGTCTCCCTGGTTTTCTCCCCTCTTTGATTGAATTCTCAGCGATTAATTGTGCTACATGTAATTGACCTCCAAATATCTCCCTTTTGAGACATTGTTGTATGTTATACTCCATCAAAGAGAAGCAGGTTCTCACGGACAATAACACCGCCATGTAGTACTGCAACAAGCAGGGTGGGGTGGGCCCAGTGTCCAGTGCCAGGAGGCTCTGCGCCTCTGGAACTGGCTGGGTCATTAGGGCAGCATCTTGGTCGTGAACCACCTGGCAAAATCTTTAAACGTCATGGTGGGCAAACTCAACTGGTGACACTTAGCCTATCACAAATGGCAGATACACCTGGAGGTGGCACAAGGTGTGTTGCAGCAATGGGGAGACCCCTGGCTCGAGCTCTTCGCCACCACTGAGAACGAACACTTTTGTGAGTGGGAATTCCCTAGAACGCTTTGTGTTGGGAATGTATTCTGCCTAGAGTGGAGGATGGGACTTCTGCATGTCTTCCCTCATCTACTTCTCCTGCCTTGAGTTCTGAAGAAGATCAGAAACGACCAGGCCAAGTCATATTAGTGGCACTAGATTAGACCAGGAGAGTGTGGTGCTGTGAGAAATTGCGGAGTTTGGCGGCATGGTCAAGGCTGCTGTCAACGAGGGATGCGACGGCCTGCGTCAAGGATGTGTAGCTCAGCGGCGGTTCCGATGGGGTGGAAGGCTGCAATGTTATGCAGGTCCTTGCAACGGTGTAGATCAACGCAGCAGCGGAGATGCATCAGTTCTGCTCGGGGTTGAGCCGCACAGCAGGAGAGATGCGTCGGTTCTGCTGGATCCAGAGACTGGCAAATCTCCTTACGCCCACTTCCAAGGGTCCAGGACTTTAATGGCACCACGTGGCAGGGTGGACTTACAGTTGGCAGAGTACCAGTCCAGGTGTTTGGATCAAAGTTGTTGGAATCTTCTGTCCCTGAGGGCGCAAATCAGGAGGCCAGCCAACTAACCCTTGGAGTTACTTTGGGTCCGGGATTCAACTGATGCAGGTCCAGTACTCCCCCGTGCAAGAGAGCCGCAGGTCAGTACAGTAGGGCAACAGTTCCTTCAGAGCAGCTGTCCAGCAGAGTTAGCAAAACGGGAGGTCTTAAGTCAAAAGGCTAGGGGGAAACTCCAAGGATGCCAGTTCTAACACGTGTCCTCCCCAGCTGAAAGGGGAAACAACCAGTTCGAGGCATATGAACTGTAGATCATATGCTTTGCATATATCGCCATCTAGTGTTGGGTCCGGATGTTTGCACTTTGTTTTTCTTCGAAGAAGTCTTTCCCAGTCACGAGGTAGGTGACTCCTCCTTTCGGTGATAGTGCGCATGGGCATCGACTCCATTGTTAGATTGTTTTTTTCGCCATGGGGTTCGGTTGTTAGTCGATGCGCTCCGGTTCAACACCGTTTCTTCGGTTTCCCTCGGCGCGCAAGACATTCTACCTTGACGGTATTGTTTCCGATCGCGTATTCCATTCTTCGCGTTTCGTGTTTGCTAACAAAAAACCCTCTTTCGATCGGAGAGCTTGTGGTAGGCTGTCTAGCCTACCCGCGTCGGGTCGACTCGCAGTCGATGGAACAAACTCCATTTAAATTCTGCCCTCGGTGCCACGCGAAGTACCCGTGCACCGACTCATACGAAGTGTGTAACCTGTGCTTGTCCCCCGAGCACAGTGAACAGGACTGCGACGCGTGCAAAGCCTTCCGCTCCAAGAAGACGCTTCGCGACCGTCGGGCTCGACGTCGCGACATGCAGAGTCAACACACAGGCTCCATTCCTGACCTGTTCGGGACTGAATCGGAGGAAGAAGCCGGCGATGCCATCGGGGCCGAGGAAGAACAGGAACCGATCTCCGTTTCCGAGTACGGCTCCGACCAGGATGAAGACATCCCACAAGGACAGCGTACTGTGAGTACAGACCCTCCCTCGCCCCGAAATCCACCTCAAACAAAAAAGAAGGCTACGGACCAACCCGCGCCCTCTAGCTCCGGTCTGCACCGAGACCACGCTTCCGACGCCCCGCCTTCTGGCCCGGCACCGAAGCCTACGAAAAAGCCTTCTGGCTCCGAAAAACCCCACGCCAGATCGGGTACCGAGCCGAAAACTTCGGGATCGAAACCTAAGTCCAGCTCCGATCCACAGCATTCAGTGCCGAAATATACTTCGGATCCGAAAACACCGGCCCCTAAACCTTCGCCGCCGAAACAACCACAGGCACCGAAATCACCAAAAAGCACAGTTTCGACGATCCGCTCGATAAACCGGACCCGAAACAGAAAATGCTCTACATTCATCCAAAAACTGGACTTATTACCACCACAGTGACTCTAAAAAGAAGAACTGATGCTGAAGAGGAATATCACATTCCTTTGAAGAAGAGAAGTGTTGGAACTAACCCTTCTCCTCCTTCTCTTCCTCCTCCTATCCCATCTCCCCCTTCTCCACAGTCTATAACTGTACTTACTTCACCTCAGCACTCCCCACATACACCTGATAACCAGGATGAGGGGGATGATAATGGGCACGGGGATGATGATGACCAACCAATACCTACAGACCCATGGGACGATTATAATGTTAACTCGCCCACAGGCAATGATCCTGACTTATATCCTATCAAACCATCTCCTCCAGACGATAGTGTAGGGTACATCGAATTGCTCGGTAGGGCTGCTAATTATCATGGGGTGCAGCTCCACAAAGATTCCCTCGAAGAAGATTTCCTTTTCGAGACCCTTAGCACTACGCAAAAGTCATCACACACTTTACCAATGCTCAAGGGTATGATCAGACATGTGGATGATATCTTTAATGATCCTGTCAGGGCATGTATCATTACACCTAGGGTAGACAAAAAAATATATGTCTGCACCATCTGACCCAACGTACATTAAGGGACAATTGCCGTTAGACTCGCTAGTAGTGTCTAATGCACGCAAAAGGGCTAACTCCCAAAACACAGAAGATGCTCCACCCCCAGATAAAGAATCTAAGCTTCGTGATGCTTCGGGGAAAAGAGTCGCATCTCAGGCAGCAAACTTCTGGCGCATATCCAACACACAAGCGTTGCTAGCTAGATACGACTGTGCGCACTGGGATGAAATGGAACAATTAATCCAACATCTACCCCAAGAACACAAATCTAAGGCTGAAGACCTAATAAGGGAGGGACAACTTATTTCCAATAATCAAATCAGGTGCTCCCTCGATGCTGCAGACACAGCTGCCAGAGCAGTAAATACCAGTGTCCTTTTAAGAAGACACGCCTGGCTACGTATCTGGTTTCAAACCCGAGGTTCAAACCTCTATCTTAAACACACCTTTTGATAAGGAACACCTTTTTGGACCAGTGGTGGACTCTTCACTAGAAAAGATGAAGAAAGACACCGAAGTGGCCAAATCCATGGGGGCGCTTCAGTCACCACAAGGACGTGGTTCCTTTCGACGCTCTTTCTATCGAGCGGGGTCCTAGAATTCTTCCTCAGAAAATACCTCCACCTATAAGGGTAATAATCAACCCTCTGCCTCTAAGACCTACTTCAGAGGGTGACAGAGGAAATAATGGTAAGGGAAGAGGTAGAGGTTCAAACTCGCGCACCTCCCCCTCCAATACAAAACAGTGACTCACCTCTCCCTCCCCCCGACCACCTAACACCTGTCGGGGGAAAATTGTCAAATTTCTTACCAGCTTGGCATTCAATAACAACAGACAAGTGGGTTCTACAAATTGTCCGTTCTGGTTACTGCCTGGAGTTCATCAATACTCCTCCAAATATTCCCCCAAAGTCACACAAACTCTCACTGGATCACCTACACCTCCTCAAACAAGAGGTACAGTCTCTACTTTTAAAAGGAGCAATAGAACTCGTACCACTTGCAACACCAAGGGTCGGGCGTGTACTCTTTTTACTTCCTAAGACCAAAAAAGGACGGGTCTCTCAGACCAATCCTAGATCTCAGGGAACTCAATTTTTATATACAGTCAGACCATTTTCACATAGTCACACTTCAACAGGTACTACCTCTGTTGCAAAAAGGCGACTTCATGTCCACCCTAGACTTGAAGGACGCATACTTTCACATCCCAATCCACCCTGCTCATCGCAAATTTCTCAGGTTTGTGCTAGCGGGCCAACACTACCAGTTCAAAGTACTCCCATTCGGGGTCACCACTGCCCCCAGAGTCTTCACAAAATGTCTGGCAGTAGTAGCTGCTCATCTCAGGAGACAAAGCATCCATGTTTTCCCATACTTGGACGACTGGCTCATCAAAGCCAGCACCTACCAACAGTGTCTCAAAAACACTTCCGTAACCATCAAGTTACTACATAAACTAGGGTTCACAGTCAATGTGACAAAGTCACATCTTCAACCAACCAATATTCAGATCTACCTAGGAGCCACTTTAGATACTCAAAGGGCTCTAGCGTTTCCCAACGCAGCCAGAATTCTCAACATTCAGGCTTTGGTTCGTCAGTTTCAACCCAATCAATCTCTTCCAGCTCGGGCTTACATGCAACTGTTGGGGATTATGGCATCCTGCATAATGATCGTGCCGCATGCCAGACTTCACATGCGTCCGCTCTAGGAATGCTTAGCCAGTCAGTGGAACCAGTCAAACGGTCTATTAACCGATCTAGTGTTGGTAAGCGGCCGTACTCATCGCTCTCTGCAGTGGTGGAACACACAAAATCTGTCAAAAGGACGGCCCTTCATAGACCCCGTTCCACAGACAGTACTAACAGCGGACACGTCTCTAACTGGCTGGGGTGCCCATCTACATCAACACACAGTACAAGGACTGTGGAGCCACCAACAAACGTTGCTTCATATAAACCATTTGGAGCTCATTACCATAGTTCTAGCCCTCAAAGCTTTTCAGACCCAGCTGAAAGGGAAAACTGTCCTAGTTCGTACTGACAACATGACAGCCATGTATTACATACAGAAACAGGGGGGGGGGACACTCCCCCCAATTGTCCCACTTAGCCCAGGACATCTGGAGGTGGACCATTCATCACAAGATCTATCTCCTAGCAGAACATCTCCCAGGAGTAAACAATCAGATGGCAGACCTGCTAAGTCGTCAGACACGGCAAGTTCACGAATGGGAAATACATCCTCAAGTTCTCCTTCCATTCTTCCAAATGTGGGGCTTTCCAGACATAGACCTGTTCGCCACGCATCAAAACGCAAAATGCCCAAACTTCGCGTCTAGGTATCCACACCCATTGTCCAAAGGCAATGCACTATGGATGAACTGTTCAGGGATATTTGCTTACGCTTTTCCACCTCTCCCACTCATTCCATTAGTGGTTCGGAAACTCAAACAGACATCCCTGACACTAATCCTAGTTGCTCCCACATGGGCACGTCAACCATGGTTCACAGCACTGTTGGAGCTCTCAGTAGTTCCTCATCAAAAACTACGTCTTACACCCAATCTCCTCACACTGAGCCGTGGAGACATAAGACACCCAGATCCCAGTCAGCTCAATCTAGCGATCTGGCACCTGAAGTCTTAGAGTTTGGCTATCTTAACCTACCGCCAGACTGTATGAATATCATCAAGAAAGCTAGACGGCCTACCACAAGAGCCTGCTATGCAGCAAAGTGGAAGCGGTTTGTCATTTACTGCAATAACTACCACATCAACCCCCTTGATGCTTCTGTCCAAAATATTATATGCTACTTGTTGCATCTACAACGTTCCAATTTAGCATACACGTCCATACGTCTGCATCTAGCTGCAATAGCTGCATACCTACAAAATAGACAACATCTATCTCTTTTTAGAGTACCTGTCATTAACGTTTTTATTGAAGGACTTAAAAGAGTTATTCCCCCGAGACGTCAACCTGCCCCGGTATGGAATCTCAATATTGTCCTCACCAGACTAATGGGCCCACCTTTTGAGCCATTGCACAAATGTGAACTACAATTTCTCACATGGAAAACTGCTTTCCTTGTGGCTATCACATCACTTAGGAGAGTAAGTGAACTTCAGGCATTAACTATAGAAGAACCTTTCTTACAAATGCATCAAAATAAAGTAGTTCTTCGAACTAATCCTAAATTCCTTCCTAAAGTCATTTCTGCTTTTCACATCAATCAATCGGTTGAGTTACCAGTATTCTTCCCTCAACCTGATTCAGTAGCAGAGCGTGCTCTACACACATTAGATGTGAAAAGAGCATTGCTGTATTACATAGAAAGGACAAAGCCTTTTCGTAACACAAATCAACTTTTTGTCGCTTTTGCTCCACTGCACAAAGGCAATCCCATATCAAAATCAGGAATTGCTAGGTGGAAAGTCAAGTGCATTCAAATCTGTTACGCAAAAGCAAAAAGAACATTAACAGTTCCCCCTAGAGCACACTCTTCTACACGCAAACTAGGGGCTTCTATGGCATTCTTAGGAAATATACCCATAGATGACATATGCAAAGCTGCAACATGGTCTACACCTCACACATTCACAAAACACTATTGTATAGATGTGTTAGCAAGACAACAAGCTAGAGTGGGCCAGGCAGTTTTACGTACATTATTTCAAACCACTACAACAGATACAGGTTAGCCACCCCTTTGGGAGAGAACTGCTGTATAGTCTATGCAAAGCATATGATCTACAGCTCATATGCCTCGAACGGAAAATGCTACTTACCCAGTATGCATCTGTTCTTGGCATGTAGAGCTGTAGAGTCATATGCGCCCACCCGCCTCCCCGGGTACCTATATCTGTTGTAGTAATATCTTACTTAGATACATGCATTCATGGACATCTCCTTTTACTACTCCTACTATCTCCATTATCACCCTCTGCGGAAAAACAATCTAACAATGGAGTCGATGCCCATGCGCACTATCACCGAAAGGAGGAGTCACCTACCTCGTGACTGGGAAAGACTTCTTCGTAGAAAAACAAAGTGCAAACATCCAGACCCAACACTAGATGGCGATATATGCAAAGCATATGACTCTACAGCTCTACATGCCAAGAACAGATGCATACTGGGTAAGTAGCATTTTCCTTACAACGCGGATGTTACAACGCGTTGCCAACACAACGCGGTTGTTACAACGCAACTACCATTACATCGCAATGCCATTACAACGCATGGCATTACAATGCATATGCCTTTACCACGCATGCCTTTACAACGAATTTCGTTGTAAAGGGCATGAATGGTAAAGGCATATGTGTTTTACATGTAAGTATAAGGTAAGTGTAGGGTTTTGGGGTGTAGGGGTATAGGTTGTGGAGTGCCAAGGTTAATTTTAGGGTTCAGGGTGGATTTTGGTTTTGGGGTGCCAAGGGTAATTTTACGTTTTAGGGTGGGTATGGGTGTTGGGGTAGCAAGGGTAATTTTAGGGTTCAGGGTGGGTTTGGTTTTTGTGGTGCTGAGTAATTTTAGGGTTCAGGGTGGGTATGGGGGTGCCAGGGGTAATTTTAGGGATCAGGGTGGGTATGGGTTTTGGGGTGCCAGGGGTAATTTTAGGGTTCAGGGTGTTTGTGTTTTGGGGTGCCAGGGGGTAATTTTAGGGTTCAGGGTGTGTTTGGGTTTTGGGGTGCCAGGGTTAATTTTAGGGTTTAGGGTGTGTTTTGGTTTTGGGGTGTCAGGGGTAATTTTAAGGTTCAGGGTGGGTTTGGGTTCTGGGGTGCCGTGGGTAATTTTATTGTTCAGGGTGTGTTTGGGTTTTTGGGTGCTAGGGTAAATTTTGTGGTTCAGGGTGGGTATGGGTTTTGGGGTGTCAGGGGTAATTTTTGGGTTTAGGGGGTATGGGTACTGGGGTAGTAAGGGTAATTTTAGAAATTTAGGGGGTATGGGTATTGGGGTAGTAAGGGTAAAATAAGGGTTTTGGGGGGTAAAAAAAATATTTATATACAACAATATATATATAACACTTGCTTTGTTACAACTGCATTGTAATGGCATGCGATGTATTTGTATGCGATGTATTGTCATACATTCCCAGCTGAAAGTGGGGAGCACTCTTTACTAAGGCGTAAAAACCTGGAGAGACCATCAGCATTGATGTGTTTTATTTCCAGGACTGCGTTCTACTGTAAAGTCAATTCCCTGTAGGTAGATGGACCACCTCAACAGTTTAGGATTCTCCCCCCTCATCTGCCTTAGCCATTTGAGGTATCTGTGGTCTATCTGATCCCGGAAGTGAGCACCAAACAGGTATGGTCTCAACTTCTTCAGTGCCCAGACCACTGCAAAGGCTTCTCTTTCATTCCACATGCAGAAAAGGGGACCCCCTCTAAAGAGTATGATTTAAGGTCAGGGAGGAGAGGGGAAATCAAAACATTCAATAGTGAGCTCCCTCGCGACCTATATTTCTTTTATCATGGTGAAAGTAAATTCAGTATGGGCTAAACAACAATGTGGTCACATCAATAATACTGTGAGAATGACAAAGATTTTAACATGGTTATTTATTTAGCTTCTTTTTTAACATTGAAAGCATGTGTATCAAAAAATTATTTTTTTTCCATTGAGTTTTTCTCCTTTTTTTAAAATATATAAAACGTTTTTTTATATATAAGTATACACACAAAAATAGACAGAACTTCTACATAAAACTCAAGAGTAAGTACAGTACATTGTTGAGAAAATAACCCCTGAATGAGGACACTTACAAATACAAAAACATATACTCGTGCATACTCGGACAAGAACCATCCAGACTCATACATCATTCACACAGGCATATATATCTGGATAAAGGGGAGACAATAGAGTGAAAGGTCTCCATGACCATGTGAGATAACTGTGTTCAGCAGGATCTGAACAATATAGGTCGACGTGCATTTCAGTGGCATATAGGGGGTAGTAAGACCACCTTCCTCAGGACCTTTCCAGATGCCAAAGAATCACAGAACACCCAGGGGGTACCTAAAAAGTATAAACAACGTATATTGAGAGCCCATACAAAGGAACAATTTGAATAGCAATCGATTGGACCTTGGTGACAAACAAACATATAATATCGCTCAAGTGACTACCAGAAAAGGCCAAATGCCAGAAACACCATGGCCCGTGAGACTCACACAAAAGAGATATGTACCTCCCCATACTTACTGTGGGAAGTTATGTGGAGCAATAAGGAACACAATTGTTAGGAGACAAAAGGACAAAATGAGAAGAGAAAAAGTTCACCAACTGCTCCATCTCATAATATAGGACCCAGAATGCCTCATGCAACAGAAAGAAAAAAGAGAAAAAGAAAAAGGGGACCACAGTGATGTTACCCTATATCAATCGATATGTGCCACTTCTAAATATGTAATGTTTGCTAGAAGATACTTGCATATTATATTAATATGAGTAATTTTTCAATAGAAATGGCCACTGTGCTGCTGTCTTAATGCACTGCAGTATCTTAATATAAGGGGTATTCTGTCAAGAGAAAAAAGGATTTTGGACGAGAACTATGAAGGAAAAAAATCTAAAAGAATAACCAACATGATAATCACAGGGGACTGTTTATACCTTACCTAAAACACTTACAAGTGGTGTTCGGTCAGATGACCCGTTGTGTAACAAAAGTGGTCTGTCTATTTAGAGAAAATAGAGGAGCATTAGTCCCTGTAGTAGAGTGATGATGATATTATGACTAAGTGTATTCATGAATAAGTGAGGGCCTAGTGGCATACACACCTGATTAAGTAAAAACGCCTGGTTAAATCCGTTTAATTCAGAGGGTAGCAGCAGATCGAGCGACTCTTCAATGTTATGATGCAAGGTTCTTTCTCCTAAAACCAGTTGCCGCATTGACTCTGATGGAAAAGATGAGGAAATGAGGAAGCCAGGCAGTACCCAACAAAACATGTTCGATCTGCGCGGTAACACAACTTGTCGAGGGGACCTTTATGCTGCCCCGTCCTACGCCAGAGATGGGATGTGCTATAATATATGGATCAACTATTAGTGACCCAAATCCACATCTTAAAGATAAACGGTGACCTATGCGAGCGGGAAGTGAGAACGAGCTCAATAACCGTGCTAGCTTACACGCTGTTACAGTCTGTTCCTGCCCGATTTGAGGCTAACACCGTACCAAACAGTATGAACTACGTTACCTATCAGGGCTACGAGATCGATAATGGCTAAGGCTCAAAAATAATGCGCACTCTGCCGATATATTGCACGGTCTTGCATACCAGAATAACGTGTGTATAGGGGCTTACCAGGTCAATCTGAATTGAAGATGTACGTGGCCCATCGATACACCCAGCCGGGAAGACAACGGTGGACGCCATCAGGGACCTTTAAAAAGACCCGCTACCTCATACCACGTGGACAATTGGTAGTCACGTGAGACTACTGAAACTGACGTGAATCATGGATATAAAACAGGGGCGCCATCTTGGAATGGATAAGAGAGCTCTCGTTACATGAGGATATTGGAGTGAAACAAAAAATATGTAAATTAGCACAAGGAGTTGACAATCATGAAAATAAATTAATAATGATAACTCTAAAACGTGGCGTAAGGGTCAATTGGTAGTCACGTGAGACTACTGAGACTGACGTAAATCATAGATACAGAACACGGGCGCCATCTTGGAATGGATAAGAGAGCTCTTGTTTCATGGATTTAATGAAGTGGGACCAAAATTGCGTAATATAACAAGAAGGTATGGCAATAATGAAGATGAATTAATAATAATGATTACTCTAAAACGTGGCATAAAAATCAATTACCGCCACCACAGTGTGAGGTTGAACAATATACACAACTAACACTATGTTAGATAGCTAGACGATGAGGCAAAGATGAATACCATAAACAATAGTAATTACATAGGAGTGAGCATGGTAAATAAAACAATACATGGGGGGATATCCATGTTTGGGAAGTTCTGATGCGGAATATCACAGATATAGAAAGAAGATGTAAGATCCTACGAAAATTATGGGATGTCCAATGATACCAAAACAGTATTATTAAAGACTGACTTAACAGGTGTAGGTAACATTCCAAATAATATCTTCATTTAGTCCTTCCTTTACACTGTTCAAGGTAAAATTCCAGAATGTTTCCCTTCTTTACCGTGTCATTTCTGCAGGCAGGCCTGCCTGGCACTTCACTTTCTCCAAAATACACCACCTCAGATCCTTTTCTGAGTGGGGCTTGTCTAAGAAATGTTGAACTACGGGGGTCATCATCTTGCGCGTACGGATGGCAGATTTATGTTCGCTGAGTCTCGTACGAAACTCTCGCCCCGTCTCTCCTATGTAGACTAGACCGCATGGGCACAATAACATATATATGATGTTATGGCTCCTGCAGTTGGTAAGATCTTTCAACTTGATGTTTTTGCCTTTATATGTGAAGGAATCTGTGACTAGGGCCGTGTCACAAGCGTGGCAATCACCACATTTATGGTTGCCTAGCACCAAAGGTAATCCTGTGATAGTGGTCTGATGCTGTGTCATAGTCAATTGGGGTCTTGGTGTACCAAAATATCACGCAAGTTTCGGTTTCTCCTATAGGCCACCAATGGTGGTTGAAGTTGTGGTTCATTTTCGTTTGTGTTCAAAATCTTCCAATTTTTATTGATGACATTCTTGATTTTGTAATTTAATTGAGAATGATTAATGACACATGTCACTTGTTCTTTCGGTTTACGGTGAGTGCCCTGTAATAGGGCATCACGGTTGTAGTATTTGGCCCTTTTGAATGCATGTCTAACTAGCCGATGTGGGTAGCCGCGAGCCAACAGTCGTTTATTTAATGCGTCTCCATGTTTGTGAAAATCATCCATATTTGTGCAATTACGACGCACGCAGGAATTCCCCAAATGGGATCGAGTCTTTCTGGCAGGTGGGGTGAAAGCTCTGGTATTGAAGTATGGTGTTCTTAGCTGTGGGCTTTCTAAACAAACTAACTTGTAGTGTGTTGTTTAATCCGAAGATAATGATGTCCAAGAATTCCACCTGGTCCGAGCTAAATTTGGCAGTGAACTTTAAGTTGCTGTCACTGGCATTGAGCCAAAGAATATACTCATGCAGTGTGACAACATCGCCTTTCCAAATGAAAAAAATTTCATCGATGAAACGCTTCCATGTACTGACATTTTCATAAAAGGGGGCTGTTTCATTAAATACATTTTTCAACTCCCATTCACCCATGTAGGTGTTCGCTATGCTCGGCACACAGGAAGCCCCCATACTGGTGCCCTTAACTTGTTGGTAAACAAGTCCATTAAAGTCAAAGAAGTTATTCATTAGGACTATCTCCAAACACTCCAAGATGAAGTCATCAGGCCTAGCTCCTGGGGATTGTTGAAGAAGGGACGCCACTGCCTGTAACGCTTGACACTGAGGGATGTTGGTATACAACGCCTTAATGTCAAGCGTTACCAATATTTCCACCTTAGGATTGTATGGCATACCCTCAATTTTGTTTATAATATCCCCTGTGTCACGGATATAGGAAGCATAGTTCTGGGTCAGTGGGCATAAGAAAGAATCAACATATTTGGAGAGGGGCTCTGTGCTAGAGCCAATGGTGGAGATCTCTTTCATTCCATCCACCACTGCTCCCGGGGAACTAACCTTTTACTGATGTAAGCTAAAGGCTGATCCAGGCCTTCTTCATTCAGCTGTGAGAGCACGGCCTCTATACCATGATCTGAGGCATCTGTCTGTTGGCACAATTAATTCTTTGGAGACGTCAGGGGCCTTGAGCACGGATGCAGTGTACATGGCCTCCTTCAGGGTATCAAAAGCCTTATGGCACGCCTCCGTCCAGATCACCTATCTGGGCTGCGTCTTAGAAGTCAGCTCGGTCAAGGGTGCAACAATGGTGCCATACCCCTTGACAAATCTCCTATAATAATGGGTGAGGGCTAAGAAGCGTCTCCCCTCTATCTGGATTTTAGGGGTTTCCCAAGCCAGGATGGTTTGGATTTTGGCCTGGAGGGGCTGCACCTTGCCTCCTCCCACTTTGTGACCCAAGTAGTCCCTTACTGGCCTCAATAGTCAGGCCTTCCCTATGCAGAGCCTGAAACACTTCCCTGAGGTGCACAGCGGTCCTTCCAGCTAGAGCTGAGGACTGCAATGTCATCTAGAAAAGCGGCACTGAAGTTCTCCAACCCAGTCAGGACCTTGTTGACCAACCTCTGGATGGTGGCAGGGGCGTTCTTCTACCGAAAGGGTATTATCCGGAACTGGAAGTGCCCTTCTGGGGTAGAAAACGCAGACCTCTGTTTGGCCCCCTTGGTCAAGGCAATCTGCCAGTACCCAGATGTTAAATCGAAAGTGCTGAGGAACTTGGCAGCTCCCAACAAATCTGTGAGCTCATCAGCTCTGAGGATGGAGTGTGCGTCAGTCTTGGTGACTGCATTGAGCCCTCTGTAATTCACACAGAACCTATTTCTGGGGTGGCACCTGGAGGAGCAGCCTTGGGGACCAACACCACTGGGCTGGACCAAGATCTGTTTGAGGGCTCGATAACCCTATGTCCAGTATTTTGGAGACTTCCTCCTTAATGCTGGCTCTCAACTTGTCAGACTGTGTGTAGATATTACAGTTCACAGGCATGCTGTCCCTAGTATCAATATCATGGGTGCACCATGTAGTGAGTCCTGGGGTAAGGGAGAAGAGTGAGGCAAACTGGCCCAACTGGCAGCGGTATCGCTGCTGTTCTAGAGTCAGGGTAGGGGAGAGGCTGATGCCTTCCACTGGCTCCTGCTCCTTAAAGAAAAGGAGGTCTGGCAGAGGTTCACTCTCTTCCTCCACTCCATACTCCGTGACCAGGGGCATGGTTACCACAGATCTCTCGAAGTGGGGTTTGAGACGATTGATGTGCCAGACCCTTAGAGGGCTTCCTGGAAGTCTTGAGGTCCACCAGGTAGGTGGCCTCACTCTTGTGCTCTTTCATCTTATAGCACCCAGTCAATTGGTCTTGCAGGACCTTGGGCTCCACGGGCTCCATCACCCACATCTTTGGCTATATTGAAATTTGGCCAGAGAGGCCTTCTGGTCATACCACTATTTCATGACCTCCTGGCTGGCTTCTAGATTCTCTTTGGCTTTCTTCTAGAAACGCTTCATTTGGGTGCAGAGTGCCAGCATGTAGCTGACCACATCCTGGGGAGGCCTTTCTGGGAGCTTGCCCTCCTTCACTAGACTGAGAGGTCCTCTTACAGGGTGCCCGTAGAGAAGTTCAAAGGGGCTAAAGCTAACTCACTACCACGGTTCTTCCCTGTAAGCAAACAAAAGGCATGGCAGGAGGATGTCCCACTTCCGCCCAAAAGGCTCTGACATGCCCATGATCATGCCTTTTAGGGCCTTGTTGAACCTTTCAACAAGCCCATAACTATGGGGGTGGTAAGGAGTCGAGAACTTATAGGTTACCCCACACTCATTCAACATTGGCCACCTGAAATGGGTGTTTTGCCCCAACCTAATCAGCAGGTTCGGAATTTAGGCGTCATAATTGACAACCAACTCTCAATGAGGCAGCAAGCAGTGAAAGTGTCGTCCATTTGTTTTACTATTCTTAAATGGCTCAGGAAAATTCTCTGGATGATGCCTTTGTCTACACAACGCATGGTGGTCCATGCTCTTATTACATCTAGGCTGGACTATGGCAACATTCTGTATCTTGGAGCCAATAAAGATGTGGTACGAAAGTTGCAAATGGTTCAAAACGCGGCGGCCAGGCTGCTCTGCAAGGTCCCCAAAACTATTTCTATTTCAGGCGCCCTTCGTGATCTTCATTGGTTCAGGGTTGAGAGCCGCATAAAGTTCAAAGCCCTGAGCTACATGTTCAAAATCAAAAATGGTAAAGCGCCTCAATATTTGAATGCTCTAGTTCACTTTTACCTTCCTTCACGTTCCTTACGTTCTGCCACACAGGCTAATTTCAAGGTGCCTAGGATCAGGTTGTCCCGTATGGGCGGTCGGTCCTTCTCTTACCTTGGCCCATCGATGTGGAACTCCCTTCCGATAGCACTTCGAACCGAAACTAGTTATGAGAATTATCGTAAGTACCTAAAAACCTGGTTGTTCAATATGTAGACTTTTTTCTCTCTTTCCCTCTGCATCCTACAGGCGGCGCCGGGAAACCCTTGGGTAGCTGTGCGCCTAATAAAATTAACATAACATAACATGGACTTCATGAATGCTGACATGAAGTTGGTACCATGGTCAGATACCACTTCCTTGAGAAAACCCACATAGGTACAGATCCTCATCTGTGCCCTGGCCATCGCAGGACAGACACCATCCTCAGATGTATAGCCTCCGGATACCAAGTGACATGGTCCACCAGGATGAACCTGTTGCCAAGGGCTGTTTTGGGGTCCAGAGGCCCAACAATGTTGATGCTCACCTGTTCAAATGGAGGGCCAATGACAGTGAATGGCTGCAGGGGGTCCTTGAGGTTCCCTCCTGACTTGCCATTGGCCTGGCAGGTGGAGCATAACCTGCAGAACGCATCTGCGGCCATCCTCATCCGAAGCCAGTAAAAGTGGGTGACAAGCCTCTCAAAGGTCTTGTCCTGCCCGAGATGACCTGCCAGGGAATATCATGAGCCAGTTCACATAGGAGGCCTCATAGCACTGTGGGACCACCAACACATGGGTTACACCAGGCTTAGAAACCTTAGGCTCACTATACAGGAGACCATTCTCCCAGCAAATCAGGTGATCACCAGAGGTGTTGCCAGCTGCCTAGGCCTGCTGCCATAGACCCTCAAGAGTATGGCTCTCCATCTGTGACTTGCAGAGCTCCTTCCTGCTTCTAGTTGTTCAGGTTAGGTAGGTTCCCCAGGTTTGCAATGTCCTCTCCTTTAGGTTCCAGAACGTCACCTTCAGGTTCAGCCTTTTCCCAGACTGTGGGAGTGTCAGTAGTGGGTTTCCCGCACCCCTTACCCTTCTTCCTTATGGCAGGCATCTGGACCATTCTCCAGGTTCCAGGTCATCCTGTCTACCCTCTTAGTTGGCCATAGACCGTGCGGTCAGGCACACCCACTCGGGCAACCCTAACATCTCCAAGTGCGACCTAAACTCCACCTTCTTCGAAATTGTGTGCTTAAGGTTATTGCTGAGCAGACAATCAACAGACATGGATGGACTCAGCTACCCTCAAGGAAGCTGAGCCCCTCCCCCCAAAAGGGAACCAGAGCCACTGGGTAGTGACTATCATGGTTGCTGGCTGCAATAACCTAGTGGAATGCATTAGGGACTACCTGCTGTGAGGTGACCAGAAGACATTTGACAGTTGTCTTGCTGCCTTCAGTGTCTCTTAGACCCTCCACCCTCTGCCCATTGATAGTGACCCACTGCCTGTATTTCCAAGTGTTACTAGACATGTGACTTTTCTGCACCATCTCTCCATCACCCAGGGACACTATAGTAACCTCTATGCTATACCCCACACTACCTAGAGCAATCTCCTCTCCAATTGCTATACTAACCAAAACTTGTGTCTGCCCACCAGTGGGGGTCTGTGCCCACTTAGGACACTTGGCATCCCCCTTGTAGTGCCCATCCTGTTGACACTCATAGCACTTAGGAGGTGCCTTCCCTGATGACTTACTATCAGGCAACCATTTCTTCTTCTGTTCAGGTGGGGATTGGGAGTCCTGACCCTTAGAGCTAGTTTGGGGACGTATTAGAGAGCCCCAATTTTACATGCTCTTTCTTCTGGTGTGGGACCCTGCCCACCCCTGTGGTGATCACACCCAGATACCTTCTTATTGACCCTGGTGTTGAGCCAGCAGTCTGCCTCCTTAGCAAGTTCCCTCGAGTCAGTGAGCTTGCTCTCAATAAGGTGCTTGCACA
Source organism: Calotriton arnoldi (assembly GCA_963921515.1). Taxonomy (NCBI): domain Eukaryota; kingdom Metazoa; phylum Chordata; class Amphibia; order Caudata; family Salamandridae; genus Calotriton; species Calotriton arnoldi. The sequence continues at coordinate 1,996,906 of CAWUFW010000737.1, forward strand.
GTTTTTCAAAATAAAGACTGAACCATGTGCTCTCTCGCAATCAAATTGTACAGCCCCTGATAATCCTTTACTTCACTGCCTTTCACCAAACCATGCAGTGCCTTGCAAACGCAGTCCACACAATTCACCCAGGACTGCTGGTCCAGCTTAACGCTGTCCCTAAACTTCTGCCTGTACTTTTCTGCGGTGAGACCCTACTTTCTGACAAGGGTGGCCTTCATGCAGCAATATCTCATCCTGTCTTCCTTGTCTAGGGACAATAGGGCGTCCCTACCCTCGCTAGGGATGTGCTTACAGATGCTTGCCCCCCAATCCTCCTCAGGGATCCTATGTATCTGCAAAGCCATCTCGTATGCTTCAAACCACTTTTCAATGTCACCCCCTATAGCAAAGTCAGGCACCAGCTCTTTGGGAATATGGACCCTCTTATCTCTAGAGGAAACTGCAGGTATGCTGCCACCAATAATGCCGGACTCTGCCTGTCTGGCATTGAGATCCAGCTGTTTGAGGGTCCTTTCATTGGCCAGTCGCTCTAAGATCAGTTTCTCCTTCATGGCTAATTTCCTTTCCTCCATCCTGATTTTGGCCATCTCCAGTCTGAACTCCCTTTCTCTCCACCAGCTCCTCTGTGGGCAGGCCTTGGGAAGACTCTCTGCTCAGCAGAGCAGCAGTCCATTCAGCAGCACAGCAGTCCTTCTTCCTGGCAGAGTATTCAAAAGTCCAGAAATATACTGAAGAGTTGGTGTCTGAGGTCCAGCATTTATACCCAGTTCCACCTTTGAAGTGGGGATAAGCTTCTAGAGGCATGCCTTTGAAGTGCACAGGTTCCCTGCCCTGGCTCCAGAGAAACTACAGGGGGTAGGCAACCCTTTGTGTGAAGGCAGTACACAGCCTATTCAAGTGTAAATGGGCCTGTGCCCAGCTCCTCCCTACCAACCTGCCCATCCAGGCACACCGAGCTCTCTATTGTGTTTGGTTGTCTAGGAGGAATACACAAAGCCCAACTGTCAATTGCACCCAGTCACGTTATCCAGAGATAGCCTGCAGGCACCAAATGACAAAGACAGAAAAATGGCAACTTTCTAAAAGTGGCATTTTCAAAATTATAATTTAAAATCTGATTTCATCATTAGTTAGGATATTTTATTAGAATTTTAAAGATACAAACATAAATGAGTTACCTGTTCCCATTTAAGGTAGCTCCAATGCTATCTTATGGGAGAGGTAGGCCTTGTAGTAGTGAAAAACAAATTTAAGAGTTTTTCACTACCAAGACAGGTAGAACTCAAAAGTGCATGTCCTACTTTTTAAATACATTTCGCCCTGTCCCCTGGGTTGTCCAGGCACTACCCTAGGGGTGACTTGTATTAAAGAGGAAGGTTTGGCCTGGCAAAAGGTTTGTTTTTTCAGGTTGAAGTGACAGTTTAAATCTGCAAACACAGGCTCCACGAAGCAGGCCTGTGACATGTTTAAAATGCTGCCTAAGTGGGTGGCACAATCAGTGCTCAGTCCCACTAGTAGCATTTAATTTACAGGCCTCCTTACTAGGGCCTTACAAGCAAATGAAATATGCCAATTGGGTACAAGCCAATCTTACCATGTTGTAAGGAAAGAGCACAAGCACTTTAGCACTTGTTAGCAGTGGTGCAGAGTCCTAAGGTCAGCAAAATCGAAGTCAGCAAAACAGGTCTGAAGGCAAAAGGTTAGGGGGAAAACCACGCTGAGGATGCCAGGTGTAGCAGGTGCCTAGAAAATCTGGTCATGACCATGTGTCCTCCTAACAGTCTTCCATTTTGGGAAGACCTACTGTTGCAGCAGCAGTAGTACAGGGTCTTGTACCTGGGTCTGTGCAATCTGCACCTTCATTCATGGAGATTAAGCAGCAGCAATTGACTTCCTTCAATCTTTCATCTGAAGTTGATGATGAGATCTTGGCATCAAACACAGAAAAGGTGATGGGAGGAATGCTTTCCATATGCAAATCAGTCTTGGTCTTGCTCCAATAGGAACTGTCCAGCCCGAAATGCTAGGTCCTCTCTAAACCAAAACACAAGCAACCCACAGCAGTTTTTGCCCTCATTGGGGTTTGTCAGCAGGTGCAGCTTGGTTCCAGTGGCACAGTGAGCACAGGGCCTTCGGCTGGGTATACACTTGCTGTAGGAAAGTAGGATCTGCTTTCATGGTTACCCCCACTTTTTGCTGGTGTCAGTATGTTTTTTTGACTAGTCTGAGTGGGATCCTGCTAATCAGGACACCAGTCAGTGCTTCCTCCCTAGATTTGTCATGGTAAGTACTTCTGTACCTCCACAATTGGCTACTGGTGTACCCCTGTAAGTCCCTAGTATATGGGTCCAAGGTACCCAGGGCATAGGTACCCCAAGGGTCTCCCATGGGCTACAGCATGTATTGTGCCACACATGAGAGACCACTCAAACTGTGACTACATGCCTGTCATTGCAGCCTGTGTAATCTGGTGCTAGCACCACTTACTACAGATATAAGTTTCCTTATATCTGAGATCTGAAAGAAACAGTTAGTTATAGATTCCTTACCTTAGAATGTACCCCAGGCGTCAGACTGGATCCGGAAAGTTTTTTCGTCAGCAGTACCCCTGCGCGTTTGAAGGTGGCGTCGGTCGACTCCGCGTCCGTCGTCGGCGTCGTGGTCACCGGGATGACGTCACGGAAGTTACTTAGACGCCGCCCTCGCGCGCTGACGTCAGTTCTTTCTTTTTCCGCGCCAGCAAGCGCAGATCCGGGAAGAGCGCTACCCCCAGTCACTTTTTGACTGAGTTTTTGCGACTTTTGTCGACTTTGTTTTCGAGTCTTTATCCGACTCCTGGTGCACGAGGGATGCCCGGTTTCAAGGCCTGCGGTTCCTGTTCCCGAATGATGTCAGTGACGGATCCGCACCGCGTGTGCCTCTTCTGCCTGGAGCGTGACCATGACCCCAAGTCGAACCATGGCCCGAAGTCTTTGCGGGAGCGGTCCCGAAAGCTCCTCGAGGCCCGGCAGTCGGCTCCGCGTCGCGCAAGGTCCCGGTCGCGTGGGAGGTCGAGGGACCGACCGCGGAGTCATCATCACTCCTCTATTAAGTCTTCGCACTCGGGGTCAGGTAAGTCGAAGCACAAGAAGAAGTCGAAGAAGCATCGTCCCTCTTCGACTTCCCCACGTCCGTCGGCCGACACGACGCAGGGTGCGGGTGGTGCCACTCCCGCGGCTCCGTGTGCGGAGCCTTCAGGGTCGACTCCGGCCTAACCGGGAGCGACCCCTGCCAAGCATCGTCAATTTTACGAAGCGATGCACGCCATCTTTGGGAAGCCCGACTCCGCCAGCGTGCTTTTGGGCCCCGCGGACCCGGCTGGGGGCCCTAGGCCTTCGACGCCGTCGGCTTCGGCCTCGGCACCGCAGGGCCCCCTGGCATCCAGGCCTGGATCCGAATCGGCGCAGGTCGACCTCATAACACCTCCACCGGTGCCGACTCCACCAGCACCACGTCCGCAGCCGACGCCGGTTGGACCCCTGCTCCCACCTCAACGTGAACACAGAGTCGGACCGGTGTCGGCCGACGCTGTACCCGACGCCGATGGGTACTTTTGTTCCTGTGTTCCACCCTGGCTATTTTCAACCAGATTGGCAGCCAGAAGAGGGTGAGGAAGACTGGGAGGGGTCTGGTGACCCTTTGACTGACCAGTTGGAATACAATCCGGACTGGAGAGAGGAACTGGGGGAGGCCAGTGGTTTGGATACCTCCCCAGACCTAGGCATGTTGTCTCCTCCCACCGTGGCTACGGAGGAGGGCGCGTCATACGCAGTGGTGTTGCGTAGGGCGGCCGAGGCTCTCAACCTCGAGCTTCCTACGGTGGCAGTCAGGACTAACCTCCTGACAGAGGTGCTTCAGCCGGCAGCGAGCTCTTCGGAGCCCCTGCTTCCATTTAATGAAGCCCTTACGGACATCCTTTTGGGTACTTGGCCCAGGCCCAACACAGGGGCTATTGTGGACAGGATGGTTGCCCGACGCCACCGCCCGGCCCCGGGCGACCCCACTTTTCTCTCCCAACACCCCGTCCCTGAGAGCTTGGTAGTCCAGCCTCTACGTCCAAGGGCGCCTTCCCTACCGCACCTCTGGAAAGGGAATCCAAAAAACTGGGCCACCTTGGAAAGAAAATGTTTTCTTCCGCCAGCTTGGAACTGCGGTCGGTAAACACTGCATGTCTGTTGGGCCGTTATACCCACTCGGTGTGCGATACGGTGGCGCAGGTGCTGCCTCAGTGCCCGGAGGAGGCCCGGGCCACGCTCTCCCGTGCCGTTGCCGAGGGGAGAGACGCAGCGAAGTTTACCATCCGCTGTGGGCTGGATACCGCCGACGCACTTGGCAGGACGATTTCAACGTCAGTAGCCCTTCGACGCTACGCCTGGTTCGTTTGACAGTTTTTTCAGGGGATGTCCAATCCACCCTTAAGGACATGCCCTTTGATGGCCGTCGACTTTTCGGCGACAAGGCAGACAACGCGCTGGAGCGCTTTAAGGACTCACAGGCAACGGCCAGGTCCTTGGGCCTCTCCACCACCGGCCCTGCGCAATCTGCCTTTTGCCCCTTTCGTGGCTACATAAGGGGTGCCCCACTACGTCTCGCCCAGGGCCATAGGCCGGCACAAGCTGTACAGTCTCAGCACGGCCGGGGACGTGGGAACCACCGGCATGGTTCTGGGGGCCAGCGAGCGGGCCAGTCCACCACCGCCCCCTCTGCAGCAGCCTCCAAACCTTCCTAGACCGACTTTTCAGGGCCACCAAACGCCAGTGGGCGGCAGGATCCGCCATCACCTCCCCCACTGGCGCACCATCACGTCGGACAGGTGGGTTTTTCAAATAGTCCGAAGGGGCTACTCCCTCCCCATCGAGACTACCCCTCCCTCCATGCCGCCTCAGTACCATCGCATGTTGGAGGATCACCTGGCCCTTCTTCAACAGGAAGTTTCGGCACTCTTGGCCAAGGGTGCCATTGAGCGCGTTCCTGTCCCAGAAGTAGGTCGTGGTTGTTATTCCCACTACTTTCTGGTGCCCAAGAAGGACAAAGGCCTGCGTCCTATCTTGGATCTCAGGAACGTCAACCGCTTCCTCCGGAAGGAGAAGTTTAAAATGTTGACGCTCGCTCAGGTCTTGTCTGCCCTCGACCCTGGAGACTGGATGGTAGCGTTGGACTTACAGGACTTTTACTTTCACATCCCCGTCCTGCCGGCCCACCGGCGTTAACTGCGGTTCACGGTAGGCCACGAGCATTTTCAGTTTACCGTGCTCCCCTTTGGCCTTACCAGCGCCCCTCGAGTGTTCACGAAAGTGATAGCGGTGGTTGCAGCTCATCTGCGCAGATCAGGGGTTCCAGTCTTCCCCTATCTCGACGACTGGCTGTTGAAGGCGAGCTCGCCCCAGGCTGTCATCTCCCACCTCCAGACTACGGCCGACCTCCTGCATTCGCTGGGGTTCACCATCAATGTGCCGAAGTCGCACCTGATTCCCTCTCAGAAACTCCTCTTCATAGGAGCGGTTCTGGACACGACGCGGTTTCAGGTTTATCCTCCCGAACAGCGAGTCCGGGATATTCGGGCTATGATTCCGATCTTTCAGCCCCTATCCCTGGTTTCGGTTCGGATGACCCTGAGGCTGCTGGGCCTCATGGCCTACTGCATCCTGCTGGTCGATCATGCCAGGTGGCATATGCGGGCTCTGTAGTGGGACCTGAAGTTCCAGTGGGCGCAGCATCAGGGGAATCTGTCTGATTACATCCAGGTCTTGGAGGGCACTGCACGACAATTGCAGTGGTGGCTCACGAACCAGGATTGGGTCAACGGCAGATCCCTCTCCCTTCCCCAACCAGATCATACAGTGGTGACAGACGCATCCCTTCTGGGATGGGGCGGCCATATGGGAGAGGCGGAGATCAGAGGCCTCTGGTCTCCGGCGGAGTCCGGGCTCCACATCAACCTTCTGGAGCTTCGGGCGATCCGTCTTGCACTCAAGGCATTCCTTCCCTCTGTACGGGGAAGAGTAGTGCAGGTGTTCACGGACAACACCACCGCCATGTGGTACTGCAACAAACAGGGCGGGGTGGGGTCGTGGACCCTATGTCAGGAGGCTCTCCGCCTCTGGACATGGCTGGAACATCAGGGCATATCCCTGGTGGTTCAACACCTGGCAGGTTCACTGAACACCAGGGCGGACGAACTCAGCCGCAGGTGCATGATGGATCACGAATGGCGTCTTCACTCGGAGGTGGTGCAAGGTCTCTTTCAGCAGTGGGGAGAGCCTTGGTTAGATGTATTCTCCACCGAAAAGAACGCAGAATGTCAGCAGTTCTGCGTGTTGGAATTTCCAAGACGGCACTCGCTAGGCACCGCTTTTCGTCGCGAGTGGAGTTGCGGTCTTCTATACGCCTTTCCGCCTATACCACTTCTGCCCAGAGTGCTGAAGAAGATCAAGCACGACCGAGCCCAAGTCATTCTTGTGGCTCTGAATTGGGCACGAAGATTCTGGTATCCCGAGCTGCTCCCCATGGCCACCGATCCTCCGATCAGACTGCCTCTTCTGGAGGATCTTTTGTCGCAGCAGCAGGGGACGGTCCTCCACCCGAACCTGTCCAGCCTCCACCTCCTTGCGTGGAGATTGGGCGGCAGCAGTTGACGTCGTTTGACTTGCCTCTTGAAGTCTGTGATGTAATCTTGGCAGCCAGGCGTCCCTCCACTAAGACGGTATACGCCTGCAGATGGAATACATTTGTGGCATGGTGCACAGCAAAGGCTGTGGATCCCCTTTCTGCCCCTCTTTCTGAGGTTTTCTTGTTCCTCCTCTCTTTAGCCCAGCAGGGCTCTGCTCTGGGCACTATTAAAGGCTACCGCTCGGCCATTTCAGCCTTTCTTAGGCTTCCTGATCAGCCTTCTGTTTTCAAGTCCCCTGTTGTAAATAGATTTCTTAAGGGCATTACTCATCTTTTCCCTCCTGTTCCCTTCGTAATGCCCCACTCGGTCTTGAACTTGGTTCTTACATTTCTTATGTGCGCTCCCTTTGAGCCGCTTCATAATTGCCCTCTCAGGCTTTTAACTCCGAAAACTGCCTTTCTGGTGGCCATCACCTCTGCTCGCGGGGTGAGTGATCTCCAAGCTCTTTCTTCTAAGCCTCCCTTTCTGGCTATCCATCCGGACAAGGTCGTCCTGAGAACTAGACCTTCCTTACTTCCCAAGGTGGTTACTTCTTTCCACATTGGCCAAACCATCACTTTGCCCACCTTCTTTCCGCCTCCACATCCTTCGAAAGAGGAAGAGAGGCGCCACCGTCTGGATCCAAAATGTGCGCTTTCTTTCTACTTGGATCGCACAAAACAATTCCGGGTGGATGACCAGCTCTTTGTTGGGTACGTGGGCGCTAAGAAAGGTCGGGCCGTGCACAAACGGACCATCTCCAGGTGGGTCGTTCTGTGCACAAAGCCTGCTATTCTTTGGCAAAGAAGGAGCCTCCAGTGGGACTGCGCGCCCATTCCACCAGGGCGACGGCAGCTACCACTGCTTTGGGACGAGGAGTCCCCCTGAATGACATCTGTCAGGCAGCCACGTGGGCATCGTTGCACACGTTTACGAGACACTACTGCCTGCACAATCAAGTCCTGAGATACGGCTTCTTTGGCCGTTCTGTTCTCCAGGACTTTCTGGTGTGAACTTGGTTCGCAAACCCACCTCCGGGGTTGGTATTGCTGGGGTATCTATTCTAAGGTAAGAAATCTATAACTGTTTCTTTCAGATGAACAAGTTACTTACCTTCGGTAACAATATATCTGTAAGAAACATAGATCTGAAAGAGACACGTTAGTGGCAGATTCCTTACCTTAGAATATCCCCAGGCGTCAGGCTGGATCCAGAAAGTTTTGCATAGCAGTACCCCTGCGCGTCGGTAGGCGGCGTCGTGCGGCTCCGCGTCCGTCGTCGGCGTTGTGATCGCCGAGATGACGTCGCGACCAGTACTTAGACGCCGCCCATGCGCGCTGGCGTCAGTTCTTTCTTTTTCCGCGCCAGTAAGCGCAGATCCGGATTGAGCAGTGCCCTAGTCATTTTTTGACTGAATCTTTTTTGAGACTTTTTGTCCCAGTTTTCGAGTCGTTTCGACTCCAACTGTGTCAGTAGGGATGCCCGGCTTCAAGCCATGCGAGGTCTGTAATCGCATGATGTCGATTACGGATACGCACCGAGAGTGTCTCTTCTGCCTGGGAAGCGGCCACGACCCCACGTCGTGCCCCGAGTGTCGGTCCCTCGCCCCGAAGGCTTTGCGAGAGCGGTCTCGAAAGCTTCTCGAGGCCCGGCACTCGGCTCCGCGCCGCTCGAGGTCCCGGGAGAGGTCGAGGGGCCGGTCGCGGAGCCGTCATCATTCGTCGGGGTCGAAGTCTTCGTCCTCAGGTAAGGCGAAGCACAAGAGGTCTAAGAAGCATCGCTCTAAGACCTCCCCTCGCCGGTCTCGCGACTCGGAGGGTCCTGTTGGTACCGCCCCCGTGGCTCCGGGGGTACCCGAACAGCCGACGCCGGACTACCCGCCTGTTCCGGGTCCGACGTCGACTCCGGCCGACATCCAAAACTTCTTGTCGGCCATGACTCGCATCTTCGGGCCTAAGGGTTACACCGGTGCGCCTTCGGGCCCCGCGGGCCCCAGTGGGGATCCTCCCTCGGCACCACCGGCGGCTCCAGCCCCGGTGTCTCCGCCAGCTCCGGCCCCGGCGCCGCAGGACCCCCTCGGATCCAGGCCTGGATCCCGGTCGACGCCGGTTGACCTAACCACACCTCCACCGGCGCCGGCCACTCCGGTACCATTCACGGCGCCGTCCGACGTCCCGGACGACGCCGTCCCCAGGTTCTCCCCGGAACAGGACACGACGCCGATTCCGACGCCGATGGGACCTTTCTTCCCTCATGTCCGCCCTCCATACTTTTCACCTGTATTGGAGGACGAGGAGGACTGGGAGGGGTCGGAAGACCCTCTCACAGCTCAGTGTGAGCCTTATCAGGACTGGGCAGAGGAACTGGGTGATGCCAGTGGCCTGGACACCTCTCCAGACCTTGGCATGCTGTCTCCTCCTTCCGTGGCTACGGAGGAGGGAGCAAGTTATGCAACGGTGTTGCGTAGGGCGGCCGCAGCCTTGCGCCTCGAGCTCTTTACAGTGGCTGTCAGGACTAACCTCCTGACGGAAGTGCTTCAGCCGGCGGCTACCTCTTCGGAGCCACTGCTGCCGTTCAACGACGCACTTTCTGACGTTCTTTTGGGCACCTGGTCCAGGCCCACCACAGGGGCTCCTGTGGACAGGAACGTAGCCCGACGCCATCGCCCGGCCCCGGGCGACCCCTTGTTCCTCTCCCAACACCCCACCCCCAAGAGCTTGGTTGTCCAAGCCTCTACCTCTCAGAGCGCCTTCCCTACCGCTCCGCCGGACAGGGAATCCAAAAAACTGTAGCAATTTGGGAAGAAGATGTTTTCTTCCTCCAGTGCAGGCTTGCGGTCCGTGAACACCGCTTGCCTTTTGGGCCGTTATTCCCACTCTCTGTGGGATTCGGTGGCGCAAGTGCTGCCTAAGTGTCCTGAGGAGGTCCAGACACTACTCACCCGTGTTATTGCAGACGGGAGAGACGCGGCGAAGTTCACAATACGATGTGGCCTAGACACCGCTGACTCGCTGGGCAGATCGCTTGCTACGACAGTGGCGCTGCGCCGTCACGCCTGGCTGAGGACCACTGGTTTCTCGGGCGATGTCCAAAACACCCTTATGGACATGCCCTTCGATGGTATCCGCCTTTTTGGCAACAAGGCAGACAGCGTGCTGGAGCGCTTTAAGGATTTGCGGGCTACGGCCAAGTCCTTGGGCCTCTCCGCCTCGCGCCCTCCGCAGCCGTCTGCTTTTCGCTCCTTTCGTGGACACGGAAGGGGCGCCCAGTCACGTCCATTGCCCAGCCACCGGCCCGCGCAGCAAGCGCCTTCGCGTGGCCGAGGACGTGGCTCCCGCCGAGGCGGGTCGGGTAACCAGCGTGCGGGTCAGGCCACCACCTCCGCCCCGTCCGCGGCCTCCAAGCCCTCCTAGTCCATCCTTTCAGGTCCACAGCACGCCAGTGGGGGGCAGGGTCCGCCATCACCTTCCCCACTGGCGTACCATCACATCGGACAGGTGGGTCTTGGACATTGTCCGAAGGGGCTACTCCCTCCCCTTCGAGACTAGCCCTCCAGCCATGCCACCTCAATACCACTGCATGTCGGGGGATCACTTGGTGCTTCTTCAGCAGGAAGTTGCGGCCCTCTTGGCCAAGGGGGCCATCGAGCATGTTCCGATCCCAGAAGTAGGGCGTGGTTGTTATTCCCACTACTTTCTGGTGCCCAAAAAGGACAAGGAGGACATGCGTCCTATCTTGGACCTCCGGAACGTCAATCGCTTCCTCCGGAAGGAGAAGTTCAAGATGCTCACCCTAGCTCAGGTCTTGACTGCCCTCGACCCTGGAGTCTGGATGGTAGCGTTGGACTTGCAGGACGCATATTTTCACATCCCCGTCCTGCCGGCCCACCGGCGTTACCTGCGGTTCACGGTAGGCCTCGAGCACTTTCAGTTCACCGTGCTCCCCTTTGGCCTTACCAGCGCCCCTCGGGTGTTCACGAAAGTGATGGCGGTGGTCGCAGCTCATCTGCGCCGGGCAGGGGTTCCAGTCTTGCCCTACCTCGACGACTGGTTGCTGAAGGCGGGCTCGTCCCAGGCAGTCGTCTCCCACCTCCAGACTACGGCCGGACTCCTGCACTCGCTGGGGTTCTCCATCAACGTGCCGAAGTCGCACCTGATTCCTTCTCCACAGCTCCTTTTCATCGGAGCAGTTCTGGACACAACGCAGTTTCGGGCCTATCCTCCCGACCGTCGAGTCCAGGATATTCAGGCTATGATTCCGATCTTTCAGCCTCTATCCTGGGTTTCGGTACGGATGACCCTGAGGCTGCTGGGCCTCATGGCCTCCTGCATCCTGCTGGTCGATCATGCCAGATGGCATATGCGGGCTCTGCAGTGGGACCTGAAGTTCCAGTGGGTGCAGCATCAGGGGAACCTGTCCGATTACGTCCAGATCTCGGAGGGAACTGCATGGCAGTTGCAGTGGTGGCTCTCGAACCGGCAATGGGTCACGGGCAGATCCCTCTCCCTTCCCCAGCCAGAGCACACAGTTGTGACGGATGCGTCCCTTCTGGGATGGGGCGGTCACATGGGAGAGGCGGAGATCAGAGGCCTCTGGTCTCCGGCGGAGTCCCGGCTCCATATCAACCTTCTGGAGCTCCGGGCGATCCGACTTGCACTGAAGGCATTCCTTCCCTCTGTCAAGGGGAAGATAGTGCAGTTGTTCACAGACAACACCACCGCCATGTGGTACTGCAACAAACAAGGCGGGGTGGGGTCGTGGACCCTATGTCAGAAGGCTGTGCGCCTCTGGACATGGCTGGAACATCAGGGCATATCCCTGATGGTTCAACACCTGGCAGGTTCTCTGAACGCCAGGGCGGACGAACTCAGCCGCAGGTGCATGATGGATCACGAATGGCGTCTTCACTCGGAGGTGGCGAGAGTGGGGAGAGCCTTGGTTAGATCTATTCGCCACCGAAGAGAACGCGCAATGTCATCAGTTCTGCGCGTTGGAATTTCCAAGGCGGCACTTGCTTGGCGACGCTTTTCATCGCGAGTGGAGTTGCGGTCTGTTGTACGCCTTTCCGCCTATACCACTTCTACCCAGAGTGTTGAAGAAGATTCGGCGCGACCGGGCCCAAGTCATCCTTGTGGCTCCGGACTGGGCTCGAAGAGTTTGGTTTCCCGAGCTACTCAGTATGAGCATCGATCCCCCGATCCGTCTGCCTCTTCGGGAGGATCTTCTGTCGCAGCAGCGGGGGACGGTCCTCCACCCGAACCTGTCCAGTCTCCACCTCCTTGCATGGAGATTGAGCGGCGGCAGTTGATTCCTTTCGACTTGACTCTCGAAGTTTGTGATGTGATTCTGGCAGCCAGGCGTCCCTCCACTAAGGTGGTATACGCCTGCAGGTGGAACAAGTTTGTGGCATGGTGCACAGCAAAGGCTGTGAATCCCCTTTCTGCCCCTCTTTCTGAGGTTCTTCTGTTCCTTCTTTCTCTGGCCCAACAGGGTTCTGCCCTGGGTACCATCAAGGGCTATCTTTGTGCCATCTCGGCCTTCCTCAGGCTTCCTGATCAGCCCTCCCTTTTCAAGTCCCCTGTTGTTAACAGGTTTCTTAAAGGCATTACACACCTCTTCCCTCCTGTTCCGTTTGTGATGCCTCAGTGGGACTTGAACTTGGTTCTTACCTTTTTAATGTGTGCTCCCTTTGAGCCTCTACATAACTGTCCTCTTCGTCTTCGCACTCTGAAGACAGCCTTTCTGGTGGCTATCACCTCCGCTCGGCGGGTGAGTGAGCTCCAGGCTCTTTCTTGCAAGCCCCCTTTCTGTCTGTCCATCCAGACAAGGTTGTTCTTAGGACGCGTCCGTCCTTCTTGCCAAAGGTGGTTACTGCTTTTCACATTGGGCAGACCATCACTTTGCCCACGTTCTTTCCGCCTCCGCATCCTTCTAGAGAGGAAGAGAGGCTCCACCGTCTGGACCCCAAACGTGCGATTTCATTTTATCTAAACCGCACACAGCAGTTCCGGGTGGACGACCAGCTCTTTGTTGGCTACGTGGGCGCCAAAAAAGGTCGGGCGGTACACAAGCGGACCATCTCCCGCTGGGTCGTCTTGTGTATCAAGGCCTGCTATTCTTTGGCTAAGAAGGAGCCCCCTCTTGGGCTACGTGCCCATTCCACCAGGGCGACAGCCGCCACCACGGCTTTGGGACGTGGTGTCCCTTTGCAGGACATATGTCAGGCAGCTACGTGGGCCTCGCTGCACACGTTTACCAAGCATTACTGCCTTGACAGCCAAGTCCGGAGAGACGGCTTCTTTGGCCGTTCTGTTCTCCGAGACTTCCTCGTCTGATCTTTGTTCGCAGACCCACCACCAGGGTTGGTATTGCTGGGGTATCTATTCTAAGGTAAGGAATCTGTCACTAACGTGTCTCTTTCAGATGCACAAGTTACTAACTTGTGTAACGATATATCTGTAAGAGACAGTAGTTAGTGACAGATTCCTTACCGCCCCACCCATCCTCCCCGTTCTGCGAACTGATTTCTAGGGTTAAGGACATCCCTTTCAGGGCCCTAGTTTTCAGACACCAGTGTCAGTTTCTTGCATGGCTCTGCGTTTCTGGTGCGGAAAGTCGTGTACAGAACTGACGCCAGCGCGCATGGGCGGCGTCTAAGTACTGGCCGCGACGTCATCCCGGCGATCACGACGCCGACGACGGACGCGGAGCCGCACGACGCCGCCTACCGATGCGCAGGGGTACTGCTACGCAAAACTTTCCGGATCCAGCCTGACGCCTGGGGATATTCTAAGGTAAGGAATCTGTCACTAACTACTGTCTCTTACACATATATCGTTACACAAGTTAGTAACTTGTGCGTTAGTTATAGATTCCTTACCGTCCCACCCATCCTCCCCGTTCTGCGAACTGACTTCTAGGGTTAATGGCATCCTTTCAGGGCCCTAGTTTTGTGCACCAGTGGTCCGTGTCATGCATGGCTTTGCGCTTCTGGCGTGGAAAGTCGTGTACAGAACTGACGTCAGCGCGCAAGGGCGGCGTTTAAGTAACTTCCGCGACGTCATCCCGGCGACCACGACGACGGATGCGGAGTCGACCGACGCTACGTTCAGACATGCAGGGGTTCCGCTGACGAAAAAACTTTCCAGATCCAGTCTGACGCCTGGGGGAGATTCTAAGGTAAGGAATCTATAACTAACCTATGTTTCTTTCAGATATATCGTTACCGAAGGTAAGTAACTTGTTTGTCACTACAGTTAAAACCTACAAGTCACCCCAAAGGCAGGCCTTTCAATCCTGAAGGCAGGGTGCTGGGTTATAAGTGTGAGGGTGCCCCCGCCTGAGCAGGACCCCTCTACAAACCCCGGAGTCGATTACGCGATGGCTAGCTATATAGTGGCTGTCCCTCACCTGGGCATGTTTGGTATTGGTTACCGATGTTGGAGGTATCATTCTTGGCACTGAGGGACACCTCTGGGAATCCCCCAGTACTCCCAGTAACAGCCTTTCAGGGTCTGCTAGCAAGCTAGTGCTGCTGCCGACAACATGCACGATTCTGCCCTCCTGCTGCTGAGCTGAGCTTGAGCAGGGGAAGGTAGAACAATAGGTTTCCTGTCACAGTGACGTGTGACACCTCCCAGATAGGACTTAGTGTTGGGCTGGGGTGGGGGCGCTGACAGCACCACCAGACTGCTAAGAAGGGCACTTTTGGTGCCCTCCTTGTATACTCTGGTTTGAGCCCGTTCAGGGAGCTCTTGGCTCCCGCTCTGGCGTGAAACAGGACAAAGGACATTGGAGTATCCTCCCCTCTTTCCAGCCCCTCTTCTATGAGGGACCCCTGAGTCGTCCTAACCCCTTTCTTAGGGTATAAAAGGGATTACCTGTGGGTGGGTCCTCACATTCTTCGTGGGACAAGACTCAAGCCTCAAACCTCGTCACTGTCCTACCGTCTGAACACTTGGACTTCGCTGGAATTTGCCTGGAATTGAGACTGCATCAAGGAAGACTCCTGCTGCTCCTGGTCTCGCTGTTCTGCTAGTCTTCTTCATTGTCTGTGTCTCTGCTTCTTCCAGGGTCTTCAACAGACCTGTGGGCATCAAGGACACCCGAAGTAATCTCCCTTGGAGTGAAGGAGTCACTCCCCTGCATCTGCAAGCACTGCATCGAAGCTGACCGGTCTGCTGCTCCTGATGTCACACGGACTTCGAAAGGCCCAGCAACACAGGTGGTGGTTCTGCTACTCCCCCGAGACCTGACCTGTCCTCTCAGCAAGTTTGAGGCCAGTATTCCTCGTCGGAACCGCTGGGACCAAACCCCTGTGCACCGCGTCGACTTGTCATTGCCAAGGCTTGTTGGCTCTCCACTCCAGAGATCTTCGGACTACAAGAAGCTCCAGCATCTCTTCCTGCCAAGATCTTCGTCCTCACCGCATCCTCTGCACCCTGGGCCTTCATCTTTGGTGAGCTGCTCGAGATACTCTTGCGACTCCTGTGCCTTTGGCCTGTGGGTCCTCTCGAGGGTCTTCTCTTGCTTCAGTGGGCTCCCCTTCTTGCTTTGGGACTGCTCTGACTCTCCTGCACTTGGTGAGTCCCTTGGACCTTGCTGGTCCCAATGTTGCTCCTTCGTAGTTTACCATGTCTGTTGCTGCTGCCAAGGCTGTTTGTGCTCCCGCCAGACACCGACCCTCTGGTTCTCGACTTCCGAAGTGGGACTGCTCATGCATGGCTCCTGGTCTTCCCCAGCGTCGCCTGGTCCTCCCAGCTGCATCACTCCTGCATCTTCCGTCTTCGATGGGCATTGCTCTTCCGTGCCTCCTGATCACCTCCGTGTGGCATAGACTCTCTCCCCTCTTGCATGTTCTCTTCAAGAATCCACCCTTGGATTCTACCAGACTCTTGCTCAGTCTTCGCCAGCTGCATCTTTACTGAAGTCCTCCATTGTGGTCCATGGCGGTTTCAGACGTCACTTTGCACCTATGCACACAGCTTCCCTGTTGTAGGTATCCTGGTTCCTGGGGTATCCACGGGTGGGGTGACTCTCCAACCTTCTGTCTTCCACAGGGTGTCTTAAGGGTCCACAGGAAAGGGCCCTTCTTCTTCAAAACTGCAACCCCAACTTTCCCGTTGACTTCTATTGAGTACGCGGCTGTGTTTCCACTCTGCACACAACCTCCGTGGGGTTCCTGGGTACTTACCTTGGGTGGTTCCTTGTGTCCCTAGCTCTTCTGAGTCTCCTGATCCAAGTCTCCACTTCGGCCGCAGTTCGCATTCCACTTTCTTAGTATATGGTTTGGTCTCCCCCTGGAGACCACTTTGTATTGTGCTTACTTACCTCTTGCAGTTGAACTATTATTGTGTACTTGGGTTAATATCTCCAGGTAGGCGATATACCAATGTGTTAGTGAGTGTTGTCTAATAAATAGACATATTTTTATAACTACACTGTGTGGTTCTTTTCTGTTTAACCTACACTACATGATTAGATCTGGTAAAACAAGCTGCTTAACACTCCTTCTGGACTAAGCCTGAAGGCTGCTTTCCAAAGCTATCATTTAGAGAGCTTTCTAAGGTAATCTAAGTCTATGAAAATCACCATAATGGTTGTCTAGATAAGTGCAAAGTGCTTCACTTAAATAAGTGTGCACCATATACTAAACCAGCCTCCTACACTTGCCCACTTAGGGTGTTATATGAAATACACAAATGGTGACAGGAGAACTTCCAAACGGTTTAGCACCCTGTGCCAAAATCAGCCTCTACAAAAGTCTTGGGGGCTGAACACGTTGCTGAGAGAACCCTGCACCTTATCACTCATAAAAGTGGAAATTTTAACATGTATATCAGGCTTTTTAGCTACCTTACCTGCCACCAAGGGTATAAAAAACTCTGCACGCAGTCTCACTTTGACCTTCCTATCAAAGGACTTATGTAAGTGTGCTCGCTCATATTGTGCAACCTTGGGTGTGGTGGCATTATGAATATCTGCGATGATGTAGACAAAAAAAGGCAAGCCAGAAAGAAGTTAAAGAAGGAAGGAACAAAGGAAGGCAAGAAAGAAAGCAAGCAAGAATGAAGGATATATGGCGATAAAGAAAGAATAAAGGCACAAACGAAAAAGGTAAGAAGGAGAATAAGAAAGAAAGAACGAAGGAAGGAAAACTAGAAGGAAAGAAAAGGTAAGAAGGAAAGAAAGAATTAAAGAAAAAGAAAAAAGATGGACAGATGGAAAGAAGGAAAGAGAGAAGGCAAAAGAGAGAGGGAAAGAAAGAAAGGAAAAGAGGGTTGTTAAGATTGATCGAGAACACTGATTAGCATATATTCAGAGTTCATGTGAGCTGATGTGAAATAGCAGCTGTCAGATGAACAAGGCCACTCCAAAAGGAATTTACAACAGCATTGGCAGGAGATGGGAACTGATAAAGCTGGTGTGGGCCCTGTGTTCACATCATAAGCCACCTGCTATCACATCAGGCTCTAAACGCTAAGACAATGCTAACGTAATTATAAAGTAAAAACAAAACAGTGGCACTGAATGGAACGACCTTGTGTGTGGATGTGCTCCTTGTGAAAGAGCAAAATGCAGTCACTCAAAGTGAAGTTAACCTGTGGCTTAAGTTGGTTGAAAAATTGACCAGTGTTGTATGCTATAGTGAGAGAAGCAAATGTGAATGACACAACAACAGACCAATGGATGAAGAGTGGTGATAAAAGGCACTTTATGAATCTATATCATACGTATAATTTTAGTAAAATCAAAAGGTTTTGGCTAATGCCAGAACTAAAATGAAAAAAATTAGGGAATAATTGAAGTTAACAAAAAAAAAAACATGGTGGAGGTTTGCAGAAAGTGGGAAAGAACCCATGGACCAAGCGCCCCTTGTTGCGGGTGGCACAGGAAACCTTGGATGGTGTTATGGTCAAGTGAGAGGTGGACATACAGCAAGTCCACTTATTAGTCTTCAGCCAAATCTAAAACTATAAAATACTTGAAGATCTGCTCATAATGGGCTACATACTTCCTTAAAGGAGAAACTACATATGTGATTTTTCCATCTGTGGGGTGATGGTTGGAAGTATGGTCTCAGTCTAATGCTTTTGTCATCTTTTATGTTTGTGGGAGATTCTTTTTTTAGTTCTGCCCTCAGAAACTCAGTAGCAACCTTTAGGGGTTGTAAAGCTTAAAGACCTCCCAACTTGGTTCCCCACGTGATGCTACATTACTGCTCTCTGTATTATGCAGGTGCACTTTGTTCCATCTTCTTCCCTTTTAAATATTGCTCTCAGTCATCTTGCCACTTTGTTGCAGTGTGCTTAAGAAGGTAAATCCTTCCCCAACATTGCTATACAATAACCTGTTGACAAACCCTCCCTTGTGCTTGTAGCTTTTCCCCCTCAATGCTGCTGTCGTCTTGAGTCAGCAGATGCTCCCACTTTCAGGCTTCTGCTACTTTGCCTGTCCAGCTGAGCAACAGGTGTCTCCATTTATTTTGTCACATAATACATACATCAAATTTGTGGCAGCTGGGATATTGTGGTCAATCCTGTATGTCAGTTCACACAAAGCAGCTTGTTGCAGGGGTCCTCCCAGTTCCAAACTTCACCATCACCATTGCAACAGCTGGGCCGCTTCTGTGTGCTTCACAGTTCAGCAGCTCTGTGAGCACGTTCTATGGGCTATCCACTTGAGGTTCGTTTGGGCAGACTAGGCAGAGCCACAGGCTTGGTAACAGTCGGATCTTTGGTGGTGCAGTCTACTTGGGCACACTAGTGCCACAGGCTGTGATGGCAGTGGTCGGTTCAGGCATGCACTACAGACCAGCAGCAGGCATGTTTCAACAGGATGATCCCCCACAGGCACACTTCGTTAGTGCCACAGATCCTCCATTTCAGCTTGGGTGACATGCTGAAAACTGGGAGCACACGTCATGCTCCTTGGAGCTCTGGGGTCAACGTCTCTTGTCCACGCTGAAAGTCAGTTCCTCCTGTAATGTTAGCTCACTCCTCCCCTCTTCTTTCAGGCAGCTCATTTCTAGGCATCAGGACTGTGAGACAGTTGGTTTTTCAGATCAGACTCCAGGTGGTGTTGCCTCACCTTTGGGAAGCAGGTTGTCAGGCAGACACCATCTTTAGTTGCACAGTAGTCCTCTGAGTACTCTGTAGCACTCCCCCTCCCTGGTCAGAGAGAACTTGGAATTGGAACAAGTAGATCAACGGGTCCCTCTTTTATACAAGAGCAGCAGACCAGAGGTGTGTGTTCTTGATTTCCACTTTTGAAACAAGTTTGGGTTGGTTCTCCTTTAATGTGTCCTTCTCAGGCTGACTTCCAGACTCAGCTTTTGTCTACAGTGATGCGCCTCACAGCACGATCGTTTCCAAGTTGGACCACTCACAACAGAATCACAAAGAGGTGCAAAAATTCTGCACCTGGCTATCAACAGCCACACTGACAGTGATCAGGAAGAGAGACAAGAGGCTTTACATTCTGAACAACAGAGACTGCAGTGTCACCCTGTACCAAATGGGTGTACTCAGGAAGACTAATCAGCAGCTCTTTGAAGGAAAATGACTTTATAGAATTACTAAGTGAAGCCCTTTTCCTCTTTCCCCACTTCCTTGTCTAGTTCTACTCCTTCCAGTCACATGAATGTCAACAATACACTACTACTGTCTGGGAAAGTAACCTCACCTCTATTTTGTGCACATGAACAGGCTAGGGGTTTCTAAAATGGAACTCACAGGCCTCCTTTATTCTGGTTTACTCAGACACTCATGCTGTGTGCATCACTTAAACTACACACACATATATACAGACATTCATGAGCTGCGAGGTATTTGATCACAGAAACACTTTATGGTGGCAACTTTGCTCTACAGGTCAATATCAATGACAAGGACAGTAATCCGCTGTCATTAAAGAGAGCGTGCTTGTGTGCTTGGTGCGCGCCTTCATGTCCAGGACTGCACTCATGTCAAGGGACAGACCTAGTCCTTCGCGCACATGCAAGATTAGCATGAGGCTGGGGCCAAAAATCAGGATACCAGATACTCTCAGTTGGGAATTCCCGACAGGGAAAACTATGTTACACCATGTAGGGGACATTTCCATCCTGACAGGGACCTCAGAATGGTCCTTGGCACATAATTTGCAAAAATATATCTGGAAATTAACCACACTGGTTATACCCGAGACATTATGTGCATTTCTTGTTAAGGAGGCACTTAAGGAGGGATCAGTCTATGTAGCACCCACCTGTGGAAAAATGTTGTGGTGTTTACTGTGTGCTATAGTCAAAAGGTTATCTATAGGAAACATTGGTTTATTGACACAGGATGTTATAATGCCACACAAGTAAGCCAGTAACATGTATTTAGCTGGTAGTATACATTAGAGAGAGTGTTAGTGAGTGATATGCTTGTTAGAATGCTTTGTCTAAAAAGATATATATATATATTTCTGTAATGAAAACCAAAGGAGGAAATGGAAACAACCAAATGCTTCCTTTGTGTAAATACTTTAGTAATTTATGTAATCTTAGGCATGTTAACGTCTGTATGTGTGGCAGTTTTTTCTAAGAAAGATGTTTAAAATATTTCCTAAAAGGTAATGTTTGTATACCTCAATTTTTCTCATTTTATGTGCCCTGCAACACATGGGATCACAATAGATTCAACTGTTTGCACCGGTGAGTTACATTTCGTTGACGTTTGCCCTTAGCTTATAGAGCTACAAATAATTAAATATTTTCTAAATCCACATCCAGCTTGATTCTTTGTATTTCCTACTTTACTTTGAAACATGCTTGTGTCCAGCCTGCTTAACTGTGTACCCATTCACCTCATTCCTTTGTGTGGGATCATGCATGTAGCACAGTGACAACAGAAAATAAAATTCAACTAACAATAACAAGCTCCTTCAAACATTCCCCTCTAATGGTGTTGCAAACATCCTTTCCTTTTCGTAGGCAGAGTGGGTTGCCTTGAATTATGTACCTTTTGCAGAACGATCACTGGAAGTTGTGCTGGATTTATATCAAAAGACTGCTTGTCACAAGGCTGTTGTTAGCGAGAAAGTACTTCAAAACATCATTAAGGTAAGGAAACACATTTCATGCATATTTATATGTTGTTAGATTAGAAGCAATTGCACGTTCACTTAAGCATACTTTACTCATAGACTTTTGCTCTGTGTTTAATGGATGCATTTAGTTGAAAATTTTAAATTAGAGTATACAATTTTGGTGCCCAGGACAGATCCGTTATTTCGTATAACCCTTGGGTACAAAAACATTGTCCAGAGAGTAGATATTAGCCACCTGGTTGGCTCTTTTTGGGTTGATCAAGAATAGCACATGTGGGTTATCCTCTGTGTTCCCATTCCCTGCATGAGTAAGAGGCGTGTATGCACTGTTCTCTCCCAATAGTTCCACCTGTGACTGGAGGCTGTACAAAATATACCCTGGCTCCTGTGAAATCTCAGTCTGATATTCGATGCATATAGAAAAGTACAGAAATCTACAACTGGCTCGGGGTAATTCCTGTGCCACCGGGTAACTTGAATTACTATAATGTGCTTTCTCTTGTCATGTGTAATTTACATTGATCCAGCCCTAGTTTCTTACATTGTCTCTTGGTGTAAGAAACAGCCAGAGTTTAGAAGCACATTAATCTTTAAATCGTAGGAGCCAGGTATATGAAATGTCATTTGTGTAGGTATACAGCACTGCCTGGTATCTTTGGAAAACCATGCATGTGAATAACCTTATTTCAGAGGAAGCATTAGACTTAAAAGGATGATTTTATTAACCTGGTTAAGAAAGTATGAATGAAGAAGCCAAAAAAGATATGGAAATGATGAATGGGCGTTCAATATATTCTGTTTAGGAATTTGCTATATATTGGATTGGATCTTCAGAACAAGATTGTCCCCTGGACCAGTGCAGTAAACGGAAATAGCCACCAGGGTTATTGGCCGTTAAGCAAGGAATCTAAATAGAGATCCAAGATTGAGAACCCTAAACTGTTTCCTGAATTACCTTGACAGAGGAGTGTCTGCTATCCTTTGGTCTGTTGAGCAAACTAAAGAATTTTGCAGACTTCTAGTTTGTGATTTTTCTTGCTCTTCATGAAGAAAAAATATATTTTGAAAAGTACTCAAAACAATGTCATAGATTACCATTAAGTATACAAAAAAGTGATGGAAGGAATGCTTGCATTAATCTCAGCTACTGGTAATCACTCGGGCCGCATCCCAGCCCATTGTTATTTTGCACACCATGCCATCTCAGTTTGGACCCAGCCATATGCAAATCAGCCTTGACCCTGTTCCAGTGGGAACAGTCCAGCCCGAACTGCCAGGAAAGGTTCTCCCCGCACCGGAATGCAAGCATCCCAGGACCAGATTCATTCTAGTTAGGGCTCATCAGACAGGCATAGATTGGTTCCAGTGTCAGTGTGCACGGGACCTATTGGAGCATGGTCAAGACTGATTTGCATATGGTTGGGTCCAAACTGAGATGGCTTAGTGTGCAAAATAACGATGGACCCCATGCGGCAGAGTAACTACCAGTGGCTGATATTCATTCAAGCATTCCGCACATCACTTTTTTGTATACTATAGATCACCTTTAATCAGGAATTTGGCTAGAGTGACGTATTCACTTTATGTAGTAAAATGAAATCTAGTTCTTTGTTACCGCTGTGGAAGAACACTGAGAAGAAAAGCAAAATTAACCTTCACTGTTTCATTGTTAGGTATTACATCTCACTTTCAACAACATACACAAGCCTGGACTTTCTCAGGAGATGGAGCCAAACCCACATGACAAGTATATCATAGTGCTGTGTGACTTCACCATTTAAACTTGTTGGTTACAGTTTACTGTGTTGTCACCAGGTTGCATAGGTTCCCAGAGTTGGTAACAGAAAGTGTTTGTAGGATTACAATGTATCAGTTATTACAGATGAGTATTAATTACAAATGTGAGGGCGGTTCTTGGGAAATTGTTGCTTCAGAGTGATACCAGTTGGATTCATTTTATTTCATTCTGCCACTATCTACATCTGTTCAGTTTTACACATTGACGCCTAGTAGTGTGCAGGGTAGAAATGTCTATACATTTTAAACACTTCCTATACTGGTACATGATCTAGACTGTCAAAGTATGTTCCAAAAAGGGATTCAATATTACTTTAAAGTAGATGAGTAGTGTGCATTTTGCCATGTATTTCTCATATATTTGGTGATAACCAGCTTTGCCATTTCGAACAGTGCCTGAATTTATCTCGCTAGAAGGCACTTTGTATTAGCAGTGCAGACTTCCTAAAGTGAACATTTTGCCTCACTTAAAGTGAAGTCGTTTAGATGCAGGGTCTTGAGGTGCAGTGGGGAAGGCATTGGGAGTTAATTTCGCTGAAGATGCTTGCACCACCAAACTCTCAGGAGAAGGGTGAGTCAACAGAAACCTCTTATTAGATGATGCAGTCTATTGTCACCATGCAGTCTGTCAGTGGGTTGCTGGTCTGGAAATGTGCTTCTCCAGTTAGCCAGAACTGGCTACAGCAAACCATATGCTCTGAGACCGTCAAAGATAGCTGCTGAATTTGTATGAGAATGTTGGATTTTGAATTCGCGAAGGAAGGTGCAGCTGAAGTGCCCCTGCTACCTTGCACTCGCCAGCTGTGAACGTAATCTTCCTCAGAAAGATAGGCAGACAGGTAAGAGGTAGCACCTTTATGGGACATCTTTAGGGGACTGGCATTAGAAGATACAGGTAGAGTCCATCATTTGTGTGATAAATTATCCTCCTTCATGCTCCTAAGGCCCAGATTGTGCACTGCTAGTGCCTTTGAATTTGACACAACAGTTCTTCAGTGCTTGCGGATATATGGGCTATGGGGTTAGGGGCCAGTAAGATCTCTAACCACCCGAATAATGTCTTGCAATTTTGAGGGCTGAGACGGAGCTGAAAACAGCTTTGAAGACAGAGTTGCAGATGATTTTGAAATTGACATCGAAGTTGGTTGGACTGTCTCTTGAGAGGGGGTGGCTTCTATTGAAGCGGCATCAAGGATGGAGCCTTTGGAAGCGGAGTGGTTGGTGGCATGGGGATGAAAATCACTTAGCCTGAAAGGTCTAGCCCACCCTTGGGATCTTGAGGGGCCCAGACGGGTGAGGGAAGCCCAGAAAAAAAACAGTGTGGCCTTCGGAAAGTCCTTGACCTGAGATGTGTGGATAGAAGGAGCATGATTCTCCAGTTTAAGCTTTTTTAAAACTGGGATTGACTCCGAGAACTGAGGAAGAGAAAGGCGTATGGGAATGGCACTGCAGTCCGAACAGACTTGGGAGCTGAATGTTTTCCTAGCAGAAGAGGGGTACTTATCCTTCAGATTATGTGCTTTTTGCAGGAGGATCCTGAGGTGAATAGTTTCATCTCAGGTCACTTACTTGACAAAGGGGAAAAATACCACTTGGGGGTTGTCAGTATGGGCCTGAGCTTTATGCTGCCTGCTGCCTTTCGATTGCATGGAGGTACAGGAGTCAGAAGCTAAGGGGTTGTGGTCGGGCTCCAAACACCACATGCAGATGAACATCAACTTTTGACATTGTCAACAGGGTTTGAATCCCGAAACCTTAAGAAATAATATTTAGCTGTAGAAGTGTTGTTGAAAAGTTTGAGGAATTTGATAAAATACAGAGGAACCTCTGACCCACCCAACTAAAGTGTGAAAAATCATGAATAGATCAAAGATATCTGTATCTACACCAGTGTTATCACTTCCTGGCAGGGCAGACACACAGTGAAGCTGCTTGGTGACACGACATTGCTGGGGAGCAGTTGTTTGAGTTTTTAAAAAAAGTTCCATTCTGGCTCCTGGAGGATGTTCATAAGGTTTGGAATCTGCTGGAAGGTATAATATTCACCAGAAATATTGTTACTGAAGATAAACTTTTACTTTTGGAAGTGTAATTCACTACTCTGGGGACCTTTATCTGCATTAATTTTTTTTTGCTTTTTGGTTTCTGTTTCCTGATGTCCAAAAGTGGCTCTGAAATAGTATAATGTTACTATCACTGGGATATAATCAAAGTAGCTCATTGATCTCTGAATATTGAAACCACACATATTTGTTGTATTACACTCACGTTTCAGACAGATAAGAAGTGAATAATGTTTGTATTGGCAAAAGTTGAATCCCTTTGCTAAAGGCATGCCTTCGTACTGGGTTTGATGTTAAATAATAAATGATGCGATTTCCCACACAAGCTGAAGGCAGGAGGAGTGTTATGACTGATGATAGCTTTTTCGCTGATCGTATTCCTCTTATTTGAAATTTCAAATAGCAGTTTTGGCATCAGCTATCAGCACTGGTTTTCCAAATCTTTCTTTACTATTCATCAATTTTTCAGAGGGAGGTAACATAAAGTGAAGTTGCATTAGAAGTGCCCTCTCTGTGTTTTACCCTCTGAGCAGGTTTTTATTTTGAAACAAAGTCTTTTCATTTGTATATTACCACGCTCATCCAGCCTTCACTCTATAGTCTTACAGGACTACTTCCTTTGTTCCTTCTTATCGGTCAATAGGCTAAGGCGTTTCTCCTGGTTGACTTCCATTCAACACATATGTTGTTAATGGTTTTCATTGAAGTAGCTCTTCTCTGAGTAAATGTTATTTGATTGTGAGAGAGAGGGTTATCTTTGATTGCTGAACAGCCGAATGAGAGCACTAGCCGATGTATCCATCCTCATATAGTACATGTACTAAAGAATGGATGTTGGTCTTGTTTTGTATTCTTGTTTGGCTGACCCTCTTCTGATTTGCTTTCTCTATCTGTATCTCTTTATGCACTCCTTGGTTGCTCATTGAGGGTGCACATTAGCTTATTGCCTTGCTATGTGGGATCGTGGCATGATTTGATATATTTTGACATGTATAGTACATTCAACTGCTCTCTATGCTGTTTCACGCACAAATAATTTCTGTGAGTCACAATGGAGAATACAAATCAATAGATTTAACCCTTGTATCCATATTTGTGAGTTTTTCATTACTGTTCCCCAAACATGAAATAGCATATTACGTTGGCTTTTCTTATGAAATGTAATCCATTGCTATGGGATATAGCCCACAGGATAGTGGAAACAGGGATTGTTAATGTTAAGAAGATGAGTGTGGATGACTCAAATGATTAATGAGGATTGCGGTCATGGTATCTTAAAAGGGGAGAGAGCCCTTCAATCAACATTGTTGATACTAAGATGCAGACTAACACACTGAAGATTTTCAGAATATGACAAACAGCCTGATAATTTTTAGTTGTTGAGTATCCCTTTCAGAAAAAAAAACCCCCATGTTTCTATTTCATCAGCCCTCCCCCTGCCCCCCTCTTCCCCCGGATAACTAAAAAGAGTATTCTTTTTGCAGGAGAAGCAAAAATGTGTGTCTTGGTTTTCAAAACCCCAACATCATGTTGAATGTTTGGACCATATTGAAGAAAAAAACATGTAGAAGTACAGGTGGATCTGGGGGTGATCCGTTCTGGTTCCCATCTTGGAAGAGGAGTAACTTTGCAGCCATTTCCAGCATGGAAAGGGGTTTGATTGGAGTTTGTAGATGCCGAAATCATGCATCTCTTTGGGGATTCTTAGAAGACAAACCTCGCCATGTGACTCCCTCTTTCCACCCGTTGTATGGAAGTTACTACTGCAGATTGTTTTTCCCACGCCTAAATTTTCTGAATTCCTTGCAAATTTAAATGAGGTATTTTTGTCCGTAAACTTACTTTTGCGGCTGAAAAACCTTTGTGACTATGGCTACCTGTTCTAATGCGGTTGATCATGGTCTAAAATGCAAAGTTTATATTGTGCATATGAAGAGCCATCTTTTTTGTCATTTCTCTTTTTATAGACATTAAGGATACCTCTGAGTTTAAAGTATGCCTGCCCTTCAGAAAGCACATGGAAGCTTGCAGTATCATCACTTCTCAAAGTTTTATCGATTGGACTCCCGGTTGCCAGGCAACATGCATCTTCTGGGAAGTTCGACAGCATGTGGCCAGAGCTAGCCAACACATTTGAAGACTTTCTTTTTACAAAAAGGTATACACATAAAACATTGAACTATATTTACACAATGCTAGAGCATGATTTTCTATCTTTCTGTCTTCATATTTAGAAATAGATATTATATACATGTTTATTTAAAAATGTGTGTGTGCATCACACACACACACACATATATATCTTGTAAGGTGGCTCAAGCAAGGCTGAGATCTATGTCGTTGCTTTTGATAATGCAACAGTCTCAAAATCAGTGACACCAAGTGGAGTGAAGACGAAATGTGTGTTGTTGCCGAGTGTCAAACCCACATGCACTATGTGAACAGGTGAGAGAGGGATGAACGTGGTTGTTCTTAGTCAACTTCAAACAAAGCCACATTACTAGTGCCTAGTTTATAATGCCACTTTTAAGTTGAGCCTACTACTCAGCACATGCACTTTCGGTTGTGAGGCATATTGTACCTTACCAAGTACAAAGAGGAACTGGAACCCCACCCATTGCTTACCATTGGTTGTCTTTCGTTGTTACTCCCATTTGCCTACGTCCTATTCGTGTTCCAGCTTGTCAAGCTTGTGTTTGACTCTCCCATGGAGCATTGCCTTTTTATCGTTGCATTGATTGGCTGGCATCCCTGCTTCTGCTGCTTGCTTTTCAAGCACTACTTTTTTCTTTCATATGAAGCACTCCATGAGAGTGCATGGGTTTTCTAACTGTCACCCTTATGTGCTTATCTCCCCCATACTCTGTGTGTGCTCTCTGTTGCTGAAATACTTCGCCATGCCTCCTCCTTGTTGCGCCCACCTGTATACTTCTCCCTGTTGCCTCCCTGCATCTTCTGTGCTTCTTCCTTTCACCTGTACCATCTGTGTTGCTGTCCTGTCCCTCCCGCTCTCCTCCATGTTGCTTTGGCTTTCCCAACGCCTTCCCAAACTCCCCATGTTGGATTGACTCACCCTGCCACCCCTGCCCCACCAACCCTCACTTTAAAAAGAAAAAAAAAAGATTTGTGTATTTTATTTAATTTTTATTTACCAATCTAACTTTATCCAGAATTGGATCTTTCAGAGATTCACATGCTTGAATCATCCCCGCCGTTGAGTTGGGAATCTCACAGTAATCTTATAATAGCGGTAAATAACATTATCATAGGCTGTCATGCACTTAGCAATCACTGCAGTAGCCCATCCTTATCATTTTGTAAAAAAAAGGACCAAACTTGAAATATAACCAATCAGACAACAGCACCCTCTAGAAAACTCCAAAGAGAGGCAAGCCCGTCAGATTTTCTACCGCATGTCATTGTGACCGGGAGTCTTCCTGAACTCTGCTCAGTTTTCTTCACATCTTGGATATTTTGTGTTTCAGAATGTCAGATTCTTCAGAAAAGGACTCTTCAGGCCTTGTGGGTCATGTGGTAAGAAAAGACAGCATGCTGACAATCCCCACAAGGATTGTATCTACTGTTTGTACCCTCTTCATAAAGTCAAAGACTGTAGGATGTGCAGAATCTTCTGTACTCTCTGATGAGGAAGGCAGTATCAGTTCTCAGATATCCTTTGAGCATTAAAAAAAGAGGGATAGATCTGTTGAATCCCCTGAGAGCCATAAAAAAGGGCTGAAAAAGACCCATCATGAGTCTGCGCAAACTACCTAAAAAAAAGGGGAAGTGTCCATTCCCTTCTGAGGAAAACTCTGCCTCAAAAACTTCTTCTAAGCTTGTAAAAATCAACTCAGAAGAGGTTCTAAAGTCATCGTCGAAAAAGACCTCGTCGACCCTTAAAACGCCGTTGGAATTCATTCCACTTCAGCCGTCGATGGCGCTTCCATCGTCGACAGATGCGTTGTCGACTAAGAATAGGCCGAAGGAGGCTTTACTTAGTTGATGTTAACTAAACCGCCTTTAGTACCCACCTCTACGTCGGTGCCTCCACCGTCGACAACGCCTCCACTGCCGACGGCTCCTCCACTGCCGACGGCTCCTCCACTGCCGACGGCTCCTCCATTGCCGACGGCTCCTCAACTGCCGAGGGCGCCTCCACCGCCGAGGGCGCCTCCATGGTCGCCGTCGACTGCACCGACGATGACAACACCATCGTTGACCACCGTCTTCTCTACGGCAACGGCACCTTCATCGCCATCGGTGAAGGCTTCATCGCTGCCTCCCCCTCAACTAAGGAGACCTACTACCTTGTAAATAATGCCTATTTTGTTGTCGACAGCCCAAGACGAATCCTGTAATCAATCCTGACATTCTGAAGCCGTCACACACCAGCGGTGGGACGTCCTGTCCTCCGGGGTGCAGCGACGATGAGGCAGTGATGCAGACGGCAGATTTTCGCCCACCACACACAGTTTGAAGTAACTTGCAATCCGGAGGTCCAAGATGGCGACGGCTCAGAGCTGAGGCGGCCCAGCACCCGCTGTCCCCGCCGCGGCTGACAACACACCTAGGGGCTGAGGTCTGTACGCCCCCCACTCTCGATCCCTCTTAAGATTCAGTACATGCTTTTATTCCCGGCAAAACTCAAGGTCATATTTCAAGACACAGCCCATTTTTTTCAAACACCAGAAGAGGCGTGGACCTGGGTTGAGGAGCGGCCTCACCAGCGCTGAGGGCAAGGGTCAACAGGAGATACCCATGTGAGCCTGCTGGAGAGCTCGGGGACAGGAAGGTCAAGGGGGAAAAGATTACGTAGACTGGCAGAATCCCAAAGAGTGTGCACAGGAACACCCTTTTGTGCTAAACGACTCACGCACAGGAAGACACAGATTTCGGCCTCTGATGAAGACACTGCACCGGAAAAAGGAGAACAACGGCACAGCGGATCCTGGGATCACATCACATCCGATCCCTCCGACAAAGAAGACTCAGCGGGTTTGGAAAGTGACCACCCTCTTCTACAAAATATACCTCAGCTGGAGCGACAGGGTCGTGAGTCTGTAGCCGCTGAGAGTCCTGGACAACAATTATCTAAAAGTGGCGAAGAAGGCTGAGATGCTGGGGCTGATCAGCCTCCGAGAGACAGTAAGACTTTTACTCAGTGTTGTAGGCACTGTTTACTAAGTGCACTAGGCGATACAACTTCTACTGAATTCGTAATATTTAGTTACTGAAAGGGGGTTTTATTTGGGAGGGGGGTGACAGACCTCTCAAGCTCCACCTGTGCTACAATTGTCATGTTGACTAGTTGGGGTATGGTGTGGGTAGAGGGAGAGTGTGGGGAGGAGAGGGACGAATGGAGAAAAGAGAGATGCCAAAGAATTTGTTTGGGGTTTGTTCATTTGTTATGCATACTTATGTATAGAATCTTGAGAATAGGGACACAGAAGACAGCACTCAATACAGAGACAAGGCAAATCGACATACTTTTGCAACATGTGAATACATACGATGGGTGAGGGAAGCTATACAGTGATGACATGGAATGTTAATGGGCTAGGCAACAAAATCAAAAGAGGATTGGTGACCACATACATCAGAAGACTTAAACCAGATATCGTCTTCCTGCAAGAGATGCATCTTAAGGGCACCCACTGTACCTTTCTAGGAAGGGGCGCATACACCACACTCGCACATGCAGGCTTCTCCTCGAGCTCCAGGGGAGTCGCCATTATGATTAGGAGGTCATCACCCTTTCACACTTCGAAAACATGGACGGACTCGAATGGCACATTTGTAGCTTTGAAGGGGACATGGGGATGTAGGAAACTTATACTGATTAGTGTCTATGCACCCCCGAGACTGCAACAGCGCACACTAGATAAAATAGCGGGGATATTGCTGGACTCGGGACCCACCCCACACATCATAGGTGGCGACTTCAATGACGTCACTGATCCACACATGGACTGCACGCATATAGGGCCAGGAACTTGTCAATTTTCAGAAAACACTTGGCTTGAGTGACCTGTGGCTCCGACACCATCCAATAGACTATATATACTCGTATTTCTCAGGAGCCCATAAGGTATTTTCTAGACTAAATTATTTCCTTGCCCCGGCGGGCAAAGTGGAAGCAGTGGAAAAAGTGGAATACCTGGCAAGGGGCATCTCTGACCACTCACCCCTCTGGCTAAAGATAGGCGGACAGACTACAGGGAACAGGCGAGAATGGAGGCTGCA
Organism: Calotriton arnoldi; assembly: GCA_963921515.1. Classification (NCBI taxonomy): domain Eukaryota; kingdom Metazoa; phylum Chordata; class Amphibia; order Caudata; family Salamandridae; genus Calotriton; species Calotriton arnoldi. The sequence goes on from CAWUFW010000737.1 coordinate 2,027,776, forward strand.
GGCTTGGACCTTGCAGGACAAAGAGATTGCTGACGAGATCCGAGCGGACTCTGAACTCTACTTCCAGGAAAACGAGGGCTCTGTGTCCTCGGCGGTGACCCTCTGGGAGGCATATAAAACAGTGCTGCGGGATAGGGCCCAAAACATAGCCCGGGAAAAAAGGAAGGAGACACAGGCCATTGAGACACTGGAAAGTAGATTACTAGAGCTGGAGAAGCAATTAGACTCTAACGTAGATCAACATGTACTATGTCAGATAGAGATAACGCGGGGGAATACAGGACATTAGCCAATCAAGAAGTGAAGACCCAACTCCTAGCCACTCAACATTGCCTATACGAGGCAGAGGACAAGGCGGGAAAACTACTGGCCTGGCTGAGCAGGAAAGAAAGGGAAATTAGATGGGTAGCCTCCATACATGAACAAGATGAGATTCACACCACTGCCCCACATATAGCAAGCGCTTTTGACCACTATTATACAGAACTGTACCGATCCAGGCCGATGGCAGACAGCGCGCAAATTGAGTCTTATCTTCACACAATAGAGGTTCCCACCCTCTCCCCGGAGAGCAGGGACACTCTGGAGGAAGAACTGACCCTAGAAGAGGTGATCAAAGCCATTGGAAGACAGAAATCCGGGAAGACTCCGGGTCCCAATGGACTGCCCGCAGAATTCTTCAAGTGTAATGCCAGTCTTCTGGCGCTGCACCTCCTGAACATGTTTCTGTTTTCCAGGGAGGAAGGATCACTCTCGCATGATCTTCCAAAAGCCACAGTGGTGGTCATACATAAGCCCGGGACACCTTCAACTGAATGTGGATCCTATCGGCCCATATCGTTTCTTAACGTAGAAACCAAAATCCTGGCCACCATCCTGGCAACACGCCTCCTGTCGGTGATTACGTCCCTTATACACTGGGATCAATCTGGTTTTATGCCGCAACGCGCCACTCGACTCAACCTTCGACGACTTGCCAATTGGCTAGACACAGTAAAGACCAGAGCCGCTCCACATGTATATCTCTCCTTGGACGCCGAAAAGGCCTTTGATACGGTCCATTGGCCATTCCTGCAACAAACCCTGGTTAGGTTTGGATTCGCCCCGGTCTTTGTAGCCTGGGTGAAATTGATTTACACTGACCCGGTGGCCAGGGTCCGGCTTAATGGGGTTACCTCGCAGACATTCCCGGTGCAGAGAGGAACTAGGCAGGGTTACCCCCTGTCCCCTCTGCTGTTCGCTTTAATTCTGGAACCAATGGCCTGTGTAGTTAGAGCCCACCCAGAAATAACTGGCTTCACTGACGATGGAGGTGCCCTCCGTTACGAGCGCATATCGCTTTATGCTGATGACATTTTAATGTACGTCACCAACCCAAACCAGGCGCTCCCAAGGATCTTGGGCATCTCTGAGGAGTACGGTTGGCATGCAGGGTATAACATCAAGTGGGATAAATCTAATATATTCTCAGTGGGGGGACAACTAGATGCGCGGGAACTTCCAGAGTGCTTTCGGATAGCCTGGGAGGGATTCCGATATCTGGGGCTCTACATCACCACCAACGAAACTCTGTCCCTCAACCAGAACATTAGACGGGTCACCACAGAATTCCATGACGATGTTGAAAGGTGGAGGCGACTTCCACTAACGATAATGGGCAGAGCGGCTCTATATAAAATGATTAAGCTCCCAAAATTATTATATATATTTCAGAATACTTATTGCAAGCTACCAGTGACCATATTTACAACAATAAACACTGACTTGCGTACGTTACTGTGGGATGGGGCCCACACGAGAGTGGCATTACAGACACTTCAGCTAAACCAATACAATGGGGGACTCGCACTGCCAGACATAAGGTCCTATTACAGGGCGGCCCATCTGGTAGTGGTTAATGACTCATGCACCCAAGGGAAGTAGCCATTAAATCAAGGTTACGCCTCATACAGTTCAAAATCCTCCACAGGGTGTATTTTGATAGGCTACGCCTACACTCCATGGGTAGGGCAGAAACACCATACTGCTTACTCTGTAAAATACAACAAGGTAATTACATTCACACGCTATGGGAATGTCGCTATATCCAATCATACTGGAACCAGATACTGGGGGAACTAAACGGAGTGACTGGGGCGCAACTTGAGAGAGAACCTAAGTATGCCCTGTTGGGCATCCCCACTGAGATAGACCTACCACGTAGTAAACTCACATTATGCAACCTGGGACTGATAGTGGCCAAGAGGGACGTAACCCGTCGCTGGGGAGCCCCAGATCCACCCACACTAACCAAATGGAGGGCCCACATGGGCCTTTATATGGTGGCAGAAAAGGTAACCTATCAGGCCAGAGGATGCCCCCAAAAGTTCCGTAGAATCTGGGCCCCTTGGTTAAAGCATTACGGACTAGAGGTGGGGTACGAAGTAGAGACACCCAACTTAATGGGACAAGGATAGAAGAACTTCCTTCCTCCCCCCACCCCCCTCACATCTTCACTATTTTGCTTATAGTCTTTATTTTCCCCTATCTCCTCAGAGGGGGACCACTATTAACAACACAGACAGTCCTGAGAGGGCCTAAAGGATTGTACCTCCACCTATGTTAATGCAGCTTTATTCTCATTATATATATATTGCTGTAATGTCACACATTTGCCTATGCATCTCTGATGTTCACTGTATTTGCTTTTATGTCAATAAAAACAATTTAAAAAAAAAAAAACCCCAGCAGTTATTTACGTGTGGGATTATTATATAATTCCCATGCCTTCTCCTCCAGCCCCTCGAGCAACTGACTCTGTACCTGAGGATATTGGCGGTTTCCACTCCTTGATTGAAAGAGCAGCAAATCGTTTCCACCTGTCTATGCCTATCAAACAATCTGACTGTTTTTTATGATTTTAAAGATCAGTCCAGGAAAACAGTAACAACAATTCCTATTATTGACCACATTTGGGAGGAAGGAATACAAATTATGAAAACACCATATTCAGTTCCATCAGTCTTTCCCAGGATTGATAAAAAATATACTGTTCCTGATAATGCACCAGCTTGCTTAGTAGGACATCCGAAACTGGATTCAGTAATTGCTCAGGCTGGACAACGCAGATCACAAAATCCTTCAGTGCCAATCAGTGCTTCTCCTGATAATGATGGATAGCGCCTGGACAATATTGGGAAGAGGTTTACCATGTGCGGCGGTATGAGCTGCCAATTCTCTAGCAATTTTAGGACAGTATGACCGCCAGATGTAGTCAGATGTCATACTATATCTTGAATTACTATCAGATGACAAGAATCAAGAGGTTCTGATGTATTCATGGACATGGATTTTTTTGCTTTTAGACAGTTGGCTGGAGTGGCGGTCCTCCTCCGACAGGGTTGTCTGAAGGCTACCACTTTCCTCCGTGAGGTGCAGAGCAAAATGTTGATATGCCTTTCGATGGCGATGCGCTTTTTGGAAAGCCTATAGATGAGGCCTTAGAGGCTATTAAAGCAGATACTGATACCGCTAAGTCTTTAGGGATGCTCCAATACAGGAAAACACCCTTTCGTGGAGCGCGTGGCAGAGGATCCTACTTCTTTCGTGGAAACTACCAAAAATACCAACCACAATCATATCTATCTTACCACTGTGGGTACCAACAACAGCAGTTATATCGGGCACCATCGTCAGCTGCATATTCCAGGCAACAGTCTACCCAATCCGGAGGCAATGCTAGGAAACAGTGACAACACCCTCTCACCTGCTACCACTCCATTCATTCCACGAATCAATCGGACGCCTATTTCTCTACATTTTGACCAGTGGAGTCCAATTCCAACAGACAAATGGGTTCTGGACATTATAAAGTATAGCCATACTCTAGAGTTTGTGACAGTCCCACATTCTCATCCACCTCTAAGATGGCTTCCATCTCATCTCCAGTTGTTAAAGAAAGAAGCATGTGTTATGCTTCAAAAAGGGGCCATAGAAAAAGTTCCTTGTTCTCAGAGGGGGAGCGGTTTTCATTCTCGCTTCGTTCTAATAAAGAAAAAGTCGGGAGAATGGAGACTCATTCTGGACCTCAGAAATCTCAACAAGTATCTGCAGAAAAAATCATTCCGCATGGTCACTCTCCAAGAGATACTCCAGCTCCTCAATCACACAGATTTTATGACAACTCTCGATTTGCAAGATGCATATTTCCAATTCCCGATACATCCCAAGCATCGAAAAATCCTTTGTTTCACTGTCGCTGGTGCTCATTATCAATTCAAAGTCCTCTCTTTTGGTCTCCACTCATCCCCCGAGTATTCACCAAGTGTCTGGCACCGTTGCTGCTCATCTCAGGCTTCAAGATCTACAACTGTTCCTTATCTCGATGACTGGCTAGTAAAGTCGCCATCTTATCAGCAGGCCGCGGAGGCAACTTCGATCTGCTTAAGGATGTTTGGCTCCCTGGGGTTGACACTCAGTTATCAAAAGTTTGTTCTAGTGCCATCTCAAATGATCACTTTTCTCGGAGCAACTCTGGATACCATACATGACAAGGCATTCTTGTCTGCAGAAAGACAAGCAAATCTCATCTTATTGGCGACCAATCTGGCCGAAAAAGAGTTTGTTTCTGTACGCCTAGTGAAATATCTATTCGGCATGATGTCTTCAGCGATCCTGATGGTGCCTCATGCACGTCTCAAAATGAGACCCCTCCAGGAACAGCTAGACAAGCATTGGTTCCAAGTAACCAGATTATTTCGCCAACCTGGTTCGGATAACTCCAACCATGTAAAAGGCCCTTCCTTAGTGGCAATCCACCAAGAATCTCTCGACAGGGCCAACTTTCTGGCCTCCGCTACCAAATTTCATCCTTACCACAGATGCTTCTCTAGAGTGCTGTGGGGCCCATCTTCGGATAAGAGGCAACTGGTCCAAGTCGCTTGCCAAGATGCACATCCACTTTCTTGAGTTGCGGGCCATTTTTCTAGCCTTACAGGCTTTCCTTCCAAGGATAAAGGGTTCTTCGGTTCATATACGAACCGACAATACCACATGCATACATTACCTCAACAACCAGGGAGGTACACCTTCCCACATTCTGTCTCTTGAAGCGCAAGAAATCTGTAAATGGATTCTCTCGCACCGCATCTCCATCAAGGTGGAACATCTTCCAGGTGTGAGCAACAGTTGAGCAGAACCTCCAATTCCTGCCATGAGTGGGAGCTAAACGAGACAATTCTCAACTCTATCTTCCAGAAGTGGGGCAAACCCAACTTGGATCTCTTCGCCTCCAGAATAAACCGAAAATGCTGGTTCTTCGCCAGCTGGGAACGAGAGAGAGGGTCATGGGGGAATGCTTTTTTGATAAGATGGTCGGGGATCTTTGCGTACGCTTTTCCCCCATACCCTCTAATAGCAAGGCTTCTAATGAAAAGAGAGCCATGCCGTCTGATTCTAATTGCCCCACACTGGCCTCGCCAACACTGGTTGACGAAGCTCCTCTTACTCTCAGAATGCAGACCGTACCGCCTTCCAATAACGTCACCGCTGCTGACAATGAGCAAAGGACAGAGTCTCCATCCACATCCCGCATCTCTCCAACTTGCTGCATGACTCTTGAATTCAATGAATTCAAGGATTTAGGTCTGCCTCAGGATTCTAAGGGCATTCTGTCTAGAGCAAGAGCTGTGTCTACCGGTAAGACCTACAGTTTGAAGTGGGAACGCTTCTGTGCATGGTGCTTACAGAATAATATACATCCGTTCAATTCATTTCCAGAGAAAATTTTGCCCTACCTTCTCTCCCTGGCTAGATCGGGACTCATTCATACATCTATTAAGGTACATCTTGCTGCCATTTCTAGTTACAGACTTTCCTCCAGCAGCCCTTCTCTTTATTCATTTCAACTTGTGAAACAATTCATGAAAGGACTGTTTAGGGTTTTTCCTCCTATTCGCGCTCCTCCACCTGAATGGAGCCTTAATATTGTCCTTGCACAGCTTATGAAGTCACCTTTTGAGCCTATACACAAGGCTGAGCTCAAATTTATTTCCTGGAAAGTAGCATTACTATTGGCTCTGACATCCGCCAGGAGGGTCAGCGAAATCCAAGCGTTTACAATTAAAGTGTTGGCATGTGCGATTGGTTTTATGCTCTTTTTGTTCATATAGATTTATAGGGTGAATAAATCCCCAAATTTTGTTCTGGACGTCATATATGCATAAAAAGTTGAGTACTCGTTTGCGGTAATCTTTTCTTCTTTATTTGAAGACATGTGCAAGAACAAGGAAGAGCCGACACGTGTTTCGCCCAGGGGCCAGCAGGCCAGGGCTTTCTCAAGGCAGAACGATCTCTGTTAGTTAGTCGTATTACAATTATTAAAGACCCAAAGTGGCAGCAGGAGCGTCTTCAGACCGCAGAGAATTCCTATAGTTCAGAAGACGCTCCTGCTGCCACTTCGGATCTTTAATAATTGTAATACGACTAACTAACAGAGATCGTTTTACTGACAACGTACCAAGCAAATTCGAAAGTCTGATCAGCTTTTCGTCTCCTATAGTTTACAAAGACCAGGTGCTTCAGTGGCCAGGGCAACTATTGGTCGGTGGATTGCGGCAGTCATCCACTTCTGCCATGCTAAAGGGGGCAAGCCGCTCACTATCCAGCCTAAAGCTCATTCCACAAAAGCAGTATCATCCTCTACAGCTCTGTTTGCTGGAGTGCCGTTGGACAGAATATGCAGCGCAGCGACTTGGAAAAGTGTGCATACATTTACGTGGCATTATTGCTTGGATTTGGCTACTCATACGGATGCAGCGGTGGGACAAGCAGCCTTACACAACCTTTTTCAATAAGGTAAGCCTCTATCTTGAAGGTATTTGCTTTACTTTGTTTTATTTACATATGTTGACATATTATTGCTATGCTTTGCATGTTTATTTTATAAATTTGGTACCGGCATATATGCTTTATATGATTGCCCACCATCCTATAAGGTTCATATTTGAATAGTTGTTCTGTTATAACTGCTTGCTATTCTGATTCAACATGTAAATCTATGAAAGATCCAATATTGGATAAGAAAACAAGTTACTTACCTGTAACTTCAGTTATCCAGTATTGGTATCTTTCACAGATTCACATGTGACCCACCCTCCTCCCGAGAGGCCTCCCTTATTTGCTGATAAATACTTTTGTCACTTGTGCTAGAAAATCTGAGGGACTTGCCTCTCTTTGGAGTGTTCTAGTGTGCTGTCGTCTGAATGGTTATATTTCAAGTTTGGTCCATTTTTACAAAATGATATGGATGGGCTACTGCAGTGATTGCTCAGTGCATGATAGCCTGTGATAATGTTATTTACTGCTATTATAAGATTACTATGAGACTCCCACCTTGACGGCGGGGATAATTCAAGCATGTGAATTTATGAAAGGTGCCAATACAGAATAACTGAAGTTACAGATAAGTAACTTGTTTTCTTTCTTGTTTGTCCCTCCCCACGAGCAAGGGAAAAACATTTTCGCACTACTTAAAAAAAATATATATATATTTACCGATTCAACTCGATTCGTTAAGTAAAAAGGAAAAGCACCTGTGTCTTTTTGTAGTCACATGCATGCGTGTTGGGTGCACTTACAAAATAAAGCTGGTGGATGTGTCATTGCTACTTTTTTGTTTACTCTTTAGCTATGCTGCACAACATTTGGAATGCTGTACAGCATTACTAAAAACACTGAGAAAGCCAATAGGCCAACAAAATCGAGACCTAGTGGTTTTGCCAATGCTTATTATTCTTGCCAACATAAGTTGATCGTTTTACACCTCACATAAAATGACCCATATTTTGTTCAAGATTTCTTAAACAAAGGAGTATTTGATTGTGTTTGGTAATCACTCAAACATTTAATGTGGTATGTACATTGCTTCCATTCCTGATAACTTGTAATTCCTATCAGATGCAAATAGTTTCAAATGACAATGACTTTGTTGACCTTTAATTGATTTAGAAGTGTATGTTCCACAGATCTCCTTTTCTTAAGCCATATGATGAAAATTGCAACTTTTTCAACCTTGATGTCAAATTAAAAGGACAAACACTTTTTCACCATTGTTCTGAACAGAATACAGGCGTTGCCATCTTACCATAGACTATTTTCCGTAGAAAGGCGACATTTTAAAAAAAACACATCTTTTCTACCAAACACAACCAGGGTGTGCAGCAACCTCATTCAGGGCAGAAAATAAGCTGCTTTGATTGGGTACCGAAAACTGGCTGCCAGTTGTTGCTTCTCAAGGTCTGATGAATACTGCATGGAAAGACACCTGTTCCTGAACACTCTATTTTAAATTGGCACTCCCGCAAGACTCTTGAGACTCTTGTGGACCCAATCGTCCAGATGGTACAAGTTATACTTACTTTAGGGTATGAGTTATAGTTACTTGAGATAGCTATAACTGGTGAATTTCAGTGGTTTTGTTAGTTTCAAATGGTATGTTTTACATCACATTTTCACCTAACTGAAACATCCCTTTAACCTTTGGGTTTTTTTTAACGTAAAGTTAGATATTCTTACAATTCCTAACTATAACGTCACTTTAACCTTTGGTATTTTCAGTGAATTTCTAGGTTTTTTTTAACGTACAGTAAGATGTCCATCTTAATGCACAGCGGGTGGGGGGACTGGATGCAGGGTTTGGCTTGGCATTGTCCATTGTGCTTCCCCCATCCAAGCCTGCTGCTCCTACCCCCCTCCTCCTTGCCCAAGTCCATACCACCTCCCCCTCGTCCAACCCTATGTGGCCATTGTTCTGCCACTGCTCTTCCCGCCTTCCCTGCATAGTTAGCTTGCTGATCCTACTCACCTCATCCTTACCTTCTGTTTTCCGAGTCCATGCACCTGCCCCCTCTCTCCTGGCCTGTATGGTCTGATGTTCTTCCAATGCACACCAGTTAGCTTGATGTCCCTGCCCACGCCTAGTGCCCTCCGTTGCCTGAGGCTATGCCCCCTATCATTTCCCTCCTGCTTAGCCTTCGTGTTTAGCTTGCTGACCCCACCCTTCTTCCCCCTGCCCTCCGATGTTTGTGTATGGCCCTGCTCCCTCCGTTTTGCCCACCTTGTTGCATGGGCCTGCCACTGCCCCTCCTGTCTACTCTGAGAGTTCTGTTGACCTGCCACTGCCCCTCCCGCCTCCCCAGCGTGGTCAGATGGCTGCCGCCTGTCTTTGCCCCCTCCACCCTGCCTTCCATTGTTCAAGTTCCATGCCCCTATCCTCTCCCTCCTGTCCTCAGTGGCCACTTTTGCTGCCACTCCCTTCTGCCCTCCATGCTCTGTTGTGCTGCAACTGCTCCTCCTGCCCGCCCTGTGTGGTCTGTTATGAAGCCCCTTCACCTGCCCTCGCTTCTCTGTATCCATCCCCTACCTTTCTCTTCTGCCCTCCATGGTCCTTTGTGCATGGCCTTGCCCCTCCCTCTTGCCCACCATGGCCGTTGTGCTGCAACTAACCCTCCCACTTGACATACATGGTCTTTTGTGCTGCTGCTGCCACTGCCCCTCCCACCTGCCCTGCATGGTCAGCTTGCTGCTCCTGACCCCCTCCCCCTTGCCTTCTTAGTCTTTGTCTATGCCATTATAGTCTCCTTGTTGCCTTCCATGGTGTGCTGTGCTTCCAGGGCCCCTTCCGCCTGCCCTGCATGGTCAGCCTCCTGCCCTCCGTTTTCCATGTGCGGGCCCCTGCCCCCGCCCTCCTGCCTTCCAAAGTCTGTTGGTGGTTCCCTGTCCCCTCCCTCCTGCCCTTCATGTTCCGTTGTGCTGCAACTGCGCCTCCAAGTCTGTCCGGTATGGTCAGCTTGCTGCCCTTGCCTCTTCCCCTCTACTCTCTGTTGTCCATATGCATGTCCCTGTCCACTCCCTATTACTTTCCATGTTCCGTTGTGCTGCACTGCCATCCTGCTTGCCCTGTGTGGTGTACTGTGCTGCTGCAACCCCTGACTCCTGCCCTGTATTGTCAGTTTAGTGCCACTTCCCACCTGACTCCTTCCCTCTATTGTCCGAGTCTGTGTCCCTACCCCATTCCTCCTGCCCTCCGTGGTCCAATGTACCATACATACCAACATTCTAAACTTGGTTAGAGGGAGATATTGAAAAATAAAATCTGGTGAATTGATTTCCCCATTGAATTACATTGAAAAAGATGAGATTTTAGGCAGGAAACCGCTAAAATAAAGTCCTTTTGAGCTTAAAAAGATTGGGAGTCTCCTGCCTGAATCGGGTCTGTTGGCATGTATGGTTGTGCTGCCACTTCCTTCTGCCCTCAACGGTCTGTTGTATTGCCATAACCTTTCTTGCCTGTCCTGCATGGTTGGTTTGTTACCCCTGCCCTCAATGTTCCTTTGTGCTTCCACTGCCCCTCCCACCTGCCCAGCATGGTCAACTTGTTGCCTCTGCCCCCTCCTCCCTGCTGTCAATTGTCCGAGTCCATGCCCCTGACCTCTGCCTCCCCACAGTGTTCTAATGAACAATTAGATTGCTAACATTCTATATTTATTACAAAAGTATGACACTCCTGAAGTCATGTTGATGTAATCAAAACTGTATTACCTAAAGCATTTCCTTTAGAAATTATAAAAATGAGGGGGCCTTTTTCCCATAGAAATGATGGTTAGTGTTCTAAAAAACTAAAATGAGGATACATTTTCTGAATTCTCTAATAGCGACAAAGCGCTTTTAAATTATTTGCTATATTTGTTTTTTTATCCAACTGATCACTTGATTATTTGTTTCACTTAGGGGAGAGGATGTGGCGATACGGCCAGAGCTGCCGAATTTGCAACTGGGGAACCAGGTTTCATTTTTGGCGTCGACTCAACATCCTGTGATTCTTGGCAAATCACTTAATCTCCCCATGCTTAAAACCAAAATGAATGCGTCATTGTGTAATGTAACTGATGCTCATGCAAAGCACTGCAATACCTTCGGGTTTAGTCCGTGCTATATAAAACTGCAAAAAAATAAGCGCTTTGCACACTGCTGGAATTGGGCTATACTTGTGCTACATTTGGGTGATATTTGTGCTACATTTGGACTCTTTTGTCTGTGGTGGCCATCTTTGGATACATTTTTGTTATGAAGCTCCTTAATTTCCTCTTTCACTGTAGTATCTTCAGTAGGAAATGCTTTCAGTTTTCATGTTTCAGTCTGCATGTCAGAATGTTTTAATGAAATAAAAGAGGAAGATACTTGGGAACTCATTTAAAATGTGCCCTAATTTTGCTTTCTACAGCACTATCCATAAGTTATGTGACAAAATCAACCCCCTCATTTTGTTCCTTTCTAAATGACATGTTCTGAGTTTTACCAGTTTGATTCAATCAAAATGGCTTTGGGTGTGCCACACTTTTGCCATAAGTAAGACTGTTAGCACTCTAATTGTTCTTTAGAGCACTCTGTAAGGATGCAGTAAAACTCAGGGGAATCGGCTGACAGGCTGCCCCTGATGGAAGTACGTGTTGAGTGACTGTATGAGCGAGTGAGTGAGTGTGAGAGAGGTTGTATGGGAGAGTATGTGCTTGTCTCTGACTGTATAGTTGAGTGAGTCCATGTGTTTATGTATGAGTGAGTTGGTGTGTGAGTAACTGTATAAGTGAGTGAGTGCTGTGTGAGTGACTATGGGTGAGTGAGTAGGTATGTGAGTAGCTGTATGGGTGACTGATTCAGTGTGTGAGTGGCTGTTTGGGTGTATGCAAGGGTATGCAAGTGTCAGAATGACTGAATGTGTGAGTGGCTGTATTGGTCAGTGAGTAGGTGCCTGAGAGGCTGTATTGGTCAGTGAGTAGGTACATGAGTGGCTGTATATGTGAGTTAGTGGTTGCATTAGTGGCTGTATGGGTTAGTTGATGTGTGAGTGGTTGTATGTATCAGGTGTGTGAGTGTTGGCATGGGCATGTCCGTGGTGGAGTGGGTGTATGAGATGCATAGGGTGGAAGCGGGTGTGTGACTGGTTCTGTGGATGATGCCATCAGTGATGTCATTTGAGATGTCATCAGTGATATCACTGACCATGTTATGGGTGAAGTAATTTAACCTTTGTTTTTTCCAGTGAATTTCTATGTTTTTTTAAATTCTATTTCCTAACTGTAACGCCCCTGTAACCTTTGGGTTTTTAAAGTGAATTTTAAAGGTTTTTTAATTTTCCCAGTATAACGTTTCATTGTTTTTTTAACAAAGGTTTAAAAATATTTTGTGAATTTTTTTTTTATTGTTATGTACTATTTCAGTAATAGTTCTTTCAAGAATCATTCAATATTTGTAAAGGTTTTTTTGTTTTACAACTGTTTTTTTCCAAATACTTCTATTGTTTATGGCTTAGTTGTAAAAATATATAATATCATTTCATAGTTTTTTTTCCTTATAAATGTAAACTACTTTGTTTGATTATTTTTGTACATATTTTCTTTTAATTGAAAGATTTTTTTTTATATTTTATAATACATTTCTAAACAGTTAAAAAAAAAAAAAAATAGAAACTATTTTGTGTGGGTAGGCCTAGAACCCGCAACAGGAAACGGCCCAAAACGCAACGTGGACACATCACATTTTTCCACTGAAAACTGACCCTTTTTTTGTAATGTGCCTAGCTGTGGATTTTGGGCATTAGCTCTGCCGGCACCTTGGGAAACCTAGCAGACCTGTACATTTTTTTAAAACTAGACACCCAGGGAAATCCAGGATGGGGTGACTTGTGTGTCTCTCACCAGGTTTTGTTACCCAGACTCCCTTGCAAACCTCAAATTTTGTCCAAAAAAACCATATTTTCCTCACATTTCTGTGAAGGAAAGTTTTGAAATCTGTGGGGAGCCACAACCGTCCACCCACCCAGCATTCCCCCAAGTCTTCCGATAGAAATGGTACATCACTGGTGTGGGTAGGCCTAGTGCCCACAACAGGAAACTGCCCAAAACGCAACGTGGACACATCACATTTTTCCACTGGAAACTGACCCTTTTTGCAATGTGCCTAGCTGTGGATTTTGGGCCCTTGCTCAGCCGGCACCTAGGAAAACCTAGCAAACCTGTGCAATTTTGAAAACCTGACACCCAGGGGAATCAAGGATGGGGTGACTTGTGTGTGTCTCACCTGGTTTTGTTACCCAGAATCCTTTGCAAACCTCAAACTTTGTCCAGAAAAAACCCACAATTTCCTCACATTTCTGTGAAGGAAAGTTTTGAAATCTGTGGGGAGCCACAACCTTCCACTCACCCAGCATTCCCCCAAGTCTCCCAATAAAAATGGTACCTCACTTGTGTGGGTGGGCCAAGTGCCTGTGACAGGGAAGGGCCCAAAATGTAATGTGTAGACCTCAAAATGTTCTGTCACAAAGCGGCCTGGTTTTTCAAGGGAGTCACCTGCTTTTTTGGTCCCGGGCTCGGCGGCCATCTAGGGAATCCTTCCAAACCCAGACATTTCTGAAAGCAAGACACCCTGGGGAAAGCAGGGTGGTGTGGCTTGCGTGGATCCCTCAACGTTTTCTTACCCAAAATCCCTTGCAAACCTAAAATTTAGCCAAATAAAATCACATTTTCCTTTCATTTCTGTGTGGAAGTTTTGGGATCACCACTCCAACACAATTTTTCTACCACCCAGCGTTCCCCCATTTCTCAGGACAAAAATGGTACCTCATTTGTGTGGGTCGGCCAAGTGCCTGTGACAGGGAAGAACCCTAAACGTATTATGGAGATATCAAAATTATCTATCACAAAACGACCTAGTTTTGCAAGGGAGTCTCTTGCGTTTTTGGTTCCGGGCTCGGCGGCCATCTAGGGAAACCCACCAAACCCAGACATTTCTGAAATCTAGACACCCGGGGGAGTCCAGGGTGGTGTGGCTTGCGTGGATCCCCCAATGTTTTCTTGCCCAGGATCCCCTGCAAACCTCAAATTTAGCTAACAAATAATCACATTTTCCTCACATTTCTCTGTGGGATTACTGCGCCGGCACAAATTTCCTACCACCCAGCGTTCCCCTTGGTCTCCTGATAAAAATGATACCTCACTTGCGGGCAGAAAGACTTTGTTAGCAATTTCTTTTGGGTGGGGGCATTGTCTTGCCCATTGTGGGCATCCTCCACCCCTCTTTTATAAAAATCCCTGGTGTCTAGTGGGCTTTCTGTCCCCCACTAGGGGGCAGATCGGCAGTAATAACCCCCATCTGCCTCCCAGGGGGACAGAAAGACTGTCCCTTTTATGTGTGAGGGAGTGGGGGCGTTGGCATGTGGAGATCCACTAGGGAAGGATACCATTGCAAAGGGGAGATTCGCCCCTTTCCAATGATACCTCTCCTGTATGTTTCAGTGCTCGGAGGGGCTGAAATAACCCAGCTAGTACCAAACGAGTGAAAGTGAAATGAGCCGAACAGCTTATTTTACTTTCACTTTCAATTTAATGACGTCAGTGCGCCCTGCGCATCGATCGTTATTACACTGAATAAAAAAATTCCCCAGCTCCCGAGGCTGAAAAATAAAAAAGGAAACCCCTCTGCTGTAAACAGCAGAGAGATTTTCTGGTTGTGTGCAGAGGACTGAACGGTTCCGTCCTCAGCACACGACCACCATGGCTGAGGACGGAACTGTTCGAGCATGGAACCGGTTAATGTAGATACTTTCCTCTTCAGAGCAAATGCTTTCAACAACATTCTCAATGTGGTCCTTTTGCTTAAGTGCAGCACTTGTCCTCTTATACTTCTTCATCCTTTTCATCAAATTTTTTATTACTCTAGACCGAAACTTTTAGCTCTTAACTCCTTAATCTGTTTCTGTCTTCATGACAAAGTCCTGGATTTCTTTTTCCTACTTTCAGAAACACGTACTTCTTGCTTTTTTCCACTTGATGTGTAAATTCCATTTTTAGACAAGACTGTAGTCACAATTTGCATTTTACCACATATTTTTTTGATGAACTGCTTAGTACTTTTACCAGCTTCTCTTTTTTCCTCTGGATATTCTCCTCCTTATTTTGTTTGTCTCTGAGTTTGCAGTTCATAACACTGTTTTCTCTGTTTCTTTCATCTTTCTCTCTTCTCAGGCATTGTAAATCTTCTTTCTCAAATAAAGTCCGATATCTGTTAAAAAATAAACAATAAATTAACATCTACAACAGATAACTTTATTATAAGCCATACTTTTGTTTTATTTTTTACTGTGCTTTCCACAGTACACAGAAATAACTCTGCATCCATTTACCTCTCTTGGATATATGAATTATAGATACGCTAAGTATAACTGAGTGTGCCAGTGACTGCGTTAATGTGTCCTTGTGTGCATCACTGTTTCTATTACTCTGTCCCAGGATGTCTCGTATTTATCAGAGAGTATGTGACTAAGTCAATGACTGCATCAGATATCTACAGATATTTCAGTGTATGTATCAGTATGTCACAGAATATCTCACCGTATAAGTGAGTGTGTCAGTGTCTCACTGTGTCTTTCACGCTCTTATGGTATCTGAGTGTGTGAATAAGTGAATGTGTCACTATATCACTCAATGCATCACTGTGTTTATGAGTGTATCAGTGTATGTATTAGTGTCTACAATAGTGTCTGAGTGTATGTATCAATGAGTACATGAGTAACTCACGGAGTGCATCAGTGATTCTTGGGTGTCCTTGTGTATATATCAAAATAGAATATAACTCGTTATTTCGCATGCAATTAGTTCGCATGCCATTACTACGCGTTTTTTTCTTAGCAATAACCGTTACTACGCAAGTTTTTAGTTCGCATACCATTACATTGAAAGTGTTAATGTATGCGAACTAAAACTTGCCTAGTAATAATAAAACCCAACACTACATACAAATACACTACCCTACACATCCAAAAGTTAAAAACACTACCAAAACCCTCAAAAAGTACACTACCCTACACTACTAAAACACCACTACACTACTCTAAACCCTAAATCACTACCCCCTGCACGACACTGCCCCTAGCCCCAGTCCTGTCCCTACTCCCAAACACTACCCAGCACGACCCCCCGACACTACCCTAAACCCTAAAACACTACCCCCAGATGACACTGCCCCTAGCCCCATTCCTGTCCCTACTCCCAAACACTACCCTGCACGACACCCCGACACAACCCTAAACCCTAAAACAGTACCCTACACTAACAGAACACTACCCTAAACCCTAAAACACTACCCCCAGCACGACCCTGCCCCTACCCCAGTCCTGTCCCTACTCACAAACACTACCCTGCACGACCCCGACACTACTCTACACTACACAAACACAAGTACACTACCCTGCACGACCCCCGACACTACTCTACACTACACAAACCCAAGTACACAACCCTGCATGACCCTACACAGCCTCTATACGTCCCTACACAGCCCCTCTTACCTCTCTCTTCTCGTGGTTCCTCTCTTCACCTCCACGCTTGCTTCCAATCTTCTCCCCCTTCCTGCTTCCTCCGGCTTCCTCCATCGTGGGCAGGCAGAATAAGGAGTCCCGAGGGCAGGCGCGGAGATGGGCATGACCAACAGCCAGCTGGAAAAGCAGCAGAAGACCCTCTTCCTGAAAGTGGACGCCCCCTCACCGACTACGCATGCGTTGTAACAACGCATGCGATGTAACAACTTGCGTACTAAAGGATACGCGTTGTTACATCGCATGCGTTGTAACGCTTGCGTAGTAATGGTACGCGGATTAATGTCCGCATACTAATGGGAGCTTACCATCAAAATACCCAGGGTATCCAACTCTATGTACAAGTGACTGTGTGAGTGTATTAGTGAATGCATGGCTGTCAGTGTATGTATCAATATGTTCCAGAGTGTGTAATTCTATGTATAAGTTAGTGTATACATGAGTCAGTGAGTGTATTACTGTGTACATGGGTGCCTCAGTGTATTTCTTAATCTGTGTAACCACAATTACCCCAGGAGAATCCAGGGGGAGGGAACCAGAGGCGCGGGGCACTAGGAGCGAGCTAGCCTCCAACACAAAATGTTAAACACAAGTGAAGCTGCTCCTAAAAACCAGTGACCAAAGGTGCTCTAGACCTAAGCTGTGAGTGTTGGCATCTCACAAAAAGTGAAGGACTGTCCTCACACACCACCTGGTGTCATGCTTCATCATCGGCAGTCCTCGCCCTCTAGAAACTTGGTTTGGTAGAGGGCGGGCCTTCACCTGAAGACAGGGAGGCACTTCTAAAACAGTGGGGGCCCGTGATAAGTGAGTGAAGTTTAAAAACCATTACAGTTACCAATTACATTTTTAATAGGGGAGGTAGCTATATGGTATTAAAAAATGTGAACGGTGTACTTGGGGAAATTATTATCCCCTCACCGTAGTAAAGATGGTCAACATGTTTCTGCCATTTGGCCCGAAAGAGAGGAACAATCCACACTCTGGACCCACCAGAAACCTACTGGGCACTACCCATGCGGAGGATGCGTGGCATGTCCATTTACCAACACTATGAAGGAAGTGGCCGATGATGAATGGTCACATTTCTTTGACTTCTCTAAAGAGAGCCCAATGCGGTATTGGTTGTGGGTGAGATCAACTTATTCACGAACGGATCCACGGCACTCAGCGCACTTCCCCCCCAATGCCCCCTGTGTAACCTCATGGTCGATCCGTGGATCCAAGCGCCAAACCGAAATCTTCTTTTAAAACTATTCCTAAACACTACCACTTACAAACCACTTCCTACAAATCCCTAAATTTAGACCCAAACAATTTGTATTCATTATTTCTTTCATGAACAATGTCTCCTCACATTGACATTGTAGGCTTTTTTTTGTTCCCTTCCCCCCATACTCCTTTAGCTCTGTTTCCATGTTGACCAAAATTGTAACATTATCTGCTAGCCGTAGGTCAAAAGTTCACAACAGTCTAAGCAGCATGCTAACTCCTAAACCCAAGACAGCAGGTGTGGTTGACTGTATGCAATTATAAACCTATCTCACATAGCCATTCAGACATGTACTTACTTTGAATTTAATCACAACCTAGTGAGGAATACCTTTGAACAATTAATGCAACATTTCCCTCACACTGCCTTAGTGTTTTCTAACATATGGCAGAGGCTGAAATGGAAGTGGTCTTCTGAATTTTGTCCACAGATAGAGAAAACCAGGAAACATGTTAATAAAACGGTTTCAGCATTCCTCAGAGACCATAACATGGGCTCTATCTACAATAATAACCTGCGCGTCCACAAGCTTTGAATATACAGGAGAGATGGTGCTCACTTCACGGAGGAAGGCAACAGAGTATATCTGAGCAACTTGAAACTCTGCATCCATTCATATATGTAGTCATCATATCCACACAATGAATACAACGGCTCTTCTAAGAGCCACCCTATGTCTCAAACAGTTGTTATTTTTAACTGTAAATCCTTTTTTTTTAAAATGTTTTATTGAATCCGCAGATTCGCAAACCAAAAGCACACATTCAATGCAAAAGAGAACATTTAATAGTTCTAGTAAAGAGTTCTGAATGGATCTCACAGTGGGTATAACAGTCTAAATGGGTATCATTTTAGGTGCATAAGTGTCTCAATGCATATCTTAGTGGCTGTAACAGTGTCTGTATGAGTATATTGGTAGGTGTGAGATTCTCTATATCAGTGTCTGAGTGGCTGTGAAAGTGTCCATATAGGAGAAAATCTGGGTGTCTGTATGGGTTTGTGAATGGGTGTTACAGTGTATGTAGGATATCTGAATGGGTGTGACACTGTATGGGTATGTGATTCGGTGTAAAAGTGTTTATATAGGTGTAAGTGTGGGTGTGAGACTCTGGGTTTGTGAATGGGAGCGACAGTGTCTGCATGGGTGTAAGAGTGGGTGTGAGAGGGTTTGTATGGGTAAATGAGTAGGTGGAAAAGTCTCTGTATGGATGTAAGAGTGGGTGTGAGAGGCTCTGTATGGGTTTGTTAATGGGTGTAACAGTGTCTGCATAAGTGTAAAAGTGGGTGTGAGAGGGTATGTGAGTGGGTGTGGAAGTCTGTATGTGTGTAAGGGTGCTTGTGAGTCTCTGTACGGGTTTGTGAATGGGTATAACAGTGTCTGTAGGATGTGTGAATGGGTGTGACAGTGTCTGTATGGGTATGTGAGTTGGTGTAGAACTGTCTATATAGGTGTAAGAGTGGATGTGAGAGGCTGTATGAGTTTGTGAATGGGTGAACATTGTCTGCATAGGTGGAAAAGTGGATGTGAGAGGGTATGGATATGTGAGTGGGTGTGAAAGTATATGGATGTAAGTATAGGTGTGAGAGTATGGGTTTGTGAATGGGTGTAACAGTGTCTGTGGGATATCTGAATGGGTGTGACTGTCTGGGTATGTGAGTGGGTGTAAAACTGTTTATATATGTGTAAGTGTGGGTGTGAGAGTCTCTGGATTTGTGAATCGGTGCAACAGTATCTGCATAGGTGTAAGAGTGGGTGTGAGAGGGTCTGTATGGGTATGTGAGTGGGTGTGAAAGTCTGTATGGAGGTAAGTCTGCATGTGAGAGTCTGTATGAGTTTGTGAATGGGTGTAACAGTGTCTGTATGAAATCTGAATGAATATGACAGTGTCTGTATGGGTATGTGAGTGGGTGTAAAAGTGTCTATATAGGTGTAAGTGTGGGTGCGAGAGTCTGTATGGCTTTGTGAATGGGTGTGACGGTGTCTGTATGGGTTTAAGAGTGGATGTGAGAGTGTGTATGGGTATGTGAGTGGGTATGGTGGTATCTGTGTACTTATGTGAGTAGCTGTGAGAGGAAGAGAGAGTATAAAAATATATATATATATATGTGTATTTTTTTCCAGCCGCACTAAATCCGTGGATCCCCTGCTGTGTTACACTGGGGCTGAGCTGAGTCCCGCGAGGGATCCGTGAATTTTGCAAGTGGCCCAAAAAAATTTTTTTTCTCAGATCCCAGGACACATGCTCAGCCCTCTTTTATAACATGTACAAGGGTCTGGAAACCTCTCACCTGGCCCCTTCATTCATTTGGAAACTCAATTCCAACCCTGGGGACCGTTTCCCTGACAAACAAAATGGCGGCCGCAACTTTTCTGTGAAGTTGCGGCCAGCCAATCAGGACTTTGCTTTGGCGCTTGAGTCTGTGGAACCCCCGGCTAGAGAATCCGCGGAGGATCCGCGCCCCTATATATACAAATTTGTTTTCCGGGTAATATCTCTAAAACTACTGAACGAATTTACACCAAATCACAAACAGCATGACCCGCGGAACAAAACCTACCATTCTGCTGAATTTGGCGTAATTCCATCCAGCAGTTCGGGCTGTAGGTGTGTTCAAAGGTCCTACGGGAATTAACATGGGGAAAATGTGTTTTGGGGAGCCCCCTCTTTTTCTCAGCTCCCTCTTGACATGCCACCCTGTAACTTTCCAGACACTAGCTGAAGTGAGTGTCAAATTCGTTTGAAAAATTTAGTGAAGATTCGCCAACCGGCGCAGAAGATATAGGCAACTGAAAAACTGCTTTTGTAATAGAAATCAAATCCAAACTATAACTACCTACTGTTGAATACCAGTAGGTTATATGTATTATACAAACGAAAACGTCTCACAGCCCCGCAATTGTCAAACCGACAGCGTTCTTTTCAATGGGACAGAAAAGCAGGCGGCACCGGGTGGTAAGTTTCAGTAATCTTTTTTCATTTTTTCTTATGGTGCAAGCAAACAAGTGACTGGATCCTTAATTAGAAGTTCTCCAGTCACGGCCTTCGGGCCTCCCCTATTTGGGCCTATTCCACTATCTGATCCGACCAACAATGCGGTTCTGTCCCAACTGCTGCGCGAAATACCCGGACACAGACCTTCATCAGGTTTGCAACCTGTGCTCTCTTCTGACCACAGCGAAGAAAATTGTGAAGTCTGTTGATGTTTTGGATCAAAGAAAACATTACAGGACCATCGGCCGTGTCAGAAAGAGATGCAGTGCTGAAATCAGGTGCACTCACCGACATCTTTGGGGAACACAATGTCGAAACCACGGAGGAGGAGTTGCACGAGGCTTTGGCAGCAAAAGAAGAGGCCTTTTCCGTTTAGGACTCCGCATCCAAACCTGAGATAGTGTCTGGCCTACAAATACAGGACTTGACTTCGGCACAATGCGCAGGGAGTACCCATGTCCTTCCCAACTTACTAAGAGACATTCTGTTTCAACTGAAATTCAACTGAAATTATGGCTCCTGGGCCACCACTGCCCTCAGGCCATGGTCGGCACAAAGTATCTGCTAAGTATGCCCCGCCCTCAGGCCCGGCACCGAAAGCCAAACCAAAACCTACTACTTTGAGCTGACCAATTTCTGTGCCGAGTAAATGGCACAGAGCGCCCACTCTTTCACCTCTTCGCCACCGAAACAAAAACCATGCTGGGCACCAAAACCATCCATTTCGGCACCTGAACCAATCCTTGAAACTATGAGAGAGAGACTCGATCCGAAGCCGAAGAAGTTGCTCATTCAGCCTTCTGCTGGTTGGATTTTGGCAAAGGCAGTACAGTCAACACCTGTTTCATCAAAACGTCAGCTTTCTTTTGAGGAGGCTATTGATATACTGTACCTCCTAAGAAACAGGAAAAGGACATTGTAACTAGTCCTTTGCAACCACCTTTGCCTGATTGCTCTCCACCTCCACCACCACCACCACTACCACCTTCCTCATATCACTCAACTAGTGACAAAGGAGACATTACTCCACAGGGTTCTCCATAGTCTGATACTGGGGATCAGGGGGGAGAAGATGACGATGATCAGCAGCCCACAGATCCATGGGACAGCTATGACATAGACTCTCCCCAAGTGGACCAAGCATTCGAAAAAATTGAGGACACAGAGGTTGGCAAATCAATGTGACCGCTTCAAACCCCCACTCCTTGTGGTTCCTTTCGACATCCCACATACAAACAGGGCAATAAAACAACATCATCAGATGCCTCTGCTTCTTCTTATAGCTAACAGCATCACCCCTCCCCCTCAAGAGGATATTACAGAGGCACATATAGAGGGAATAATTCCAAAGGGCGTGGAAGAGGTGCCTCCATTTGTGCCAACACCTCAAATTCCAAACACTGACTCACTTTTCATTCCCCCGACCACTTAACACCTGTCAGGGGAACGACTACAAGGTTTCTTCCCCAATTGGAAAACCATAACAACAGACCAATGATTGTCTGGAGCTCATCAAAACACCTCCAAACATTACACCTCACAGGCACATACTTTCCAAACAGCACCAAACCAGTACAGGCGCTCTTGCAGAAAGTAGCCGTAGAACCGGTTCCTCTAGCACAACAAGGCTCAGGGGTATACTCTCTATACTTCCTTATTCCCAAATAAGACGATTCACTTCGAGCCATACTGGACCTCAGACCTCTAAATAAATACATCCTCTCAGAGCACTTTCACATGGTGACTCTTCAAGATGTAATTCCTCTTTTACAACAGGGCAACTTTATGTCTGTACTAGACTTAAAGGACGCTTACTTTCACATCCCAATGCATCCATCTCACTGCAAATACCTCCGGTTCGTCATAGCAGGAACACATCAATTCAATGTGCTTCCATTTGGGGTCACTACTGCAGCCTGCGTGTTTAGCAAATGTCTAGCGGTAGTTGCAGCACATCTACGCAGACAGAGTATTCATGTCTTTCCGTATGTGGACCATTGGCTAATCAAAGCTAGTACACTTCAATTGTGCCTACAACACACTCAGACCGCTGTACAACTTCTTCATCAATTGGGGTTTACAATCAACATACAGAAATCACATCTTCAGCCTTCACAGATTCAACACTACTCTCAACACACAGTTAAGATTAGCCTACCCAAATGCAGTCAGGATTCACAACATCACAGAACTGCTACATCAATTTCACCCCAATCAACACATAACAGTCAAAATAGTTCAGTGACTTCTAGGCATGATGTCTTCTTGTATTGCAATAGTGCCACAAGTAAGACTACATATGCGTCTGTTGCAGGAATGTCTGGCAAGCCAATGGTCTCAGTCACAGGGTCAATTACAAGATCTAGTGTTGATAGACAGCCAAACACATCACTCTATGCAGTTGTGGAATACACAGAACCTACCAAATGGGCGGCCACTCCTCCACCCTGTTCCCCAGATCATTCTCACAGCGAATGCATCCCTTACAGGATGGGGTGCACATCTACAAAATCTCACAGTTCAGGGTCTCTGGGACACCAAACACCAGAGTCTCCACTGTAACTGCCTAGAACTTTAAGCAGTTCACCTAGCATTAAAAGCATTTCCAGGCCACCTCAGAGGCAAAGTTGTCTTGATCCGGACGGACAACACAACAGCGATGTTCTATTTACAAACACTGGGGCAGGCGACACTCTGAACAGTTATTACGCCTATCTCAGATGATTTGGCATTCGGCAATATGTCACAACATTCACCTGTTAGCTAGATAACTCCCAGGGACGGACAACGACTTTGCTGACCTCCTCAACAGGATTTAGCAACAAGTCCATGTGTTGGAACTCACCCCAGAGTTCTCCTCCCATACTTCCGTAGATGGAGGTTTCCACAGATAGACCTTTTCGCAACCACAGACAACACAAAATGTCCAAACTTCACCTCCAGGCTTCCACACCCACTATCCAAGGTCAATACTCTATGGATGAACTGTTCAGGGATATTTGCTTACGCTTTTCCACCTCTCCCTCTTCTTCCGTTTGTAGTTATGAAGCTCAGGCAAACGTCTCTCATCCTCATTCTGATAGCTCCCACTTGGGCTCGACAACCATAGTTCATCTCCCTACTCAAACTTTCAGT
Source organism: Calotriton arnoldi (assembly GCA_963921515.1). NCBI lineage: Eukaryota > Metazoa > Chordata > Amphibia > Caudata > Salamandridae > Calotriton > Calotriton arnoldi. The sequence continues at coordinate 2,051,582 of CAWUFW010000737.1, forward strand.
AGTGCCACACGAGAAACTTCCCCTCAATCCGCATCCTCTCAATCTGAACCATGGAGAGGTGAGGCACCCAAATCCAAAGGAACTCAACCTTGCGATTTGGCTCACGAGGTCATAGAATTTGGTTATCTAAATCTCTCACCAGAATTGAGGACCATTCTCAAAGAGGCAACAACCAGAGTGTGTTACGATGCAAAGTGGAAAAGATTTGTCTTCTACTGTCGTGGTAAACACATTGACCCGTTTAATGCAACTGTTCAAAACATTGTCTGCTGTCTACGGTATTTGCAGACTTCTGGACTAGTGTATACTTCAATACGCCTACATCTAGCTTCGGTAGCTGCCTACCTGCAAAATAGACCACATTTATCATTGTTTAAAGTACCAGTTATTGAGGCATTCATGGAAGGCCTTAAAAGAGAAATTCCACCCAGACACCGCCTGCACCTGCTTGGAATCTCAACATTGTACTTACTAGACTTATGAGTCCACCATTTGAACTCTTACATAATTGCCCCCTCCAATTCCTATCTTGGATGATAGCCTTGTATGGTATAGAAATCTAGCCGCAGATTCCTTACCTTTGAACTTCCAGGTATAAGGATGGATCAGGAAGATTTTTCTTAGCAGTATCCCTGCTCGCCTGTTGATGGTGTCAGTCGACTCTGCGTGGCATCAGCAGCGTCGTGTTCATTGTCGTCGTGACGTTCGCGTCGTCAATATAACCACCACTCCGGCGCGCTGACGTCAGTTCTTTCTTTCTGCGCCAGCCAGCGCAGATCCGTCGAAGAGAGCTTACCCCCTGTCATTTTTTGAGAAACTTTTTTTGTCTTTTTTCGACTCCTTTCGGTGTGCTAGAGATGTCTAGCAAGAAGACCTCGGGTTTCAAGCTGTGCGGCGCCTGTCACCGTGCCATGTTGGTCACGGACCCCCATTTGGTATGTCTCTGGTGCCTGGAGCGAGACCATGACACAAAGTTGTGTTCCAATTGCCGGGCCATGGCGCCAAAAACTTTGAGGGAGCGGTGCCTAAAGCTACTCACTGCCCGGCTCCTCTGAGGTCACCCTGTCGGTCTCGATCCTGATCCTGGTCTCGGTCAAGAAGACTGTCCGAGCACTGCTCCGGAGGATCGAAGTCCTCTTCTTCCAAGTAGTAACGGTCAGGTAAGAGGCACTACAAAAAGCACAAGAAGTCAAAGCGTGCTTCGACTTCGCCCCGTCTGTCGCGCAACGAGACGGAGGAGCCTCAGCGTTCAAGGCCTCGCTCCGCAGAGCTGTGCCTGGGTCGGCTGTGCATTTCCCTCCCTTTCCGGAGTTGGGAGCGACCCCCACTCAACTTAAAGAGTTTTATGACACCTTGTGTGCCATATTTGAGCGTCCTGACCCTGCCGGTACGACCTCGGGCCCTGCAGGCTCGGATTAAGGGGTCCCTGTGGGTTCCGTGCCTTCGGCTCCGGCCCCGGCGCCACAGCTTCCTACTGGAACCGTTCCCAAGTCCGGACCGGCTCTGGTCGCACCTCCACAGCGATCTTCCCCAGCGCAGCGCCATTCTCGATGACGCAGAGCCAGTTGGGCGTCCACCGACTCCGAGACTGGCACCGACGGAGTCGTACGGCTCCATGTCGTTCAACCTGCCCTATTCTGAAGGGTTAGGAATGGGTGAGGAGGATTGGGGGGGGGGAGCAAGATCCCTTTGAAATCCCGCAACCTCAAGACATGGACTGGTATAAGGAACTGGGTGATGCCAGTGGCCTGGACACCTCCCCAGATTCTGGCATGCTGTCTCCCCCAAACCTTTTCTAGGGAGGAGGGGTCATCATGTTATGGTGGTGCGTAGTGCTGCGGAGGCCTTGGACCTGCAGCTCCCTACGTTGGCAGTCAAAACTAACGTCTTGACAGAGGTCCTGCAGCCTGGTGTCTCCACCTCGGAACCCTTGCTGCCTTTCAATAAGGCCTTGACGGACGTTCTTCTTGGCACCTAGTCCAAGGGGCTCCTGAGAACAGAACGATTGCCTGCCGCCATTGCCCTGCACCGGGCGACCCAGCTTTTCTTACCGCCCACCCCACCCCACAAAGCATGGTGATTTAAGCTTCCACTTCCCGAGGCACGTTTCCTTCCGCACCCCCGGACAGGGGATCCAAGAGACTGGAAAGCTTTGGGAAGAAAATGTTCTCTTCCGCCAGCCTAGCATTGCGGTCGGTGAACACTGCATCCCTTTTGGGCCATTATTCCCATTTGATATGGGACACGGTTGCGCAAGTGCTGCCCAGAGTCTCGGAGGAGGACCAGATTCTGCTCTCCCAAGCTATTTCAGATGGGAGAGATGCAGCGAAGTTCGCCATCCGATGTGGCTTGGACACGACAGACTCGCTGGGCAGAGCGATTTCCACGACAGTGGCCGTACGCTGCCACGCCTGGCTTAGGACATCTGGTTTTTCAGGGGATGTCCAGGCCAATCTTATGGACATGCCCTTCCAAGGCGGCTCTCGCTCGGCAACGCTTTTCGTCACAAGTGGAGCTCAGGCCTCCTGTACGTCTTTCTGCCCATACCACTCCTAGCCGCAGATTCTTTACCGACCCATCCATCCTCCCCGCACTGCGGAATTGTTTTTAGTATCAGGGCTGTTCCCTTTTAGAGCCCAAGTTATCTTTTTAACACACCATGGTCAGGACACTCAGAAGGATGCCACACATAAATCCACACCATGGTCAGTCATTTCATTGCTCTGTGCTTCTGGCGTGAAAAGTACTGACTACAGTGCGCCGGAGTGGCGGTTATATTGATGACACAGACGTCACGATGACGATGAACGTGATGCCGACGACGTCACGCGGAATCTTCTGGATCCAGTCTAACGCCTGGAAGTTCAAAGGTAAGGATTCTGTGGCTAGATCATGTCTCTACCAGATAAGACGTTACCGAAGGTAAGAACTTGTCCTTAAGGAGCCATCACTTCTCTTAGACCTGTCAGCGAGCTCCGAGCACTAACCTTGGAAGAACCTTTTTTCCAGCTACACAGGGATAGGGTAGTCCTTCGAACTAACCCAAAATTCCTTCCAAAGGTAGTTTCTTCCTATCACCTAAATTAGTCAGTTGAATTACCTGGCTAATTTCCACGCTCTGATTCCGTGCAGAAAGAGCCCTTCATACACTAGATGTGAAAAGAGCTTTAATGTATATTGACAGAACTAAAGAGTTTTGTAAAACTAAACAACTCTTTGTAGCTTTTTCAGCCCCTCATATAGGAAAGCCCATATCAAAATCAGGTATCTCTAGATGGATAATTAAAGGCATTCAGACATGTTACTTCAAAGCTACAAGAACTTTGCCCACATCTCGTAGAACACACCCTACTCATAAAATAGGAACATCTATGCCTTTCCTTGACAATATACCAATAGTTGAAATTTGTAAAGCAGCTACATGGTCAACCCCACACACTTTCACTAAACATTAATGCAGCTACATGGTGGTGGGGGTGGGGCCGAGCTGCAGGGGGCCCCCTCAGTACAGTACTCTGGCCTGAGAGCTCCTAATTAAATCCGGAGCAAGGGCCCCTCCATGTACCTTGCGGGGGCCCCCTCAAGTATCGTTACGCCACTGAATGTGTGGATGTTTTAACACGACAACAAGAAAATGTAGGACAGGCAGTGCTATGTACTCTTTTTCAAACAACCGCAACACCCACAGGTTAGCCACCGCTTTTAGGAGAGCACTACTTTATAGTCTATGCAAACCATGTGTATCTACAGCCACACATCCCATCGAACGGATTATGTTACCCTGTAAGCATCTGTTTGTGACATGTAAGGCTGTAGATTCACATGCGCCCACCTTCCTCCACGGACGCCTGTGGCTGTTGCAGTACCTAGTTACGCTATCATATGCATGGTCATCTTTTTAGTAACACTTACACTCCATCTCACCCGACTGAGGGAAAACAATCTCACAATGGAGTCGATGCCCATGAGCAATATCACCGAGAGGAGGAGTCACTTATCCTTGTGACTCGAGAGACTTCTTCGAAGAAAAACAGCTTGCACACATCCGGCCCCAACACTAGATGACAGGAGTATGCAAAGCATGTGAATCTACAGCACTACATGCCACGAACAGATGCTTACAGGGTAACATACACAAAGTAATTTAAACTTTTTAAGCAGACTATGAATTATAGGTTAGTATGGTCTGTGGAAGGGGCGAGGTGTTTGCAGTGTGTCAACCACTCTCGTTCTCTTCACACCACTGTCTTCTGCAGTCCCTTTTCTAGACATTTACGCTCTTTTTTTCTCATCTTACTAACTCTGCATATCTCCCTCTTCATCTCTTTCCTCTTCAGCACCCCCTTTTCTTTTTCTCTTGTACGTACTTCCTTGTATCTCCTTCACTTCACCAATCCCCCCACACACACAAAGCACCCACTCAGCTGTAGGGACTGCATTTTCTTTTAGTTTCACCTTGTCAATATTTTGAAATCTGTGTACCTCCTTCACAATCTTTCACATATAATCAGCACTACAATTTGCTCACCTGACCGTTTCTGAGTGCTCTGCAGAGAGACCAAGGATTGGATGAGCATGTATTCCGAAACCATCTATGGCCCACTGTCACTCTAAGAAATTTGCATTGCGTTGGGTCTGAACTCTACAGCTCTCAATTGTGGGCCACCTACAGGCTGAATTCACACAGCAAACTCCCCCAACCCGCTTCCAGATGCATTCCCTGATGATACTTTATTTTCCGTCTGTACTGTGTAAGCAAGTAATTCTGGAAAGGTTTTTTCCCCAGTTATAGAAGGCTCAAAGGGTACAACTGTACACAATTTAATGTATATTTTAACACTTTAAATTTACATAACCATCCTTCAATGCGAGCCTAAGTTGCTGTAAAATAATTCATTTTAGTTTTGGGTCACGGCAGCAACATGCATCCGTCTTGTAGCCTCCTTTCCACAGAAGTAAAAGATGCGTGCTTTGAATATAACTTTTTATTTTGTTTTTTTTCCTCAGCTCACCGCCAGATAATCTCTCAATACAAGAGTTTCAAAGTAATGAAAGTATTGATGTTGAGGTGAGACATTATACAATTTCTTTTACATTTCCTTGTGTTAGTTTATGGTTTACCATGTAGAACAAACCTCTTATTATTGCACAACGTGAACCTAAAAATTGCTTTCTTGACTTGAATCTAATACATTTTTCATAATGCAGCCAAAATCAAATGCAGCTTAAAACTAAGGAACATGGCAATTGGTAATGTGTCTGTCCTCATCTTGCACACTGTTTTTGGAAGCATTGTTTAGCTTTTCACTTGCAACTGAAAGTAGCCAGTTTCCATGCATGATGTTACATTTTAACAGACCTATCCACTACCTTATGCTTTGTAATGCAAATTACTTATTTTAAATGATTAAATAAAGCTTTGCTCAAAACAGAACGTGACATAGTTAATGAAAATCGTTGATTCTTCTCTTTCTAAAGAAGCATAATAATTGCTTACGAAAATGTTTTAACCACACAGACTCGCGCACTCACCCAAATCACTCACCCATCCACACTCAATTCTTAAACACCCAAACAACTCAAAGAAATCCACATTCTAGCCACATAAACACTTTGCTCAGAGTAAACCATGCACTCACACAAACTCCACCTTCTGATGCTCCAATTACACGATTTAGGGGCATCACAATCCTCCTATCCGCTTCAGTGACTAAGCTTATACCACAGATTTACAAATACCACTAATACTAACATTGTCATAAATGTACACCCATTCACTTACTCAAAGTATTCCTTTTCTCACATTAAAATAGCATGCTCACCTGAAAACTGATTAAATTGTGAGTTTAAGTTTCAGCAATGATTTACCAATGAATGTGATGAAGCCTGAAGACAGAACAGTTTTTTGTAGAATCATGTATTGTAGAAGGGGTAAATGTGGTTATCTGATAGAGACATCTAGGCGCAGATTCCAAATTTTAGAATACCCCAGGCATCAGGCTGGATTTGGAAGACTTTTGCTCGAGCAATACCCTTGTGTGCCAGTAGGTGGAATCGGTCAGTTACGCGTGGCATCGTCTGCGCTGGAAGTGATGTCCGCGTCACCTATATAGGCCCCACTTCAGCGCTCTGATGTCAGTTCTTTTCTGTCTGCACCAGCGAGCGCAGATCTTTGAAAAGAGATACCCTCTATAACTTTTAAACAGGTTTTATTTGACATTTTGCTGAACATTTTTGGTGTGTATGTTTTTCCTCGATGTCGAAGAAGACTTCTAGATTCAAACCGTGCAGCGCCTGCCATGTCTGTGATGAATCCACAGGTAGTTTTCTCTGGTGCCTGGAGAGTGACCAGGACTCACCTGGCCATGGCTCCAAAGGCTTTGAGGGAGCGGTCCCTAAAGCTGCTTGCTCCCCGGCGTTCGACTCCACGCCATTTGACCCAGAGGTCTCTTTCCTGGTCCCGCACCGCTCCAGGATCCCTAAGTCCTCGTCCTCTCACTCAAAGTCGTCGAGCCAGTCAGATAAGAGGCATAAGAAGCATAAGAAGCCGAAGCGTGCTTCAACATATCTCTGTCCATTAGCAGGCGTGACGGAGGAGCCTCGACGCCCTAGGCCACGTTCTGCGGAACATGTGCCTAGGTCAACTCTGCGCTTCCCTGCCTTTCCAGGGACCGAAGCGACACCTGCCCAATAAAAAGACTTCTATGATGCCATGTGCCTCATATTTGGGCGACCTGACCTTCCTGGTGCACCTTCAGGCCCCGGAGGCTCAGGAGGGGCTCCATCGGGTTCCACGCCGGCGGCTCCGGCGCTCATGCCCCCCCCAAATGGATCCGGTGGCAGAACTAGACTGGCACGGTCATTCCCCTGCGACCTTCCCCAGCACTGGCCCCCGCACCGAAGCGCCCGACGTCAGCCCGATTCTCATCCCTGACGACCCAGAGCCGGATCGGCGCCTGTTGATGCCGATTCTGGCACCGACTGCACCCTTGGGTCCTATGTCGATTCTTCAGCCTTGTTTTGAAGGGCTAGGAATGGAGGATGATTGGGAGAGGTCGCTAGACCCTTTACAAGACCAGCCTGAGCATGAAATGGACTGGTATGAGGAATTGGGTGAGGCCAGTGCCTGGATACCTCCCCAGATTCCGTCCTGCTTTCTCCCCCTACCGTGGCTATGGAGGAGGGAGCTTCATATGCTATGGTGGTGAGAAGGGCAGCCGAGGACTTGGACCTTCAGCTCCTTGCGTGGAAGTCAAAATGAACATCTTGACAGAGGTCCTGCAGCCGAGTGTCTCCTCCTCGGAACCCCTCCTGCCTTTCAATGAAACCTTGACTGATGACCTTCTGGGAACCTGGTCCAAGCCCAGCACGTGGGCCCCTGTGAATAGGACAGTAGGCTGCCATCATAGCCCTGCTCCAGGCAACCAGAAATTACTTACCAATCACCCTACCCTGAGGTTTGGTGGTCCAGGCCTCTACCTCACAGGGTGCGTTTCCCTCCTCACCCCCAGACAGGTAATCCAAGAAACCGCATAGTTGGGGCAAGAAGATGTTTTCTTCCTTTAGCCTTGCATTAGGGTCGATGAACACTGCATGCCTATTGGGCCATGACGCCCACTCTTTGTGGGAAACGGTTGCCCAGGTGCTGCTTCAGGTCCCGAAGGCGGCCTGGGCCATTCTCTCCCAAGCGATATCAGGTGGGAGAGATGTGGCAAAGTTCACTATTCGTTGTGGGCTTGACACCACTGACTCGCTGGGCAGAATAATGTCATCGACGGTGGCCGTTCAACGCCTTGCCAGGCTCGGAAATTCTGACTTTTCTGGGATGTCCAGGCTTCCCTTATAGACTTGCCCTTTGATAGCACCCGTCTCTTCGGAGACCAGGCAGCCATGGCTCTGGAGCACTTTAAGGACTCGCAGGCTACTGCCAAGTCCTTGGGCCTCCCGTTCCCCCGTCTGAGTTTTGCTCCTTTCATGGCCATGGAAGGGGCTTTCAACCGTGCCAGCCATATCCCACCCACAAGACCGCGTAAGCTCAGCAACCTTTACGCGGTCGTGGGCACGCTCCTTTCAACCCTCTTCAGTGCCAATGCCCTGGGCACCAGCGGTACCATGTACTAGGGACATACAATGGGTACTGAAGTTGTGCCAATAGGAAAATAAAAGGTACAGTTTAGGGAAAGAGCTTCTGGTATAGGGGACCTGGTTGGCAGGGACCCTGTGCACTTCCAGTCGAAGTCACATCAGAAAACAGGCAGGCAAAAGGGGGGATGGGTGGGTACTGCAAAAGACACCCAGTTTTTCACATCCTTCCATCAAGGAAAAGCTTTTTCAGGTGTTCACGGACAACACCACCGCCATGTGGTACTGCAACAGACAGGGCGGGGTGCGAGGCCCTGCGTCTCTGGGAATGGATGGAGCAGCAAGGCATATCTCTGGTGGTTCAACACCTGGCATGTTCTCTAAACGCCACGGCGGATGAACTCAGCTGTCGATGCCTAGTGGATCATGAATGGTGTCCACATCCGGAGGTGGTGCAAGATCTCTTTCAGAAGTGGGGAAAGCCTTGGGTTAGATCTGTTCGCCTCCACCGAGAATGCACAATGTCAGTAACTGTCAGCAATTTAGCGTGCTGAAGTTTCCAAGGCGGCATTCGCTTTACGACACTTTTCGTCTCGAGTGGAGCTCAGGCCTTCTGTATGCCTTTCTACCAATACCACTCCTGTCCCAAGTGCTCAAGAAGATCAGAATCTTTCTTGTGGCTCCGTACTGGGCCCGGAGAGTCTGGTCTCCCGAGCTTCTCCAGCTTAGCATCGATTCTCCGATCAGGCTGCCTCTTTGGGAGAATCTTCTGTTGTAGCATCAGGTGAGGGTCCTCCACCCCAATCTATCAACTCTATGCCTTCTTGCGTGGAGATTGAGCGGTGGCAGTTGGCAGTATTTAACCTTCCTCCCGAAGTCTGTGATGTCATTTTGGCAGCCAGGTGTCCCTCTACCAAGACTGTGTACGCCCGCCGGTGGCAGAAATTTGTAAAATATTGTACAGAAAGGTCTATTGACCCTCTTTCTGCTTCCCTCTCTCAAGTCCTTCTCTTTATTTTGACCCTTGCCCACCAAGGCTCCGCTCTGGGCACTCTTACAGGGTACCTTTCGGCCTTGTCTGCCTTCTTGAGGCTGCCAGACCAACCCTCTTAATTTAAATCCCCTATTGTGAACAGATTTCTTAAGGGGCTTGTACATATGTTCCCACCTTACCTATTCATCATGCCTCAGTGGGACCTTAATTCGGTTCTCACCTTCCTGATGTGCGCTCCGTTCGAACCTCTGCACAGCTGCCCCCTCCGGCTGCTTTCCATCAAAACAGCCTTTTTAGTGGAAATAACTTCGGCCAGGAGGATGGGTGAATTGCAGGCTCTGTCATCCAAGCCTCCTTACTTGGGCATCCTCCCTGATAAGTTGGTGCTTCGCACTAGGGCCTCTTCCTTACTGAAAGTGGTAACACCATTCTACGTAGGGCAATTAGTCACCTTGACCACTTTCTATGCTCCTTCGCACCCCTCTAGAAAGGAGTGACTCCACCGTTTGGACCCAAAAAGAGCGTTGCCATTCTATCTTGACCGCACTAAAGAGTTTTGGGTGGACGACCAACTCTTCGTGGGGTACGTTGGATCACAGAAAGATCATGCGGTGCAGAAGAGGACTATTTCGCCATGGGTCGTCCTCTGCATTTAAATTTGCTACGCTTTGGCCAAGAAACAGCCTCCTGAAGGCTTAAGAGCTCATTCCACCAGAGCTAAGCCTGCAACCACAGCGATGCAACGTGGTGTTCGAGGCCTTGACATTTGTTAGGCATCAACGTGGTCGTCACTGCACACGTTCACTAAGCACCACTGCCTGGGCAGTCAAGTCTGCAGGGATGGCCTTTTTGGCTGCTCTGTCCTGCAGGACTTCTTGGTCTAAACTCCAGGATGATATTGCTTGGGTATCTATTCTAAGGTAAGGAATCTGCGGCTAGATGTCTCTATCAGATGGACAAGTTACTTACCTTCGGTAACTCCTTATCTGGTAGAGATATAATCTAGCCTCAGATTCCTTACTGACCCACACGTCATCCCTGCACTGCGGACAGGTTTTTGGGTCATGGCTGATCCCTTTCAGGGCCCTAGTTGTAAAAAATACACCACTGTCAGTGCATTTCATGACTCCGTGCTCCTGGCGTGGAAAGTCGTGAAAAGTAACTGACGTCAGCATGCCAAGGTGGCGGCTACATAGGTGACGCGGCCGTCACATCCGGTGCGGATGACGTCACGCAGAGCTGACCAACGCCACCTACCGGCGTGCAAGGGTATTGCTCATGCAAAAGTCTTCCGGGTCCATCCTGATGCCTGGGATATTCTAAGGTAAGGAATCTGCGGCTGGATTATGTCTCTACCAATTAAGGCATTACCGAAAGTAAGTAACTTGTCCTCCCCATTAAAGGGGGAATCTCTAACAGTTTTGTAAGCATATGTTTCGCTTTCTGGACTGAATGAGACAATTTCCCTAAGAAATCCTAAAGAATAATATTTACTACTAGAGGTCTTTAGTTTTTCACAGAAAGGTGCCTATGTTATTTTTTTTTTTTTATTCCTGTTTATTTATTACGGAGTTTATTTATTACGGAGTTTTTTTTTTATATAGCGCAAACTTGACCCGAAGGTGTCGGGTATCAGAGCGCTTTACATAGCACCAGTTGCGTTACATGAGGACACATTCATTGGGGTTTTTTTTTTTTTTTTTAAGGCACGGGGAGATTAAGTGATTTGTCCAGAATCACAGGATGTTCAGCGTCATTGCCGAGACTCGAACCCAGTTCCCCAGATTTGAGGTCGACCGCCCTAGCCGTTAGGCCAACTCCTCTCTCCAATTGATTTCATATTGCTTGTTACCCTACTTCTATAGCTGAAGCCAAGGTTGCACTGTTCTGACTGTAGATCTGTTTTGAGCCCTCTAACAATGATTGAATCTAAGCCCATCTTTAAGGCTTCCTTAAGGTCCTTGCGTACTGCACGCTTGTAATTCAGCCAGATTCCTTTTAATTTTAATTTTTGCTGCATAGGAGGGTTCACCTGTCTAGGGCCCCCAAAATCAATAATGTATTCCATTCCTTGTACAAATCACCACACAGAATAAATGGATCGTGACTAACTTGTCTAGCAAACTCACTGATAGAACAAATTAAGAGACCTTAACCTTTTTCATTATCTGGCTTTAAAACCCCATTTTCTTATTTTACAATTTAACATGCATACAGGAAGATGAATGTTACTAAAAGGTTGAAGAATATGGGAATGACATAATTGAGAGCGCAAAGCCCAGAATTTTAGTACAACCAGGGAAAACTATATATCCAATAATATGAAGAAGAAGAAAACAAAGATTGCTTCTATTTCGAAATACACTTCACAAAGTGTAAACATACAGAATGTTCTGCTCAGGCATTGGATCATGCTTCAAATGTAACCTGGCTCAGAGGCATTTTGAAGAAAAATCTTTGCATTGTTTACTTAGTAACCTTCTGCTAATATCAAAGACATAATAACGAAGTCTCCATCAAATCTGAGCAATGGGCAAAGCATCATAGTCAAAAAACAAAATGGCAACATTCCCTGCAACATTCCAGTGAATGAAGTTCATAATAGGATGTTATCCATCCTTACAGTAGCAAAAAGAAGGGTTATGCCATCTAGAACTACGGGACCAAAGTGTATGTATTACAATGTCCCTGTGGATTGGCATATATGGGAAACCATGAACGAACCATCCGTGTGAATTAGCATAAAAGCAATATATGAATGAAAATGCAAAAGGTGTTAAATAAAATTAGCCACCTTAAATTCCAGGTATTCTAAATAGTAGACCGTCTGGAAAGACATGTTAGAAGAACACTACTAGATGGGGAAGTCTACTAGATGAGGACACTTGGCAATCTACAACCTAAAGTTTTAAATGAGAGACTTGAAATGGCTTGCTTTCCATTAGAAGAGCATGCAAGAATTAACAAGATGTATATCTTGTATGAAATAACCAGCCCAACAGGGATGACATTATTCTCTGCACCACATTGAATGGTGACAAAAGATATGTTCTTTGTGCAAAACCAAACCTGGGTTTTTCATGAAGTTTTCAAGCAGACTGGTAATGGAACTATGACAGAAATAAACAGGCACAGAAGAGGTTTTTGGATGAAAGAAGGATGCTTTGCACGGCTTTGTTCTTTTAACATGCAATAGCTTTGTGCATAAGCTTGGTCTGAATTACAATAGAAAGTAACAATAGATGCAGCTGACATTACAGGGTTAAAGTTGGAATAAAAAATACAGGCAACTATATGGCTATCACTTCATCTGGCAGGTGAGCTGATTTGGCTGGACGCGTAACATGAATGCACAACAAACATAATGCCGGAAAAGACGTGATAAGTTTATAAAAAATCTTTATATTGTTTATCGGTAAAGTTATGTTTACATTATATGGGATTTGGATATTTTCTGTATTCAGTTTCACTGTACTGCTGTTTACCTTTTGGTTTTCAGTTTGTGTTTGTCCTTGTCCCTTCTGATATTTGCTGATGTGTTACATCGTCGGTTTCAGTTGGCTTTCTTTTGTGCAGTGTCAATGCATATGTAATGAGTTAGATTCTTAACGTTTCTTTTGTTGTCTCAGTCTTATTTTATTGTCTGCAAATTCCAATTTGCAGGATTGTAATACATTCACTGCATTTATTTTATACAAATCCAATCAGCATACTAATTTAAAGAATAATAAGTTGAAAAACAAATATAAACTAAACTAATAAAATTGGTAATTTAACAAAGCAACCCCATGAGTCTTGTATTAGATGTAAGGCACTGCTTCAAGAGCATATGACAATGTGTGGTGAAATTCTGTTTACTCCCTGTGTAGTTGGGTAGCGAGTGTCGGGGAGGGAGTACAAGGAGGAATCTGAGAGGGAAGCACTTGCGGCATGGTCATGCAGGCCCCTGGTCCTGGTCTTATATCCACAGAGTTGTTCCCTCTTCTTCTGATTGCAGCAGACTATGCTCCTCATCTTCCCTGTTTTTTATAAACTCTATTGGAGTAACGTCCCATGCCACCGCTCTCTTGCGAACTATGATGCCCATTTTTTGTATGTGTGTGTAGAGGTTCTGCTTCCAGTTTTGTCCACATTATTACTTCAGCTTGCCGTTAGTAGAATGTTGGTGCCTTATAGCCTTCAGTTGCATGACCAGGCATCCTTTTGCTGTTAGTAACACAAGGTCCTGGAATCTGGTGGTATTTATCTTTATTAGGTCTGGTTATTAGTCCTAGCAACTCACATTCAGTGTTAAGTAAATTGGATCAGTGAGTGAGAGTGACTTTTCCAAGGTATTCATTATTTCTTTCCTGTATTCTTCAATTCCCTGGCAGATTCATAGCATGTGAAGTATGGCAGCAACATCCGTCCCACATGTGGAACACTGCTGAGGGCAAGTTATACATTTTCTGTAATTTACTAGGGGTTAAGTAATTCCTATGAAGGACATTAAATTCCAGCAGTTTGTATTTGGCATTTCTAGATACCCTTAGAGTATAGGAGGGTTTGAGAGACCCGTCAATGTCCTTCAGATCTCTGCTGAGTTCTTGTGACCATTTTTCCATAAGAGGTAACAGGTATGTGCCAGTCTCTTCTTCTAAGGCCCTGTATATGGTAGCTATTAGACCCAGGTCTTTGTGCATTGTCCGTATTTGAACTAGCAACGAAAATGTCTTCAAGGCTGTTTTGAGTTTGAGTGTGTCTACAATTTTGGGATAGGTTAGGAAACATCCCCTTGGGCTATCATCATTCTGGGTCACGTCTATAAAGTCTCTTATCCTTCTGTTTGCATGTAGTTCTTCCCACTTTCTGAATCTCTACTTCCTCCCAAAGTTTGAGTCTGGCAGCCCATTCTGTGGCCTTCAAACCCACGAGACACACTACTGGGAATGTAGGAGTGTAGGGGGTTTTCACTTGCGGCTTTTTGATGCACCGTCTTCAGTAGTGCAGAGCCACTTTGAGGATACCAGATTTTTCTCCCCTGGTTGTCCCAGGGTTGACCAGTTTTCTTACTAGTTCTTCTGTGGGGAATTTAGTCAGAAACATCTATGTCTCTGGTGCTTTAATTAGGGTGCACCACTTGGCCATCCACTGTAATTGTGCAGCCCAGTAGTAAAGGTTGAAATCTGATACACCCAGGCGTCCCTCCTTTGGTGGATATTTCACCTTTTGTAACGCAACCCTGCATCTCCTGTTCTTCTAAATCTAAGAACTAAGAATTTCATTAAGCTCCTTGAATAGTAGGGGATTCAGTTTTATGGGCAGATTCACAAAGTGGTACAGACTGATTAACTGTGTCAAAAATCAATATAAAAATGATAAAAGTAAAGATGCAGAATTACAGGTTAGTCATTTATCATACTCCAAAAGGTAGTACACTTATCTGCTGGGCAGTTAGCACTCTCCAACATCTTCTGTCTCATTTTCTCCCTACGTTTAGGATATGTTTGATCGTTTATGAGGATATAGACTTGCATGTGTGACATGAGTGATAATTTTGTTTTCTATAGACGCGACGGTGTTCAAGGTTCATGCATGACTGTGAAAAATGGTCTTGGAAAAATTATTTTAAGTTATAGTCTTAAGTTTTGATGTCCTCCAAATCACAACAAGGTGTTTGAAGAAATGAGGTTCTGCTGAAGGTTGAAACAACAAGCTAACTATTGTATTTAGTAAATTCTAATTTTCCTTCACATTTTGTCTGGTTATTGTGAATTAATTTAAAACATAGCATACATTTGATAAGGAACCTGGTGTTAAGTGGGGTGCACTGATGTCATATTTTCACAAAATGCTTTTATCTCTTATAGGTGGTACAGCTGATAAGCACAGAGATACTGCCTTATGCCACTTTTATTCCAAAGGAGTTTGTGGGTCAGATAATGGCTATGCTTAACAAAGGATCCATACATTCTCAGTCCTCTTCTTTTACAGGTACGGTAACTCAAATGTGCACAGAGTACTGTACTGCGAAATTATTTGCAATACATGTTATGCAAATGGTGTGTTTGTATGCTTTGATTAGGTCCTTGACGTATTCGTTTTTATCGGAGATCCATGTGTTCATTCAATTTTTGTAACATAGAATAACAGGGATCCAACCTTATACTTAGTTGACCAACCACGCATGTCAGGCACAATCACTTCAGAAAGTGTGTCACAGTGCTGCACACTGTACAAAGTGTGGCCTAGCTGTTACATTTGCTGGGACCTGACCAGACCACATGTAGGATCTCATGCACATAACTCTACCCACATAGGTCTTACTATAACCACAAATTTCAGCAATCAGCCATGCAGGTCTGCCTCCATTCATACTGGACAATTAACTTCACTGATAATAAAAATACTCTATATCTCTGGTTCTGTCCTGTTACCATTTCCCATGTATTTTTCTTAGTTACAGATTTATTGAAGAACACTTGCATTAAGGAATGTTTACTAATCTTGTGCCTTTTTTGACCGTTATTACTGTGAAACCGTTCTAATGGATTCTTGCTCTCTCAGGTGCCTTGTATGAACCCTAACCCGGGCACCAGACTGGATGTGGAAATTCTTTCTTTGTATAGGTTGTATGGGGGAGAGAATGTGGCCTAACAGCTAGAGTGGTCAACTTCAAAGCTCTGGAACTGGGTTCGAGTCTCGGTGGGGATGCTCAACATCCTGTGATTCTGGACAAATCACTTAATCTCCCCGTGCCTAACAAAAATTAATGTGTCTGTCTGTAACGCAACTGGTGCTCATGTAAAGCGTTCTGATACCTTCGGGTCGAGTTTGTGCTATATAAAACTCACCCAAAAAAAGAAAGATGTCACTTAATGATGTGGCAAAACGGAGCCACAAGCTAGGAATATAACGAGCCTCAGGCCTGGTGATGTCATTTGCTTTCTTTGGTTTTTTTATTGGTTTTTGTTGAGTTTTCTTTACCTCACTTTTTTTGATCATATCCTGCCAAGTCCCTTTTCTTCTGGCATTGTTAGACTTGTAAGAAACGTATGTTCAAAATGCACCCACACACTAATTGTCTGTGGCACCTTGGAAAGGCATACACCGACTCCTCATAGGATTTGTGTGCTTGTGCACACCCCAAGGCCATCAGAGAGAGGGAAGCAGAATTAATAAAGGCTTCTCTAAAGAAAAGTTAAATTCTTGGTCTCCTCTCCGTTTGAGGCATTCCAGGAGGTGCCTCCTTCAAGAGCAAAAAGAAACATAAAAAGGAGCACCGTTTCCCAACACATAAGAAGCGTAAGAGCCTCAAAGACTACTTCTCTTCTTCTGAACCAATGCTGGTTTTACAGGAAATTCCTCAGCTAAGCTACCCTCCTCCAGAATCATATTCAGGCTTTTCAGAAAGCTGTTTTGGCTGTCTTTGAGACTTCGCCTTGTATTGTGCCCTTGAGAGCTGCCAATGTGTCTCTATCTGCTTTGGCCAATTCCAGGTCAATGCTAGTGATTTCAGTTTGGGAAAAACACATAAAAGGTGATGAGAGGACTGTTTGCAATTTCCCTAACCACTGACAATTGCTCGGGTAGCATTCAAGCCCATCATTCTCTTGCCCACAATGCCACCTCAGATTAGACCATCCATGTGCAAATCAGGTTTCATTTTGCTCCCATAGGAGGACTCAAGTCTAGACTGCCAAGTCAGGTCCTCTCTGAACCAGAACACAAGCAGACTAAAACCAGTTTCACCCTAATTGGTGCTCGTCACTCGGGTGTAGCTTGGTTCCACTGGCACAGTGAGCAAGGGACCCATGTCTGGACATACTCTTGGCCTCTTTGGGGCGCTACATCGAACACACAAAACGTGAGGGAGGAATTTCTGTCCGGGATCTGTCCTCTTCCATTGTTTTTTTGAAGTCGGTGTGACGTCAATTCTCAAGTCAACAGATATCTTTGCTTCCTGACTTCCATCATGAATGCCAACTAAGGTGCTGTAGGTGACGCTGTCATCATTATTGCCTGCGCCATTTCCTTCTCTGTGTCAGCGTACTTTATTGAAAAGTCATGTTATCTTACAGAAAGTTAAGTAAGAGGCCAAGTTTACTTACCTGCAGATGTCTAGGTCAAACAAGTTTTAAAGTGTGCATGGCTTGTTTGACTCTAATGCTTTACGTTTCCCAATGATTCATCAGCCTAAGGATGATGTTGACATTTACAGAGGTAAGTTACTCGCTCATGAGGACACGCCATCCTGCTTGCTAACTGCATTTTGTTCGGTACCTCTTCAGATGTGAATTTTCAATCTCCAGAAGGCCCTTATAGGGCTGAGTAGATCATAGAAGGCATTAAAAAGACCTCAGAAACTTTGGTGATTCCTTCTCATAGAAAGTTCTAACCACAGGTTCCACACTTTAGAATATTCCCATGCATCAGACTGGATCCGGAAAAACTCTAAAGCAGTACTCCGGGACCCCAGGAAGTGGCACCAACATAGGCACCATCATTGCGCACTGACATCAGTTCCTTAATTTCTGCGTCTACAGACCTGGAGCCCCCCTGGGGTCTCAAACTGTTTGTTCTTCAACGTTTTGAGGTTTTCTTTTCACAAATTCTACTGCAGTGTGCAGTGCACATATCCCCCAAAAGGTCGACAGGGTTTAAGCCTTCTGTGAAATGTCACAGACAAATGTCTACGAAAAACAAGGGTCCCTAATCTATATATACACTAAAATGGATCATGGGCATTACACAGTGTTGTGACTTTTGATCAAAATGGTAAATACAAATAGGCATACAATATTCAATGGAAAGAATAATTATCACATGAAAAACCAATAGCAAGCTAAGTGAGACATATCAAATTTATTCCATAAAAATGCACAAGCAAAGTTAAAAACATTTCATAATAAAATACAATATCAAACTGATGTATATCACAAGAAAACAAAAAAGTCGACGCTGCGTTTCGGTGAGTTGATAATCGGTCACCTTCTTCAGGACAGTTTTCTACGGTAGGAAGGTATTCAGATTAGAATTCACTGGGCACTTGTCGAAAGCAATATGCTTGAGTAGCAAACGGGGTTTGAAAATATCCCGCTTCGTATTCAAGATTATTATAGCAACCCTTAATCTAAAAACCAGTATATATTTGTTTGGTTCGTTGGTGCCACCAATATATATTTATCGGTAAAAAATAAGGTCACAGAATTGAATGGACTGGTACCTATACACCACCAATAGATGAGTCGTGGCTGGAGATACCACTTTTAAAGACTTCCCTGCCGATTTCGCATATAATGGCAAAAGGACTGGTCTGGTTGCTGTAATGTTCATGCAGCCGGTAAATTAAGACCTTTTAAAAATATTACGGCCTCCCTGCACCAACGAACAGCTTCCGGGTCAGAGTATTTTTTACCGATAAATATATATTGGTGGCACCAACGAACCAAACAAATATATACTGGTTTTTAGATTAAGGGTTGCTATAATAATCTTGAATACTGAGCGGATATTTTCAAACCCGTTTGCTACTCAAGCATATTGCTTCGACAAGTGCCCAGTGAATTCTAATCTGAGTACCTTCCTCCCGTAGAAAACTGTCCTGAAAAGTGACCGATATCAACTCACCGAAACGCAGCGTCGACTTTTTTGTTTTCTTGTGGAGAGGTGTGGTGCAGCGGCCAGGGCAGCTGACTACGGAGCACAGGGTTCACGGTTCGATCCCCGGCTCCGGCGGCAGCTCAGCTCAGCACCATGTGACTCTGGGCAATAGCTCACTTAATTTCCACTCCGGCCCCCAGCGCCTTGAGACCCGTAAGGGTGAGTAGCTGCGCTATATAAAAACGGACTTACATTTTTACTTGTGATATACATCAGTTTGATATTGTATTTTATTATGAAATGTTTTTAACTTTGCTTGTGCATTTTTATGGAATAAATTTGATATGTCTCACTTAGCTTGCTATTGGTTTTTCATGTGATAATTATTCTTTCCATTGAATATTGTATGCCTATTTGTATTTACCATTTTGATCAAAAGTCACAACACTGTGTAATGCCCATGATCCATTTTAGTGTATATATAGATTAGGGACCCTTGTTTTTCGTGTGCATTTGCCCTGTCCCTTTTCTCGATAGAAGGGTATCTCCCTTGTTTTTTAATTAATAAACAGACAAATGTCTGTCACTGCTTCCCACTTGGTCTGTCTGTGGTGCTTGGGGTCGTCTCATGACTCAGCGACTTGCGGTGTGTGCACCCAGATACATCTGAAAGCTATCCGGGAGCAGGAGGTGAAGCTATTTATCGCCTGATGCCGCAAGGCCCTTCATCGGTTGAAGTTGCAGGGTAGGGATGTTTTTGATCTCGATCTTGGTGCGGACTCATCGTCCAGGCCCTGTTCTTCAGGTAAGTCCCAAAAGAAGAAAAAGAATAAGCCCAAATGGAGTTCTTTGCCATCGTTCCACTCCAAATCCTCCAACAGGGTGCGAGGAGGACCCACTCGCAAAGTCGTTTGGCGGAGCTGGTCCCCAGTTCCGCCTTGCACCAGCCTGCGTTTCCCAGGGCTACTCCTGCCCAGATTCAGGAGTTCCAGGAGGCTATGAGGCACCTGTTTGTGCAGCCGACTCCATCTGGAGTGCTTTCGCGCCCCTTGGGATGGAGAAATCTTCCATCTAGGACTACGCCAATGGGAACTTCCTCAGCGCCAGTTGGGCCCTCTGGGTCTGTTCCCGGCACAATGCCCCACAACGGTGCGTTATCCGCCAATGCCGACTTTACCGGGTCTGGATGTCCCAGCTGTGGTCCTATATGACACTGAGGCAGTACCGCATTGACCACGTGTGAGCCCGACGCCGATTGTTCCTCTCACTAATCCTTCTGATACTATTCCCCTTCCTCCGAGCAAGGAACAGATTATTCATGACACTCTTGGTGCTGATTCAGATCATGGCACTTATGATGGAGATGACATCGCTCTGGCATTTCACAATGTCAGTTGATATGATGAGCTTCAAGCGGCAAAGCATGCTTTTTAGATACTTCTCCTGTTGACTCGTTCGTGTTTTTTCCCCTGTTCCCGGCCACCACAGTTACTGCATTGTTTGCTATGGTGGTCCGTAGAGCCACTGACATTCTTGACCTCCAACTTCCTACTCAGAAGGTCAAAACAAATTAGTTGACTGAGGCCTTACAATTAGGACATAATCTATCTGCCTTTTAAAATGAGGTTTTGACTGATACCCTTCTGGGTACCTGGACTAAACATTGCACAGGTGTCCTGGTCAACCACCAAATGTCCTGCCATCACTGTCCTGCACCGGGGGATAAAGACTTTCTTACTCAACATCCTTTCCCGGAGAGTATGGTTGTGCAGGCTTCAAGAAGCAAAGTTAATCCCAGTGCATTCCCTTCCGCCCTGCCGGCTAGGGAATCCAAATACCTTGACACTTCTGGATGCAGGGTTTTCTCATCCACTAGTCTTGCCCTGCACTATGTGAATGCTGCCTCTTTGTTCATCAGATTCTCCCGTGCGCTGTGGGACTCAGTGGCCCAAGTCCTTCCTTTCATATCTGAGGAAGCTTGTGCTATCTTTTCCTAGGCTAGGCATGACGTCTGCTTTGCGGCAAAGTTTTCTATCCACTGTGGCCTTGGTACTACAGACTCCTTGGGTCAAGCTACTGCTACCAGTGTTGCAATCTGACGACATGCTTGGATACTCTTCACTGGCTGTTGGGGGGGGATGTCCAATCCGCAGTTATAGACATGCTCTGAGGAGGGTCCCGCCTCTTCGGGATAAAGTGGATTTGGCTATGGAGCACTTCAAGGGCAGCAGAGCTATAGCTAGCTTCCTCTGATTACCCACTGCTCTTTGCCCACCACCTGTGCAGTTTTGTCCTTTTGTGGTTTTAGCAGGGGGGTCCCAATTTTGCTATCAGAAATCCAACAGTCTTCTGACTCCTGTTGCGGCTGTGACCGAGGACTCCACAGGACCGAGGACTCTACAGTTCATGCTGACAGCAGGAGAAAGTCATAGACAACTCCACCGCTCCACCTGCTCCCGAACCCCCCAAGCCTCTTTCTGACTCACAGCTACCCTGTCAGCAGCAGACTCCACCACTTCTTGCCAAGATGGCAGACCATCACCTCGGACGAGTGGGTAGTGCAGATCGTTTGGCTGGGTTATGCCCTCCCATTCCTGAAAACATCGCCACCCTTGCCACCTCCTCCAGCACGGCTGATGAAGGACTGCCTGCCCCTTTTCCAACATGAGGTGCAGGCTCTTTTGGCCAAAGGAGCCATGGAGAGGGTGTGAGAAAGTTCCCTCTTTCTGCATGGTGTGCCCCCACTTTTTGCTGAATTACTGATATTCTTTGACTGAGTGTGCCCTGGGCTCCTGCTAATCAGGTACCCAGGGCCTATGTTCCTTCCCTAAAACTGCATTGAAGCCTAAACCCAATTGGCATCCCAGGCCACAGGTAGGCCCCTGGTAAATGGTACCACAGGTACCCAGGGCTCTGTGACCAAGGAAGGCCCCTAAGGGCTGCAGCACTTATTGTGCCACCCTTAGAGGCCCTGCACCTTTCACTCACACACTGCCTTTGCAGGCTGTGTGTCTTGGTGCAGAACAAAGTGAAGAGTCGACATGGCACACATCCCTGTGTGCCATGCCTACAAACCACTGCCCTGGCATGGGTCAGTCACCCCTCTAGCTGGGTGCACTATACCAGTGGTGAGGGTACAAGTGCATGAGCCCTGTACCCCTACAGTGTCTAAGTCCATTCTTAGACATTGTAAGTGCAGTGCTGCCATTAAGAGTATATGGTGCTGGGAGTTTGTCATTACGAACTCCACAGCACCATAATGGCTACACTGAAAACTGAGAAGTTTGGTATCAAACTTCTCAGCACATTAAACCCACACTGATGCCAGTGTGGGATTTAATGTAAAATGCACAACAGAGGGCATCTTAGAGATGCCCCTGAAGCCTCGACCAACTTCTAGTGACCCGACTGAGTGGCTGCTTAGGCTGTCACCAACAGACATGTTTCTGGACCCCTGGGTCGAGAGCCTGCTGCTCTCGGGGTCCTGAAACAATGCACATCCTGGGACGAGGTGCCAAGCCTCCTCCCCCAGGATGGGCAGGGTTCACGAAAGGGGAAGCTTCAAAGGCATGCCGACTTTGTGAGCCTCCCAAGACCATTTGCTGCTTTCAGCAACTGGTCCCCACTGGTTCTACCCCCCACTTTGGGCGGGAGAACCGGATGGAAAAACAAGTGAGGGAGAGAGGTGTGCCCACCTCTGCCAACTCCACCCCTCAGGTGGGGGAGGCGAGGTGAAGCACAACTCCGAGTCCCCGCCATCTTGAGGATGGGGGGACCCAACCATCCAGGGACAGGCTCCTGCCCCCCTCCCACTGGAGAGTGGCACGATAGGGGGTGTACCCACCCCAGGGAAGGGACCCATTGGTCCCTGCCCTCTACCTACCTGTAACGCCCCTAAATCTAGTATTTAGGGGGCACCCTGAACCTTGCTTCCTCAGATCCAGCCAAGAAACAAGAAGAAAAGAAGAAGAAGGACCAAACAGCCGTGCAGCCAGCTAACAAGAGGAAGACGCCCACTGACTTGGCCCCAGCCCTACCGGCCTGTCTCCCCTCGAACCTGCTCCTGCGAAATCCCGGTGTGTCCTGCAGCCAGCAACCTCAAAAACCTTGGAGGACCTGCCTGCCTTCACTTCCAAAGACTGCTTCTCCCGCGAACACCGGATTTGTTGAAACTGCAACCTCTGGCAGCAGCCGGAGACCGCAAATCTGCCCCACTCTGCACCCGCCGTCCACGGCCTGAGCTCGAGTGGGCAAACACCACGAGGAGGTCACCCCGGCGATCCTGAACAGAGATCCGGCGACCCCTGACCTGCCTCAAGCCTCCAGCCGACATCTGCAGTCGAAATCCAGAAGGCCCTTCTAACCGCGACCCGGAGCTGGTAAGCCGATCCGACCCCAAAAGGCACCTCTGCACCCGACGCCCCACGGCCTTGTTTGCCCAAACCAACGGTGCCTCACCAACCCTTAACTTCCCAACTTACCTCTCGAAGTGGTGGTCGCACCCAGAAGTCCTTCGTCTCCCTGCCTGCAGTGCTTTTGCTAACCGGAGGTTCTCCATTGGAAACAACAGGGCTTCCGACGTCGAAACAGCAACCTGCACCCTGCCGCCCTAGTGCCGCTGAGGGTGCCCCTTTTGTGCTAAGCTGTTTCCCCATTTGCCCTGAGCTAAAGTCTAGGAGCTTTGCTCCCACAACCCAGTGGCCTGCTTGCCAGCAGCCACCAACCGGAGACCCCCTATCCTCCATAGGATAACATTGGGCCTCAACACTCTGCACCCGGCCGCCCTAGTGCCGCTGAGGGTGTAACAAGAGTGCATCACTGACCCTGGGGGACCCCTGAGTCTAACCCCAGAACCTTAACTCCCACAGTTGATAACTTACCTGTGAACCGATAACCTGTTTTTCCTCCATAGGATAACATTGACACTTTTTCTCCAAAAAGTTTCTGTGTAGAGTTTTGAAATCTAAAAGTATTCTTTAAAAATCGCACAAATAACCAAAACGTGTTTACTTACTTGTTTGCAGGAAATGTCCCAGTGCTGAATCTAGGCATCCAGCACTGAGTTAGAAAAGTAACGTGAAAAGTAACTTACCTGCAATTTACTGAAAAAGCCTATTAATTTCAATGCACTGCTCCAAAAAGTTTCTAAGTGTGGAGGTTTGAAATCTGAAAATATTTTTAAAAATCGCACGAATAACCAAAACGTATTTACTTACCTGTTTGCAGGAAATGTCCCAGTGCTGAATCTAGGTATCCAGCACTGAGTTAGAAAAGTAACGTAAAAGGTAACTTACTTGTAATTTACTGAAAAAGCCTATTTATTTCAATGAACTGTATTTGCTAAGTATTGCAACCTACTGCATCCCCTGTAAATCAAACAAAGTACAATTCCTATTGCATTTTCAAACTGTTCTACGATCAGCAACTTATTACTGTAAAGTATTTAATGCTTACTTGTGCCAGGCTTGCTTGGTTCTAAAAATAAAACAACAGTATATGTTTTTTATACAAGAACAATTGGTCTAGAGTTCAGTCTTTGAGTGTGTGAATTCATTTGCTGACTGAGTGTGTACATCAAATGCTTAACACTGTCATCTGATACTGCCTTACTGCTCGACCACTCTACCACAAATAGAGAGTAAGGTTCTATCTAACCTTAACCTCTGCCTACCTCTGGGGTCACCTGGACTCTATACACACTATACCTCATTTTGGTGTAGTATATATAGAGCCAGTTTCCTACAGAGGGTCAGAAGCCAGAAGTAGTTCATCGTTGTTATTCCTTATGCTTCCTAGTACCGAAAAAGGGTGGAGGGATACTTCCCATTGTAGATCTTCGCCCTCCCAACGCCTTCCTGAGGAAGGACAAATTCAAGATGCTCCCCTTGGCCCAGGTCTTGTCTGCCCTCAACCCTAGAGACTGGATTTTGGCGTTAGAACTAGAGGATGTGGCCCAGGAGCATTTCCAGTTCGCTGTTCTCCTGTTTGGCCTTATCAGCGCCCCTCGAGCTAGTGGTACACCATCCGCGGGAAAGGAAGCAATTCCTTCGTGTTAGATAACTCATCGGGGGTCCCAGTCTATCCTTATGTCAACGACTGACTGATGAAGGCCAACTTGCTCCAGACGTTCTTCACCCACCTCTAGACTAAGGCAAACCTTCTCACATCATTGTGTTCACTATAAACATGCCGAAGTCCCAGCTGACTCCTTCACAGAGGCTCCCTTTCATCTGACCCATTACGGGCAGGGTGCAGTTTCATGCCTATTCCCCAGAGCAGAAACTCCAGGACATTTGGGCTATGATCCTGATATTTCAGCCTCGTCCTGGAGTCCAGTGAGATTGACGCTGAGGCTGCTCGGGCTGATGGCCCGCTTCATCCTTCTGGTCAAGTATGCACAATGGCGTAGGCAGAATTTGCAGTGTGTTCTGAAGTCCCAGTGGCAGCAACATCAAGGGGTATCTCCGCATGTGTTAAGATTTTGGAGGAGACTGCACCAGATTTAGAATGGTGGCTACAGGACCACTTTTTGGTCAGTGGCAGACCCAACTCCTTATACCACCCAGAGCTGACGGTGGTGACCGATGCTTCACTTCTGGGCTGGGGTGGCCATCTGGTAGAGGTGACTCAGCTCCACACCAACCTGTTGGAGTTATGAGTCATCCGCTTGGCTTAGAAAGCCTTCCTGCCCTCTATTCAGGGGAGGCTGGTTCAGGTATTCACAGACAATTCCACCTCCATGTGGTACTGCAACAAGCTGGGGGGGGCGAGGCCTGTGCCAAGAGGTCCTGTGCCTGTGGACATGACTGGAGCACTAGGGGATTTTCCTGGTAGGTTCTTTGCACGCCAGAACGGACAAACTCAGTCGTCCTTGCCTAGCAGATTACGAATGACGGTTACATCCGGGGGTGGCGCAAGGTCCCTTCCGCAAACGGGGCGAACCTTGACTTGATCTGTTCGCCACCGCCGAGTATGCGCAATGTCAGCACTTCTGCATGGTGGAGGTTCCCAAGCGACTCTCACATGGATACGCGTTCAGTGTAGAGTGGAACTTAGGACTCCTGAATGCCTTTCTACCGATACCACTCCTGCCCCAAGTTCTAAAGAAGATCAAGAAAGACTGGGCCCAGATCTTGCAGGGAAGCCCTAGTACCATACTTTAACCTAGGTAATCCGTCGCTAAATTGCAAATTTGTCAAATTTTTCGCATTGGCACTGACTGGAACTCCTTGTGCTTTTAACCTATTTAAAATGGTATTATTTAACCTGATTTTATTACTATCGGACCCTTGGGAGTGGAGCCTAGACATGGTGTTTTAGCAACCTTTGTCTTGGTCCAGCTTAGCAACTGATCCCAAGAGGAACTTGAGTGTATAAAGTTAACATCTAGTTACAA
Organism: Calotriton arnoldi; assembly: GCA_963921515.1. Classification (NCBI taxonomy): domain Eukaryota; kingdom Metazoa; phylum Chordata; class Amphibia; order Caudata; family Salamandridae; genus Calotriton; species Calotriton arnoldi. The sequence goes on from CAWUFW010000737.1 coordinate 2,077,636, forward strand.
GTAATGTATGTACCTAGTGAGCTATTATTGGTATCTACTGATTAATTTTATGCTAACGATAAATAATAGCAGGGTAGTTTTAATGTGTAATATTGTAATGGTTTTAATTAACTGAAAAAATAAAAGCATTTGATTTTGAATTTGATTTGACTGGGCCCAAATCATCCTAGTAGCTCTGGACTGGGCCAGGAGAGTTTGGTATCTCGAACTCCTGAGCTTGAGCATCTGTGCTCTTTTCAGGCTGCCCCTTCGGGAGGACCTCCTGTCACAAAAGCAGGGCAGAGTTACGAATCTGCACTTAATCCACCTCTATGCTTGGAGTTTGACTGGCGACAGTTGAGCTCTTTTGACCTCCCTCCTGAGGTCGTGGACGTTATCTTGTCAGCCAGGCATCCCCGTGTCAAATCTGTATACACCTGCCAATGGGGCAAGTTTTTGGCCTGGTGTGCAACCGGCCCACTTCAAGACAAAGTGTCTGAGGGTTTGTGTTATCTGTAGCCCTGCAAGGTCTTGCTTTGTGCACAGTTAAGGGTTATCTGTTGGCTATTTTGGCTTTTCTGCGATTGCCTGACCAGCCGTCCTTGTTTAATTCTCTAGTGGTGATGCATTTTCCTAAAGGGCTTCAACCTTTGACTCCCCCCGCCTGACCTCACCTTTCCTCATGCCCTGGTGGGACTTGAATTTGGTCTTGACCTTCCTCATGTGTTCCCTGTTTGAACCCATGCATAGCTGTCCACTCAGATTGCTTACCCCTAAGTCTGTTTTCTTAGTGGCTATAACATCGACCCAGAGGGTGAGCAAAATTCAGGCCCTCTCTGTGAGACCTCCTTAGACTGTCTTCTATCCGGACATGTTGATTCTCTGGACACATGCATCCATCTTACTGAAGGTGGTGACTAGTTTTCACATTGGTCAAACCATAACCCTACCGATCTTCTTCGCTCCTCCTCAGCCCTCTAAGGAGGAGGAGTGTCTCCATCACATGGACCTGAAGAGTTCTCTGAGCTTTTATATTGATCAAACTAAGCATCATCGAGTGGACGATCAGCTCTTTATCAGGTTCTTGGGAGTGAGGAAAGAGTGGTGCAGAAACCGACCATCTCCCACTGGTTCGTGCTCTGCATTAAGATCTGCTTCGCTTTGGCAACAAAGTAGCCTCCTGAGGGTTTGCGGGCTCATTCGACCAGAGCCAAGGCTGCTACTATTGTGTTTCATATGGATTGCCTGTCCTGGACATTTGCCAGGTTGTGATGTGGGCGGCCATCCATACGTTCACAAAACACTACTGCTTGGGCAGCCAGTTCCTTCATGGTAGGCACTTTGCCCGTTCGATCCCGTAGGACTTTTTGCTTTGAGCCAGTTCACAGACCATCCTCCTGGGAGGTACAGGTCTGGTATCTATTTTAAGGTGAGGAATCTGTGGTTAGAAGTTATTTACCTCTGGTAACGCCTTTTCTGGTACAGATTCTATCCAACTGCCAATTCCTAACCGACCCTCCCATCTTCCCCGTTCTATGAACTGGACTCTTTCATCTAAAACAATACCACTTTCGGTATCTGCACACTGGTCAAGACCAATTTGATTTTAGCTCTGCGGGTTCAGAAGCGTCACAAAAGCAACTGATGTCAGCGCGCATGGATGGTGCCTAAATAGGCCTGTGCATGTCACATCCAGTGTGGACGATGTCAGTGTGGAGCCATAGGCACCACCTCCTGATTCACAGGGGTACTTCTTCAAAGATTTTCCAGATCCAATCTGTCGCCTGGGGAATATTCTATGGTGAGGAATCTGCAGATGGATATAGTCTCTATCAAATAAGGTGTTATCAAAGGTAAGTAACTTGTTCTGAACATAGAGAACAAGTTAAGTCCTCACTCTGGATAGACATTGACTGAGAAAAAGTTGTTGATGAGATCCTTACCTTCACTGAAGCTTTACAGAAGGTGGCTTGAGAAACCCTCAGTCACTGGCAACAGTTGTTAAATCAGCATTTCTTCAGTGCTCTCTGGAGACATATGGGCCCAGTTGATGGGTTTTTTAATGGTCAATACCTTTTTGGCAAAAAACAAATTCAAACAAAGCTGAATGACTGCACGTGCTTTGGGTGCAGTGTCTCTCAAAGAGGTTTCATTCAGTCACAGTAGCCAATAATTTGCTGAACAACAGCAGAAGGAATATTTGAATTCCTAAAATAGTTGGCTGGGGAAGCCGATGAGGTAAACAACAATATTCCTTCTCTCTGTCTTAACCCCAAAAAATCTAAAAGCTCTCTGGCCTATTGATTTTCCCATCTGAAGAGTCCCTGATCGGGGAACTGGAGATGGGCTTCTTCCAGAGATGGTCAGAGATCACAACAAACAAGTTAGTCCATTATATTCTGAAGAAAGGCTATTCTTTTACATTCTGCAGAAACCAGCACCTGTCTCCCCACAGCCCTTTGCCTCACTCAGAAACATGGTGAAACTTGCAGCTCTGCTGGTGAAAGAGGCAATTAAAAGTGGGATCTTTGTCGAAAAGGGGCAGGAGGTACTCTATATATTTTCTAGTGTACTAGAAAATGGGCGACCGGGGTCCTATTTTAGACCTTGGACTTTTGAGCAAATTCCTCAATGCGGAAACAAAATGTTCACAGGATTTTTTCATTAAACATACAGCAGGCTATATATACATGTACCTAATGCACAGTGCGTAAAAACCTGATATTTGTTTTGGGGAACAAGCATTTCTTACCTCAAGATTCACCACTTGTCTCAGTGTACTCACTAAGATGATTATTATCATGGTGGCTCATCTTCATCGCCAAGGCTTAGTCTCCTCTCTTACATGAATATTTGGCTGATAAAAGCCTCATCATCACTAGGCTGTAGCTAAACCTTTCTGCACGATTCGCCCTTTTGCATGACCTGCATTTTTCCAAGAATTAAAACAAATTGTGCCTCATTCTGCCATAACTCCAGTTTACAGGTGTGGTTTATGATATTCTTCAAAAGAGAGTATTTCCTTCCTGAAGGGACTGCTGAGCACAACCAATTTGATTTCAAGATTCACTGTATCACCTCATGAATTGTTAGGGTATTTCTGTGTCTTTTGGCCCTGATGACCTCTTACATCTTTTTTCTTCCTGCAGTCACATCTGTAGATGAGGGCCCAACAGCTGCTCATTTGTCACCAATTTAATCAGTGCTACGGTCACTTGAGAAATGTAGTTCATCTTTAGCTTCCTTCTCTCTCTCACCTTCAGTGGTGGAAGAATCTGTCCACTATGTAGGCAGGCTATCCTTCAAACTACTCTGACATCAGCAGACATTTATCACAAATGCGTCTATTCATGGTTGTGGAGCATTTTGAGGATATGGAGTTCATTGCCCCATGAACACCTCCATTTTTTGTGTTCCAGATTTATATATGTGAACCGAGAGCAATCACTCTAACCTTCATAGCTATACTTTCTAAACTGAAGAACACTTAATTCCAATTCCTCACAGATAACATGACTGATGTTTTCCTATGCACCTCTACGAAGAAGCAACTGGGGTCTCGGACTAGGTTGTCGTTTGAGGAACTGGTCTGCAACCCATCTCAGGGGGAAGAACTTGAAAGCGGATTTTCTCAGCAGGAATTCCTCCTACAACCATTAGTGAAAACTGATGTAGGATGTTGAAAAGGAACCTCTTTTGCTGTCTTGATTTTTCTGCAAACCGTATGTAATACTCAATGCCTCAGATTAGGTGAGAGAGGCTTGATACCTGGACATTTGCATCTCGGTTCTCCTCTGCCTCACTCACTCTCTAAAATGGAGAAGCTATTATATAAAACATCCCAGCCTCCAGATACTGAGCTTACTTGCCTGAAACTTGACTAGCTAGCTCTGTCCTAGTAAGAACTTCCATTGAAAAAGATGGGCACCAGACACTGTCTAGAAGAACGATTTATTTAAGAAAACAGGATTGTTCGTGGCTTGGTGTTGTGATACATATGTAGATTAGCCATAAGCACCTAGAGTTCAGATTCTCCTGTTTGCCGTTTCCCTAGGTGAAAAAGGACAGTGAGCGGTTGTTTAGCAACAAATTTTGAATCTACTTCTCACATTCTTGTTTAGACATTCTTTTGCGTATGCACTTCTGCAATTCATATTATTGACCTGGACCGTATTGTTTATTAGCTAGAGCTTAATCTGGGGGAGGTAGGACTCACTGAGATGCAAGCTATTTAGGTCTCCTTACCTCCTACTTTGTTTTTAAAGAACAAAATCACCCTCAAAGTTAAACCCATGTGTTTTTTAAGAGGGCTTTAGAATATCATATAAAACAACAGGTAATGGTATCCTCTCATTTTCAGTAGTTAATCGGCCCTAATGTGAGAAAAGACTCTGCAAGCTGGATTCCTTGAAGGACCATAACGTTTACATGGACAGGGCTTTTTGGATTAATGACAGTGGGTTTATAGGCTTTAAATGCAGCCAGTTAGGTAGGAGAACTGTAAGGAAGCAGACCATCTCAAGATGGATTCATCTAGTTAAACATTGTTATGAAATGGCAAATAAAGTTCTCCTGGAAGGTTTAGTGCACACTCAATGACAGGCTGGGTGGCAATATCCTTCTTACTGAGAGAGGTGTACCAACCCAGGACATCTGGGAAGCAGCTACCCGGAACTGTTTACGCTCCTTCACTGAGCAGTACTGTTCGACAAAAGAGATGATGTTCAATTTGGTAGAGCAGTGCTTCAATTCTTTGTAATATAATTGCTGTATAAATCCTTTCAGCCCTCTTCCCGAAAGGATGATTTGTAAGTTGTTGATGCAAGGGACTATGCACGAGCAAGCATCCATTGTAGAACCAGTTACCTGCCATCAATTATGGTCTTTCTGATAGATGACTCAGCTCCTGTAGATTCCTTATGCCCTTTCAGCTGTAATTGTTCTCTTTTGTTGTTTTATTACATCATCCAGTCTCAACCTTGATCAGGTTGTGGAATAAATGGATGGAACTGGCATCACTGGTGCCCTTACACTTTAGATATCCAGTAAGGTATCAGTTTTTGTATCTTACAGCTCCATTTCACACTGTTGTTAAGGGCCTGTGACCTGTTACTGCAGAAAGCTATTCCGGATCCAATCTGGCAGTTGGGGCATGTTAGGATGTGTATATGCGCCTAATACAGAGCAGGGCGCCTTCCTGGAGGAGGTGGGAGGGGGGGGGGGTTTGGTTCAGTATTGGACACAGATTTGGATTGTTCACATCCACCCCTCCCAGGTACGGGTTCATTTTCCCAGGCTAAGGAGTTGCGTCACTGGGTGAACAGGTGGGGTTTGTCTGATGCATGGCGTGACCGTAATGTAGGTTTATGAGAGTATTCCTTTAACTCTTACCCACATTCCCTTCATTCTCGCGTTGACAGATTCCTCTGTCCACAAAACCTACACCATTGCATTACACATGCCACGTATCTAGGTAAGACGATATCGGATCACAACCCACTAGAGATTACACTCTCATGAGGTCGGGTTCCTGCTCCGATACCAACCTCGCACCTGCATCCACGTCTACTAGAAGACATTGTGTTTCGAGAAACTTTGACCACAACCATTGACACATATTTCTCCGACAACACTGGTACGGCTTCCTCACCGTTGGTGGAATGGGAAGCTTTTAAGGTGGTAGTGTGCTATACCTCAATTGGAGGGGTGGTGGGTGCTAGACATGAGGTCATTAGAGAACTCAGTAGTCTAGAGGATAGGCTAGGCCCACTTGAAGTGGAGGCGATTGAGAGTGATGAGAAGGCAGAATAATTGCGGGAAGCCAGAATCACACACGCTGAGCTACTGGAACGCCTATGTCTGATTGACCAGAAAGCCTATACTCCGAGAATACACACAGAGGCCGACCGGTTGGGAACCCTCCTAGCTTGGTTATTAGACCGGAACCATCCCCTACGCCTATCTTTTCATCATCACCCCCCCCAACGGAGATCGGTGGTGACACAATTGAAGATTAACAAAGCTTTCCAAGATTATTATGCCGTTTAATACACGGCTCCGCCATCCCCTGATCCCATAGTGCTCTCTGAGTTACTACACTGAGCAGCTCTGCCTGAGGTGCCTGCACCGGAAAGAGAAGAGCTCGCTGCTTCTATCATGACAAATGAGATTCGGGGCCCTATCAAGGAGTTGGCCCGCAATAAAATGCCAGGCTCTGACAGGCTCCTGGTGGAATTCTATTCCACCTAATCCACGAAACTGGTGTCACAGCGGGAAACATTTTATAAAACGTCTCTTGATATAGGAGCACTGCCCCCCTCTACCAGGGAAGCAGTTGTGACATCCCTGTTAAAACCCAGCAAACCGCCTACTGAATTATCCTTGTATAGGCCACTATTGTTACTGAACACAGAATATAAAATTCTCAGTAAGAATATGGCCCGCCGACTGCTCCAGTTACTCCCACATTTGTTATACATGGATCAATGTGGTTTTGTTCCCCGACGCAACACATCCCTAAACATAAGGCGCCTGTTTGGAATATTGGACAGCTCGAGACCACCACCTATATGCTGGCTACCTTTCCTTAGATATCTGACAAGTCTTTGATACTCTAGGCTGGGATTACATGCTTGCATCCTTGGCCCACTACGGGATACCCCCTCCTTAAATCCAGTGGGTGAAACTACTATACTCATCACCCACAAGCCAGGACAGGTCCCTATATGTGCGATTCCTACCAGGTATCTCACGGCACATGACAGGGTTGTCTCCTCTGTCGCTTCTTTTCATATTGGCGCTCGAGCTCGTCGCACAGCGGATCCGTCTGGTGCCAGACTGCAGCAGGATCCCAATAGATCGAGTTGTGCATTCTGTGTCCCTATATGCCGGTGGCATGCTTCTGTATCTCAAAGATCTCATGGAAGACAATGTAGAGTTGGCCCAGCTGCTCTCCCTGTTTGGCCAGCTGTCAGGGCTGCATCTTAATGCAGACAAATCTTGTGCTTACTCCTTCTCTAATACCTACATAGAGCCTGCATTCCAATTCGGTGATATACAACTGCAAACGGCGCCTAGTACCGTTTGCTACCTTGGGATTCAGGTGTACTGCGACACACGACCTATTGGCGGCAACCTCGTCCGCTCAATTAACACCCTGAGATCTCAAGTGTCCTTTTGGGTCACACTACCTCTGTTGATAGCGGTCCGTCTGGCACTGACTAACATGGTGATGTTACCATGCTTGCTGTATCACTTTGTGAATCTACCAATGGTCATACCGGCATGGGTATTTAAACTGTTGAACACCATGTTGATTGACCTCATATGGGGGAAGGGGCGCAGCAGAGTCACTCTATCTAAAATGTAGTTACTGGAGTCCAGGGGCGGCATGGGGGCTCTAGACTTCAAAGCCTATTGTATATCTGGTCACTACAGTGGTTATCCTACTGGTTGGCTGGGCATAACCTGTGCGAAATAGGATACACGACCTCCCACCTTAATCAGGGACGATTACATAGGCTGATTTGTCTAGATGCCTCAGCACGGCACACTGGCTCACGTTTACTACATATAGCCTTAGGCTACTGGAAAATGGCACTATAATATTTCGATACACAGGTGGCATATGTGCCAAATGTCCCACTCTGTGGGTCACCCACCCCCTCAGGCACAATAACAGAGCAAAGGCTGACTCCATGGGAGCAGGCAGGGGTAAACAATGTAGGTTCACTGTTAGTAGATGGCACCCTCATGTCACATGCTGAATTTGTACAAGCTCACGGATTGCCAGAATCTTTGTTTCTGGCTCATGCTAGTGTCCTCCGATATGTTCGCAAACATTGGGCACCGTATGCCACAGAACCCATCATTTATGAATTTCTCCAAGCACTGCATACTATGGGGCACAGGAGGCACTTAATAAGATGGCTTTACCGGGGTCTACGGGAGCACCTCATGACAGTGCTTACTTTCTTGAAAGCTAAATGGGAGGCTGACCTGACAAGGGAGCTCACGGAGGGAGAGTGGTCCTGGCTATTAGAATACCACAAGAATGTCTCCTGTAACTCACGATTCAAATTTATACAATTTTCCATATTACACAGGGCATATTTAGCCCCACACAAAATCCATACAATGTTCCCTGTGGCCCCTTCAACGTGCCCACGCTTTCACGCTCCGGAAGCTGATCTAATATATATACTTTGGATTTGCCCTTCCTTGGTTGGTTACTAGGGTGGGATCTCAGCAGCACTAACAAACCTGACTGGCATACGCTAATGGAACACACTAGAGCACTGTATACTGAAGTTATCTCCTCTGCCCAAAAGCTCTAAAGTGACTCAGCGCTTTGCGGGTCTCCCTCTGCTCTTGGCCAAAAGACTGCTTACTAGACACTGGAAGTCCCTACAGGCTCCTAGGGTAGATACCTGGCCGGAAGAAGTTTTACAATGGGGCCTGGCAGAAAGTGAAGCAATGAGGCAGGAAGAATATAGGGGTTTACGTAAAAGACATATTGTTAGAGTGGGATACACTGATGGAAGGGTTCTAGGGGCAAACTTTGGAGCTCTGAGGGGAGGGAGGCCTGCTAGGACTCTGGACTCCACCCTGAGAAGAGACGTTGCATGAGCAGCTCTACAACAAATGATTTCTGAGTCCGAAACTGGTGCATAGTACACAAAGGGAATTAGTGCCTCAGCCTCACTTCCTGGTTGATCTTTTCCTCATTTCAGACAGCCCTCAAGGTGAGGCCATAATACAGCTTGGCTGCGTGTCAGCATATATTTACAAGAATGCGCCCTGTTGCCCACACCCCCATCGATTATACATCATTCATACCATGACCAGACACTGTTAATGGGGTAAGAGAAGGGAGGTTGGATCCTTTCTTTTTTTTATATATACAGCATATTTCATGACAAGTAGATTGCTTCTAATACAGATTGTTTGATCCTTGAATGTATCTCACCACCGAGATATATCAATGTATTCTGTGGATTCATTTGTCGTATTCTTCTTGAAAAACTGCAATAAAGATTGTGTTAAAAAAAATAATACAGGCCAGACCTATGGCATCGTCCATAATATTTCCCTGCACATCTATCAGTCCTATAGCTGTTATCCTTGTCTTGTCACCATAATCAACTCAGGTCTGCTGTACTGAGCGTCAGGTTTCCCACAAGGCATCCCTCAGGCATATAGTAATAAAATTGCTAATGTGTAAAAAATTACAGATGGCAAAGAAAAAACACTCTCTCTCATAACAGGGCTTGAAAAAGGTTCTCACTGTGTAAATCTTCGATACTCCTGGTTTGTCTGAGGAAGTAGCCAATACCAAAACCCTTGCCCACTAATGTAATCTATGAGATTACATGTAATAAAACATATGTGGGCTTTAATTCAGAGTAATAACAATCCACCCTGATATGCCTATTGAGTTTAACATATGCTTTTCATAATCAGTATGTCAAGCCTATTGCCTTTTTCTTAACTTTGCAGTATAAACAATCCTGCATATAGCCTTTATCATTGGCTTGCCACCATAACCAACAAGCCCAATGTATTGATTGAAGCTTTCCATGAGGAAACCATCCGACATACAGTCATGAAAGTACAAATGTGTACAGAATTACAGTTGGCAACCCTAAATACTTTCTTTCCTAGGGGAGTCTAACAAGGATTATTGTAGTGCATATCCTCAATCCCCACAGTTGGTTTGGGTGGATCACCAATACCAAAACCGTTTCATACTTTGGTAAGCTGTTGAATTCTGTGTAACAGAACAACTGCTTACAGGCGTTAGCACAGTGTAATAACAGTCCATCCTTAAAAGCCTATTATCTTAACGCACGTTTTTCACAATAAGGAGGTCAGGCCTACTGGCTTTGTTCTAACGTTTTATAATAAACAGATCAAACCTATGAAATCTGGCATGACCTTTCCCTAGGAACTGATGAATTCTTTACCCACAAACATTGCCTTCACACTTTACTCAATACTGGCCTGTTAAAGTGCACATAAACTAGCAACTATCATGCATACAGTTATACAAGTACAAATGTGTAGAAAAATATAGCTTTCAAAGCAAAATACAGCCTGTCTCAACAAGGCCTAACAAGAGTCATCTCAGTGAAAACCCACAGGGTTTGCCAGAGAGGGTGGTTAACGGCAAAACCCTTGCCTTCTACAGTAATCTGTGAGATTACATGTTACAAAAACCTGTCTATGGCCGTTAGCACAATGTGATTACAACCAACTGTTTGAGGCTTTCTGGCTTTAACATATGCTTTTCACAATTAATACGTTAGACCAACTGTCTTTGTCATTTTATTTAATAAAATAAGCAGTCCAGACCTATGACATCAGATATAGTGTTTTCAGTATACACAAACAGGCATAAATAGCTTGATACCATAACCAACTCGGGCCTAAAGTTTTGCGCATAAGATTTTCCTCAAGGTAACCGTGAGACACACATTCATAAAATAAGAAAGGTATACAAAATAACAGTTGGCTAAGCAAAGACCTCCCTATCCTAAGGTGGCCTAACAAGGATTCTGACACTTCATACCTTTTATATCCATGGTTTGCGACACTGGTGACCAACACCAATGCCATTGCTTACCAAGGTAATCTGTGAGATTGCATGTAACAAAATACATATCTGTATGCTTTAAGATAGCTTAATAACAATCCATCCTTAAATGCCTATCAACTTTAACATACGTAGAATAAATGTGCCAGGGCTAGTTCCTTTATCATAATATTTCATGATAATAATTAGACCTTTAGCTATGATCATTGGCTTGCTACCATAAATCCTGCTACAGTGAGTATAAACTTTGCCACAAGGCAGAAAGTGCAATACAATCAGTATTTTAGGGGTAGCACACAAATTCGACCCAATCAAATCTTATACTCAGAGGAACCAACCTGTGGGTGGAGACTGACCCCTATCTCCGTATAATTGAAATCTCTTTTTTGCTCATCACATAAGGTCAGAAGACAGTTGCACTGTCAAGCCCAACATAAAATAACTGTAGCCCTTGGCTCTCAAACACAAAACTGCACTCTGAAGTTTAAAGTTAATGACTGCCCTCTTCCCATCTCTGCTGCTGTGAGAGAAAAACAAACAGCGTGAATTATCTAGTTATCTAAGCCGCTTCAGTGGCATTACAGAGGCATGTATGTGACTCTGAAAGTTCAAGACTTTGATAGCTCAGGCAGCTGGATAAATAAACAAAATAACAGCTGCATGGTGGGTAAACACTTTTTTGTAGAAGCATACAATTTCTTCCCAATCAGACTATGTACTCCTGACTACCAACATGCTGGTGGAACCAAAGCCCATCTCCTGGTAGCGCTTCTTAAGTCTTTGTTCGGGTGATCACATACTGTCTTGCGGCAGCTGCACTGGTAAACCATACTGGGAAATAAATAAGTGCTGGTGGGCCCCACTTAGAACCACCAGCTCAAATTAAGTACTGCAGAAGGGCTAACATAGGTCATGCTGATTTCACATTACTTCTGCTGCACAAAATCCATTTTCTCCTTTTTCAAAAAATAAGTGAGAAATGGGATTAGGTTTGATGCTAACTCTGCTGCTAACTCAGTTTCCTCTGTTAAAAAAGACTGGGCAAGGACTAGGGTTTCTTTGTTAAAATCTCTGAAATACACAAGATAAGGTTTTTAGATAGATGTTTAGCAACGCCATTCAGAGTGTTTGATTTGACACTCTAGGCTGTTTTCTGTGTAGGAATTAAAGTTGGGCAAGCTGAATTAACTTTGAACAGCAGGATGGGGACCAATCGCCTTTTGGAATATAAAAAGGGAGCGAAATAGCACACTGCGAGGAAAAAGAAATGGAAGTTGAATGTTACCCAGTGGGATGAAGCGTTTGCTATGGAATCCTGTACCACAAATCTAACAGGAATTAAGGAAAGGCTAGTGGTAGAAATGATACAGGGAAGATGAGCACAAAGATTAAAGGCTCGAGCTTGCTTCTGTAATATTGATATTTGCTAACAGCAAAGCCTAAAATGCTAGCATTGGGCCAGTGGCTCAATGACTTCTCACTGGGATATGAGTGTAGTCATCGTGACATAGCCTTGGCTAAAACCTGCATCAAACACCATGCAGAAATAAAAGATTTTGTTATTAGCTGGTAAACTGAATTTATGGACCAGAAAGCTATGCTACATTTATAAATCTGGCAACACTGTGCAGCCCTGAATTTCTTAAACATGCTTTCTGATGGATACTTCTAATTGCAGATTCCTCACCTTATGACTCCCTCTAGGTGTCAGACTGGATCCAGAGATATTTCTCAGCAGTTCCCTTGTGCGTCAGTAGGTGGCAGTGTACATCTCCACGTCCGATCCGTCCCACCCCGGAAGTGAAGTCAGGCCCATATACAACCACCACTTCTCTGCGTTGACGTCAGTTCCTTATCCTTCTGCGCCTTCTGACAGGTATCTGGAGCTCGCTCCATCAGATTCTATCACTTGATAGAAGACTTTTCCCTGATTTTCCTAGTGTGCAAGGGACATGTCACCTCCCAAAACAACAGTTTTTAAAACCTGCAAGGATTGCCACCAACTGATATGGGTGATGGACCCCCCAAAAGGTCTGTCTCTGGTGTCCGGGATTCTTGCATGACTCGAAATCGTGTGGCGACTATGCTCGGATGAATCAGACTGCCATCCGAGACCATGAGGCTAAGCTATACGGCAGCTGAGCAGCTCAGCAAAGCTCACAGGTTGGGGATGCGGATGCGTTCTCGCTCTCCCATCCCCCACCCCCATCCCCCCAGAGGCCATTCCTGAGAGAGGTCATCATTCCCACTTCAAATGTTCAGGTAAGTCAAAATCGATGAAAAAAACATAAGTCAAAGCGGGATTCCCACTCTTGTCATGAGAAGTCGCATGGATGTCAGGGTACCACCTTAATCTCTGACCACTGAATCGATTGCTGAGTTAGTCCCAATACAGCGTAAGTTGCCTAAGTTTGCGGGGCCATTGGCAACGCCGCAGCAGATCCAGGCTTTTAAAGAGTCCATGTTGTGGATTTTTGGTACCCTTCTGGCCCCACAGATCTGAGGAGGCCTCTTGTTGGTTTACTGTCTGCGGATACGTCCCCAACATCAACTGTGCTTCTCGACCTCAATACAGAGTCTGTCTTGTCTCTGGGGTTGACTGAGACCTGCGCCGGGCCCTCATGCGTTGATACCGGCGTGGGAGAACTAGCCCATAGTCCTGTCCAACTCTGAAGTGAATTTCATGCGACTCGGACGAAGTTGCGTTCATCCTAGCCACAACTGCAATCCGACTCTGAAGGAACACTTTGCATCTAAATGCTGAGGAGAATTTAGTTTGGACCCCCAGGAGACCAGTGGTCTGGACACTTTTCCTGACACTGGCCTTAACTCTCCCCCTGGCCCCTCAACAGATGAATCCGCATCTTTTGCCATGGTTATTAGGTTGGCAGCAGCTAACCACCCTCCCACAAAGACAATTTGCCAACGCAGGCCAGCTGTAGGGGACCCATCTTTTCTTCTACAGCACCCATCACCAGAGTGTCTAGTAGTTCAGGCTTCCACTAGCAGGCTAAACCCAAATGCGTTTCCCACTGCCCCTCCAGACAGAGAGTCCAAACGCATGGAGGCATTCGGGAAGTAGGTGATCTCCTCTGTCAGCCTTGCCCTCAGGTCTTTGAATTCATGTTACCTAGGAACCTAATTCGGGGGGCCTACTCACACACTTTGTGGGACATGCTGAGTGTCATCTTACCCGCAATCCCGGGCGATTGTCGAGCCAACCTCCAATAAATAATAGTGAATAGCCAAAATGCAGCGAAATAGGTCCTTCAGTCAGACCTGATCACCGTCAACTATTTGGGTAGGGCAGTTGGCACCAGCGTGGTGCGTCGGCGCCATGCATGGATCAGATTTACTGACTTAGTCCTATTTTCGCCATTAGCATTCTGAACGTCTTCCTCAATAAGGACGAGTTCAAGATGCTCACTCTGGCCCAAGTTCTGTCTGCCCTAGATCCAGTCAACCATTATATTTACTAATATAAGAGTAGTATCGGGGAACCCTCGCATCTTTGGTCCTGAAAAATAGCCTTGGGGTAGGGCTAGAAACATGTCGACCAGCAGAACCTAGGCACATTGTATCCTCCAAGTTCCCAAATTTCCCCTTATTTTAACCATAGCGGATAGGGGTAACAGTAAAGAACAATTTTTCTACTATCCAGGTATTTTTAAATTCCTTTTTTTCCCTCCACTCAGACCTCAACACTTCATCAACACATAGTACCAACTATAAGTGCTCCCATGTCTCCGTAGGTCGTAGCACGCCCTGTTCCGCAGTGGGACGGGAAGATCTTGATGATGAAGCATGCCACCAGAGCCGGACTGGGAACCAAAACCGGCCCTGGCAAAGTGCTCGGCCAGCCCCCCGGGGGGTTGGGGGTGCGGCTGAGCTGTTTGCCAGGGCCGGTTTTGTTACAGGGGCCGATATTGCAGCTATGCTGCAAAAATGGCCCTGTAACAAAAACTGCCCCCCAGGGGCCCAAAACCGGCCCCCACCCTGGCAGCCCACCGGGGAAATGCCCGGTGCCCGCTACGGCCAGTCCGGCCCTGCATGCCACCAAGGGGTAACCCTGGTGGGTGAGGGTTATTCAAGAGAAACACATTGTTTTCCTTTAGAAGAACTTCTAAGTGGAAAGAAAAATACCCTTCTTGTAACAGAGGGGCTCTCTATGATTATTACATGTTTGATTTGGAGTACAAGACCTCCTGTTCCCAATTTTTCCTCTACCTCCCCCTTTTTTGAAGAATATGGTACCCAGACATTCTGCCCATAAGCATCTTTCCTCCAAATCGGCTGCCTCTTCAGGCGGAACCTTCTTTCACAGCAGGGCAGGGTCCTTCACCTGAGCCTGCTCAACTTACACCTACATGCTTTGAGATTGAGCTGCAACAGTTAATTGCTTATGATCTCCCTCCAGAGGTAGTAAAAGTCATTCTGGCAGCTAGGTGTCCCTCTACCAAAACGACCCATGTGGGACCATTGGAGAAGTTTGTTGTGTGGTGATCTTCTAGGCATATCTACCCCCAGCAAGACCAGTTATCTTACATCTGTTTGTCCCTAATTTTAGCCCAGCTAAGCCTTGATTTGGCCATGATTAAAGGCCATTTGTCAACCTTATGGGCTTTTGTCTTTACTGTTACATGATCAACCATCTCTGTGTAAATCACATTTTTGTGATGCGTTTTCTAAAAGGACTGACCCACATGTGTCCGCCAGAACCTTTTGTGATACCCGAATGGGATCTGAATTTGATTTCCACATTTCTGATGTGTGCTCCATATGAGCCAATACACAGTTGTCCTCTAAGGTTGCTAACCTTGAAGACGATGTTCGTCATAGCGATCATGCTACAGACACTCTCTGTCCAACAACCGCACACCACTTTCTTCCCAGACAAGCTAGTCCTAAGTAGTAAGGTGGCGTTCCTCCCAAAAGTTGTCACGCCTTTCCACATTAGGCAGTCTATCACCCTGTTGGTACTTTTTGCCCTGCCTCATCTATTCAAGGAGGAAGAAAGACTTCATCGCTTAGACCCGAAGGGAGCTCCTAAATTCTACATTGATGTGACAGAGCAGGAAGTGGCTCAGGACCCTCAGACACAGACTTCAGCCTTTCGTCCAGTTTGGACTTGAAGCCAAGAGACACCCCACAGCATCTCATCTAGCTTCTACCAGATGAAGGGTCATCACCCCAGGTACACCTGCTCTAGATGAGATGTAGAACACTAGGTAAAGGTCCTGCTCCACAACATTCAAGAGACATTACAAGCACTATTCTTCTGCTAGTAGAAACATGACACCTTGAAGGGACCCAACAAACAGTCCATTATTGGACTGGAAAGGTATTATCAGGGGTGTGGGTGCCTATTGCCCAGGACATATTGTTTTGAGTCAAGTTCATCAAGTTTTCATGTTTATTTTGTCCTTTGGACAAGTAGGACAAGTTGCCCTGCAGCACCAACGCAATTGCTGCCATTTCACAGTGCCATATTATGAGTCTGTGGAAGAGCATTGTCCTCAGTTGAGGTAAGATTTCCATCCATATGTTTATGCTGTTTAGAACTTGTATTAATGGTTCATTAATGTTACGTCTTTATTACTAAGGTGAGCGCTGTAAGGAAATGCTGTGCGGTTAGCTTGCACCACTGATGGTGATTCCGGTATAAAAATGCATACACACGTTGCAGACTTCCGGGTCATAACACGAACACACGGAGCGGGAGACGGAGGCTGGCGTACACGCCTAGATGCCAGATATTGGGTTTTAAGAAATAATCGATGCGCTGACACACAAGAGGGATTGAAATTAAGACAACCACGGCAGGATTTTAGATACACCGGAACCGGGAGAATAGGACATTAATAATAGTGGAGGACCCAATTACTACACACAGCCGGGACGGAAGTAGAACCGGCGGAGAGAACGGGACATTTTCGCGTCTGCATCAATCAGCCCTGAAGAAGTTGTGTGGGTCACTCCACACGATGAAACACGTGTTGGCTGGGCATTTTTTGTGAAATAAAGAAAATAAGCGAACACCCAACGACTCGTTATTGAAGAAAAACCAATCAAGAGTGGACAAGACAAATTTATGTTGACTGTAACAATTGAACAGGGACATCTGACATATAAGAGACATTTAGTCTTTTTGATAACAGCGTGTGCAGGGGTAAAGTCTTTTGTTTGCAAAATTAAACAATTTGAGGCTACCTGTAATGCTCCCAGAATGCTTTCTGATTAAATGCAAATACTCACAGAGTGAGTGCTGTCAAAATAAGATTTACACAAAAAGAGCAACTTGAAGAAAGGTTTTTGCTAAACTTTAAAATTTTAGAACTCATTTGTTTGAGGCATCCTGTGATTGTTTAGAACATGCTAGTGGCCCCAAAAAATATTTATAATTGAAAATTAGTATAAAAACAGTTTCGGCAGAATTATGGGAAACATGAAAAGAAACAATCATTGATGAAGACAATCGGTCTGGCAGTGGTTGCCAGCCTTTTGGTTTTGTCAATGTGTGTTTTGTTTTGACATAGTTTTTGTAAAATGTTAATATTATGGGAGCTGTCGGCCCTCACAAAAACATTGGCTAAAAGCAAAAAGGTTTTTCGGTCTCAAAAAGCACACATTCCCATAGTACTCCCTGGAACTGAAGGAAACAACTTTGTGTGCTGATGTGCTTCTTGTGAAAGAGCAGAATGCCATCACTCAGTGATGTTTTTAGAATATTTTTTTTTTGTGTTGCAATTTTTTATTACGTAAATAAAAGTTATACAGCATGAAATGCCACCCGGCATCCAAATATAGTAACTCTGAACAGTAATAGACAGGGTGATGCTTTAGTTGTACTGAGAAGGGAAGAGGGGGGGTAGATGGGTTTTTGCAGGAGGGAAGGTGAAAGGCAATATCCAAGAGAAACTAAGGCTGTGTGGAGGAGGCGGCGCTGCGGGCAAGAGAGTTCCAATGAGTCCCCCACATCTTGGAGGAGGATGACTGAGAGGATAAGTGGTAGGTGTAGCGGCATGGAGGCACCCAAGACCGTTATGATGTGCAGCCAGAAGGGTTGAATCGAAGGGCATTCGCAGATGATGTGTGATATATCGCAGTGGGTATTTGTGCATCGCCAGCAGTTTGTATGGGGAGGAGTCCTGCTCTGTTCGATTTCGTCGATGTCCAGTGCCAGTCGTGTAGCGTTTTGAGAAGGCAGAACTTCAAGCGGGCCTCTCTCGTGCCCTTGTCCAGAGCTTCTAGGATGTCCGCCCATTCATCGTCCTCATAGGAGACCTGTAGGCGATTTTTCCATTTGGTGTGTGAAAGAGGTTGTGAGAAAAGGTGAGTTGAGAGCATGCTGTATAATCCTGACGTCACTCCCTTGTGACGCCTCCACATGTTCGGATAAGACACTATAGGCAAGAACTGTAGGGACCAGGGGCGAGGGCCCAAGCAACGCCTTAGGCAGTGCTGCAGTTGCATGTAGCTTCAGGTATGTTGCGGATGGAGCCCAAAATCCTCTCCCAGCTGGTCGAACAGTTTAAGGTCTCCAGTAAGCAGGAGTTGGTCCAAGGTAGATGGTGTGCACGTAACCAGGTCTTGTGCGTAGCGCTTAACACAGGGTGCGAAGGGCCTGATTGACGGGCGTGGCCCCGTACAGAATGGAGCGTCCTGTGCCAGGAGAGAGTAGCTCCCGTTCGACATGGACCCAATGTGGTGGATCCAGGACACCAGGGAGCATGTATGCCAATTGGGAGAGCTGGAGGGCTAGGGGGTAATGCTGTACAGACGGGAGGCCCAGGCCACCACATGAACGGCGTGCCATAAGTTTGGTTGCGGCCCGTCGGAGTTTTGAAGATCCCCATACAAAGGATCGAATTTGGGCATGTCTGAGGAACCTGGATGGGGGCATACCAAGGGTATATGTGAAGCGCTGCTATGTAACCATCCGTACTGCCTGCACCCTGCCCCACACGGAAAACCCCAGGCTTGACCATTTCTCAAAGTCTCGTTTTATCTGGACTATTAATGGGTCCATGTTGTCCTAACCCATCCCCTCAATGCCCCTGTTCACCAGTATCCCTAGATATTTGATGCGTGAGGGCTGCCAAAGGAAGGGCCATGTATGACCGCTTTGGTGGTGCTGGCCGAGATTGGGAGGGCCTCGCTCTTGTCCCAATTTACTTTATAGCCAGATAGGATCAAGAAGTCATCGATGACGCCCTGCAGGGGCCATGAAGGAGCGGTGAAGATCGGTTAGAGTAAGCAGGAAGTCATCTGCATAGAGGTAGATCTTGGAGTGGCCGGTTATGAGTGGGACGCCCACTATGCTGGCGGAGTTGCGTATGGTGGAGGCCAGGGGTTCCATAGCCAGTAGGAATCGGAGTGGTGAGAGAGGGCAGCCCTGGTGTGAACCCCTCCGAATCGGAAAAGGGTCGGATAGGAATCCCCCACAGTTAGCCTGGGCACAGTCATATAGCAACCGCACCTTGGCAATGAATTGGTCTCCCAGGCCAGAGCGTTCCATTGCGGCAAAGAGGTCGTTCCACTCAATGCAGTTGAACGCTTTTTCGGCGTCAAGGGAGCGAGACATCGCGTCTGTCGGGAGGTCCTTGGCCATCCAGAGAGTGTGTGCCTCGGTGCGAAGATGGTTTCCTGGAAGAACGGCCTGGCACAAAGCCTACCTGCATGTAGTGGATCAGAGAGGGAAGAACCTTGCTCAGACGAGCTGCCAAAACGCTGGCCAGGATTTTAATGTTGCAGTTTAGTAGGGAGATGGGCCTTTAACTGCCACACAGTAGAGGGTCTCACCCATGTTTGGGTAGAACTGCAATCACCACCTTATTGGATAGGGGACCCAGGGAGGTTGTCTGCTCTGCCTCCTGGAAGGCGACGTGCAGGGTGTCGTCCGTCTCTTTTCCAGACCATCTGTAAACTTCCGCAGGGAAGCCTTCCTCCCTGGGGGCTTTATGATAGGGCAATTTGGAGATAGCGAGTGCTATCTCTGCTTTACTGATTTCACCCTCTAGGAGCTCCCTACCTTTGTCCGAGAGATGGGGGAGGTCTACCCCTCCCAGGAAGACGGCCACACGGTCCACACCGGCTGATTCCCCCAGAGGGTACAGTTTCTTGTAATATGAGGCAAACTCGCTTACAATGTCCTGGGGTGGGTAAGGACCTCACCATCTGTCGATTTTATGGCAGGGATGGCCATGGCGGCCTCTTGTTGCCGTAGTTGGGCCTCCAGCAGTCGACCAGCCTTTTCCCCCTGCTCGTAGTGACGCCCCTTCAGGCGTTGGAGAGCGTACTCGGCTTTAGAAGTGAAAAGACTGTTAAGGGCCATTTGGGCTTGTTCTAGGAGTCTGCGGTGTTGTAAGGTGGGGTGGGTAGAATAGAGGCGGGTGAGAGAAGCGATATCCCTCTCTAATTCCTTCTGGCGGGTAATCGCCTGTTTATTAGCCGCTGTGTCATCTTTCATGAGTTGGCCTCTGATGGTGGCTTTCGCAGCAGCCCAAAGTACTCTATGGGAGTCCACTGAGTTGTTATTGTCTGAGAGATACGTGGAGACGTGAGTTTTCAGTTGGGATTTACCCTGAGGTGTGCAGTCTTGGTGTATGTTCATGCGCCATGGTTTGCGTCCTGGGGAGGCCAGTCCCACCTCTAGGGACAATAGAACCGGAGAATGAACAGATAGTGCCGCCTCTAGTATGTGAGACTCCCTGACAAGAGCAACCATTTTCCGGGGAGATAAGAAAGTAGTCCAGCCTGGAAAGAGTGCCGTGGACCGAAGAGACAAAAGTATATTCTGTTTCTGTTGGATGACTAAGGCGCCAGTGGTCTACTAGTCCGTTATCTAAGGTCACATCACTCATCAGGGTCCTGTCCGCGTCATTGTCTCTGTCTAAGAGTTCTGTGCTGTCCAGGACCAGGTCCCGGGCAAGGTTCCAGACCCCACCGATAATGTATTGCGAGGCCCCTATCTCCATTAATAACTGATTCAAATGGAGGAGGAAGTACCGTTTTGCCCCAGTCGGTGCGTAGATAGAGCCCATGATTTAGGAACTATCTCCGAGGCGCAGTTTGGCAAATGCATATCTGCCATCAAAGTCGGACCATGTCTTTGTTGCGGTGACGGGTAGCGATTTACGAATAAGGTTTGCGACTCCGCATTTGCGGGAAGGTCCGCCGTCAGGGACATCTTTGTTGCTATACTGCTGTGTATCACCCTACCTACCCAGTCACGGCGTAATTTGTCGGACTCCAGGGCATCTAAATGTGTCTCTTGTAGCAGAGCCACATCAACTCTTTTGGACTGGAGGTAAGAGAGTACTTTTTTCCTTTTGATGTAGTGCGTGAGGCCATTAAGTGTAAAGATAAAGGGCCCCCTGCTACTAATAGGAAGTTCCTCTAGGCAGGGAAATAATACAATATGTAAATTCCTAGGGCAACTTCAACATAATAATAACCAAAACAATTGAAATATCAGGAGAGACATGAACAAATGGAAATGGAAAAATACAAAAATAATTATTTATTGATACTGATGTATTTCATATTCCAACATTAAAACTGGGGCAGACCACACACACGCCACATCCATCTCATCATTCGTACTCAACAATCATAATATATACATATACAGGTGTAATTAGCACTTGAAAACTCATCAATCAAAATATTCTGTACATGTTCTGATGTATTTCATCTTTTTAACACAATGATTGTATAAACATTTTCCTTAGATGAGCCTTGTATGTAGGCTTTTAATACAGAGGTATGTATCTGTGTCATGAAGCGACTGCAACTCCTGGGTGGTTTCTACACGCGTTTCGGAATGAAAATGCCTTCTTCAGGAAAAGCCACCTCAGATACAGGTACTGTCTATTGGTAAGCAAAAAGTCCAGCCGGACCGGTTTGCAGGAGAGAATGAAACAGGCGTCTTGTGTCCAAATGAGGCGTCACTGTGTGTTCATGTAGGTAGAAATAATCTGCTTAGAGGATAATTCCGTGGGGATATATGTGTTTTTTCTCTCCCTTCGCTCCCCAGGCTCAAAAGCCCATCACTTGATAGTATCCATGGTATAGTTACTGTAGAGTTCAAATGGGGGTCCAAAAGCGAAGTGGTTCGAGCCGTATATCTCAACGTGTAGAAGGATGCAACACGCGCAAAGTGAAAGGTTCAGATGGTAACTATACCTTGGATACTATCAAGTGATGGGCTTTTGAGCCTGGGGAGCGAAGGGAGAGAAAAACACATATATCCCCACGGAATTATCCTCTTAGCAGATTATTTCTACCTACATGAACACACAGTGACGCCTCATTTGGACACAAGACGCCTGTTTCATTCTCTCCTGCAAACCGATCTGGCTGGACTTTTTGCTTACCAATAGACAGAACCTGTATCTGAGGTGGCTTTTCCTGAAGAAGGCATTTTCATGCTGAAACCCGCGTAGAAACCACCCAGGAGTTGCAGTCGCCTCATGACACAGATACATACCTCTGTATTAAAAGCCTACATACAAGGCTCATCTATGGAAAATGTTTATACAATCATTGTGTTAAAAAGATGAAATGCATCAGAACATGTACAGAATATTTTGATTGATGAGTTTTCAAGTGCTAATTACACCTGTATATGTATATATTACGATTGTTGAGTACGAATGATGAAATGGATGTGGCGTGTATGTGGTCTGCTCCAGTTTTAATGTTGGAATATGAAATACATCAGTATCAATAAATAATTATTTTTGTATTTTTCCATTTACATTTGTTCTTGTCTCTCCTGATATTTCAATTGTTTTGGTTATTATTATGTTTGAAGTTGCCCTAGGAATTTACATATTGTGCGTGAGGCCATTAACATTCCAGGAGAGGGCACGCAGTGGTTGAGATGCGCACTTGTCTAGGGCAGGCGCGATGGTCTGAAGCCCAGTCTCCGTGTGGTGTTACTGGAAGGGTGTTAGGCAACCAGGTGTAGGAGAGAAGGGTGTATTAGGAGGCTATACTATAATCTGTACGGAGATAAGATATGAAAGGTAGTTGGCTAGATAGCGGCAATAGCTGCAGACGGGAACAATGTGACAAGAGTGGTGATGGGACCAAGTCCGATTAGAAATATGAAGGAGGGGTAAAAGTGGGTGGGAACAACAAATGCCGGGGCAGGAGGAGGGGGATATAGGAAGGGGAGGCGAGGTGACACTTGTGGGAAGAGGAGGAGGGAGAGGAAGAGAGAAGAAAAAAATAAGGGGAAAAAGGGAGACAAGGGAGGGAGAGTGGATGGGTATGTCCCTGGACATGCAGGGGAGGGGCGCTCTAGGATAGCAGTCAGTGTAAGAGGGAGGGTGGGCACCAGTAGCTAGTATGCAAATGTCAGAAGGATATATGTGTGTGTGTGTGTGTGTGTGTGTGTGTGTGCGCGCCCGTGTGTGCGCGCGTGTGTGCGTGGGTGCGCTCGTGTGTGTGCGTGCATGTGTGTGCATGTGTGTGCGTGTGTGTGTAAGGAGGAGGGGGCAGGAAGGGAGAGAGTCAGAGAAAACTGCTGCTGGAGAGTGCAGCACTGGAACACTGATCTGTGAACCGCAGTTAAAAGCTTGCGGAGATGGTGCGTTGAGAGGGCCCCATCAGGGCGGCAGGGCGATGGAAAAGATGGACCGATGAACCAGGGAAGGTGGGTCAGGTTGGACGGGGTGTAGGGGGTCTTTGTGGGGCCTATACGTGGGGGAGCAGGGCAGGAGAGTTCCCGACTGTCGTCTTAGGGGAGAGGGCAGGCAAACAGAATCCTAGAGGTCCGGTGGAGTAGAGAGGTGGGTATCTCCCCAGCCCTCCACCATTGCAGAAGCCCTGAGGCATTGGATCAGGTGTGGAAGATCTAGACTACAGCGGGGGGACGAGGGCCAGTGTGTGGCAGTTGGGAGTGGCCGTCTACTACCGATGTGCCAGGGGGGATTAAGAGGGGGGAGAGGTTTGGGTATGCGGAGGGGAGGCATGACTCATTGATGTCCTTTATCGTCTAACTCTAGGCACAACACGCTTGGGAGGTGAGCAGTGCTATCTCATGAGGAAAAGGATGGAGGGAGACAAGGGCTCAAAGCGCACATCACATGTTAAGCAGAAATAACAATAATAACAATAACAGGCACAACAATAAGCAAATCAATCAGATATTCAAATGTTCAAGACTGGCAGTATGATACTCAGCAGTCCAACGGGCATCTCTCCTTTTGATCTTGCAGCAACAGGTCCGGTAGCTCCAACTGCGAGACAAGGGCACATGCCCTTTGGCGGTCACTCTGTTGCAGAAGTGGGCTTCAGAGGGGAACAACATTTGTCTCTGTCCTGGTCTTGGGTGAGGACAGCTACTGCTTGGAGGGCCTGCACTCTATCACCATGGGAGCGGGCTGCTCTGTCGGGGTCTCTACTCTGATGTCGGGACCCACTGTATGTTTGCCACTGTCTGTCAGAGGTGGAGAGGGAGGCGCCGAGGTATGGGTCAGCTTGGCTGACGAGCTAGAGGTGTCCATGTCCTGCATTTGAGAACTGTCCAAGAAAAGGCGCAGGTCTGCCGGGTCGTAGAATTCCTTAGAGATGCCGTCCTTAGTGATCCAGAATCGTGCAGGTTTGAAGAGGCCATACTTGATATCCAGTTGGCGCAGACATGGCCTGAAGGAGAGAAAAGCCTTGCGGCGGTCATTGGTCTCCCTGGAGAAATCCGCTGCTATGCGTATTTCATGGCCCTTGTACGTGAACAGACCTTGTGAGTGCGCTGTGGAGAGTAGTTGCCGAGCTTGCTCATGGCGCAAGAAGCAGGCAATTAGAAGTCGAGGAAGTGCCGCAGAATCCTTGCGCAGAGGGCCGATGCGATGAGCGCGTTGCATCTCCAGCAGAGGCTCAAAGGAGACACTCGTGAGCTTGGGGAGAGTGTCTCTGAGGAAGGCTTTGACGTCAGGGCCCTCCGTCGATTCTGGAAAACCGAGGAAGCGGACATTGTGCCTTCTGCTGCGATCCTCCAGGTCAATCAGCTCACTGCGAAGGAAGAGAAGTTCCCAGTCTCTGTCCCGCATGTTATCCAAGCAGCCCCCCATCACTGTCACCCTCTGTCAAGCCCATCCACGCGGGGCCGGAATCCTACAATATCCAGCCGGATCGATTTTGTCTCCTCTGTTAGGGCGGATATGTTTGCGTCCATGCCTTCTAGTCATCGCCCACTGCCGAAATTTCCTGTAGAATTCATTCCATGGTACTGTCCTGAGCGGTAGTCGCAGGAGGCTGGCACAGGGCAGTTGCAGGAGGAGTGGTCCCCTTTGGCACTGCCATGGTGCGGGCTGATTAAGAGCTTCTGCCTTGCGGGTTCGTCCGTGGTCTTGCCAGGTGACATTCATCTGTGGTCTTTGTGGAGCACTCCGCTCTCCCCTGATTCAGGTCCAGCCGCAACTGGGGGCGATAGTTGGGGTGATGGCTCCGACCAGCGCCGTCAGTTTCTAGGCTGTAAGCCGGCGATACTTGTGGGCCCTTCAGTGCCTGTGGAGCGTGCGGGAGGTAGGGTGAGAGCCCCTGGATGGTCCGCTGGTTGAGACTGGCTGGGTATCTGCAGGTTCCAGGCTGCTGTGGGTTCGTGGTCACCCCTAGATGAGGGTGGGAAGCCAGGGAGGGCTTTGTGGCTCCAGAGACAATTGGGTGGATCAGGGGAGTATGGTTAAAAAGTCTCCTCTCTGGGCGAATCAGAGCCGAGGGAATGCTCCCAGGACCTGCTGCAGTATCACGGGCCCAGAAGTAGCCAGAGGGGGGCCAGGTCGTTTCCCGCCGCTGTGCCTGCAGGTAGTACGTCTTGGGTGGGAAAGTTTGTAGGTAGTGCCAGGACCTTTGGGGAGAGCGGGCAGGTTCTTTGCTGAGAAGTCACTCATTTCCGGCGTGTCCCTCTCCACTCATTAGGACTGTGAGAGGTCCGACTGTCTGCGATCTTCCTTGGTCAGAGTCTCGGATGTCAGTGTATCAGGCAGGCTGTTCCAGCAGGGGAACTGGGTAAAGATGCCAATTGCCCAACATGCCCCCAGGTCTGATGCATTGCCTTCCTTGCAAGCAGGCTGTGGGGTGAGGGGCTGCAGATGGACCACTGGGCAGTAGGGGCCCGAGGAGGTGGGCTGAGAGGGCTCCAGTAATAATCGGGGAGTGGGGGGCCAGAGCGGGTACTGGCTGGGGTTCTGGTACGGCTGTCCCACGTAGGTATAGCAGGGAGGGGTCATCTTTGCCCCGTGGTTCCAGGCCATGCGGGTGTGTGGAGGGTATGATGGGCTCCTACAGGTAAGAGATGTGGGGCCCTAGTGGGTTTGGTTCATGAGTGATGAGGCAGAGTCAATTCACGGATCTGTAGCTCCTAGGCCGGGTAAGTCCGCCTCTGGTGAAGCTCCCTATGAGGTATAGCGAGTGGGGTTGGGGGCCGATTGATCACTGGGCCCTCGCCGTATCATAGGTGTACCGCTGCTAGCCAGGATTGTGTTGAACTGGGGTGGCGTGCGATGGGGGGGAGGTTCTGCAATGTCACAATGGATCTGGGTTGTGGGTCCAGGCTCCCCCTCAGCACAGGTGTCCGTGCGTGTCCATTTACCGGGCCCCCGCAAGCTGGTATGGCAGGAGAAGGGTGAAGAAGTGCAAGCGCCTACCTGCAATGAGCCGTGTCGGGTAGGCCCGAATCTGTGGCCTGTATGGTATTGGAGCAGGGCTCGCGGCTGTCCTGAGCGCCAATGGACAACTCCTTTCAGGCTCCGGGGTTGCCTGAGGAGCAAGCCGGGTGGGCGCCATTGCCGAAGTTGCAGGCGGTTGTGTGGCGTAGTGGTTCCGCAGTCCAATTCAACATTGTAAGCCCCGAGTCCCTCGACGTGTCTCCGACACAACTCAGGGTCTCCGCGGGGCTAAGCACTCGGCGGCCATAGACTGCTCCAGTGGGAGGGGTGAGGCTGCTCACTGGGAGAAAAGACTTTGCTTCCGCCTCGAGGCCCAGCAGCCCGCACAGTCACGATGGAGTCGGGTTTGGGCTGGTAGTTGCAGCGGTCGGCAGAGCTCCCAGGCCAGGCATCAGTAAGTGTGGGCAGGACAGAGGGATAGATTTTCAGTCCCCCGCCACACCTTAAGGGCCACTGTCTCCGTCCGGGGCCCGTCTCTCAGTGAGCTCCGTGATCAAGTGGCCAATCTTGTTCCTGGCCAGACTACGCCCCCAACGTTTTTAAATTTTGATAAAAAATAAAAGACTTTAATCTGAAAGAGACACGTTAGTGATAGATTCCTTACCTTAGAATATCCCCAGGCGTCAGGCTGGATCCGGAAAGTTTTGCGTAGCAGTACCCTTGCGCGTCGGTAGGTGGCGTCGTGCGGCTCCGCGTCCGTCGTCGGCGTCGTGATCGCCGGGATGACGTCGCGGGCAGTACTTAGACGCCGCCCCTGCGCGCTGACGTCAGTTCTTCTTTTTCCGCGCCAGTAAGCGCAGATCCGGGAAGAGCAGTGCCCTGGTCAATTTTTGACCATACTTTTTGGTGATTTTTTCACTGTCTTTTTCCACCATTCAGGTGTCGTAGGGATGCCCGGCTTCAAGCGATGCGGCGCCTGTGCGCGGATGATGTCCGTCACCGACCCGCATTGGGAGTGTCTCTTCTGCCTCGGCCGAGGCCACGACACCGAGTCTTGTCCCGAATGCCAGGCCCTCAACCCGAAGGCTTTGCGAGAGCGGTCTCGAAAGCTCCTCGAGGCCCGGCATTCGGCTCCGCGGAAGCCCCGGTCGCGTGAGAGGTCCAGGGGTCGCTCGCGGAGTGCACACCGGTCGTCGGCGTCGAAGTCTTCTTCGTCCGGTAAGTCTCGACACAAGAAGTCCAAGAAGCATCGTCGCTCTCGGACTTCGCCTCGCCGGTCTCGCGACTCGGCTGAGGCCCCTCCCGGCACCGTCCCCGCCCCGCGGCCCCGGACTTGCCTGTGGAGTCGCCCCCGTCATACCCGCCCTTCCCGGGTTCGGGGGCGGATCCGGCCAAGGTACAGGAGTTCCTGTCGGCCATGGCCCGCCTCTTCGGGCCTTCAGGCCCCTCCGGTGCGCCTTCGGGCCCCGCGGGCCCTGATGGGGTTGATCCGGCGTCACCGGCGGCTCCGGCCCCGGCGTCGCCCGAGCCTCCAGCCTCGATCCCGGCTCCGGCTCCGGCCCCGGCCTCGATCCCGGCTCCACAACTCCCATCGACGCCGGTCGACCTCACGACACCTCCGCCGGCGCCGATGTCTCCGGTGCCGTTCTCGACGCCGCCCTGGGCTCCGGGCGGCGTCGTCCCCAGTTCCTTCCGGCTCCGGACATGGTCCCGGAGCGACGTCGCTCCGACGCCGGCTCCGGCGCCGATGGGACCTTGGGTCCCAAATGTCCCTCCTCCTCCTTATTTTGAACCAGAGGAGGACCAGGAGGACTGGGAGGGGTCTGATGACCCTCTAACACGCAACTGTCAGTATGATGAGGACTGGACAGAGAGTCTAGGGGAGGCCAGTGGTCTGGATACTTCTCCTGACACTGGCATGCTGTCTCCTCCCGTGGCTACGGAGGAGGGGGCCAATTTCGGTACGGTGTTGCGTAGGGCTGCTGGGGCCTTACGTCTCCAGCTCCCTACTTTGACGGTCAAGACTAACATCTTGACGGAGGTGCTTCAGCCGGCAGCCTCCTCTGCGGAGACTGTGCTGCCGTTTAACGACGCCCTCACGGACGTTCTTTTGGGCGCCTGGTCCAAGCCCAACACAGGGGCTCCTGTGGATCGGAACGTGTCACGACGCCATCGCCCCGCTCCGGGCGACCCCCTGTTTCTTTCTGTCCACCCCACTCCTGAGAGCTTGGTTGTCCAAGCCTCCGCTTCCCAAACCGCCTTCCCTACCGCTCCTCCGGATAGGGAATCCAAACGCCTGGATCAGTTTGGGAAGAAAGGTTTTTCTTCCTCCAGTGCTGGCTTGCGGTCCGTTAACACCGCTTGTCTTTTGGGCCGATATACCCACTCCCTGTGGGATTCGGTGGCGGATGTTTTGCCCCAGTGCCCTGAGGAGGTCCAGGCACTGCTTTCCCGCGCCATTGCGGAAGGAAGGGATGCGGCCAAATACACTATCCGTTGTGGCCTTGACACCGCCGACTCGCTGGGCAGGTCGATTGCAACGACGGTGGCGCTCCGGCGCCACGCCTGGCTGAGAACCACTGGTTTTCAGGGGATGTCCAGAATACTCTCATGGACATGCCCTTTGATGGAGTCGGTCTTTTTGGGTCCAAAGCAGACCATGCGTTGGAGCGCTTTAAGGACTCACGGGCTACTGCAAAGTCCCTGGGCCTTTCTGCTACACGCCCTCCGCTGCCTTCTGCTTTTCGCCCCTATCGTGGCCACGGTAGGGGCGCCCCTTCACGTCAGCAGCCCAGCCACCGGCCCGCGCAGCAGGCGTCTTCGCGTGGCCGAGGACGTGGATTCCGCCGTGGCGGATCGGGCAACCAGCGTGCGGGTCAGGCCACCACCTCCAACCCGTCCGCGGCCTCCAAGCCCTCCTAGTCCCTCCTTTCAGGTGCACGGCACGCCAGTAGGGGGCAGGGTCCGCCATCACCTTCCCCACTGGCGCACCATCACCTCGGACAGGTGGGTCTTGGACATTGTCCGAAGGGGCTACTCCCTCCCCTTCGAGACCACCCCCAGCCATGCCACCTCAATTCCACCGCATGTCAGGGGATCACTTGGTGCTTCTACGGAAGGAAGTCACGGCCCTCTTGGCCAAGAGGGCCATCGAGCATGTTCCGACCCCAGAAGTAGGGCGTGGTTGCTACTCCCACTACTTTCTGGTGCCCAAAAGGACAAGGAGGACATGCGTCCTATCTTGGACCTCCGGAACGTCAATCGCTTCCTCCGGAAGGAGAAGTTCAAGATGCTCACCCTAGCTCAGGTCTTGACTGCCCTCGACCCAGGAGACTGGTTGGTAGCGTTGGACTTGCAGGACGCGTATTTCCATATCCCCGTCCTGCCGGCCCACCGGCGTTACCTTCGGTTCACGGTAGGCCCCGAGCATTTTCAGTTCACCGTGCTCCCCTTTGGCCTTACAAGTGCCCCTCGGGTGTTCACGAAAGTGATGGCGGTGGTCGCAGCTCATCTGCGCCGGGCAGGGGTCTCAGTCTTCCCCTACCTCGACGACTGGCTGCTGAAGGCGGGCTCGTCCCAGGCAGTCGTCTCCCACCTCCAGACTACGGCCGAACTCCTGCACTCGCTGGGGTTCTCCATCAATGTGCCGAAGTCGCATCTGATTCCTTCTCCACAGCTCCTTTTCATCGGAGCAGTTCTGGACACGACGCAGTTTCGGGCCTATCCTCCCGAACGGCGAGTCCGGGATATTCAGGCTATGATTCCGATCTTTCGGCCTTTATCCTGGGTTTCGGTACGGATGACCCTGAGGCTGCTGGGCCTCATGGCCTCCTGCATCCTGCTGGTCAATCATGCCAGATGGCATATGCGGGCTCTGCAGTGGGACCTGAAGTTCCAGTGGGCGCAGCACCAGGGCAACCTGTCCGATCACGTCCAGATCTCGGAGGGGACTGCAAAACAGTTGCAGTGGTGGCTCTCGAACCGGCAATGGGTCATGGGCAGATCCCTCTCCCTTCCCCAGCCAGAGCATACAGTTGTGACGGACGCGTCCCTTCTGGGATGGGGCGGTCACATGGGAGAGGCGGAGATCAGAGGCCTCTGGTCTCCGGCGGAGTCCCGGCTCCATATCAACTTTCTGGAGCTCCGGGCGATCCGGCTTGCACTCAAGGCATTCCTTCCCTCTGTCAAAGGGAAGGTAGTGCAGGTGTTCACAGACAACACCACCGCCATGTGGTACTGCAACAAACAGGGCGGGGTGGGGTCTTGGACACTTTGTCAGGAGGCTCTGCGCCTCTGGACATGGCTGGAACATCAGGGCATGTTCCTGATGGTTCAACACCTGGCAGGTTCTCTGAACGCCAGGGCGGACGAACTCAGCCGCAGGTGCATGATGGATCACGAATGGCGTCTTCACTCGGAAGTGGCGCAAGGACTCTTTCTACAGTGGGGAGAGCCTTGGTTAGATCTATTCGCCACCGAAGAGAACGCGCAATGTCATCAGTTCTGCGCGTTGGAATTTCCAAGGCGGCACTCGCTCGGCGACGCTTTTCGTCGCGAGTGGAGTTGCGGTCTGTTGTACGCCTTTCCGCCTATACCACTTCTACCCAGAGTGTTGAAGAAGATTCGGCACGACCGGGCCCAAGTCATTCTTGTGGCTCCGGACTGGGCTCGAAGAGTTTGGTATCCCGAGCTACTCAATATGAGCATAGATCCCCGATCCGTCTGCCTCTTCGGGAGGATCTTCTGTCGCAGCAGCAGGGGACGGTCCTCCACCCGAACCTGTCCAGTCTACACCTGCTTGCGTGGAGATTGAGCGGCGGCAGTTGATTCCTTTCGACTTGCCTCCCGAAGTTTGTGATGTGATTCTGGCAGCCAGGCGTCCCTCCACTAAGGTGGTATACGCCTGCAGGTGGAACAAATTTGTGGCATGGTGCACAGCAAAGGCTGTGGATCCCCTTTCTGCCCCTCTTTCTGAGGTCCTTCTGTTCCTTCTCTCTCTGGCCCAACAGGGTTCTGCCCTGGGTACCATCAAGGGTTATCTTTGTGCTATCTCGGCCTTCCTCAGGCTCCCTGATCAGCCCTCCCTGTTCAAGTCCCCTGTTGTTAACAGGTTCTTAAAGGGCATTACTCACCTCTTCCCTCCTGTTCCGTTTGTAATGCCTCAGTGGGACTTGAACTTGGTTCTTACCTTTTAATGTGCGCTCCCTTTGAGCCTCTGCATAACTGTCCTCTTCGTCTTCTGACTCTGAAGACAGCCTTTCTGGTGGCCATCACCTCCGCTCGGCGGGTGAGTGAGCTCCAGGCTCTATCTTGCAAGCCTCCCTTTCTGTCTGTTCATCCAGACAAGGTTGTTCTTCGGACGCGTCCGTCCTTCTTGCCAAAGGTGGTTACTGCTTTCCACATTGGGCAGACCATCACTTTGCCCACCTTCTTTCCGCCTCCGCATCCTTCCAGAGAGGAAGAGAGGCTCCACCGTCTGGACCCAAAACGTGCGCTCTCCTTCTATATCGACCGCACAAAACACTTCCGGGTGGGTGACCAGCTCTTTGTTGGCTACGTGGGCGCCAAAAAGGTCGGGCGGTGCACAAGAGGACCATCTCCCGCTGGGTTACCTTGTGCATCAAGACCTGCTATTCTTTGGCCAAGAAGGAGCCTCCTGTTGGGCTGCGTGCCCATTCCACCAGGGCAACGGCTGCTACCACGGCCTTGGGCCGCGGTGTTCCGCTGCCGGTTATCTGTCAGGCAGCTACGTGGGCCTCGCTGCACACGTTTACTAAGCATTACTGCCTTGACAGTCAGGTCCGGAGGGACGGCTTCTTTGGCCGTTCTGTCCTCCAGGACTTCCTTGTCTGATCTTTGTTCGCAGACCCACCACCGGGGTTGGTATTGCTGGGGTATCTATTCTAAGGTAAGGAATCTATCACTAACGTGTCTCTTTCAGATGCACAAGTTACTAACTTGTGTAACGATATATCTGTAAGAGACAGTAGTTAGTGATAGATTCCTACCGCCCACCCATCCTCCCCGTTCTGCGAACTGATTTCTAGGGTTAAGGACATCCCTTTCAGGGCCCTAGTATTTTTCAGACACCTGTGTCAGCTTCTTGCATGGCTCTGCGTTCCTGGCGCGGAAAGTCGTGTACAGAACTGACGTCAGCGCGCAGGGGCGGCGTCTAAGTACTGCCCGCGACGTCATCCCGGCGATCACGACGCCGACGACGGACGCGGAGCCGCACGACGCCACCTACCGACGCGCAAGGGTACTGCTACGCAAAACTTTCCGGATCCAGCCTGACGCCTGGGGATATTCTAAGGTAAGGAATCTATCACTAACTACTGTCTCTTACAGATATATCGTTACACAAGTTAGTAACTTGTGCGTTAATGCTGGAATAAATTAGGGGCCCGGTTATTAAAAAAAAAAATCACAAAAGTCCCCAGGGTATGTGCCCTTGCAGGCATTAGTGCATATATACGACTTCCATGAATTCACAAGTATTTACATAAGTAGGCCTGGAAACCATACTCCTTTGTGAACTTCATTTTCGCGTGAGCAGATATGAATGCACATGTTTGCTCATGGGAGAATCTGCAGAGGATTTGAAAGTTTACTTTCCCCACAACTCCATTTTTCCCCAACCTAGAAAAGGTTTTACTTCTGCCCTTAACAGTCAAAAAGAACCCAACCTGTCTAAAGATAATATAGGAGTGCTCGTAAAGTCACTAAAAAATTAGAACATCGCTAGGCTAACAAAACAGATTCCCCCAAAAGAGTAGAAAAGATTTTTTTTATGAGAAAATATATATATTGTTTTATTATTCTTGGTGTTTACAATATTTTGTCAGTTTGCAAACAATAACATATAACATAATTTCATTAGTGCAAACAGAACATATAGATAGAGTCCCACATTCATACATTCAGAACAAACTCACATCCGCAAATACACACATACTCATACACTCTAACCACTCAAGAGCAATTCGTCCTAAGAATCGTGGTCAAAGATCCAAAGCAGTTTAGGGTCCTAAGCAAGGAATCGATATTAACAAAACATTATCGTGCGTCCTCTCAGTAGTAGATGGTGAAAATATATATGGAGGCACGAGGTTCTCCAGCGCCAACGCACGTTTCGGTGTCTAACCCAATGTGGGTCACACCTTCATCAGGGCGACCAGGTCAAATGTGAGACACAAAGAAAGAAACACCTGAGGGAATAAGGAAGTGATATAAGACAATAGCAATCATACATAACAACTTAGGTTTACATATATCAGCATGATACAAATTTAGCATGTGACAAATTTAAGGTAGGGGGATAATATGTTAGCAGCGAGAACAAAAGAACAGTTTTTTCATATTTAATAATAAACATGTTTGAACATCAATTAATGAATGAGAGGAGCGTGCACCGTGAATGGTAAAAAATACACCAAAAAGCTAGGAAAAACTCACCTGAGTTCCCGTGAGGATTAAAAGTATGAGTTAGGTGACACAATTTAGCCCAAGAGGTTTATATATACACATATATACAATATACCTTAGTGTGGGGCATCCAGATAAATAGACTGTACTAAGGGAAGTTAGTTGAGACCAGCTCAACATACTGGATCTGTCAGAACAAGAGGGATCTAGGATGACAATCTAGGAAGATTTTATAGGAAAAGATATTCTATAAATATAAACGGAGCAAAGAGGGTTTCTGGACTGTTCAAGGACCCCTAGAGGGAGCACACACTGAGTGAGGCTTACCAATACGGTATTGTAGGTATAGCGGGCGGGTGGGCTCCTCAGGCTCCAACAATTAACAGGTATAAAGTACAAGGAAACTCAGGTCCAGTATCCGTGGGTCGGGGCGCTCACAGGCGCATATTCAAATCAATCCAAATCTCATCTAGGGGGGTAAATAAATAAATGTCTAGTGAACAAGAAGGTCTGTTTCCGGAACAGACATGATAGAAAAAGGTAAATGTAAATAAAACTCAACCTTCAGGGCAATTCATAGGCCCCTTGGGCAGTTTTAAAGGTAGCAACATAAACTTACACGACGTATAATCTTTGTAAAAATACAAAAAGGGGGGGGGAGAGGAAAGGGGGCCCGTGATTAGTCTAAGAGGGGCGGGGATGCCTGAGCCCACAGATCTTCCAAGAGTCTTAAGTGGGCGTCATTTGGGGGGCAAGGCGTCTCACCTAAAACATTGGGTCGGAACTGATCCCTGGTAAGACTACACCGAGCCATAAATGGACGGGAGTCAGAGTCGGGATATAGATGATAGTTAGATAGGCGGCCCGAAATACCGGGGTCGCTAAACAAGCCCAGCAAAAGTTGCTTGGCAGCCCATCTCCCAGCCGCGGTGAGGACGGGCCAGCTGCCGGTTCAGAGTTATTAATGGAGTTAACAAGGGAGAGTGGGGGGGGGGGGCCCGCGCGACCTCACCTTAGCATCAATGACGAGCGCGGCGGCCAAAGTCCTCCTGCGACGGGCGGGGCAGCAGGCTCCCGAAAACCAACTTAGGAAGGAGAACAGCCAGGATGTATATATACCTGGAAGAGTTCAAATGCCGCCACTCTTCGAAAAATGCTGCTCGGGCTCCTCCCAGCCGCGTAGGTAGTGGAAAGAAAAAGAGGACTGCCTCAAGCCTCAGAAGATTTGGGATAAGGAGGCGGCCATGACTGACTGCTAAACCGTCAGAAAATAAGCAAATGAGACAACCTAACGAGGAGACAAGGATGAAACAGGGGCAATGTTAAACTTACGGCAGCCCGGCATCACTGCACTGAGGATTTAAATTGCCAGCGAACTAAGTACAAAACCAAATAGATCGCGATAGCCTCTAGAGGCAAAGGGGTAGGTTTATTACAGGGGGGGACAAAAAGAATGGGGGAAAGACTTGAACATCATATAATAGCATTCCCCCATGGGCAGATTTCATTGAGTCCTTTCACCACAGAGTTAAGGAGGAAGATCCAAAACACCTCTCTTTTTCTTCTGGTAGCAGTCAGATCCCTTCCTGCCTGAGGTTGAACTCTCTCTAGAATGGACCACCTAAGGTCGCTCTCCGTGTGACCAGATTCTGACCAGTGCTTGACCAGGGGAGCAGAATGCTTCTTGAGTCTGATATTGGACTTATGCTCACCTATTCCCTTTCTACATTCTCTGCCTGTTTCTCCGACATAGGCCAGATTACACGGACAGAGGATGACATATATGATGTTGGGTGTGCGGCAATTTGTCATTTCACGCAAGGATACAGTACGTTCATTCACTTGGATGGTGTCACTGACTATAGCGTTAGGACGTGCCTGACAGGAGCCACATCGATGATTTCCTTTGATGGGCTGACTGCCAGTGATGGATTTTTGGCAATAGGAGGTACGTTCAGAGATCTTACCTCTCACAAGGTGGTTCTTGAGATTTTTGTTTCTTCTGAACGCGAACAACGTCTTGGGTAGCTTATGTTAACAATTGTCCATGTTAAGTAGGTACCATTGGGCATTGATGATCTGACGTATTTTGTGGTTCAAATTAGAATGCTTGGTTACGCACACCAGTTTGTCCAATGGTTCAGTATTCCTGGGTTGGAACATGGTATCACGATTGTAATACCTGGCCCTCTTCAGAGAGTCTTTGATCAATTTGATGGGGTATCCTCGAGTAAGAAGTTTCTCCTTTAGAATGTCGGCTTGTTTCAGAAATTCGTTCATAATAGTACAGTTTCTCCGAAGACGGAGAAACTGACTGAAGGGGATACCCTCCTTTTGGCAGCGAGGGTGGTAGCTGCTGAACTGTAGGAGCGTGTTTCTGGCTGTCGGCTTGGTGTTACTTCTGCCCTTGTCGGGAGTAAATTTCCACCGTTTCCAAGTTTGGGAAGAGATCAGAGAAGAGTTGATAAAATCCATTCAACATTGGAAGGATATTCCAACCGTGCAACTACCACTTCTCACTAGTTCCAGTTCCAGTATGTAGGTTTGTGGAAAGGTGAAAACAGGATATTGCTAGAATACAAACCTATGAGTCCTGGCATTATCACAAAGGCTATTTCAGAGCTCTGATTCAATTACTACTCTGGCATAATATGTCACCTCACTGCATGGCACCAAAGAGACAAGTGGATTTTTTATACAGGACAAGTAGATTTATGAAGCATCTGTCCCACGGACAATACAAGGGTGTGGAATTTTACAAAATTCCACACCCTTGTTTTGTCAATGTTCTCCAGATAACGATTCTCTCCAGACGTGTGCCACTGGATGGCATTACTACACACAATGAAGTTGCAAATGTAGCCCTGAGAAAGGTACTGGACAAAGTGTGAGGGTAGGAGGTACCATTACTGGGGTCAATACCTAGAGGAAAAAAATTACAAATTAAGAATGTTAAGGGGGCAGAGCACTGTTAACAATTAGAACCATTCTTCAAAATCAAAATTTGGCTATTAGCGTTATAAACGTATAAACTTTCTGATGAGGAATATGCTGAAGTTCTCTAGCCGTAAGTCAACCTCCGCCCTCTTCTACTATTGGTGGCTATCACTGTTGCCAAGATGTGTGCTACCTTAGCGTCAAATCCTATCACTTTGCATTATATTCGATTTGAAATGCAGTATGCACCTGTTTTAGAGTTTTCAACAGCATGGCCATATCTTCTAACCTTAGAGCAGGGGTCGATCAGTGCCCTGCAAGATGCTCTGTTCCCCTTGGCCCAGATTTTATCTTAGCTTATCCCCCACCTCTTTCAGCCTATCAGTTTGGCTGTATTAGTCAGTTCTATGTCTGTTCTACATACTCATAAACAGAACAGTGTATTTGTTGGCTGATGCTCATTTGATTAAATATAGCTTTTGATTTCCTAACAATTTACCTAAGATGTTAATTAATTCCGGTTGTTTTTGTCTCTAGAGAGTACATACGTTTGATTACTGTAAATTGTTATAGTGGCATAAACACTCTAGTTTGAGCTATGCTTCGATGAAGTGGCCATTTGACCCCATTTGAGTCAAGCCCGGGTCTCACCTTGAGTTCGTATCTGACAGTATCAAAGGGTTGTAGGATGGCTCTTCTACAATAGACCACGTGTGCAGTGTTCTGTAGGATTGCCCTGGCACTTTTTGATGATAATGGAGCCTGAAGAGAGGGAGAATCTGCTTCATGGGTCCAGTGAGAACTCTTTTCACATTTATTGTTAAAGAAACCGCATTGGTTTGTAGTGCAACACAATTCTTTGATCGTGAAGGAGACGTAGGCCTTTCATGCTGACCCATTCATGACTTTGCTGTCCTTCAGAAAATAAATATCAAAGTGCGTAAGTGATACAGTGACAAACTGATGTTCTTTGTAAACCTTGATTGGTATTGTCTATATGTAGTTTCTTGATTAACTGTTTTTTTTTTTTCATTTTCACAGAAGCAGAAATAGATATTCGAATGCGAGAGGAATTTTCAAAAATGTGTTTTGAAACTTTGCTCCAGTTTTCCTTCAGTAATAAGGTTACAACCCCTCAGGAAGGATTCATCTCAAGAATGGCTCTGTCTGTGCTTCTAAAAAGGTCACAAGATGTATTGCAGCGGTATCTAGAAGATGAAAGGCTGAGTGGAAAATGCCCGCTTCCCCGGTAGGAACCCGTTTTATGCATATAAAAATGTTTTAATGCAGTATGGTGTGTGTTGTTGGCCATCATGTTAGTGGCTGATTTGTGTGGTGTGATTCCGAAAAGCTATGCAGGGAAAAACCCAAGGATAATAAAAGGTTAAAGTATAATTTAAGTCACAGATATGTGCTTCAATATGTCACTGGCCTACGTAAGTGCAGGTGCACTATATTTTTGCCACATGCATGGTTTATAACCAGCATTCATGAAAAATGAAGACACATATTGGATCAGTCTTAACATAAAGGCTGGCGTAAAGTTACGCACGATAGACAGATGCCACTTTTTTATTTAGTCTCTACAGAAACCTGATGGTATATTGTTCTATCCATTGGTAGAGGACTTCTGTTTCTCTCACCACTGAAGTAATTGGGATATTGACCACCACTGCAGATGTCTTTTTCCACTTCTTGAACACCTAGTGTCATATAGTGGGCTATCTGTAGCATCACATGGATCTCTACTTCTCCGGACTTGCATTAGCTTTGCAAAATTTTCTCAAGGTAACATAACATATTACAAATCTAATAAATAGATTTATAAGCAACTGTAATGTGAGAATTCGGCTCTTTCTGTGAACCCCTTGACTGATCGCCATTCCTTGGCCAGACTTGGCAGTTCCTTCTCTTGAAACCAGATTTCCAGTATCTGAATTGTTGTATCCTTAAAACTTATTCAGAGTATTTTCCCCACAGAGACACATCAGCTCTGCTCATCACAGGGATCTCTGATAGGTAAGAGAGTTGAAGGCACCTCAGACAAGAACAAATTCTTTGACTCAAGTTTTGCTTGAAGACTAAATGTTTTCCCTGATTAATATGCTGTAGGAACATTTCCCTGCTAACTGTAAGGATGCCGGAAACGTTTTTGTGCAAATATTTTATTTGAGCTCAGTTTTTAGCATTAGCATGCTAAGCTTGTGAAGCACCCACTGTTCCTTTAACAAATTGAACCTCTGAGCACTGATAAAGGTGGGTCTCATAATTCAGATCACTAAATGATTTGGGTTTTGAATTAAGTTTTTAATCTTTTGGTGAAAAGGAGTGGTCAGAAATACATACAGACTGTCATTTTTTGGCCTATTGGTTGGTTGACTGGATTTTTTTGTTGACATTCCTTGACCTGGAGATGGTATAGTTCCAATCCTAAAATCTTTTAATAAGAACTTGTATATAGGTCATAAAATAACATTTACAAACAATGACTAAACTTCACTAATATGGTCATCTGAAAGAGACTCGTTAGTGACAGATTCCTTACCTTAGAATATCCCCAGGCGTCAGGCTGGATCCGGAAAGTTTTTGCGTAGCAGTACCCTTGCGCGTCGGTAGGCGGCGTCGTGCGGCTCCACGTCCGTCGGCGTCGGGATCGCCGGGATGACGTCGCGGGCAGTACTTAGACGCCGCCCCTGCGTGCTGACGTCAGTTCTTTCTTTTTCCGCGCCAGTAAGCGCAGATCCGGGAAGAGCAGTGCCCTAGTCATTTTTTTACTACGTTTTTGGGTGATTCTCCACTGTTTTCTCGAGTTATCTCGACTCCGAAGGTGTCGGTAGGGATGCCCGGCTTCAAGCCATGCGACGCCTGTGGTCGAATGATGTCGATCACGGACCCGCATCAGGAATGTCTCTACTGCCTCGGCCGCGACCACGACACGAAGTCGTGCCCCGACTGCCGGGCCTTGCATCCGAAGGCTTTGCGAGAGCGGTCTCGAAAGCTCCTCAAGGTCTGGCAGTCGGCTCCACGCCACGCCCCGGTCACGCGAGGGGCCGGT
The DNA here is from genome assembly GCA_963921515.1 of Calotriton arnoldi. Taxonomy (NCBI): domain Eukaryota; kingdom Metazoa; phylum Chordata; class Amphibia; order Caudata; family Salamandridae; genus Calotriton; species Calotriton arnoldi. The sequence continues at coordinate 2,117,240 of CAWUFW010000737.1, forward strand.
CGCGGAGTCCTCATCGGTCGTCGGGGTCCAAGTCTTCGCACTCCTCCGGTAAGTCGAAGCATAAGAAGTCGAAGAAGCGTCATCGCTCGGCGACTTCCCTCGCCGGTCTCGCGACTCGGCTGAAGGTCCTGTCGGCACCGTCCCCGCGGCTCCGGGAGTGCCTGTGGAGCCGCCCCGCATTACCCGTCCTTCCCGGGTTCGGGGCGACTCCGGCCGAGATACAGGAGTTCCTGTCGGCCATGGCCCGCCTCTTCGGGCCTCAAGGTCCCCCCGGTGCGCCTTCGGGCCCCGCGGGCCCTGATGGGGTTTCTCCGGCGCTGCCGGCGACTCCGGTCCAGGCGCCGCCTGTCACACCAGCCTCGGCCTCGACCCCGGCTCCGGTGCTGCCACAACCCCGATCGACGCCGGTTGACCTGACAACACCTCCACCGGCGCCGATCTCTCTGGTGCCGTTCCCGACGCCGCCCGGGGCTCCGGGCGGCGTCGTTCCCCGGTTCTCTCCGGATCCGGACACGGTGCCGGACCGGCGTCGCTCGACGCCGGCTCCGACGCCGATGAGACCTTGGGTCCCGCATGTCCCTCCTCCTTATTTTGAACCAGAATTGGAGGACGAAGAGAACTGGGAGGGGTCTGATGACCCTCTCACACAGCAGTGTGAGTTTGATCAGGACTGGGCTGAGGAGCCTGGGGAGGCCAGTGGTCTGGACACCTCCCCTGACTCTGGCATGCTGTCTCCTCCTTCCGTGGCAACGGAGGAGGGAGCAAACTTTGCAACGGTGTTGCGTAGAGCAGCTGGGGCCTTACACCTCCAGTTGCCTACCGTGGCTGTCAGGACTAACATCCTGACGGAACTGTTTCAGCCGGCGGCTACCTCCTCGGAGCCACTGCTGCCGTTTAACGAGGCGCTTTCAGACGTTCTTTTGGGCACCTGGTCCAAGCCCACCACAGGGGCTCCTGTGGATAGGAACGTGGCCCGACGCCATCGCCCTGCTCCGGGCGACCCCCCGTTCCTCTCCCAACATCCCACCCCTGAGAGCTTGGTGGTCCAAGCCTCTGCTTCCCAAAGCGCCTTCCCTACCGCTCCCCCGGATAGGGAATCCAAACGCCTGGATCAATTTGGGAAGAAAGTCTTTTCTTCCTCCAGTGCTGGCTTGTGGTCCGTCAATACCACTTGCCTCTTGGGCCGATATTCCCACTCCTTGTGGGACTCGGTGGCGCAAGTTCTGCCCGAGTGTCCTGAGGAGGTCCAGACACTGCTTACCCGCACCATTGCGGAGGGAAGAGATGCGGCAAAGTACACCATCAGATGTGGCCTTGATACCGCCGACTCGCTAGGCAGATCGCTTGCAACGACAGTGGCGCTGCGCCGTCACGCCTGGCTGAGAACCACTGGTTTCTCGGGTGATGTCCAAAACACTCTTATGGACATGCCCTTTGATGGGGTCGGTCTTTTTGGGAACAAGGCAGACCATGCGCTGGAGCGTTTTAAGGACTCACGGGCTACGGCCAAGTCCCTGCGCCTTTCTGCTGTACGCCCTCCGCAGCCATCTGCTTTTCGCCCCTTTCGTGGCCACGGAAGGGGCGCCCAGTCACGTCCGCTGCTCAGCCACCGGCCCGCGCAGCAAGCGTCTTCGCGTGGCCGAGGACGTGGCTCCCGCCGTGGCGGGTCAGGCAACCAGTGTGCGGGTCAGGCCACCAACCCCACCCCGTCCGCGGCCTCCAAGCCCTCCTAGTCCTTCCTTTCAGGTGCACAGCATGCCAGTAGGGGGCAGGGTCCGCCATCACCTTCACCACTGGCGTGCCAACACCTCGGACAGGTGGGTCTTGGACATTGTCAGAAGGGGCTACTCCCTCCCCTTCGAGACTATCCCCCGAGACATGCCACCTCAATTCCACCGCATGTCAGGGGATCACTTGGTGCTTCTTCAGAAGGAAGTTGCGGCCCTCTTGGCCAAGAGGGCCATCGAGCGCGTTCCGACCCCAGAAGTAGGACGTGGTTGCTACTCCCACTACGTTCTGGTCCCCAAAAAGGACAAGGAGGACATGCGTCCTATCTTGGACCTCCGGAACGTCAATCGCTTCCTCCGGAAGGAGAAGTTTAAGATGCTCACCCTAGCTCAGGTCTTGACTGCTCTCGACCCTGGAGACTGGATGGTAGCGTTGGACTTGCAGGACGCATATTTCCACATTCCCGTCCTGCCGGCCCACCGGCGTTACCTGCGGTTCACGGTAGGCCTCGAGCATTTTCAGTTCACCGTGCTCCCTTTTGGCCTTACCAGCGCCCCTCGGGTGTTCACGAAAGTGATGGCGGTGGTCGCAGCTCATCTGCGCCGGGCAGGGGTTCCAGTCTTCCCCTACCTCGACGACTGGCTGCTGAAGGCGGGCTCGTCCCAGGCAGTCGTCTCCCACCTCCAGACTACGGCCGAACTCCTGCACTCGCTGGGGTTCTCCATCAACGTGCCGAAGTCGCACCTGATTCCTTCTCCACAGCTCCTTTTCATCGGAGCAGTTCTGGACACGACGCAGTTTCGGGTCTATCCTCCCGAACGGCGAGTCCGGGATATTCAGGCTATGATTCCGATCTTTCGGCCTCTATCCTGGGTTTCGGTACGGATGACCCTGAGTCTGCTGGGCCTCATGGCCTCCTGCATCCTGCTGGTCGATCATGCCAGATGGCATATGCGGGCTCTGCAGTGGGACCTGAAGTTCCAGTGGGCGCAGCACCAGGGCAACCTGTCCGATCACGTCCAGATCTCGGAGGGGACTGCAAAACAGTTGCAGTGGTGGCTCTCGAACCGGCAATGGGTCATGGGCAGATCTCTCTCCCTTCCCCAGCCAGAGCACACAGTTGTGACGGACGCGTCCCTTCTGGGATGGGGTGGTCACATGGGAGAGGCGGAGATCAGAGGCCTCTGGTCTCCAGCGGAGTCCCGGCTCCATATCAACCTTCTGGAGCTCCGGGCGATCCGACTTGCACTCAAGGCATTCCTTCCCTCTGTCAAAGGGAAGGTAGTGCAGGTGTTCACAGTCAACACCACCGCCATGTGGTACTGCAACAAACAGGGCGGGGTGGGGTCGTGGACCCTATGTCAGGAGGCTCTGCGCCTCTGGACATGGCTGGAACATCCGGGCATATTCCTGATGGTTCAACACCTGGCAGGTTCCCTGAAAGCCAGGGCGGACGAACTCAGCCGCAGGTGCATGATGGATCACGAATGGCGTCTTCACTCGGAGGTGGCGCAAGGTCTCTTTCAGCAGTGGGGAGAGCCTTGGTTAGATCTGTTCGCCACCGAAGAGAACGCGCAATGTCAGCAGTTCTGCGCGTTGGAATTTCCAAGGCGGCACTCGCTCGGCTACGCTTTTCGTCACGAGTGGAGTTGCGGTCTGTTGTGCGCCTTTCCGCCTATACCACTTCTACCCAGAGTGTTGAAGAAGATTCGGCGCGACCGGGCCCAAGTCATCCTTGTGGCTCCGTACTAGGCTCGAAGAGTTTGGTATCCCGAGCTACTCAGTATGAGCGTCGATCCCCTGATCCGTCTGCCTCTTTAGGAGGATCTTCTGTTGCAGCAGCAGGGGACGGTCCTCCACCCGAACCTGTCCAGTCTACACCTGCTTGCGTGGAGATTGAGCGGCGGCAGTTGATTCCTTTCGACTTGCCTCCCGAAGTTTGTAATGTGATTCTGGCAGCCAGGCGTCCCTCCACTAAGGTGGTATACGCCTGCAGGTGGAACAAGTTTGTGGCATGGTGCACAGCAAAGGCTGTGAATCCCCTTTCTGCCCCTCTTTCTGAGGTTCTTCTGTTCCTTCTTTCTCTGGCCCAACAGGGTTCTGCCCTGGGTACCATCAAGGGCTATCTTTGTGCAATCTCGGCCTTCCTCAGGCTTCCTGATCAGCCCTCTCTTTTTAAGTCCCCTGTTGTTAACAGGTTTCTTAAAGGCATTACACACCTCTTTCCTCCTGTTCCGTTTATAATGCCTCAGTGGGACTTAAATTTGGTTCTTATTTTCTTAATGTGCGCTCCCTTTGAGCCTCTGCATAACTGTCCTCTTAGTCTTCTTACTCTGAAGACAGCCTTTCTGGTGGCCATCACCTCCGCTCGGCGGGTGAGTGAGCTCCAGGCTCTTTCATGCAAACCCCCCTTTCTGTCTGTTCATCCAGACAAGGTTGTTCTTAGGACGCGCCCGTCCTTCATGCCAAAGGTGGTTACTGCCTTCCACATTGTGCAGACCATCACTTTGCCCACCTTCTTTTCGCCTCCGCATCCTTCCAGAGAGGAAGAGAGGCTCCACCGTCTGGACCCAAAACGTGCGCTTTCCTTTTACATCAACCGCACACAACAGTTCCGGGTGGTTGACCAGCTCTTTGTTGGCTACGTGGGCGCCAAAAAAGGTCGGGCGGTACACAAAAGGACCATCTCCCGCTGGGTCATCTTGTGTATCAAGGCCTGTTATTCTTTGGCTAAGAAGGAGCCTCCTGTTGGGCTGCGTGCCCATTCCACCAGGGCAACGGCTGCTACCACGGCTTTAGGCCGCGGTGTTCCGTTACAGGATATATGTCAGGCAGCTACGTGGGCCTCGCTGCACACGTTTACCAAACATTACTGCCTTGACAGCCAGGTCCGGAGGGACGGCTTCTTTGGCCGTTCTGTCCTCCGGGACTTCCTTGTCTGAATCTGTTCACAGACCCACCACCGGGGTTGGTATTGCTGGGGTATCTATTCTAAGGTAAGGAATCTGTCACTAACGTGTCTCTTTCAGATGCACAGGTTACTAACTTGTGTAACGATATATCTGTAAGAGACAGTAGTTAGTGACAGATTCCTACCGCCCACCCATCCTCCCCGTTCTGCGAACTGATTTCTAGGGTTAAGGACATCCCTTTCAGGGCCCTAGTATTTTTCAGACACCTATGTCAGCTTCTTGCATGGCTCTGCGTTCCTGGCGCGGAAAGTTGTGTACAGAACTGACGTCAGCGCGCAGGGGCGGCGTCTAAGTACTGCCCGCGACGTCATCCCGGCGATCCCGACGCCGACGACGGACGCGGAGCCGCATGACGCCGCCTACCGACGCGCAAGGGTACTGCTACGCAAAAACTTTCCGGATCCAGCCTGACGCCTGGGGATATTCTAAGGTAAAGAATCTGTCACTAACTACTGTCTCTTACAGATATATCGTTACACAAGTTAGTAACTTGTGCATCACCTAGCAAAGCTGAAATCCCTATAATATAGCATCTGATACACATCTAGCTGCAGATTCCTTCCCTTAGAGTATCCCAGGCGTCAGGCCAAATCCGAAAGACTTTTGCTCAAACAATATCCTTGCGTGTCGGTAGGTGGCGTCGGTCAGCTCCACGTGGCGTCGTCTGCGCTGGAAGGGATGTTCGCGTCACCTATATAGGCGCCACCTCGGCACCCTGACGTTGGTTCTTTTTGTTCCATGCCAGCTAGCACAGATCCGTAAAGAGAGCTACCCTCTGTCACTTTTTTGACAGACTTTTCTCGATATTTTGTCAAACAATTTTGGTGTAGATTTTTTCCTCAATGTCAAAGAAGTCTTCTGGATTCAAACCATGCAGCTCCTTCCATCGCGCCATGTTAGTGACGGATCCACACTTAGTTTGTCTTTGGTGCCTGGAGAGTGACCACAACTCGAAGTCGTGCTACAACTGCTGGGACATGGCTTTGAGGGATTGGTCCCTAAAGCTGCTTGCTGCCCGGCATTCGACTCCACGCCATTTGCCCCAGAGGTCTCGTTCCTGGTCCTTGTCAAGGGCAGGTCCGGGAGTCCTAAGTCCTCGTCCTCCCACTCGAAGTCGTCGAGTTGGTCAGGTAAAAGGCATGAGAAGCACAAGAAGTCGAGGTGTGCTTACCATCTCCCCGTCCCTTGGCCGACGTGACGGAGGAGTCTTGACGCTCTAGTCCTCATTCTGCGGAATCTGCACCTGGGTCAGCGATGGCTCCATGCTTCCCAACCTTCCCAAGAGCCAGAGTGACCCTCGCCCAGTTTAAAGAATTCTATGATGCCATGTGCCTCATCTTTGGGCGACCGGACCGTCCTTGCGTGCCTTCGGACCTAGGAGGCTCAGAAGGGACTCCATTGAGTTCTGCGCTTGCGACTCAGGCCCCAGTGCCGATGGCCCTCAATGTATCTAGTGGCATATCTGGACCAGCGCCTGTCATTCCCCTGCGACCTTCCCCGGCACCAGCCCCATTCTCAGCCCCGACGACCCAGAGTTGGATTGGCACCTATTGACGCCGGTTCAGGTGCCAACGGCACTGTCGGTCCGAGGTCGATTCTTCAGCCTTAGTTTTAAGGGGCTAGGAATGGAGGCAGATTGGGAGGAGACGCTGGACCCTTTACGAAACCAGCCTGAGCACGAAATGGACTGGTATGAGGAATTTAGTGAGGCCAGTGGCCTGGATACCTCTCCAGGTTCTGGCCTGCTTTCTCCACCTACAGTGGCTACGGAGGAGCTAGCTTCATATGCTATGGTGGTGAGAAGGGCAGCCGAGGTCCTGGACCTTCAGCTCCTTTCGGTGGAAGTCAAGACGAACATCTTGACAGAGGTCCTGCAGCCGGGTGTCTCCTCCTCGGAACCTCTGCTGCCTTTCAACGAAGTCTTGACTGATGTCCTTCTGGGAACCTGGTCCAAGCCCAGCACGGGGGCTCCTGTGAATAGGACAGCGGCCTGCTGTCATCGCCCTGCACTGGGCGACCCAAAATTCCTCACCAACCACCCTATCCCCTAGAGTTTGGTGGTCCAGGCTTCTACCTCACAGGCTGCATTTCCCTACGCACCCCTGGACAGGGAAATCCATGAGGCTGGATAGCTGAGAGAAGAAGATTTTTTCTTCCGCTAGCCTTGCATTACGGTCGTGAACACTGCATGCCTATTGGGCCGTTATGCCCACTCCATGTGAGAAACGGTTGCATAGGTGCTGCCACAGGTCCTGGAGGAGGCCAGGGCCATTCTCTTCCAAGCAGTATCAGACTGGAGAGATGTGACGAAGTTCACCATTTGTTGTGGGCTTAACACCACCGACTCGCTGGGCAGAATAATGTCATCGACGGTGGCCCTTTGACGGCACGCCTGGGTCCCAACTTCTGGCTTTTCTGGGGATGTCCAGGCTTCTCTTATGGACATGCCCTTCGATGGCACCGTCTCTTCGGAGACCAGGCAGACATGACACTGGAGCACTTTAAGGACTTGCGAGCTACGGCCAAGTCCTTGGGCCTCTCATTGCCCAGGCGCCCCGTCTGCTTTTCGCCCCTTTCGTGGCCACGGAAGGGGCTTTCAGCTGCACCAGCCATATCGCACCCACACGACTGCACAGGTTCAGCAATCTCTGTGCAGCCGTTGGCGCGGCTCCTTTAGACCCTGTGGGTCAGCAGCCAGAGGTCCAGTCAGTCCACTCCTCCCCCTGCAGCCTCTAAACCTTCCTAGTCTGGCTCTTCAAGATCATGGGCGGCCGTTGGTGGCAGGATCAGCCATCGCCTCCACCACAGGCAAAACATCACATCGGACAAGTGGGTTCTTCAGATAGTCTGAAGGGGCTATTCCCCCACCTTCAACACTACCCCTCCCTTCATGCCTCTGACTGACCTACCGTCTGACAGAGGACCACCTGAACTTGTTTCAGGAGGAAGTCAGGACTCTCTTGGCCAAGGGAGCCATAGAGAGGGTTCCAGCGCCAGAAGTAGGATGTGGTTACTATTCCCGCTACTTTCTGGTCCCGTAAAAGGACAAAGGCTTTCATCCTATTCTAGATCTGCAAGCCCTCCACTACTTCCTCATAAAGGAAAAGTTCAAACTGCTCACTCTGGCTCAGGTCTTGTCTGCCCAAGACCCCAGAGACTTGATAGTTGTGTTGGACTTGCAGGACGTTTGTTTTCACATTCTTGTCCTTGCTTGCCCATCAGCGCTACCTGCGGTTCACGGTAGGCCACAAGCACTTTCAGTTCACAGTGCTCCCCTTTGGCCTTACCAGCGCCCCCCGGGTGTTCACCAAGGAGATGGCAGTGGTTGCAGCTCATCTGTGCAGATCAGGGGTTCAAGCCTTCACTTATCTCGACGATTGACTGTCCTCTTCGACCTCCAGACTACGGCAAATCTTCTTTCGCTGGGGTTCACTATCAACGTGCTGAAGTCACACCTGACTCCCTTTTTCATCGGAGCAGTTCCGGACACAGTGCAGTTTTGGGCCTATCCTCCCGAGCAGCCAGTCTTAGATATTCAGGCAATGATACCAATGTTTTAGCCTCTATCCTGGATTTTGGTGAGAATGACTCTGAGGCCGCTGGACCTCATGGCGTCCTGAATCCTTCTAGTGACACATGCCAGATGGCATATACAGGCTCTGCAGTGGGACCTGAAGTTCCAGTGTGCGCAGCATCGGGAATCTCTCCGACATGGTCCAGATCTCGGAGGAAACTGCACAGGATCTGCAGTTGTGGCTGACTAACCCCGAATGGGTCAGAGGCAGGCACCTCTCCCTTCCCCAACCAGATCACACAGTAGTGACAGATGCGTCACTCCTGGGATGGAGCGGCCATCTGGGAGAGGTGGAGCTCAGAGGACTCTGGTCTCCGGTGGAATCATGAATCCACTTCAACTTGCTGAAGCTCCGAGCGATTCGATTGGCATTGAAAGCTTTTCTCCCTTCCATCAAGTAAAATCTGGTTCAGGTTTTCACGAACAGCACCACCTCCATGTGGTACTACAACAAACAGGGCGGGTGGGGTACTGAACCCTTTGTCAAAAGGCCCCGCTTCTCTGGATATGGCTGGAACAGCAGGGCATATCCCCCTGGTGGTTTAACACCTGGCAGGTCCTCTGAATGACAGTGCGGACAAACTCAGTCGTTGATGCCTAGCGGATCACAAACGGGCCTCTCTATCCGGAGGTTGCGCAAGGTCTTTTTTAGAAGTGGGGAGAGCCTTGGTTAGATCTGTTCGCCTCTGCCAAGAACATGCAATGTCAGCAGTTTTGCATGCTGGAGTTTTCAAGGTGGCACTAGCTTGGCAACGCTTTTCGTCCCGAGAGGTACAGAACAAAATAGGGGGAAAATGAAATGTATCCACTTTATTATCTTTCAGAAACCACTGACCTTGGTCCTGCGCTTAGGACCAGGTTGTAAGCTGCTGAATTAAGGGCCGCCCCAGAGAGTTTCCTGCACTGTACCCTGCCTCTCCCCCTTTCCGTCATATGTAACATATACGTTGCACCCTTATTGAACAACCTTAAGCAGTAATGCACTGTACAAGGTCCATGGAGATTTTATAGGTGTTTGCCTGTCTCAGCAGACAGGGCATTCCCCAATACCTCCGGAGTAAGTCTGTCTCAGCAGACAGGGCAATACCTGATGCCCCCTCCAGGGCTTTAAGCGGGAAGAAAAAACTGGGGGGCGGGGCCTGGTCTCTCAAAGGGGCGTGGCCAATGTAATTAGGGTGTGGCTTTAAACACCCACGCTAAAAATCTGTGCTTAGCATAGTGTGCTGACTGACTGGTAATTTTCTGCTTGTGTCATTGCATCCAGATATATATTACAACAAGGAACATTACACCTACAACAAGCCAAGACTATTGGCTTTGCCAATGGTTGTTATTTGCCTAAGATAAATAAGCAACAACTATGGCTTTGTTGTATATAATATTGAAAATGCTACAATTCTGAAATGATGTATGTGAAAGAATTATAATGAGTCTCTCTGAAGTTACCTCAAAGGCAGTGAAGGGTGGCACTGCTGCAGAGTTGATGTTTTTTGTTTTCACCCTGTGGGTGCGGGCAAAAATGGAGAGCCTGGTAGGGACCAGTCTCAGCACCACTTTTTATAACTGCCAGTGGTGAGCACCAGCAGGACCCGTCCCACTTAAAGCCCTGGTCTGGTGGCTCAGTGGACTAAAGCAGCCACTGCAGGGGCCTGTGTTCGACCTCATGGTCACAGGTTCAAATCCCGGCGGGTCCACTCAGCCTTTCATCCATCTGAGGTCGATAAAATAAGTACCATTGAGTTGGGTAACAATAAACATCTGTTATTCAGCGCCAGGACACCTACGGGTAATCGTGCGCTTTACAAATACACCTGTTATGTTATGTTATACAACGCTGACAGGAAGTAAGGAAGGGAGAGTACCCTTTAAGAAGCTTAGCACTTTCATTTTCTTGTCATTGTATGTGAAACTAATCAAGTTTGCGCCAGGGATACATTAAAAGGGCATGTGATATTTCTGAATGTTGATCATGTAATGTTTTTATAAGCGTTCCGAAGCAGCATCCGCACTGCTTAAGCGCTATATAAAAGGAATACATTAATAGGGAGAATCACACACATAAATTCAGAAATGGTATTTAAATATCAATAGTGCAGCCAGCAGGTGGTGGGGTCCGAGGGAGACACTTGGGAAGCGTGCCATGTTAGAAGACTGCTGGGAGGACGCTTTGAGTTGGTGGAATACGTAGGAGCTAGTTGTATTTCGACTTTTCTTGCTTGAAAGACTGGTGAGCGCACCACATCAATGACAGATACAAACAGTAAAGAGCCTTCCATATGCAGTGGGCGCTATCCTGGAGCACTCGCCCACCACTGCACTAATTCCGTCCGCCACATTCGTCTGCCTCCAAGGTGTTGTTTTGTGTTCAGTGAATGGTGGAGGTGGAGGCAGAGGCATGCACTCTGCAGCCGAATGACCCCACATACAAAGGGTGAAATGCAGCGGTGCTGCAGTGTGACAGCCCCGCTGATACACTACATTAATTTGATCTCCTGCAGCCTGCTCTACCAAAAGAAGTTCCGAGATGTCGCGGAGAGGGCGGGAGCTGGCAGCGCTGCACAAGCAAGAGCGTTACAGGAGATTAATAAGCAGACACACATTGCTGCTCTGCTCACTAAAATTACTTAAACTATTCTTTCTTTAGAGGAACCATCCTCTAGAAAAACAGACTAAAATAGGTGGGCACTCATGACGCATGCTCATTAAAAGAATCTCTGAGATGCACGGGCTTTTGAGGAAACCATGTTCCTTATTCCAGTAAGAATATACAGCGGTCCTGCTGTTTCCACTTTGGGAGACATATGGCAGAGAAGGCATATGAAAACAACGTTTACATTCTTTCTTACAAGCTGAAGCATTCATTCTTAAAAATGCCAGACTATAACATGCTCAGCGCGGCAGCATGCTGTCCTGTCGGTAAGGAACCTACTGGAAAGAATTAATGCAATTTCTTGTCATTTGAGCAGTCCTAGCTCAATAAAGCCTCCATGATTAAGCGGACAGTGGAGCGAAGCATTAAAAGCCTTCACGTGCATGCAATCTCTATGCACAAATTACCTTGTAAAATCAAGAGTGGACAAAGGGGGTTACAGATCTACAAGGGGGCGGGGCACATATAGCGTGCGTTCGGGCTTTGGAGGGGCATGAATTTGTAGTGAGAAATGAGCAACGGGGGTGTTGTTTGATGTGTTACTTCACACAATCGATTCACTAACCCCTCAAGGGTGCCCTGCGAGTAGCTACTTCTCTCTCCTTTACAGCTTTAAGTTCTTAGTGTGTGTGCAGCTTCGATAGCCTGTGACCTCACAGTGGCTACCCCCACCTACAACGCCCTGATTCGAGCGGCGATTGGATTATCCTAATTAAGTGAAGTGCAACAAAAGAAATTAAAAAGTGTGTGCGCGTTTAAAATAGATACCGCAACAAAAGTGTGCACATTTAAAATACATAAAGCAACGAAGCAGAGCATCTAAAAGAAAAACGCAGTTGCTCTACTACATTGCAGTGTGTATTTTAAACGTGCACACTTTTTATTTTATTTTAAAAGCATGAGTGCTGATGCGGCTGTGCATGGCGTCGTCCTACCGCGGGCGCTTGGGGTCTGCCGGCATGCGGAGAAAGGATAAGCATGTGGAAGCAAGAAGGTGAGTGCCAGATAAAAGTCGAGCAGTGGGGAAAGTGCAAACTGCCGCTCTGATTAAAAAAAAGCCTACAATTGTTAAACAAGCTGTCGCCATTGTGAAAAAAATATAGTGCTTACCGACTAATGAAGGAGACAGTGTAACGCCTCAAGTAAAAGATCCAGTCCTGATGGGCGGTCCCAAAAGGAGACAGGGCGGTAACAAGGAGGGACTAAGAAGCCACATTATCAATCAGAAGCCAGCCTTTACCATGGACGATGACGCCAGCCAATGAAAAATATGGGCAGGGCTTCTACACCACTTCTAAAACATACCCTAATACAGCATGCCTCGCAAAGCGAGCAGCGCATGCGCTGCAACGCTAGGCTCGACCTAAAAACAGAATAACACCAACAAAAAGTGGGGGTAACCATGAAAGCAGATCCTACTTTCCTACACCTGGCCAAGAAGGTCTTCAGACTCATTCCACCAGAGCGAAGGCTGCTACCACTGCACTGCCTGTCTTACACATCTGCCAGGCAGCTACATGGATATCAGTTCACATGTTCACGAAACACTACTGCCTGGATATACACGTCCAGCAGGAGGGGCATTTTGTACAGTCTGTCCTGCAGTATTTCCTGGTCTGCTTGTGTATCTATCCACAAGTTGTGGAATATGCTGATAGAAGTGTCCATTAAAAGAAAAAGTTACTTTTCTCTATCTTACCTCAGATTCCTCACTGACCCGCCGTGTTCTGTGAAATGGACTCATCTTGTGCATGTTAATAAGATTTCAATCTATAGGTCAGTACTCTAGTACAGTCTGCTTTCCAGTGGCTCCACATGTGACGACACAGACAGGGATCAGAACGAAACCGACGTCAGCGCATAGAGGTGGTGGTTAAGTCGTGACCCTGACATCACATCCGGGGCAGGGTGGGGCGGACACACTGTGAAGCCGCACAACGCCACTTACAGACGCACAAGGGAATTATTGAGAAAATTCTCCGGATCAAGTCTGGTGCCTAGTGGTATTCACAAGGTAAGGAATCTGTGGTTAGTTAGATTATCCACCAGTAAAAGCGTTACGACAGGTAAGTAACTGTTGTGTCCCAGTCTAAGGTATGCAAAGACACCACAAAATGTAGTGAAGTTTGTTCACAATCCTAAGGGATTGATCTTTCTGAATAGTACAATTTTACACAATTTAAAGACAGCACCTTCAGAATTATTTGAGTGATGAGCTACAAAAAAGTTTATATAAAGGAATATTTTGTTTGGCTTTGCAGACAGCGAGTAACAGAAATTATATTTGTGCTGAAAGCTGTCAGTACCCTGATCGATTCCCTCAAGAAGACTCATCCTGAAAATGGTAAGTGATATATCATGCTGTTTGAAAGATCAAAACTATAATAAAATGTTAACAAAACAAGACATATTTTATGTAAATTACTCTTTCTTCCTGCTCTTTTCTATTGCCAACTAATGGAACTGGCATGATCAAAAAATGATTATTTGGAGGGAGTGGGAGGATCTGGCCGCCTGGAGGGCTAACTGGCTGGCTAGAGCTCAGATTGCTGCTTAGTCAATAAAAGGGAACCCTGTAGCCTTCCCAACATAGATGAACTACTGGATGAGGAAAATCGATTTCCCCCCAAGGGTGCAAGGCATACATATGGATTTTAGTCTGCTAGTTTGACTACCAGATTGTGAAATAAAGAGTTGACCAATTTTATAACAAAAATATGATCTTGTGATCATGCATCGCCCCATCTCTCTTAGCTGTTTTTCATTGCATGTTCCTATGTGGTTATTTCCCTTCCGTTTGGAAGAAAGCATCGGGGCTCCCATTCCTAAAAAAAAAAAAAAAAAAGCTTCCTTGGATCCTAAGGATCCAATCAGCTACCGTCCCATTTCATGTCTACCTTTGCCTGCAAAAATCATCCAGAAAATCATGAACATCCACCTCGTCAAACACATTCAAATAAATAGCCTCTTGGACGCCACCCAGTTTAGCTTCCGTAGCGGCGATAGCAGAGACTGCCCTGCTCAAGGCTACCGAGGATATCAGGCAGGCGCTCGATCAGGGCGGCGGTGCTGCTCTCATCCTGCTTGATCTCCCTGCAGCCTTTGACACTGTCAATCACAGGCTGCTGCTGGATCATCTAGCTAATATCGGGGTCACTGGCTCAGCTTGGGACCTGCTGAAATCTTTCCTCTCGGAGCGCAAGCAATCTGTGCTGCTAAATGAGCTTGTCTCACACTCCTTCTCTGTTCCTTGCAGGGTCCCTCAGGGGTCCTCGCTTAGTCCGACACTTTTTAATGTCTACGTGACCCCTTTGCCGACCTTATACAATCCTTTGTATCCAAATTGTCTTCTCTCTAGCTCACGATGACATAGGCTCAGGATACAGATTCTGTAAATGTGTGCTGGCAGTCAGCAGCTGGATGGACAGAAATTGTTTAATATTGAATTCAGATAAAACTGAAGTGATGATTTTCGGTGCCCAATCCTCTTTCTGGACCCCGTCATGCTGGCCCTAAGACATGAGGCCGCTACCTACACCTGTCAGAAAGACCCGTAATCTCTGAGTCCTCATTAATGATAAACTGAGCTACGCTGACCAAGTCAGTGCGGTGACTGTCTGCCTTACTCATGCTTAGAACCCTAAAAAAGATACTCCCCTACATTCCTGCTCTTCTTCAGAAAACTCTTATCACTTCATTGGTGATGGCTAAATTGGACTATTACTACAGCCTTTTCCTCAATGCTCACCAATACATTCTAAATAAACAACAAACATTGCAGCACACAGGCAGCCAGACTACTTTTAAAAATCCCAAAATACCAGTCTGTGTCTAAAGCATTCAGGAAACTGCACTGGATCCCTATTAGACAGAGGATTACCTTCAAGACTCTCTGCATTACATACAAGGCTCTTCATGGCATTCGCCTGGAATTTCTCCAACAGAGTTTCACCTGGTGCTCCCCAGGCAGGACCTTACGCACAACCAAGGCCAAGCTCGCAGTTGTCCCTAGGTTCAAGCGAGCAGCCTGGGGAAGCAGAAGTTTTGTGGTGGGAGCCACAAAAGCTTGGAATACACTTTCACCGCACATCAAGAATGCCCCCAAATTACTGGCTTTCAGGAAATTGCTGAGGACCTGGATTTTTAACTCCTCTTAGTCTCGCAGTCTTTTTTCCCTTCTGTGCTCTCCACCGCCTTTTAGCTAGCGCCAAGACACCACCAGGTATTCACTGCTCTTTAGAAAACATAACAACAGAACATAACATGCAGGAATCTTATTTACCAGTTCCTTCACTTGTGGAAGACCTTTGTGGGTTCCACATTAAAGGATAAGGCATAGTTAGAATAAGGGAGGACTAGCCAAATGGGTAGCAGCGAGTCTAGCTTTCACTTTCAGCAACATTTCAATGAACTCACTCTAAATACTGGTGGTTGAACTAAATTAAAGTGATAAACTTATATGACAATCACTAAAGTAGGGGTGTTGCCCCATTTATAGTTGAGTAGTAACATTGTTGAACATTTAGGACCTGATTTATATTTTTAAGGGCAGCCTGTTGTTCCTCCATAGGGGCTGAGTAAATTACTCCACCCCCCCCCAGTGGCGGAGAGGCCATCTCCCAAATGTGTAAATGACCGCCAAACAGGAGGTCATTTATAGTGCATTGACAGGAACTGCTGTCACAGCGGTTCCTGTGAAAGCATATTGCTGCTTGGTACAAGGCTGCATGAGCATGACGCAGTACTGCACCAAACAGTTTTCTTTTATTATTTTCAGAAAGTAAATCCTGAAATTGGGTTTTCTTTTTGAAAATAAATATAGTCATCTCGCATAGTGGGGGGACCATTATTTGCATTTTACTGTCCCTCACCACCAAGGTTTTCCTGGAAGTCACAGACAGTAAAAGAAAATGGCTTACTGTCTGTCCATTCTGATTGGGTGGGTGAGCAAACAGCCATTTCTCCTTTGACCTTTACTCCGCCGGGCTGTTGGAGAGGTTTGGCTACGGTGGTAATGGAGTAGACACTGCCGTAGCCAAACCGAAAGCCCGCTTGCATATAAATTTTGCAGGCAGACATTGTGTTGGCGGTATGTATACACCATTCCAACAGAATATACATACCACCAACATATAAAGCAGGCCTTTAGATCTCTAGGCAAGTGATGGACAACATAAGACAGGAATACGATTTAAATATATATATATTGGTGTACGATTTTAATTCAAAAAATGGGTCTAGTTTAGGCAAGAACTTTGTAGATCACAATGATAAAATTATGTAGAAAATACCAGAATTTGTAACTGAGGAAGAAAAAGTGAACAAGGGCGCTAAATATCTGTTGAATGTTGTGATAGATCATAGCTTTTGAAATGTGAATGTCAAATTCTGGGCCATCAGCCAATAAAATTTAATTTTTGGGTGAGTAAGGTTGCAAAGTATTAAACATTTTATAATTGTGCACCTTTCCCAACGCTCATGTCTTAAGTACTTTCATGAAAAGAGAGCGAACATAGCCTCCTTATTTTACTGTTACCCTTTAATGGTCACCCCAACTCTAAATCACAGATTTACCTGACTATAACAGGGCTTTTACTTCAAAATTTCTACTCTTTCAAAGACCCCTCCCAGAAAGTTTTCCATAAACCCAGTTCTCAGATTCTGCCCCCCTCCATACTTCTCCTCCTGTCTTATACACCCTCTTTTGACTCCTAGGCCTCTTCCTCTCACAGCTATGATCATCCTGACCTTCCACAGAATCTTCTTCATTAACCGTGTCTGCTGGATTCCTCCTGCCGAGCCTTTATGAATGTCATGCTGTATTATAAGGATCACATGTTTAGAAGTCGCCTATCTTGTTGAATCTTATTTTCAATAATTAACAGCTTGCTGTCTTTGTTTGTTTTTGATGTTTTAATGTACTATTTTCATTTTTATTGACTTACTGCACATTGTAATCTATGTCCTATTAATCATAATTTTTCTTCTCGTTGTATTGTAGCTGGGTTTGCCTTTCACACTTATTAGTTATTTCCCTTTTTATTGTAAAGTGGTCTAACGCCAAACGACCTTGCTCGCATTTTATAAAACTATATAAAATGAATAAACATGTTTTTTTAAGCTCAGAAATTCCCTCTAGATACTCCTGTTAAAGTGGTTACTAAACTAAAGAAATTTTGCTAGTTATGGTTAGCTAAGCCCATTGGGAGGGACTCCAGGTAGTACCAAAGGGGTCATCTGACTGTCATACAGGGCCTAAGTTCTATAAGGAAGTCCTTTCTGGATCTCTTTCTAAATGTGCTTCAGTACATCTCAGGCGGCAGGCAAACAGATTATTGTTGCTGGAAACCACTAAGGGCCTTGAACCTATTGACCATACGGGATCCCCCACTTCCTCTTTTGTTACTACTCTTGTGTTAGATGAGACACCCTGACCTGACCACTGGAATTGTCACCCTGCCGTTGAAGAATAGGAACTTCTATAATATTGTGGGCTCTCAATTTTTTATGCTGTTACTTTCTCCTAGGGATGGGAAACTCTGAAGCTTTCAAGACATATCCTGCCCCTTAGGTTTTGTGACTTTTCTGTACTCAGTGGTTTGCCAGCTTGATGTATGAAGCCTGTACAGTGTGTTAGTTACTGAGTGACCAATCACTGGCTTTAGCACTGGTTCTATGGGTTATTCACAATATTTTCTCTTCTCCTATACATAACCACACATATCGGCCATCAAACTTATATACGTTCTCAGCTGTAGCCTTTGGATCTCCAAAGTGCCTCAAGGCCCTCTAGTCATTCAGGTCTTCAATGCGGTTATTTCTTATGAATACCTCTAACCGCAGAGGCATCATCTTGTGAATGTCCCCAGGTTCCAGACTGGGTCTAGAAAATTTAAAGCTGTGCTCTGGCAGGTAGCTCCATGTCGATGCCATTCCATTACTGGGGCCGTATTACAAAAAGTAATTTGCATTTGCACCCGTTTTGCGCGCCCCTGGGGCATTTTGGTATTACAGAAGGGGCCACAGACGCTCTGTAAAACTGAAAACGCTGATACACATACAGCACTTTCTCAAGAGGGCTTTCCCTCATTTGCATGGGGGGCGTGGCCCCATGCAAATGAGGGAATCCCTTTGCTTCTGCGCCTGTGACATATTATAGGCTGGTGCAGAGGCAAAGAAGCTGTTGGGGAGTGCGCCCCCTGATAGCAGCCCTCTGGAGGAGGGAAAGGGGGTCCTATGGACACCCCAGACATCCCCTTGCAGGCGGGTGCAGTCACACACTGCACCCGCCTGCAAGGGGATCTCTGATCTCCTTTAAAAGTGCGGGCGGGTTGCTGCCTGCAGAGTGAAACATAGAGCGGCTGTTTCAAAGACGCTCCATTTTTCACATGGATGCGCTTCCCTGGGAGCAGCGTGAGTTCACAGCTGCCCTAGGGACAGTGCATTCTATGTAATAGGGCGCACTTTCCCTGTTTGCGCCCGGTACACCTGTTTTAAGGTGCGCTGGGCGAAAACAGGAAAAGTGCGCCCTAGATATAATAGGGCCCCTGTAGTGATGAGCGGAGCCGCATTTAAGCTCCACACATGTGCGCTGCTATCTGATAGAGACTTCGAGCTGCAGATTCCTTACCTTTGAATTTCCCTGGTGTCAGGCTGGATCCGGAAACTTTTGCTTGAGCAATACCCCTTGCCCCGTCGGGTGGTTCCATTCAGATCCGCGTGACGTCGTCGGTGTCCGTAGCGGGACCGGTCCCTGAGCCCAAAGTCCTCTTCGTCCCACTCGAGGTCTTCGGGACACTCGGGGAAGAGGCACAAGAAGTAGAAGTACAAGCAGACTTCATATTCGTCTCGACTGTCGGCTGTCGACAAAAGAGGTAAGGAGCACTGACGCTCTAGGCCGGTTCTGCAGAGCCGGAGCTAGGGTCGACTTCGCTCCTCCCTCCCTTTTCGGGAGCCGGAGCGACCCCTGCTCTGATTAAAGAATTTTATGAGGCCCTGCGCCGCGTATTTGAGCGGGCCGACCCCTCTAGTGAGCCCTCAGGCCCTGCGGGGTTGGAAGGGGCCCCATTGGATTTGACACCGTCGGCTCCGACCACGACGCCGATGGGGCCTCAGGGATCTTATCCCGGATCCAGGACGACGCCGGTCGTGCCATCGCGACCTCCTTCGATGCCGGTCCCGAAGTCGGTGCTGCCGGTGCCAGCCCCACCCTTATCCCCGACGACACAGAGCCGGAACGGCGTCATTCGACGCCGATTGAACCCAGGGGTTCTATGTTGTCGCCTGAACACTTTGAAGATGTTTTAGGCTCGGGAGAGGAATGGGAGGGGTCTATGGACCCTTTGGAACACCAGGATGACTCTGCGGAGCAGATTGACTGGTATGGGGAACTTGGGGAAGCCAGTGGACGGGACACTTCCCCAAATACTGGCATGCTCTCTCCGCCAAATGTGTCTACGGAGGAGGGGGCATCTTATGCCATGGTGGTTGAGAGGGCGGCCGAGTTTCCTCAGACTAGAGCTACCCTCCATGCAGGTCAGGACTAATCTCCTGACCAAAGTTTTTCAGCCTGAGGCTTCCACCTCTGAACTCCTTCTGCCCTTTAATGAGACACTAACTGATGTCCTTCTAGGCACGTGGTCCAAGCCTAGCACAGGGGCTCCTGTGAATAGGACAATTGCACGCCACCATCGCCAGGCTCAAGGCGACCCAAAGTTCCTCAGCCAACACCCCACCCTGAAAGCTTGGTGGTGCAGGCTTCTACTTCCCAGGGCACGTTCCCTTCCGCCCCTCCGGATAGGGAATCCAAGAGGCTGGATTCATTTGGTAAGATGATGTTTTCTTCCTCCAGCCTGGCATTACGGTCGGTAAATACTGCATGCTTATTGGGCCATTTCTCCAATTCCCTTTGGGAGACGAATGCGCACGTGCTGCCACAAGTCCCAGAGGGGGACCGGACTGTGCTCTCTCAGGCAGTTAAGGATGGGAGAGATGAAGCAAAATTCGCCATAAGGTGTGGACTTGATGCGACGGATTCGCTGGGCAGATCGATTTCCACGACAGTGGCCTTGAGGCGCCACACCTGGCCTAGGACAACTGGCTTCTCCGGCGATGTCCAGGCAAATTTGATCGAGCCTGTCTTTTTGGGGAGAAGGCAGACTCGGCCCGAGTGAGGTTCAAGGACTCTCGAGCTACGGCCAGATCCTTGAGCCTTTCTTCAACACCTCGTGGCCAGTCTGGCTTTTGTCCCTTTCGTAGCAACGGAAGGGGTTTCCAGCCGCATCAGCCCAATCCCAGCCACCGTCCTGCGCAGACTTCCCAAGTTGTGTGGGGACATGGACGCGGTTCCCTGCCTTTCAGGGTCTAACTGCAAGTTAGTGCTGCTGCCGACCACAGACACGTTTCTGCCCTCCTGCTGCTGAGCTGAGCTCGAGCAGGGGAAGGTAGAACAATAGGTTTCCTGCCACAGGGAGGTGTGACCACCTCCCAGACAGGACTTAGTGTATTGGACTGGACTGCGGGCGCTTGCCAGCGCCACCAGACTGCTTTGAAGGGCACATTTAGTGCCTCCTTGCATACTCCAGTTTGAGCTAGTTCAGGGAGCCCTCGGCTGCCGCTCTGGTGCGAAACTGGACAAAGGGCATAGGAGTATCCTCCCCTCTGTCCAGCCCCTCCTCAGGGAGGGATCCTTGAATCGTCCCAACACTTTCCTTAGGGTACTTATGGGCTTACCTGTGGGTGGCACTTCAGATTCGTCGTGGGACAAGATTGAAACTCGAAACCACTTCAACTTCGACCGTCTGGGTCTTTGGACTTCGCTGGACTTCGCCTGGAACCGAGACTGCACCAAGGAAGACTCCGGTTGCTCCTGGTCTTGCTGTTCTGCCAGTCTTCTTCGTCGTCTGTGCCTGTGCTTCATCCAGGTTTCTCTCCAGGCCTGTGGGCATTAAGGACACCTGAAGTAATCTCCCTTGGAGTGAAGGAGTCACTCCCCTGCATCTGCAGGAACCGGATCAAAGCTGACCGGTCTGCTGCTCCTGACGTCCCACTGACTCCAAAAAGCTCAGCAACACAGGTGGTGGTTCTGCAACTCCCTCGAGGCCTGACCTGTCCTCTCAGCAAGCTTGAGGCCAGTATCCCGCTGGAACAGAACTCCTGTGCACCGCGTCGACTTGCCGTTGCCAAGGCTTGTTGGTTCTGTCCTCCAGAGATCTTCGGGCTACAAGAAGCTCCAGCTTCCAGCATCTCTTCCTGCCAAGATCTTCGTCCTCACCGCATCCTCTGCACCGTGGTCCTGCATCTTTGGTGAGCTGCTCGAGGTCCTCTTGCGACTCCTTTGCCTTCCACCTGTGGGTCCTCTTGAGGGTTTTCTTTGGCTTCAGTGGGCTCCCCTGCTTTCTCGGGGCCTGCTCTAACTCTCCTGCAATTGGTGAGTCCCTTGGACCTTGCCGGTCCCAACGCTGCACCTTTTTTTTTCGCTTGCCATGTCTGTTGCTGCTGCCAAGGCTTGTTGGTGCTCCGGCCTGACACCAACCCCTTGGTTCTTGACTTCTGACGTGGGACAGCTCATGAACAGCTTCTGGTCTTCCACAGCATCGCTTGGGTCTCACAGCTGCAGCGACAAGGTCACCGTCATCACTCCTGCATCTTCCATCATCGGTGGTCATTGGTCTTCCGTGCCTCCTGGTCACGTCCGAGTGGCATAGACTCTGTCCTCTCTGCTTGCATGTTCTTCTCTTCAAGAATCCATCTTTAGATTCCACTGGACTCTTTCACCTTCTTCGCCAGCAGCATCTTTTCTAAAGTCCTCCATTGTGGTTTACAGCGGTTTCCGACGTCACTTCGCACCTGTGCACCCGGCTTCCTTGGTGTAGGTATCCTGTTTCCTGGAGTATCCACGGGGGGGATGACTCTCCAACCTTCTGTCTTCCACGGGGTTTCTTCAGGGTCCACTGGGAAGGGTCTTCCACAGCGTCGCCTGGTCCTCACAGCTGCAGCGACAAGGTCACCGTCATCACTCCTGCATCTTCCGTCATCAGTGGTCATTGATCTTCCGTGCCTCCTGGTCACTTCCGAGTGGCATAGACTCTGTCCTCTCTGCTTGCATGTTCTTCTCTTCAAAAATCCATCCTTAGATTCCACTGGACTGTTTCACCTTCTTCGCCAGCAGCATCTTTTCTGAAGTCCTCCATTGTGGTTTACAGCAGTTTCCGACGTCACTTCGCACCTATGCACTCAGCTTCCTTGGTGTAGATATCCTGATTCCTGGAGTATCCACGGGTGGGATGACTCTCAAGCCTTCTGTCTTCCATGGGGTTTCTTCAGGGTCTACTGGGAAGGGTCCTTCTTCTTAAAAACTGCAACCGCGACTTTCCCATTGACTTGCATTGAGTACGCGGCTGTGTTTCCACTCTGCACACAGCCTCCGTGGGGTTCCTGGGTACTTACCTCGGGTGGTTCCTTGTGTCCCCAGCTCTTCTGAGTCTTCTGGTCCAAGTCCCAACTTCGGTCTCAGTTCGCATTCCACTTCTTTAGCATAAGATTTCGTCTCACCCTGGAGACCACTATTTATTTCTGCTTACTTACCTCTTTACATTTGAAGTATTGTGTTTATTGTGTTGATATCTCCGGGGAGGAGATATACCAATGTGTTAGTGAGTGTGTATAATAAATATACTTATTTTTATAACTACACTGTGTGGTTCTTTTTCGTTTAACCTACACTATATGGTTAGTTCTGGTGAAACAAGCTGCTTAACAATCTTTCTGGACTAAGCTTGAAGGCTGCTCTCCACAGCTACCACTTGGAGAGCTTTCTATAGTTGTCGAAGACCACTAAAATCCCCATAAGGGTTGTCTGGATTAGTGCAAGGGGCTTCACTTAAATAAGTGTGCACCATATACTAAGCCAGCCTCCTACAGGGGCTTAAATGTATGAGCGTGATCATGGCAAATTATAAAAGGCGAAAAGCGAAAATAACAATAAACGGAGGTACATCAAAAGAGATTTGACTTGAGAGGTGTGTTAGGTAGGGCTGTTGTCTGCCTCCCTGCTCTTTGCATTAAGCATAGAATCTTTTTGCCTGCCTTGTCTGAAGCTCTCAGGAGATTGAGGGGATTCCCTTTGGGCCTGGTGATCACAAAATTCTATTGTATGTGGATGATATAGTCTTGGCCCTTGGTAACCCAGAGAGATCCTGTAGTAGTCTTCTTATCAATAAGAGGATGAAATTGTTGGTAATTGTAACGGAGTTGCTTTATTGATGTATCTCGTAACAGCACCAGGAAGCAACTGCCATCCAAACCAAAACATCACATTCCACACAGAATGTAAAACATCCTACCCAAACATTCTATACGTGTACCTTAACAAATAGTCATGACCAATACATTACTACACATCTTCCTCCTCTTAATAAACCAACATTATAATTTTCTAAACAAAATAAAAACTTAATTCAAATCTAATTTCCTTCTGTTATACGGATGTATGATTAAACAACTACCATTTAAATAACGAGTGCCTAAATCACGAAGGCTAAACAACTACCAAAGCCCAACCACTACATATTGTACAACGACTTACTAAACCACGAAAATTAATGTATTTCCATATAACCCGAATCTACCACTACGTTCAAAACAACGCAAGATTGAAACATGAAAAAAATGTATTTTAATTAATCAACACTTCTATTGAAAACTATTTATAGTAAAGAAACTTTAAATTTACTATCAGATATTCATTTTTAATAAATACAGACGAACTTACAAAGAGACAGTGATGTACGTGGAAAAAACTATTTAATATAAGTACATCATCTTTTTTCTCACAGAAATAAAAAAAATTTTTAAAACGGATTCCATAACATATTTTCATTTTTTTTAAAGAAGTGACTCAAATTAAACATATAAAATACGTCCAACCACCCTTTTCTGACCACTTCAACTGTGAAATGAACAATGAAATTTAATGAATGAACTGTGAACAGTCGCATCGAGCACAGTTCAGAATCGCATCATTGAAAAACCTACAGTGCCATCTACTGGCCTAACAAGGTTAATTTATACTCTATTATAACGACATTTACTAAAATAAGTAAATGTATAAATCAATTCAAAAAAATTAATATTTGTAACTTTTTTATTTATTTATTGACACTTACCTCTGGTTTAGTAAGTCGTGGTTCAGATATAGTAGTTGTTAAGGAGGTCGTGGTTCAGGTACAGGTCGTTGTTTGGGAGTCGTTAAGCCCACTCGTTGTTAGGGATTCGTTATTAAGGTCGTTTCCCCTGTTATACATCATGAAATGTAGATTTCATTGCAATGCACTTGTAGAAATACAGCAACAAAAGTGTTACAACAACATCAAGTACAAAAACATGCCGGTTTCCTTATCACTCTTTTCTCTCTGACATATTTTTGATATCCTCCAGGCTGACATGGTGATTCAACACTTTTGTCTTGTTTAGCTTGAGATATATTTTGAGACTTTTCATCTGACCCACTCACTTTTACCATCCTACTTAAATTCCACCATTCATTCTCTTTTATCCTGACTGCATTACCTTTGGCTGCATCTACCAACGCAAGCTCTCCGATTTTAGATGACCCTTTGGTACATGATTTGGCTCTTGAATGCGTACCCAATCACCCATCTGAACTTTGCTTTCAGCTGTTTTGACGCCATGTTTACTATCAAAGTACTGTTTCATTTTCTGTTGAGATACTTCCACTTTGACATCACGTTCTATACAGAATGCAGAACATCCTACCCTAACATTCTGTATACGTACCTTAACTAATAGTCATGACGAATACATTACAACAGATCCCTTCCAGCGCTAGTAGTGAATTTGAAGAAATAGTGGGCTATAAAATAAATAAGGGGAATCTTTAACTAGAGTAGGAAAGGAAGAAGGGTCTAACTGAAGAATCAAATATTTAGGGATAAATATCCCCCCAGAATACATGATTTATTTAAAGCAAGCTACCCACCCTTATTTGAAGCGATCTGTAAAGTTTTTGGTAGACGGTAGACTCTGTTCTGAGGAACAAACTCCAAAAGCTTCTTTACCTTTTCTAGGCCCTACCAACCCAATGAAATACTGGCTTCCTTGAACACGTCCCCAATTGTAGATAGTATGCCAAGAGACCACGCCCAGCAGTGAGACTTTTGCAGCAGAATAAAGCCCGGGGGAAATGGCACAAACCGATTAAAAAAAATATATATATATTATGAAGCGTTCCAAATCCGAGTGATAATACAATGGCCTGAGCCAGAGGTAGATCTTCCGTTTGTATTGATAGACCATGCGATCATTGGCCGATCTATATGGGACATTATTTGGCTAGCAGAGCATAGACCCTCAAACACATATTTTAGCACACCGGTGGCAACGACTTTAAACATATGGGATAAAGTTGCATCGAGACAAGGATTAATGTTTACTTCTCCCTATACCCTGATACACTCAATCCCGTACTTTACCCCGACTATGGGAGACGAAGAGTGTTTGAAATTGAGGAAGGGGGTGTGTATGTTGGCGGACATGTGTATTAACCGAAAAAATGAAATCCTCTCTCCACTGCAAAGCAGAGTTTGGAATAGATGAGAAAAAGAGGCTAAGGTATGCACAAAGCCGACACTGGGCCTCACACCCTGAAAACAAAGAAACAAGCAACCACCAAAGGAAAGATTACTTTTGAGACTGAAATTCCAAAGAAAATAGGCAGAAAAGGAACTATAATAGGGTTATATCATGCACTCTTGAAACCTTTAGAGGAATGCAAATGGGCACAAATGGAAACATGGAAAAGGGCTTTAAATATGACAATTTCAACTAAGCAATTGGGAAATGCTTAGAAGGGACATTCATATAAGCACAACATGTGCTAGGAAGTGATAAGAGATAGACTATAAATGTATGATTAATATTATACCCCACACGCTTGAACGCATATTCCCAAACACTAAGGGAGAATGTTTGAGAGGATGAGGAGCCCAGGGGACAGCACTTCATATTTGGTAGGAATGCCCGATAGTGAGATCAAATTAGAGGGAAGTTGGGAAAACTTTGACTTGGATATTAGGCTACCCACTACCGATGGGTCCCGGGGCGATGATTTTGTGCATGTGGCCAGCGGGCTTTAAATATATCAATAAGCAAAAATGGTACACAGCCCTATAATGCGTGAGGCGGCAAAGTTAACACTGGCCTATAACTGAAAAAAGTCTCTAGCCCCTCCTTTTGATCATTATGTGCTATGGACACCAAACGTGTACACCGCAAGAACAACATCTGGACTTTAAAAGCAAATGGGGAACTCTACTGAGAATGCTGAACAGCTGCCTGCAGCAAGCCTCATGCCTTTCGAGATGGAGACCCATGGGTCTCATTGGACCCATTTGACTGGAGTTTTTGGAATGAAATTGCACTATGTAAAATATGGATAATAGTAAAAATATTGGTTTGGTCTTGTGGATTTACCCAGGAAGGGTGGGGGGGCTGGTAGAGTTAAACGTTTTGAATTTGTAAAATATATTTACCAACGGAAACCACTGAACAGATTCTTGCTAGAAAAAAACACCTGTAACTTTCTTTTGTATATGTTTGTTAGGCGGCATGCGCCGTTTACCACTGCATGTTATGCTTGTGTCTCTATAGCGATGGATCGTCAGGCACAAAATCCCTAAGATGTCGCATCTTAAGGATTTTGGGGGCCAGGGCCAAATGTATTATGGGGGCCCCTCTTCCGAACAGCTTTTAATTTAGGATCCAATTTCAGCTCTTTCATTTCTTCTTTGGCCAGGCCACAGGCACACTCGCCCAAATTCTGAATGTATTTACATTTAATGTTCCGCGATAGTGATGTGTGTTTTCAATATTGTAACACAGCAGCGGCTCACTAATATTACTGCAAATCATCTCTGGGACACCTTACCAATTCTCATATGCGAGGTCCTGTTTTGATCTAAAGAAACTTTTTTATGGATGTTGCATGAAACATAAACACATTTCTCTGCAGAATGTAATAGACTCACACATCACCCACATTAAAAATAAATTAAAAGAAAACGGTATTTAAAACAATCTGTTCAAGAATTATTCAAAATCATCAGAGCAAGACTCTGCAGAACAGACCTGACTCCATGGGGGGGGGAGGGGGCATGTAAAGCTGAGGCCCTGGGCCAGTGCCCACTTTGCCCATGCCTTAAAACGTCTCTGGTCAGGCATTAAATTCCCACCGCGATTCCATTTGGTGTCAAAACCCGCACAAAGACTGTTTGTTTCGTCTAACTGCAGTAAGGAAGTAATTTACACTACTTGTTCGAGCAATCAGCGTGTGCCGTCTGTCAAAGCTTCCTCAGAAACCCGCTTTGTTGATAGCAAATCTCCCCGTAAGTGTAGAACATGCACCGTAGGGTTATTTATGGGAACTGCGTGCTGTCTTCCCCAACGTCACTGGGGGTTACGGGGGGCAGAAGAGGGATCCGCTCCTTGGCTGGCAGAGCTGCCATTCCTCATCAGAGTTGAATTGGGGCCAGTATGGCCCAGGAAACAAAAGAAATATGGTCCACATTCGCAGCCTTTCGCAATACACTCCTTGATTAGCATCATGGAACTAAGTGTTGGCAAACATTTGCAGTAATGGCACAGACCTAGTCTTCCTTTTGCACTCACCATGGGCTTTTTTTTTTTAGATATTCACTTTATTTTTTAAAGTGTTTAAGAAAGGCCCTCCCATGCTGAGAGACTGGTGAAAGGTGCATCTGTGTTTTTTTTGTTTTACTTGCTGCTAACATCACGAGTGAGTTCCAATAAAGGGAATGATGCTAGTGTGTTAATGCAAAAATAATAATTACAAAAAATAATGTCACTTTCCGCACATTCATGCACTTTTATAAAACACGAAAATGCCCAGAGGCACTGAAGTGCTTTACATGAGCACCAGACAACATTACAGACAGATTACATTTTTTGCCTCATGTAGAGTAATTGATTTGTCCTGAGTCACAGGATGTTGAGCTGACGCTGAGACTCAAACCTGGTTTCCCAGTTGCTAAGTTGGCTAAGACCACAATCTCTCCCTGTTGACTGCAGTCATTGATTTCTGGCAGGCAAAGGAGTACAACAGAGGTCAATTCATTTCTGCCTGTTCCAAGCAGGGGAGGGAGGCAAAAATAACTGAAAAAGCCCCCTTGCTGGCCCTCACCAACCTCCCACCACCTACTCCAGTCCTCTCCCCTGTCTTAGTCCCCTGCAAAGCAAGTGCTAATGGCTTCCCATCAGCAGCTCCTTGAGCCCTCTGTCACAACTGGAGGGAGCTGGGGGGAGGCACACCTCATGCTGTGACAGCCGGAGCAGCCCATTGCTGTTGTGCCTCTGACTTAATGTGCATCAGGTCAGCCTCATTATGTGTATGCAAAGACATTAACATCAGTCTTTGACGTTGTGCCCATGTGTTGGAGACTTAGACGGCCACCAAAAAAAATGGCCCACCAAGCGACCTCACAGGCCCATAGCCTGATGGCCCTTAGCCCGCCTCGCCAATCTGAGGGTGTTCCGCATGCACTGGCTCACAGGGAATCTTAAGTGTCTGAATGCCACAGGAATTAATGCAGCTTGGCCCTCAGGGATTTTAGTGCCCCATGCCTCATGCCACGATATTCCACGCTTCATTGATTATGGCTACCCTTACAATTGTTAGCCTCTCACAGCACATTGGAGAGACTTTTCTCAAACCATCTATTAGAAGGAAAAGATGCTGCATAGCATTGTTACTTACACTAGTTTACAAATTGTGCTGTTTTATGGCATTGGATAAAGTACAGGAATTCTCTTTTTCCACACTTAGACAAAATATTTACCAGATGATCATACAAGTTTCAATACACCCATTAAAGTTCTGCCAAATCATAACTGAGATTGCTAGGTCTGATAAATTCCTTTATTTTTCTGATGACCCAGGCCAAATGCAAATTAGGGCTGTCAGCAATAAAATTAGTTTTTGGCAGCCTGATGAACAAGGTGAGAATTTCTCCAGGCTTGGCTGTACCTGGAAGAAGAATTGCAATTGTATGAACATCTAGCCAATCTCCTGAAAGGAGAAACATTCAGACTACTGTGGCCGAGCTAATACTAATTACATTTGCATCCAATGGAAGTGCAGCTGGGTAACAGCTCCATCAACAGCATGTTCGGGAAGTGCATCTGTGCAACCGCTCCATCGATACCCAAAAGCCATTGAACTCGCGGATATGAAAGTGCATATAGTCTTAACAGAACTAAGGGCATTTTGTCTAGCAACTGGAGCTGAGCAAAGCCCCAGTTATTAGTCAAAATGCCCTCAGGTGTCAGGATCCGCAATAGCATTTTCACCTCCATGTTCTGTATCAATAGAGAACGAAATTTGAGTGTCAGCAGTTCTTCTTGCGAGGAATCCAAATTTGAGA
Source organism: Calotriton arnoldi (assembly GCA_963921515.1). Classification (NCBI taxonomy): domain Eukaryota; kingdom Metazoa; phylum Chordata; class Amphibia; order Caudata; family Salamandridae; genus Calotriton; species Calotriton arnoldi. Next base: position 2,146,622 of record CAWUFW010000737.1, read on the forward strand.
TTAGACTCCCTTCGCCTGTAGGTTATAACAAGCCATAAATTAAAATAATGTAGTCAAGCGTACTCCAGGGAATCTTCTCAATTGGTGTATTTGTGTATAGTTTTTGTGACTGTAAGCGAGAAATGCCCTCTGTTAAGCTCAGAAGAATTCACTTAGAGGAGTTGACTGCTTTGGTATTTAAGCACCACTGTCCGTTTCCTTACATACTCTAATTCAGATCAGGAAACATGCATGTTCTGGTCATTGTAGTAGCAAGGACTGAACATGGTGTGTCTGGTACCATGCACTGCTAGACCTCAATATAGAACCTCTTTGGCCCCTTCAGCCAGCAAGACACTCTGTTGTCTCGATAGAAGTGGTGGGTTGCTGCACACTCACATGCAAATCCGTGACTAGAACTTGAAAGTGAGGACATTTCCCGTGTACTTTCAACCTCTGGAGGTACAAGCCACCCTTCTATGAAAGGAGTTTTACTCCAGCAGGTGGGTTAATCCTTACCAGATGAGTTTTATTTATTTATGCCATGATCCTGTTTGCTATCGTTCTAGTTCACAAGAGCTTAAATACAGGACCATTTAAGGACTTACTTGGCCCATATCCTTACTGGGTTTTTTTACTCTCCGTGGAGCAGAGATCCCTGTTTAAATGTCCCATTGTAGTCAGATGGAAAGATATGAATTTCAGTATGAAATGTCTGTTCTCCAGGGCTTCATAAAGTGTGTTCATGCTTTTTCTGTGACTGTCTTTTTACCCCTGGTCGTATTCTCGGTGAAGTGTAGTACCCGTCACCTCTCTAATGCTTGTGTCACCTTTATCAACCTATGCAATTTCTGTTGATATCCTGTGGTTCGCTTGAGAGTGAATTGGCATTACTACCAAATTATTCAAAGAAGATTAATTTGACGAATCGGTGGGGAAATAACTTCTACCAGAAAGATGTTATCGAAAGTAAGTGACAAATTCTTTCCTCCAACCAAGTAGTGGGAATGACACTTGCAACAGTACTAGGTCCAAGGTTAGGTAGATGTAATCATTTTAATATTTAAAAAGCCTTATTTTGTTTCATTGTTTTCTCTCTTCTTTTCACAGTTGATAGTAACACCTGGGCCCATGTCATTGCCCTGTACCCCACACTTGTGGAATGTATCACTTGTTCATCTTCCGAAGTCTGTTCTGCTCTTAAAGAAGCCTTAGTTCCATTCAGGGACTTCATGCACCCACCGGCATCCAAAGTACAAAATGGAGAGTCTTGACAGGCTCGAGAGGCGGCAAAATAACAGAGTGTCCCAAAAAAGGAATGTCTGATCTGGAAGCAAGTCTAAAACATGAGGGCCTTCGCGACAGCTCTGGAGAGTCCGTTCGGGCGCTGTTAAATGTACCTTGCTAACAAGAGCTCAATAAGCCATGAACAGGAACTTACCGTACCGCCAGCAAGGCCGAATGAGTAGCGGTGTGAGCTTTTTATTAATTCAACAGGATCGCCAGAAAGAAAATGTAAAACGCAATCTAGGGGACTCCATGCAGTGCAGCATTTTGAAGTGGTGAATGAAAGCTGGCTTCGGTAAAGCTTGTGGGGTGGGTGTGCGTGTGTGTCTGTTAATAATGTCATTAAATAAAACAAAGTATTTCCATCAGTCCCATCTTCCAGGCTGCTGTTTTGGAACCTTTGTCCGGGTCTCATTGTACTAGAAACAATTTTATGCAAGAAGGTACTGTAACATTCCATACTTAACGTGTTACCAGCCTTTGTAAACAAAGGAATCTGAAATACGGATGTGTATAATAAATGGTACAGTTGTGTATAAACACGCCGCATTTATTGCGTAACATTTTTGTACTGACCACGTTAACTGCTTGCATATAATGTATTCATAATGCAGCCGTGCACCAGCATTTTACTTACAAATTTGCCTTCTGATTATAATAGCAGGTATGCTTACCATATCGGATCATGTCGATATCTCCTTGCATACATACATTTGAATGTAACTTTACCTCAGCTACAAGAATCTCTGCTGCAGCATAAACCATTGTTTAAGACGTGACCATATGCAAAAAAATATTTAGATGTAATCATTTCATACATAAATATAGACGTTCTGAAATAAGTTTAAATCAGAAAAGATAGTATGCGCTTCATTTTTTGGTGTTTTTTTCATTTCTTTGAAGTTGTCATTTTAATTTTTACCCGCTTTCCACACAGCGCTTTCTAAAAAAACAATGTTCTATCCATGTCATTAATCTCTAATTCCATCTATAATCACAGTTATGTTACAGCTGTGAGGCCCATTCTTAAGATGCCGGACTGAGTTGGAAATTCAAAGGGCAAAACGACCACGTTTTGTTTGTATCCATAGTATGTGATGCTGTATTGTGAACAAACAGATACATCTCATGCATAGCCGGTCAGATCTAGTCTTGATGTATGTGAAGGCAACAATAGCTTAATAAGAAAATTCGAGAATATTATTTTTGAAGACCATGATGCATCCAAATACTGAACTTTTATAATTGATAATTTTCTTTCTCTTTTCATACACTACATAACTAATGGAACATGAGTCTGAAAAATATGAATAGAATGATTTAGTTTCGAATGATTTGTTTTTAATGAACTGTGTCACTTGATGTTATACTTATTGTTTAACAAGTTTATTGTGATATTAGACTATTATTTTATTGGTGTTTATTACCATGATCATTTATGTGAAGACGTGAAAAGATGTTCGGGAAAAAATCATTTAAAATGATAAATTAAAATTCCAAAGGATGCATGTTTTCTTTTCGTCTTTAGCTAGTTTTGCTTTATTTACACATTTTTAGTCAGCCAAATATTGTGTCCCCGTTTCATTAGCACTCATAGCATTGTATAGGAATTGTGGTTGAATAATAGTCATCCTTTGTATATGCAATTTCAACCAGCATAGAAAAACTAATATACTACATACATTGAAATTTTGTGATGCATAGGTTATAAAAGCAATTGTAAACCAGCACAGCAAGTGCTACTAGAATGTGGTTATCCCTGGTAGACCAATATCTTTCTGGGGTTCATAAGGGGAGCTGACACCCCCATACAATGACTGACCAACACCAAGTGAGCCAGCGCGAGTGATTCTCCTTTTTCATGAACACATTTATTATATCATTGTGCCAGGCAGGAATATATTCCCCTGAGGCTGAGGGGAGTGTCTGCCCGACTGAAAGATGCAAGCTTTCACTGAAGCTGCCTCAGTGGTTGGTAGTGATGAAGAAGAAGCAGGATTGTTTCTAGAAAGGTGAACTTACAGTTTGAGGTTTGGCCTGCTGCCGGCACAAGTTTATCACAACTTCTGGTGCCACCAGTTGAAAACAGAGCCATTAGACACATTATATCCTTCTCCTCTTCCAAGCTACCAGTACTACTTACAGGTAATCTAACGGCAGGAACTTTCATTACACATGCCACGATTTTAAACCACCTCTTTATTGACAAAGGAACCCTGGATGGAGCCATCTTACGGTAGGAGATTTGTCTCAGTGAAAAGACAGTCCCACAAGTAGAGTGATTGGTCTTGCACTCGGACCCTATCTTCTGAAGGATACATCATCCCTCAAATTTCTCACACTTTTAATGTCCATCAGAGTTTATTAGGTGCCAGCCAGCGCACTGGCATCTGTTCTGTTTTTCTATGCCTCATTGATGCAGGTCTAATGTTGTCTGTGCTTCACTGACTAAATTCCTCAGCATTTTGACATCAGTTAGGTCAAACAATTCCTCCTAAGATTTCGGGGTTGAAACCCTGTCACATATGCTGCAACAACATTTCTTTGTTGGACCCACAGGACATATGCATATGGTTTTAGAGCTGAAAGCTCAGTGCCGTGGCCTGTGAATGCTGTTCAATGATGTACCTGAAAGCAATCAGGAAGCAGGAGGAAAACAATTTTTGTCCAGGGCCTGCAGGAATACCTTACACTTTGCCTTCAGTTAGGTTTCCTTATTGGCAACCTCGCCGAAAAGTGCCACAAAAATCACCTTTGGAAGGAGGAATCCTCTTCTTCATTGAGGCAATAGTCTTCTTCGAGAGATCGTGCGGAGTCTGTGTCTTTCCCTGACCTCTTCCTTGCTTCTCAGAGAAAATCCTGATGTTGAAAAAGATGCAGCCAGCGTTATCAACCAACCCTATACAGGTTAAGGACTTGCAGCTAGCAATTCTGAATTTATTCAGAATGTTTCCTGTACCCTCTGGACTTCTAACAAAGGATGACCACAACCTCGTTGTCTTGCCAACTCCGGTGGCTCTGACCCCATTCCTCCCAGATGTGCATTTAAGAAGTTGATGCCAGCCAAGGCAAGGTCACCCATTTGGTCAGCACTACCTTCAACGCTGGCAGAGGCGCCTTCCTCAAAACTGACCGTGGCGCTGCCTTTTTAAGTCAGTTTAAATCGTTTGTGTGGTGAAAGAAAAGGTGAGAAAAACATTTGATGACTTGGTCTTGATAAATCACGTTTGTGGGGTCCAAATATTTGCCCAGGAGAAAGAACGATTTGTGTGACTCAAATGCCCTTTCCTTACCTGATAAGGATTACGGCATTGTAGAAGAGAGTGATTCAGAAGCTGATAACCTCTCCCCCCCCCCATATAATACTGATGCTGGTTTATATCTTAATTTGCAAAATGCCAAGTGGTTTAAATACTTTGCGAGAAGGGAAAATCTCTTACCCCTCTGGCCCTCTTTCAGATGTCGCCTCATGGATCACTAGAGTGATACAAAAAGCATCTGAAGCTTTGGAGTTGATCCTGCCCTATGAAGGGGCAAAATCAAGCATTTTGAGGGAAATCATGCCACTTTCTTCTTCCGTCACAGAGCCCTTGTTCCATTTTGAAGAAGCTTTTCTGGAACCTGGCTCAGTTGCATGGATAAACCTTTTTTGAGCCCAGTAGTCCACAGTTCAAATCATGGACCTGGCCTTCACACACCACTTGGATGTGTTCATCTGGCTTCTCACAAGATGCCCAGTAAAGCTTCATGAGCATTCTGTTGGATGGTAAGTGGCTATTTGGAGAGAAGGCCAACTCCTCCCTGGAAAGCTTCTAAAACAGTAAAGCATTGGCTCGTTTGCTGGGTCTGCCCTGCTCAGTGAGGCGACTCCACTAAAAATAAAGCAGTACCGCCACTCTAAACACTCCTTCCGGGAAAGGGACGGGTCTAAGGAATACCATCATCAAAAGCATCTGCTGCCTCAAAACTTCTCTTATTAGCCATTAACTCTACCCTACTAATTTCTGGATGGGGGATAGTTGAGAAACAGTTACAAGGGATCGTTGTGTCATCCAAATAATATGCAAGGTCTATACCTATCCTTTCTGTCCTCCACTGCGAACTGCCCTTCCTCCACCAAGATGTGCTGTCCGGCAGTCGCCTCTATTTTAGAGGTAGAGGCTGGCACCTTTCTGAACAAAGGGGCCATAGAGGTGGTTCCTCTTGAAGAAAGGGACATACATTGTATTCTCTGTTTCCTGGTGACAAGGAGGACTGGGTTCTGAGCCCCATCCTCGACCTTCATCTCTTGAGTCTGTTTATTTGGCTGAACAAGTTCAAGATGCTGTTAGTGCTGGCCCTCAAAGCCAGGGACGGGGGATTGGTTAGGGTCTTTGACCTCTAGAATGCATACTTCTGTCTTCCATTCATCCATGCGCACAGGTGTTACCTGAGATTCACTGTGGGCGTCAGTTCACAGTCCTATTGTTTGGACTGATGACCGCACTGTGTATCCAAGCGATGGCAGTTGTGGCTTCACTGCAGCGGGCTGCTATATTTCCTTACTTGGAAGACTGAATATTAAAAGGAGAGTTCCAAGTGTTGGTCAAAGAACATATTATGCATATAGTGACTCTCCATGGCTTTGGATTTACTAGCAACACTCAGAAGTCTCAACTTACTCTGACATGAGACTAACCTTCATAAGAGGGTCACAGATATTCGGGAGATGATTCCGATATTTTTGACTTGGTCACAGTTCCCAGTTCTTTACATTTTATGCCTTCTTGGTGTCCTGGCCTCATACATCCTGTTAGTGCCATGCCAAATGGTGGATGAGAACCATTCAGTGGTGTCTGACAGTTGTTCCAATATCAAGGGAGTACATTAGCTTACGTACAGCTCTTCCAGTCAGTCCATCTGGATCTGCACTGTTGGATAGACCCCTCTTACGTTCTGGTGGGTTTTCCTTTCAGCCTTCCTCTGGCACAAGGTACAGTAGTCACTGATGCTTCCTCACTGGGCTGATGTGCCCTTCTGGCTGACTTAATGGTGTAAGGCCTTTGGTCAGCTTGAAGCAGCATCTGCACATAAATGTGATGAGCTCCAGGTGGTTTACCTTCCCATGATGGCATTTCTCCCTTGCATCTTAGGGTGCACTATTCAGATTCTGTCAGTCAACACCACCATCCATTATATCAATAGACAGGGCAATGTGGGTCATGGACCCTTTGTTGGGAAGCAGTTCGCCTGTTGCATTGGGCACAGCGAATGGGTACTTTCCTGTTTTTAAAAAAAAATGTTCTTTATTGATTTAAAACAGATTGTACAAATAATATTCGTGTGACAAACTTATGCTTGGCATTACAATGACAGTTGCTGAAATAGCACAGGCAGGATGCCAGGGCATAACCGATACAGTAAACAATTAACACAGTGTTGACATTAGTCGCCTACAATTTCGCAGGAGAATATATAAGTATTCAAGGACAAATTTTTTATTGCATCACAAACCAATCGAACTGTTAACTGTATATAGAAAAAGAAACATAAAATCGATCTCGTCTGACTGGTCTGAGTTTATCCTCGGTCGCTGGTGGTTCGGAGCATGGGGCCACATGTGTGGCCGGGTGAGTGTGAAGGCATACACGGGGGGTGCAGAGTCATACCCACGCCCCGACCCAGGAGACCCAACAAGCACCTCCCAACGTGGCACAGAAAAAGTGTTGTGGCTACTTATGCTTGAGGGCATGGCCTACCGGAGGTAGCCAGCGGGGCTGCAAGCTACGTCGGGGGCGGTTGCGTCACAGCTCGTTTGGCCTCTATGGACGATAAATAATCTTGCCACCAAGTGGGGCTGGCCCGTGTAGATGCAGATGCTCGTGATGCGTTGAACAACTGCACTGTATGTTCTGCGACTAGTGCCCTGCGAAGGTCGAGCAGCCATGATTGTGTGTTGGGGCATAGTTGCGACTTCCACGACATTGCTATTTTACGTTTGGCAAGGCCCAGGGCCAGATCCAAGAATTTATTGAGGCCTTTGCGAGAGGCACTGCGCTTCATGATTCCCAATAAAAAATGAATGGCTTGGGCTGTCACCGGGGCGCTCGCTGCCTCCACGAGCATTGCCGCAATTTTGTTCCAGTATGACTGAACACAGGGACACGTGCACACCATATGCGTGAACGTTGCCCCCGAGTCCAGGCACCTAGGACACACATCGGCGGAGGTTGGATACATCCGCGCCAACCCATGTGGCGTTAAATATGTGTGGTGTAGATAGTTAAATTGAGTGTATTTCAGTCTAGCGTTTCTGGATATGGTTTTGGGGTGACTGATACATTGTGCCCACTGTTTGTCGGTGATAGTGGTTGACAATTCCGTGTCCCAGTATGCGCGCAATGATGTCAAAAGAGGCGTGCCGTCAAGCCTAAGAGAGTTGTAGATTGCCGTTATTGCGTGCCTGCCGCGTCTGTGCATCAGTAATGTTTGTATGAGATGTGTTGTGGCAGGTTCAGTGCGATCATTATCCCATATCTGGAGGAATTGGCGTGTTAGCAATGCGTAGAGTATTAATGTCCCCTGTGGTATCCCGAAGTTAGTCACTAAAGCCTCAAAGGTTTGTAATTGCGAATCCGCGTACATGTCACCCCAGTTATTGAGTCCCCCCATTCTCTAGGGCTCGAGCTCCCGGCGGCCGTGACAGGTGAATGTGCCCCGTAAGACTTCCAATGGCAGGCTAGGGGCGTAAGGCTTGGCCCGGTTTTTAGGCAACACGTATTTAGCCCAATTGCGTCTAGCTATCACCATTAAAATGTTGCCTTGTTTTTCCTGTAACACTGTATTGGAGCCCGATAGCCACTCCAGTATTGCAGGTTGTCCCCAGGGCAATGCCACGGTTACTAGTTCGGTGAGGTTGCTCTTAGCAAGCCACCTCATTGGCCATTGCAGTTGCGCTGCAGCATAATAATGTTCATAATTTGGTGCACCCAGGTCACCGTTCGACTATGACAGGCATAGTTTTCGGAGAGCCACCCTGGACCTAGAGTTCCCCCAGATCAGGGAGACAAGGAATGATTCTAAGTCCTTGAATAGCCTCTGCGGCAATCGATAAGGGAGTGTGAAAAAAAAGTATAAGAGTCGAGGAGTACAAGCATCTTGGAGATGGCCACGGGCCCCATGGGGGATAAAGGTAAACTCAGCCAAAATGGAAGAGCTGCGCGAGCCCCGGCGACAGCACGTCCCAAGTTACCATTTTATCGTGTCTGCGCCTGAGTGATAGACCTGGACCTCCAGGTATTTGAAGGTGTCAAACGCCCATTCCAGTGATGTATGAGGCATGGCGTGTCTCTGGTCTGTAGATAGTGCCTTCATTGGGAACACTGCCGACTTGGACCAGTTATCCCGTAGGCCCGAAACACGTGCGTGTTCATTTAGCAGTTCAATCAATCCCTGCAGGACTTCAATCTGGCCATGCAAGTAGATCAGTGCGTCGTCTGCGTACAAAGACACTATGTGCCACCGCTGGTCCGCGTATATATCCCATTCCAGCACACGTTGGCGCAGTTTGCATGCCAATGGTTCTATGGCCAGTGCAAAGAGGATGGGTGACAGAGGACATCCCTGCCTTGTGCCGCTTTCTATCGCAAATAGTGGAGAGAATGTGCAGCCCGTCTTTACCCTGGCTTGTGGCTTTGTGTATAGTACACATATCCACTTCAAGAAATTAGGGCCTATGCCGAAACCAGACAATACTGCTAGCAGGTAATGCCAGCTGAAGGTGTCGAATGCCTTTTCGATATCTAAAGACGCTATCCAAGGTATTCCAGGCTCCGTCCGTGCCCATTCTAATAATGTAAAGAGGCAGCGCAAATTCAGCCAGGTGCTCCTCCCCGGAATGAAACCGTTATGGTCTTCATGTACCAGCACGGGCACAGTCTCGATCAGCCTATTGGCTAGTAATTTCCCTAGGATTTTATAATCAACATTCAGCATCGATAAAGTACGATAAGAAGTCATCTGGAGGGGGTCTCTGCCCGGCTTGGCAACACTTCCAGCGTCTCCTCTCGCAGGGTGGGCGGGAGTTCGGCCTTTTCGAACGCTTCTGCGTACATTGTAGCCAGTCGGAGAATAAGTTGTTCAGAGCAAGTTGTGTAAAACTCCGACGGCCAGCCATCCGTCCCCGGAGTCTTGCCCGCTGCCATTTACCCAATGGCCTCGGAGATCTTGTCTGCAGCGACAGGGTTTTCTAGTGAGTCATAGTGTGGTCGCATTATCTGTGGGAGTTGGACATCCGTCAGGAACCTCTGAAGAAAGACGGGATCATCGGTGTCTGGGGCTGCATATAAGGAGGTATAATATTCATAAAAGGAGTTATTGATCATTTCCTGAGTATTCGCTATAGAACCTGTGGGTGTGAGTATTGCTGTAATGGAAGGTTGTGAAGTGTCAGTTTTTTTAGAAGCCATGCCTGCATCTTACAGCCTTGTCCCCCTCGGAGTGCCGACAGGCTAAATATGTTTTATGATCTAGTGTGCAGAGATTATCAAGTGTTTCTTTATATGCTAGACGGGTTTGGGCCAACATGGGGACCTGTGGGAGAGAGCAGCTCGCATCTCTGTATTTCCACTTCATGGTTTTGGAGCGCGTCTGTGAGTGACTTACGGGAACCATATGTAGTTTTGATGGCGTGTCCTCTCAGGAGAGCCTTAAATGCATCCCACTCCACCCCCATGCTCGAGGCCGTGCCCGAGTTGGCTTGGAAGTATGAGTCGATGGAGCATGACAGAGTGGTGCGAAACGACAAGTCAGTGAGCGCTGCAAGGGGGAGGCGCTAGGTCGATATCCTGGGCCTCTGCGCCCCCCCATACAAGACGCAATTGCAGTGGGCTGTGGTCCGAGATCGTGCGCGCTAAATATTCCGCATGTAGTATGCTATGTAGGGCATTTTCTGAGCAATATATGGTGTCTATCCTCGTGTAGAGGTCATGAATTGCAGAGTAGTGCGAGTAAGTTCGCAGCGCGCAGTGCCTGCTTCGCCATGCATCGTGTAGCTGCATATTGACAATCCATTCCCTCATGTGTTGTGCTAATTTAATGGACTGTGCCCCCGGGAGTGGAGGGTGGGATCGGTCCAGGGTGAGATCCTGCACCCCATTATAGCCTCCACCACAGTATGTAGGTACTGTGGGGTCTGTGAGTAAAGACGGTGTAATTGATTGCAAGAATGCCGCTTGACCTGAGTTCGGGACATAGAGGGATATCAGTGCCAGTGGGGATCCACTTAAGAGGCCTTCTAGGGTTGCGTAACGGCCTTGTTTGTCAACTCGGGAGTGTAGTATCTTTAACAGGATGCCGGGTGCCACCCATATAAGAGTGCCCCTATCATATCCCGAGTATGTGGTGCCAAGGACCATGCCTCTCCAACACTTGCGGAGGGATGCAAGAGTCTGCGAGGTCAGGTGTGTTTCCTGCAGCAGCGCTAATGAGACATGGCTACGCAACTATTGATACACCTTGTGGAGCTTGGTGCAGCCCGCCAGCCCACGCACATTTCAAGTCAGCAGGGTATAATCACCGTCAGCCATCTACTTGACAATAAAGAAGTAAGCGAACACAGGATTGTAGACCAAGCCCCTCCCCCCACAGTGGTCCGTGCCCCATCCTCCCCAGTCCCCACCCCCAGCAACAACAGAATGCACAGTCAGCCCGCACTCTCCGTACAGCATGGAGAAATGGACAGATCGAAACAAATAATAAAATCCCCCAACATCCCTCCCCAGGCCGACTTGCCAACGGGCAATTGGCCATCTGCACTGAAATGCAATTAATTCGAACAAAATATAATATTTATAGAGAAAAATACAAAGGAGCGTCCCAAAGAATCTGATTCCAAAGAGTGAGATGTACAGAAGCAGAGGTACAAAAAAGAAAAGGAGGAAAATAAAAATTGAGAATAGCTAATGAAAGAAAAAGAGATAAGGATAAGAGAGAGAAGACAAAGGATTTTAAAGGTGCTGTATCAGCTACTTATCGCTCTCTCCGGGGGGATGCAGCAGATCTGAATGGTGCTGCTGGTTGGCCGCCTTCTAAAGTTCGAGCCGGCAACATTCTTATTTACAGTACACGGTTCTGTTTTAGTTTCTCAGACATGTCTCTAGGTGATCAACCAAGTTCCTCCGCTGACTGCGGGGTGAGGACTGGGCTGCCCCCCGATAGCGCTGCGTGCTGTGAGGCAGTGAGAAGTAGTGTTTGGCCCATTGCTGTGTCTGAGTCCAATTCTAAACTTTGGGGAGATGTGGAGCTGCCGATGTGTTCTGCTGATTTTATAGCTTGCGCACGTTCTTGGGCGAGCTGGGCTTTCGTTGGCCGTTGCATTTTACCCCTGCCGCGGTCCTTGCGCGGACCCACCAGTTTCCATGTCTGGCGAGAATCCGTCACCACTGTGGGCGGTGTGTGTGTGTGTGAATCTGTGTTGATCTATCCAAGCCCAGGCCTCCTCGGGAGTAGCACAGAAGACTGTATTGTCTTTATGGCAGATGCGCAGCTTGGCTGGGTATTGTAGTGAATATTGTATTTCGTGATCTCACAGGCACTTCTTGACCTCCGAGTAGGAGGATCTGCGGCGCTGGACCGACAGGGTGTAATCTGGGTATATGTGGACTTTTGCATTGTCGACCTGCCATGGGCCACAGGCTCTAGTGACCTGCAAGATGTGGTCCCTTTCTCGGTAATTGAATAACCTCGCCACCACAAGTCTGGGAGGGTTACATGGACGTGGGGGCCCCCCGGTACACTGTGGACTCAATCAACCGAAAAGAAGTTCGAATTCTTGCCCTCGAGGATTTCCGTGGAGAACCAGGTCTCTAAGTAGAGCTCCATGCTGTGGCCCTCCGCCCGTTCCGGTAGGCCCACTATGCGTATGTTGTTCCTACACGATCGACCTTCCTGGTCCTCCACGCGGGCTCTCAGGTATTAAACTTCTTGCTGGAGGGATTGAATCTGATCCGTTGCCGCATTCACTGTGGGGCGCAATGACGCTAGAATAGATTCCGACTCCTCCACTCCATCTTTCAGTTTTTTATGGTCTTTACTTAAGAACCCTATGTCAACACTGAGCGAGTCAATTTTTGGACCCAGAGTAGTCTTGATGACCAATATCGCTGCCATCAGTTTGTCGAACCGGTGTGATTGATTGTTGTGATCAACAGGCTTCGGGGGACCTGAGTGTTCTGTATTCCTCGCGTCAGGGGCCAGGGTCACTGTGTCTGATGGCTGCGTTGTGACTTATCCGTTCTGGGTTTTCCCATCTCAACAGTATGGGCGTGTGGTGCTTCGTAGTTGGGTCATCTGCCCGCTGTGGTCCTCTAGGGAGAGGCTAGTATTGGTTTAATAGTCAATAATCGGTGGTAACCCACCGAAACGCAGATCTGGGAGTGCGGCTCAACCGGGCAGAGTGTAAAGCACAGGTATGGGGGCCTGTAGAGTCACCAGTCGCCGTTGACCAATCTGCCAGGCAGCTCCGGTAGTGCCTCACCAGTCCGGGTGGCATGTGTGACTTCATGGTGCCTTTATGCCCAGGATGCATGCTGTATCAATTGTGATGTGGGGCATCGAGGTATCAGGGGTCTTATACCTATTATGGCGCTGTTATCTTACAAGTAGGGGCCACTTGCCAAAGAGGGAGCGAGGTAGTGTGTGCTCTGCGTTCATGTCACTCACCAATGGCCCCACGCTGTGCCCTCACTTCGTAGGCTCCCATGTTGCAGGTCCGGGAGACCCCTACGCTGTCCGGCGCACCCCAAACAGAGTCGCTGGGTCCAAGGAAGCACAGGGGGGCCCCCGGCGCAGCAGGCGGTAGGCGGGTGCCCACCACACAGGCAGCCCTGCAGATGTTTGTCCAGGGTAAGATCAATATTCCCAGTAGGGTCCGCCGGCAAGGGGAGCCGTCAATGCCCAAACTGCGCAGTCCAGGGTGGGGACACCCTCAGTGGGGCGACCACACCGATAGGCCTCAATGACACGTGGCTCGGGGTGCCCGCGGGCTGTAGCCACGCGAGGTCTACAGCGTGTCCCAGGCGATGTCCTCATGTCCCAGGGCCGTCTGGTAGACTCACAGTAAACGGGCATGTCCTCTTGTAGGCCGCTTGGCCCAGTACCGCTCCAGTGACTCAGTGGCGCAGGAGTGCTTCGTCCCCCGCCCCGCCGCGTCCCAAGAGGAGATGGCGGATGTAGGTCGCGGGGTTCCCAACGGATCCGGTATGGGTCAGAAACCCCCTCAGTGTCCAGCGCCTCTTTCAGTTCTCTCTGCACAGCGAGTGGGGAGCACAGACAGCGCATGCCGATCTGCCGCGCAGCCAGGCGGGGTCTCCGCACTCGAGGTCTGCGGCTTCAGGTGAGCGCCTCCTGCGGCCCGATTCTCTCCCGCTTTTCGGCTGCAGACATTGGGTCCGTTGCCAGGATGTCACCGCTGTGTGGGATGCGATTTTGATCTGGTCAGGGTTTATTCAGGATTCTACGGCGGGCCCGGAGCGAAGCTCAGTTTAGCACGTCTGTGCTCGCCGTAATCTTGGCCATGCCCCCGGGTACTTTCCTGTTAGCTACCCAACTTTAGATTTCCGCAACATGAGACCAAATTCTCTAAGTCCTGTCTCACTGAAAGACTCGTAGTGGGAAACCATCCTGAAATGACAGAAGTGATCTTATCCTGATTGGGGTTTCCATACGCGGGTCTCTTTCCCATGACCCAGAAAACAGTCTCCACAATTTTCTGCCATACAGTTCCCTCTGAATGTCCCAAGAAGATGCCTTCAGCTTTAGCTGGTCTCAGGGCCTGCTGTATGCATTTTTACCTGTGGTAGTGGGAAGGTCTTAATAAGTTTTACTCCATCCTTTCCAAAGTCTTTTGATTTGCTCTGTCTCTTGTCCAGCAGGGTGTGGCAGGGGCTACAGATAAATGTTATTTGACTGCCATGTCCTTTCTCATGTATCCCCCAGACCAGCCATCTTTGTTTAGGTCACCACCAGTGGAGATTTTCCTAAAAGTTCAATTTACTTGTTACTCCATTCATTGTTCCACAATTGGATTTGAATCTTGTGTCGACTTTGCTTTGCTCATGGCATCCCCATTCAAACCAATACACAGTTGCCAAGTTCAATGCCTGACTTTGAAGGCCTGGACTGTAATTGGTAGTAACTTCAGCTCCTAGCCATGGTAAATTCAGCCTTCTTATTTTGTCTGCCTTTCATGATTTTTCTACCCGGAAAGATTGGTTATTTGAAACTGCCCATCTTTTTTTGTTTTTACCAAAGATGGTATCAGCTTTTCACATAAGTGAATCCATTACCCTTCCACCTTTGAAGATTTTCTACCCGGAAAGGTTGGTTATTTGAACCTGCCCATCTTTTTTTTACCGAAGATGGTATCAGCTTTTCACTTAAGTTAATACATTACCCTTCCAACTTTCTTTCCTTTTCCTCATCCCACCAAAGAGGAGAAGCAGCTGCATTGACTGGATCCCAGATGTGCTGTGTCCTATCACAATGATCTTACTTCACAGTACAGAATAGATGATTAGCTCTCGTGGGCTTTACCAGAGATAAAAGAGCAAAGCGGTGACCAAACATTCCAAGCCTCGTTGGGCCATTCTTTGTATCAGTATCTGCCATGCCTTCGCCAAGAAGGACCCTGCAGAGGTAATTTGTGCCCACTCCACTAAGCCCTTGGCTGTTTTGACGGCACTCACAGAGGCATTCCGGTGGCTGACAGCTGCTAGGAAACCATTTGCTTATCCTTCCATAGTTTTGCCAAATATTACTGACTCTCAGCTCACAGCTCAAGCACTTTCTGGTGTATATTTTGCGAGGGCTGTGGTGCAAGACTTTATTGGTTAATCTGCACTACTCAATTGCACCTCCCCAGGATAGAGACTTCTAGCTGCAGATTCCTCACCTTGTGAATTTCCTCAGGTGCCAGACTGGATATGGAAGCTTTAAAGAAATTCCCTTGCACGTCGACAGGTAGTGCTCCTCGTCAGATCAGTCCACTCCAGATATGACGTTGTGACCTATATATATACACACCCTCCACATGCTCACATCAGTTCCTTTCTTTCAACACCTTCCAACGTAGATCCAGAGCTAGCAGCTGTCTTCTGATAGACTTTTCTTCCCTCACAAAAATCTTTTTTTGTAAAAATAAAATAAAAAAATAAGTCAATTTGCAGAGATGGGCCCCAAAACAATAGGGGTTAGGCCGTGACAGTCACCAACAGATGTTGGTGACAGACATCCATGACGTCTGCCTCTGGTGCCTTGACACCATACACTACTCCGTGGTGTGCTCCTGCTGACCTAAAATCAACCTTAAGGCTATCTGTGAGCGCAAAGCCAACTTCACCGTCGCTGAACTCCTTATAAAGAAATGGTCTTGGTTGAGAGTGCAGATGTGCTCCTGCTCCCAAGGCTATTCTCGTGATCACTCAAAGTCACTGGAGTTCAGGTAAGTCCCACAAAAAGTCCAAACATGGGTTCCCATTGTACTTCCACTCGCACCAAGTCACATAACACTCCGAGAACCTCCCGACCTCGTAGTCAGCCCCACACAAGGGGCTGACCCTCCCTGTACCTCCGTTGAGGACGGCGATTCCACTGCAGTTTAAGGAGTATAAGGAGGCCATAGCAAACGTTTTGGTGCTTGACCGGATCCCTCTGGAGCGCCTCCGGTCCCCATCAATTCAAGGTGGCTGTCAATTGGATCCGTCCCCAGCACCAACCTCTTGGCTCAAGCTTGAGCTGAGGTCAGTCCCTTTTCTGATCCCGGCTCCAGCCCCAGTGCATTGTCCGACACCGACTCTGGTGACGCAGCTTCCTCCACCGACCCGAGACTCGACGCCTGTACCAACAAAGTTGACTCCGGACCCGGATTAAATAGTTTTATCCGATTCGAAAGCTCAGTCCCAGACCCTAAACTACACCATTATGCCCATTCCAACCCTGACACATACCACCACTAAGATGAAGGCGAAGGACAACCTTCCATCCCCCCCCCGCCCCCCCCGCCACCCTTCCCCCCCTTGACATTGGCCCATCCTCCCCTAATCAGGCAATGACTACTGAAGACTCTTCCTCCTCTGCCACAAAGATCAGGAGGGCGGTGGCGGTCTTGAAACTGACACGCCCCATGCAAGGAATCAAAACTAATGTCTTTCAGGGGCCCTTAAACCTGCTACTCTAACCCAAGAACCTCTTTTGCCTTTCAATGAAGCGGTCATTGATGTGCCCACCAATAAACAGACAAGTGACAAGACGGCACAGGGCAGCTCACCGGACCGTGACTGTCTGCTCCAACATTCCACCCTGGAGAGCTTGGTGGTTCAGACATCATTAGTTGGGGTGGATGGTAGTCCACCATATGTCACTATTCTAATATTAGGTCCAGTAAAGGTTTCAGTAATTTAAACCTGAGCTCAACCCCTGGTAGCTATGGCACAGAGCAGAGAGGCTTAACTTAAGAAAAATGTGTAAAGCATTTAGAAGTACCAAATCAGTTCAAAAGTGGAAAACGCAATAAAATAAAAAATCCCACTACAATTTATAAAAATAGAGAATAATTTAATGAACAAAATGACTCCAAAATGCCAAAAATCCTATGAGGGAAACCTAAGATATGAACCTTTTAAGTTTTAAATTAAGATAGTGCTAAAAAGCATTAAGCACCAATCACAGTCATCTGGTTGCAGTTTATCGGTACTAGGCACAAGTTAAGGCCACCCACGATGGAGTGCAACTGTGTACCGGTCGGAAGTTTTACCTTATAACTTAGTCTCTGAAATGGAAATGGAAAATCCTAAGAGAGACAAGGCAGCAGGCTGTTACCAAAATGGGCTCCAGGAGGCCGAACAGGCATCCGACAAGGTCTCCGTGAAGCCATTGACTTTTGACAGGAAATCTCCAAGTGAGAAAAATTCAAAATTAGCGCCCAAGGAAGAAGGTCCCTCGCCTGAAGATACATTTTGCACCATTGCCCATCGAAGATTTCCACCTTTGGATGTAATCACTTTTTTGCAACTCTGATTTCTCTAGCAGGGCAAGGCTGAAAACTGTAGCTGGACTGATCTCTATAAGTTTGGATAGCCTCTCTGTGACATTTTGCTGAAATGGATTTCCTCCTGCGGAATAGCTCACAGCAGGAGCAACCTGAATCTTTGCCCCTACAGCAACACTTCTTCATCAGATTGACCTGGATGTTTGTCCCAGTCCTCTGGAGGTCTCTGGTGCAAAAAGGTTTCTAAGTCCCAGGTTTTTCAGGAAGTTCAGAGATGTGCACTTTGACACAGCCAAGGGTCCCAGGACCATAGGTACAGCTTTTAGGGTCAAGACTCACTCTAGCAGAAGCCAACAGCAGGGTCCAGGACAGGTCCAGTTGGAAATGGTAAGTTGGGCTCTTCCTGAAAAGGGTTTCTAGTAGCTTGTTGTGTCCCGGTATCTTAACAGAAAGTCAGCCAACTAACCCTTGAAGTCCACTTCTTTGTCCTGGGTAGTGGGAGTAGGTCCAGCCTTTCAGGACTCCTCACAGGTCTCAACAGCAGGTGCAGTCCTCCTTCTGACTTCCACAGGTCCAGTTCTGAAGAGGTTGCCCAGGGGGGCATATTTATGCCTGGCACTAGTCTGCGGATGGGTGACAGTCTTGTCTCCTCCCTAACCAATAGGTGAAATGTTCCCAGGGTTCACCCTACCCACTTTTGCAGCGGTTTCTGTGTCCCCTACTGCAGGCAGACAATCTCACAGTGTCCCTCTCTAACTAAATCCAAAATGGCAGAACCTTTCTTCCCTTGTGCAGAGCTCCTGTGCCCACTGTAGAGGTGTGGCCAATGAAATGAGCAACCCTCTCTTCTGTGCTTCTCAAAACCAGATCTGTGGGCAACTTCTCTCCCACTGGGATTGGTACCTGGCTACCTAGAGAGACAAAGGATGGGGCAGGCCCAGATGTTAGCTGCCTCTACCTGTCATAGAGTAGGCCACTTTGAAGTTAATTAAGTTCCCAGGCACAGACCAGATGGTAATCCTATCTGATAGAGACATCCAACTGCATATTCCTTAACTTTGAATTCTCTCCAGTTGCTAGACTGGATCTGGACATTTTTCAGCAGCAGTATCTCTGCACGTCGGCGGTGGGCATCGCACGACTCTGCAATGACGTCTTCCACGCATGCAACATCACCGGAGTCCATTAAAGGGGCCCTCGAATGCGGTGACGTCAGTTTCTTCTTTTCTGCGCTTCAATGCAGATCCGGAAAAGCAGTTACCTTTGGCTGTTTTTTGGCCAACTTCGACGTTTTCGGCGAAAGGAACAGTTTGCCTTTTTTCATGCCCTCAGGTTTTAAGGCTTGTGGGACCTGTAGTCGGCAGATGACGGTCACGGACCCCCATTTTATTTGTATGTGGTGCGTGGGAGAGCACCATGGTTCTACAGCGTGTGACTCCTGTCACCTACTTCAGCCGAAGGCGCTCAAGGAGCAGCGGATGAAGCTTCTTGCAGTGCGGAGGACACTGTCCTCCAAGACGTCCCATCGGCCTCGGTCTCCTTCGCACTCCAGGGACCGCTCCATGGGCGGTTCCCGTGGACGTCGTTCTCCGTCCACCTTCCACAGTAAGTCACAATGCAAGCAGTCATATCTGCGTTGTTCCCCCTCTTTGCCTGTGGAGTCGGGAAAAGAGTCTACCCTGAGCCTCTGCTCATATCCTGGGGCCAGGGCAACTCTGTCCCAGATCAGGGAATATTATTTTTCCCTTTATAAGGTTTTTGGGTCTGCACCTCTCTGGAGCGCCCATGGGCCCCAAGAAGGTACTGGAGGCCGAGACTAGGACGACGCCCACAGGTTCACCCTCAGCATCAGTCCGGCCGTCGGATGCCATTTCTCTACGCCGGGGAACACCCTTCGAGGTTGACACCTTCTGCGCCTGGCTCCAAACACCTGACGTCGATGTTGATGCCGATAGTGCACAGCCCTCCCAGGCTATCACTTTCGGTGCCTGATCGACCGACACCTATGACTGCGCTGCTCGATGCCTCACCACTTTCCCTCTCCGATGCCAATGACAGTGCCGGCCGATGCCATATGGCATTGAGTACGACGCCAATGGAGCTGGCTGGTTCAGACATTTATCCTGGGCCATGTGTAGATCTTGGAGAGGTTATACATGTTTCCCACTCAGACCCACACCCGGTAGATACCAGTTGAGTTTTTGAGTTGGGTGATGTAAGTGGTTTGGAGTCTTCTCCAGTCTCGGACCTTCTGACCCCCCTGGATTGGCTTCAGACGCGAGCTTCTCATTAGCAGAGATGCTCAAAGGAGTTAGTGAAGTTTTAGAGATGCCACTTCCGTCTGTGGCTATAACAATGGACCCATTAATTGACATTCTGCACCAGGGTAAATCTGGAGATGTGTCAGTGCTTCTTTATAGCAAAGCTCTGTTTGCCATCTTGTTGGGGGCCTGGGCTAGACCCGTTGCGGGTCCCCCTGTAGAACATGCTATTTCTCATAGACATCGTCTGGCCCCTGAAAACCTGGCCTGTCTCATAAAGCATCCTACTCATCATAGCCTTGTGGGTCAGGCCGCTTTGGCTGCCCAAAATATTGATTCGCTTCCACCTATCCCAACAGACAGGGAGACTAAAAGACTGAACACTTGTGGCAGACACATTTTCGCCTCCACAACTTCAGCTCTAATGTCCATTAATACTTCTTGTGTCCTTGCCTGTTTCACCCATGCATTGCGGGATTCTTTGGCAAGCCTACTACCATCCCTTCCAGAGAAGGCCCTAGCTGCTCTTACTCCCTTGCTCTGTGATGGGCGACAGGCAGCAAAACGTGTGATTCGTTGTGGTATGGATACCACTGATTCTGTTCCTACAGCTAAGGCCTCTTCTGTCGCACTCCGTCGACATGTTTGGTTGCGCACTTCAGGGTTCTCAGAGACGGCTCAACAAACATTGTTAGACGTGCAGTTTGATGACACTCTATGCGGTGCACAGACGGATTCAGCTGTGCAGCAGCTGAGGTGGTACAGAATCGTAGTTCTGTTTGTTCTTCCATCTGCCTTTATCTTTTTCCACTGTTTAGTTGCACAAGAGGGGAAATTGGTCTTTATTTCGTATACATTATGTCCATTTTATGTCAGTATCTATGGTGTTTATTCCACTTATGGTGACACCTGAGTGCGGTGTTCCTGCTTTCTGCAGGTATTCTTATTATTTTAACACTATCAAGAACAGGTTGTTTCTTTTGGGAACCCTGCGTGGGTTTAACGCGTATTGTATATTTTTTCTGTTTTTCTGATGATGGGCTTCATGCTCAAGAGATATTTTTCTTATGCTAAGGAACTTTACCTATATTACCTGCTCCTAAAGGGCATTTTTCAGTATGCTTATGAGCATCCTTCTATTCCTTTTGGTATCCCTTATAGGGAGCTTTTACTTATCACCTTTAAGGGAGTTTCTATATAGCTTGCTGCATGTGATTCCACTAACGATGAATCTCTTCTCCTTCCTTATTCTATACAGGGCGTATCCTTTAGGCGACTTCTGTTGCCTACTGGTTTTGGCTTCCCTGGAGACAGTGGAACAAGTGACTCTCCTCTGCTGCCCCGCTCATAGTTTGGCTACGACATTTTTTATAGTGTCCTGTATTTATTTAGAGATTTTCTCACTATTCATCAGCACACTGCATTTGCATAGCTTTCTTCGGTTCATACGTTTTCATTCACTTTTGTGACTTTTAACAAAGGTATTTTTTTTTCTAAAAAAAATAAAATAGATGGGTAGGAGAAAAATGATTCTTCTTCTTCTGTCCTGCTAATCTTACTGGATTCTTTATCTCAGGTGATCTGCTATACCAGTCTACTCTGCTACTAAGACTGGTGTCACTATCCTGGCAATACTTCTTTCATGCCAGCGCATTAGCCATCTTTGTTTCTGGCCTGCGGCCAAAGACCCTTTATGCCCTGCACATCTCTTTTTGTTGGGGCTTTTGCGTACACGTGACATCAACGTCTTTATGTTGTTATTCTCGGAAAGTTTCCCATGTCACATAATGGTTTTATCCTTATTGGGTGGATTCCATTGTTAATTGGCACTTGTTCTAGAACTTTATGGTCCATCTGCTTGGAATTCGTTATTCTGTTGGATTGACTGTTTCCTGTGTATTGTTGCAATGGAAACCTCTTTTCCTTTTATTAGGTGTCCTAAGATTCTAGCCTTCTAGAGTTGGTTATTATGCCTTTATATATACTATATATATTGTATATGTTACGCCTAAATATATATACTATACATATTGTTTTTCTTATTGGGGTTTTTATTTCTTTTTCATAGAGAGTCCCCTTCTATTATCCGTTGCACTTCTTTTTAGAAGACGTTGCATTGTCTCTACCCATTTTCCTGGGTATACTTCGGGCTGTAAGAGTATTGCCCTTATACTTCCTGTAGTTTGGATGTCTCCTGCTTCCTGTATAACATTGTTTCCTATAATGAACCATTGTGGCTCTTGTTTAGCTTGCATCTTTTCAGTTGATTAGCTTGTCATTCCTTGGTTTAGTGCTTTGAACTTACATTTGGTGACGGTGGTAGAGGGCATGCTTTGCATGTATCAGGGTTGCATGTTCGATCCCTGCCATCTCCACTCATTGAATATTTTAGTTTTTTGTCCATTCCTCAGTCAGCTTATGCTCTGTCTGATATACCTTATCATTAAGTAAACAGAATGGCTATCTCTTTCTGAGACTTTCAATTTTGTTTTTTTCTTTACCTCTCGGCCAAGTAATAGATAGACTTTACCATTTATTTTGATGCTATGTTGCTGATTACTCGGCATCATACTACTTGTTCTTTATAACCATCAGCAGGTTGGCGACTTCTGTCTATTATCGTTCTGTTTACATATGCATGTCTTAAAAGTATACATGTATAGCCATGCTTTATACATATACATAAATATATATTTTTATATATGTATTTGTATCTTTTTATAAGAATATATATGTATAATTGCCACTCTTATACGCAGTTGCAATTTGAGGAAGAGTTTGCGTATATCTTATGTAAAAGCGTTTTTTCTTTTGTTGCAGTGCAACCTTAATTTGGGCATTGTGTATGCACTTGTTCTTTTCCACTTTTATGGGGTCTACATTTAGCGTGATCCTGCTGGTCTTCACTATACCTTTGAGTGTTCTTCCCAGGACAAGCGTTCCATTTTTTCGGTACTTGTTCTTGGGTTGTCTTCTCCATTTTTCGATGCATGTGTTTATTCATGCTTTTGCCAGTGTGAAGGTATTCTCGGATTCTTTTCTCTGTATTCCCAGGATAGGTTTCCCTTGAATATGGCTTTGCTGGTAAATGTAGTTTAGCTCAGTTCCATTTGTTATTGCCGCTTGTCTTCTGAGTCCCAGCTGTCCATAGGTCATCACACTTGGGGTTATATAATGCTTATTATAATTTTCACTGTGGTCCTCTGACGCAGTGTTGTTTCATTGCCATAATCACGTTTTCTGTGACTTCCAATGCTGTTCTCGCTTACGTTGCCTGTGGTCCTTGCCACAGCTCTTGTTGAGAGCCATTGCTCTTTCTCATGTATCTTCCTACATACCTCCGGTCTTTTACGTTAATTTAGACCGGCTAGTCCTTTTTCAGAACCTGTGGTAGGGTCAGTTTGCAGACCCCCCTCCAAGGAGGGTATGCCTATAGCATTTAATTTAAAGTTAAGGATTCTTCGGCTAGATGTCTCTATCAGAGGGACAAGTTACTTACTTTCGATAATGCCTTATCTGGTAGAGACATTATCTAGCCGCAGAATCCTTAAATGCCCACCCATCCTCCCTGCTCTGCGAATGACTATAGCATCACAATTAAACATCTTCAAGGACCCTGGTTTAACTCACCAGTGGTCAGTATTCTCATTTGTATGGTCTGTGATTTGGTTTTGTCTTACCAAACAAATCTTTGTCTAAGTATTACCATGTCATTATTGGAGACTTCGTAATCATTACTTACAAAAAATATTTCTATCTTTGTTCTTTTTTTGGGCACACTGTTTCCACAGCCGGTTTTTATAGTAGCTCCGCTTTTTGGCGCGGAAAGTACTTACAGAAGAAACTGATGTCAGCGCGTCGGAGGGTGTCTTATATGGACTCCGATGACGTCGCATGCGTGGACGACGTCGCTGCGGAGTCGCCCGATGTCCACTGCTGACGTGCAGAGGTACTGCTGCTGAAAAATTTCCGGATCCAGTCTGACACCTGGAGAGAATTCAAAGTTAAGGAATCTGCAACAAGATAATGTCTCCACCAGATAAGGTGTTATTAAAGGAAACTTGTCCGCCAGAAGAACAGAACCTGTTCCTACACCCAAGGCCTTTGTCTCAGCTCTGTGTTTTTTTTATTAAGAAAAGGTTATCCTTACATACATTTTCTAAGTATACAAAAACTGTTGAATAAACAAATCAGAAGATATATCATCACATCAGTACTTAAGACCATCAGATCAATTTGAATAATTGTCCCCATGTTTCTGAGAGTCTCATGTGACCCTTTTTACCATTAGCTTTAAGAGCTGCTAATACCAATATAAAGAAATGACACAATGGTGCCAGCCAAAAGTTTACTGAGGGTCATTTGTTCTTCCACTCATGAGCAATGCACAGCCTGGCGATAGAGATAGAAATAAATGCACTAGTGTTCAGAGGGTGGGGGGTAAAGGGTCCGAGGCCTCAGCGAACCAGTGATAATAGAGCTGATCAGGTGAGATTTACTCATTCATGACAATGGGAAATCCCTTAACCCATTATTGTTAGAGTACTTGTGGATGTGTCGGAACGAGTAGAAGTAATCAAATATTCCCAGGAATCAGTTCCAATTTATTTTGTTGTGTTTCATAGTAAGGTAAGAACATTTTATAGCCAACATGTGTTTCGCCCCTTTACAACGGCCATCCGGCCTGGGGCTTCCTCAGGGCTATACAAGGTGGAACAAGTAGCGTTATATAAACCAAAGTTAAGAAAAGGGCATTGAAAAGACGTACAGGGTAAGAGGTAGGTGAGTGAGTCCGACCCAACGTGTATGATGTGCAAGAGATTTCCAGGGCAGTGAATTGCAGGAGAAGTGGAAAGCTCAAAAGAGGACAGATAAGGACAGAAAGATGGAGCAGACGAGTTCGTATGGGGCAAGCAGGGAAAGAGGAAGGGCGGATGAGAGAGAAAGTGAGGTGGGGGATGGACAATGCGAGGGAAGCATAGGTATAGTAACAGTACCAGAGTGGAAGATGACCGGAGAGAGAGGCGAATATTGGGAAGGATCCCATAGATGGCATGAGAAAGTTAGTGTCCGATTTCTGTAGCCGGGCAGAATGTGCAGTAGGTGCGAGGTAAGAGTGCAGACACTGATGTCAAGGCATCACAAACAGTGCCGACCCAGGAAAGGGTGATGATAACGAGAGAGAGGCATAAGGCATAACATATACAAAAAGGCAATTCGTATGAACAAAGAGTAATGGTAAGTTGATGGACATTGCATTATATGTAGAGAAAAAGGCATATAAATTCCGAATAAAAAAACATTGAATACGGGTCAGTTTGTGGACATCGCAACACATGTAGCGTAGGGATAACATATTGAGCATCGTATTGCAAATGGACCAAGTAGAACAGACAAGTCAAGAGAGACATATCAAAAACATCATCAGAATCGACCAAAAAAGAGTGCGCAACAAGATAGAAGAAGGCACAATAATAGGCAATATCAAAGAAACAAGCAGTACAGGTAAATTAGAAGACATGGCATTACATGACAGCCGCGTCAAAAATACAAGTATAGGGAGCAAATCAGACAGTCAT
This sequence comes from Calotriton arnoldi, assembly GCA_963921515.1. Lineage (NCBI taxonomy): Eukaryota > Metazoa > Chordata > Amphibia > Caudata > Salamandridae > Calotriton > Calotriton arnoldi. Next base: position 2,171,752 of record CAWUFW010000737.1, read on the forward strand.
GAATAATCAAGGAACATGTCATATGCAGTATAGAGTAGATGGAATGACATAGTACATACGTGGTCCAGTGCACAGACGTCCCAGAGATGAATGTGCCGGTCATGGGGAATATATAGCGATAACATTAGCATACATGGGACAATGTAGATCATAAGCAGTCCAGGGCCGGTTTCATAGTTTTATAAGGCATATACGGATATATCCGGCTCGAGGTTCTAGGGATAGTCAAGTTCCCGTGATGAAATAGGAGTCTGTGGCCTGTGTAAGTGCTCAAATTGCCGTGGGTGGTAAGGCCTTGGAGAAGGCCAGGATCGTTGTGGGGGCAGGCTAATGGTGCCTATACGGAAGCAGTAACTAGTCAAAATTAGTGAGGTTTAAATTTATATATAATATAATTATTGGGCAAATGCCGGTGTTCCTTAGCAGCGCTTACCGTTTAAATTCGGTAGCTGGGATAAGGGGGGGTAGTAAGTCCTTCCCAGATAGTACTGACATGGGGGAGAGAAGAAAGAGAAACAAGCGGTCACATTTGGGCTGCAAAATAGGATCGAAGGACGGGTCTCGCCGTGTCCCTGGGGCCCACGAGCCCAGCAGAGGTTGGGTTAAGAACAGGGATCGAGCAAGGCCCTAGTTTTCTAGGCGCTGGCTTCTACTTACTTGCGGTCCGGTAGAGCGATAGGTAACAGGCGTCCGTTCTAGTCAGTCGGCGTATAAGCAATGGAACCTTGAAGCAATGCGCTTTTGACGTGAAAAGCGTCCCGCATTGCTTCCGGTTCCGGGTTAGGAGGTCACGATCTAAAACGGGCGCCATTACTGAGTGGAGTCCACTCACAGTATGCTGAGCTCGAGAATCAGAGGTGAAATAAGATGCAACGTTTTAGGATGTAGCACCAAACCAGTATGAGTACTGAGATAAACGACGATAAGACAATGTCAAAGGATGTGTCCCTAACTGAGGTACAGATCAGTGTGCAAGGTATTGGTGAAGGTAATGGAACTGCAACCTTACCAAGAATGCACTGGGCGAAGGGCGAGCAGGGGAAACATCCGGCTTTGGGGATGCTGTCTAGCTATATATATGGGGTGATAAGAAAGTCCCCTGGGAAAGTCGAGGGATGTGTCAAAGCTAATGCTAGGAATTAAACCCATGAAGGAACATAGAGTGAACGACAGGTGTCTGGCTGGAATTGTATTTTATGAGAACGGATGCTAATGGTGGGGCCTGAGTGGCCCATGTAGGAGAATAAAAGGCCCCTGGGAACAATTGGGGTCCTATGGGTGGCGGAGAGGCAGGGCGTGAAGCGCCTCACACGTGAAAAGGAGCGCAGCTTGGTTGAGTCGGTATGAACAGACATCAATAGGGGATGGCCCTTATCCTATTGTCATAATCGAAAAGCATACTAATGTAGCCGTACAGGGGGATCATAGGTAATACAGACAAGTCAGCTAATCGTCACCCAGCCATACATGCATTTCTGCATCTTTGTTGAGGCCAAGTTTCACAGTATTGTATTGTAGAATAAGTTCACTCTCTTCTTCGGAGTCTGAGTTCCCTGTTCCCACCTCTTTTAAGTGGGTGAACCACTTCGAAGCCACAGAAGGTGAAGTCTTTCTTTCTTTCTTTATTTTATTTTCTTTATAAAGTTTTATATAGCGCTGGCTAGACCCGGAGGTATCAGAGCGCTTTACATAAGGATCAGTGCGTTACAGGTTACATAGTTACAGGATCAGCGAGTTACAGGTTACATAGTTACATCAATTAGATCAACGAATAACGGAGGGGGGAGGAAAAACAGCGGGGGGACGAGGAAAACAATGTCAGATGTCCGGCTGGGTAGGTGATGGCCAAGGGGGTGAAGCAGAGCCAGACTCCTCTATAGCTGTAAAGAACAGCTCCACCGGGCATCAGCCAAGGTTGCTCGGGCTCTGCAGTAGGTACAAAACAGTTTTGGAATCAGCCCAGGGGGCATCGTCATACCTCCATCAAAAAGCACCGGTCCCGGTATTCCTGGGGAGTGCCGTCCGCCTGCGTCTTTCAGCTTACCCCCAGGACACAAGTGGTGGGTGGAGAAGAGGAAGGGACAGTTCCAAGGTCTGAAGAATTCACACAAAGAGCTGACCTGGGAAAACAGCACAGGGATCCCTGAAACCAACGCCCGTACTCCATATCTGTAACCAGTCTGGATAAGAAGACTGGTTACTTTCTTGTGTGGGTGGGCGCTGTGGAAATGGTCTGTAAGTGGGTGACCTGTGTCATACTTGTTGATGTTGTAGTGCTCCTGTATTCTTTTTTTCTTCTTCTTCTTCACAACAGATTTTTATTGTTGACAGCCAAGGCAAAGGGGATGCCTCACACGGCACCCATAATACACATATGTAATAATAAAGATGGTTATCAACATTTTCAGCGTGAGCATTACAATGGTCACATATAAAAATAACTACAAAGAAAAGGAATAACAAGGAAACACAAAACTGCGCCACGTTGCTTCCGCCAGATAGAGAAAGATGCCGCATATATGTGGAAAGTCTATGCCACTCGGGATCATATCTAGGAAGTATATAACATATAGGCCAATACATTAGATTCACAGCAATAAGTCTGTATTGTCAGGTGGGGGGGGGAAGGGGGCTCCAGGTATAGACCCCTATAGTCGGCCCACCTCTTCCAGATCTTGTAATGTTTCTTAGGGCACCCCCTCGCTTCAAAGACAGAGATTTCTAGGTTCATACAGAAGTCTAAACCCTTTTTCCATACCCTAAGCAAAGGCGAGGATTCCTCCTTCCAGGCCCGGGCAATGTCTTGCTTAGCCAATGTGAGACCTAAAAATAGAAGATGGCGCTTTTTTTTTACCTGTTACCACCCAGGTCCTCTGTGATATGGAGCATGGCCAGCTTTGGGGAGGGGGGGACATCCCACCCCAATACTTCAGATAGGCATGTAAACACCCCCCTCCAGAACCGTGACAGGGTAGGGCAGGACCACACAGTGTGTATAAAGGTACCCTCCATCGACCCACAGCGCAGACAATGTGGAGATGTGATTAACCCAGCCCGCCATAGCCTGTGTCTTGTAAAGTATGCTCTATCAAGATATTTAAACTGGATGAGGCGCAGGCGGGCCGCAACAACCGCACTACGTGGGGACTCCAGGGCTTCCACCCAGCCCTCCTCCTCCAAGGGGCCCAAATCTTGCTGCCATGCCTCTCTGGTTTTGTGAATGTTGGTGGGTGTGTTGTTGATGATCGTACGGTAGATTTTTGTGATTTTGTGGTCTCCCAGCTCCCCCATAAAGACTTTAGCCTCAACACGGTTAAATTCGGGTAGTTCTGTAAGGCGGGAGATATAGGGGGTAAAAGCATGTCGGAATTGTAGGTAGCGGTAAAATTGTGTGCGGGGCATATCATATTCTGCTTGCATATCAAGGAAGGACTTGAGAGTGCAGCCACGCATGACCGCCCCCACTGTCTATTCCAATGGCCCCCCCACCCCCGAAATCAAGGTAGCCGTGCCAGCTCTGGTAGTTGCCCATTATCCCATAGTGGAGTCTCCCTGGTGAGCCTCCCCCACCATCCCAACTGGCAGAGCGCAGACTTCCAGATTCTGAATATGGTGGCTGTGGCAGGCGGCAGCTCCTTCAGCAGTGCCGTCGAGTAAAGTGCCATGTGTAGGGCCGTATCTCCCAGCAGCCAGCGCTCTACGGCATATGCCGGGTCCCCACGATATCCATACCACCATTCATTGAGGACTAGGAGGTGCGAGGCCAGGTAGTATGCATGAACGTCTGGAGTAGCCACTCCACCAGTATAGGTAGACTACCGGGCAAGAATAGCGTTCAGGTGGCGAAACCATGTCTGCTTGATCGGATATGGGTGATTTTGCAACTGATAAAGAAGGCAGGGTAGGGAAACCATTTTAAAGATAGCTGATCTGCCAAAGAGGGACAGGGGCATATGAGACCATACCCGCGTCTTGTCGCTCACCTGTATCCACAGGGGGGTGAGGTTTTTATCCCACGCCACAGACTGGGACACCGAGAGGAAAACACCCAGGTATTTTAAGCCATCTGGAACCACAGTGACTTCCCGCGAGCAGTTCCCCAGCCGATCCCCGCCCTGCAGCGGCCAAAGAAATGATTTCCCCCGCTTCATGTACAAGCCCGAGGTCTCGCCAAATATTTGCATAATACGAAGGAGGCGTGGGCCAGTCCGGTCGAGGTTTGTAAGAAAAAACAGAACATCATCTGCATACAATGCTATGCGATCAGAGACCCCCTGTGTCCATTCAAAGCCACGTATCTGGGCGTCTACTCGAATCCAGGCCGCCAGTGGCTCCATAGCGAGCGCAAATAGGTAGGGAGAGAGTGGACAGCCCTGGCGTGTCCCCCGGCTAATAGGAAAGGGCCTGGAAGCCGAGTCGGCCACTTGCACTGAAGCGGTGTTATCTGTATATAGTAGGCGAATGAGCTTCAGAAGTCGGGGGCCAATATTTAGACATCTGAGTAGGGCAAAAAGGTAAGTCCAGCTAAGAAAGTCAAAGGCTTTGTTTATGTCTGCCAGGAGGAGCGCGGCGGGGCACCCAAGTTTGGCGACAGCGGCTGTAGCATTATGTGCGCGCCTGATGTTATGTCGCATGGCCAGATCCGGCATAAAGCCTGCCTGGTCTGGATGGACTAGCTCTGTGATATACGGGACCAAGCGATTGGCAATCACCTTAGCCAAGAGCTTGGCCTCCACATTGAGTAGCGAGATCGGGCGGTAGGACTCAAATTGTTCTGGGGAGCGTCCAGGCTTCAGAAATACAACAATTTCGGCATGTCGCCAGTCAGGAGGGAGACTATCGCTCTCTGCAGACGCCTCAAGAGCCTCCAGGTAAGGTTTAAGAAGTTGTGAATGATGTTTCTGAAAGAATTTGCAGTGGAAGCCACTCGGGCCCGGTGCCTTCCCCGCTCGCATACTGAGCAGCGCAGTCAGCAGTTCTTCTAGGGACACAGGAGAGTCTAGTGTATCTCGCACCTCATCGGACAGGGCCCGAGGTGGAAAATCATCTATAAATTTTTGAATGAGTGTCGCGGGCAGAACCTCATGGGGGGAATAGAGATCTGTGAAGTAGGTAGCAAAGCAATCGGCAATAGCAGACGGGTCCGTAAGGGTAATCCCGCCAGGGCCGCGTATACATGGGAGCGTCTGAGGGTGCAGCGTCTATTGGCACAGACGATGCAGCAAGGCACTAGACTTGTCTCCCCATTGATATATTCGACTACGGGTGGCAAGTCAATACAAACGGGCTTCATCGATGAGTTCTCTGGCGTACGTCTGTTGCGTATTAACTAGGTGTCTGCGTGCAGTATGTCCCTCTGAGCCCCTGCTCGGGCATTCCAGGTCAAGTAGCTGGGCCTCCAGTCGTAGCAATTTGTCACGGTGCTGTCGGCGCCGCACCGTACAAAAGGCAATATCAATCCCCCGGAGGGTGGGTTTCAACGCCTCCCAAAAGATAACGGGATGTTACTGATCCCGTGTTGAAGGAAAGGTAGTCTGCAATAGATTTATGGATATGTGTTCTATACTCAGCGTCTCGTAGCAGCCACGGCGACAGTCGCCACCGAAACTGAGAGCGCCTGGGATCTAGGGAGAGGAGAAGAGAAACCGGCGAGTGATCTGATGGACCCCGAGGAAGAATATCGGCAGCGAGCAATCTATGGGTATGGGCCCCTGAGAGGAAAAGATAGTGTAACCGCGAGAAGGACTTGTGTGCGCCGGAGAAAAACGTGTATGCACACGTGGTGGGGTGTAGGGTTCTCCAAGAGTCTACCCATCCCATTCCCTGCACCAGGGGTAGTAATTTAGAATCCTGTGTCTCCGTCCTGCGAGCCTTGGCACGCCATCTATCCTGTGACAGAGAGATAACATCATTCCAATCTCCGCCCACCAAAGTCAACCCCGACGGGAGTTCAGTCCAGAGTGTCGTCAGATTTTCAACGAAGGACCACGAAAGAGAGGGTCCCACAGATCACGACACATCTGCCCTGGGGGTCTGACCACGTCTTGTGATGAACGAAGGGGACACTACGGTGTATAAGAAGCGCAACCCCCCGGGAGCTTCTAGTAAATCCAACATGATAGACATGTGTGAAGCCAAACCTCCCCAAGCATGGTGTCTTGGTTCCTGCCAGATGAGTCTCCTGAAGAAGGAGCATGCCTGCCCTATGGCGTTTAGCTTGGGCAGCACTGCTCCCCGCTTGATCTTATCAAGCAGGCTGTTTATGTTCCAGCTAAGGACGCGGAGCTCTCTACCTCCACCCCCATCTAGATCCGGTGGCATGACTGGCAATGACGTATAAGCACAGGTAGAGCGAAATGAATGGCAATGACAACCCCTAAGTCATACATGGCAGAGAGCATAGTGGCATTAACAAAAAACAATAACAAAACCCACATAGAATTCCCAAACATCCCCCCACCCCAATACCTCATAAACATAGAAGTATCTGTCACGGCATGGTCCAGGCCAGTGCCCCAACAATGGGCAACAGCTAGGAGCAGCCAATGGATCCCCTGTAAAAGTCTCTTGCCCATAGAAGAACAAACACCAAAGGGTCAGAGACTCATGCAACAGTGATAGCCTGCAGTGAAAAAGGAGTGCTTCGTAAGCGACATAGATGATACATAGTTACAGCTCTCGGAGCTATATCGTTCAGGATGCTGGAAGTTCTGGGGGGCCATCGGGAGGTCTCTTATTGGATTTGCTGCGAGCCTTGGATCCCTTCCGAGATCTTGATCAACGTCACTGTCTACCACTCTCTCCCGGGGGGCCACGCCCGGGACCACTAGATGATGAGTCTGAATCAATCCGTGGTGGAGTGTGGGGCTTAAGCCGGACCCTCTCCTCAAGCCACTGTAACACCTCCTCTGGGGACTCAAAGAAATGCGTGCGCGATTCATATATCACCCGTAGGCGGGCCGGGTAGAGCAGGGAGTATGGGAGTTTAAGGCCCCGAAGGCGAGCCTTCGCCTCTAGGAAGGACTGTCTGCGTTGTTGTACAAGTCTGGTATAGTCTGGGAATATAAGTATATGCTGCGAGTCATAGAGAAGAGAGTCCCGCGCCCTCGCCTGTTGAAGGATGACGTCCCCGTCTCTGTAGTTGAGCAGGCGGGCAATGATAGGGCGGGGCGGGCACCCGGAGGAGGCCGCTGCAGCAGTGCACGATGAACGCGTTCCAGGACAAAACATGGAGAGAGCGATTCGGGTGGGAGCCAGATTCTGAGCCACATGGTGAGGAAATCCACCGCATCTTTCCCTTCGCACCCTTCCGGGAATCCAATAAAGCGAAGATTATTGCGATGGGCTCGCCCCTCCGCCTCCTCAACCCGCGTAGCCAGACCCCGCGTAAGGGATTCAAGGGTAGACACCTTCGTCAGTGTACCCACAATGTCTTCCACATCTGATATACGGGATTCCGCCTCTGTAATCCGCTGCACCGCATTGCGGAGATCTTGCCGGAGCAGCATGACATCTGCGCCCACCGCGCCTATCTTGGATTCCAATGTTTCCCGCGATTGTGTGATCGCCGCCAGCAGGGCCGCGTTGTCCGGCATCTGGGTCTCTGCGCCTCCCAGCGATGGTCCCAAGGCCGCAGCCCCCGTAAATATGTCCATAGTACACTGCTTAGAGGAGGCGCCAGGCTGTTTAACCTTGGCCATAGTGGTGACTCACAGAGCCAGAAAGGGCAGACCAGCCATCCAGATGCTGTGGTTTCCCCCAATATGTGTCAGGAGTCACGGGCGTCGCGAGCTCAGCTCAGCGCAGCAGCCACGATGGTAGGACGGGACGGTCAAACCCGGCGGGGGGGCGATACCCACAGGCCGCACCAGGCCTATGCCTGGCTGCTTCCGCAAGCACTGCAACCCCAGCCGCCCCAAGTGGGTGTCCAGGCACAGTCCCCACTCCACACTGCAGCAAGTGCGTCGTCAGCACTCAACGATCTTCAAGCCCGGTGCCAGTCAACGCAGCTGGGCGACAGCAAGGCAGCAGCACATCGCATAAGGCGGTGAGAGGGGGCACCAGGGAGAGCAACGACTGCGGCCGGTACCGCCAACCGGAAAAGTCTTCATGAGGGCATCGGGGGGCAGATAGCAGCGGCAGTCCATTCACCCAGCAACAACGCGGAGGCTTTAGACAGCGCAGGGCCCGAGGCAGGAATTAAGTCCTCCAGGGTACATATCCGTGGCAGCCCTCAGGGTTCACACTTTCAGCTCCGGATTTGAGGCCCGCCCAGACACTAGAGCCCGTAGCCTAAGCCCCGTGGCAACCCGGCACCCGCCCCGCACCACAGCAGACCACCAGGCAAGGGCAGGTATAAGCGCCACGCAGGCACCACCACACGATCCAGAGGCAGCGCCCCGCCACAATACTCAACCGCCACTTACCTGGCCAGCCGCAATGCCAGAGCGGGACCAGGTTCCTCAGGCGCGGGTCACCCACCAGGGCAGGGGCTCCCAACACACCGTCTGCGACTCTCTGACGGGCGTCGACCGCCCTCGCGCGTCTCAGGCAGAGAGGCCTCCAGGCATGGAGGTCCGTGGCAGCCAGCAGCCGGATCTAAGCCGGGGGCGACGCGATACCTCCGTTTCCCTTCCGCAGCGTCCACTGTTGTGTGTCAGGCCACGGCTGCTCCCATCTGCAGACGCGGCATCACCGTCACAGGCGCCGTGCAGGATGCGGTGACAGAAGCCTCTGGGGCAGGAGTGCGGTCCGCTGCCACTGAGGCGCCCCCCCGGTCAGCCTCCGCTGTAAATCACCAGGCAGCCGGGCGCAAGGGAGCACTCATCGCTGCTCTCCGCCCGCTTAATGCAATCCCAAGCCCTCGCGGAGGAGGGGGCACACAGGATGAAGGAGCGGCGTCAGAAGTGCAACCCATACGCACTAGGCCGCCGTGTCGCCGCCACACCACAATCCGGGCAGAACGGACCCGCAACCAGCACCACAGCCACAGCAGGTATTCTTCGGCGGTAGATGAGCTCCGGGAAAGCAGATGGAGCACTCCAGGGCAGGATAGTTAGCGGATTAATGGCAGGCTATCGGAGCTGTGCTAAAGCACGTCCGCCATGTTGGACGGCTAAGCCACGTCCCCCGTGTTCCTATATTCTTGTGCGTAAGGGTCTGATCGTACTGCCAATGTATGGTCGGTTGCAGGGGCAGAGAATCACATAGATGGTAAACTTGCTGTTGCAATCAATCCATTCTTTAATTGTAATTTGTTTGTTTTGTGGCATGGGTATGTATGTGGTTTTGTTAATCCCCAGTTTGCATATGTTACAATTGTGGCATGTATGAAAGCCAGCGGGTCTATCTAAGAAGGTGGTTTTCTTTTTCCTGTCATCCACAAATTCTGATTTGCAGAGCATTCTTTTCAAATTGGGGGCTCGTCTGAAGCTAACTTCCGGATAGGTACGAAGGTGATCATTGAGCCCTGGAGTGTACCGTAATAGGTGCCAGTGGCGTTTGAGTATTTGCCGAATGTTGAAGTGACCATTGTGGTAGTCTGTAATGAATCTGATCCTATTGTCTTTTCCTTGTTTACGTTGCGGTTTGGGGGTTAGAGTGCTTACTCTCTCAGTTCTCGCTACATCCGTTAATGTTTGTTGCAGGGTGTGTGGATCATATCCTCGTTGTTCCAATCGGTTTATTGCTTCTTTTCCATTCTGTTGGAATATTTCGTCTTCACTGCAGTTCCTTCTGATTCGGAGTAATTCTCCTTTCGGGATGTTTTTGATGTTATGTATGGGATGACAACTCTCAGCCCGTAAGATGGCATTGACGGCTGTCTCTTTCCTGTATAGTTTACTGTGCAGGAGGTTGTCCTTCACGTAGAATGTGAGATCCAGAAAGTTAATTTCTGTTTTGGAGAAACTGTGTGTTGTCTTGATTTTCCATGGGTTGTCGTCCAGTTGACGTAGAAATCTTTCAAGAAGGTGTTGATCTCCCTGCCAGATGCAGAGAATGTTGTCTATAAAGCGACGCCAGAGAACAATATGCGTGCTGAGTTCAGCGAAGCTCGGATCCCAAAGCCAGAACCTCTCCACTATGCTCATAAAGATACAGGCATACGGAGGAGCGAATTTAGCCCCCATTGCGGTCCCGCGTATTAGTTTAAAGATCTTTTGATTGAAGCTGAAGATGTTGTTGTTAAGGCAAAAATCTAGCATGTCCAGTATCATTGTGTTTGTTTCCAGATAGTTTGCTGGTTGGGTCCAGAGTGTTCGTTGTACAGATTTTATTCCATCATGGTGTTCGATTGATGTATATAAGCTGACGATGTCAATGCATACCAGAACGCCTTTTTGTATATGTTTTGCCTTATGCCTCTCTCTCGTTATCATCACCCTTTCCTGGGTCGGCACTGTTTGTGATGCCTTGACATCTGTGTCTGCACTCTTACCTCGCACCTACTGCACATTCTGCCCGGCTACACAAACCGGACACTAACTTTCTCATGCTATCCTTCCCAATATTCGCCTATCTCTCTCCGGTCATCTTCCACTCTGGTACTGTTACTATACCTATGCTTCCTCGCATTGTCCATCCCCCACCTCACTTTCTCTCTCCTCCGCCCTTCCTCTTTCCCTGCTTGCCCCATACGAACTCGTCTGCTCCATCTTTCTGTCCTTATCTGCTTTTCTGTCCTCATTTGAGCTTTCCACTTCTCCTGCAATTCACTGCCCTGGAAGTCTCTTGCACATCATACACGTTGGGTCGGACTCACTCACCTACCTCTTACTCTGTACGTCTTTTCAATGCCCTTTTCTTAACTTTGGTTTATATAACGCTACTTGTTCCACCTTGTATAGCCCTGAGGAAGCCCCAGGCCGAATGGCCATTGTAAAGGGGCGAAACACGTGTTGGCTATAAAATGTTCTTACCTTACTTTGAAACACGACAAAATAAATTGGAACTGATTCCAGGGAATATTTGATTACTTCTACTCGTTCCGACACATCCACAAATAAATACACTAGGCATGTACGGACTCACACCAAAAGTGTAAAAGGGTAACCCATGGACATATGAATTATATCTACGCCCCACACGCCCCAGCAGGGATATGTTAAGGTAGCACTGTACCCTTTCACTCATTTAGCAAGCCTCTAAGGTGTGTAGTACAGCATACAAACTGTTTTAAGTTACTGTAATGTTAACCTGGCTAATACTAAGTGCTTGGATGATCCAGTGAATGCTTGTTCGATTGCTTGTGTATCAACCATCTGCCCCATCTTGTGGGCACATTTATCTGCAGGTTTATTCAAATCATTATACTTGTTTCTCTAGTTTAATGCATAAAGTTCACTGTTGGGGATTCTAATTATTTCACCATGTATCAAATCAAGTAAATGATTATTCTTGTAAATGGAAAGCTAATTCTTCGTTGGGTAGTCCCGTTCCTGTAGATGTTTAAAAAAGCTCTTGGCTAAGAGTGGGAATTCAGCCTGTAGTTCCTAAAAGGTTTGAATCGTATGGTGGGAATAAAATTGGTCAACCATTTTCAAACCACATTTATACCGCTTATAGAATCTTGGAAGGGAAGGAGGTATTATTTCAAGTTTGTAACAGTAAATCAATATTTGTAATATTATACTTCTTAGACTATGCTCTCCATATTAACCAAGTATCACATACCATCTTATACCATACTCGCTTGAAGTAATTTGGGTCATGCCCGGAATAGCAGCTACGACCTCTGTGCCCAGAGCTATTTTATACATTTATAGTATATTTCTCTCTATTGTTTCTGTCAGAAGCCAACAAATGCGTTCAACAAATGCGTTCACCAAATGCTGGCCAAAAGTACTGTTTAAATTCGGGTAATTGGGTAAAACCCACCCACCTGCATGTTGAGGTAGCTTTAAGTATTCAATGGAACGTCTAGCTCCCTGGTAGCCCTTTAAAAAGCTACCTATTGCAGACTTGCGTCACCTGAAAACAGAATTAGGGACAAGCAAAAAAATGGCTCAAAATAAATACAGACACTTCGTAAGCAAATTCATTTTGATAATATTGCATCTGCCGATTAAAAAGATTGGTAAGCGATTCCTTAATCTCATATGGGATGTGCTTTTTATAGAAGGCCTTTGTCTCAGCTCTGGGAGTAATTCAGCTCCTGGGTGACAGTTGGAAGCTCATGCAAATGGGCTTCTAAAGGCTTTAGAAAGGTAAAAGATTACTTTTTAAAAGTTCCTTTTGGAAAATATTTAGGACAAATCCGTCTTTATTAATGATTTGGGTTTGTAATAAATATTTATTTTAAATAGTCCAATAAGGAACTTTGTAGCTGTTATCTGGGTGGAGTTATCATTATTTAGTTTTAATAATATATAGTAATGCTTTCCTATGGAACATCTAATTCTGCTACGGTGAAAATAGCTTTAGGGGCATTGTCACTCTAAGAACGTGGTTAAGATTAAATATTTACTTGTCTTTCTTTTAAATACCATGCATCCTGCCTTATTGAGCACTAAGGCCTACTTCTGGGTGACTTATTAATAGTTAAAATGAGTGTTTAGGCCTGTCAAACGGAGTTATTTTGACAGGTCGAATTTGTAGTTTTAAAACTGCACAGACAGGCTATATTAGTAGCCATGCAGTTATATTTTGCTAAGGTGGTGCAATGTGTTGTTCAGTCCGCTAGTGACATTCAACTTAAAGGCCCTGGGTACACTTTGTACCATGTAGTAGGGATTTATAGGTAGGTTATAAATGCCAAATAAAGACTTTAGCCAATTCAGACATATTTTAGGGGTCGGAGCACCGGACAGCAGTGTGCAGAGTCTAAAAAACAGCAATAATATTGGGGGTCAGGGGACCGTGAAAAATGGGCATTTTTCGACAAGTACCTACTTGCTTGTTAAGTGCTAATGCAGCACTTCTAACATAAAAATAAAGACATACATTCTACAGGCAGTGTGTCTTTGTTAAAAAAAAAAAAAAGATACATTTTCATGATTGTAAGTTTGGTATGTCATTTTAATTTATTGGAGCACTACTGTCAGGGCCGGGGGGACAATGGGAGGAAGGGGGAAGAGAGTGAGAGCGTTTTGGGCTTTTTCTACTGCAGGAGGGTAGGACTGATTAATACTCCATAATATTGTGTAGATAATAAGATAAAAAATTATGCAGACTTAGCAGTTTTGAGTGGAAATTCCGAAAATCCTTCCAGGCATCCATCAATCCATGCAAGGCCAGCAACTAAACGCATGGCAATATTCGAATCGGTAACCAGATAAGTGGTGAGGGATCAGAAAAGGGTAAAAACTGCAAAGTTGGAGTAGACGGAGTAATGGTATAATGAGCTTAATGTATTTGAAGATGCTTACTCGTAATACAGAAGTGCAGTATTGGAGTGTCTAGGTTTGTAGTCTAGTTTTCATTCCCCGTTTCAAGCCTCCACTACTTTTTGGTCTAGCCTACCAGGCCGTGCAAGGTGTCTGTTAGCGAAAAGACTTATTGACTGCTTACCAGGTGCTTAGAGCCCCCTCCCCATTGCTTACCATTGGTTGGCTTTATTGTCACTCATTTGCTAGCATTATATTTGTTAGCTTGTTTGGTCTTTACTTCCTCTTCTTTTGTTTTCCCCTCCCCTGGAGCATGGGCGCGTTAATTGTGTCCTTTCACTGCTTACTTTTGAAGTACTACTTTTTTATTTTTGGTTAAGCACTCCACAAGAGGGCATGTGTTTTCCAACTGTCTCCCTTGTGTACTGCTCTTTACCCCAGCTGCTGCACTCTGTTACTCTGTCTCGCCCATGCACTTCTCAACAACAACTCCACATTCCCCTCTCCAGCCTATGTGATTCCTTCCCTCCCGTGCTTGACACTCCTCTCTCGCTCGTGTTGCTTTCCCCATTTGCACTTTCCATGTTACATGCTCCCCTCTCTCCTCCATGTTGCTTCTGCCCTCCGTATTGTATCCTTCCCCACCTGCACTCTCTGTGTTGCTTCCTCCAACCCACGCCTCCCCCATAAACCTTTATTCGCTTTTGCGTTACTTTTTGCAAAATTTGTATTTACCGCTCCAATTCGGATCGTTAAATATAAAAAAAAGCAAACATCATTTTGTAGGTGTGCGCATGTGTGTTGCTCTCGCCTGCAAAATGAGCTGGGTAAATGCTTCGTAGCCCCTTTTTTGTTGACTCTTAGTTGTGCTGCACAGCTTCTGTGTTGCTATACAGCATCGCTAAAAACGATTCTCAAAGCAAATAGGCCCCAAAGGTGAGATCTATTGGCTTTTCTAATGCTTGTTTTCATTGCCTTCAGTCCAAATGTTTTATGTGCCAAGAAGGTATCCTTAATCTTCTTTTTGGATAAGGTTAACACGTACTCAGGATTTTCAATGATCTTAATCTTAAATAATTCATTGTATAGATCAACAATATATTTTAACCAGGGGATACGTAAATTATTATCCAATTGTAAGCAGTCCTTGATAATTGTCTGAGTAAATGTAGTCTCATCTTTAGCACATTAAGATCTCCAGAGCATTAAAGGTCACATGGCAATCAAGTCTGATAAATAATTTAGTCCTACTTCTTGATGCATCATCTCTATGGACGCAGAGGTAGGTAAACATAAAAGACGTTTTAAGAAGGAATTTTCTTCTTGTTGCAGTGTCTCACAACAATTCTGTCCCCACACCCCTGCGCCATACAAAGCGACGGAAGCGCATCTGGCCTTATATATATCTGTCATAGCCTTTATACAACGATCTCCTGATTTGGATGCAAATCAGAAGTCCCCATGTGTACTCTTTAGCATCTTTGAGCGGACGTTGGTTAGTTCATGCGTCCAATTCCCATTTACTGAAAAAGTTATTCCCAGGTAGCAGAAGTTGTTAACAGTATCTACTCTAGTACTATCTATATAAAAATGTTTGTTTCTTTAGAGCCACATACCATAGTAAAAGTTTTTGTTTTGTTAATTAAAAGTTTCCTACTGGTGATAAAACTACTAAACTTGTCGTTTAGACCAACCGGAGTTCTGGACAAAAGAACAGCGTCGTCTGCATAAAGCAGGACCGATATGGGCCTTCCTGCTATTTAGGGTGCATCCGCCTGCACCGACTGGAGGGCTTTATCAACCTCATTTATAAATAATGTAAATAGCAGTGGTGCTAAAACACAGCCTTGGCGGATGCTACGTTTAACCTCAAAGTTTGGGGTGCACTCACCACGTTGCCCATACCGAACTTTGCAAGACAAACTCTCGTATAACCTTGCAAGGAAAAATATAATAGGTTCAGGAGCTCCAAGGTTAAGCAAAGTTGGCCACAGAACATCATGATCAACAAGATCAAAAGCACTACTAAGGTCTGCAAAGCATAAGTATAGACTCCCCTGCTTTTCACACGTAAATTTGCCTATTAAAAACTCTAAATTAATACATTGTTCTATTGTTCCCAACCCTTTTCTAACACCATATTGCTCTGATGATAAAATCTCATTCTCGGCCACCCATTCTTCTAGTCTTATCAATAGTACTTTGCTCATCACTTTGACTGAAGAATCTAAAAGTGAAATAGGGCGATAATTTTTTGCTTCCGATTTATTCCCTTTTTTAAAAATGGGTTTAATTACAAATTGGCCCCATGTAGGCGGTGGACTCTCTGTCTCTGCTGAATTAAAGACTCTGGTAAGGACAGGCCCCCATAGATCTATAGCTGCTTTATTAACATCTATCGAAACCCCATCAGGGCCCGGAGCTTTCCCTCCCCTGCTTCCAGTCAGTCCTACCTTAACCTCATCAAGTGTAATATTTAGGGGTATAACAGGCCACTTACTCTGGGTAGGGTTTTGAGGTCTAGATACTTCATGTTCAGATGGGTTAAAAATACTAGAAAAATGTATCACCCAGCTTCACAGCTAACATGAGATAGTAATTCTGGGGTTGAATCACTTCTTAGATACGGCAAATTAAAAGTTTCCCAGAATAGTTTATTGTTAGCTGTGTCTGCTGCCAGTGATAATTTGTCCCACGCTGACTCATGTAATTCTCTTTTCCTTACTTTGAGAGCAGATTTATAATTAAGTCATAAATTTTTAATGAGTTTGGAGTTACTAGGTTTATTATTAAGGGCCTGTTTTAATTGTTTAGAGGCCTGGGTACACATATGATCAAACCAGCCCCTACGTTGTTTTACTTGTTTCCTGGGTGGGATAGTTAGTATCCCATCTATGATGTTATTAATTTTACCAAAATTAATTAACATCAAGGCGGCATTAACATCATCTTTAAGGCAGTATGAAATCTCTACTCCGCATTTAACAACGTCATGTAATATTTTTATCGGATCAACCTCCTCCCATTTAATTCGCGTTCCATTTGGGCTAATAGGGGCAATATTGACAATAGTGTCTTGTTGTAATACAGTTTTGTTGCCCCAAGCCAATGTTGACATTATGATACAATTATGGTCGCTAAGTGCTAGCTGGGCGATCCTTGGTGTGGAACACATATGAGTGATACTTGTAGAAATTAATACATGATCTATGACAGATATTGCTTTCCTGCCTATAAAGGTTGGTATCGAGCCACCATTGATGTCACGTGCACACTGTAAGAGTTCAAGATCATACTTCGCCATCATGGTGTTTAACGCTCATCCATAGTTATTATGCGGGAAATGTACACAATCATCACCTTCTTCGGTCATATATCCACATACTTTGGTCAAAGACAATGGGCATATTTGCGTGTTAAAATCACCAACCCACATGATTACAAAATTGGTATTAATTGTAGTTATCAGGTTGTCCAGCCCCTTGTCTAATTCAAAAATAACATTGCTACGAGTTGAGTCAAACACGTTATTATAGAGATTGATCAAAATCACATCCCTACCTTCTTTACAGTACAACCATAAAATCTGTGAGTGTACTCCAATTGTGATCACTCTTTTAACCACAACTGGGAGTTTGTTTGACATAAGGATCAGAAGCCCCCTCTTGCTCTACCTGCCGGGAAAGACACCGCCGGTAAACCATATGAAGTAAACCCTTCTATGTGGACGTGATTAATACACCAAGTTTCTTGCAAACAAATTATGTCATGCTCATTGATGAAATCTATCCAACCTAATGAGTCCTTTTTACTTAATAGACCAGCTATATTCCACGTGACAATTGTATAGTCATTTGCTGATTTTTTTCCCCAACTTATCACTGGAGCGTTCACATTTCATTTCTTCAGCCCTACTTATGTGTTGGGTCTCTACATATGAACCTTAGGCGTTTGGGTGAACGTATGGTGTATTTATTAATAAATTATTATCCATAGATACCCCGGCTCTGTGTACACTTAACCCGTCTCCGGTAGGGGCATACTCCACAATAGTTGAACAGGCAGCCCTTTGTCAATCATTTTCTTGTAAAGTACTCAGGGCTTGGTACCTGTTTGACACAGGTAGCACATATTGGGGATGAATTGGCAAGGCAGATATCATACTGAAATGGGCCTTTTCGACTTCCTTGTTATATGCTGGCCTTAAATGTCTATATAAAAAACCAAGAGGTTGTAGTGACACATTTTGTTCAAAGTGAAATGGTAAAATTGCTCTGTCCAGAGTGTTTCTTGCCCAGCTTGGATTTATGAAGTTAATGATTATACAGTCTCCTTTGAGACTCTTGGCTAAAGGGCCAATCCAACTTACCCTTCTTGTTAAGAGAATCTGACTTGCTCCAGACACTGGGTACCCACAGTTCTTATCTAGCCAGTGGACCACGTTATTTTTTAGGGTGTCAAATGATTCCCTTTGGCCCGGCTGTAACGGGGGGACATTAACCATAACTGCAACATACGGGCAACATTCTGGTGGTAAATTTATGGTGGTGGCATCGGCTCTACCCTCAAGTGCCCTGTTTTCTCTTGACTTGGTATGGTTTATCGTCGGCCGGTCTATCTCGGGCCCAACCCCTCTATTCTGGCATGGTCGGTTATTCGGGGTCTTTTGACTTAAATGGAGCAGGTTTACTGACTCCTTCCCTCCATTTTTGCTCCCTGTGCATACTACATCATGCCGTCCTTGTCCTGCATTTCTACTTGTCGCCATACTTATTGCCTTGTCAGTGGCAGCTATTGCCTGAGGTAGCTGATTAATAAGGCTCCCCTTTGTTACGATCCTCATTTCCCCGAGACTATCATTTATAATCTTTATTCTTGTATACTTCGCTAGTCAGTTTTTCTAATTTATGATAGAGTGGTTTTAATAATTCTTCCA
The DNA here is from genome assembly GCA_963921515.1 of Calotriton arnoldi. Lineage (NCBI taxonomy): Eukaryota > Metazoa > Chordata > Amphibia > Caudata > Salamandridae > Calotriton > Calotriton arnoldi. The sequence goes on from CAWUFW010000737.1 coordinate 2,190,013, forward strand.
TCTTTGCTGCTACTAGAGCTATAATTTGTGTCAATTGTAAATTTATATGGGTGCCTTGGACATTTGTATCATCAAGTAAATGGTCTGTTGGATTCTGCGGCAGTCCTTTCCCAATTTTATTACTCCCCACGGTAACCTGGCTCTTCTTACAGCCTCTTTTCCTTTTCGGGATTGGTGAACCATCAGGTGTACGCACTTGTAGGGGATTAGTCTGCATATGTGCTCCTAATATACTTTCAGCTGACCTTGGGGTACCTTATTTCTCGTTATGAATAGGATCCCTTGACTGTACAATTTCCTTTTGCATTAAACCACTACCCTCGCCAGCCAACCCTTCTGCCACCATACCAGATCCCATGGATAGGCGGCGTTCTGTTCGATCTACTTCATCACTGATCGCGCTAACTGCACGCACTAGGAAAGAGTCAATAGTGTGTGAAGTGTCAGCTACTGTTTTTTGTAGCTTGCGTTTAACCATTATTTTTCTCGTAAGGGGTACAGTATTTTTATCCCAGGAATACCTTAGTGCGAAGGGATAACAAAGTGACTAGTGCAGGATGCTTGGTTCACTATGGAACGCTATGCACAATAAAATAAAATAATTTAAAGTGCAGAGAACTAGGTTCTATGAATGAGAACAAAGTGACAATTGCGAAAGTACCAAGTGCAAAAGTACAAAGGGTTGGGTTTTAATAAGCGAAAATACAAAGAGTAAAAATCCCAGATAAAAAACAGTAGGTTAAGAGTCCAGCTAACTCAAAATTAACAGCTACCGATTAAAAGTCCTCCTTACTAGACGTGCTAAAAAGGATTCACCAGTATCATATAGGACTGGCACAATGAAGTTAAACTATCATGGGGTCACACCACTTTATCGTTCTGTTAGGCACTTAAAATCCTCACCTCACTGAAATTCTGTCATATTCTTCTAGGATGCTCCCCGACACAGTAATGTTCATCAAGTGCTGTATGGCAGAAATCCATGTAGTGGGACCCTAGACTTAGGACCAAGGGGGGTGGCCCAGCCCAGCCCCGTTCAGGCGCGGACGGGCGCAGATGGGCCCGCCATTGGCCCGGGCTTCGCCCGCGCGCGTCCCGCGCTGCGGGTGTGCAGTGCCTATTCTGTTCTTTTTATAGCTAACTGGAGGTGCCGTCTCCTTCCCCAATACTGCCACAGAGATAGTCAAGTGCAAGGTAAATTTAGTAATGCACCAACATATGCTGGGCAGAACACATCCGTAGCTAACCATACAGCAGAATTTCAAAGCAGAAGATCCCCAGATGTGTAAAGTAAGCATTATTGTCTCCACTTACCAATGTCCCAACTTGGCGCTAAAAATAGGCAGCAGCCATTTCTGAACGAACAGTACCACACAGTAAAATAAGCAATGACCAAGCCACAGAGTCTGGACACATTCATTTAAGAATGTATGTTCAGTGTTTAGGGCTCACAAGTTAATCGAGGGGACCGAACATGAAGAGGTTTTTGTGCATTAATTAGCAGATTTGGTATGTCAAGAGGGATGTGCATTTGCGATGAGTCTGACTTGTTTTTTGTTTGTAAAGAGAGATTGAGCACGTGCTTCAAAGGTAATGTTTCTTTGGTGAAGAGGAGAGAGATTCTTACTCCGAGTGTGATAACGCCTTGTTTCACGGCGTACTATCTTTGCTGTAGGAGTGGAACAGGTTTGCTCACGAAGGGTAGCGATCTTTATATGAGATTACTATCTATTTGGTGAATGGTGGGTAGTATCATTGCTATTAATGTTGGGGGAAGGGCAGAACACACACACTCATACACCAGCACACACACACGCTCTCTCTCTCACACACACACACACACACACACACACACACTCTCTCACACACCAGCACTCATAGATAGAAGAACATATTCACAGAACATGTAGAGCAGGAGAGGTAAGCCATCCAGCGGCAAGTGCAAGCAACAAGTTGCACCAAAAAGTGTGTTTTCACTTATTTCTTCTGCAATGCAAAATTATGGAAACACACAGTGTTGAACTTCTGCCTATGTATGGGGGGGGGGGGTGGTTGTGAGAGAGAGAGCGCAAGAGATTAAGGAATGGAGGGTGCACTACAGACCCTTGTCTAGTTCTTTGTTTTAGGGAAGCTTGCACTGCTCTTGCTGTCCACGCTGTACCTTTGTTAGCTAGTGAAACGTGTGAAAACCATTTCACTGTACAACATCCAAACCGATTGGAACTTTGAAAGAGCGGGGTGAGGGTGTAGGTTTTTATTGCACATACGTAATTTGCAGTGCAGGCAGCAGTATATACCACCCCCCCACGGACATTAATGATGCAAGCTTCCCTTGCACACAGGTAATGGGTAATTGATAAAACACAACATGGGTTTACATAGCACATACCCTGATTCAGTCTTCTATGCTAGCGGCATTTGCACTGCAGACACACTTTATGGAGATGGCAAATAAGTAGCCCTGATGAATTCTAAAGTTTGGAGAGGGGCATATTAAGGCTCGGCGACTGAGGTGCTGGTGCTTGGAGCGGGCAGGAAGGTGAGCTGGCAGTTGCTTCAACAAGCCTCAACATTGCTGACAAAGGCAATGCACACCTTTTGAGCAGCCAGTGCCTATGAGAGGGACATCCTCCCCAAAAGATATAACTGGCCTGCCCCAAGCATTGCAGTCTTGACTTTCCAAATAAAACATGCACTCCACAATTTCAATCTGCCATTTTAGGATAGCACAACCAATAAAACGTGGGATAAAAAAAGGCATTGGGCACTTTTGTTAAATAAGGACAGGGAAAGGTTGCACATGCTGGACCACCAAAACCGTGAGAGGGTAAATATTATATACAAATAGTCTTTTTTTAAAGGACCAAAGAGCAATTCTGCTGCCAATGACACTGAGAGGAGGTGTGTAGAGCTGTCGTTGATTCCGTTCCTTCACCAATATGGCTCCCAAGCTGTTTTTCTGGAGAAGCGAGGATTTGAGTACTACACAGTTATTCTGCATTGTTTGCAACAATGTGAAACTGGGAGTACTCTTTCTTCACAACAATATTTGATAGATTCAGCCTCTTCCTGCTAATGAGTAAGTTTCTTGAAGAAATGCGGCTGTCCAAGGCCCCCGCAGGGGGCCACTAAATAGGGCAGCCCTCTAGTAACATCTGGGCATCCCCCTCCCCCTTAGGGGCAGGGACTCGGGGAGGAGTCCCCCCAGCCTGGTTGTGGCGCGCGAGCCAGGTGTCACTTCCTGGGCGCGAGGACAGGGGGAGGGGTATATAGGCCTCCCCCCACCATTTTGTCCTCCTCTTTCACACGCCGTCTCCCACCCTACCGCTTACCCGGCGTGGTTCGTGGCAGGCAGGAGGCAGAGAATGTTGTAATGTTGTCTTTTTTCGTTGCAGGCGGAGTTACAGGGAGATCTGGAAGAAAATGGGTACAGAAGGGTACCTCTGCGCGGCACCATAGGGGGTGCCAGAGCCAAATCCCTGGAGCCTCATGGGAGGTTCCGGGAAAACCGTGTCGGCGCCCCGTTAGTCCTTCGGGCGGTTGTGGGCCTGAACAACCGGGGGTTTGCTATGCTATGCTCCGCCCGGAAAGGGGCGTGAGTAATAAGGGACCATGTGTCACGTGATCCGGGAAGAGGATCACCAGAAGGGGCAGCACAGATGGGGTTCGCCCCAGTGCTGCTTGGCTCTTCAGGCGGGCAGGCGGCCCAGATGGTTGCCTGCCCTTGGATCGCCCGTAAGATAACCCACCATATTACATAACGGTGTATGTAATAAACCTGCAGCAATTTTACCCAAACAGAAAATGCGTGGTGTGTTTTATTTATTAGCATGCATGCTACGTTGGAGGGGTGGGGAGCGTTGCCAATGGTGGTACTATGCATACCAGTAAAATTCCTCAGTAATATGTGCATGTCTACACCAGAAGAAAATGAGCAACAAAGAAGGCAGACAGCCTTTGCCCAGGCTAAAAAGCAGGAATCCATAAAAGGTAGCAGCATGAGACTTCTAGGCAATCTCCCAGGAGCCTTAAACATTGAGATTTTCAATTTAAAGCAGTGCAATGCATAGAAAATGGGGGCAACACAAGCCTGTGTGTGGGTTTATGAATCTATTATGAAAGTTGCAGAGTCCAAAATAAGTGATTGTAAGTTTAAGGATATGAACTCTGAAGGTGGTTTGAAATACAGCTACAACGTTTGTAATGAGGTTAGTGTAAATAATGGGCCAGTAATATGTTTTTGTATTGTGAAATTAAAGCGAATGATTTAAAAATGAGTAGGTTACCAATAAATGACAATGACCTAAATTTCTTCTTTCCAGCATTTTTTAGAACAATTTCAATCAGAAGATGAAATTGGCAGGAATTTAGAGTGGATATGATTAGACAAGATCTTAATTTTTTTTAACAACAGATTTTATTGATTTCCTGTAGTACCAAGTGGGCAGAGCCCGACAAGCATCGTACATGTACATGGCAGATTGTAAAGACTTTAGGTACTGAAGAATTTCCCACCAGGTGGTCTGCGGAACATCAGACCAAGAACCACCCCTCGGCCCCCACCCCCAACCACGCACCATACATACCATGAAAAACAAGATATAAATACAGCAAATGAGTTTCCATCCACATCTGTAATAATCTATTGCATTAAACTGGCGAGTCCTTTACTACCAGCCGCTCAAGAGGGTCCTGGTTTGCTGGCTGCGTCAGGAGAGACAAGTCGATGCCTCGATATTTAGCCCACCCGGCCCAAATCTTCCCGTGCTTCTGTGGACAGCCCCTCGCCTGAAACACCGCAATTTCAGCTGACATGCATTTGTCTAAGGCCTTTTTCCATGTCGCAATACCGGGAGGGGAAGCAGCCTTCCAGTGTTGTGCGATGTCCCGCTTAGCTAGTGTGAGACCCAAGAACAGGAGGTGTCTCTTATATCTGTTCCCCCCAATGTCCTCTGTGCTGTGCAGAAGTGTCAGTCTAGGGTCTGCTGGGATGTCCCATGCCAATACCCGCCCCATGCAAGACAGTACGCCCGACCAGAAGTGTTGCAGTGCCCCACAACTCCATACCGTATGGAGAAACGACCCTTCGTTCGAGTCGCAGCGGAGACATGTGGGAGACTGAATAGCCCCCATCTTCCAGAGGCGGAGGCGTGTGTAATATATTCTGTGGAGGTATTTAAATTGGATCAGCCAGTATCTAGTGGAAACAGCGGAGTACCTGGGGCTAGCCAGCGCCTCGGCCCAATCATCGTCCGTCAGGGCAGGTAAGTCCACCTCCCACGCCGCCCAGGTCCGATGTATAGTAGTTTTGGAGTGAGTAGTGAGGGTTTGATAGATTTGACGAATTTTGTGAGCCCCTAGATCTCCCATCAACAGTCTACCCTCCAATGGGTGAAATTCGGGTAAAGACGTGAGATGTCGTATCAGGGGGGACAAAGCATGACGGAGCTGTAGATTCCTATGGAACTGGGATTTGTGTAGGTAAAAATCCTCCTGCAACCTCTGGAAGGACTTAAGCGTGGGCCCCTGCATTATATCTCCAAGTGTAGATATCCCTATATCGTCCCATCTACGAAACCCCACCAAGGTCGAGACAGGCCAAAGGTGTAATCCCTGCCAGAGGGGAGTAGCACTAGTCAACATGCCCCACCAACCCATTGACCTGGCCACCCGCCTCCATATCTGGATTACCGTCCGGCAGGCCGGGGGAAGCGCTTCCAAGGACGAGCTACTGTACAGAAAGTGGAGCAGCGGGGTATCTGCCATGAAGAGCCTTTCCACAGCATAAGCAGGGTCAGTCTGAGAGCTATACCACCATTCATTGATCACCAGGAGTTGCGAAGCCCAGTAATACGCCCGAAAGTCGGCTGCCGCAATCCCACCGCAGTACGTAGACTGAATGCACGTCGCAAGGGCCACCCGGACCGCACCCCCCCCCCCATAGGAACCTGTTCAGGAGCGCATTTATTTGGAGAAACCACGACGGGGGGGACAGGATATGGATAATTCTGCAGCCTATAAAGCAAGTGTGGCAGTGACACCATTTTGAAAATGGCAGACCGGCCATATAGCGAAAGGGGGAGGTGGGACCACACCGTTGTCTCGTCGCGCACAGCCGGGAGCAGCGGAGCTATATTGCGCGACCAAGCTTCGTTGGAACACCTTGTGATATATACCCCAAGGTACTTGAAGCCCTCATCCACGATGATCAGCTGCGAGGCCCAAGCTTGACTCCTCTGCTCGCCGCATATGGGGAACAGCCTGGATTTGGACGGGTTAGCGCATAGTCCGGACGTCTCCCCAAATATCCGCAGGATCTGGAGCTCCCGCGGCCCGGAGGCCCACAGATCTGATATGAAGAATAAAGCGTCATCAGCATATAGCGCGATCCTATCCGAGCACTCCGGCGACCAGTCCAGACCTCGGAAGACAGAATCTAGGCGCACCCACGCTGCCAGTGGCTCGATAGCTAAGGCGAATAAAAGCGGGGAAAGGGGGCACCCCTGTCTCGTTCCCCTGCGAATGGGGAAGGAAGCAGAGCAGTATCCGGCCACACGGACCGAGGCGGTGAGGTTTGTATATAACAGTTTCACGTAGGCTCGAAAACTAGGTCCCAGGTTGACAGCCTCTAAGAGTTTAAAAAGGTAGGTCCAGCTCAACGAATCAAACGCCTTATCAATGTCTGCCAGCAGGACAGCCGCGGGGCGCCCCAGACGGTGGGCTTCCGCCACAGCGTTATGGGCGCGTCTAATGTTGTGTCTGGTGGAGCGTTGTGGCATAAAACCAGACTGATCTGGATGCACCAGGTCTTGGATACACGTGCGAACGCGGTCGGCCAGGAACTTCCCTAGCAATTTAGGCTCGAAATTCAACGTGGATATAGGGCGATACGAACCCGGATCGTCTGGAGGGCAGCCCGGCTTGAGGAAGACGACAATTTCGGCGTGTCGCCAATCTGTTGGCATAATACACTGCTCTGAGGCCGCGTGTAGCGCCTTGAGTAGATGAGGGCCGAGAGTCCCCATATGCGGCCGCATGAAATCGCACGGGAACCCATTTGGGCCGGGTGCACGTACCGGATGTGTATTGGATAGCGCTGTCTGCAGCTCGTCCAGGGAGATGGGCTTATCTAGGGCTTCGCGCTGTTCGTCCGAGAGGCGTTGAGGAGGGATATCTGAGAAAAAGTCATCTATGAGAGGTTCGGCTATTACCTCGCGTTCTTCGTACAGTGCCGCATAGAAATTGGCAAAGGCCTGAACCACCGCCTCAGGGGAGGCACACATTTCGCCAACTGGGGACCTCAGTAGGGGAACCTGCGTCGGGGATGCTCTGGCCTGGCACAGCCCATGGAGCATCTGGCTGGACTTGTCGCCCCATTGATAAATCCTATATTGGGTCGCCAACCAGGCCTCTCTGGCGCTATCCGTCAGCATCTGGTGTAGCTGCTGCTGAACATGTAGTAGATTGCGGCGGGCGCCGGTGTCAGAGCCTTCCACCATTAGGGATTGCAAAATGACCTGTCTGTCTTCCAGCTCCTGTATCCGTGCCAGACGGCGTCGTTTTTCCCCCGTACGATAACTTATATCAGCTCCTCGAATCGTGGGCTTAAAAGCCTCCCATAGGATGACCGGGGACGGGGAAGTTCCGACATTAAAACTAAAATAATCGGCTATTGCCCGATGAAGCATTTCCTGATACTCGGCACCTCTGAGCAGCCAGGGAGACATGTGCCACTGATAGGGGGCACGACGGGACAGCAGGCGTAGCTTGAGTTGAACCGGTGAGTGATCGGCAAGACCCCGGGGCAGGATGGAGGTGTGTGTCACCCTGTGTATATAACTGTGAGGGAGGAACAAATAATCCAGGCGTGAAAGGGTGGGGTGGACGGACGATGCATACGTAAACCCGGCTTCGGAGGGATGAAAGGCCCACCACGAGTCTGCCCAGCCCAATGTACGTGTCAATATGTTCAGTTTGGATCTGGGAGGGGGAACATCCAATGGTCTAGCCCGCCACCTGTCTGAGGGACCCATGATGTCATTCCAATCTCCACCCAGAATCGTCAGGCCTCCCGGGAGATCTCCCCATAACTGTGTCATTTTGTCAATGAAAGTCTGGCCCAGCGGTGGAGGGGCGTAGACGCTTCCTATTGTGATCTGTTCCCCGGCTATGGTACCAGAGATGACCGTATATCAGCCACCTGGGTCCAACCAGTGTTGTGTAATCTGGAGTGGAACTCTGCGGTGAATAAGCACTGCTGTACCCCACGCCCCCCTCATAAAGCCAGAGTGGTACACCGTGGCGAACCCATATCGGGAGAGGCATGGGGCTTTATTGCCCAGAAGATGCGTCTCCTGTAGTAATAGGATGTCGGCCGAATATCGCTTTGCCAAGTGAAGCACCGCCCCCCGTTTGACCTTGTTCAGTAAACCCCGCACATTCCAGGTAAGAATGTTGAGTTCCCCCAACGGAGAATCACCCGCCGTATGGGCCATGTCTAGTCCTCAAAGTGTAGTGCGAAAGGCGATGTGGGAATGATGGAGCATAGAGGTGTGTGCATGGTGCGTAAAACAAACGACCCCCCCCCAATCCCCCCTCTCCCCTCCCCCCCCATACTTCCTGAAACAAGGAGTATCTGTCATGGTGGAATCTTGTCCCAGGCCCCAAACATGATGACCATAGCGGTTCCCACCAATGGATCCCCCCCTCCCAACATCACCCAACATAACTCAAAACGTTCAGGGCGTGCTAAGTTCAATACCTTCCAGGACAAATAATAGAGACCCCAGCCCCCAGGATCTCAAACATCCCAACATGTGGCCACTGCTAGCGGCTTGCCCATCTAGTGAAGAGGAACAGAATACAATAAGTCTTAGACACCTAGGTCTACCCCAATCCTCGGTACCTGTCTGATTCTGAGCGCGCCAATTGGAGCGGGATCTGTTAGGCCTAGTAGCTGCGTCTCTGCCCTGTCCGCCGCTCCTGTGTGAGCCCTGGGAAGAGTCCGAGTCTATATGGAATGGCGAGTGCGGCTTGAGGTTGCGTCTCTCGTCCGTCCACACGAACACCTCCTCTGGGGTATCAAAAAAGAATGTCTTGGCGTTGTAGATCACCTTCATGAGGGCTGGGAACAGTAGCGCATAGGATAGGTTCAGCTCTCGTAGTCGTCTCTTGGCCGCCACGAAGGACTGACGCTGCTGCTGGACCAACCAGGTGTAGTCCGGGAAAACCATGATAGGATGGGCTCAAAAGTCATCTTGTCTTTATGGAGCCGGGCAAAGCGGAGGATGGCGTCTCGGTCAGCATAATTGAGCAGCCGGGCGATCACGGGCCTCGGACGCTCCCCAGGCCTTGGTCAGAGCGCGGTGGGCCCTCTCAATCACGAAGCAGGAAGACATGTCCTCCGGGGGTAGCAACGCCTTGAGCCAGCCCGAAAGGAAAGCATCCATCGATGTCCCCTCACAGCCCTCCGGGAAACCCACCAGGCGGATATTGTTGCGGCGGGCCCGCCCTTCTGCGTCTTCGACCCGTGCCGCCAGCTCTTGGGAGACCACGGCCAGCTTGTCCACCTTGTTCTGGAGGGTGGATACAGTGTCCTCCACAGTGGAGACCCTTGTCTCCGCTTCAGTGATTCGGTCGACCGCCTTCCGGAGATCCTGACGGAGGAACGACACCTCCGAGCCCACGGCCCCGATCTGGGCCTCGAGGGCAGTTTGCGACTGGTTAATGGCCTCCAGCAGCGTCGCCGTGTCTGAAGATAGGCCCTCCGCAGCCTCCTTCCCAGCGGGGGTGGTAGTGGTGTAATGGTCCATGGTGTGCTGTTTGGGAGCCGCCGCACCATGTTTATCTTTGCCCATGGCGGCTGGAGGGTCCAACCGAGAGGGTCCGCACCAGATCTGCCCCTACCGCAATCAGGGATGGAAAGGAAATCAGCAGAAGAAAGGCGTGCGGCAATCTGCGGTGGGCGTCGCCCCACCCCGGGGCTGGACGGAGGGCACCGCACCGGCATCTCCGATAATCACACACACCTGGGCCCTGGTTGATGTATGTGTCCGGTCCTCAAATGTTCCCGGTGCGTCGGGAGTGGCCCACCCGGACGTTGCAGAGCGGCCCCCACTCGGGAAGAAGGCTGACCACGGACAACACGATCGGACCGCCCACCCGCGACGCCAGCCGGGAAGGCGCAAGTTCTCCTGCCGTATCTCTCTCTCCTCAGGGAAGCTGTCGCGGGAGGCAGCGGCAGAGCGCCATACAGTGGGCACTGGTGATGGGTCAGGCCACACGCCGGCAAGACCCAGGGCCCCCGGCGACGCCAATCCTCTGTAGCAGGGCGATCCTCCAAGATAACTGCACCGTGGCCGGTCAAGATGGCTACCGTCCCAGAGCCGGGTCACTCAGCGCACACTCGCCAGAGCTCACCTCCAATGGCGGACTCCTCGGCTCCAGGTAGGCGGGCAGGCAGTCCCTGGCGATAGCCAGGCCGGTCAGGCTCATGTGGAATTCCGTGGGCTCCAGGCCTCATGTGGGCCCCGCCAGGCCCGGAGCGCCGTCCTCTTCGGCCCGATGTGCAAGGAGTGGGGGAGGGGCACCACTATGGCGTCGCAGCGATGACGCGGTCCACCTGCTCCGACCGCGCTCTCAGCCACCCCCAGGGTCGGAGCCGCTGTCCGCGCGCGCCAGTGGCCTCCCAGGACAGGATCACAGCCGCCGCAGCCGTCCCCTCGATAATGACAACGATCGGCAGCCGCGGCTCAGCCTCTGCCGCTCTCCGTCTCGTGTGCGGCCGCCGCCAGTCGGGCGCAGAGAAAAGCTACCCGGCCCTCCGCCAGATCCCGCCGACAGGGTTGCTGTGTGCCCCACGGCGAGTGACCCACCGTAACAGCAGCTGGGGTCAAGGATCGTGTAGGATTCTGGCCCTGGAAGGGAGCGAACTGCGGAGCTCTATGGAGACGCGTCCGCCATGTTCGGCTCCTAAGCCACGCCCCCCAAGATCTTAATTTTTATGTCAAATTATTATATATATTTAGAGATTCCCAATCAAAAGCATGATGTTATCATAAGCAATCGGAAGCAAACCATTTAACTTTAAAGAACATCATTCCTAATAGAAATTTGCTCCCACTGATTCATTACATAAACTTCATCCCATGCGCCAGACTAGATCCTTTTACAGCAATGTGGGGTCCCTGACGTCAGGGGTGCTGTCTGTCATCAGGGGTGCAGTCAAGTAGATTCCCCAGAGGGGGCAGTGTGGCTCCATTAAAAGCATCACTGCGGACAGTGACCGTAGTTCATGCCATCATGGTTTTTTTTTCCCCCCCTTCAGCAATTTTGACTTTTATTTGAGGAGATGTTTCCGTTCAGGTTTTTGGGCTTTAAGCCTTGGATGCCCTGTTGCAAACAAATATGTTTGACAGGCAGTCACTCTAATTGCTTCTCGAAGGGGAAGTTGAGGTCCACATCCAAATCACAGATTCGCTTCTGAACCCTTTTGTGGAACATCTCCTTTAAGAGGAGACACAACGAGCACAACACAGGCGCTCATCGTCACCCCATCCTGGCAAGTAATGCAATAGATCCAATGAATGATCATACTCTTCTGATTTTCGACCTAATTCCTCATGCCTCAGGTAAGCTCGAATCCTACTTGGGCCTTTGCCAGCCTAATCAAAGCTTCCAAAATAGCCATGCTAGGCGTTGTTGTAGTTGCAGCCTCTTTCGTGACATCTGGACATCCTGAGGTCTGCTGTGCAGTAGACTTTGGCCCGCTCCCGACCTCTTATATGATTGGCCTCCATGACCATTAGATTACTCCAAAGCCGGTGATGAAAGAGACCAGCCTAGAAAGGTTGCTTTCAAACAGAATTGGGCTTCTCTGATGCCATTACAAACGGTCTCAACACTTCTGAAGTTGGTTTCGGCTACTGACCTAATTTTGCAGTCTGTTCAGACTGCTCATTTACAAGAAAAAGGTTCCACAAATTTCACTTCTCACTAGGCCTGATATCTTTTAATTGCTTCTACAAACCTTTTGGCTCTCACCCTGATGCTTTGGGGTTTCCCCGTCTTGATTCCTCAAGATGAGTTTAGTTAAAGTGAATCAGATAACCTGTTTCCAGGAACATGCTCTAATTCAACTGTGTTAAGTAATTTGCAGAATGTCAGCAGGAACCATAGTTCACAGTTTCTGAAGGCCCATCCTCTGCTGAGCAGGCTCACATTGCCACATTTGATACAAAACCCACAGAAAATCCTGCCACACCATTACCAGCGAAGGTCTACTCTGTTTACAGATATTTTGGCAGAGAAGCAATCCTCCCAATGTAGCCCTTCACTAAGGCATTTACAAAACATATTTGAAAAAGCCTGGGAGAGGAGACGCGCGATTCAGGATGGCGGCTTGAATTTCAGCTCCGGCTCACCCGTATGACAAGCATTTTAAGCCGAATAATGCAGGATTAACCCATTTCCTGCTATAAGCACCGCTTACCTGTCACTAGAAGAGTGGTTCTTCAGTTTTTCAGGCAATTTTGGCGACTTTTGGAACTCCTCTGGCTTCCGGCTCTCCTCCACCGAGACTTCCCTCAGCTTGCTCCAAGGTTCCTGTCAGGGAGGTGGAGTTCTGCACTAAGAAAAGGCGCGGCTTCGGCCTGGGTTTCCTCCCACAGCTAGTTTTAGCTGCTGCACTGGTTTGACATTTTTAACTTTATTTCTATTGTAATTCTAACAACTTTTGCCTGGGTCTATTCATTTTCCTGAGAATGGAAAGTAGGTCTACAGATAATAAACGTAAACAGACAGTTTCTCCTCCACCTATGAAGTCAAAAATGGTAGATCCATCGGAACCCTCCCTTATTACTATTTTGGAGGAATTAAAGGCTGTTAGATCAAATACTGACAATATTGCCATGGAAATTAAAAATATACGGAAAGACATGGCCAGTCTCTCAATGAAGGTTGCAGATAACGAGATCAAGCTGCATGATGTTATAACCAAAACTGATAAGTTACTACCAATGGTTACAAAATTCCCCTTCATTAGTACTAGATTACTTGAGTTAGAGAACAGGAATAGGCAATATAACTTACGTATTTTTAATTTGCCTGAAGATATTGAAGGGAATGATTGCAGGCGATATTTAGAGAATCTGCTACCTAATTTATTGAATGTGAAGTTCTCAGAAAGATTTGAGATAGATAAAGCACATCGTATTCCATCTCACCGTAAACCAGGTCAATCTTAACCCAGGCAAGTCATCTTCAAGGTTCTATGCCATCACCACCTTGTCCTTATCAGGAAGGCAGCTCGTAAAATTCCTTCTCTTCTAGTTAATGGCTCGAAGATTTTCATTCATCAAGACTTCGCCAAGGAGACGGTTGCGATGCGATGAGATTTTGCAGCTTTGAGACCACGACTGAGAGACTCTGGCTTCAAATATGGACTCTTCGATCCATCCACCATGCGTATTTGGAAAGGCGACATCTCCAAATCCTATCATCGGCCGGAAGACCTTCAAGCTTTTCTGGATAACCACTCTCCTCTCTCAATGGATACACATGATTCTCCATCTTGAAGTTATTCAAATAGTATTACTTTTTTATGTTTATTACCTGTGTGGTGTCTCGTAGGTATATTTGATGTCAAGTCAGTATTACTTCTGTTATTATTATGATAATCCTTTTAGTATGGGTGTACCACCTTTCTCTCTTCTCAAATGCATGTGTGTGTCTCTTCATTGTTTATGTATGTTCTTTCCTACTTTGTATATACATTTGTTTCTTTACTTTTTGTCCTCTATGTCCACTGGCTACTTCTTTGGTCTCTTATTACACTCCTGTCGTATATTATATTTCCTCCACTCTTTCTCTATTTTCCTTATTTTTTTCACCTTATAAACTTTGAATAGTTCTCCTAAAGTTAAAGTTGTTTCATTGAATGTCAAAGGTTTACGTCATCCAGTTAAAAGATTAAAGATTTTAGACTATTTACATAGGCAAAAAGCTGATATTTGTTTATTACAAGAAACCCACATTGATGACCCCAGTTTAGCATATATGCAAAGGAAGTGGGTTGGCCAGATTATCTCCTCCCCTGCGCAAGGTAAAAAGAATGGCGTGGCTATTCTTTTTTCAAAAACTCTCGAGCTACAAGTTCTAGACAAAAAATCTGATTCAGAAGGTAGATTTCTTTTAGCCAAAGTCAAAATTGGAGATATGATTTTGCACCTAATTAATATCTACGGACCAACAGCAGATGACCCTAATTTTTGGTCTCATATTACTTCTGAGATTCTTCAACTTTAATTTAATTAGTGACCCTCTTTTACATAGACTATCCTCGACCAAATATACTCCTCCCAAAGCGTCTCATTCCCTCAGAACGTTATTTAAAACACTAAATTGGTCGACATCTGGAGGCTATATTTCCCCACCCAGAAAGAATTCACTTTTTTCTCCTATCCCCACAACTCTCACTCACGCTTAGATTATTTGCTGGTGTCTAGAGACTTAGTGAAAACTATTACTCGACCTATTATTGGTAGTATTGAAATTTCAGACCATGCAATTATCTCGCTTCACTTGCAAACCGGTAATTTTTCTGTCTCTCACTCCAGTTGGCGCATGAATGTTGATGATGTTCTTCAAGACGCTCATAAACATACCATTTTAAAAGCTATTCACGAGTATTTTTTACATAACCCTAATGATGTTACCTCCCCTATTATAAAATGGGATGCTTTTAAAGCTTATTTAAGAGGAATTGTTATTTCTAGAATGGCACATGAGAATAAATCGTTTAACACCAGATTGTTACACCTCGAAAAACAGATTGCAAAATTTGAATGACTGTTTATCTCTTCTCAAAATCTTGGTTTTAAAACCAAGCTGCAAAAATTTAGATATGAGTATAATTCAATGTTGAGTAAAAGAGCTGGTATCCAGATTGCCAACCAGAAAGCTAAATTTGCTTTCAATGCTAACAAGTCAGGAAAACGTTAAGCTAATTATCTCCGCAACAAGAAAGATAGAAATCAAATTCACGCTATCCACAGACACAATGGTACCGTTGCTGTATCTACCTCAGACATTATAGATGAATTTCTTTAAAAAAATTCATCCTTATATAGTAACCCGATTCTTCTAGATTCTAAAATTATTGATCATTTTTTAACTTCTGCCAATCTACCACAACTTTCCCAATCTGATAAAATCAAATTAGATAACCCTATTACGACAGATGAACTTTTATTTGCTATTCAGTCGCTTAAACCTCAAAAATCTCCTGGCCCTGATGGCATTCCTGCAGAATTTTATAAAGCCTTTGCTGACACACTCATTCCTCACCTACATCATTTATTCACTACATTTGCTCAATCTGGTTTACTTGATGGCTCTTTTACAGAAGCGTTAATTATAGTTTTACCTAAACCAGATAAAGACCACACCAAAGTTTCAAATTATCATCCTATTTCTCTGATCAGCCAGGATTGTAAAATTTTTGCAAAAATCCTAGCCACCAGATTAGCTCGAGTTTTGTCGTACCTTATCCATTTCGATCAATCTGGATTTATGTCAAAACGTTTCTCTGTTAATAACGCAAGACTCCTTTTTCATGTTATTGGTAAGGCCTCTACTCTTACCTCTCCTGCTGGCCTCCTAGCTTTAGACGCGGAGAAAGTGTTCGATAAAGTTCACTGGCAATTTCTTTTTCGAACACTCTCTTTTAATTTTGATATTAATTTTATAAAAATGATATCGACTTTATATGGCTCCCCGTCTGCCCGACTCTTTATTAATGGTCAATTTTCAAATCCCTTCTCTCTTTATAGAGGAACCTGACAAGGTTGTCCATTGTCACCTCTTCTTTTTTTTATTAGCATTTGAACCTTTTCTTTCCCACATTCGAAATTCTGTTGATATTGAAGGAATTATGTTAGCTGATGTTTTATTTATTTATAAAGTTTTATATAGCGCGAACAAGATCCCGAGGGATATCAGAGCGCTTTACAATAGGATGGGAGGAAGGACATAGATGCAAAATCGACCTCAAGTAGGAGTAGAAAACAAGCATGATCGCATATTCAGGGACAGTTGCACAAAAAAAGAAACCATAACAAATGATAGTCCAATGGAAGTAACAATGTCTTCGAGCAGGTGCGCCTAGCCCAATTAGGGTAAGAATTTATTCATAAAGAATTTTTGGGCTTCCAATTTGAACGCCGTCGTTGAAGAGATTCGGCGTACTTCCGGTGGAAGAGAGTTCCATAGCTTTGGGGCAGCACCAGAAAAGGCTCTGTGACAAGTTCTCTTTTTCCTACAGATGAGTGGTTTCAAGAGGAAAGTCTTGGCGCTTCTTGAGGCTCTTACACCACAAGAAAGCTCCAGTTTTTGTGCCAGGTATCTGGGAGTATTGAAGTGAAGGGCATTGTGCGCCAGAACGACGATTTTTAACTGAATACAAGCTTCATAAGGCAACCATTTGAGAGATTTTAGGACTGGGGATATGTGCTCGTTTCGCTTCGTGCCTGTAACCAGTCTAGCTGCTGTATTCAGTGATGCTCTTAGTGGAGCCAGGGAGTATTTGGGAAGGCCACAGAGGGTCGCGCTGCCGAAGTCCAGCCTAGGCAGGACAAGCGCTTGCACCACCTGCTTGAAATCGTTTTGTGGAAGGAAAGGTTTGATATTTCTGAGTGTCCTCATCAAGTGGTTTGCTCCCTTGCATACCTTACTGATGTGATTTTTCATATTCAGGTGCTTATCCAAGGTGACTCCGAGCGATTTGGCTGAGTCTATGATGAGAGGAGTGCAGTTGAAGGCAGTGAGATGATTCAACCAGAGGTCAAACTTGGGGGTGTGGTTCGGAGGGCAGATGACCAGGAATTCCGTTTTAGAGGTGTTGAGCAGAAGATGGTTCTCAGTTAACCAATTTTGAGTAGACGTTAGGGTCGAGTTGAGAGAGATGATGTTTTCGGGGCAGAGATTTTCAAATAGAGTTGCGTATCGTCCGCATACATATGGAAGAGAGTGTTTGAGGAGTTTAAAGAGTTAGCTAACGGTTCCAGGAACAGGTTGAAGAGGATCGGAGATAGGGCGGATCCTTGGGGAACCCCCATGAGAACTGGAGAGGGCTGGGAGAGAGAGTGGTTTGCCTTGATCCTTTGAGATCTGTGGTGGAGGAAAGACGAGAACCATTGTAGCACCTGACCAGAAAAACCCATCCTATTTTTCAGAGTGGCGAGGAGGTTGTCATGATTAACCGTGTCGAATGCGGAAGAAAGGGCAAGGAGGATCAGGAGGCAGGATTCGTTTTGGTCAAGCATTTTTAACAAGTCATCCATGACGTGAGTTAGCGCCGACTCGGTGCTGTGCCCCTTCCGAAAGCCTGATTGATGCTGGTCAAGGAGTTGGAAATTCTCTATATGCGCACAGAGTTGGTATTGTACGCATTTTTCTATGAGTTTCGCTAGGGTGGGGATGTTGGAGATAGGCCGGAAGTTATTGATATCCGCTTTGTCAGCGTTAGGTTTTTTTAGTATAGGTGATACCTGAGCTGCTTTTAGGCTGTCGGGGATCATACCTTGTGAAAGCGAGGCGTTTACAATCCTTGTCCAGGTGGGGATGAGTACATTCTTGATATCTTTGAAGATGGCCGGGGGTAACGGGTCACTGAAGTGGTTGGATGGGTTGATATTCAGAAGGATTTTGTAGATGTCTTTTTCACTAAGTGGAGTAAAGGTGCACCATGATGCATTGTTCTTGGTGATCAGGGTGGTGGATCTGTGCTTTCCTGAGAGGTCATGCAATGGTATGTCACTGGAGGAAGACAATAGAGCCTTCTTAGAGGCGAGGTCAATGGAGATGAGTCTTGCTTTCTCCGTGTAGAAAGCAGCAAGTTCGTCGCAAGAGGGAGGGGTGCCACCAGGGTCAGAGTGGTTGGGACCTACTACTGATTGCTGTTTGACCAATTTGAAGAGTTTCTTGGGGCGGTTCGCCGCTTGGTCCAGTTGGTGTCTGAAGTAGTCAGACTTAGCGCTCTTGATTTGCTTGTTGTAGAGGCTCCTAGCCTCTCTAAGGAGTTTTAGTTGTTCCGAAGAGGGATTAGATCGCCAGGAACGTTCGAGTGCTCTAAGGTTGCGGCGTTCCGTGTTTAATTTGTCATTATACCAGGGTTTGGAGATTTTTATTGAGGCATTTTTTTGTTGGAGTAGAGCAATGTCATCCATGATGTTGGAGATGGTCGAATTGTAGGAGTCGGTGAGTGACTGCACCTCAACCAGGTAGGCTAGGGAGGCGAGGGCCAAATTACAGTGGGCTGCTATTTCAACGGAGTCTATTGATCTGAGGTCCCTTTTCCATATCTTTAATTTTGTTGGTTGAGCCAACCTCATCGACATCTCCCTGTTGATATAAAAGAGGATGCAGTGGTGGTCGGACCAGTCACACGGGGTAATGGAATCCAAGGTGATGGTCTGCTCTTTGGAGATAATGAGGTCTAAAGTTTCTCCTTTAATATGAGTTTGTTGGTCACAGTGCTGAGTCAGATCTTGATCATTTAAGAAAGACTTAAGGCAGGATACCACGAGGTTGTTGGGGTTAGACCAGTGAAGGTTGAAATCACCGAGGAAGATTTGGGCCATGGTTGAATCAACATTAGCAGAAATTATTTCCATTAATTGCTCGATGAAGGGGAGCTTGTCTCCCAGGGGATGGTAAAAGGAGTGAAGTTTACAGATCGGTAGGTTCTTGCTAGAGATGCTGAGACAGAGGTATTCAAAGGAGGAAGGAGTAGAGGACTCTACTTGAGAGATCAAGAGTGTGTTTCTGTGAATACAAGCTAGGCCACCGCCCAACTTCCAAGGTCTGTCGAGCCTAATTATGTCATGCGTGGGAGGAACTAGGAGATCTAAGATAGGAGTGGAAGAGGGGGTTAGCCAAGTTTCAGTGAGGATGATAATGTCTAAGTCCTTGTGTTGGATGAGGTCGAAGATATCTGAGGCATGTTTACTTGCTGATCTGCAATTGAGTAATGCACATTTAATATTTTAATACGTAACGGATTTGGGGAGGAAGGCGTCTGGGTGACTTTCACATGAGTGAGGTTGTCAGTATTACTGCCTCTAAGAGTGCGTGGAGGTTCTCTGTATGGAATCGAATGGATGGATTGTATTTGTCTCGGCGAGGTCTTGTTGGGGTTGGACCAGGTAGGGTAAGAGTTGTGAGGGTCCTGGAGATCAATGGACGTCGGGTGGGTCACACCTCTTCTTGGCCGGGAGGGATCGTTAGGAAGGGGAATGGATTTCATGATGGAGGGAGCTAGGGGTTAACCTTAAAACGTCAGCCTATGCAGATGATGTCCTATTATATCTTAGTAACTCAGCCACATCTCAACCTGCAGTTTTAGATGTTATACGTAAATATTCTACTGTTTCTGGCTATACCTTGGATACTCATAAAACAGAATTTTTTTCCCCTGAACGTTCTCTGCACACTTTCATTACTGGACAATACTGAAATTATCTGGCAAAAAGCGAAAACTAAATATTTAGGTATACTCTTTTCACTTCCCTTAAAACACTCCGTTACTCTCAACTGTGACTTTTTATTTACCAAAAATTCGTCAATGGTCCACCTTACACTTATCATGGTGGGGGAAACTTGAAACCATTAAAATGGTATTAGCCCCAATTATTTTCTACACCTTGTCTATGATCCCTGTACAATTGCCTCTCTCAGTCTACAAAAAAGTTGATAAGCTCATTTCTAATTTTATATGGAATCACAAACCCCCTCGTATTGCCTATACTAAACTTAAACTGTCTAAACTGAATGGAGGATTTGGTATACCCGATTTTTTCAAATACCATAAAGAATTTATTTTAAAACAAGGTTCACTTTGGTTCACATGCTTGGACCCTTGCTATTTTCCTAAATGGTTAATGATTGAGCGCAATTTAGTGTCACCATTTCCTCTCCCATCACTTTTGTCCATGTCTAATTCAAATCAACTTTTTAAATCCTCCCCCATCATTGCATCCACTAAACTGATTATAACTGATTTTGACGCATCCTTTTCATCACATATTTCAGATTCTACTATGATTTCCCTTTGGCATAACCCTACATTAAAATTTAACCGTACAATTACATTCTGGAAACTATGGATTTCGGCTGGCATTTTCTTTCTCCAGGATATTTATGAAGATGATGCTTTATTATCTTTCTCTGAACTACAGGCCAGATTCATGTTACCTAACGCCGACGCCCTTAAATATGAAATTCTTTGTAACACACTGCTTAACGCCTTTCCAAATGTGCTACCCCAAATTAAGACTCCAGATTTGGTAAGTTGTATTAAAGTTTTTTCTGCCTCTCAACATACTGTTTCCAAATTTTATAAACAACTTCATTGTACAAATGCTACTAACCTTACCTTTTTATCCACCTTTTGGAATGCAGAACTTTCCTTGAATCTTTCGTTAAAGGAGTGGAGACCAATATGGACCATCAATATTTCAGGATGGTTTCCTGTATCGTTATCCCAAACCAACGCCTTTATTCTATTCAATTGTATATGGACTCCCTATAAATTATTTAAGGCTAAACTTATAGACTCCCCACTTTGTTGGAACTGCAAATGTTATGATGGTACTTTGAAACATATGCTTTTTGAATGTAATGTTATATCTCAATTCTGGTAGAATGTTTGGGATATCATTGTTAAATTACTTCCTATTTCTGAGACTCTCACTTACAGCATGCTTACTGGTAAATCTTACGTCCTATCATCCACCTTATTGGAGCCCCAGTCTAAACTTTTTAATCTCCTTATTTCTAATACTATTAAATCCATTACTTCCAATTGGAAATCATCTGAAACAATATCAATCCAAGCATGGTGGTCATATGTTATTTTTATTAGATCTGGTGCCCAATTATCTTACAAGGGACCATTAAAGAATACATCGTCATTTCAACAGTTATGGAAACCAATTGAAGATTATATTAATACTTATTTATAAAATATTTAATAACACTATTTGCTTCTATTAACAATTTTGTATAACTAATGTTTTGAGGAGTAGCCTCGTTTGTTCCCTTTTTTTCCAATTCTTATAATTTTACTGCTTTTATGAAAATGGTAAAACTTTTGGTATATTGATATTGTTATGATAATATTTTAGTGTTCGTACAATTTCATTATATATACCAACACTGTATCTTTTTTTGTTTGTCTTCTCTACAAAAATCATAATAAAATATTTTGAACACGAAAAAGCCTGGGAGAAACCGCAAACTGTGATGTGACAGTGTCTGGATCAACTTCAAGAAATTAAATGACAGCCCAGTTGGACTTCGGCCTACTAGCTAGATTACCTTACTCTGAGTAGTTTGTTTGGGCAGGTCTCTTCCTGCTAGCACATTGAAAATCACCACTTGCTTTCATATACTACAGATAGGGAGCTTAAGCACCCTGATGGACTCAGGCATAAAGTTTTTTCAGCAGATAGTGTGGCGCCACGAACCCCCAGTGCAGATTGTCTCCATAGGTATTCCTATGCTGTATTGGAGATGGTGACACTGGAGGACTTCAGCTTGCTAGGATGCATGCAAAATCTTATTTTAACTTCTTTAAGAATGGCCTTGAGACTCAGACAGGTCTCTACACAGTCATGGGCACAAGTGTACTGTGTTTTCAAGTCTATATGAGAACATGATTCTCTGCCAGCGTCCAAGCCCATCTACTTGACATGCAGTTTGATTAGTGCATCTTAAAAATGCAGATAATTTTCAAGTCTATATGAGAACATGATTCTCTGTCAGCGTCCAAGCCCATCTACTCAACATGCAGTTTGATTAGTGCATCTTAAAAATGCAGATAATTCTCGTGAGAAATTGAAGCAAAATTGGGCAACTTCGTGATCTCTGTTTGTCCTGAGACGCTTTCATCAACAATATCGTAAGTTCACAGGAACTAGCCTCCAGCAGCAGCATTTTTCTTAATGACCACTTTTCACTAATTCAGAAGTAGTCACTCAGGTAGAGGGTGGCTCAGTCCCCTTTCCCTCCTTCGTCCCAGCCACTCGGAAATCTTTCTAAGTTGTCTGCACTTTCTGGCCACCAGACTTTAGTCAGAGGATGGGTGGCAGTCTTTCTTTAGAGGTGGCAGCAAATAATCCTGGACCAGCAGGACTTTAAACTTGTGACTTCAGATAATTTTTTCTCCTTTTGAAGAGGTATCTACCCATTCCTCCCAGAACCTTGCCTTCCACAAACATCGACCTCATACAGCTTTCTTTCTTCACTCCTCCACATCCAACCAATCCAACAGATGTATTGGCTGTATCCCATACATGCATTGTTGTATTACATTGATTGCACGCAACAGGGAAGAAGATCAAATTTTTGAAGAATTTACTGGAGTTCTAAAAAGGGAAAGGTGGTGCTCAATGCACTATTTTTCATTGGGTCATCCTTTATATCAAGATCTGCTATGGCCTAACCAACAAAGACCCTCCAAAGGTAATTTTTGCTAATCCCACCAGGGTCATAGCTGCCTTCATGGCCCTTTCTAGAGGCACTTTAGTTGGCTACATGGTTGTCATTGCATACTTTGCAAAGCACTATTGCTTCACATCTCAGGCATGCAGTTACTGGTATTTTGTCCAAAGTATGTTGCTTGATTTTCTTGGTTAAATGGCACTACACAATCCTTCCTCCCAGGGGGGCGGGGCGGGGCTTTGGAACTCATTCATATGGTAAGAAGTGTGTGGAAAGATGTATACATCAGAAGAACATATTACTTACCCTTCTGGTGGATACATATTCTTCCTGTAGTTGGCTCACTGCTCTCCCTGATATGCTAGTGCTGTAATTAATAGGATCCCAAGGCATGCAAACATGCTGTATTTGTTGCTCTTGTGGCTCTCTCGTGTCCTCTCTCTGCCCCTTGAAGGGGCTTGGAATGTATTCAGGAACTGAAGCCAGCACACCAGTTGGTGCTTAATACACCCCAGTGAAGTCAGAGTTACAACTGGAGCCACGTGGCGCCACCTGACCGCACTGGAGAGTCACTGCTGGTGGAAAGGTTTTCTTGACCAGTCTGAAGAATGTAAGAAGTATTCACACGGTGAGGAATCCAATGAAGTATTATATATCCACCAGAAATATTGTTACTGAAGGAAAGTAACCTTTTATTTTGTTGACAAACTTGTATCAGGCTAGTTGTGCAGGACATTGCACAGCGAGCCTCAGCACCATTTGACAAGTTCTGTTAAAAGCAGTGAGTGTTCAAAGACAATGACAGTAAGAAAGAGCGACTCATAAAGTGTTACCTCCTACCAAAACTCCCTCTTGAGTGTGATATAAAATTCAAAATACAAGTTTTTTTGATTGAGAACACACACTATAGGAAAGACTTGCTTATGTAGAAACAATCTAAAATAGTTGGCATCTGGGCATCAATGGCTAGGAATTACTATAAATAGATTTCTTCAATCCAAATGAGTTTGTCCGGATGTGTTTGTACTTATTTGGATTCTCATAGTCAACTGAATGTTGCCAACGTACTATGCTATACTTTGGTCTATTGACAGTGAACAGAGCATGATTCAATGGCTTGAGACCACCACTTTGCCATTGGAACAGCTCACTTGGTATCTGGCGAGAAATGAGTAGGACCTCAACAAGGCATCTGCGACTTTGGAGCTAACGTTGTAGATGACAGTTTTTCTTGGTGTGTGAGCCTGAGAGGTGGTATGTCACTTTATGCGCACATCTAACCCCTCCTTTCCCAGAAAAATAATTTATGAAGAACTTGGGAAGTGAGGAGTAATGTGGTGGGAAAGGGGTGTGTGAAAGCGGATAGATAGCAGTGGCGGCTGGCCTCTACTGAGGGGAGGGTGGCTGAGTCAAACAAAAAAATAAAGAAAAACAATTACCGGATTGGGTCCGACGACGTCCTCCTCACTCCGACCTCTTCTGCAGGGACTGCAGTGCAGGCCCCAGCAAACTCCCTCAACCAATCCGGGCCTACTCACGTGCTGTTAACCAGCATGTGAGCAGTGCCCTGATTGGTGGGAGCGGCCTCTCCTGGCGCTCCTGAGGGCACTGGATGCCTGCACTTGCTCTCAACCTAGCTGTTTTAAGACAGCTGGGTTGAGAGGTTTAAAGTGCTCATGTGTGACTGGCCTTCTCAAGACGGCAGGCCAAAGAGACAAGCACACTTTAAACAGTGCAAAGGCAGCCCTCTGCCCACCACTCCTCCCTGCTGTCACTCATCAGGCCCGCTCCTCTGCTCCAATGGAGGAGCCCCTCAGATAGATAGCTCAGTGAGTTAAGCACATGCTTGCACAATTTGTGGTATCCTTGAAGGTTTTAGGTTGGAATTTATGTACTCGTATATATAGCAGCAAGACCAAATGGTATTTGCGCTCTTTACACATAACAAATCAACTCAGAAGGTTTCTCTTATAAAGAACAATATGTTGTAATATGGATTGATACAGAATCATTAGAGGGGTAAGGAAAAATAACTATATGTTGAATTCAAAATAAAAAATAATGGAAGGGACATCGTTGGTGCATCAAGAGCATTGAGATAGGGGCTAAACCAAAGTAAGACTGAGTAGAGGGATATGTGTAGGTGGGGGAAGTAGAGGCTAGAAAACGAAAAGGGTTTTAAAATTGTGTGGAAGTGTTAGTAAGGGGAAGGATGTCGGGTAGAGAAGAAGAGTGTGTGAGAAATGGAACTGATTACATGGATTCTAGTGGGTTACCTCATCTAGGGTGTCAATAAGATTTTAAAATAAGGCAGAATATTGTAGTTCCTTGATAATGTATGTTTGCAGTTTAATTGAACCAGAAAGTGGAGGAAGTTATGAAATTAATCTGAAAACTATAATTATGGGGCATGATCCCTAAGCCGGACAGTCATGGAAGTAGTGAGAAGAATTTGAAGAGTCTGGAGTGAATTGTAAAGGAAACAGTCAATTTAAATAGAGATGAAATACATGAGTTTCGAGCTTTGTCCTAAAAGATGGCACATAGCAAGTCATTGGTGCATCTGATGCCTTCTGGTAGTAAGTAACAAAGGGTTGGAGTAGCACCAAAGAAAGATTGATTAGCAGCCCTCTGGTGTAAGATTTTTTTAAATCCTAGCCAGAAATTGTCTGCTCCTCAGAGTGTTCTATCCACTAGATATTTTAGTGAGCTATGCAGGTTTTCTGGGTGTTTTTCATGGAGAAGTTTGAAACTAATGTCAGTTTTTAATTTAATCCTTGTTCCAGTGGGAGCCAGTCTCTTAATGATACAATCAAATGTTTTGGTACCAGAGACTAGCCTGGTCGCTGTTGGAGGGAGAGCGTTCGCTTTTTCAGGGAGTACAGTGTTGCTCTGGCTGCAAATACTGTACGAGTAATGTGTGAAGAGATGGTGAAATGGTTATCCAACCAGAAACCAAAAGATTTTACCTGCTTTGCTGGTGATGAAGAGAAACCGATTGATTGATGGTCAGATCGTAAGCTGACATGATGTTGATTTATGTAAGAAAATGTATTTGTTTTTTTCAGGATTCCGTTTCAATAGGTTTTGACCATTTTAGATGTTTTGAGAGGCAAAATTTTAAGGCACTGGTGTCCTGAAGTGATGATATTTTCAGATAGAATTATCAGTGGCATATTGGTGAATGATGATGTCACATGATATTGGGGGAATTTAATGGGTAATGCATGCAAAGGGCCTGATTCACAAAGGTAATTTACAGTTTTCAGTAATTTACACTTTTGAGTAAGTGTACAAAGTTTTGCTTATTCAGAAAATCTGAGTGTAAGTTACAACTAAAAACAGTTGTAACCCCAACACCATACATGACTAAACATTAGTATGGCAACACTTTCCCATAGAAAATAATGGTGGTATAGAATTAAATTAAAAGCCCAATGGAATAGTATTAAAATAAATCATTTAAAATAGTAAAATATAAATAAATATAATGCATTGTTAAAAATGTAAAAAAATAGTACATATCTAGAATTTAATTCTAAAATATTTTACTATCCTATTTAATATCCTATTTTGAATTAACAAATTAATGGAACAATAATTGGTATTAAAATATATCTAAACTTTTATAACTAAACTTTTAATTATTAATAATGCATAATAAAAAAATTAATTTGTTTTCTTTAGGGTGGAATTTATTTATTTATTTTTTTATTTCAAAATTAAGTTATTAGTACTGTGGCTTTTTTATTTTGTTAAAATAAATATATAAAATGAATTTCTGTTAATAGTTAACATAAAAAAATATTTTTAATATTTATTTTCGAGTTAAATAAACTTTTTTATCTTTCCCTATACTTTATCATTTGATCTCCGCTTTGACTGCAAATTATACCTATGGTAAGGTATAGCGGAAGTTTAAAAAAGGATGTTCCAGTATCCGTGGTTGGCCGTGTGTGGTGCAGTACTTAATATTGTATTTTAGTAGTAGCTTACACTCTGATTTTGTGAATAAGCAAAAAGTAGAACACATACTCAAAAGTGTAAATTTCTCAAAAGTGCAAGTTACCTTTGTGAATCAGACCCTATGTGTTTATGGTTTGATATTTAATATTTGAAGAACTGTGCCTGTTACATTTATGCACTGTCCAAGCATGTAGCTAATTTTGTGGAGGTCTTTGATATCAAAGGTTGCTTACAAATCTAGAATGATAAGTAGGAAGACCTAACCTTTCTCAATGATGGCATGGGTGTCATCAAGTCTTTTTAAAATGGCAGCTTTCATATTGTGTCTCTCGCAGGATCATGGTTGGTAAGGAGCAAGTAAGTTATAACTTTCGAGAAATGCAGTCATTTGGTTGTAAGCTGATTTTTCACTCACTTTACAAGGCCAAAGTAGGTCTTCTATTGGAAAGCACATCAGGGTCTGCTGATCCTTTCTTTAGAACAGGAGTAATTTGACCCCTTGTAGGATATCGGGGAAGTGAGTTGCTGATGAGAGAACAACAAAGTTTAATGAATAAGTGGAAATTGATTTTAATTTGATTGGCTGGTATAATATCATCAAAACATGGTTATGGTTATCATTCCTTTACAATATCAGTGAGGTCATCCTCAGCTATCAGTTCAAATTCTTTCCAAGTGTTTGACATTTTCCGATTCAAATTATTGTCCAATTAAATTTGTGATTGTTGCCTCAGGAATGCCCCCTGCATGGTATATGGGCATGATCCCCTACCCTGATTGCTGGCAGTGGACTATTGTGCGTTTAGCATATGGAGTGCCAGTGGCAACATATAATGGTTAAGAGATATCAATAGTGTGATCATACCAGTGCTTAATTTGAGTGAGTGGTTGCTGGTGTGGCCCCCCAGCCCTCAGTTTTGGGGATCAGCACTTATGTTTCAAATCAGACTTTGTTGTTGACGAGTAAGACATGTAAGAGGGGAGAGAAGGAGGAAGATGAAAAAACTGACAAAAGGAGAAAGCAGGAATGAAAAAGAACCTGTAAGAGTGAGAAAATAAGATAATAGGGCAGGTAGTGTGTGGCAGAGCATGGAAGAGGTACGGAGGGGAATCAAGACTATAAAGTCTTGGTATGTGTAGCCCTGACAATCTCTAGCATAGGTCACAGGCTTCTGAGCACATCTGTGGGCCCGGTACTTATTCTTTTACAAATTAAGTACTGGACCAGATCTTATCTGTGTCACTTGGGCATACTTACCCACTTATAATTGTAGATTGTATTTATATAGCAATTACTTTCCCTGACGAGGTGTTGATGTGCATTGTCATGAGTAGCATGCTACTCTGGAATCCAAGGTTAGAGGCAAATAGGTAATAGATTAGTAGTGGGCTTCCTTTTCTTTGCAGGATTGGTTGTGTTAAGTCTGTGCTCTTGGGATATCATACATTTAATAGAGAGAGATTAATTAAAGTGGGTTAGTAAAAAGAAGATGTGAAATGTTATGTGGCGTGGTGGACATGTGTGCCTGTTAGTGGGATGAGTTTGGTAGAAGAGGGAAGAGTTTGGAAAGCATGTTTGGGAGTCCATAGTTTTCAGAAACCGTTGAGAGTGGCTGGAAAGGAAGAGGTGGAGGTTTAAAAAAAAAAAAAAAATTACACACACATCAAAATATATACATATTTGTATACATATATGCAAACATATATGCAAACAAACATAAACACTATACTTAGTTATATCTCTATACAAGGCACAAACCCATATATATACATATATGACTCCGACGAAGGCCTTTGGCTGAAATGCGTTAGTCTGTTTTCTTATGTATGCACTTGCACTTTGCTGAGAATTGAAAAAATACTCCAAAAAAGAATAAATCGTTACCGAGGAAATACAGATCCTGCTGTCTTTTTGACCTGCTTGGTGCTGTCTTCCTGCGCCCTCGACGAATGGTGGGTGATGCAAAGAAGGGTGAACGCGGGATATCAATATCCCATATAAATATATATATATATATCCTTAGCTCCAAAACCTGCCAGTACTTCTGCACTCGCTGGCGGGTGCCCCGTGTACTAGGGCAGACTCGTAGAAAATCTCCACGCTCCAAAAACAAACCATGGGCACTCACGGGAGTAATCCTAGTACAGATTTATTGGCACAGATAACAAATCAAACGCGTTTCAGCGGGACGCCTTCCTCAGTGTTGGCGGCCGCCGCGTTAGAGCCTTTATAAATACATCGTCATATTTCATCATATATATGTAATACACAGCCTTATGAGGTTCCTGAACTGACACGGCCCATTCAGGGCATGATTACTATCGTGCATGAGCGGTTACAAATTAGTATTGCACTTCAGATGAAATTGTTGCAGTTATGCGCAGCACCGATGTGATGTTCAATGTTTTTCTAATAATGTATTAGATAACCATGTAGGTTTGATTGATGTTGTACCTTTGCACTCTGGCGTCGGCCAAGTGTTCCTATTGAATGCGCTCTGCTAATTCAGCCTGTAAAAGTATAATGATATTCAGCCAATGCGCAGCGTGAGAGCGCGGTTCGCATGCTATTAAGGACAAAGTAAAACACCACTTAACAATGGTGGCTCATATATGTTTCATGCCTGACCTTTGATGTAAAAGCTCTGCCTGACTTCCAATTACTGTTTATGACGATGTATCTATAGAGGCTCTAACGCGGCGGTCGCCAACACTGAGGAAGGCGTCCCGCTGAAACGCGTTTATTTTGTTATCTGTGCCAACAAATCCGTACTAGTATTACCCCCGTGAGTGCCCGTGGTTTGTTTTTGGAGCGTGGATATATATAAAAGCATCACAAAGACGCAGCACTCTGGAGTTAAGTCTTTGAAAGATTTATTTGGCAACACTCAATCATTAGTTGAGTGTTGCCAAATAAATCTTTCAAAGACTTAACTCCAGAGTGCTGCGTCCTTTGTGATGCATGTTGAGAAATAGTGCCAGGATCCGGCCCCCATGCTGAGCACCCGCTGTTGAGCGCACCGAACTATTTGGATCACATTGTGGATAATATAAATTTAAATATATATATATATTCTCCTGTGTCTGGCGAGTTTCCCTCTCGGCTGCCAAAGCGTCGGTGGTGCAGTGTGAGACAGCACTTCGCCCCTCGCTGTTGAATATGAAGAAACGGCCTCTCATATTGCCCGGTTTCAGGCTTTGATTACGCACAGACAAGAGTGGATTTATTTAAATTTATCCGGAAGTTAAAACTCAGGAACTTTTTCAAAATGAGACCTGAAACCAGACAAATGGGGCCAATTGGGGAACCTGTAGCTGAAGGGTTACAGGCGATGGACACCCATGGCTTGGGGGTACTTTTATCATTAGACAGTTCTAACTCAAGTACTCCACCCTCCAATGAAATTGCCATATTGGAAGAATCGGGTATCAATATAAGCGAGGCTGGCAACAAGAATTTTCGGGTACAATCCAGATTCATCCCACCAAATACTAACGATGGGATAGAACTCTTTTCGGACTTGATGTCCACTGAACTAAAAAGAATTCAAATGAAACCCTATGAAAAAACAAGGAAGGCAGAAAAACAGGATAAGACATTTAGACGAGTTATCAAGAAATGGAACAACAATGAGAACTGTGTAGTAAGACTATCAGACAAGGGGGGCAATGTAGTCCTATGGGACAAAACACTTTACATGCCGGAAGCTTATGCTCAATTGAATGACCATGTTATACAAGGATTGCTAGAACAGAGTATGAGAGAGTTATTGAGAGATTTCATAATCAGCGGAGAGATGAAGGGTTGCTGAGTTGGGATGAGTGGAAATTTTGTAAGAAGGAGAACCCCAGAATACCGGTATTTTACCTCATCCCTAAAATCCACAAAAACATGACCAGACCACCAGGGAGACCCATAGTAGCAGCCAATGACAGCTTGTTAGAAAACACCTCCACATACATTGACAGTTTTCTGCAACCTATTGTTATTAACCTCCCCTCTTACATCAAGGATTCCACAGAATTTTTGAAAATTATCTTTGATGTGACATGGGAGGAAGGCATGCTCATGATGACACTCGATGTAACGTCCCTATATACCAGCATCCGACATAGGGACGGCCTAAAGGCCACACAGCATTTTTTACGAGCTAGATCGATCAAACATTACTAGCACAACATAATGATTTTGCAAATGATGGAATGGTGCTTGCAATATAACATCTTTTGGTTTAATGGCGAACTGTTTAAACAACTACAGGGGACTTCAATGGGCACTTGCTTCGCCCCCAGCTTTGCCAACCTCCACATGGGCTGGTGGGAGGAGCAAGTGCCACATGGACCTGACTTGCAAGATTGGATAGAACCCCTGGTACTATGGGTGCGCTATATTGATGATGTGTTTGCACTGTGGAAGGGTAGCGAAGACACGGCCAAAGCATTTATGGCGAAAATAAACTCCAATACCCTCAATCTCAAATTCACTAGTGAGATTAGCAACACAGTAATGAATTTTCTTGATGCACAGATCATGGTACAGGATTCGAGACTCTCTACTACGTTGTATAGAAAGCCAACGGCAGGGAATAGCATACTGCATGCTCATAGTTTTCACCCCTGCACTCTCAAACACAACATACCCTATGGAGAGTTACTAAGAGCAAGGCGCATCTGTAGCACTAAAAAAAGTTACAACTCAATCGAAAACAACATGGTAGCTAGGCTCCAACAGAGGGGGTATTCCACATCTCTGTTAGAGGAGGCAGGGAGCAAGGCAGCACGCATTAGGAGGCAGGATATCCTCTTTAATAAAGAAGCCGTGACAACAGGAAAGAACAAGGCAAAAACCAGGGTGGAAACCAGATTCATAACAACATATAATGATAAGCATATCTTACTCAGAAAAGCTCTAGCTAAACACTGGCACCTAATACAGAATGACCCCGCCATAGGAAAAGATTTCCCTAAGAAAGCACAGATAACATACAGGAAGGCGAGATTCATGCGCGACCTGTTAGTTAGAAACGAGATAACCACCACTGGGCAGATATGGTTACAACCACAGAAAGGTTTCAGAAAATGTAACAAGTGCAAAGCTTGTGAGAATGGAATGAATCTAGTGGAATTTAAAACCCCACTAGGTAAAACAATGAGAGTTAAACAACACTTGACCTGCAAAACTGACTTTGCAGTGTATACCCTCAAGTGCCCATGCTCTAAATACTATGTAGGCAGCACGATTTTGCCTGTCCACAGGCGTATTTTACAACATTTAAGGGCCATTAAGAACAATGATAGTAGCTATCCCCTAGCACATCACTTTCATAGAATCCATGGTGGAGACCCTAAACTGCTCAAGTACAGTGTGATTCATAGGGATTATTTTCTACTAAGTAGTCACAATGATCGAAGGATCGAGGGTCCCGCAGTCGCGAGATGATTTGATGTGGACATCAACAGACAGGATATTTACACTTTGCAGAAACGATGCAATGTTTGTAGTGCACATCCAATGTTGATAGAATATTGATTCTTACTTTTTCATTCATTAGTAACACAATTAGAGACTTTTTATCTATTTCTTTGGGTATGCACATTTAGTTACGAAGTATTACACCCTTACAATATGGCCGCCACAAACACTGCTGTCATTTGTGTCCTCGGTTTGTGTTTACTACCTTTATTGTACCTATTGATGCACAGAAAGTATAAAAAATGTTAGTGTGGACATGGTCGGCGTCGTGACCAAGGTGCGTGTTGGGCACCGAAACGCGTTGACGTTTGTGCTACTGCCGTAGCAACTATTAAATAATATTCTAACTACTCCGGAGTGCAGTGAGTTCCTTTGTGGATGTTTGGGAGCCGATGTGTATATATATATATATATATATATATATATATATATATATATATATAACATTTTCCCCAATCTTCATATGATTGAAGAGCCGGCACTCGTGATCATAGGTATTCTTCCGTTTATTGCATGGTTACATTCCACACACAAACACCACAGGGACGCGTTTCGGCAGTCTCGCTGCCATTCTCGCTTACATCCCTTGTGTGTCTGTCAAGATTTTGTGCATGCGTAGTGAGAATAACATAAGCGTGGTCTGTGATTGAGCCAGAGTAATGGAGTCCAATGAGATCCATTTTAGATACCCCTGGTTCGTATTGCACAAGATGGAGGTTGGGGACTGAGCTCACATACAAGGGGCGTATTTTGCCTTCATTCCTAAAGCTAGAAGGAAGTGACCTAGACAATGGTAGGAGAGTGGAGATAGGGCTGCATTTAGAAATTCTATGAGCCCTTTTATTTAGCAAGGAGCTGCTGATTGATCTTCCTGATCCCTGCCATTTGGTGAGTGTGAGGGGTAATGGGTGGGACTGCAGATGTGTGAAAGGTAAGGATGTGTCTAAGTGAGGCCTGCCCTTTTTTTCTATCGTGATTATTCCTTCAGATTGGCTGATGAAAGCCAGGTATAGAGATCTCATAACTCTTTGTGCCTAAGTTTCGGTTGCACCAGAATAGAGATAGGCACCTAATGTGAGAAGCCTCACTCTACCCAACATCTGTGTCTGAAGAACATCCTAAAGAGGACAATTTAAAGAATAACCACCCAACTGGTGCCTCAGCTGAGACAGTGGAACCACATCCCCTGTCTAGACGTTATGCATACAAGTGGGACCCAAACCATCCTGCTGCAGTTCCAAGTCTTTTATTACCAAGGAAGGAATTGCTCAGGAGAATATTCAAAAGTCTGCTGTGCAACTGGGGCTGGTGCCTGCGTGACAACCAGTCTCCTAGAGGTATGGAGCATCACCTGAAGTCTAGATTTACTACTGGAGTAGCTGTAAACCTACCCTGAAGCACCAAAACACCTGCCTGCTGAGAGGGAAAAGTAGTCTGCCTAGTCCTGCAAGAGGGAAGAATGCCCAGAAGGAGCAGGTAAAGCACTACCTTAGTGGCTGTGGGACATCCAGGAACTGTGGACTATTCGAGGGGGATCTAGGGATGACCCCTGGAGTCTGTCAGCCTTCCTCTTCTTTCATCTCTGTTCCTGGCAGGAACTCTCATACTGTGCTCCCATGCTAGCTGCAACTACGTATGGCTTTTGTCCTTGACAAGGATTACAACTGGCTGTTTGCGGTAGGCCTCTATAATGGGTGAAACTGCTCAATTGACATCACCCGGATGAGAGCTGCACCTGTGCAAATGCCACTGGCCTACCCGGGGCTGCACCTAGCATTTGTCAAGTTGAGACAGCAACCTCTGATACTGCCACGTTATCATCTACAGGCCATATGTTTCGGCTATGTTGACCCACATCAGCAGAAGGCCGCTATGGATGGTCCTAAAACTGCACCGGCCTTGGCATTGTGCCATCTCCATTCAGGTCTGGGTGGGTGTACTGGGTTGAAGCAGCTACTTCTGATCAGTGAAAATCATTGTGAACTACTGAAGGCTAAGCCACTTGTGCATTGTTACCAGACACCCCATTCCCTGCTTCATTGACTTTAAGCCTAATGTCCATAGAGCCAGATACTATGGTTTGAACAAAATATTTTGACTAGGTGCATATGACAGGGTTGCCATGTGTGTCAGTGAGAGTATGGTCTTTGGTGATGTATAAACCTGTGTGCGTATATATGTTTATGGGTGACTGAGAGCCTCTGTTGTAAGCACTTGTGGCACAGGACATACCTTTCACCATATGTGGCACCGTTATATGTATAACACAAACATACAACCATTTTTGTAAATGGGAGGAATTTATAAAGTGTAGAAAAACAATTCTGCACTTTAAATCTCTCCCACTTAAAATAAAGGATGTATTTTTCAGTTGTAAAGGCATCTTGCTACAGGAGGTCTGTAGACACGGTTCCACATTTATAACAGAAAAATACTGCAATTTGTTTAAATGGGAGAAATTTACAGTGAAGAAACATGCTTCATGAAACACTAAGACGTAATTGGCTTAATTGAAAGTGGAGAAAAACATTAAGACTCATGTTTAATAGACATATTTTTCTTTACTTTAAATTTATCCCATTTAAAAAATATTACTATATCGTTCCATTATAAATGAGCTGATCCCTTCTGTGAGAAGTAATACGCAACACAAACTGTTTGGAGTGATGGGGGGGCAAAACATATTTATTTTACAGTTAATACACTGAGTACCTGTTCATTTCCGCTAGGGGGCAGCAGAGGACATAGTACATTAGAAAAGATGAACGTCCAGTATTTAGGACTAAAATAATATTTCCGAAGGACGAGCTAGGGTTAGAATGGTTTGAGATTATGAAGGGACTGCGCTTTTGAGTATCAGTAATCAGTTCTTGCTCTCTATTATTTTTGTAGATGTTTGTAGTAGGGAAAAATTTCCGATTGACCTTAGCACAATCTGTAGTTTTATAAAATCAGTTCTGATCCCGTCAATTGGCGCGCAGCGAGGACGGGAGCAGAACTGATTTTATAAAACTACAGATTGTGCTAAGGTCAATCGGAAATTTTTCCCTACTACAAACATCTACAAAAATAATAGAGAGCAAGCCTTG
Source organism: Calotriton arnoldi (assembly GCA_963921515.1). Taxonomy (NCBI): domain Eukaryota; kingdom Metazoa; phylum Chordata; class Amphibia; order Caudata; family Salamandridae; genus Calotriton; species Calotriton arnoldi. The sequence goes on from CAWUFW010000737.1 coordinate 2,225,041, forward strand.
AAAAAGTTACGCATATGTAACGAAACACGTGTCGGCTGTCATCGGCTGTTTATCAACTTTCAATACCAGGAAGGCCCTAGGACTAGGACCTTCATTTTGGCTGTTAATATTGCTCTTATATGTAGTGCTTAACCAATCTTTAATTTATGTACACAATGTGAATTTTACATATATGGTTTCTATTTTGACTTTTCAGACAATTTTGGTGTATTATACTGGGAGTTATTACCAATTGTCAAATATTTTACATTGGACTCAATAATATTAAATTATATAAGAAAAATATCCACTTTTTGATGTTCTCTTCTATTGTCCCTTGAGCGATTTGGAATAGCTGTTTTGTTTTCAATATAACATACCGATTGAGCAATTACGTTTACAGGACTTTGAGTATAGATCATTCAGTTAAATTCTATGACTTTCCTAAAAAAATATTTCTAGTTAAATATCAGAGTGCCGAGATACAATTGTTGTTTATATATATATATATATCCAATACTCCTTTTCTCTCGATTCTCCACAACCAGGAATCAAAAAAGGCACGGACTCCTCTTATTCAGTGCAATTACTTCTTTATTTTTCGTGCTGTGCCGCCATGACGCGTTTCAACCCACCAGGGGCCTTGATCACATGACATGCTACATTTTTTTCTCCCCATTTTTAAAGTGATAAGTGCATAGTTAATTCATGAATATGGACAAAAGACTACCCGTCTACATTCCATCATTGTATTGAACAGATCCACAATAGCTTATTTGGCCGATTCATAAATATTTAAAATGTTTATAAATATCCACGAATATTTAAAAAGAAACGACCTATGTATAACCCTACACCATTTCACTGTTTAAATACATTTAGTTGAAAAAGGCACAGAGGTCATAGTTTTCCTTTTTGATTTCACTCTTGGGTCTGATGCTTACTGTTTACAACCATGTGCATAATTTCTTTTGTTTCTGTATAAATACTTATCTAAAACAACTTTTTTATATAAATATAAATATACTAAAAAACTGTTAATATCATGACATTTAAATTATGTGCAAAATACGCAGTTCTTTCATGGCTGTATAAATACATTTCATTCATTTGCACCTAAACAAAGCATTTCTTATTATCATGTCTCAGTTATTGCCTCACTTGGTTTTATCATTCGCATCATTTTAACCCAACATGATCAGCCTTTGAAAATGCTCGCAGTAGATGTCAACATGTCCATATTCATTATGAAGTGCAATTTACAGTGCAATTTGTAAACAAATGTTCAATTTTTCTCATACTTCCAGAGTATGAATCACACCTATAAAGTGCTGGTGCAAAATGTTTTTATTGTGACATGAGCCCATGTATATATTACCTACTGGTGGTCGCCAGTAGGTCGTTATAGTTAGGACCTATTTTCCATAGGAAAAGCATTTTTTGTTTTCCCAATAACTTTAGCGTTGTTTGACGAATCTTCGCGAAATTTTCAAAACTAGTGGGGCGCTCCAGTCAACTCCTGTCTTGAAACTTTCGGGGCGATTCGCTAAGCGGGGGCCGAGAAAAAAGGGGGGGTCCCAAAACGTGCTTTCTCCATGTTAATTTCCATAGGAAACTTTAGACACGGCTACAGCCCGAACTGCTGAACGGAATTACACCAAATTTGCCAAAAAGGTAGCCCTTGGTTCAGAAAGAGTCCTTTTTGTTAAATGGTGTAAATCCGTTCAGTAGTTCCTGAGAAATTCAAAAAATAGAGGTCGGAAAATCAATTTCCCATAAGAAACTTTAGCCAAGGCTACAGCCCGAACTGCTGAACGGAATTACACCAAATTTGGCAAAAAGGTAGTCCTTGGTTCAGAAAGAGCCCTTTTTTTTAAATGGTGTAAATCCGTTCAGTAGTTTTTGAGATATTAAAAGAAAAAAATCTTTAGCTATCTGGGCGGGACCTAACTACACAAGCACAAGCTTGGCTCTAATTGACTGCCAACACTTCAATCCAGGAAGTGTTGGCACCCATCTTGGTGCAATGCTTTTTAGGTCTCGCCTAGCGATGCAGCGCATGCGCTGCACGCTTGGCGAGATCTATTGTTGTCGATTTTTCTTCCGAAGAAGAACACTATCCCCAGCACGACCCCCTACACTACCCAAACACCACTGCACTACCCTAAAACACTACCCCCAGCAAGACCCCCTACACTACCCAAAAACCACTGCACTACACTAAACCCTAATACACTACCCCCAGCACGACCCCCTACACTACACAAACACCACTGCACTACCCTAAAACACTACCCCCAGCACGACCCCCTACACTACCCAAACACCACTGCACTACCCTAAACCCTAAAACACTTACCCCCAGCACGACCCCCTACACTACCCAAACACCGCTGCACTACCCTAAACCCTAAAACACTACCCCCAGCACGACCCCCTACACTACCCAAACACCACTGCACTACCCTAAACCCTAAAACGCTACCCCCAGCACAACCCCCTACACTACCCAAACACCACTGCACTACCCCAAACCCTAAAACACTACCAGCACGACCCCCTACACTACCCAAACACCACTGCACTACCCTAAAACACTACTCCCAGCACGACCCCCTACACTACACAAACACCACTGCACTACCCTAAAACACTACTCCCAGCACTACCCCTTACACTACACAAACACCACTGCACTACCCTAAACCCTAAAACACTACCCCCAGCACGACCCCCTACACTATACAAACACCACTGCACCACCCTAAAACACTACCCCCAGCACGACCCCCTAATTTACACAAACACCTCTGCACTACCCTAAACCCTTAAACACTACCCACAGCATGACACCCTATACTACCCAAACACCACTGCACTACCCTAAACCCTACCCCCAGCACGACCCCCTACACTACACAAACACCACTGCACTACCCTAAACCCTAAAACACTACCCCCAGCACGACCCCTACACTACCCAAACACCACTGCACTACCCTAAACCCTAAAACACTATCCCAGCACTACCCCCTACACTACACAAACACCACTGCACTACCCTAAACCCTAAAACACTACCCCCAGCACGACTCCCTACACTACCCAACACCACTGCACTACCCTAAACCCTAAATCCACCCCTAGCACGACCCCCTACACTACTCAAACACCACTGCACTACCCTAAACCCTAAAACACTACCCCCAGTATGACCCCCTACACTACCCAAACAGCACTGCACTACCCTAAACCCTAAAACACTACCCCCAGCAAGACCCCTACACTACCCAAACACCACTGCACTAAACCCTAAAACACATACCCCAGCACGACCCCCTACACTACCCAAACACCACTGCACTACCCTAAACCCTAAAACTCTACCCCCAGAACGACCCCTACACTACCCAAACACCACTGCACTACCCTAAACCCTAAAGCACTACCCGAAGCATGACCCCCTACACTACCCAACCACCACTGCACTACCCTAAACCCTAAAACACTACCCCCAGCATGACCCCTACACTACCCAAACACCACTGCACTACCCTAAACCCTAAAACACTACCCCCAGCACGACCCCTACACTACACAAACACCACTGCACTACCCTAAACCCTAAAACACTACCCCCAGCACGACCCCCTACACTACCCAAACACCACTGCGCTACCCTACACCCTAAAACACTACCCCCAGCACGACCCCCTACACTACACAAATACCACTGCACTATCCTAAACCCTAAAACACTACCCCCAGCACGACCCCCATCACTACCCAAACACCACTGCACTACCCTAAACCCTAAATCTACCCCCAGCACAACCCCCTTCACTACCCAAACACCACTGCACTACCCTAAAACACTACCCCCAGCATGACCCCCTACACTACCCAAACACCACTGCACTATGCTAAACCCTAAAACACTACCCCCAGCACGACCCCTACACTACCCAAACACGACTGCACTACCCTAAACCCTAAAACACTACCCCCAGCACGACCCCTACACTACCCAAACACCACTGCACTACCCTAAACCCTAAAACACTACCCCCAGCACTACCCCCTACACTACACAAACACCACTGCACTACCCTAAACCCTAAAACACTACCCCCAGCACGACTCCCTACACTACCCAACACCACTGCACTACCCTAAACCCTAAATCTACCCCTAGCACGACCCCCTACACTACCCAAACACCACTGCACTACCCTAAACCCTAAAACACTACCCCCAGCATGACCCCCTACACTACCCAAACAGCACTGCACTACCCTAAACCCTAAAACACTACCCCCAGCATGACCCCTACACTACCCAAACACCACTGCACTAAACCCTAAAACACATACCCCAGCACGACCCCCTACACTACCCAAACACCACTGCACTACCCTAAACCCTAAAACACTACCCCCAGCACGACCCCCTACACTACACAAACACCACTGCACTACCCTAAACCCTAAAACACTACCCCAGCATGACCCCCTACACTACCCACACACCACTGCACTACCCTAAACCCTAAAACACTACCCCCAGCACGACCCACTACACTACCCAAACACCACTGCACTACCCTAAACCCTAAAACACTACCCCCAGCACGACCCCCTACACTACACAAACACCACTGCACTACCCTAAAACACTACCACCAGCACGACCCCCTACACTACACAAACACCACTGCACTACCCTAAACCCTAAAACACTACCCCCAGCACGACCCCCTACACTACCCAAACACCACTGCACTACCCTAAACCCTAAAACACTACCCCCAGCACGACCCCCTACACTACCCAAACACCACTGCACTACCCTAAACCCTAAAACAGTACCCCCAGCACGACCCCTACACTACCCAAACACCACTGCACTACCCTAAACCCTAAAACACTACCCCAGCACGACCCCCTACACTACACAAACACCACTGCACTACCCTAAACCCTAAAACACTACCCCCAGCACGACCCCCTACACTACCCAAACACCATTGCGCTACCCTACACCCTAAAACACTACCCCCAGCACGACCCCCTACACTACACAAACACCACTGCACTATCCTAAACCCTAAAACACTACCCCCAGCACGACCCCCATCACTACCCAAACACCACTGCACTACCCTAAACCCTAAATCTACCCCCAGCACAACCCCCTTCACTACCCAAACACCACTGCACTACCCTAAACCCTAAAACACTACCCCCAGCATGACCCCCTACACTACCCAAACACCACTGCACTATCCTAAACCCTAAAACACTACCCCCAGCACGACCCCCTACACTAACCAAACACCACTGCACTACCCTAAACCCTAAAACACTACCCCCAGCACGACCCCCTACACTACCCAAACACCACTGCACTACCCTAAACCCTAAAACACTACCCCCAGCACGACCCCCTACACTACCCAAACACCACTGCACTACCCTAAACCCTAAAACACTACCCCCAGCACAACCCCCTACACTAGCCAAACACCACTGCACTACCCTAAACCCTAGAAAAGTAACCCCCACCCCATGCCCAATCCCCCTTACCTCTCACTCCTCGTGGTTCCTCTCTCCTTGTGGTTCCTGCTTCATGTCGTCTCTGAGGGGCGGTGCACGTCGTTGTGAGGAAACGGAACAGCCTCTGTTTCCTTACAACGACGTGGAACGTCTACATTTTTTTAGAACGCATGGTCATTTACCAAACTTACCTTTACAACGAAATTCGTTGTAAAGGTATGCGTGGTAAATGACCATGCGTTCTAAAAAAATGCGTAGTAATGACTTTGCGATGTACAACGCATGCGTGGTAATGCATGCGTTGTAATGGTATCGCAAAGTAAAAAAGACGTTGTAACGGCTGTTTACCGATCGAAGCTGGCCCCTGTTCTTCAGTGAGTCGTTTATTTGATAAATTAAGAGGAAGGAATGTGTTTTTTTTTACCGAAAAGTGCATTCCCGGCTGTTGTATTGTGAAATGTCCGCGTGGCCTGGCTTCACTTCCGGTGAGAGAGTGGAAGAGTCTGTTTGGATCTAAAGGAGTTCTGTTGTTGGACGGGGCCGGCGCGACACGTCATCAGAAAACACAGCTAATGGAAAGCGTCCTCCCCGAAGTGTGGAGCAGTGCCATGAGAGGTCAACGAGTGTGCGTCCCACCGCAGTATGACCGTACCGCGTGACCCATGTGCCGCTTCCAGGGTATGGGAGGCAGAAGCGGCATCCATCGCAGGTCCTCTTGAAGACGTTGTAGCACTAATTCAACATTTTGGAACTAGGGCATTTTAACCTCGTTGTTCCTGCCAGATACAAAGAGAAGATCCTGTGTTATTCAGTGCCCTCGTTACCTTTTTTGTGGGTAGTGGTGCTTGTCACTTCGCTGCCCCGCCGGTGCACACGACTGGGCTCCCCACCTCGTGTGCCATCTGCAGGGCCTCTGCCCTCGGATCACTGGTTTCGGTTTCTGGAGTGGCAACATAAACAGTTGCTCCCAAAGGACTAGCGTGAACACTTAGGTGAATATCCCCTGCGCCAGCATTCCGTGGAAATTCTTTCCTAGCTCTCCCACGTCGACGAGGACGTCATAATAGCACGGCTCCGCTCGCGACACCGTATGACGTCATCGGAGCCATAAGAGGACCTCGTCGGTGTGCTGACGTCAGTTCCACCCATTTTTTCCATGCCACCGAGGCAAACAGGCGGACTGACACATTTTCACAGGTATACATAGTATACTAAATATATATATATATATATATATACAAATGCATAACCAATAAAGGCATAAAGAAATAGCAACAGATCAAGCATTTCTCACTATTAAAACATAAGCATGATTAAGACATATTAAAAACATTCATGCCAAACAGTAAAAGCATCTTTTGGTAGAAACAGGTGGACAACGGGGAGGCGGGTGGGACAGTGAGGAATCCACAGGTAGATACTGTATCCACCAGAAAAAGCGTTACCGAAGGTAAGTAACTTGTTCTTCTGATGGATACTTCTGCCTGTGGATTCCTCACCTTTTGAATAGAATCCCCAAGCCGTACCTCACCCGGAGGAGGGTGTCCACCTGACTAGACCAAAAATCTTGCAAAACAGATCGAGCAAAATGGCCATCCCTCCTAACCTCCGAATCCAATAATAATCGAATAATTTTTCGTCGAAATTATATTGAAAATAATACTTTAAAAATACTTTTATTAATAAATTTAGACAAACACTTAAAGGAAAACTTTTATTTATAATTAATTTAAAGCTATTTCATACTTTACAAATTACGCCGAAGTCGTGACCCCAGCGCGACTTTTCAAAATGGCTACCGGAATGCGCGCAGCCATCGTGTAGGGTGCGCGTAGGGTGCGCGACTTCTGTATAATATTAAAAATAAAAAAAAAGAATGAATATAGTTTTCCTAACTAAGAATTATTCACAATTTTTTTTAAATATATATATATATGTATATATATATAGAAAATAAAAAAAACATAGGATTGAGGTACATTAGACTTACAAATTTTCATTTAAAAAACCTTTGAAATTCACTGAAAAAACCATAGGTTTCAGGCACGTTATAGTTAGAAATTAGCATTTAAAAAACCATAGAAATTCACTGAAAAAACCATAGGTTTCAGGAACGTTATAATTAGTTGGACATTTCACTCGTACAAAACCATAGAAATTCCAGCGTTATAGTTAGTTCAGCTAACTATAACTCGCGTCCCCGCAATGCACTGCTGATGACGTCACATATTACATCATTCATGACATGGTCAATGACATCACTGATGACATCACTGATGACATCTCAAATGACATCACTGATGACATCACTGATGACATCATCCACGTGAACATCTGATGCACCTCCTCACACCTGAATATAACCTTTGATACACCCACTCTAAAATACAGACTACCATTTTCGAAAAAAGACACATCAATACCAGTTACTAAATACGCACTGACTGATTCCTAGGTCTACACACACATCCACTCATTCACCCATACAGTCACTCATACATGCAGTCACATCAATACAACACTATCATATGCACTCATACACCTATACAGACACTCACACACTGCCACATATCCAGAGTTACTCACACACCTAGTCAGTCATGCAAAAAATCAATCATACTTCCATTTACTCCCCTATACAGTTATACAGACACCACCTCACTTATTCATACAGATACTAACACATAATTACTCTCTTATAGAATCACTGATACAAATACACACTCATCCATGCAGCCACTCTCACAATTACTGACTCTCACATATAGTTATTTATATACACCATCACTCACATATACTGCCTTTTACATATGTAGTTACCTGCACTTGTACCACTGAGACATCCATTCACTCACCAACACACCCATACACACACTCACCCACCCATACAGCTGTTTCCACATGCACTCTTGAACCCATACACCCAGTGAATCAACCACTCACACATCTATGCACAGAGTCACACACCTCCCACCCACCCACACACACACACTCAGGCAGCCATACAAATACTCAGGCAAGCAATCAATAACCCATATAGACACTCATGCAGCTACTCACCAACCCATGCAGCAGCTTACACAACAACAGACAGACTGATACAGACTTTCAGACAGTTTAGTCACTAACCCATGCATTCAGTAAGACACATTTAATCACTCACTTATGCAGTCAGTCACGTACCTACTAAATCCTCCATACAGACACTTATACACCCACTCATTCTTCAATACAGCTTGGCATATATATAAAACAAATTTAAACTTTACAGAAACACACAGTCACTGGATGATGTCATCAGTGATGTCATTTGAGATGTCATCAGTGATGTCACTGACCATGTCATTAATGATGTAATATGTGGCGTCATCAGCAGTGCATTGCGGGGGCGCGAGTTATAGTTAGCTGAACTAACTATAACGCCGGAATTTCTATGGTTTTGTACGAGTGAAATGTCCAACTAATTATAACGTTCCTGAAACCTATGGTTTTTCCAGTGAATTTCTATGGTTTTTTAAATGCTAATTTCTAACTATAACGTGCCTAAAACCTATGGTTTTTTCAGTGAATTTCTATGGTTTTTTAAATGCTAAATTCTAACTATAACGTGCCTGAAACCTATGGTTTTTTCAGTGAATATATATATACATACATATACACACACACACACACACACACACACATACATATATGTATGTAGATAGATATATATATGTATATAAACATCTTCCTTTCTTATCTTCACCCATCGATATTTTCATGTATCCATCTCGCTGTCCTTCGGTGCATCCATTCACCCGTTGATCCTTTCACGCTTCCATTCATCCATCATCATTTCAACCTTGCATTAATTCCTACCGTGCACCTTTAGCCCTTTTTTCCATTGTTTCACTTCTTCCTACACCCTTTCTTTCTTTCCTCTTTCTGTCTACCTATCTTTTTTTCAATCATCCTTACCTTTGGCTTTTTACCTTTCTCATGCTCACTTTTTATGTGTCCTTATTCTCTGTGTTTCCGCTATTTTTTCATTATTTCTCTTTTTTTCCCCATTTAATTTACTGCACATGTCAACCCATGGGCCATAACCCTCTGGCATGTTATTTATTAGCATTTGTGTATTTGTAATGTTCATATTTACCTGCTGCCACAAGATGGCGGTGTTTTACGGTAAAGAGCGGACATTACTTTTACTGAAAGCGTATTGACTGAGTCAGGTGAATTTTGACCTCATTTGACTTCCGTACCATGAATGCAGCCAGGCGCGCATCGCCCATTGGGCTCAAAGGGCTTCAGCCCCCCCCCGTCGTGTGTGGCAGCCCGGGCTGAGACAGCTTCCCGGGCACACACACAGCCGCACCCGAGTACTTCACAGGTCTTAAAAAGACCATTTGCTTGTTAATGAGCCTTTGTTGTTTTTTCACCCCTTCTAAGAGCCCCTGCATCTCTACCCTGCCTATTGGTGGAAGAATTAGCCCCCCCCTGACATTTTTTCTTAGCCCCCCCCCCAAAATTTGGCTCTAGTTGCGCCTCTGAATGCAGCTTCATACCTGCTCAGGGCACTCCGCTGGAGAAGACCGGGAGAGTTCTGGGGTCTCGGCTAGTGAGATGCCTAGTGTGTGCTTTTTTTAATTTATTTATTTATTTTTATACAAGAACACATTAGCAATTCTGTTACAGGGTTAGTCTAGGTTGTACCAATCGCAGTTTATACAACAGTGTCCTGAGACATTATGACACGCTTGTTTAGCTAACCCCACATGACGTTATTTAGTGAGAATGAGAGGAAGGCAGACAGAAAAAGGCAGGAGAGCAAGGGGTGAAAGAAGAGGTAGGGGACAGGCTCTGAGAGTTACATATCTTATTAATTACATCTGACATACATCTGACATACTGTGAAGGAGTTGGAACATGTTGGCACACATGCAGGCCCGAGAGGGCTATATTGGCTGCGCCCAGTTAAAATCACTTGTCTGGGTGGTACGTACATAGGGGGTACCAGGATGTGTTTCTCCTACATATCTTGTTTTCATGGAGGTTCATAAGAGTCTAGGTACGTGTCGAGAGATTTCCACATCCTTCTGGAGGCCGGTCTCCAGGGTGAGTTCTGTAGTGCAATGTTGTCCGCTCCTCTAAGATGCGTGATCCAGTTGAGCCAGCCTTTGTAAGATGTCTTACTTGTGTTTTTCCAATTGGCCAGGACCATTTTCCCTGCTGCTGTCAGTAGCAGATCTAGTAGGTCCTTATCGTGTTCCGATCGCAATTCTGTGCTCATAAATGCCGTGGTGAGGGTGGAAAATTCTTTTGTTAGCGTACAGCCCAACAGACCATTTATAAAACCGAAGATTTTCTCCCAGAATGCTTTGAGTGTTGGGCATTGAAAGATAAGATGTGCTAGGTCCCCCTTTTCCTTGTTACAGTTCCAGCATAATGCGTCCTCCCTGAGGCCCAATGAGAATAAACGTGCAGGGGTCCAAAAAGCCTTGTGAAGCAGCCAAAATTTTGTTTGTGAGAGCACTGTGGAGATTTTATTGCGTGAGGCCGAGGACCATAGTGTGGCCCATTCTTGTTCGTTATGTGTGGTTTTAGTTTGATTATCCCAATAGGCAACTGTCTTGTCATTAAGTTTAGAGGATTTTGGGCGGAGGAGTTTGTAGAGCTGCGAGACCTGGTGCCCTAATTTATTAATGTTTGACACATACCAGGAGATTGATGGTTGCGAGGCGGATAATTTGGTTTTAGACAAGGCCGTTCTGATTTTCAAAAAGTTATAGAATTCAATGTCAGTTAGGTTATGTCTTGACTTGAGGTCTGTGAATGTAATGGGGTATGTTTCGTTTTCTAGTTGGTAAGGGTAGTAGATACCTTTCTCAATCCATGTATCGAAGGTTAGGCTTTTCCCTTTATACAGGATTTTACTATTGGCCCAGAGTGATTCCATTTTAGAACATTTGATGCTATTCTCCAGCTTCTTATCTACCTTTAGTAGCGCAATTTTTGTGTTTTTAAAGATAGACTTGGAGGTGTGGTGGTATCTATTTGCTGTTAGTAGAGCCAGTGGGCTTAGATTGTTCAGGATGGCCCTCTCTACCTGAAGCCAAGCCGGTGTGTAATCGGTAGGGGGTGATATCCAGTATGAGCCTTGTTTTGCCAGAAAAGCTAACTGGAATATTCTGAAGTCTGCTGCATTTACCCCTCCTTGGCTTTTATCTAGTCTTAGTTTTTTTATGCTTATCCGTGCTTTCTTCCCTCGCCAAAGGAATTTAGAGATCAGGATATCCACTTTGCGGTGGAAATCATCTGTGAGGAGGAGCGGGAGCATACTGATCAGATAGTTAATCATTGGGGTGACCATCATTTTAATAGTTTCAATTCTGCCCCACCACGTTATGAATTTTGGAGACCAGGAGTCCAGAAGTTTCTTAATCTTTTCTAGTAGTAGTTTCTCATTGTGATGTAGCGTGTCAATTAGGTCACTCCCAAAGTGTATACCTAGATATTTGATAAACCCTGCTTGCCAGGCTAAGCCCGACCTCCCCAGGATGTCTCTTGTGCAGTGAATATTTAGTGGTTTGCATTCTGATTTGTCTTTGTTTAGCTTATACCCTGATAGCCCGGAGTATTCTGCTATCGTATCCATCAGGGCCTCGATTGAAGACTTTGGCTGTTCCGTTACTATTAGTATGTCGTCTGCATAGGCGGCTAGTTTTATTTCAACGCCATTGATATCGACCCCTTTTATGTTTGTGTTTAACTTGATATCCTGGATAAGGGGTTCCAGTGCCAGTAAGAATAAAGAGGGGGACAGTGGGCATCCCTGTCTAGTCCCTTGTTGCAGTGTAAAGGGTTCAGAGAGTGACCCATTAACGACGATACGGGCTGATGGTTCCCCATACAGGGCCATAACCATCCGTATATATCCCTCCCCTAAGTTGAACGATTGCATGCAGCGTTCCAGGAAAGCCCAGGAGACTCTATCAAAGGCCTTCTCGGCATCTAGGGTGATAGCTACTGCCGGTTCTGATTTAGTATTCGCATGCTCCAATATGTGGCAGAGAAGTCGGGTATTGTCGTTAGACATACGAGTGCGTAGGAATCCCACCTGGGAGTTGCTTATTAGTGTGAGGAGAGCAGAATTGAGTCTGACTGCCAATATCTTAGCATATATTTTGCAGTCCACGTTAATAAGGGATATGGGTCTGTAGTTTTTGGTGACAGATGGTCTTTGCCCTCCTTTGGAATGACTATTATGTTGGCTTCTGACATGGATTGTGACACTGGCCCTCTAGATGCAGAGTGGTTAAAGACCTGTTTCATGGTAGGCTTCAGCTGATCTAAGAAGGTCTTGTAGAAAGCGGCTGTAAACCCGTCCGGCCCGGGGGCTTTGTTTTCTTTCAATGATTTGCCCGCCATTTCAATTTCGGTATAGTTAATTTCTTGACCTAACCTAAGTGTTTCTTCGGTGCTTAGCTGTGGTAACCCGAGTCTATTGAGGTATTTTGTACATTCCTTTAAGTCAGGGCTCTGATCGTTTTTGTAAAGTTCTTGATAGAACTCCTGAAAGGTCTTGAGGATGTCTTTGTGTCTTGTGTGGGTTTTGTTGTTTGAGTCTGTGATGGATGAGATGGCAAACTGGTTGCGTTTGTGTTTTAGGTAGGAGGCAAGCAATTTCCCTGCTTTATTGGCTTTGCATAGGTTAAGGGATTTGTATTTATTAAACCACAGTCCTGCTCTCTCACTCAGGATTTTGTTGTATTCGAACTTTTTTTTTGTTAGTTTTGCTAGGAGCTTGCTATCTTGCATGGCCTTAGCATGGGCCGTTTCTAAGCTTTTGATCTCCTGCTCAAGCTGTGCTAGTCTCAGGTTTGTGCTTTTGTTTATTTTTTACTTAATTTCAATTACTGTGCCTCTGACGGTCGCCTTCAGGGCATCCCAGAGTGTGTTGGTGCTAGTCCCCGGGGAGTCGTTGTGTTTGAGGTAGTCTGTTATGGCCTCCTCAATCTTTTTTTTGTTCGCGGGGTCTGATAGTACGTCGCTGTTAAAACGCCACCTCCGGAGGACGGCTTCGTTGTGACACCTGCTCAGTTTTAGGCTAATGCATGAGTGGTCTGACACTAGTCTTGGAGCTATGTCTGATTGTTCTATTAGATGTGTGTGAGACCCAGAGATTAGTATATAATCTATCCTCGTGTAGGAATTGTGTGGGTTAGAGTAGAATGTGTAGTCCCTAGTGTCCGGGTGCTGAAGGCGCCATGCGTCCTTAAGGTTAAATTTGGAGCAGATATTTTGGAGTGTAGCATGCGAGCTCGTGGGGTGATATTGGCAGGAGGATTGTCTAACCATTATATGATCAAGTGGGATATTAAAATCCCCTGCCACCACCATGAGGTCGTTTTGGGGGAAGCTATCTAGCGTGCGTGATACCTCAGACCAGAAGGATGGGTCGTCCGCTTTGGGGCTGTATATGTTTGCTACGTGGATTAGCTCCTCCCCCCTTCTCAAATGTGTCACCAAAAGTCTACCCTCTCTATCGTGGGACTGTGAGTCTAGTGTTATGTTGGAACTTTTGGATATCAGTGTCATAACCCCTCGCTTCTTTTTGTCGGCGGGTGAGCAAGCCATCTGTGAGATCCAGTTACCTCTCACTAGTTTGGCATCCTCCATGGATAGTTTGGTCTCTTGTAGTAGGATTATATCACCTTTAGTTTTAGCTAGGTAGTCTATGATCTTCCTGCGCTTAATAGGGTGGTTAAGCCCTTTGACATTGAGGGACACTATGTTGAGGTCCGTTGCCAGGTTGAGTGTGTTACTGTGGGCCATCATCTAGGGTGTAGCGTGGTGGGAGCCTCCGTTCTATATACCCAATTCTCAATTTCGTTATCTTGGGATTTAGAGTTGGTAGGCAACACTATTTGTTCTACCTCCCTTCTCCCACGGTACAGTACGTCTATATCTCCCAGGTGTTCTGCAAGTAATGTAAGTGTGGTCTCCGGGTATGCATATATGCCAGGTCTCCCAATTACGTTGGCTACATGCCAGATACAGTTTGTAGAGAAAAAAAGAGGTGAAAATGGAAAGGAAGATAGAGAATAAAGAAAGCAAAGAACTGAGCAACTTGCAAATGATAGGCCGGGCTGCGTGCCTTGTTGTAGATTTAAAGGTGGGGACTCTGTGCGCCCTGCCTAGCTCTAATTGGTGGTCAAATTTTAGATTTGTGAGTTTGGGGATCAAGTCCTCGAGAAAGGCTAAGCAAGAGCCTGCTGTGTCTTCTGAGCCCTCCGGGAGTCCCAGTATTCGAATGTTCCCCCGCCGATTACGATCTTCAAGCTCCGCTGTCTGTTTCTGGAGTGATGAGGTAATTTTTGTTAGTGCCTTCATCTCCTGGCTTGAGCTGTGGGTAATATCCTCTACATCACTGATTCTTTGTTCTGCTGCAGCGAGTCTGTTATTAACTGCATTCAGGTCGGCCCTGACCGCTGCGATCTCGAGCTGGATCGTGTCTGTGGTGTGCTTTGTGGTTTTAGCCAAGTCGTGGACATCTGCTAGTTTCTTTAGGATCATATCTAGGGTGCTGTTGATGTCTGGCTTCTGTTTGAGCGGGGAGTCAGATATCGCTGGTTCTCCCTTGTTCCTTTTTAGCTGTTGTTGTTGTAGCCTTGATTCTCTCTCCGCCATGTTTGTATCCCGTGGGTTCTCCTGGTATTACGCTGGTATTACACTATTTCTTGGTGTGGTTGAAGCGCTTGTTGCCCCTATTCTCAATGGCCTTGTTGCCACCAGTCTAATGGACTCTCGTGGCCCACTTTCACTTGCTAGCTTCCTGTGGGTTCACTTTGATGCCCCCCCGTAGGATCTGGTGTCCTTGGTGGTGGGGGTACCCAGGTATCAGTCCGCAGCCTCTCTTCCTATCCTATCCAGAGTGTGGGCAGCGTTCCGCAGCCGTATGTGCTTGGGGTGGTGTCTTCCAGTGCCCGTTCGCCAGTGTAGCGTTGCCTTGCTGCTTCCCTTTCTAGGGTCTCATGTGCTTGACACTGGGGCTTGTGTTAGTCCAGGGTGGCCTGTATGGTGGTCTGTATGGTGTCACCCCCAACGCTCACTCTGCTCACCAGCGCCTCCCTCCTTGTTGGTTCACTGTTCTCTGTTGGTACACCCTGTTGGCGCTCTAATGGGCCGCAGTGGCTACCAGTGCCACTCCGCTTCCGGACAGCCAGGTGGGCTCTCTTGCTATTCCTGGGTGTTCGCTCTCTTTTGCTGGTTTTCTTTTAAAGAAGCACCCTGATCTGACCCCTTAGTTCTCCCCAGCCGGCCTTCTCCGTAAGTTTACTTGCGGCGTCACTGGTTGGTTGTGGGCGCTCCCCTGCTGATTTTTGCACCGATCTCTTTATGTTGGGGTGTCTGGCGCGCTAAGGGTCTGGGTTCTTTCCCTACCTTTGTGTGGCAATCGCCATTTGGGCAGTCGCAGCGGTTTCGCTTTCGAATTGGTTCTCTTCTTTTTCCCAGCTATCCGATCCTGCAATTGTCTGCTGTGATTGTGTTGGAGTTAGAGTTAGCCGGACATTGCCGATGTCATCACTGATCCTATGCTGCACTCTCCTCTCACGTCCGTGGCCCCGGAGATACTGGTGCGTGACTTCTGGCGCTGGTCTCTATGTCGCCATTTTGGGGGATCTCTTGCTGCAGAGCTCGGCAGTGGATGGAGGTTTCTCTTTCGTTTCACTGAATGACCCCGTTGCGCGGTCGCTCTCTCCTTCGCTGCCTCAGAGTGTAGACATCTATCGCTGTCTTGCTGGTATTTACGCCGTGCTGGTAATTAGGCTGTAGCTCTGGAGGTACCCCTCGCTTGCACTGGTGCGTGACTTTTGGCGCGCTGGCCTCTATGTCGCCATTTTGTGGGATTTCTCGGCGCCGAGCTCAGCAGTGTGTGGAGGTTTCACTTTCGCTTCCCTGAGAAGATCCACCGGAACCAGGCCCTCTGACACCGGTGCCCCCGTTATGCGGGCACTCTCTCCTTACACTGCCTTAATCGCCGCTCTAGTTAGAGCCTACGGTCACGCTCGCGGTAAATTTACCGTTCAGAGTGTAGACAGACCTTTAGTGCCTCGCTGTTCCCATGTTCCTTGTGCCCTTCCTTCGCTAGGGCCAGCCAAAGGTGGTGTTGTGTGCTTGCACGTACCCGCTCGTCTCCCTCGTCCTTTGCTTCAGGTCCACTGTCAGGTTTCCTGGCTTACTGGTGCTGGTTACAGATGCTTTTCCTCTGCATTTCAGTTTTCAGTTTCGGTTTCGTTTTGAGTTCCACGGGTGGCCATTTTGTTTGTGCTCACGGGCTTCTCACTCCGGGCTTATCACGATTTTCCTCCCTTCTCTTGCCTCGGGTGTCCTTGTGCTGGCGCCAGCAGTAGCAGCTATAGTTCCGACGCACAGAATTACATTAAGTGCGCCTTTTCTGCTCGTAGATCTCTCGGGATCGGTGTTCTTCTCCCCCGATCTGACGGAGCGACGTACTCAGGCAGCCATTAGCTCTGCCGTCCAAGCCACGCCCCCCCTAGTGTGTGCTTTTTAAAAGTTTGCATACCCAGGATTTCTAACGTGGGGCGCGGCGCATGGCGGTGAAGTGCTGGATCTCTTCAGTTGATCTATTTAAAACCACTCAGCGATAAGTGTAAGAGAAAGCAACCGGGTAAACGCCTAACACGATCGATGGGGGAGGGGGGAGTGAGTGAGTGGGTGGTTCAGAAGAAACAGACGGGGGCAGAGGGGTGAAAGATGAAAGATGCTACATGGATAGGGGAAACAGCCTGGAAACACAGGTACTCATATGGATTGCTTGAAGACAAATAAAGAAATAGGTTCAAAAGCGGGAGCAGTGGAAGGAGACAAGTATTTGGTCGATGCTCTAGGGGAGGGCCAAACACAAGAAGAGGATGCCACGCCAGCATGCCATGACAAATAGAAACAAAGCAAATGAGAGTGATGCTTAAACTTACCGATTGTAAGCTATCAGATGGCTGTAAGCCCACTGATTGAAAACATGTCTCGAAGAGACAGCACATGCACTGTCTAACCGAGACCTAAAAATCAGGGGAATACATATTACCGATTGACTTCTATTGAAGCAGAGGCAATTTCAGTAGGGAGATAGCTAAAATAAACTCATTTATTGCTTCAAATATTGGGAGTCTCCTGCCTGTATCAGGCCTATGTGCTTCTCTTTTGTTCCGGCCATGCCCACATAAAGTACTTTTAGCTCTTCAGGTGCAAAATGAGATGGTATCCTTGTACCTCCAGGTCATCTATTTTCACATTCTTAAAGCTCGGTCTCACAGGCAGCTCCTCTGATTTATTGTGGGAGCCAGCAGTTTCAATTAAAAGTTGTACCCTTTGGGTTATCTTCTGTTCCAGGGGTGTTCACAAATGTAATGCCAAACATGGTGGCTCATTTGCAAAGAGCGGTGGTGGCGGTATATCCCTACCACGATGAATCAGGAACTTGGATACTTCATCAGCTCTTTTGTATGGCTTGATGAATTGGAACAATTTGTATACGACTCTTCTCAGAATATGTGTTACATCGGTGCAAGTGATACACGTCTTCTATCTGCTTAACCTCCTTTGGAGAAAGTTTTGAGTTTGAAGGAATGGTGTCACTAAGCCTTTTAGAGTTAATGGATGACTCATGGAACTTTAAAATGTTGTTAAAATTATTTCCTTTGGGTAATAATAAACACTTATTACTACTTGTTAAATAAATGGATATTGGTCTAAATACACAGATAGACAGCATATGCCGACACGCCAGATTCAGATGGGAGACTCCTGATTTTTTTAAAGCCAAAAACGACTTAATTTAAGCTGTTGCAACCCTGAAATTGCTTCTACTTCAATATAACGTAAGTGCAGAGAGGCTAACCAACATCCCTGAGAACCTAGATAAAAGCAAAGTATTATCAAAAAGGCGGTTCCTTCAGGTTTATCTAGGGGACAGAAATAAGAAATTCAGAAGACCATCATCTGAGTAGACCTATAAAGGTTCCATTTTAATAATATCAACAATGGATGTACTGATTCGAATCTCATTTGTCATTGAATTACACAAAGTGGTCTACAATATCAAGAGCACAAAGAAAGGTAGACAGAGTATCTCTATTCACTGGTTCAAAGTTGACAAAATTCACCTATGCTATAGAAAGTGCATGGTGAAACAACGGTGGGGCAGATTTACAATGAAAGTGACTCAGTGCATTCCGCAAGCCATTTGGCTGCGCCGTACTGAGTCACTTTCAGAGCACAGGGATGCGACATATTTACAGCAATATGTCGCATCTCTGTGCTTCCCCCTGCGCTGGCGCACAAACTGCAGCCATGCGCCGGCACAGGCACCCTTGCACCATGGTGCAAGGATGCCTGCGTCGTGGGGAGATTGTTTTTGTGCAGGAAGGGGCTCCTTCCTGCACAAAAACAATCACCACAGGCATTTTCCTCTTTCAATGCGTGCTGCAGAATGCAGCACGCATTGAAAGAGGAAAAAACGAAGAGAAATGAAAACATTTCTCCTCGTTGCGCCTCCCTACGCCTCCCCTGGGGAGGCGTAGGATTCACAAGCATTTCCAGATTTACGATTCCTTGTAAATCTGGAAATGTGTATCGTTCCATGGGTGTTGCGTGGGAACACCCACAGCAACACCCATGGAACGTCCCTTTCACGCAAAGTGCTGCGTGTAAGGGGGCCATATTTACAAGGACAGTAAAAGCCACGCAGGGTGGCTTTTCCTGTCCTTGTAAATATGGAGCAGTAAGATACGCCACCAGTACGTCACAAAAAGTGACGTACTGGTGGGGCAGGGGGCTTGTAAATCTGCCCCACAGTGCTTAAGTGCAAAAAGGTAAAATAAGCAGACAAGAACACCAAGGGATACGAGACTGCTGTCGATATTTTGTATGATGTCTCTAAAAGTGCAAAAGGGGTACATAGAGTTTCTCCCTAGTTCAACTTTATAGAGACAGTCCAAGCTATTGGGAATGTCGACGTTTAGACTCCATGAGAACAGAGGGAGTGATTTAAAGTTTTGACGGACAACAAAGTGCCCTGTCCGCCAAACTCTGTCTGCCTGCCTCTTTTACAGATGGGTGGCGGCAAGATTTCAGTCGTGGGACAGCTTAATCCGACACAGTAGGGGCGGTTGGAATAAAGTCATCACACTGATTGCTATATTTAAAGCAGACCATGTGATGGTTTTTTGTTAACTGTCTGTCACCACCAGGAAAAGCCTGGTGGTGAGGGACAGACACAAACAATAATGACACCAAACGCTGGGAGGAAAATCCCAGGGTGAGGGGTCATTAGTTCATTTTGTTTTTCAGAAACAAACTTCCACTTTGGGAGTTTGTTTCTGAAAAACTAAAAAAGTTAGAAGTTTGGTGACTGG
This sequence comes from Calotriton arnoldi, assembly GCA_963921515.1. Lineage (NCBI taxonomy): Eukaryota > Metazoa > Chordata > Amphibia > Caudata > Salamandridae > Calotriton > Calotriton arnoldi. The sequence goes on from CAWUFW010000737.1 coordinate 2,244,995, forward strand.
CAATCAAAACGAATGAAGGCTGTCCACCAAATGTTTTGTACCTTGGTACATAAACAATGTGGACGTACCCACTGTAGGAACAAAGAATCGGGACTCACTGTGCAAATAGCAGTGTCGCACAACCCTTAGGTTTTATTAAAAGACCCCTCACACACCAACCTAGGTGGTGTCATGCTTCATCATGGGCGTCCCAACCGGGTGGCCTAATGTCGCCCGGTTGTGCTACAACGCCTGATTACAGCGGAGCTGGTGTGGTGTAGTAATGTGATGTGAGATGTGAGAGTTTATAAAAATATCTCTGGGAATCCTTGCCAATTGAATTTAATTGTGGCGGCCCAGGATATATTAAAATCCGAAGGCGCAACTAATAAAGTTATTTGAAACTTATAGTTGTCTGTGATGGGTCTACATGTTTCAGCCCCTCAAAGAGAATAGGGGGGGCTTTCATCAGGACCAAGTGAAAAAGTGAGTGGCAAAATATCGCCACGTGAATGGTAAAAAATCACAACGCACACGCTAAGGTGAGTTGGAAAAGATTAGAGGGTCGATACTTACGACCCCACTAGAACCAACCTAGAAGGGAAAAGAAATCAACAAAACAACACATAAAGAATAGCAACATAAAATGCAATCTTTTAAATGACATTGTACTTGTGTAGGACTATATTGTGGGCAACGCAGTGAGTCTTTATGGTCTAGTAGCCTGCTGAGGAGTTTGAGCGGTGCAGGGCTAGACCAGAAGAGAAAGTGGCATGCTAAACACTAATGATTTTGTGATGTCACATAAAAGTACTGTGAAGTACATGCAGCATGCTGAAGGTGACATCATGAGGGGCGTATATAACCCTACCAAGGAGACTGAGCTCAACTTATGTATGCAGTGATAACCAAGCCGACATGCTGACCATATCATGAAAAGCCGGCAATGTATTAACGACGTGCAACATATTAATTTAGAAAGACCAAAATGAGGAAAAGGTTAAAAAGAGAACATGATTACACTCGTTTTGAGCGTTTAGCAGGAAATCAGGGCCCGGGAGGGGAACCGTCTATAGTCACACTCTGTGGCAAAAATGAAAGAAAATGCGGGAAAAAAGATGAGTAGACAACACGTATACGTGACTGGGCAGTTATAACAAATAACGGGGAGCGCGAGACTGTACGCGCTCCCGAATTAAAAAGACCTTACTTCATCAAGATCGAATTCCCGCTACAACCTATTGCGGACTCCTGTGGTCCCGGCTGCTGGCGTAAATGCCGGTGCCTGAGACTATGTAGACAGGAAACCGCGGCCTGGGGACACGCCCCTGGGGGAGGGTACTAGAGCGCTAAACTAGTATGTACTGCGCATGGGCAGGCGCCATCTTGGGAGAATGGCGAAGGAGAATCCGGCTGCTGGCGTTAATGCCGGTGCCTGAGACAATGTGGACAGGAAACCACGACCTGGGAGTACGCCCCTGGGAGAGGGTACTGGAGCATTATACTAGTATGTCTTGCGCATGGGCAGGCGCCAAATTGGGAGAATAGCGAAGGTGGATCTAAATGGAAGGAAACACCTTATGGGCATCTCGCAAACACAGATCCAAGGATAAGGATTGTTTGTTAAGGCCCCTGGGAGGGGGTGCTAAAGCGCTTGACTAATAAGTACTGCGCATGGGCAGGCGCCATATTGGGGGAATGGCGAATCATAATGGAAAGAGACACTGAGTATATAAGTATCCTTGCCAGAATAAAAAACGAAAGAAAAAAGGAAAGAAAAACCCAGTTGCATACAAATGACTTTACATGGGCAAAAAATAAAACTAAATGTTGCCAGTATGAAGGGGAGGTTGGAGTTAAGCACCATGTCGGTGGGAAAGAACAGAAATAAAGATGGATGGAAAGAAATCATCATCATGTAGATGGGCAGCACTGGAGCACAAATCCAAGACTCAGAGGCAGCACAATTATTTAGTAAGGGAATTCCAGGGAATATTATCGTTCAGACCAGTCAGATGACTGGATAAGCGGTAAATCCATCGCTGTTCCTTTTCTAATAAGCGGATTTGGATATTAGCAGTGGTGGGTTCAAGTGTCTCAATTATAACCCACCGCATATCATTTGTAGTGTGCCCGGCCTCTAAAAAATGGTGTGTCATTTTGGTGATGTTTTTTTGCAGCGAATCATGCTGCGGTGCTCACATATGCGGGTCTTGACTTTTCTACTGGTCATGCCTATGTATATGAGGCCACAAGGACAGGTGATGCGATAAATGGCGTGGACAGTATTACAGTTGGTGTGTTTCCTGATGACCCAGGTTTTTCCGGGTTCTAGTGCTAGACTTTTAGTAGTTTCAGTAATGTGACACACGCTGCAATGACCGCATGGATAGTGGCCCACTATATTTGGAAGGCCCCATGCGTTCAATACAGTGTTGTTCACTTGTGCCACTGTTTTTGGGCGTGTAGATACCAGAGTGTCCTTCAGAGATCTAGACCTTCGATAGGATAACAAAGGTTGTTCCCATTTTAGTTTCCCTGTGTGTAGTATATTCCAGTTCTTTTTAATAATGTGGGACACTTTGTTGGCAACAGAGTTATGTGTAACCACACATGTTAAAGGGATGGGAACCTCAGAGCGTTCAGTAATCTCAAGTAAACCCTCTCGATTCTGATTACGGGCACGTTTTGTGCTTGTGCTGTTATCCTTTTGGGGTAACCACGATGTAGTAACTTGGTACTAAGGTCATTCGCCTGCATTTTGAATTCACGAATGTCACTACAATTCCTGCGGAGGCGTAAGAATTGCCCGTATGGAAGGTTTTCACGCAGTGTTCTCGGATGGAAACTAGAGAAGTGTAACAGGGAATTGCGGGCTGTGGGTTTAAAATAAGTTTTGCTTTTAAGTAGTCCATTGTCAGCTGTTATCTCTAAATCCAGAAAGACCATCTTGTGGCGGTGAAAGTTATGTGTAAACTTTAAGTTTGAATCACAGGTATTTAACCACAGGCAGAAGGTGGACAGGGAATCTTGGCTACCCTCCCAGATAAGGATGATGTCATCAATATAGCGTTTGTAAAAAGTAATCTGGGGAATTAGTGGTCTTTGGTTGGAAAAAAGGTAAGTCGTTTAAAAATTGTGGACGTATAGTCCAGCCACACTGGGAGCGAAAACGCTTCCCATGGATGTTCCATATTTTTGTAGGTATATCTCACCTTCAAATTCAAAGTAATTACTCTTGAGTGCTAATGATGCACACTCAAGAATAAATCGTTTGGGGGTGTGGTAATTCCAAACTGTGTTGTTCAAAGCCGATTTAAGTACAGTTAATGTGTCGTCTTGTGGCAAGCTAGTATATAAGCTTTCTACATCTAGACTGACAAGAAAGCAGGTGTCTGGGTTGTAAGTTAGGTTGTCAATATATCTGAGGAGATCTTTAGTATCCTTCAAATAGGTATTCGTAGACTGTACTATTGGTTGTAAAAAGAAATCGCAGTAGCGGGAGAGGGGTTCCAACAATGACCCTATGCCTGAGACGATGGGGCATCCTGGGGGCGGAATTTTGTTCTTATGTATCTTAGGAACCGTATAAAAGTATGGAATCTTCCCTTCTGTGGTGGTAAGGAATAGGGCTTCCTGTCTAGTAATTTGTCCTGTGTTTTCAGCTTCAGTCACCAGGTCATAAATGGTAGTTCTGAGGTGAACGCTGGGGTCTTCCATGAGTCTTTGGTAATTTTTAGTATCACTGAGAAGGCGTTTGCACTCTGTGCGATAGTCGTCTGTATTTAAGATAACAATGCCTCCACCTTTATCCGCCGGTTTGATGATTATGCTTTCATTGGTGGTGAGCATTTTAAGGGCCTGTCGCTCCTTATTGCTCGTATTTTGAAAGGTATGATCTTCTTTTAGGGCTTCTACCTCTTTGAAGACAGCTTGTTCGTAAACAAGTATTTCAGGAGTGATGGCATTAGGTGGAGGAATGAAGGTGGATTTGACTTTAAAGTGGGTATCACCCTGTAGTGCGAGCTCTTCTTGTTCCTGAATATTCTCGAAGTAAGCTTTTAGTTTGAGTTTACGAAAAAACTGTGCCAGCTCACAATGCAGTTGGAATTTGTCCAGTTTAGCAGTTGGGGCAAAACCAAGACCTTTATTGAGGATAGTCTCCTCAGTGGAGCTTAGTTTGTATGAGGAGAGATTGGTCACAAGGTTTACCTCGAGCTGGGGCCCGGTTGTTGGTCCCTTGTTTTGCTTCTTGTTTGGGCTCCTGGATGGGCTCCTGGATGTAGGTCGTCTTCCCACTGGACCTGAGTTTGTCGGCGTCTGCGGCCGCGGCCGCGATTGCCGCCCCCTAAAAATGGAACCCTTGGTTTTGATTCATGTATGGTGGGGGTGGTCCAAAGGGGGGGTTCCAACCATACATAAAGTGTGGGTTCATCTGGGGATATGGGGCTTGGAACTGCGTGTTAGTGCCTAGCGGTGGTTGTGGCCACGGTTGTTGCCAACTATTGTTTCTACCTCTTCCCCGTTGTCTGCTGCGGTGGCTTCCTGTACTAGAATTGCTACTAGCAGATGAGTCGTCATCAGAAGAGCCTCCTGAAATGTCCGAATGTTTAGAAGGATTGAAGTCATCAGCAGCATACGGGTAGGTTTTTAGATATGAAAATTTTTTCAGGTCTTTCTGGAATGTTTTGATCTTGGCTTGAGTGAGGCTCTCTTTGTATTCATTTATATCCCTGTTAGTTTCCTCTAATTTTTTCTTGAAAGAGGTCATTGTGGTCTTAAAGTGAGTCTCTGTGGCTTGAATCTCTATTAGGATCGCATCGGACAACCTCTTGGCTGTTTGGATGATGGGAATCATCCAATCACGCGTACATCTCCATGCTATCTGTGCCCAGTCTTTTCGAAAAGTGGCATCGTTGAGAAAAATCCGTGGGGCGTTGGTAACTATGAGCCCCCTTGGGGCTGTGTTATTCCGTAGGTATTCCGTAAGGATAATGCCATGGAGGATAGTTCGTATTTTATTCCTCTTTTTTTCATTCAGGTTATCCCAATCTGCCGTCTGTGCAATGGAAGAGGCTACATTAAAGTCTGCCAGCAAAGGTGGATCTGCAAGGATGAGGCTAACATCATCCTCTGTAAAGCCTAGCCCTTGGTTTTCTGCCATGTTCTCTTGTGAGGTCTATTGGTATATAAAATATAAAATTAACCGCTCTCGCAGCTGTGCGCTGCTGAATCAATAATACAACAAGAGGGGGTAGGAGAGCGAGGAAAAAGCAAGGGACGTCCCTTTCCCCAAATGCAATACATAAACAATGTGGACGTACCCACTGTAGGAACAAAGAATCGGGACTCACTGTGCAAATAGCAGTGTCGCACAACCCTTAGGTTTTATTAAAAGACCCCTCACACACCAACCTAGGTGGTGTCATGCTTCATCATGGGGGTCCCAACCGGGTGGCCTAATGTCGCCCGGTTGTGCTACAACGCCTGATTACAGCGGAGCTGGTGTGGTGTAGTAATGTGATGTGAGATGTGAGAGTTTATAAAAATATCTCTGGGAATCCTTGCCAATTGAATTTAATTGTGGCGGCCCAGGATATATTAAAATCCGAAGGCGCAACTAATAAAGTTATTTGAAACTTATAGTTGTCTGTGATGGGTCTACATGTTTCAGCCCCTCAAAGAGAATAGGGGGCTTTCATCAGGACCAAGTGAAAAAGTGAGTGAGTGGCAAAATATCGCCACGTGAATGGTAAAAAATCACAACGCACACGCTAAGGTGAGTTGGAAAAGATTAGAGGGTCGATACTTACGACCCCACTAGAACCAACCTAGAAGGGAAAAGAAATCAACAAAACAACACATAAAGAATAGCAACATAAAATGCAATCTTTTAAATGACATTGTACTTGTGTAGGACTATATTGTGGGCAACGCAGTGAGTCCTTATGGTCTAGTAGCCTGCTGAGGAGTTTGAGCGGTGCAGGGCTAGACCAGAAGAGAAAGTGGCATGCTAAACACTAATGATTTTGTGATGTCACATAAAAGTACTGTGAAGTACATGCAGCATGCTGAAGGTGACATCATGAGGGGCGTATATAACCCTACCAAGGAGACTGAGCTCAACTTATGTATGCAGTGATAACCAAGCCGACATGCTGACCATATCATGAAAAGCCGGCAATGTATTAACGACGTGCAACATATTAATTTAGAAAGACCAAAATGAGGAAAAGGTTAAAAAGAGAACATGATTACACTCGTTTTGAGCGTTTAGCAGGAAATCAGGGCCCGGGAGGGGAACCGTCTATAGTCACACTCTGTGGCAAAAATGAAAGAAAATGCGGGGAAAAAAGATGAGTAGACAACACGTATACGTGACTGGACAGTTATAACAAATAACGGGGGAGCGCGAGACTGTACGCGCTCCCGAATTAAAAAGACCTTACTTCATCAAGATCGAATTCCCGCTACAACCTATTGCGGACTCCCGTGGTCCCGGCTGCTGGCGTAAATGCCGGTGCCTGAGACTATGTAGACAGGAAACCGCGGCCTGGGGACACGCCGCTGGGGGAGGGTACTAGAGCGCTAAACTAGTATGTACTGCGCATGTGCAGGCGCCATCTTGGGAGAATGGCGAAGGAGAATCCGGCTGCTGGCGTTAATGCCGGTGCCTGAGACTATGTGGACAGGAAACCACGACCTGGGAGTACGCCCCTGGGAGAGGGTACCTTGGTAACCAATGTGGTGGCTGTTCCTTACAAGGTACGGAGATGATGGCTGGGCCTGTGGTCATCTTTAAATTGGACAGATGGAGTACCTACAGTTTCTCGAGGTCTTCAGCAGGGCAGGGTTGGAGAAGTAGCTGCCATAAGGGTCTAAAGATAAAAAAAGGGTTTGGGTAAAGGGTACAAGGAATATTTACTGTCATCCTCTATCGAAAGAAGGAATCCGATTAAAGTTGTTCAATGAATCACAAGAATTTGAAAGTTTTTTATATAATAAATGTATTTAATTACAGAGACCCACACAATAAATGCACAAGACTCCACTATTTATAATAAGTAAGAAGGGGCTCACACGCCTATACAGGAGCACTCAGTATACTGAAAATGCAGCAGCTCATTGAAACGTAAGCACAGGATAGAGTACGTAATATATTTGCTGTTTAAAGTACCCTCCGTAGTAAGAGGGGGAGCAAAAATGTGGAGTTGCTTAAACCATATGAAAGTTGGATCCAATAACCGAGAGCCACCTAGTTGAGGGAAGAGGGGGAACTGAATTTAACAATAGTGGTCATGAAATCTGGTGGTGAAATAATGTGCTCACCAAATGATCACCAGATGTGGACCAACAAAGGGTACTTTGGAAAACAAAGGAAAGTAGTACTCACCAAGGGAATCGTGACTAAGATGTAATACCATGGCGAGAATAATCATCTGCCCAAATGGGGAGTTCAGGGAAATAGTGCACTCTGCACTATCCTCGAAAAAGAAACAAATGATTTCTCTGGGTGGGCTACAAAGCTCCAGCAGTGGCTCCTCCACTATGGCGGAGGAGTGTCGCCCTACTGAGTGCAAAAGGAACAAGCATTGGTAATGCATCGGTTTCGCCTACGTGATGAATAATAAGCTGTTTTATCAATCAATGTCTGGGACAAAGGGATGAAGGAAAGAGCTCCCTGACAAGTATCACAGTAGTGGAGAGGATGTGGTGCAGCGGCCATAGCTGGTGACTCAAGAGCTGGGGATCCCGGTTCGAGTCTTGGGGGCGCAACTTTCTGTGAGAGCCTCGATTTAAACCCAAGAAGCGGTACATATAACTTACATAAAACCCAGTGGCATGTCCGCCAACTGACGAAGGCCACTTAATGGGAGGAACGATATGTGTAGTAACCCAGTATTGAGGTGGTGTCTGGGTTATGCAGGTTGCCACTTGTGCACAATTTGCTGCGGTCTGTTACTGAGTTGAGAGAGGGAGATGGGTTAACAAGCTCCCACATTTAGAAGGAACTATGCACAGACAATTATGGCCAAAACGTGGTGCAATTACTCACTTTAAGCCAGTGGCATGTGGGCCTACTAGAAATTGCCTCTCAATGGGCCGTTGTGTGTTACGACTCGCAGGCTCGGTAGTCGGAACCTGCTTGAGCAGAAGGTGAGGTTAAAAGGCATCAGCTGATTCGGCTCTCAAAGATGTAAATGAAAAATGTCCAGTATTTGTAAAGCGCAATCTGAAAGAAACACAAGTTTTCGTCGGTAGGGGCGTTGTGCGGCTCCGCGTCCGTCGTTGGCGTCGTGGTCGCCGAGATGGCGTCGCGGGCGCTACTTGGACGCCGCCCACGCGCGCTGACGTCAGTTCTTTCTTTTTCCGCGCCAGCAAGCGCAGATCCGGAGAGAGCGGTACCCCTATTCTTTTTTGACTACGTTTTTTGAGATCTTTTTCTCACCTTTTTCGAGTCAATTCGACTCCTGGTGCAGTTAAGGATGCCCGGGTTTAAGTCCTGCGAGGACTGTCATCGGATGATGTCTGTGACGGACCCGCACCGCGTGTGTCTCTTCTGCCTGGGGCGCGACCACAACCCCAAGTCGTGCCCCGACTGCCGGTCCATGGCGCCGAAGTCTTTGCGGGAGCGGTCCCGAAAGCTGCTTGAAGCCCGGCAGTCGGCTCCGCGCCGTGAGAGGTCCCGGTCCAGAGGGAGGTCGAGGGACCGTGCGCGGAGTCACCATCGGCGATCGTCGGGATTGAAGTCTTCGCACTCGGGGTCAGGTAAGGCGAAGCCCAAGAAGTCGAAGAAACGTCATCGTTCTCCGACTTCCCCTCGCCGGTCGCGTGACATGGCTGAGGGTACGGGTGGTGCCACCCCCGCGGCTCCGGCGGAGTCCATGGAGTCGCCGCCCGACTACCCGCCCTACCCGGGGTCGTCGGCGACTCCGGCCCAGATACAGGACTTCCTGTCGGCTATGGCTCGCCTCTTTGGGCCGTCGGGTCCCGCCGATGCGCCTTTGGGCCCCGCGGTCCCGCATTGGTGTCCTCGCGTTTCCTCGCCGGCGGCTCCGGCCCCGGCGTCGCTGTCAGCTCCGGCCCCCGCTCCGCAGGACACCCTTGGATCCAGGCCTGGATCCCGGTCGACGCCGGTTGACCTTGTTACGCCTCCACCGACGTTGACTCCACCGGCACCGATCCTGACGCCGCCCACTCCTCGGGACGACGTCGACCCCAGCTTCAGCCCCGAAGTGGACGCGGCGTCGGTCCGGCGTCGGTCGATGCAGTTCTCGACGCCGTTTGGGGATTTCTATCCCCATGTCCCTACTCCTTATCTTAGGCCTGTTGAACAGCCTGAGGAGCAAGGGGAAGACTGGGAGGGGTCGGACGACCCTCTCGCTGCAGCCTGCGAGTCTGAACAGGACTGGGCTGAGGAGTGGGGGACGCCAGTGGTCTGGATACCTCACCAGACCTTGGCATGCTGTCTCCTCCTACCGTGGCTACGGAGCAGGGAGCCAGTTATGCAGTGGTGTTGCGTAGGGCGGCGGAGGCCCTACACCTCCCTACTGTGGCCGTCAGGACTAACCTCCTGACAGCAGCTCCTTCTGCGGAGCCGCTGCTGCCCTTTAATGAAGCCCTTTCGGACGTTCTTTTGGGCACTTGGTCCAGGCCCACCACAGGGGCTCCTGTGGACAGGAATGTGGCCCGATGCCATCGCCCGGCTCCGGGTGACCCCATTTTCCTTTCCCAACACCCCACCCCCGAGAGCTTGGTTGTCCAAGCCTCTGCTTCCCCAACCGCCTTCCCTTCCGCCCCGCCGGATAGGGAATCCAAGAAGCTGGATCAGTTTGGGAAGAAGATTTTCTCTTCCACCAGCTCTGCGCTGCGGTCCGTGATCACCGCATGCCTCTTGGGCCGTTATTCCCACTGCCTGTGGGATACGGTGGCAAACGTGCTGCCCCAGGTTCCGGAGGAGGCCCGGCCTGCTCTCGCCCAGGCTGTTGCAGAGGGGAGAGACGCAGCAAAGTTCATGATCCGTTGTGGTATAGACACCGCCGAATTACTGGGCAGATCCATTGCAACGACTGTGGCGGTTCGCCGTCACGCCTGGTTGAGAACCACAGGATTTTCAGGGGATGTCCAAAACACCCTTATGGACATGCCCTTTGATGGCCGTCGCCTCTTCGGCGACAAAGCAGACAGCGCGTTGGAGCGGTTTAAGGACTCACGGGCTACGGCCAAGTCCTTGCGACTCTTGGCAGTCCGCCCTCCTCCGCCTTCTGCTTTTCGCTCCTTTCGTGGCACAGGAAGGGGCGCCCCGCAGCGTTCGCAACAGAGCCACAGGCCGGCGCAGCAATCATCCCAGCGCGGACACGGATTCCGCCGCGGCGGACAAAGGGGCCAGCGGGCGGGACAGTCCACCACCACCCCGGCCACCACTGCCTCCAAACCTTCCTAGTCCGAACTTTCAGGCCCATCAAACGCCAGTGGGCGGCAGGCTCCGCCATCACCTCCCCACTGGCGCACCATCACTTCGGACAGGTGGGTTTTAGAGATAGTCCGGAGGGGCTACTCCCTCCCCTTCGAGACTACCCCCCAGCCATGCCACCTCAATACCACTGCATGTCGGGGGATCACTTGGTGCTTCTTCAGCAGGAAGTTGCGGCCCTCTTGGCCAAGGGGGCCATCGAGCGCGTTCCGACGCACGAAGTAGGTCGTGGTTGTTATTCCCACTACTTTGTGGTGCCCAAGAAGGACAAAGGCCTGCGTCCTATCTTGGACCTCCGGAACGTCAATCGCTTCCTCCGCAAAGAGAAGTTCAAGATGCTCACCCTAGCTCAGGTCTTGTCTGCTCTCGACCCACAAGACTGGATGGTGGCGCTGGACTTGCAGGACGCCTATTTCCACATCCCCGTCCTGCCAGCCCACAGGCGTTACCTACGGTTCATGGTAGGCCACGAGCACTTTCAGTTCACCGTGCTCCCCTTTGGCCTTACCAGCGCCCCTCGGGTGTTCACCAAGGTGATGGCGGTGGTCGCAGCTCATCTGCGCAGATCAGGGGTCTCAGTCTTCCCCTATCTCGACGACTGGTTGTTGAAGGCGGGCTCGCCCCAGACAGTCGTCTCCCACCTCCAGACTACAGCCGACCTCCTGCACTTGCTGGGGTTCTCCATCAATGTGCCGAAGTCGCACCTGGTTCCCTCCCAGAAGCTCCTCTTTATCGGAGCGGTTCTGGACACGGCGCAGTTTCGGGTCTATCCTCCCGAACAGCGAGTCTGGGATATTCGGGCTCCGATTCCCATCTTTCAGCCCTTGTCCCGGGTTTCGGTCAGAGTGACTCTGAGGCTGCTGGGCCTCATGGCCTCCTGCATCCTGCTGGTCAATCATGCCAGGTGGCATATGCGGGCTCTGCAGTGGGACCTGAAGTTCCAGTGGGCGCAGCATCAGGGAAACCTGTCCGATCACGTCCAGATCTCGGAGGGCACTGCACGACAATTGCAGTGGTGGCTCACGTACGGCATTGGGTCGACGGCAAATCCCTCTCCCTTCCCCAACCGGAGTTCACAGTAGTGACGGATGCGTCCCTCCTGGGATGGGGCGACCACATGGGAGAGGCGGAGATCAGAGGCCTCTGGTCTCCGGCGGAGTCCCGGCTCCATATCAACCTTTTGGAGCTGCGGGCGATCAGGCTTGCACTGAAGGCATTCCTTCCCTCTGTCAAGGGGAGAGTAGTGCAGGTGTTCACAGACAACACCACCGCCATGTGGTACTGCAACAAACAAGGCGGGGTGGGGTCGTGGACCCTCTGTCAGGAGGCTCTGCGTCTCTGGACATGGCTGGAACATCAGGGCATGTCCCTGGTGGTTCAACACCTGGCAGGTTCTCTGAACGCCAGGGCGGACGAAGTCAGCCGCAGGTGCATGCTCGATCACGAATGGCGTCTTCACTCGGAGGTGGTGCAACGTCTCTTTCAGCAGTGAGGAGAGCCTTAGTTAGATCTATTCGCCACCGAAGAGAATGCGCAATGTCATCAGTTCTTCGCATTGGAATTTCCAAGGCGGCACTCGCTCGGCGACGCTTTTCGTCGCGAGTGGAGTTGCGGTCTGTTGTACGCCTTTCCGCCTATACCACTTCTGCCCAGAGTGCTGAAGATCAGGCGCGACCGGGCCCAAGTCATTCTTGTGGCTCCGGACTGGGCTCGAAGAGTATGGTATCCCGAGCTACTCAGTATGAGCATCGATCCCCCGATCCGACTGCCTCTTCGGGAGGATCTTCTGTCGCAGCAGCAGGGGACCGTCCTCCACCCGAACCTGTCCAGCCTCCACCTCTTTGCATGGAGATTGAGCGGCGGCAGTTGATTCCCTTCGACTTGCCTCCTGAAGTTTGTGACGTTATTCTGGCAGCCAGGCGTTCCTCTACTAAAGTGGTATACGCCTGCAGGTGGAACAAATTTGTGGCATGGTGCACAGCAAAGGCTGTGGGACCCCTTTCTGCCCCTCTTTCTGAGGTTCTACTGTACCTTCTTTCTTTGGCCCAGCAGGGCTCTGGGCACTATCAAGGGCTACCTTTCTGCTATTTCGGCCTTTCTCAGGCTCCCTGATCAGCCCTCTCTTTTCAAGTCCTCTGTTGTAAATAGGTTTCTTAAAGGCATTACCCACCTTTTTCCTCCTATTCCTTTCGTGATGCCTCAGTGGGACTTGAATCTGGTTCTGACATACTTGATGTGCGCTCCCTTTGAGCCCCTTCACAACTGTCCTCTTCGTCTTTTAACGTTAAAGACTGCCTTCCTGGTGGCCATCACTTCCGCCAGGCGAGTGAGTGAGCTCCAGGCTCTTTCCTGTAAGCCTCATTTCCTTTCAGTCCATCCGGACAAGGTTGTGCTAAGGCCCCGTCCTTCCTTTTTGCCAAAAGTGGTTCGTTCAATCAATCAATCAGGTCACTTATAAAGCGCACTACATACCCGCGAGGGTCTCAAGGCGCTGGGGGAAGAGGGGGGGGGGGTGCTGCTACTGATCGAAGAGCCAGGTCTTGAGGAGTCTTCTGAAGGCCAGTAGGTCTTGGGTCTGCCGAAGGTTGGTGGGGAGGGTGTTCCAGGTCTTGGCGGCGAGGTGGGAGAAGGATCTGCCGCCGGCGGTCGTTTTCCGGATGCGGGGGACTGTGGCGAGGGCGAGGCTGGTGGAGCGGAGCTGGCGGGTGGGGGTGTAGAAGCTGAGTCGTCTGTTGAGGTAGGCTGGTCCGGAGTTGTGGAGTGCTTTGTGTGCGTGGGTGAAGAGCTTGAAGGTTATCCTCTTGTTGACAGGGAGCCAGTGCAGATTTCTCAGGTGGGGTGTGATGTGGCTGCGGCGGGGATGTCGAGGATAAGACGTGCAGAGGCGTTCTGGATGCGTTGCAGCCGTCTCAGGAGCTTAGCCGTCGTTCCTGCGTAGAGGGCGTTTCCGTAGTCCAGCCTGCTGGTGACGAGGGCCTGGGTGACTGTTTTCCTTGTTTCGGTGGGGATCCACTTGAAGATCCTGCGGAGCATTCGGAGGGTGTTGAAGCAGGATGAGGAAACGGCGTTGACCTGCTTAGTCATGGAGAGGGTGGGGTCGAGGATGACCCCTAGGTTGCGTGCGTGGTCGGTGGGTGTCGGGGCTGTTCCCAGTGATGTCGGCCACCAGGAGTCGTCCCAGGCTGAAGGGTTGGAACCAAGGATGAGGACCTCCGTCTTGTCCGAGTTCAGCTTCAGGCGGCTGGACCTCATCCATTCGGCGACGGCCTTCATTCCTTCGTGGAGGTGGGCTTTGGCGGTGTGAGGGTCTTTGGTGAGAGAGAGGATCAGCTGGGTGTCGTCGGCGTAGGAGATGATGTTGAGGTTGTGCTGTTGGGCGACGTGGGCGAGGGGTGCCATGTAGATGTTGAACAGCGTCGGGCTGAGGGAGGAGCCTTGGGGTACGCCGCAGATGATCTTGGTGGCCTTGGATCGGAAGGGGGCGAGGCGGACGCTTTGAGTTCTGCCGGAAAGGAAGGATGTGGTCCAGTCCAGGGCGTTCTCTTGGATCCCGGCGTCGTGAAGGCGTGTTCGTAGTGTGTGGTGGCAGACCGTGTCGAAGGCGGCTGATAGGTCCAGGAGGATGAGGGCTGCTGTTTCTCCGTTGTCTAGCAGGGTCCTGATGTCATCGGTGGCGGCGATGAGGGCGGTTTCGGTGCTGTGGTTGCTGCGGAAGCCGGACTGGGAAGGGTCCAGGATGTTGTTCTCCTCGAGGTAGCGGGTCAGTTGTTTGTTGATGATTTTCTCGGTGACCTTCGCGGGGAACGGGAGCAGAGAGATGGGTCGGAAGTTCTTGAGGTCCTTGGGGTCTGCCTTGGGTTTCTTGAGTAAGGTGGTGATCTCGGCGTGCTTCCAGCTTTCCGGGAAGGTTGGTGTCTCGAAGGAGATGTTGATTATTTTCCGGAGATGGGGAGCGATGGCTGTACTGGCTTTGTTGAAGACGTGGTGAAGGCACGGGTCTAGCGGTGAACCGGAGTGGATGGTGTTCATGATCTCGCTGGTGTCCTCGTCGTTGATGTTGGTCCAGGAGAGCAGGCGGTTGGTGGTCGTGGGGGCAGTGGTCTCGGTGGTTGCCGGGGCGGTCGTGGTGTTGAAGCTGTCGTGGATGTCGGCGATTTTGCGGTGGAAGAAGGAGGCCAGTGAGTCGCACAGGTCTCGTGACGGCGGGATGTCGTTGGTGTTGGAGCTGGGGTTGGAGAGTTCCTTCACGATGTTGAAGAGCTCTTTGCTGTTGTGTGCGTTGTTGTCTAGGCGGTCTTTGAGTGAGGCCCTTTTGGCGGATCTGATGAGGTGATGGTGACTGCGGGTGGCGCTCGTGGGCGGCGTAGCTGTCCGCTGTCCGTTCGTGGAGCCAGATCTTCTCCAGTTTTCGGCATGTTCGTTTGGAGGCCTGGAGGTCTTTGGTGAACCAGGTGGCTTTCTTGCTGGTGTGGCTGTTGGGCGGATTCTTGAGCGGGGCGAGGGTGTTGGCGCAGTCGTCGATCCACTGTCTGAGGTTGCGGGCGGCGGCGTCGGGGTCGGATGGTTCGGCGGGTGGGCTCAGGGTGAGGGTGGTGGTTAGCTGGTCTTCGGTGACTCTGCTCCAGCAGCGGTGAGGCATTTGTTGGGTGCGGTGGTGCGTGGTGGGCTTCCTGTAGGTGAAGTGGATGCAGTGGTGGTCTGTCCAGTGGGGTTCGGAGGTGTGGTTGAAGGAGACGTGTGGGCTTACGGAAAAGATGGAGTCTAGCGTGTGGCCGGCGGAGTGGGTGGGTGTTGTCACGAGCTGTCTGAGTCCGAGGCTGGCGAGGTTGTCGATCAGGGTGGTGGAGTTGGTGTCCTTGTTGTTCTCGAGGTGGAAGTTCAGGTCCCCGAGGAGGATGTAGTCCGCGGAGGCGATGGCGTGTGTGCTGACGAAGTCAGCGATGGAATCGCTGAACTGTGGTCAGGGTCCGGGGGTCTGTAGATGAGGGTTCCTCTGAGGGTGGTGTTGGGATCGGTGTGGATCTGGAAGTGCATGTGTTCGGCGGTGCTGAGGGTGTCGTCGGTGTTGGTTGAGACTCTGAGGGTGTTCCTGTGGACGATGGCGATGCCTCCTCCGACTCCGTTGGTGCGGTCCCTGCGGGTGATCTTGTAGCCGTCCGGGATGGCAATGGCGATGTCGGGGGCTGAAGCGGGGTTCAGCCAGGTCTCCGTCAGGAAGGCGACGTCTGGGGAGGTTGAGTCGAGAAGGTCCCAGAGTTCGATGGCGTGTTTGCGGGCGGAGCGGGTGTTGAGGAGGATGCATCTGAGGTAGTTGGGTTCTTTCCTGGGCGGTGGTTTGGCGGGGCGGGTGCTGGCGAAGCTGCAGTTCCGGCAGGTGAAGGGCCCATGGGTGCGCTTCGGGGTGGCCCGGTAGCAGGCGTGATCTTTTCCGGGGTTGAGTGCGTGGAGGGTGCTGGCGTCGTATTGGCGTCTGTTGATGTGGCGGGCGCGGTGGATGCCCGGACCGGGGGTTCTGGCGCTGGGCGCGGTCCAGGTGCGGACGGGCGCAGACGGGCTTGCCTTAGGCGCGCCTTTGGCGCGCCAGCAGTGCGCCCGCTGCGCAGCGGCCGCCATAAATGGGGAGGTGGGAGGGAGGAGCAGGGAATGGGGCAGCGAATGGGCAGTGAGGGGGCGGGGCCGCAGGGGCGCAGCGGCGGGAAACAGGCACAGAGAAAAACGAGCACAATCAGGGGCAGCAGGGCACACAGAGAAAAATGAGCACAATCAGGGGCAGCAGGGCACACAGAGAAAAACGAGCACAATCAGGGGCAGCAGGGCACACAGAGAAAAACTAGCACAATCAGGGGCAGCAGGGCACACAGAGAAAAACGGGCACAATCAGCTGGCAGCAGCAGGGCACACAGACGGAGCTGTGTGGTGGGGGAGCGACCTACCAGTCAAGGTCAGGGGTCGCTCTCTTCACCACGCAGCGGCCGCCATAAATGGGGAGGTGGGAGGGAGAAGCATGGAATGGGGCAGCGAATGGGCAGTGAGGGGCGGGGCCGCAGGGCGCAGCGGCGGGAAACAGGCACAGAGAAAAACGATCACAATCAGGGGCAGCAGGGGGACACAGAGAAAAGCGAGCACAATCAGGGGCAGCAGGGCACACAGAGAAAAACGAGCACAATCAGGGGCAGCAAGGGCACACAGAGAAAACGAGCACAATCAGGGGTAGCAGGGCACACAGAGAAAAGCGAGCACAATCAGGGGCAGCAGGGCACACAGAGAAAAACGAGCACAATCAGGGGCAGCAGGGCACACAGAGAAAAACTAGCACAATCAGGGGCAGCAGGGCACACAGAGAAAAACGGGCACAATCAGCTGGCAGCAGCAGGGCACACAGACGGAGCTGTGTGGTGGGGGAGCGACCTACCAGTCAAGGTCAAAGTGGTTACGGCCTTTCACATTGGGCAGACTATTACCTTGCTCACCTTTTTTCCACCTCCGCATCCTTCCAGAGAGGAAGAGAGGCTCCACCGTCTGGACCCAAAACGTGCGCTTTCTTTTTATCTCAACCGCACACAGCAGTTCCGGGTGGATGACCAGCTTTTTGTTGGCTACGTTGGCACCAAGAAAGGTCGGGCGGTCCATAAGAGAACCATCTCCCACTGGGTTGTCTTGTGTATCAAAGCCTGTTACTCTTTGGCTAAAAAAGAACCTCCAGTGGGGCTGCGTGCTCATTCCACCAGAGCTACTGCAGCCACTACTGCATTGGGATGTGGTGTCCCCCTGCAAGACATATGTCAGGCAGCCACGTGGGCCTCGCTGCACACGTTTACCAAACATTACTGCCTAGACAGCCAAGTCCGGAGAGACGGCTTCTTTGGCCGTTCTGTTCTCCGTGACTTTCTGGTGTGATCTTAGTTCGCAGACCCACCACTGGGGTTGGTATTGCTGGGGTATCTATTCTAAGGTAAGGAATCTATCACTATGTGTTTCTTTCAGATGAACAAGTTACTTACCTTCGGTAACGATATATCTGTAAGAAACATTAGTAGTGATAGATTCCTTACCGCCTGTTAGAAATGGGATCTCTAGTTGGCAAGGGCTTGCACCTTTGTCCAAGTAGGGACCCTCCTTCCTAGTCCGGGTAAGGGAGTTACACTCCTAAAATAACCCCTGCTCACCCCCTTGGTAGCTTGGCACGAGCAGTCAGGCTTATTCTAGAGGCAGTGTGTAAAGCATTTGCACATAACCAACAGTAATATAATGTAAGCACTACAAAAGGACACCACACCAGTTTAGAAAAATAACCAATATTTTTATATACTCAAGACAAGACCAAATACGATAAAAATCCACATTACAAATACTTTAAAAATGTATGCTTGATAAGGTAACTTCTTCTTTGCAGGAATAACACAAAGGCAAAGTTCGTACGAGTCGGTAGCCCCGTCCGGGTCTACCGCGATGCTGAAATACACAGAGTCTAACAGTTCCAGCCGACCGCGTCGCTACGGGCCAGCAGAGTCGTGAACAGACTCGATCACAGTACCTTTTCTCGTTGTGGCGGGCACGGAGCGTGCGAGCCGGTCGGCGTTCGTCGCGGTGCAAAGCGGAGCGGTGCAAGGTGCGGTGTCCCTCGATGCGGTGCAGGCAGCGGCTCGATGAGCGTCGTGCAGACGGAGTCGGTGAGTCCAAGGCGTGCGGTGCAGGGCGAGACGGTGTACGATGCGGTGCTGACAGGTTGCGATGCAGGCGACCAAGCCGGAGTGCGGGAGCTGGAGTCGGACAGCGGTGCGAGTCGGAGCGGTGCGTCGCAAGCGTGCGAGCGGTGCCCCAAATGCGATGCGGTCACGACTGTTGAGCCAGTTGCAGCGACAGCGTTGGTCTGGTCCGGCTGGCACAGTGAAGCGATGCGATGCGAACTGCGGTGCCCACAGGTCACGGTGCAAGCAGCGGCTCGGTGCCGATGGCGTCGGACGTCGTCGTCGGTGAGACCAGGGCTGCGGTGCGAGATGCGGACGGTGCGGTCTGCGGTGCAAACAGGACACCGGGCCAGTGATGGAGTCGGTTGACGGAGTCGGTTGCGGTTCCCTTCCTCTGTGGCAACTGAAACAGCGTTCCAGAAGCGGTACCCAGAGGCTTGTGAAGTCTTTGCAGTCCCTGAGACTTCTTAACAGGAGGCCAGCTCGGTTTCAGGCCCTTGGAGATACTCAGCACAAGTTTGTAGAAAGTTCAGTCCAGTCCTTTCACTGCCCAAGACAGAAGCAGCAACTGCAGGCCAACCCAACAAAGCAGTCACTCAGCAAAGGGGCAGTACTCCTCCTAGCAGCTCTCCAGCTCTTCTTCTTGACAGGTTCCTTGATTCCAGCGAGATCTAAATTCATGGGGTCAGGGCCCCAATATTTATATCCCAAATTCCTTTGTTCTCTGAAGGCAGAGAGGCCTTTGCCTGGCCCAAACCAGTTCTGGTCAGTCTTGGAGCACTTTGTTGACAAGCCTCCGTATTTCCTTTCAGGGTGCAGGCCAGGGACATCAGACGCACCACAGGAGGTGGAGCCAGCATTGTGGAGGGAAGGCCCAGCCCTATTCAGGTCCCAGGTGTACTCCTCCCACCCATCTACATGTAGATCTTGCTATTCAGCCCTGTGCTGACTCACCCTGTCTCCGGGCATCCCCCAGCCCCTGTCACTCACACTCCAGACAAGGAATACACAACCTAGCAGGGGCAGGCTTGGATGGTTAGACAAGAAAATACCCACTTTCTAAAAGTGGTATTTTCAAACACAGAATGTTAAAACCAACTTCACTAAAAGATGCATTTTATCATTCTGAGTCCAGGCATACTAAACTCGAATTTCTACCATGTTCCCTGGGTCAGTTAGGATTATAAACTGTAATAATCAAAACTGCCCATTCTGGCCTATGGGGAACAGGTAGCCTTGCAATAGTGAAAAACGAAATAGGCTGTAATTCACTATCAGGACATGCCACACACAACAGGGCATGTCCTACCTTTCACATACAATGCACCCTGCCCACAGGGGTACCATGGGCCTACCTTAGGGGTGACTAACATGTAGAAAAGGGAAGGTTTAGGGACTTGCAAGTGTGTGCACTTGCCAATTTGACATGGCAGCCCCAGGCTGCGCACAGGCTCTGCGTTGGCAGGCCCGAGTTACACTTTACGGGCTGTTTGCGTGGGGGGCACAATCCCGTGCTGCCGCCCACCAACAGCATTTGATCTATAGGCCCTGGCACTCGCAGTGCCCTTTACTAGGGACTGACACATAGATCAAATAGCCAAAACATGGAAATACCAATCCATAACATATTTTATACGGGAGCACTTGCACTTTCCCACTGGACAGCAGTGAGGAAAGTGCGCAGAATCATTACACCAGCAAAAACAGAGTCAAAACCGGGAGGTCATAAAGCAAAAAGTCAGGGGAAACACGCCAAAAGATGCCAAGTCTAACACATGTCCCCTCCAGCTGAAAGTAGGGAGAACTACCCAACCCCATTGGAGTTCTCTTCACTAAGGCGGAAGAACCTGGACAGACCATCTGCGTTGGCGTGTTCTGTACCAGGACGGTGTTCCACCGTAAAGTCCATTCCCTGTAGGGAGATGGACCACCTCAGCAGTTTTGGATTCTCACCCCTCATTTGCATCAAGCATCTGAGGGGCCTGTGGTCTGTCTGAACCCGGAAGTGAGTCCCAAACAGGTATGGTCTCAGCTTCTTCAGTGCCCAGACCACAGCGAAAGCTTCCCTTTCTATGGCACTTCACCTCTGTTCCCTGGGGAGTAGTCTCCTGCTAAGGAAGACTACAGGCTGATCCAGGCCCTCTTCGTTCAGTTGTGAGAGCACCGCTCCCACACCATGCTCTGAAGCGTCAGTCTACACGACGAATTCCTTGGAGAAGTCAGGTGCCTTGAGCACGGGCGCCGTGCACATGGCTGCCTTCAGGGCATCAAAAGCTTTCTGGCAGGACTCAGTCCAGATCACTTTCCTGGGCTGCTTCTTAGAAGTCAGCTCTGTTAAGGGGGCAACGATGGTGCCATAGCCCTTAACAAATCTCCTATAGTAGCCGGTGAGACCTAAGAAGGCTCTCACCTCTGTCTGGGTCTTGGGGGCTCCCAAGCCAGAATGGTGTCAATCTTGGGTTGTAGGGGCGCCACCTGGCCGCTTCCTACCTGGTGTCCCAAGTACACCACAGAACCCTGCCCGATCTGGCACTTACTGGCCTTGATCGTGAGGCCTGCACCTTGCAGAGCCCTCAACACTTTCTCAAGGTGCTGTAAATGTTCTTCCCAGCTGGAACTGAACACAGCAATGTCATCCAGGTAGGCGGCACTGAAATCCTCCAGCCCAGCCAACACCTGATTGACCAACTTCTGAAAGGTGGCAGGGGCATTCTTCAACCCAAAGGGCATCACCCGGAATTGGTAATGACCTTCTGGGGTTGGGAATGCTGATCTCTCCTTGGCCCCATCGGTTAAGGCAATCTGCCAGTACCCAGACATTAAATCAAACGTGCTGAGGAACCGGGCAGCTCCCAACCGATCAATGAGCTCATCAGCTCTGGGGATGGGGTGCGCGTCAGTCCTGGTGACGGCATTGAGCCCACGATAGTCCACACAAAACCGGAGTTCTGGAGTGGCACCGGGCGCAGCAGCCTTTGGGACCAAGACCACTGGGCTGGCCCAAGGACTGTTGGAGGGCTCAATCACCCCTAACGCCAACATCTTAGAGACCTCCTCCTGGATGCTGGCTCTGACCCGGTCAGTCAACCTGTAAATCTTGTGCTTCACAGGAGGGCTATCACCAGTGTCCACGTCTTGGGTACACCAGTGAGTAACACCGGGGGTCAGAGAGAACAGTGGGGCGAACTGTCCCAATAACTGGTGACAGTCCCCCTGCTGCTCCTGAGTCAGAGTAGGGGAGAGGATCACACCCTCTACTGACCCATCATGCTCCTTTGTAGACAGGAGGTCAGGGAGAGGCTCACTCTCCTCTTCCACCCCATCATCTGTCGCCAAGAGCATACTCACTTCGGACCTCTCGAAGTGGGGTTTGAGGCGGTTCACGTGAAGGACCCTCAAAGGGTTCCTGGGAGACCGCAAATCCACCAGGTAGGTGACGTCACTTTTGCGCTCCACCACCTCATATGGCCCAGTCCACTTGTCCTGCAAGGCACAAGCTGCCACTGGGGCCATGACCCACACTTTTTGCCCAGGTTGAAATTCGACCAGAGTGGCATTCTGGTCATACCACCTTTTCATTTCCTCCTGGCTTGCTTCTAGGTTCGCCTGAGCGAGTTTCCTGAAGCGGGCAGTTTGGTTTCTAAAGGCCAGCATGTAACTAAACACATCCTGGGGAGTTTTCCTGGGAGCTGCCTCCCAGCCTTCCTTTACCAAACTCAGAGGTCCTCTGACAGGGTGGCCATACAGGAGCTCAAAGGGGCTGTACCCAAGAGACTTCTGAGGCACCTCCCTGTATGCAAAGAGCAGGCATGGCAAGAGGACGTCCCACTTACGCCTCATGGGTTCTGTTAGACCCTTGATCATGCCTTTCAAGGTCTGGTTGAATCTCTCCACCAGACCGTTTCCTTGTGGGTGATAAGGAGTGGTGAACTTGTAGGTTACACCACACTCCTTCCACAGGGATGTCATATACTTGGATATGAAATTGGTCCCCCTATCAGAAACCACCTCTCTGGGGAATCCCACACGGGAAAAGATCCCCATTAACGCCCGGCCCACCACTGGCGCCGTCGTTGTCCTGAGAGGGATTGCCTCCGGGTACCGGGTGGCATGGTCCACCAAGACCAGGATGTACCTGTTGCCCATGGCTGTCTTGGGATCCAGTGGCCCCACAATATCCATCCCTACCCTTTCAAAGGGTGTTCCAACAACAGGAAAAGGTTGGAGAGGAGCTTTGACCTTCCTCCCACTCTTACCACTTGCCTGGCAAGTTTGGCAAGACCTACAATGTGCATCTGACTGCCTTTGCATTTGGGGCCAAAAGAAGTGGGTGACAAGCCTGTCAAAGGTCTTGTCCTGCCCCAAATGTCCTGCCAAAGGCACGTCATGAGCCAGACCAAGTAGGAAGGTCCTGAAGCGCTGGGGTACCACCAGCACACGGGCTGACCCAGGCTCAGCAACCTTAGGCTCACTGTATAGGAGACCATTCTCCCAGTAGCTCCGGTGGGACCCGGACTGATTACCAGCTGCCTGGTCTGCAGCCTGCCGCCGCAGACCCTCCAGAGTAGGGCACTCGTTCTGCTCCCTGCAGAACTCCTCCCTGGTGGGACCCCCTTCTTGCTGCCAATGGGTCAGCTCAGAGATGTCTCCCAGTTCGGCTACCTGCTCCCCTGTAGGCACCGGGGCATACCCCTTGAGGTCTGCCTCCTCCCGGTCCGTGGGAACTTCGGGGGCCGGTTTCCCGCGCCCCCTGCCCTTCCTCTTGGCAGGGACTTGGGCCACTGTTCCAGGCTCCAAGTCCTCTTGATCACCCTTTCTGGCTGCCATTGACCGAGTAGACAGGCATGCCCACTCTGGCAACCCAAGCATCTCCAAGTGAGACCTGAGCTCAACATCCTTCCATAAGGACTGCTCCAGGTCGTTACCTAGCAGACAATCTACAGGCATGGTAGGGCTCACAACCACCCTCAAGGGACCTGAGACCCCCCATTCAAAGGGAACCTGCGCCACCATACACTGGCGCTCAGAGTTGTCTACAGCAACTACTTGGTGGAATGCCCCTGGGACTACCTGCTTCTCAGAGACCAGGTGACACCGGACTGAGGTCACACTGGCTCCAGTATCTCTGAGAGCCTCTACCCTGTTCCCATTAATGGTCACCCAGGTGCTATATTTCTTTGTGTTAGGGGGCACCTGGTTTCCTGGGACCATCTCACTGTCCCCTAGTGAGACAAGGGTCATTTCTGCGGGATCCCCACCCTCCTGTGGGCACCCCTCCTCCCCAAGCGCTACACTAGCCAACACTTTGGACTGTCCACCGGTGGGTGGCTGTGTCCCCTTTGGGCACTTGGGGTCCCCCTTAAAGTGACCTACCTGGTCACATGCATAACACTTGCGGGGACCGGTCTCAACAGGCTTCCCTGTAGAGACCCCTTTCTTCTTGTCACCGGGGGGATGGGAACCTTTACCCTGGGTACTAGTTTGGGGCCCTTTAGAGAACTCCTGTGTTTTACCCTTGTCCCCCCCACCTTTCTGCTGGGGACCCTGCCCACCTTTGGCTGAGTCTCCCCCAAACGCTTTCTTGTGGACCCTGGTACTCACCCAGCGGTCTGCCTCCATAGCAAGCTTTCTGGGGTCAGTTAGCTTACTGTCAACTAGGTGCTGGCGCAGATCTGCAAAACATAGACTAGACAAGTGCTCCCATGCAATCAAATTGTAGAGCCCCTGAAAATCTGTTACATTACTGCCCTTCACCCAACCATCGAGCGACCTACAGAACATATCCACACATTCCAACCAAGTGTTGGCCTCAGACTTTTTACTGGACCTAAACTGATCCCTGTACTTCTCAGGAGTGAGCCCATACCTAGTGAGGAGAGCGTCTTTCATGTCGGCATAGGTGAGGTCCTGCCCCTTACCCAAAGCTAGCAGAGTATCCCTAGCTTCCTCTGGAAAGAGAGGCCACAACCCCGCTCCCCAGTTCCTCTCAGGGACCCCATTCATATGAATAGACGATTCGTACCCTTGAAACCACCTTTGTATGTCATCACCCTTTTTGTACTCTTTACCTACATTCTTGGGGATGTGTACAATCCTGTCTGTGTGTGCTGAAGAATTGCTGCCACCATCTGAACCGGATCTACTCTTTAGCTCAAGCTCCTTGATCATTCTCTCATGATCGAGTATCATTTTCCTTTCCTCCATGGCTATTCTTTTCTCTTCCCTCTCACTTTCTATTCTGAGTTTCTCCAATTCAAACCTCCTTACTTCCCGCCTGTCCTCCAGCTCCTCTGGGGACAAACTACTGCTGCCTGGCCTGGAGGGTTCTCCTCCCAAAAGCACATCCACCCTGGAAATAGGCTCCTCCACCTCCTCACTGAGATTACCAGGCTGCCCACTGGCATGTCTGGCTGCTACCCAGGCCCTCAGCGCCTTCTGTAGCTCCTCCTTCCTTGTGAGGCCTTTAATTTGGACTTTCAGGTTTTTACAAATCGCTCGTAGCTCCTTTACGGCGTAGGATTCCAACCTATCCTCCTCAAAGATAACTTCCAGAGATGCAACGGATGATGCAGTTGATTCAGGCATGATGAAAGTAGTGAGTTGAAAACTGGCAAGATCAAATATAGGCCAAAAGAAGAAGAGACAGTATGTGGTACGTAATGGTCTGCGATATGGTTGTAGTGCACACCAATCACTGAAAGTCAAGTGCAAACATAAGTCCTATCCTCACCGCTGACAACCAATGTTAGAAATGGGATCTCTAGTTGGCAAGGGCTTGCACCTTTGTCCAAGTAGGGACCCTCCTTCCTAGCAGGGTAAGGGAGTTACACTCCTAAAATAACCCCTGCTCACCCCTTGGTAGCTTGGCACGAGCAGTCAGGCTTATTCTAGAGGCAGTGTGTAAAGCATTTGCACATAACCAACAGTAATATAATGTAAGCACTACAAAAGGACACCACACCAGTTTAGAAAAATAACCAATATTTTTATATACTCAAGACAAGACCAAATACGATAAAAATCCACATTACAAATACTTTAAAAATGTATGCTTGATAAGGTAACTTCTTCTTTGCAGGAATAACACAAAAGCAAAGTTCGTACGAGTCGGTAGCCCCATCCGGGTCTACCGCAATGCTGAAATACACAGAGTCCAACAGTTCCAGCCGACCGCGTCGCTACGGGCCAGCAGAGTCGTGAGCAGACTCGGTCACAGTACCTTTTCTCGTTGTGGCGGGCACGGAGCGTGCGAGCCGGTCGGCGTTCGTCGCGGTTGCGGTGCAAAGCGGAGCGGTGCAAGGTGCGGTGTCCCTCAATGCGGTGCAGGCAGCGGCTCGATGAGCGTCGTGCAGACGGAGTCGGTGAGTCCAAGGCGTGCGGTGCAGGGCGAGACGGTGTATGATGCGGTGCTGACAGGTTGCGATGCAGGCGACCAAGCCGGAGTGCGGGAGCTGGCGTCGGACAGCGGTGCGAGTCGGAGCGGTGCATCGCAAACGTGCGAGCGGTGCCCCAAATGCGATGCGGTCACGACTGTTGAGCCAGTTGCAGCGACAGCGTCGGTCTGGTCCGGCTGGCACAGTGAAGCGATGTGAACTGCGGTGCCCACAGGTCACGGTGCAAGCAGCGGCTCGGTGGCGATGGCGTCAGACGTCGTCGTCAGTGAGACAAGGGTTGCGGTGCGAGATGCGGATGGTGCGGTCTGCGGTGCAAACAGGACACCGGGCCAGCGATGGAGTCGGTTGACGGAGTCGGTTGCGGTTCCCTTCCTCTGTAGCAACTGAAACAGCGTTCCAGAAGCGGTACCCAGAGGCTTGTGAAGTCTTTGCAGTCCCTGAGACTTCTTAACAGGAGGCCAGCTCGGTTTCAGGCCCTTGGAGATACTCAGCACAAGTTTGTAGAAAGTTCAGTCCAGTCCTTTCACTGCCCAAGACAGAAGCAGCAACTGCAGGCCAACCCAACAAAGCAGTCACTCAGCAAAGGGGCAGTACTCCTCCTAGCAGCTCTCCAGCTCTTCTTCTTGACAGGTTCCTTGATTCCAGCGAGATCTAAATTCATGGGGTCAGGGCCCCAATATTTATATCCCAAATTCCTTTGTTCTCTGAAGGCAGAGAGGCCTTTGCCTGGCCCAAACCAGTTCTGGTCAGTCTTGGAGCACTTTCTTGACAAACCTCCGTATTTCCTTTCAGGGTGCAGGCCAGGGACATCAGACGCACCACAGGAGGTGGAGCCAGCATTGTGGAGGGAAGGCCCAGCCCTATTCAGGTCCCAGGTGTACTCCTCCCACCCATCTACATGTAGATCTTGCTATTCAGCACTGTGCTGACTCACCCTGTCTCCGGGCATCCCCAGCCCCTGTCACTCACACTCCAGACAAGGAATACACAACCTAGCAGGGGCAGGCTTGGATGGTTAGACAAGAAAATACCCACTTTCTAAAAGTGGTATTTTCAAACACAGAATGTTAAAACCAACTTCACTAAAAGATGCATTTTATCATTCTGAGTCCAGGCATACTAAACTCGAATTTCTACCATGTTCCCTGGGTCAGTTAGGATTATAAACTGTAATAATCAAAACTGCCCATTCTGGCCTATGGGGAACAGGTAGCCTTGCAATAGTGAAAAACGAAATAGGCTGTAATTCACTATCAGGACATGCCACACACACCAGGGCATGTCCTACCTTTCACATACAATGCACCCTGCCCACAGGGGTACCGTGGGCCTACCTTAGGGGTGACTAACATGTAGAAAAGGGAAGGTTTAGGGACTTGCAAGTGTGTGCACTTGCCAAGTCGACATGGCAGCCCCAGGCTGCGCACAGGCTCTGCGTTGGCAGGCCCGAGTTACACTTTACGGGCTGTTTGCGTGGGGGCACAATCCCGTGCTGCCGCCCACCAACAGCATTTGATCTATAGGCCCTGGCACTCGCAGTGCCCTTTACTAGGGACTGACACATAGATCAAATAGCCAAAACATGGAAATACCAATCCATAACATATTTTATACGGGAGCACTTGCACTTTCCCACTGGACAGCAGTGAGGAAAGTGCGCAGAATCTTTACACCAGCAAAAACAGAGTCAAAACCGGGAGGTCATAAAGCAAAAAGTCAGGGGAAACACGCCAAGTCTAACACCGCCCCACCCATCCTCCCCGTTCTGCGAACTGATTTCTAGGGTTAAGGTCATCCCTTTCAGGGCCCTAGTTTCAATGCACCAGTGGTCAGTATCTTGCATGGCTCTGCGTTCCTGGCGCGGAAAGTCGTGTACAGAACTGACGTCGGCGCGCGTGGGTGGCTTCCAAGTAGCGCCCGTGACGTCATCTCGGCGACCACAACGCCAATGACGGACGTGGAGCCGCACGACGCCCCTACCGACGCGCAGGGGTACTGCTGACGAAAACTTTCCGGATCCAGTCTGACGCCTGGGGATATTCTAAGGTAAGGAATCTATCACTACTAATGTTTCTTACAGATATATTGTTACCGAAGGTAAGTAACTTGTTCAACAAGTACCCGAGGGCGTCAAGGCGCTGAGGGCCGTCGGGAAGATTAAGCGAGCTATTGCCCAGAGTCGCATGGTGCTGGGCCGATCTGCCGCCGGCGATCGAAGCTTGAGCCCCCGGGTTCTGAGTCAGTCACCCTGGCCGCTGCGCCACACCTCTTCCCAGGCATGTGCAAAGGAGCACATCAGTGGCATTCCGGCTAGAGTGCTAAATGCATCAAACAGGGCATGTGTGGAAATGATGGCTCTGCCCGTTTTGGGAAAAGACTGGAATGCTGCCTATAATAGAAGGCAGCATGGCGTTATGGCAGCCGGCGGTGGCGGCAGGCGATATGGATACCTAGCGTATGGTTCTATAGCTAGGGGCTATATAGCAAGAAATAATTGGAACACTCTAGCCTGGACTGAAGCAAGTGATTGGGATACTCTAGTTAGCGCTCTAGTGGGAATGCCACTGATGCGCTTCTTTGCGAGCCGAATCAGCCGATGCCTTTTAACCTCTCCACCGGGCAGGTGCTCATCGGAGGTGCAAAGTTAAAACCATTGAGGGTCCAGCTGTAAAAATGTTTTAGGAACAGTAATAAAAAAAATGTGATTAATGCACTGTCTCGTTCAAAAGGAAATCACAAAATGCATTCTCATATAACACAGATGAAACAGGACTCCAGATGGCGGCAGTCTAACAAGGGCTCAGACTGGGATGTGTCAAAATGGTTATTGAAGTGGTGCGTGGGAGGAGGCAAAAGGGGTGGTGGAGCAACATGAGGGACGGAGAACAATTGTTGAGCAATGTGCATGCAAAACCATAAGAAAATAGTTCTCAAAAAGTGGATGGATACAGTACTTTGCCAATGGGAAACTGATAAGAGAATCAACAGGAGGAAAAAGCATTGGTAAATGCTGGAAATCTTACCACAGCCAATAGAAATGGAGGAAAAGTGAGTGGCAAGCACAGGAACCAATGAAAAGCAAGGAAAGCATGGGGGCGGGATGAAAACCCTTTTAAAGATATATTCAATACAAAAGCTTTCACACAAACAGCGCAAGCGCTGTGTAGGCGAAACAAAAATGAAATGATAACGCAACGTTAATAAAGTTTTGTTATTTTCATTTTATTTTGAGTACGAGCCAGGTTAGGGTGGGCAGGCTGGGATGTGTGACGAGCAGGGGGAGGAGAGGTTGGTGCACTTAATGGCACATGATGGTTTGGCCGGCCAAACAGACATGTGCACTTATTGTTTCTCCACCCAGCTGTATTGCACAGCCAGGTGGAGAACATGCACAGGCTCCCACTCCCTGTCTGAGTGGCCAACAAGGCTGCTCAGACCAATCATGACGCTGCAGTCATGCTGGTGACAGCAGTGTCGTGATTGGCTTTAGGAGAGTCTGGAAGCCTGTGTGCGGCTGGGAGCCAGGAACAGAGGGAGGACAGAGTAGAGGCAGCGGCCGAACTCAGGTCAGTGAGCTTTTATTTTATTTATTTATTTTAATCCCCCGCCCCAACACTACTTTTCCCTAGTGGCCACCACTGCAAAGCTCGTCCCAGAATTTGGACAGTTTGTTTACTGAAATGCAGAGAGGCGGCGCAGCAGCTGCTGTATCTGAGTGGCGCGGGACATGATGCTATCCAGTATTGCACTGCCAGGGTGAAGAGTGCCTAAATAGATAAGATGGGTGGAGGCAAACGAGCAATGTGGACCATCACTGTCTCTGCCCAGTTGCTTGACATCACCGATGTGAAAAGTGCCATAAATAAATGTGAGTAACATTATCATGGACACAAAGACTGTGTTTGGAGAGCAGCCTGAGAGGAACACTGGAAATCGTCTCAACTCTAACTAGTTATGAAGTTTGAGACAATGAAAATGTGTCTAAAAGTGGGATTGAAACTGTCCTACTTTGCTTCAGTTCCAAGTTCATCATGACCAAGGAATGGAGTGTCCTGTCTGAGAGCCAGTCTCCCACATCCTTGAAGTCTGCACCTTTGCTGATGGGTCTGCCTAGAGCCTAGAAGCCTCCCTCCTTGGTGAGAGAGGGAGGCATGACCCTAGAGGAGGGAAGATTGTCCAAGAATAGAAGCGTAGCCTGTTCCCGGAGTGAGAAACACCCAGAGAAAGCAAACTGCCAGAGAGCAAACCCAGGAGTGACCCGTGCTGAAAGCGTGTCTCTCTTTCTCTCTTTGCGGTTCTCGGAGAGACCTGCACCCAAAAACTGCTCAAATTCCACAATCCTTATGCACCTTTGGCAACGGTACGGGCAACAATTTGGTCCTGGTGTGCCAAAGATGTGAAAAGCCATGAGGCTTTTGAGGGAGAGCTGATCAGCCTAAGGAGGCTGCAACTGCCAGGAACACACACCCGCTGACCCTTTGGCCCGGTATGGCCACAACTGCCTTGCCATAGATTCTTGTCTGCAATCAGCCAGTAAAGAGCTGCAGTTACCGAATACACTGTGATGCTACAGCAAGAACTGCCGAGCTACATTCACCTGGTAACCCTGTTCTGAAGGAATGCTGTAAATGCTGAAGAGGCATGTGCTTTAGACCTCCCCCTTGACCACTATGGAACAAACACATGACTACTGCTAGCCCATGGCTGCAGGTGGAATAAAGAAACTGCAACATGCCGACTCGAGTGCATGGACTTGCAGCTGTTTCTTCCTACATCACCATGTGTCAGAATGAACTGCTTGCACATCTGAACCTGTAGGGAACGTAATCTGCACCTGCCTCGGCCAAAGACTACTGGGGACTATAACTGATAGGATCACCAGAGGGGGGGGGGGCCATAGCAACCATGTGGAGATTGTGGAGATTGTTATCGTTTTGTATTCGCAAATTGGAATGTGTAGTCTTTAGTTCTGCTGTGTGATTAAAAGTATTTTCTTTTACAAAAAGACAAAACTGGGTTTGACATTAAGATAATATGTCTGTTGGTTGACTGTTGAGTTCTGGGGTCTAGCCCCCCATGCTACCTTCCAGAGAAGCCTGTGACTGCTCAGGTTTGTAACAGGTTAAACTGCCAATATGGCCCAGTTTGCCGAGCCATATTGGGATGACCCAACCTGAATGGGGTTTGCCAATTGGTGGCAAGCAATGAAAATTCGGCAGTTTCTTTTTCCACCTTTCTTGAACTTTCTTCTGCTTAAGCACCGCATGATCTGCACAGTACAATGACAGATACAAGGTTGGGGGGAGTAAACCTTGACACACTGTTCCGAGTACAGTTAAGGGATCTGTGTTTTGAGCGAAGGTGGAGGGCACTTAGGAATAAGGAAAGTGAGATCTGTGATAGTTTTGTTAAGGACCAGTTGGTGAAACTGGGCAGTAGTCAAGAAACTGTGATGGGTTTTGGGACGGTTCCCACAACAGCAAACCAGGCACAAAGTATTGGGGTGTCAGACTCTATTAACTCCTTAGAACAGGTTTCCCCCATATACACCCCGATTGTGTCCCTAAATTTGATTTCCGTTGAACTCAAAATACCCTCCCACCCCCTGGATTTCACGGGTACTACTGTCACTAACTCTAGGAGTTATTGTCTTGAGTTGGTTAAGCCTGCTTGAGACCGCACACTTGCAGTTGGCCCTCCGGAGAGTTCACAAGCAAGAAGTTGAGGTTAGTTCAAGTTCGCTGCTAGAGTTTATGCTCTAGCAGCGGAAGTATTTTATCTTATGCTCTGCTCTAGCAACGGATGTATTCTTGTAACACTGTCTTTCTCCATGCTATTGTTTTGCTCTAGAATCTAATGTAATTATGTAACACTGTTCTGTTGTAACCACTTCCTTATGTAAAGTGCTCTGATACCTCCGGGTCTAGCCAGCGCTATATAAAACTCTTCAAATAAATAAATAAATAAAGATTTGGAAAGCAGGTGGGGTTGACCTGAGGAATGGCCCTTGAAGAAAGAAAAAGGAGAGAGAGAAGGGGAAACAGAAAGGCCAGAAGATGAGAATAGGAGAGAGTGAAGTTAGCATTATAGAAGTAAAAGCTCAGAATGGCAGTAGAGACCGCTACATCTGGGAATGGTGATTCAACCTCCACCGCTGCAGGTGTGTCTGCAATGGTTCTAAAAGAGCTTGTAACATGTATGTGGAAGGCCATGATATTTTGGAATGGTCTGTAAGCATTGAGATTGTTTGTAGAGCACAGGCATTAAATGATGTGTCTATGGCGCCGGCTTTATTGAGGTACCTGCCCATAGAAGGTACAGCAGTCTTTGGGAGATTGCCTCTAGTTGATTAAAGGAATTATGAGCTCATGATGATAGCTCTGATCAGAAGATGTGGACTGAAGCCAGCTCAGAATCAATGAAAGCAAGAGAGTGGGTGGTGCTCTGTTTGAAACTTGCATTCATTGACTGCTACACTATTTGAATAAATGGATGAGAGGGATGGAGGCCAAAGATTTCCTTGCCCTTCATCAGTAAATCAAGTAAGAGTGCTCTACCCACTTAAGCAATATCTGTCAGAGTTGACAGTGAAGGTTCCAGAGAAATGTGTAGTGTTGGTTGACAAGTAGTTAAATAATATGGTTAACAAAGGGTCTGAGCAGTATGGCTCTAAGCCAAAGGGAGAGAGGAAGCCTTCAAGATGCCTTTAAGCACATCAATTCTAATTCAGATGGGTCTGTTTTGCAAGCTAGTATCAATGGTAGGAAAGTTCCTGCTCTAAGGGAAAGAGGTGCATACAGGGCTATTATTGAGCGTAAGTATCTTAAACCCAAGCTGATTTTCCCTGGTGTCAATGGCACTTGCTTGGTAGCCAGTGTGGACAATATGGAGTTCCTGATTGCCCAAGCTGAGGTGGAAATCATTGACAAATAACATGGTCAATGCAGGGGAGAGAAAAAGAAAGGTGCTGAATGTCTTTTGGGCGATTACTTGATTGCCCCTGATTTAGTACCTAGACCAGAAGCCTAATTGGCTTGGAACATGTCAGCCGTGTTGACTGGAGCAAAGGCTGCATGCCAGTCTCAAGAAAATAATGGGACCATACCCAATTTGTAAGGATCAAAGAAAGATAGTGAGTGGATCAGGGCAGAGCCTAAGAAGGCACAGGCTTTGGCATCCATTCCCCTTCTACAGAGGGAGAGGACGATGAGACACCAGGAAGTAGGCAGTGTTGGAGTCTAGATAAGTGCCAGTGCAGGGTTTGTTAGCTGCTCAAGGACCTTTCTGGGGGGAATTCTGCCAGGCACAAGTTGAGTGATCTACACTTGACTTGTTGGACTTCAGAAGGAAGCCCAGGAACAGGTCAACAAGAGGAGTGGTAAGAGGGCATTATGTTGACTGGGAGAATGGACTACTATCCAGTGGGCATGTGAGTCCTAAGCAAGGAGCTAGCAAGAGGCTAGTGGTTCCCCTAGTGCACAGAAATTTCATTTTGTCTTTGATCCATGTGGTGCCCTTAGTAGAACACCTGGGTCCTGATTATAAGAATGGTGATGTCCATGGGAATGGTGGAGGACATTACCTCTGCCATTTCAAGGGTTCTCCACCTGCTAAATTTAAAGTTGACCACCACCCCTGCAGTCATCTTTGACAATTGAAAGAAACCACCTTCCTCTCAATACCCTATAAGTCTAAAGTTAATTTATTACCATTTTATTTTTCATTCACCCATCCTGAACAAAGTGTCAGGACGGGGCCGGGCCTGCAGAGTGACAGCAGCAGGGAGGAGGGTGGGCTGCCTGGTCACTGCAGTTCAAAGTGCACTTGTCCCTTTGGCCAGCTCTCTTATGATGATGTGCACTTTGAAACCTCTCTAACCCAGATGTCTTAAGACAGCTGGGTTAGATCAAGCCCAGGCCTCCAGTGCTCTCGGGAGCGCAGAGATAGGCTGCTCCCTCCAATCCCGGCACTGCTCTCATGCTGGTTAATAGCATGTGAGCAGCACCAGGATTGGTTAGGGGAGTTGTTGAGGGTCCCGCACTGGAGGCAGAGCCTAGAAGAAGAAATCCAACGTGAAGCGAGGAGGACGTTCATGCAGGTAAGTGCCTATTTCTTATCTTTATTTAATGTACTCCACTCCATTTTTCCATTGAACAGGTTGGGCATTACCTCTGAGGGTGTCATTTACAACCAACTGTCTGACACCAAACTTCTAGCACTGCACAGGTGTTATTTCTTTGCTCCTGGCCTCATTAGATTCATGCTTCCGCACCATGGCTGGAAGGCTTGTCGTCGCATCGTGGCTTTCTGCACCTCAGGAAAGATAGGGTTACTTCTCCCAGGCATCCAGTCGCACCTGACACTAGTTCAGTCGGACAGCTACGCTTTCATCACTTTGTTTGCTCTGCCGCATGCCTCGGTAAGGTGTATGGTATTTTAGCATTTACGGAAATTGGCCAGCATCACAGAGAGAGAAGCAGTGACCCACTGAGACAAGGGGGTAGGTATTACAGGGAGACCAGATAGTATCTGACCGATTCAAGGCAGAATCCTGATGGGACGTATCTGGAAACACACTGAAACAGGCTCGGCAACTCATAGTGGGAGGATAGGTATCACAGTGAGGCAGGACAGAGACCTGTTGAAACCAGGTAGCATTACGAGATGGTGGGACAGTACAAAACTGAGAGAGGGCAGGTATTGGACTGATACATGTCTGGTATCACACGGAAACTGGGAAGTAACCTACTATGACAAGCCTAGCAAAACTCTGAGACAGGTTAGCTATCTCACTGAGACAGGCCTGCCATTGCACAGAAACTGCGCAGTGTCCTCCTGAGATAGGCTTGGACATGCACTAAGGCCTGCAGGAGAGAACAGAGGCAGACCAGTCTGTTAATGAACAGGGTCAGCGCCTCCATTTGATGGGTGTATATATAATATATATATAAAATGAAGTCACCCACCCACCACCTATTTGCCCGCCCACCACTTTCTAGTGCTGCCACCCGCCACTGCGGATATTCCGTCCTCTGAAATACAACTCCCATAGGATAATATGGGATTTTTCAGCAGACAGGATATCCGTCACCGATGTGATGGAGTAACCCGTCCATCGTAATCTAAATCAGGCCCTAAGTCTCTGTCCTTGTAATTCAGGATTCTTGCAACTAAGGGACGGTGGGAAGGTGACCCAGGGGGAGGCCTTGGGCTAACGGAACGATGAGATCTTTCAATCAGAAAACATACAGAAAGTTCAAATGTCGGCAGGAAACTCCACAGTCAAGTCTCCAGGAAATTTGCTACATTGGCACTCTACTCCTTCTGAAAAACCAATGAGAACCTCACATTATTGCTGCCCGACCATCCCTCTGCATCTTCAGTTCACACTGATAGTTCACCGGAGGTTGTTTCTGGTTGTTTGGCTATAGTTTGGACGTTCTTAACTGTGTCCTGGAGCTTAAAGATGCGGCCCTTTGTCTCTGTCACACAGT
Source organism: Calotriton arnoldi (assembly GCA_963921515.1). Lineage (NCBI taxonomy): Eukaryota > Metazoa > Chordata > Amphibia > Caudata > Salamandridae > Calotriton > Calotriton arnoldi. Next base: position 2,280,024 of record CAWUFW010000737.1, read on the forward strand.
CCACCACATTGCACAGAACTGATGTAGGAGGGTCACGTCCATTACCACCTCAATTAATTTGATCTCCAGAGCCTGGTTTGAGGTCCGTATAGCCTGGAGAATTATATTTGTTGTGGAACGGAAGTCCATTTGTGCCAATAATGACTCTATAGAGCCCACCACAGATGTGCCCAGGGGCTTCGGATGCAGGGGCACCACCTGTGTGGATGTGTCCATTTTGCATTGTTTCAGGGCAGAGCAGGCTTTATCTTTGACCACTCATTTGTAGTAGGCAGGGATTGCAGACCATTTCATTTAGTGACTGTTGCCTAAAGCCATCCACAACAGAATAGTTCCTCACTGGCCACCCTGTGTGAGAAGTCCTTGATTTAGTGCAGCTGCAGTAGACGTGTCCTAGATTTTGGCATTGCTGACCCAGCAGCCCTGTTGTCCCTGGGGGGCACGAGAAGTCAAGCTGTACCCTATGATTGACCACTGGTGTATGTGAGGTGCAGTGGAACCTCGTGCCAGATAATCACCTCCACTGCGACAGACGTCTGGCATAAGCCTGGGTGCCAATGAGTGCACACTGGTGCACCACCAGGTGCTTGGGTCTTCCTTAAGCCACCCCCTTGCTTGAAGTGGGTCTGATTAAATGTTTCTGGCCTCAGGAACCCAGCACAGTAGCTTTATTCTATGGTCCACCCCGTCCTAGGGCAAAATCATCAGTGAAAGAAAAGGTGGGGAACCAGACTGTGGAAGCTAACCTCTGCTCCACCTTCAAGATTAGGGCACAAATGGTTTGGAAGACCAGATCAAGTCTTGGCCCACTCCCAGCCCACAGTCACTGGATAGCAAAGGTTCCTGCACCGGAGTTGCGGTTGGTTAAAAGCCCCGCTACAGGGCATCAGAAACTGGGCTCTGTGACCGTCAAGGGAAAGGGTGGGGGGCTCTGCCAGGTGGCAGCAGCACGCTTCACTATTCCATGAAAGGACTCTCAGGCCCACTCATTCATACCTGTGCCACTAAGTCCCTTGTGCACGTGCCCCTCGAAAGCGGCAGCCTACCAGCCAATCGGGGCAAGGCACTGTTGGGAGTGCCTGTTACAGGGAGCTGCCACTAGCACTGAAACGACACCTGCACTGACACAGCATGCTACTCTCCCCAACTACCTTGGGACATGGACAGGCATCAATGGACGCAGCAACTGTCTTGCAGCCGCTCATGTACCTTTTTCCTGAAATCAGCACCTCATATCAGAAAAGCTGATGACAGCCAGGTGCAGAAAACTCATACTTCATTGTGTCCATGTTGTGGGTGTTCCAGTGCTACCTGGGGTGAAAAGCATGACTTTATCTAAAGACAGTGGCTGGCGAGCAGCCTAAGAAGGACTCTTAGAAAGAGAACCAACCCACACCAATTCTAAAAGTTGAAACAGTGAATCCACATTTACTGTCTGGAAAATGTGCATAAAGGTAGAATCCAAATCACCTCACCCAAGGAAGGGAATGCTCACAGGGTACTCGAAGGACAGCTATGTGACCGAGGCTGGGGTCTGCATGACAGCCAGTATCACAGAGGTGAGGGGCCATCCCCTGAAGTCTGCACTTCCTGATGGAGGAGCTGGGGGGGCCTGTCTAGTAGCTAGAAGTCTGACTGCCTGCAAGAGAGGAAAGGAGACTGCCTGATTCCGCAGGAGGTGAGACTGTCCAGGAGGAGAAGCCCAGTGTGCTCCAGATGTGAGGAACACTCAGTGAAAGTGCACTGCTTGAGAGTACAAACCAACGAGTGACCCATCCTGTGAGAGGCTATCCTGGTCTCTCACCTTAGTTCTTATTGTGAACTGAACCTAAAAGACTGCTCAGATTCCACAATCTATGTGTCCTCCTGGCAGAGAGGCTACGATTTGGTGCTACCACTACCAGCAGCGTGAGAAGTCAAAGCACTGCTGGGGGAGAGCCGATCAGCTAAAGGCAGCCACATCTTCCAGGAACACATACCTGCTGACACACCGGCTCGGTAGTGGCTGCAACTGCCTTAACGTAGGACTCATCTGCAATTGGCCAGTGGATGGCTGCAACTGCAGAAGACACCATGATAGCTACAGCAAGAACTGCCGGACTACATTAGATCAGTAACTATTCCGAAGAGAGGCCTCACATGTCAAAAACGCGGGGTGTGCCCGAACTCCCTCTTAACTGCTACGGAACCAACATGCGAGTAAGGAAGGCCCTCGCTGTGGTTGGAACAGAGAAACTGCAACACACTGACTCAAGTGCAAGGACTGGAAACTGTTTCTAGACACATCAACTACAATGGTAAGACCTAGCAAACTGATTGCATATCTGAACCTGTGGGGAAAGTAATACAGGCATGTGTCTAATTCATGCCTCTTCCAAAGAATACTGCGAACTATACCTAATCAGGTCACATGGGCAGGAGAGAGCATTGGAGGGGGGTTGTAGTACCTATAGGGGGATCATAGTCAGCGGTATCACCCCGCACCTCATATTGGATTGTGTAGTATTTAGTTCTACTGTGAGATTAAAACTAATCCAAGCACTGGATGTGGAATTGTTATTGTGTCTGTTGGTTGATAGTTAAGTTCTTAGCTCTTTCCCTCACACTACCTCTCTGAGAAGAGTGATAGTGTTCACCCTCACTACCCTGAGAGTCAAGTGTGAAAGTGGTTGTACACAGCCCAGTTTGAAGAGCCTCAGTAAGATGGAACCCAGGAAACCAGTGGCAAACTATCTCAGCCACCACGGTTTGGGGATATTGGGCCGTATGCTCTGTGCCCTCCCCACCACCTCCCTTGTCTGACACTTATATACCACAGAATGAAGCTGTACTTACTAAGATCTTTGATTTGCGATGCAATCGTAATAAAGACTCTAACAGCTATTTTGATGGATACTTCTAACCGCAGATTCCTCGCCTTTAGAATATCCGCAGACACCAGACTGGCTCCAGAAGATTTAAATAGCATTGCTCCTGCATGCTGTTAGGTGGCGCTGTGCAGCTCTGTGTTGACTTTGTTCTGCCAAAGAAGTGATGATGGAGTTGTATATATGCGCCTCCACAGCTTGTGGACGTCAATACCTTTTTTTCCATGCTTTTCTACACAGATACGGAGCTTGCTCCAAGTTTTATTCTCATCAGTTAACAGGTTTTTTATTAAAAGTCTGCTCTTCTCCAGTGTGCAAGAGAGCTATTTCCTCTCCTAAACCTATGGGTTTTACAACTTATAAGAACTGTTAGACCTGTCAGCCTTAGGGTAGTCGGCCCCCATACTTTTTGCCTGTTTGCCTCCAATTTTGCTGTTCTGTTTTTGTTGGTTTTAGGACTCTGGGCACTTTACCACTGCTAACCGGTGCTAAAGTGCATGTGCTTTCTCCCTAAACATAGTTTGATTGACCTTTCCACAATTGGCATACTTAATTTACTTATAAGTCCATAGTAAAGTGCACTACATTTGTCCAGGGCCTCCACATTAAATGCTACTAGTGGGCCTGCAGGACTGATTGTGTCACCCACTTAGGTAGCCCTTTAAAACATGTCTCAGGCCTACCACTGCAGAGCCTTTGTGTGGAGTTTATACTGCATTGTCGGCTTGGCATTTAGATCCCCTTACCAAGCCTTATACTCCCCTTTTATTACATATAAGTCACCCCTAAGGTAGGCCCTAGGTAGCCTATAGGGCAGGGTGCTATGTAATCAAAAGGAAGGACATGTACTTTTAAGTTTTACATGTCCTGGTAGTGAAAAACTCCCAAATTCTTTTTTCACTACTGAAATGCCTACCTCTCCCTTAGATTAACATTGGGGATTCCTTATAACATCTAATAAGTGCAATTCCCAATTGGAAGGAGGTAGAGCTATCATGTATAGTACCTATGGAATTGTAATGAAACATCCTCTTTAACGGTAAAGTCGAATGTATCACTACAATTTTAGAAATTGCACTTTTAGAAAGATGGCATTTTTCTGCTCTTAGCCCTGTGTGTCTGCTGCCTGTCTTTTTTAATACACGTCTGGGGTGGGTGAAAGCTGGGCCTTGTGCATTCCCTCTAGACAGCCACACACAAAGGGAGCTTAGGTGTGACTGATGGGCTATCCACATCCTGATGGGTCATCCTAGGCAGGATGGTAGGGAGGAGCTGGGCACAGCCTCACACTTACACCTGAATAGGCTCTGTCCTGTCCCAACACAAAGGACTGCTTAATCCCCTGTAGTGAGTCTGGAGCCAGGACAGGAAGGGAGGATCTATATGCACTTCAAAGCCCCTCTTTGAAGTCTCCCCCCACTTCAAAAGGCACCACTGGGTATAAAAGCTGGACTTCTGAGCCTACCAACTCAGTACACTTTTGGACATGTGGATACTCTGCCAGGAAGAATTGATATGCTGCTGAGGGACTGCCTCACTGCTGCTCTGGAAGAACTGCTTTTCTGCTGTGCTGACCTGCCTGCTGCCCTACTTGCCTGGGTAAGGACTGGACCTGTACCACTTTAACCGAGAGTGACTCCAAGGGCTTGTCTGCTTGCCTCCTGTTTGAAGTCGCATGGACACAAAAGACTTCCAACTACTTCACAAACAGCACCTGGACTCTGCCATCTGAGAGTCTTTCACCTGCCAAGTGGTGCTAACCCAGTCCTGGGCACTTGGAAGTGGTATAAAGTGCTGCAACATACAAAATCCACGCATCAACTTTACGCCGTTTGGAACTGATGCATCTCCTTCGACTGCGAATCATCATAAGGATCCAGTAGATCTCTTCGCAGACTGCGTGGCACATCACCTCGATTACCGATGCATCCTTGACATGCGTGGCTTGACGATGATGCATTGCTTACAGACTGTGGCTTGACAACGACGCACACCTCTTTGCTTCTCGCTTTGCAGCCCCAACGACTACGCAACTAAGGTACTTTGCAGCAGTTCGAACCTGGACCTTGTAGCCGACCCGCGCTCCATTGCAGTCGGCCTGAACTTTTGATTTTGTCCTGGTCAAGAGTGACCAGATAGCCCTGGTTGGTTCTATATGTTTTTAAGCACTATATTTCAAAATATTCTTTAAAAATTCATAACTCTGGTTCTACACATTGGATTTTTGTCATTTTGGTCTTGTTTTGCTCAGTAATTTAGACTCTATTTGTGTAACTATTTGTGGTATCTTTTTGTGTAGTGTTTTCACTGTTTTATTTTACACATTGCCTCTTAAGTTAATCCTGACTACTCTGTGCCAAGCTACTAGGGGGTGAGCACAGGTTAATTTAAGGTGTGTATCTGATGTGCCCCGACTAAGATTGTGGTTCCTGCTTGGACAAGGTGCACACCTCTACCAACCAGAAACCCAGTTTCTAACAGGAACTGATGCATAAAAATGTCTGTGAAGAACCCCATGATGTATGCCTCAGGTGTTTGGGTTCGGGACACGACTCCTGCCAGGCTTATGCCGTTATGAATCAGAAGGCAATCCAGAAAGTAAATTTGTATATCGCCGAACACTGAAAGAAGCCTCATAAGTCCTGCTACCGCTGAAAGCCGAGGGAACGGACCTGTTCCAACTCTCAGGCCGTTCCCACGACAGGTCATCATTGTGGTCCAGGCCTCCCGATAAGTCAAAACTGGAGCATAAGAAGACCAGGCAGCATTCGTCCCACTCCTGCCACTCTCAGAATGAGAAGTCGCGAGGATGTCAGGGTGTCTCTTGGTCCCACTCCCCATCCTCCATCAAGGAGCCAGTTCCACACCTGATCCCGTTGCCCTTTGAGTTTCCAGGGCCATTAGAGAAACAGATTGAGGCCTTTAAAGAGGCCATGTTGTGAATCTTTGCCATTCTTCCAGCTCCCTCTGATCTACCTTCAGGCTCTAAGAATCTCTGGAGCCCTCCAGTTGGGTTACTACTGCCGGGTCCACCCTCAGCAGGCTCTTTGCCTTCTGATCTCGTCTCGGGTTCTTCTCTGAAGTCAGAGCCGACTTCTATTCTGGCACCAAAATCCATGCCGGTCTCTTTAACATGGATGCCGGCCCTGATGGCTCCAAAGGAAGACCCTGTCCCAAAAGTCCTAAATGACTCAGAGCCAAATTCATCTCTGTCCGACCTATATTCGCAACCCGAAGTTTTACCAATGCACCCAGTGCCAGTTCAACCCGAGTCAGACAGAGCCTTTCCCTCAGAGCTGCACCGCTGTGCTCCAACAACATTTCAGCTCAGACTCTGATCAGAGTAAACCAGGCTTTGTAGATGACACTCCAGATGATGTGGATTATTTTCCCCCATTCTATGATGATGCCAATCTGTACATGGACTTGCTGGAGGCCAGTGGGATGGATGCTTCTCTCGGGTTGTGGCCTGAGCCATCAACAGAAGAGTGCCTCCTTTGTTGTGGTGATGAGATGGGTAGCAGGGGTATTAGATTTAGGCTGCCAACTATGAAAGTCAAAACTAATGTGTTAACAGAAGTTTTGAAATCTGAACAGACTTTCTCGGAGCCTCTTAATACCATTCAATGAAGCCCTGACTTACATCCTAATGAAAATCTGGTCTAAGCCTTGTTCCTGCCTACCGGTGAACAGGCAGCTTGCCAGGCACAAGAGGCCTGCGCCAGGCAACCCTAACAGTTTGACACAGCACCCTATGCAAAAAAGTCTGGTGGTGCAGGCTTCATCCAGGAAGGGGAACCCCAATTCATTCCCTAAAAATCCCCCAGACAGTGAGTCAAAAAGAAAGCATTCGGGAAACGTGTTTTCCTCAGCCAGCCTAGCCCTCCGGTTATTCAATGCCAGCTGTTTGGTGGGGAGAAATTCTCATACTTTATGGACATGGTTGGTGAGATCTTACCAGCAGGTCCTAGGGAATTTTGGGCCAACCTTGTTCAAACTATCCAGGATGGTCAGGACACAGCCAAATATTTCATCTGTTCTGAACAGGATACTACCAACTGTTTGGGCAGAGCAGTTCATACTGCATAGTGCTTCAGCATCACACTTAGATAAGATCCAAGGGCTTATCTGGTGATATGCAGGTCTCTCTGATAGATATACCATTCAATGGATTTTGCCTGTTTGGTGACAAGGCTGCTTCAGCATTGGAACCCTTCAAAGAAATCCAGGCTATGGTGTGTTCCTTAGTCCTTTCCACTCTAGTAAGACATTACCCTCGGCAATTAAGCCCCTTTTGAGGCTACTCCAGAGATTTGGCATACCAGCAACGTCAACGCCCAGCACCTACGTAACAGGCACCCCTGCCCTTTCGAGATTGGTATCAAGCAGACAATCTTCAGGCCATTAGGAGCAGCAAACTTCCCGGTCCCCCTCCCCATGACATCAGCCTCCAAGCTGCTTTAGTTTTCTCTTATTGGCATACAACCACTCTGTGGGAGGCAGTATCGGATATTTCTTCCAAAAGTGGCAAAATATAACATCTGACAGGTGTGTACTTCAGATAGGTCAAATAGGTAATGCTATGCCATTCCTTTTTGGCCCGTCGTCTCTTTCACCCACATCAGATCATCTTTTGCTCCAAGAATGGCAGGCTCTTTAGACCAAAGAAGCCATAGAGAGGGTTCTTTACCTGGAAATAGGAACTGGCTGTTGCTCCAGCTATTTCCTTGTGCTGAAGGACGGGGGACATTTTTAGATCTCTTCTATAAGAAATTAGATTATTATTTGGGCGGGATATTTACCCATCTCAAGGAATAATTACAAACCATGTCAGGGTGAACCCTCAAAGTTACTAAATTAACTTGAGCTAAACCCCCAGGTAGCTATGGCACAGGCAGAGAGGCGTAACTCAGGGCAACGTGTAATGACAAAAATCCAAAAAGGGTAACCAGAGATATGAAATGATTTTTTTAAAGTTTTAAGTAGAATTAGTGCCAAGAAGCACAAAGTGCCAATGATAGTGAATGGTCTCAGTAGACCAGAACCTAGACACAATTTGACGCTGACTGGGATGGAGCATGGATTGCATACACCAACCGGATTTACTCTGGTCAAAGGTTTTACCTTCTGACTTTAGTTCTGTGTGTACCAATCCACCACAGGTGTACACTTCTAAAGCCTCTCAGGACCTCAGGGCAGGCACTTAGACACTCTCAGGGTGTCAGAGAGAGGCAAAACAGCAAGGTTCAATCAAGGTCTAGTTGCCACTGATCAGCTAGGCAGTTGCAGGAAATGGCCTTCTTGTAGCTTGTTTCATATCTGTAACTTCTACAGAAGGTCAGCCTTATTACCCTTAGAGTCTCCTTCCTTGTCCTGGCTACAAGAGGGAAAGCAGGTCCAGTCCTTTTGGCTCTTCTCAGGCCTCAGACAGCAGGTTCAGTCCTTTTCCAATCTTCCACAGGTCCTGTTGTGTTCTGAAGTGGGTGCCTGAAGATTCCATATTTATGCATGGCACGAGCTAGTGGGTGGGAATGAATCCTGGACACACCCTAACCAACAGGGCTCCTGGGTCACAACTACTGACTTTTGGCATTTTCAAGATGGCACGGAAGTCTTTAGCAGCTCTAAACTTGGGCACTCGATCCAGGCAACTAGACAATGGCTTTGGACTTGCAGGATGCCTCTTTTCATGTACCTGTTCTGAAGTCCCACAGACACTACTTGTAGTTCAGAGCACATTTTCAGGGGCATTTTCAATTTTCCAGCTCCTCTTCAGCCTCACCAGTGCCCTACAGGTGATCACAAAAGTGAAGGCATTGGTCGCTGCACACTTTCGGAAGTTGTGGATTACAGGTTTCCCCTACCTCAGTGACAGCCTTTTGAAGGCAGGGCACCACAGAAATTTACAGATCACCTTCAGATGACAGCAAACTTCCTGACATCGTTGGGGTTCACTAGCAACGTGCCAAAGTCAGACCTAAGTCCTCGGCAGAGCTTTATTTTTATTGGAGCCATTTTGCATATTGTGCAGTTTTGGGCCATCCTTCCATCATGATTCCAGGACATTCAGACTATGATCCCGATGTTTCAGCCTCGGTCTTGGATCTTAGTGAGAGTAGCTCTGAGGCTTCTGGGCCTCTTGGTCTCCTGCAACCTGCTCTTGGACTATGTCAGGTGGTATTTTCAGTGTCTGCAGTAGAACTTGAAGTCTCAGTGGAGCCAGTACAGGAGAAACCTGCCAGATCCCATCCAGGTTTCGGAGGAGACTGCACAAGTCCTGTAGTGGTGGCGGCTCATTTTCAGTTGTATTGGTGCCAAAGCCCTCTCCAAGACCCACACAGAGCTGATCGTAGTGAGGATGCATCATTGCTGGGATGAAAAGTTCATCTGGGAGAGTTGGATATCAGAGGAGTCTGGTCTGCAGTGGAAACCCGTCCTCACTTCAACCTGTTGAAATTGTGGGCCATTTGCCTGGTGCTGAAAGCCTTACTATCCTCCATCAAAGGGATGCTGATCCAGGGTCTCATGGACCACACCACTGTCGTGTGGTACTGTAACAGGCTGGGAAGGGGGGGGGGGTCCTGGGTCCTGTGCCAAGAGCCACTGCATCTCTGGAGTTGGCTGGAGCATCAGGGTATTCCCCTGGTTGTGAACCACCTGGCAGGATCTTTGAATTCTGGGGTGGACGAACCCAGCTGGCACAGCCTGGTGGATCAGGAATGATGGTTATATCCTGAGGTGGCGAAGGCATTGTCCAGCAATGGGGAGAACCCTGAATATAGATCTTTTTGCCACTGCCAAGAATAAGCAGTGTAAAAAAAATTATAGACTGATGTTTCCAAAAATTAGGGTCTCACCTGGTGTTTCCGCAGAAGATCCGATGCTAGGACCCAACTTCCCAAACCCAAAAGAGCCAGCCCAACAATGTCTAAGTTAACAACAGTGGGATGGGGGAAGAAGGGAAAACAAAACAAGGAAAGTGAAATGGAGATGTGTCACAGTCGGACATCTTTCACAGCGTTTGGTTGGAGCAGGTGGTTTGTATTTCCTGAACAGAAAATAAAACACAAGAGTTATTCTATAACTACACCAGGGAATGTTATCTATACTTATGTATTACCCTGTAAGTATGTCTACCTGTTTATAGTCCATTTTCCTCTCGTAGTTAGGTATAGAAAGGCAGAGAACAGAAAAAACTGTCTTGTCGTAACTCAACATATGATATGAACTATCCAGTTAAGCCATAAAACTCACATCCCATATAAACCAGGAAAAAAACTAAAAACGTATTCTCGCATACTGGATAAAAATACACAAAAAGGTGCAGGGCCTCCGATATAATTAATTAGCACCTTGTAACATCAGAATACTAATAATATATTATATATTCTTTGTCTTTACAGCCAGTAAGATGTTCCAGTAACTTAAACAGAATATCCACTCACCGTGGAAGGCGTACATCAGATAACTATTTCATATCTGTATTAGCAAACAATGCATAAACATTGTTACCGTCTCTTATGTAATGTGGATTCTTTAGAAATATCTGTCTTTTCCTCTCGTTTGTCACAGGACACAATGAGAGAGGTTCCCCGTGAAGAAATGATCAGGTACGGCAGAAGAGAATGCAAGGAACTACTGCGCACGCCGAAGAGCCGTCAGCAACTGGAAGGAGAAAGGGAACTGAAGCAAAGACCGGAAGCAAAGCACTAGGACACCCAACGTGGGACGCCGGCGCGTCTGAATCGTTAGGGAGGAGCAGGAATCGGGTAAGTGCGGACAAATGCAGAATCTCGGTATACACTGAACGCGAAGCGTGTTTGTGATGTCCGTGCCCCTTAACCTACGGGCTTGACTCCGCCCCTCGTACATGTGCAAGGAAGAGCGGAGCGCGCCCAACAAAAAAGGCTCTTTCCTAGAGATGCATTCAGGATACAGTGGAGCACAGGACTCCTGTAAGCCTTTTTGCAACTGCGTTTCCTGCCCTGAGTTCCAAAGAAAATCAGGAAGGACCAGACACAAGCCATCTAGTAACTCCAGATTGGGCTAGGAGAGGGTGGTACACAGAACTTCTTGGCATGAACATCTGTCCTCCGATCCGACTGGCATAAAACCATTCTGATTGGGGTGATGGGGCCGGGTTCCTCTCTACCAATTTACTCTGGAACCCTTGGTTGATGGACCTTTATTACCTGCTGAGAAGTGTAGAGGGGAGAAATAACTCATTAAAGCAAACTAACAACTTCAATGGAACATGACTCTGAAGAATCACAGACTCCGAATTCCAAGTTAGTGGGTTTATTACAAAGCCAAAAATAACTGGATATACAGACACCTCAAGATGAGGTTGTAGAAATACATTGAAACTAATACAAATCCAAACCTACGGGCGAGAATGAAACGTTGGAGCATAAAAAGAATGACAAATTCCAGAACCAGAATGCAGGCAATGATTGCCTCCACGTCAAGATCAGTTTTCATTTGGGGTTGGTAAGTGTAAAGCATTAGTCTGTCCCTACACTACTACTACTGTGACATCCCTACTGTCAGGGACTGTCCGGGACTATGTCGGGAACACAGTCAGGGACTTGGGCAAGGACTGGGAACTGGGTAGAAAACGTACATAGAAAGAGGAGTACAGCGCTACCCAGGATCATACAGGGAGTCAGAGGAGAAAAAGGGATCCAAAGGGGAAGCCTGTACAAGTGAACAAGATGGGTAAGACTCAGAAAGGAAGGGCACTCACGAGGCAATTTAGCATTCAGAATAACTACACCCAGGACGAATGTGCAAGACATATATATGAAACAACATTAACAATAAAGGGGAGTGTGGGGTAAAGCACTCAGGAGCTCCACACGGTAAGACTGAAGCTCAGTAAGTTCCTCACCCACAATTGCTGTTACAGATACTGACTGAAAATACCCACATATAGGATATGTATGCAAAGGCAGGGTCTGTGGAGCTTATACCTATGGTGATGTTATAACAGTAACTCAAAGACAATACTCACAGTGAACAAGAAACACCACCTAGGTAGTCAGCTGTGCCCACGGATCCTGGTGATCAAACAGGAACACGCAAGGCAGTAACAGCAAGGGGGTAGAACTAAACACAAGCACAATAGACAAGGAGCTAGCAAGGAGGAGTGCTTAACAGGAAAGGAAGGAAATCACAGGGCAGAGTTGGCAGAAAGCAGGTAACAAACATACAAGGCAACAGAAGCAAGACAGCAGAATAGAAAGACAGCAAACTAGAACTGGAATCAAGGAAATGGGAAGAAAGGCAGAGACTGGAAAGGGATATACAGAAGGGGAGGCTACAAGGGTATACTAGAATAGTCAGGTTAAGGAATCAAGAAAACAAAGTAGCATAGAAGGCAGTGCTGGGGCAGGAACAAGAATTGAGCTAAGGCTCAGGAGTCAAGGTAGCACTGCAGACAGTGCTAGTTCAGGAACAGGGAATTACTAAAGCTTCAGGAGTCAAGGTAGCACTGCAGACAGTGCTGGTTCAGGAACAGGGAATTACTAAAGCTTCAGGAGTCAAGGTAGCACTGCAGGCAGTGCTGGTTCAGGAACAGGGAATTACTAAAGCTTCAGGAGTCAAGGTAGCACTGCAGACAGTGCTGGTTCAGGAACAGGGAATTACTAAAGCTTCAGGAGTCAAGGTAGCACTGCAGGCAGTGCTAGTTCAGGAACAGGGAATTACTAAAGCTTCAGGAGTCAAGGTAGCACTGCAGGCAGTACTGGTTCAAGGAAACAGGAAATAGCTACAGCTCAGGAAACAAGGAGTCAAGTGAGCACTGCAAGCAGTGCAAATCAGGAACAAGAAATAGCTGAAGCCCAGGAACAGGAACAGAGAATAACTATAGCTCAGGAACTCAGGAAACAAGGTAGCACGGCAGGCAGTGCTGATTCAGGCACAAGGAATAGCTATAGCTCAGAAACTCAGGAAACAAGGTAGCACTGCAGGCAGTGCTAATTCAGGCACAAGGAATATCTATAGCTCAGGAACTCAGGAAACAAGGTAGCACTGCAGGCAGTGCTAATTCAGGCACAAGGAATAGCTATAGCTCAGGAACTCAGGAAACAAGGTAGCACTGCAGGCAGTGCTAATTCAGGCACAAGGAATAGCTATAGCTCAGGAACTCAGGAAAAAAGGTAGCACTGCAGGCAGTGCTAATTCAGCACAAGGAATAGCTATAGCTCAGGAATTAAGGAACAAGTAGTAACTATAGGTCAGGAATAAAGGAATATCAAAAGCTCAGGAAACAAGGATCGGCCTCACCGGTAATACAGCTACAATGACCAACACTGGGCTGAAGGGAGCTGGGGCTTAAAAGAGCTCACAGTAATCACATGCATCAGGTGTGAGCAGGCTAGCAGCAGCCAGCCACAGGTGAACTGAATTCCTCCACCCATCCTTGGCCTGCAGGGGTGGAGACAAAGCAGTGAGCAGGGGATTATAGGTAATGGAGTTTCCAGCATGAGCAGACTGGCTTCCACAAAACCCGGCATGGATTGGGAATGGATGTCAATTCCTAAATGATGTCCAAATGCCTGGAAGTCAGGATATGCATACAGGGGAGTGTCTGGAAGCATATTAGAATACTGGAAAGCCCCACAATTCGGCCCCCTGGTGGTGGGAACGAGAGCACAGGGAGTGAATCGTGACACCTACTTAGCATTCCCCAGGCAAGATCAGGAAAAGGTGTCAGCACATGAAGACTTCCTAAGAAGTGCACTCACGTTGTATGGGTCAAGTAGCCAAAGCTACAGAGCTCGTTCTAAGATGCTCCTTCCCTCTCCATCGATCTCCTCACCTCTTCTCCTGACTCAACCCCCGGGGCACTGTCCCTAATTCAAAATGCAAAACATAAAACACACCCACAGCTTGCATCTGGATCACCTCATCCTGCTGGGCACTTCTCATAGGTGATTTTCCATTTTGTTTCGATACTCCCAGCTTCGGGCTCGATGACCTTGATTCCCAGGCCTCCTTCAGTGAGAAAGAACACAGTCTCCCAATTATCAGCATTCTTTGCATAAAAGTATCCTCTCCTCCCCGAGCCTAACTCCTAAAACAAAAAGCGTTATTCTAACTAACAAAGACGACTTTCTCCACTTGCAACAGAAACGTGAGAACAGAACAAATCCAACGTGCACATGAAGTTTAGCCCTTCCTCATTACGAGAGCAGTCAGGGAGAATACATTTCAGGCCTACAAAAATCGGGCAACAAAAGAGTAAAGCACATAAGCCCTACGAGTTACACATAAATGAATATTTTATTTAAACATTTCTAAACCATCATGTTACATAAGCACTTCTAATGCGCAAATCATTATGAGTAGCCTATACAATCCTACACATTAAAGCTCAATTAACCACATCCATGTGCAACTTTAATATGGTGCACATTTAAATCTATGCATTACATTGTAACGGAGCAACTTCGTTAATCAATTGCAAACAAATGCTGAGGGTTACATTATTCAGAACACAACTGCCACGTTTGTTTCCTTACATGGCACAAATTAATTCTATCCTTTCACTTTCACGAGTTATTACCAAGTACACTCTAATAACTAAATGTTAACACCACAAAGAATAAATGTAGGTGCTGACTATTCGTGATTATGATGCACCCCCACAAATGAAAGAGCACCATCGCGCTCCATCAGTCCCCCCCTCTGATGACAAGTGTCATCACAATCAATCACAACTCCCTGTAGAAAGAACCGACCTAAACAGAAGTAGTAGCCAGTCTTCCCTGTCGAAACGTTTTTAGGCTTTTGAGATTCTCATAGTGACTGTCCTGCAGTCTCTCCATTCTCCTCTCACGTTCCCTAAGAGATCTCTCAGCCTGTCCTGCCTTGTGCCACTTGTGATCCTTTACCAATCCCAACAAAATGATCACACAAACTGTGAGAAGTTGGCCTGGTATATGCTGTCCACTAATTATAGTGGGCACCTTGCACCAGTCCAAACAACCCCTTATTGGAGATAGGTTAAAGACAACCTTATTGAAAGCTATCCTAGTGGTAGCTATGGAGAGCAGCCTTCAGGCTAAGTCTTGAAGGAATATAAAGCAGCTTGTTTTACCAGTCTATAATCTCTTGAGTGATCAAATGAAAGAGCACCACACCAGGTATATATTCAAAATATATGTATTTATTGCTAAACACACCCCTCTAGTCTCTTTATGAGGCTAGAGTTCGAAATACATAAGTTAGAAGTTATTTAAACACAGTAATAGCACAAATACACGTTTGGGCCCTAGGGGCGTACCAAACCATATACCAATAAAGTGGTATGCGAACCACGACTGAACTAGACACTAGGCCTAGAGCCTCTAGAAGTGCTTGGACCACAAGGAACCACCCAAGGTAGTGACACAGGGGACCTACGGGAGACGCGTGCAGTGTAAATACACAACCGCGATACGCCGTTGACTTCTATGGAGAAAGTCGGGATCGGGAAATTAGAGAAAGGGACACTTAAAAGAGGACTAGGACAAAACCCTTTGAGATCTAGGACTTTGAAGAGTCTCTACCCACTGGAGCACCGGAGTACTCGTGTTACCTCACCCAGGGAAGCCGGGTGCATAGGTGCCTTTCGGGGTCGGGTTTCGTCGTCGATTCGAATGGCGATCTGCTGCAAAGTGCTGCTGGCGGCCAAGAGAAAAGTGTCCGGGTGGATCCAAGAGTGGATCGGAGTTCTGAAGAACCTGAAAGAAGAGGGGACAGAGTCTGGGTCACTAGCCAGTGACCAGGAAGGCGATGGACAGATGCCCACCGATGTTGAGTGCTTCAGGTGCGTTGATGGTTGTCTTGACTCTTCAGCCACGAGGTCCAGGAGGCGTTGTCGGCAACCAGGAGCAGGATTCGGGCTGGTACACGATGTCTGTCGAGTGCTGAGGTGTCGGCGACCGGATTGGACCCAACAAGCCTTGGCAACGGCAAGTCTTGTTGAAGATGTAGATCGTCGATGGTGCAGACCAGCAAGGTCTGTGGAACTCACCCAGCAAGGGTAAGTGAGGGCAGGCCTGGAGCAACCAGGATGCCAAGTTAGAAAAGGATTGGCCTTCGTTAAGGGCTACTAGCCAACAGGCTAGCGACCGCGAAGGAGCCTCGTGACGCCGCACGTGGATCTGGCTTACAGGACACTCGTGGAGTGGGGGCCAGTGATCTTCGGTGCAGGTGGTGCTGGAGGCTAGGGCTACTCGGAGCCCAAAGAACGACTTCTTGGGACACCCAGAAGAGGATGCACTTGTAAATGTGCTCGGTGTCCAGGGGTCACGGTCTCAAGTCACCCACGATAGCCACGGGCCTCAGCTTTGCTGGGGACTCAGGGTAGCCTCGGGGAAGTCTGAGAATCCACCTCTGGTGATGCGATAACTTCGGCGTCCGACGGGAGCTTCAGAAATGCGAATCGGACAGATGCTTCTTTGGTGCCTGCCAAGCAGGGGAGTCACTCCTTGACCCCAAGGGAGATTCTTCTGTCCTCTAATCGTGAGTAGAGCGTCGAAGGTCCAGGATTCAGTTTCAGAGTTTCGTCCAGGGATAATCTAAAGTCCTAAGGACTGGGTTCCTACCTTTATACTAAAGATAGGGGTTGGACTACTCTGTGGCCCCACCTATGGGTGGGTCAGGGCAGAGGGTGGCTACACCCCTTTCCCTTTGTCCAGTTTGCGCCAAAGCAGGGGCTGCAAGCCCCTGATCCGGTTTGAACTGGGGTATGCACAGGGACACCAAATGTGCCCCCAGTGCAGGACTTCAAAGCACCCGAAAGTGCTCCCGCCCAGCCCCAATACACATTATCCTGTCTGGGGAGGTGGTCACACCTCCCTGGGACAGGAAACCTAATGTCCAGGCCTCCCCTGCCGGAGTTTCGTCCAGCAGCAGGAGGCCAGACTCGTGTCTGTGGCAGCAGCATCCATTTTGTGATGCCAGGGCTCTGGAAAGAAGTTACCGGACTAGTCAGAGTTAACATGTCTTTCCCTCTAGAAGGGTGGAATGCTACCCCCGCTGCCAGTATTAGCGGGGGGGTAGTATTCCAAGATGTTTGACACCAAACACGACATGTTTAGGTGCAGCCATTCCAAAGTTAGCATTTTACCGCGAGGATATAATGCGCTTAAGAGTATATGGTCAGGCTGCACTACAAACAGCATCAGAGATGGTCTCCGAACGCTGCAGAGGGGCCCTGCTCATGCAGGGGCACCCTCTCACATAGGAACCATGCACTCTGCCTTTAGGATTGATAAGGCCTGCCTTAGGAGTGACTTATAGGTTTATATGTGTGTATGTATTTAGTGATATAGGTAACCTATATCACAGTAAGGGGTGCATGCACCACCTTACCCAGGCTGCAGTAGCAGACCTGTGGTGTCAGTTTGGATGGCCTTCCAGGGGTGGCATAATACATGCTGCAGCCCCTGGCAGGCCTCTGAGGTACCTATGCCCTTGGTACATAGTATACCATATACTAGGGACTTATAAGGGCACTCCAGATCCCAATCAGTGATGTGCCTAAGGCACATGGAAACCATTTTAGAGAGGAAGCAGCTAGGCTGGGGTTCTGATTAGCAGGGCCCCAGCCAGACTAATGTCGAAAAACAGTGAAGCATCAGCAAAAAGTGGGGGTACCCATGTGAAGCAGATCCTACTCTCCTACACAACCCCCCCAAACGTAGGGACATTAAACTAACCTTGCCCAGTTAAGTCTTCATGTTCTAAGTGGAAATACCTAGAGAGTCCATCTGCATTCGCATGGTTACTCCCAGGCCTATGTTCCACTGTAAAGTCCATCCCCTGTAGGGAAATGGACCACCTAAGCAGTTTGGGGTTTTCACCCTTCATTTGTTTTAGCCATAAGAGGGGCTTATGGTCTGTCTGAACCAGGAAGTGTGTACCAAACAAGTATGGCCTCAACTTCTTCAGAGCCCAGACCACAGCAAAGGCCTCCCTCTCTATGGCTGACCAACGTTTCTCTCTAGGGGTCAGCCTTCTGCTAATGAAAGCTACTGGCTGATCCTGACCTTCTTCATTCAATTGTGACAGTACAGCCCCTACCCCCAATTCAGATGCATCAGTTTGAACAATGAACTTCTTGGAGTAATCAGGACTCTGCAGAATTGGAGCAGTGCACATGGCCTGCTTGAGGTCATCAAATGCCTTTTGACAGCTAACTGTCCACTGAACCTTTTTGGGCATTTTCTTAGAAGTTAAGTCATTCAGGGGTGTCACTATTGATCCATACCCCTTGACAAATCTCCTATAGTACCCAGTCAGGCCTAAGAAGGCTCTCACCTGAGTCTGGGTAGTGGGAGCAGTCCAGTCCATGATGGTCTGGATCTTGCTCTGCAAAGGTTGAACCTGGCCTCCACCCACAAGGTGGCCCAGGTACACAACCTGACTCTGCCCTATCTGGCACTTAGTGGCCTTGATAGTCAGGCCTGCCTTTTGCAGGGCCTGTAAAACATTCCTGAGGTGGACCAGGTGATCCTCCCAGGTGGAGCTAAAGACAGCAATATCATCTAGATATGCTGCACTATAGGCTTCCAGTCCTGTGAGAACTGTATTCACCAACCTCTGGAAAGTGGCAGGTGCATTCTTCAGACCAAAGGGCATTACCACAAATTGATAATGCCCACTAGGGGTTGAGAATGCTGTTTTGGGCTTTGCAGTATCAGCTAGTCTGATCTGCCAGTAGCCAGCTGTTAGGTCAAATGTGCTGAGATATTTGGCAGAGGCCAAAGTATCTATGAGCTCATCTGCCCTGGGTATTGGATGGGCATCAGTCCTAGTGACTGCATTGAGACCCCTGTAGTCCACACAAAACCTCATCTCTCTTTTTCCACCACTGGTGTGAGGTTTCGGTACAAGGACTACTGGACTAGCCCAAGGGCTATCTGAGGGTTCAATAACTCCCAATTCCAACATTTTCTGGACTTCAGTCCTGATACAGTCCCTGACATGGTCAGGTTGCCTATAAATCTTGTTTTTAATAGGCAGACTGTCCCCAGTGTCCACTTCATGAGTGCACCAGGTGGTCTGACTGGGTGTCAGTGAAAACATATGTCTAAACTGATTGAGGACTTGCCTGCTATCAGTTTGTTACTGGGTAGTGAGGCTGCCTGCCAAGGCTACACCATCAACTGACCCATTGTCAGGGTTCTGTGAGAGCAGGTCAGGGAGTGGGTCACTCTCTTCCTCCTGCCCTTCATCAGTAGCCATGAGCAAGCCCATGTCTGCCCTGTCCACATATGGTTTTAACCTGTTGACATGGAGAACCCTGTGGGGACTCCTGGGTGTTCCTAGGTCTACTAAATAAGTGACCTCACCCTTCTGCTCAACAATAGTGTGGGGTCCACTCCATTTATCTTGGAGAGCTGCTGGGGCCACTGGCTCCAACACCCACACCTTCTGTCCTGGCTGGTAAACAGTCAGAACAGCCTTTGGTCACGCCAGGCCTTTTGAAGTTCCTGGCTAGCCTCAAGGTTTTTGGTTGCCTTTTTCATGTACTCAGCCATCCTGGAGCGGAGACCAAGTACATAGTCCACTATATCTTGCTTTGGGGGCTTGAGAGGTAACTCCCATCCTTCCTTCACCAAGCACAGTGGACCCCTCACAGGGTGGCCAAACAGAAGTTCAAAAGGGCTGTAACCAACCCCCTTCTGAGGCACCTCCCTATATGCGAATAAAAGGCAGGGCAAGAGTATGTCCCATCTACGCCTAAGCTTTTCTGGGAGCCCTTTAATCATGCCCTTCAAGGTTTTGTTGAATCTCTCAACTAAACCATTGCATTGTGGGTGATAGGGTGTGGTGAACTTATAAGTCACTCCACACTCCTTCCACATTGCTTTTAAGTACCCAGACATGAAGTTAGCACCCCTGTCTGATACTACCTCCTTAGGAAAGCCCACTCTTGAGAAGATTCCCAGGAGGGCCCTTGCCACCACAGGTGCTGTAGTGGTCCTGAGGGGAATAGCTTCTGGGTACCTGGTGGCATGATCCACTACCACCAGGATAAACCTGTGCCCAGAGGCTGTTTGGGGATCCATGGGACCAACAATGTCAATCCCTACCCTTTCAAAGGGCACCCCCACCACAGGTAGTGGTATCAGGGGGCCTTTGTAGTGCCACCTGCTTTGCCACTGGCTTGGCAGGTTACACAGGAGCGACAAAACTCCTTACTGTCTTCAGACATGTGGGGCCAGTGAAAGTGAGTGACAATTCTGTCCCAAGTCTTGTTCTGGCCCAGGTGACCTGCTAAGGGAATATCATGGGCTAGGGTCAATAGGAAGCCCCTGAACTTCAGAGGTATAACCAACCTCCTGATAGCACCAGGCTTGGGGTCTCTACTCTCTGAGTACAGGAGTCCATCATCCCAATACACTGTATGGGGACCACTAGCTTTCCCAGCAGCCTCAGCAGCAGCTTGCTGTCTGAGGGGTTCAAGGGAGGGGCAGCTCTGCTGCTCCTGGCTCAGATCTGCCCTAGAAGGTCCCCCTGTCCCCAAGAACTCAACCTGGTCAGGTTCAAGTTCCTCTGGGACAGTTCCTTCTTCAGGGCTGAGATCATCCCCCTCAAGGGACTGATCTTCCTCCTGAGCCAAGGGGAAGGCACTGCCTTAACCCTACTACTCCTCCTCTTGGAAGGCACTTGGTCCATTCTTCCAGAATCCAAGGCCTGTTCAGTGCTAGACATTTTGGCTTGTGACCTGGTCACAGCAAACACATCTGCAGGGATCCCCAGCATTTCTGCATGGGTCCTGAGCTCCACTTCTGCCCAAGCAGAAGTCTCTAAGTCATTGCCAAGCAAGCATTCGACTGGTAGGTTTGCACTTACCACAACCTTCTTAAGGCCAGTTACCCCTCCCCAGGAGAAGTTAACAACTGCCAGAGTATGGTCTGTTCTGACATTGCTAGCATTGGTCACTTGGTACATCTCACCAAGCATAACTTGCCCAGGAAGCACAAGGTCTTGTGTCACCATTGTGACACTTGCCCCTGTGTCCCTAAATGCCAAAGCCTCACGTCCATTGATTAAAGGCTGTTGTCTGTACTTGCCCAGATTACTGGGACTCACAGTGGAGGTCACATCCATGCCTCCATCACATACTAACACAGCCTGAGTCAGTTCTCTGACTAGGTCAGAGCCCAACTCAGTTCCCAGGGTGAACCCTACTAAACCCTTGGCTGGAGCACTTCCACCAACTGTACTAGGGGGAACAGGTGCCTTAGGGGCATTGGTGGGTGCTGGACTGGAGTCTTTGGACTTGGTGCAATCACTGGTCCAGTGGGTCTTTTGCTTACAGACCTTGCACCATGGTTTTCTTTGGCCTTTCCCTTTGGTAGACTGTGAATCCCCACCAGAAGAAGATTTTTGGGGGCCTGATGAAGACTTTTGATCTTTACCCTTCTCCCCACCCTTTTCAGAGTTCTTAGCATCTTGCTTCTTGGTTTCCCCACCTTGGTTCTGTACCTTCTGCTTCACCCTGGTTCTGACCCATTTGTCTGCCTTCTTTCCCAATTCTTGGGGAGAGGTCAGATCAGAGTCTACCAGGTATTGATGCAACAGCTGATTTTGACAGTTATTAAGAATCTGCTCCCTCATTATCAGATTGTACAATCCTGAGAAGTCACACACCTTACTGCCCATCAACCAGCCTTCCAGAGCCTTGGCAGAACAATCCACATAGTCTACCCAGTCTTGAGTCTGTGCTTTTTGGGTGTCTCTGAACTTCAACCTGTACTGTTCAGTGGTTAGGCCAAACCCATCAATAAGAGCACTCTTCAAGACCTTGTAATTATCAGCATCCTCCTCTCTAACAGTGAGGAGCTTATCTCTACCTTTGTCAGCAAAGGAGAGCCACAAGATTGCTGCCCACTGCTCTTGAGGGACCTTCTGTACCTTACAGGCCCTTTCTAATGCAGTTATCCATTTGTGGATATCATCCCCACTCTGGTAGGGAGGGACAATCTTGCTCAGGTTCCTATGGTCATAGGACCTTTCCCTGTCTCTAGGGACATGGCTGCCACCATGGGACTCTAGTCCCAACTTTCTTCTCTCTCTAAGGATATCTAGGGATTCCCTATCTAAAGCCAATTGCTTTTTTCTGATTTCCAGCTGAGTTTCCTCATACTGGACCAGTCTGTCTCTTCTCTCATGAGAGGATTCCCTCCTGTGAGAGGAGATAGAGCTCCCTATGGAGGTGCCAGAGTGGTTAGACTCCTGAGAAGGAGATCTAGACTTCCTGGGCACACTCTTAATCCTTCCTGGGGGGACAAAGAGGGCATCATTCTGATCATCCTCATCATCTTCCACAGGAGGGATTGGGTTATCCAGGTCAGGGTCATTGTCACCCTCCTGGCCAGTTTCAGAGGGGGGCTGGGGGTATTGGTACCCCTGGCCTCCTCCTCTTCCTCTGCCCCACCCTCAGCTCCTACCCCTTCAGTCCCCAAGGGCTTACTAAGGTCATAAGCCACCAACAACTCCTTGAGGTGTTGGGTGGTGGGGCTTTGGCCTGTCCTTATTTTTCTCAAGTTGCATAAAGCTCTCAATTCCAAGAATGGGAGTGTATCATACTTGGAGGGTGGAAGCTCAATGGCTTCCTGCAAGGATTCTTTAGATCCTACCCTTAAAGACATTACTAGTGTGGTGTGGTGTATGCACTACCTACTCTAGTGTGGCCTACTAAACTCTCTTGAGTTGTAGAAAGGGTTGTGCTATCCCTTAACACACAACTCTAAGTTCAGTAGAACTTACTGTATTCTAAGCTTAAATTATATGTACCTTAGGTACCTTTAGTGGTTTTCAGTTGATCAATTCAATTGAGATTATCTGGTAAAACAATAGCAAGCTGGAATCCCACACGCTGCACACCAATGTGAGAAGTTGGCCTGGTATATGCTGTCCACTAATTATAGTGGGCACCTTGCACCAGTCCAAACAACCCCTTATTGGAGATAGGTTAAAGACAACCTTATTGAAAGCTATCCTAGTGGTAGCTATGGAGAGCAGCCTTCAGGCTAAGTCTTGAAGGAATGTAAAGCAGCTTGTTTTACCAGTCTATAATCTCTTGAGTGATCAAATGAAAGAGCACCACACCAGGTATATATTCAAAATATATGTATTTATTGCTAAACACACCCCTCTAGTCTCTTTATGAGGCTAGAGTTCGAAGTACATAAGTTAGAAGTTATTTAAACACAGTAATAGCACAAATACACGTTTGGGCCCTAGGGGCGTACCAAACCATATACCAATAAAGTGGTATGCGAACCACGACTGAACTAGACACTAGGCCTAGAGCCTCTAGAAGTGCTTGGACCACAAGGAACCACCCAAGGTAGTGACACAGGGGACCTACGGGAGACGCGTGCAGTGTAAATACACAACCGCGATACGCCGTTGACTTCTATGGAGAAAGTCGGGATCGGGAAATTAGAGAAAAGGGACACTTAAAAGAGGACTAGGACAAAACCCTTTGAGATCTAGGACTTTGAAGAGTCTCTACCCACTGGAGCACCGGAGTACTCGTGTTACCTCACCCAGGGAAGCCGGGTGCATAGGTGCCTTTCGGGGTCGGGTTTCGTCGTCGATTCGAATGGCGATCTGCTGCAAAGTGCTGCTGGCGGCCAAGAGAAAAGTGTCCAGGTGGATCCAAGAGTGGATCGGAGTTCTGAAGAACCTGAAAGCAGAGGGGACAGAGTCTGGGTCACTAGCCAGTGACCAGGAAGGCGATGGACAGATGCCCACCGATGTTGAGTGCTTCAGGTGCGTTGACGGTCATCTTGACTCTTCAGCCACGAGGTCCAGGAGGCGTTGTCGGCAACCAGGAGCAGGATTCCGGCTGGTACACGATGTCTGTCGAGTGCTGAGGTGTCGGCGACCGAATTGGACCCAACAACCCTTGGCAACGGCACGTCTCGGTGAAGATGTAGATCGTCGATGGTGCAGACCAGCAAGGTCTGTGGAACTCACCCAGCGAGGGTAAGTGAGGGCAGGCCTGGAGCAACCAGGATGCGAAGTTAGAAAAGGATTGGCCTTCGTTAAGGGCTACTAGCCAACGGGCTAGCGACCGCGAAGGAGCCTCATGACGCCGCACGTGGATCTGGCTTACAGGACACTCGTGGAGTGGGGGCCAGTGATCTTCGGTGCAGGTGGTGCTGGAGGCTAGGGCTACTCGGATCCCAAAGCACGACTTCTTGGGAGACCCAGAAGAGGATGCACTTGCAAATGTGCTCGGTGTCCAGGGGTCACGGTCTCAAGTCACCCACGATAGCCACGGGCCTCAGCTTTGCTGGGGACTCAGGGTAGCCTCGGGGAAGTCTGAGAATCCACCTCTGGTGATGCGATGACTTCGGCGTCCGACGGGAGCTTCAGAAATGCGAACCAGACAGATGCTTCTTTGGTGCCTGCCAAGCAGGGGAGTCACTCCTTGACCCCAAGGGAGATTCTTCTGTCCTCTAATCGTGAGTAGAGCGTCGAAGGTCCAGGATTCAGTTTCAGAGTTTCGTCCAGGGATAATCTAAAGTCCTAAGGACTGGGTTCCTACCTTTATACTAAAGATAGGGGTTGGACTACTCTGTGGCCCCACCTATGGGTGGGTCAGGGCAGAGGGGTGGCTACACCCCTTTCCCTTTGTCCAGTTCGCGCCAAAGCAGGGGCTGCAAGCCCCTGATCCGGTTTGAACTGGGGTATGCACAGGGACACCAAATGTGCCCCCAGTGCAGGACTTCAAAGCACCCGAAAGTGCTCCCGCCCAGCCCCAATACACATTATCCTGTCTGGGGAGGTGGTCACACCTCCCTGGGACAGGAAACCTATTGTCCAGGCCTGCCCTGCCGGAGTTTTGTCCAGCAGCAGGAGGCCAGACTCGTGTCTGTGGCAGCAGCATCCATTTTGTGATGCCAGGGCTCTGGAAAGAAGTTACCGGACTAGTCAGAGTTAACATGTCTTTCCCTCTAGAAGGGTGGAATGCTACTCCCGCCGCCAGGATTGGCGGGGGGTAGTATTCCAAGATGTTTGACACCAAACACGACATGTTTAGGTGCAGCCATTCCAAAGTTAGCATTTTACCGCGAGGATATAATGCGCTTAAGAGTATATGGTCAGGCTGCACTACAAACAGCATCAGAGATGGTCTCCGAACGCTGCAGAGGGGCCCTGCTCATGCAGGGGCACCCTCTCACATAGGAACCATGCACTCTGCCTTTAGGATTGATAAGGCCTGCCTTAGGAGTGACTTATAGGTTTATATGTGTGTATGTATTTAGTGATATAGGTAACCTATATCACAGTAAGGGGTGCATGCACCACCTTACCCAGGCTGCAGTAGCAGACCTGTGGTGTCAGTTTGGATGGCCTTCCAGGGGTGGCATAATACATGCTGCAGCCCCTGGCAGGCCTCTGAGGTACCTATGCCCTTGGTACATAGTATACCATATACTAGGGACTTATAAGGGCACTCCAGATCCCAATCAGTGATGTGCCTAAGGCACATGGAAACCATTTTAGAGAGGAAGCAGCTAGGCTGGGGTTCTGATTAGCAGGGCCCCAGCCAGACTAATGTCGAAAAACAGTGAAGCATCAGCAAAAAGTGGGGGTACCCATGTGAAGCAGATCCTACTCTCCTACACAACCCCCCCAAACGTAGGGACATTAAACTAACCTTGCCCAGTTAAGTCTTCATGTTCTAAGTGGAAATACCTAGAGAGTCCATCTGCATTCGCATGGTTACTCCCAGGCCTATGTTCCACTGTAAAGTCCATCCCCTGTAGGGAAATGGACCACCTAAGCAGTTTGGGGTTTTCACCCTTCATTTGTTTTAGCCATAAGAGGGGCTTATGGTCTGTCTGAACCAGGAAGTGTGTACCAAACAAGTATGGCCTCAACTTCTTCAGAGCCCAGACCACAGCAAAGGCCTCCCTCTCTATGGCTGACCAACGTTTCTCTCTAGGGGTCAGCCTTCTGCTAATGAAAGCTACTGGCTGATCCTGACCTTCTTCATTCAATTGTGACAGTACAGCCCCTACCCCCAATTCAGATGCATCAGTTTGAACAATGAACTTCTTGGAGTAATCAGGACTCTGCAGAATTGGAGCAGTGCACATGGCCTGCTTGAGGTCATCAAATGCCTTTTGACAGCTAACTGTCCACTGAACCTTTTTGGGCATTTTCTTAGAAGTTAAGTCATTCAGGGGTGTCACTATTGATCCATACCCCTTGACAAATCTCCTATAGTACCCAGTCAGGCCTAAGAAGGCTCTCACCTGAGTCTGGGTAGTGGGAGCAGTCCAGTCCATGATGGTCTGGATCTTGCTCTGCAAAGGTTGAACCTGGCCTCCACCCACAAGGTGGCCCAGGTACACAACCTGACTCTGCCCTATCTGGCACTTAGTGGCCTTGATAGTCAGGCCTGCCTTTTGCAGGGCCTGTAAAACATTCCTGAGGTGGACCAGGTGATCCTCCCAGGTGGAGCTAAAGACAGCAATATCATCTAGATATGCTGCACTATAGGCTTCCAGTCCTGTGAGAACTGTATTCACCAACCTCTGGAAAGTGGCAGGTGCATTCTTCAGACCAAAGGGCATTACCACAAATTGATAATGCCCACTAGGGGTTGAGAATGCTGTTTTGGGCTTTGCAGTATCAGCTAGTCTGATCTGCCAGTAGCCAGCTGTTAGGTCAAATGTGCTGAGATATTTGGCAGAGGCCAAAGTATCTATGAGCTCATCTGCCCTGGGTATTGGATGGGCATCAGTCCTAGTGACTGCATTGAGACCCCTGTAGTCCACACAAAACCTCATCTCTCTTTTTCCACCACTGGTGTGAGGTTTCGGTACAAGGACTACTGGACTAGCCCAAGGGCTATCTGAGGGTTCAATAACTCCCAATTCCAACATTTTCTGGACTTCAGTCCTGATACAGTCCCTGACATGGTCAGGTTGCCTATAAATCTTGTTTTTAATAGGCAGACTGTCCCCAGTGTCCACTTCATGAGTGCACCAGGTGGTCTGACTGGGTGTCAGTGAAAACATATGTCTAAACTGATTGAGGACTTGCCTGCTATCAGTTTGTTGCTGGGTAGTGAGGCTGCCTGCCAAGGCTACACCATCAACTGACCCATTGTCAGGGTTCTGTGAGAGCAGGTCAGGGAGTGGGTCACTCTCTTCCTCCTGCCCTTCATCAGTAGCCATGAGCAAGCCCATGTCTGCCCTGTCCACATATGGTTTTAACCTGTTGACATGGAGAACCCTGTGGGGACTCCTGGGTGTTCCTAGGTCTACTAAATAAGTGACCTCACCCTTCTGCTCAACAATAGTGTGGGGTCCACTCCATTTATCTTGGAGAGCTGCTGGGGCCACTGGCTCCAACACCCACACCTTCTGTCCTGGCTGGTAAACAGTCAGAACAGCCTTTTGGTCATGCCAGGCCTTTTGAAGTTCCTGGCTAGCCTCAAGGTTTTTGGTTGCCTTTTTCATGTACTCAGCCATCCTGGAGCGGAGACCAAGTACATAGTCCACTATATCTTGCTTTGGGGGCTTGAGAGGTAACTCCCATCCTTCCTTCACCAAGCACAGTGGACCCCTCACAGGGTGGCCAAACAGAAGTTCAAAAGGGCTGTAACCAACCCCTTCTGAGGCACCTCCCTATATGCAAATAAAAGGCAGGGCAAGAGTATGTCCCATCTACGCCTAAGCTTTTCTGGGAGCCCTTTAATCATGCCCTTCAAGGTTTTGTTGAATCTCTCAACTAAACCATTGCATTGTGGGTGATAGGGTGTGGTGAACTTATAAGTCACTCCACACTCCTTCCACATTGCTTTTAAGTACCCAGACATGAAGTTAGCACCCCTGTCTGATACTACCTCCTTAGGAAAGCCCACTCTTGAGAAGATTCCCAGGAGGGCCCTTGCCACCACAGGTGCTGTAGTGGTCCTGAGGGGAATAGCTTCTGGGTACCTGGTGGCATGATCCACTACCACCAGGATAAACCTGTGCCCAGAGGCTGTTTGGGGATCCATGGGACCAACAATGTCAATCCCTACCCTTTCAAAGGGCACCCCCACCACAGGTAGTGGTATCAGGGGGCCTTTGTAGTGCCACCTGCTTTGCCACTGGCTTGGCAGGTTACACAGGAGCGACAAAACTCCTTACTGTCTTCAGACATGTGGGGCCAGTGAAAGTGAGTGACAATTCTGTCCCAAGTCTTGTTCTGGCCCAGGTGACCTGCTAAGGGAATATCATGGGCTAGGGTCAATAGGAAGCCCCTGAACTTCAGAGGTATAACCAACCTCCTGATAGCACCAGGCTTGGGGTCTCTACTCTCTGAGTACAGGAGTCCATCATCCCAATACACTGTAT
Source organism: Calotriton arnoldi (assembly GCA_963921515.1). NCBI lineage: Eukaryota > Metazoa > Chordata > Amphibia > Caudata > Salamandridae > Calotriton > Calotriton arnoldi. The sequence continues at coordinate 2,308,267 of CAWUFW010000737.1, forward strand.
GGGGACCACTAGCTTTCCCAGCAGCCTCAGCAGCAGCTTGCTGTCTGAGGGGTTCAAGGGAGGGGCAGCTCTGCTGCTCCTGGCTCAGATCTGCCCTAGAAGGTCCCCCTGTCCCCAAGAACTCAACCTGGTCAGGTTCAAGTTCCTCTGGGACAGTTCCTTCTTCAGGGCTGAGATCATCCCCCTCAAGGGACTGATCTTCCTCCTGAGCCAAGGGGAAGGCACTGCCTTAACCCTACTACTCCTCCTCTTGGAAGGCACTTGGTCCATTCTTCCAGAATCCAAGGCCTGTTCAGTGCTAGACATTTTGGCTTGTGACCTGGTCACAGCAAACACATCTGCAGGGATCCCCAGCATTTCTGCATGGGTCCTGAGCTCCACTTCTGCCCAAGCAGAAGCCTCTAAGTCATTGCCAAGCAAGCATTCGACTGGTAGGTTTGCACTTACCACAACCTTCTTAAGGCCAGTTACCCCTCCCCAGGAGAAGTTAACAACTGCCAGAGTATGGTCTGTTCTGACATTGCTAGCATTGGTCACTTGGTACATCTCACCAAGCATAACTTGCCCAGGAAGCACAAGGTCTTGTGTCACCATTGTGACACTTGCCCCTGTGTCCCTAAATGCCAAAGCCTCACGTCCATTGATTAAAGGCTGTTGTCTGTACTTGCCCAGATTACTGGGACTCACAGTGGAGGTCACATCCATGCCTCCATCACATACTAACACAGCCTGAGTCAGTTCTCTGACTAGGTCAGAGCCCAACTCAGTTCCCAGGGTGAACCCTACTAAACCCTTGGCTGGAGCACTTCCACCAACTGTACTAGGGGGAACAGGTGCCTTAGGGGCATTGGTGGGTGCTGGACTGGAGTCTTTGGACTTGGTGCAATCACTGGTCCAGTGGGTCTTTTGCTTACAGACCTTGCACCATGGTTTTCTTTGGCCTTTCCCTTTGGTAGACTGTGAATCCCCACCAGAAGAAGATTTTTGGGGGCCTGATGAAGACTTTTGATCTTTACCCTTCTCCCCACCCTTTTCAGAGTTCTTAGCATCTTGCTTCTTGGTTTCCCCACCTTGGTTCTGTACCTTCTGCTTCACCCTGGTTCTGACCCATTTGTCTGCCTTCTTTCCCAATTCTTGGGGAGAGGTCAGATCAGAGTCTACCAGGTATTGATGCAACAGCTGATTTTGACAGTTATTAAGAATCTGCTCCCTCATTATCAGATTGTACAATCCTGAGAAGTCACACACCTTACTGCCCATCAACCAGCCTTCCAGAGCCTTGGCAGAACAATCCACATAGTCTACCCAGTCTTGAGTCTGTGCTTTTTGGGTGTCTCTGAACTTCAACCTGTACTGTTCAGTGGTTAGGCCAAACCCATCAATAAGAGCACTCTTCAAGACCTTGTAATTATCAGCATCCTCCTCTCTAACAGTGAGGAGCTTATCTCTACCTTTGTCAGCAAAGGAGAGCCACAAGATTGCTGCCCACTGCTCTTGAGGGACCTTCTGTACCTTACAGGCCCTTTCTAATGCAGTTATCCATTTGTGGATATCATCCCCACTCTGGTAGGGAGGGACAATCTTGCTCAGGTTCCTATGGTCATAGGACCTTTCCCTGTCTCTAGGGACATGGCTGCCACCATGGGACTCTAGTCCCAACTTTCTTCTCTCTCTAAGGAGATCTAGGGATTCCCTATCTAAAGCCAATTGCTTTTTTCTGATTTCCAGCTGAGTTTCCTCATACTGGACCAGTCTGTCTCTTCTCTCATGAGAGGATTCCCTCCTGTGAGAGGAGATAGAGCTCCCTATGGAGGTGCCAGAGTGGTTAGACTCCTGAGAAGGAGATCTAGACTTCCTGGGCACACTCTTAATCCTTCCTGGGGGGACAAAGAGGGCATCATTCTGATCATCCTCATCATCTTCCACAGGAGGGATTGGGTTATCCAGGTCAGGGTCATTGTCACCCTCCTGGCCAGTTTCAGAGGGGGGCTGGGGGTATTGGTACCCCTGGCCTCCTCCTCTTCCTCTGCCCCACCCTCAGCTCCTACCCCTTCAGTCCCCAAGGGCTTACTAAGGTCATAAGCCACCAACAACTCCTTGAGGTGTTGGGTGGTGGGGCTTTGGCCTGTCCTTATTTTTCTCAAGTTGCATAAAGCTCTCAATTCCAAGAATGGGAGTGTATCATACTTGGAGGGTGGAAGCTCAATGGCTTCCTGCAAGGATTCTTTAGATCCTACCCTTAAAGACATTACTAGTGTGGTGTGGTGTATGCACTACCTACTCTAGTGTGGCCTACTAAACTCTCTTGAGTTGTAGAAAGGGTTGTGCTATCACTTAACACACAACTCTAAGTTCAGTAGAACTTACTGTATTCTAAGCTTAAATTATATGTACCTTAGGTACCTTTAGTGGTTTTCAGTTGATCAATTCAATTGAGATTATCTGGTAAAACAATAGCAAGCTGGAATCCCACACGCTGCACACCAATGTGAGAAGTTGGCCTGGTATATGCTGTCCACTAATTATAGTGGGCACCTTGCACCAGTCCAAACAACCCCTTATTGGAGATAGGTTAAAGACAACCTTATTGAAAGCTATCCTAGTGGTAGCTATGGAGAGCAGCCTTCAGGCTAAGTCTTGAAGGAATGTAAAGCAGCTTGTTTTACCAGTCTATAATCTCTTGAGTGATCAAATGAAAGAGCACCACACCAGGTATATATTCAAAATATATGTATTTATTGCTAAACACACCCCTCTAGTCTCTTTATGAGGCTAGAGTTCGAAGTACATAAGTTAGAAGTTATTTAAACACAGTAATAGCACAAATACACGTTTGGGCCCTAGGGGCGTACCAAACCATATACCAATAAAGTGGTATGCGAACCACGACTGAACTAGACACTAGGCCTAGAGCCTCTAGAAGTGCTTGGACCACAAGGAACCACCCAAGGTAGTGACACAGGGGACCTACGGGAGACGCGTGCAGTGTAAATACACAACCGCGATACGCCGTTGACTTCTATGGAGAAAGTCGGGATCGGGAAATTAGAGAAAAGGGACACTTAAAAGAGGACTAGGACAAAACCCTTTGAGATCTAGGACTTTGAAGAGTCTCTACCCACTGGAGCACCGGAGTACTCGTGTTACCTCACCCAGGGAAGCCGGGTGCATAGGTGCCTTTCGGGGTCGGGTTTCGTCGTCGATTCGAATGGCGATCTGCTGCAAAGTGCTGCTGGCGGCCAAGAGAAAAGTGTCCAGGTGGATCCAAGAGTGGATCGGAGTTCTGAAGAACCTGAAAGCAGAGGGGACAGAGTCTGGGTCACTAGCCAGTGACCAGGAAGGCGATGGACAGATGCCCACCGATGTTGAGTGCTTCAGGTGCGTTGACGGTCATCTTGACTCTTCAGCCACGAGGTCCAGGAGGCGTTGTCGGCAACCAGGAGCAGGATTCGGGCTGGTACACGATGTCTGTCGAGTGCTGAGGTGTCGGCGACCGGATTGGACCCAACAAGCCTTGGCAACGGCAAGTCTCGTTGAAGATGTAGATCGTCGATGGTGCAGACCAGCAAGGTCTGTGGAACTCACCCAGCGAGGGTAAGTGAGGGCAGGCCTGGAGCAACCAGGATGCGAAGTTAGAAAAGGATTGGCCTTCGTTAAGGGCTACTAGCCAACGGGCTAGCGACCGCGAAGGAGCCTCATGACGCCGCACGTGGATCTGGCTTACAGGACACTCGTGGAGTGGGGGCCAGTGATCTTCAGTGCAGGTGGTGCTGGAGGCTAGGGCTACTCGGATCCCAAAGCACGACTTCTTGGGAGACCCAGAAGAGGATGCACTTGCAAATGTGCTCGGTGTCCAGGGGTCACGGTCTCAAGTCACCCACGATAGCCACGGGCCTCAGCTTTGCTGGGGACTCAGGGTAGCCTCGGGGAAGTCTGAGAATCCACCTCTGGTGATGCGATGACTTCGGCGTCCGACGGGAGCTTCAGAAATGCGAACCAGACAGATGCTTCTTTGGTGCCTGCCAAGCAGGGGAGTCACTCCTTGACCCCAAGGGAGATTCTTCTGTCCTCTAATCGTGAGTAGAGCGTCGAAGGTCCAGGATTCAGTTTCAGAGTTTCGTCCAGGGATAATCTAAAGTCCTAAGGACTGGGTTCCTACCTTTATACTAAAGATAGGGGTTGGACTACTCTGTGGCCCCACCTATGGGTGGGTCAGGGCAGAGGGGTGGCTACACCCCTTTCCCTTTGTCCAGTTCGCGCCAAAGCAGGGGCTGCAAGCCCCTGATCCGGTTTGAACTGGGGTATGCACAGGGACACCAAATGTGCCCCCAGTGCAGGTCTTCAAAGCACCCGAAAGTGCTCCCGCCCAGCCCCAATACACATTATCCTGTCTGGGGAGGTGGTCACACCTCCCTGGGACAGGAAACCTATTGTCCAGGCCTGCCCTGCCGGAGTTTTGTCCAGCAGCAGGAGGCCAGACTCGTGTCTGTGGCAGCAGCATCCATTTTGTGATGCCAGGGCTCTGGAAAGAAGTTACCGGACTAGTCAGAGTTAACATGTCTTTCCCTCTAGAAGGGTGGAATGCTACTCCCGCCGCCAGGATTGGCGGGGGGGTAGTATTCCAAGATGTTTGACACCAAACACGACATGTTTAGGTGCAGCCATTCCAAAGTTAGCATTTTACCGCGAGGATATAATGCGCTTAAGAGTATATGGTCAGGCTGCACTACAAACAGCATCAGAGATGGTCTCCGAACGCTGCAGAGGGGCCCTGCTCATGCAGGGGCACCCTCTCACATAGGAACCATGCACTCTGCCTTTAGGATTGATAAGGCCTGCCTTAGGAGTGACTTATAGGTTTATATGTGTGTATGTATTTAGTGATATAGGTAACCTATATCACAGTAAGGGGTGCATGCACCACCTTACCCAGGCTGCAGTAGCAGACCTGTGGTGTCAGTTTGGATGGCCTTCCAGGGGTGGCATAATACATGCTGCAGCCCCTGGCAGGCCTCTGAGGTACCTATGCCCTTGGTACATAGTATACCATATACTAGGGACTTATAAGGGCACTCCAGATCCCAATCAGTGATGTGCCTAAGGCACATGGAAACCATTTTAGAGAGGAAGCAGCTAGGCTGGGGTTCTGATTAGCAGGGCCCCAGCCAGACTAATGTCGAAAAACAGTGAAGCATCAGCAAAAAGTGGGGGTACCCATGTGAAGCAGATCCTACTCTCCTACACAAACCACCACTATGATGATGGGCTTCAAGATGTAACCAAGGATTCCTTTACCAAGGTTGGCAAACCAACTTCCAATCTTTCCTAAACCTTTTCCAACCTTGTCCCAAACCCCCTCTGTGGCCAAATCATGCACCTCATGGTGAATCTCTGTGATGTTACTTATATACTTCTTCTGATCTTTGCTGTTATCAGGTATATAAGTACAGCACTGTTGGATCCTCAACATTTTACAGACTCCGCCCTCTTTTGCTAATAAAACATCTATGGCAAGGCGGTTCTGCATCACCATAGCTCTTATCGACACCATCTCTCCATCTACAAGCAACAAAGACTGAGCTGTATTCGCTAACAGCTTATCCACAATAGTTGACGACCTTCTAATCTTAATATCATTTAGGATTACTCCCAAACTTGGTATCATTGCACCAAATACATCTCCAACAATTTCCCCTGCACTGGCACCTCGCTTCTCCCTATGATGTAATCCACCTTCCAAGGGTCCCAAATCCTGCACGTGATAAATCTTGGGGAACACAACAGACACATAACACGTACCATACCAATTCAGTGGCAGTCTCACATAGGCATTTTTCCCACACACAAAATACACATTTGGCACCACTTGCACCGCGTCTTGCAAGAACTTCTTCGCAGTGGCTTCAATTGTGAAACTGTGATCCTTCACACTTTGTCCCACAAAGACCTTATCATAGTACGTCTGTACCTGTCTAATACAAAGCTTTCCTCACTGTTCAAAATCTAAAGCTATTGGACCATAACTCCCCTCGCCTTGTTTGCTAGCTATTCCTTGGTCCATTCAGATTTTCCTTCTCAACTGTTAAGTTTTACTGTTAGTTGCCTATGTCTATATTCCACTTGCTCTATAAACTTCTTCTCAATATCTGTTAGTATGCATGTCAGATTATGACGGTGTGCATAGGCTGTGTCTAATGTAACGGTAGGTATGAAATATTTTCCCACTCTATCTTCTTGCTTATAATAATCATACTTATTCAGGTGCTTGTAGGCTGGAACTTCTGAAAGCACTACGTCATAGTTGGAGAAATAATATTCATAATGACCCTTACCGTAAAACATACTAAGCAACAAACTACATGTAATACCATATGTCAAAGGAAGATGGTGATAACGAATACCCTCCTCCACAGACGCAGGCAACTGAATACACACATAGCAATCTCTCACATCCATTGTGCTAACATACTCGTATAGCAGCTTTGCATAAGCATTTAGCGTGTAATCACCTTTAGACAAATCTACGAGTAACATACGACTAGTCTGATCTAGCATAGCCTTTTCAGCTCCTACAATACCCTCTTTTGTGCTAGAAGTAACAGGTGTGGATGTCCCTTGCACTCCCACCCCTTCAACTTCTGCATCATGTGAAATTTTTACAGACACAACAAATAACTACCGCTATCACTATTATCACTCCTACTATGAGTGTACCTATCACACACTTAGAACTACGGTTCAAATTTCCAGACTCCATTTTCAAGTTGTCGGTTTAGCACAACAAGAGGATCAACGCAAAGTCTCTTTCTCTGCCTCTGTTTGCTGTTCAACCAGTTCACACACAGTTCATTGAAGTCCTGGAAATTAATTCACAGTTCGTTGCGCCTTTATTTACACAGTTCAAAAAGACTTCCTTAGCCCTCTTTCTTCTTCTACGGAAAGTCCCTAAATATGTTCTTCTTTCACTCGGGCCTAGGTTATCTTCTTTAAAGCAAGCTTTATTTACAATTCACAGTTCAATTAACAGTCCCTTATAAGCTCAGAACCGATTTCAACAATGACACGTTGCAGAATCTCAAGACGAACAGCTGCAATCTCCTGTTCTGGTGGCTGATATCCAAAAGTTGGAAAGGACAAATCTTGCAGAATCAAAACTCGCAATCTGCTCAATATTGGAGGTCTTGGTACAGTCACTGTCAGCACCCCCTCTATTTCCAATCCAGGGACTACCAGTAAAATATCAATTTTCAGTTCTGGGATTCTGCTGACCACTCGTGAAGACCTCAGCCTCCCGGTCCCCACTGCTCCCGGCATCTGTGATCAAATAGGTCCACTCTGGGGCAGCGTACCTCTGGCAGGGCACTCTTGCTCTTCTCGACCTCCTCAGGCTCTCTTGTGCTTATTCTGTGTCACTTAGCTCTGATTCAGACGTTTCAGACACAGGAGCAAGATCTCTTTCAGATGCCAATCTCAGGTTTAGCCTCCTCTGTCTCACAGGCCACGATTCACTTGCAAGCTCTGCGCTCCTTCTCTGCACCCGACCACCTTGCACACCAATTCCTTCAGCTGAGTTTGACTCTGTACCACTCACAACGTTACCGTCTCCCTCAGAGTGAATACCTGGGCCTTGTGTAGCGTGACCCCCCTCGGCTTGCTCTTGCGGGCAACCAGCTTCGTCACCAACACTCACAGCTTGGCTCGTCCTCTCCTGTGGCCTTGCAACCACAGCTGGATTTTCTTCTGGGAGAGGAGATGTTTCTTCCGAGGGTCCTGAAACTCTGCGGGTATGGGAGGCCTGAATCCAGTTCAGCAAAGCTCCGCACTTCACAGCTGTATTTGTCACCAGAATCACTTGATACGGACCTCTCCAACGAGCATCAAGGCAGCTCTTCCTCACGTGCTTGGGAACGAGCATCCAGTCACCTGGGCACAAGTTGTGGCACAGGTCCTTTGAGGTCGGGGCAGTTGCAGCTTCAACCAGGTGAGACACCGAACGGACCACGTCAGCCAGTCCTTTGCAATCAAGGATCAAATCATCTGTGATGTTTATCAAGGCTGTAGACGGCACTGCTGGCAACCACATCGCCCTCCCCATCAGGATCTCGTGTGGTGAGAGACCTGTCCTCCTTTCGGGGATACTACGAATACTCAACACCAGGGGCAATGCATCAGGCCATTTCAGAGATGTGGACAAGCACACTTTAGCCATTCGCATCTTGAGAGTTCCATTAATCTGTGCCACAATGCCAGATGCCTCGAGTCTGTAGCTACAATGCAGTCTCTGATCAACTTGTAAAGAAGTGTGTTCCTCTATCCGACTCCAATGATGTTGGAAAACTGAACCGTGGTATGAGCTCTCTAAGCAACAACTTTGCTACTGTGAGACTATCACACCTCCTTGTCGGGTAAGCTTCCACCCACTGGGAGAAAACACACACCACAACCAGAATGTATCTCAATCCATTGCACCTGGGCATTTCAATTGAAGGGTACCCCAGATCTCCCAATTTAACTCCATGCAACCACAGTTTTCTTTCCAGCATTCATTTGTCGACAAGTAATACATATGTGACACACTGCTTCAGCAAACACACTAAATCATGGATTAAACCACTTCAGTCTGAACACTCGCACCATGGCATCCCTTCCCATGTGAACTGCTCCATGAATCTGCCTCACCATAGGGCTCAATAAATCATCTGGTAACACTGCTCGACCATCAGCTGAAATCCAAATACCATTGTCTCTTTTCTCACAACATGCTTTAATCCAACCAGCTTCTTCCTGTCCTGACACTTCTCCCTGCAGACGCTTGATCTCATCCCAAGTGTCCGCTATGGCTAACATCATGTTGAGCTCTGTTCTTTCTGTGCTCTCTCCAGTATATTCTCCAGTGAAAATGCACCCTTGTTCAGCACAGAAAAGCGCAACCTCATCAGCGTACCTGTTGCGGAGAGTCACAAAATAATTTCCCTTCCCATGAGCCCCACACTTTACCACAGCTATTTCCTTTGGACGTTGCAAAGCTTCCAACAGTTGTCTTACATATTCCCCATTTCTGATGGGAGATCCTGATGACGTTAGGAACCCCCTTTGTGTCCATAGCTGTCCCAAGTCATGAACCACACCGATTCCGTACTGGCTATCGGTATAGATGGTGACTCGGATTTGATCAGCAACCAAGCAGGCACGCGTCAAGGCAATGATTTCAGCCACTTGTGCGGAGTATACTCCCTGTAAACAAGCAGCTTCCACAACTCCAGAAATGGTACATACAGCAAACGCTGCTCTCAGATGACCCACATTGTCCCTTAAGCATGAACCATCTACAAAGAAGATTTCATCAGATTCAGGCAGAGGTTCATCGACAATGTCAGGTCTTGGTTTGGTGCAGAGTTCAGTCACATCGAGACAGTCATGGTCCTCACAATCTTCACCATCAACAATTGGAAGAGGCATCAAAGTAGCAGGATTCAATACAGAACATCTTTTCAGAGTCACATTCTCTGAGGCAAGTATGACCTGCTCATAGCGTGTGAGTCTGTTATTTGCCAAATGCTGTGTCTTGGTTCTCGTCATCAGGAGCTCAACTGAGCGTGGAACATAAACAGTAAGAGGATGACCCATCACAATACTTTCACACTTTTCAATGCTGACACCTGTTGCAGCAACAGATTTGAGACATTCGGGCAACGCTGAGGCTACCGGATCTAAGGTAGCTGAGAAGTAAGCAACTGGTCTACGGACACCTCCATGAGTCTGTGTGAGTACTGATAGTGCGCAACCCTCTCACTCACAGCAAAAGAGTGAAAAGTACTTGTTGTAATCAGGCATTCCTAGAGCCGGAGCACGATACAGGCTTTCTCTCAGCTCAATGAATGCAATCAATCAATTGTTATCCCATGGTACCGGACCACTCACATCCTTGTGCCTCAACCTCTGCAGAAGCTTCGCCTTCAGTGAGAAGTTGGGAATCCACTGACGGCAGTACCCAACCAATCCCAAAAACATCCTGACTTCCTTTTGTGTGGTAGGCGCAGTCATGTTCATGATTGCCTTAATGCTGTCTGGTGACACCTTCCTCTTGCCTTTCTCTGTTGTAGGGATTCTGCACATACACAGAACTATGCGCAGGATTATGGGACCTCGGTGTATAGGAGCTATGCCTTCCTACCGCCTTAGTACCCGCGAGAGCCCAAGACCGACTAGCTATAGTGTCTCACTTGTTCTCCTACTCACAAATGGAGAAACAAATGATTAGACAACCCAGAACACAACACTCCCGGATCTCTCAGGAATTGCGGTAACAAGACACCCCTTTAGCTCACTTCTCTCGTACTTGTCCACAACAAGATCTGACAGTCACTGAATTAGTTTCAAATATTTATTTCAACTAACGTGCTCTAAAATGCAGTATACGTGCCACTACTAGCGTAATAATGCATAATACAAATATTTTCAGCATAGCAGCAAGTCCATACATTATGAAGAGAGATGTCATCTTACAAAGACATTGGAAATGGTACTACAGTGCCAAGCTCCCTCCCCGTGGACTGAATATGAAGTACTATATAATAGAAGATCTCTGGGCTTTGTCAGCAGACCCCATACCTTTAGGATATAGATCGTATCTGCATCACAGGTGTGTATTGCTCTCCTCCCTGGAAAGGTCCCTCTCCAAGTGTCTGTGTTTTACATGCAGTCCAGTAATATCAAAATACAAGTGTTCCGCAAACAGCAGCTGCAGGGTATGTTTTGTCTATGTGCTAGGGCCTGACCAGAACAGAATAACAAGGGGCACTGTTGATTGACCTTGCTTACAATGTTCAGACTAAACTCCAGGAATAAGCGGAGAACGATCGCAGCAGACAGTTCTCATGTGAAAGGTGTAAATAGTCTTGCATAAGAGAAAGCGTCTAGTAACGTGCGCAAAAGCAGCATCATGGCTCCTGGGCTCATGCTAACTTAAAGATGTCGACAGTGCCCCTAGCAACCATGTGACACCCTCCCTGTGGACAGGTCGTAGCAAAAGCGAAACCAACTCTCAAAGTTGAAGCAGAACCAAAGCACTGCTATATATAGGTGGCAATTTGTAGTTTCAGACCATGTTCAAAGTGCGTTTCAAAAAGGTACCAATTTGGTAGATCCTTAAAAGGCAAGACGTTCCAAAAATTGATCCCTGTCGTTTAAAGCAAACTGGGAGGATATCCAATTGAGCAGATTGAAGGAGGAGACGTGCTTGTCATAATCGGTAGCATCCAGGAGCATATCCGGGCAACTTGCGTCATATTCAATGAAGCTTTGTTGTAAGAGGCGCAATGCCGCCTCACAGGTATTCCAACATGCTAGCACTCCATTTACAGCAGCAAGCAGCATGCGGTCCTCATCGGAACAGGCCTGGTCATGAGCCAACAAAAGACCCATCAACAGTTCATAATCCGGTTCAGGCCGTGTTGCGCTCGAGAAGCACAAATCCATAGCCCAGCTAAATGAGCACTCTCTGCACCAGAATACAGGTTGGCCGCAAGTAAAGTAGGCGTAACGGAAGGTGAGTCCATAAGCAGCACTTATTACAGCCAGAGGCAAGCACCCAAAAAGTTCCTGCATCCGCCTACGGTACAGCTGTAATTGGACCGGATGGTTGAGTACCACATGACGGGCAGCCATTGCGAAGTAGCAGTAGAAGCACCAGGACTGCACCAGCAAGCAATAGGATTAATGTTAAGCCACCAAATGCGCTGGAAAATATAGAATGTATAAAAGCTGGTATTACACCAAATATCATCTGAAAAGATGAAACAAGGCCAGAGCCCACCAGTTTGAAAAAATATGTAAGGCCTTCAGTATCAGAAGCATTAAATATTTGATAAATTAGTTCTCCAAAATGTAGTGGGAGATTCGTGTTTAACAGTGACTGGATTTCACTAGAAGTCCTGGCCACCTGCAATTCGAAGGTCTCTCGAGCCGAAGTGAGAGCCACTTCTTGTTGAAATAGTAGTGCTTTGAGTCTGCTTAGTTTATTGAAATCTGTTTTCAAAGTGGGAATGGAAGGCCACAGCGAATTATCTACAATCCCATGCGGGGGCGGAAATGGTTACAATGTATGGAATGCCTGCCCGTAAGCCACAGCAGTTGTGGTTATTGAAGATAAGATAATTTCCGTTAGAAAGCAACGTGAGTGTGGGAATTATGGAAGGTACTGGCGTGCCTTTTAGAAAACAAGCTAAATTAGGCGCTGAAATGTTGCAAGGGCCATGCAATTTTACTTGATGGCAAGCTAAAGCGTGTCCCACTGTGGAATCATAGTTCTCCCCAGTTAGGAAAACCTCCTTATCCTCACGTAAACAGCGGAAAGTGAAAGGTAAAGAACACACTTCGTGAAGGAAATTACTGCCGAGGGGTTCAAATCTACTGATTGGGTAATGTTTCATGCATGCAGTGAATTAAAAGAGAGAGATAGGTAAAGAAATGACCCCGTGTATGAGCCATACAGAGGAATCAGTTTCCGCAATAGAAAACGGCAACTGTTCTAATTTCTCAATGTGCAACATAGTGTATGTTGAATCTTTCATGGACATTAGTTTCTGTTTATCTGTGAGGTTGAAAGGCAAAAACAGGGCAGTCGTATTTAAATAATCCCATGGAACTTTTCCACTTTTCAACGTTTGCAAAGTCCAACCAAACTGCATTACAGACCGTAGTTGATTTTGAGCATGATACAAAACAGAAACATCTGATTGTACAATGTCAATGACAGATGATAAAATATTATCCAACGTGTAAATGCGAGAAGACAGTGTATTGATACTGTTATCTACCACATCAAGGACTTTTCTTAAATTATCTTGATCAATTTGACGCAAGCGGAAAGCCGCTTCCATCTGGGAAAAGTTTTCAAAATTCATTATATGCTTCATATATAAAACGTTTAGGACGTTTGGATCTAGGACCCAAAAGAAACATAGACAGGTCGATGTCACTAGACAAAAGAGCAAAATGCTGTTTAACAGATGACAATGTTGAATGTTGTAACCACTGTTGACACAATTTACCCACAGAATAAGTAGTCACCGAATGTGACTGAGGGAAGCGAGAGTCAGGTCTACTGAGTGTAAATCCAGTAGAAGCATTCAAAAATCATTTCTGACAGGCATTAGTATGTAGGGGCCAAATCAACCAGCCAAATGGTTCCATAATCGATATGTTAAGGGAACCATTCTGCACCAGCGAATTTAGGCTATCAAGAGTATAATTTGTGTATTGCTGCCAAGTTTCATAAGCAGCCAACAAGGGAATCGAGGGGGAATTTACATTTTTGGCTGTTGCCAAACCATAACATGTAGTCTGTTGAACAGATTGATTAAGAAAGATCAACTGAGATGGTATCAAACAAGCCTGATGCAAGGATTCAGAACCCTGTACATGCCAATCTTTTGTTCCCCAGATAGACTTTAATTCCACCTGGTCCTTCCAGAACTCATAACCTTTCATAGCCAAATCGGCTATGAATTTGGAAGAATAAATCAACTTAGTTTGAGTCAGCATGAACTTCGTGCCGGCTGGTGCGTTCAATTTGTAAAAGTAAGACCTAGGTTCACACAGATTGTAGCCTGAAAAATAGACGAACTTATTTTTCTGTGTTTGGGAACTTCCCTGAAATGGTGCCGGACAATGCTCCCATTGGGTATAATTAACATGACTTCTAATAGTGTTTGATTTATGCAAAAAATGATGACCATAATGCTGATAACAGAATAAACCAGCGTAATTTGCAGAATTTAAATACAAATCCTCAGTTTTGAAAGCGGTATAATACTTAAGATCCGAAAGCAGTGAATGAACAGCATTAACATCCCAGTCATCAGAATGCATTCCGGGTGTGATGATGTCACCCAGGGACACCCGAAAGTCTTATGGCATGCTGATGGTCTCGGTCGGACCATAAATGTCGTATGCTACCTTGTCCCAGACAATGCCATCAACAATGGGAAAAGCAGAAATGTTAACGTGAGTTCCATCTCGTTTCATTATATGCGATGAAGTGTGAGGGGCAGGAACTCCATCCACCAAATTGACAGCAGAGCGTTCAGGTAAGTAATGGCCATTTATCAATAGGAAAAAGACAGTCACAAAGCCAATCCACATATAGAGAAAAAGTATCGTAAGTGCCATCCAAACGTAAGTCCAAGGAGGCACGAGGTACACTTTTCGAAACCAAGAAAAGAAAATGCAAACTCTGCTTGGGGGATCCTCCACCGTGGAAATCGAAGAAGACGAAGAAGAAGATGAGGAAAACATATCTCTGTCCATATAATAACCACTCGAACCTAGGTGAAACATTGGGGGTTGATCAGGATTGAATGATGACTGTGGTGCAACATCAGGAACCGACTCTGAGGGCTCCAGCGGCGGCAAGGCATAGGCGGGTGAGCAGCAGTCAAAGTTGAGGATAAAACTGGCAACATATCAATAGCTGTCACCACATCCCGTACATGCTGCACAGAATGCTGTGTAGATGACATTGTAGTAAGGGAAACATCTCTTTTTGGAGTGTTCCTAGTCACATTATTAAGAATTTGCCAACTGGTGTAGTTTGACATGTTCAATAGAAATGTATCGGTTCTCCTTGCATCCAGGCAACGGAGGCAAAATTACTGTACGAGTACCCTTCAATCACAGGACTGGAACTGGTGCACGGTAGGATGGACCAAATTCTTTTTTGTTCTCTATCTTCTCCCGGACCTGATCACCCACTATTGGAAGCCAGCCTGTCACAGGAATCAGCACTCCAGTGTCGGTGGATGAAGGCAACTGAGCTGTTGCACGAGTATCTTTTGACTTTTGTAGATCCTGCAACATAGTGCAATGGTTATCTACGTCAAACGTCGCTGCAGCCGCCGCAACGTCTAGACCATCAAGGTCAGGCACAAACATTTTAATGCCAAAGAGCATTTCGTATGGGGTCCGCCCACCCAGAGATCTTCTTGGGAGATTATTTAGTGCACGTTGGACACCATACAAGTGATGCAGCCAACCCCGACCAGTACCTAAAACTCTAGCTGTCAAAGGCTGCTTTAAATCACGGTTCATTCACTTCACTACGGAATTGCCCTCAGGCCTGTATGGAGACGAAAATTGCAGCAGTACCCCCAACAACATCATTGCGTCCTTGTAAGCCTAAGAGGCAAATGCTGGACCTTGATCCGAATGGAACGTGCCGCATGGAAATGTTCCGACAAAGACACGCAAGTCTCTTATGACATTTCGAGCGTCAGCATTACATTGTGGCCAAACCCAAAGGAATCTTGTGCACGAATCCACTGCAACTAAGATGTATTTATAAGCAGTGTCTGAAGACAAAGGGCCGCAGTGATCAAGATATATACAACCAAACGGGTGGTTTGTTATGTATAGCTGCGTATGTGGCGGGCGTGTGACAGTTGATGGTTTTATTTGTTGACAAACGTCACAAGACAGAACGTAATTGCGGGTCTCTCGATACAAGCCACGCCACCAGTAATGCTGCTGCAAGAGGGACACTGTTCAGGAAACTCCAGCATGTGCTGAAGCCATTCCCTCATGCGCTGCTATGATCAATGGAAGTCTGCTGTCCTCGTTAGGAATCAGCTGATCCCCAACGGATGGTATTGTAGGTATTGGAACTTGTTCCGGGGACAAATGATAAGAATATTTGGACGGGAACCCTTGAGGGAACTTCGTCCCATCCTTAGTAGCCGCTATGGCGGCAAGAATGTCATTATCAATTTTTGTCATGGACCTTGTAATTGCTGCTACTGAACATGTGGCAACTGCAGATTTGGCTGCTTCATCAGCCAAGGAATTGCCCAAAGCATGTGCTCCCACGCGCTGATGGCCAAGAGTATGTATAACATGTGTGAGTGGCAGGCTTTCCTTGAACCCAAAGCGTTTTATGCTTAATTGTGCTACCTTTCGTGTCGCGAAAATCATTTCGTGACCAGAAGATCAAATTGTCATTGTATGATTGCACACAATAAAAGGAATCGCACACTATAAGAGTGCGGATCGTTGGATTTGCAAATTCTAGAGCCAACACCAAAGCACGCAGCTCAGCCAAGTGAGCTGTACAGTCACCTAAAGACTGTGTATGTACTACAGAAGATTGGACCACGCCATCAACCATAGCACCTGCGGCTATCGCGCAGGCGGCCGAATAGGCATGCTTTGAGTCTACGGCCGGCTGAGCAGACCCGTCGGTGTAAATTATACACTCGTGCCTCTTAAAAGGAAGCATTGACGACGGAGGTTCATGAACCTGTTTGTACTCCAAAAACATTTGTGTCTACAATGATGGGTCAAAGATAAAGGTGACATCAGCTGATGTCAATGAACTTGCCCATTGAATCCAACAAGGGTGTAAAGCCTTAGAATTTGGAACACTTGCCTCGGTCACCACTTCTAGAGCTGGCAAAGGCGAAACCATAAGAATGCGTTTACCTTGTGCAAGAGAGCGTTCTTTTAGAATCGCCATCTGTACCTCTGTAAGGATTTTTTTAGTTTGAGAAAAACGCATCTCGGCTGTAGTGTACAAGTGTGATTTGTAATCAATGGGGACCATATCCCCTTCATTGAACGTCAAGTAGGTGAAACCCACTGTACCTGGAACGATTCGTATGACTAAGTTTGTAGTATTGTCACGCGTTAACAGAAAGTTTGCGGCAAGCATATCTGCTTGCAACGATCGAAGAATCACTGTATGTTCCGGAAGCCAGCTGGCAGAACTAAAGGTTGGTTGTATCAAAGCATAGATCGGTTTGATACGCTGGGCATAATCGGGTATATAAGTACGCCCGAAATTCAAAAAACCCAGCAAAGATTGTAACTTTTTCAAAGTAGAAGTAGACTGCAGTTGAGCACATTTCTCCAGGAAATGAGGGGCCAAGCCTATACCTTCATTGTTGAGTTCGTAACCCAAAAAGATGACTGACAAACAGGCAATGCGTGATTTTGCAAAATTAAATTTGTACCCTAGGTCGGCAAAAGACATTATGATGCGATCAACATGGACCAGATGTGGAATCAACTCATCATCTGTTAAATATATGTCATCCACATATGAGAAAGCATCTGGGTCTATATTGTGTAACAGGAGACCACACGCGCTGCAAAAGCCCCTGAACTGTTCTTATACCCCATAGGCAAGCTTGAAAATCTTTTTGGGCTGCCGATTCCAGTGAATGCTGTCCAGTCACGGCTCTCTGGAGCCAGATTGTGACTGTAAAAGCCATTGGAAATATCTAGGGTCATCTTATATCTTTTGCGTACTATGTTATTGACCAAAGCTGAGCTGTGCGCGTTTTGTACTGCAAATGTGTGCACATGACTATTCAAATTTCTGTAATCCAATACTATACGATAGGAGCCATCCGGTTTCACCCTCGGGAAAAGAGGGTTATTCATTGCTGAAACACAGGGTTCAATCACACCCTGATATTCCAATTGTTTTAGTATTTTGTTAACGGCAGCTTTGGCCTCGCGTTTGATGGGATATTGAGCTTGTGGCTGAGGCATAGAACGTAAAGGTATCTCAAGTGCCGGAGAAAATCTGTCCCAGCCCACTTGATTACGATACACAGCCGGCACCAAAGCAAGCGCCCATTCTGACGCGTAATTCTGTTTTGCCTCTTCCAAGTCGTTACAGGCAAAGCTTGGTAATATTACGTCCTCCCCCCCGTGAAGATGCCAACACGAACGGGGGTGGCCAATCTGCCTCCGCTAACAAAATGTCATATGAAGAAGTCAGGCGTTCCCAAAAGATCGCTTTAACTTGCCGCCTGATAACACCCTCAATTTGTAGGGTGACTTCCTATAATCTATCAGGTGGTGCAACTCGTGTATTGGCCATTTCAACTGTTACAAACGTATCAGTTGCTGTCACCTCCAGACAACGACGCAGTGCCTCCCACACTATGGTAACTTCCGCCGCGCTGTCTAGGAAAGTCACAGCCCATCTCCAATCGAGGAACAGGGTTCTCACCGTCTGAGGCATATTTCGCCGTCAAAGCTGCAACTTTCTTCTTCTGAAACAGTGCACGACGCGGAGGTTGTCCCTCCGTCTTCTGTTTACTTCAAATTGCCTCGGCTGATCCTGTCGTGGTTGACTGGACTCGCCTTTTCTTCGATCCTGACGCTCCCCTCCACCGAACTGCCGGTCCGATGATTCCTGAAAGGAACGAGGAGAACGAGGATCAGGAACTTGAAATCGTTCCTGGGTCTTTAATTTAGTGCAGTCACACAAATCTTATTTACGCTCAGAATTTTCAGGGGTCGGTGAACCAGCACGCGAATCCTGCTTCTGTTGTTGCTGCCGCTTATTCTTACTCCAATTCTTTTTAGGGAAGAATGGTCGCCCCTCCTTTTCAGGTTGGGGCTTTGTTTGTTGCTGAGTTTGAGTAAAAGGTTTAACTCCCAAATTATTACGGCCCAAGGCTTTATATGCCTTAGCTATAATTTTAGGCAATTCCCATGGTTTATCCAAATCAGGAACCGCCTCTAAGCGCTGACTTACCTGTAAGCTCACTGCTTCCCCTTTTAGATTCGCTAGGATCATATCAGAAACACAGGGAATGCCCCCACCAGTCTCATACCCAACTCCAGCGCGGCTTCCGCACCTTGTTCATCTTGAACTTTCTTTATTACCGTCGAAGTACCTTCATGGAGGGGGTACCAAAGCACAGGGAATACACTGCAGCGAACACACCTCCCCAGGTGTTACAGTCAGCCACATTGGGAACTAAGCCTTTCGGCATACTCATCGTCAATATCCTGTGTTTATCTACAGGAGACGTGCGTGTCAAAACAGCATCAAGCTGTTCAAACTTTTCAGCCAACCAAAATGGGAATTCATCCCTATTCTGAGGGCGCTTCCCCATCACAGAATTAACCATGAGAGGACTAATTAGCACGCCCCCGTGTCCTGGTGGCTCTGCAGCTCCAGCCGGAGCCGCAGGCAAATCACGTGCCAAGTATTGTATGGCACTTCGGTGAATATGAATCAAATTGGTATGTAATACTCTCAGCTCTGCTATGGTAAGATTCAAATAATTAGGATGCGCAGTATAGCCTGCCAAAACGGGCCACGTGGCCCCGTCGACCGACAATGGGCGAGACGGATCGACGTAACAGGGTGAGGAAGGGTGCCATTAAACCAGATAGTGTGTTGCCAAGCCGACAACGGAACTTCAAGCAAATTATAGGGACGGAACCTTGCCGGGACTACACCTAGCTCATACTCATGAAAGAATTGATCATTACCGTCCACAGCCGGAACTTTAACCCAGGTGTAAAAAACCTCAAAGCGGTAGGCGGCATTTGCCTCTACGACAAAAATAAAGTCTGCCCCCGCAACGGGCACCCCGTGTTGGGTTAAATGTGCTGTAACAGCTGCGCTGTTCGGTGCCATATTATTAACAGCCATGACTAATACCGTAAGCCAAACGGTAGCACAACACCAGGTTGTATTTAGAACCTTTGAAAATTCAAGCTTGAAAAACCTATAAATCTCAAATACAGGAGGTTTGTCTCTCGCACCACGGACGTCTCCGATATTGGTAGGAGGGTATTGTGGACAAGCACAAGCACTACTCAGGGGTCTCGCGAATAAGTACCAGACCAAACGTTGGTGGCGCCATGTTGTAGGGATTCTGCACATACACAGAACTATGCACAGGATTATGGGACCTCGGTGTATAGGTGCTATGCCTTCCTACCGCCTTAGTACCCACAAACCCAAGACCGACTAGCTATAGTGTCTCACTCGCTCTCCTACTCACAAATGGAGAAACAAATGATTAGACAACCCAGAACACAACACTCCTGGATCTCTCAGGAATCGCGGTAACAAGACACCCCTTTTGCTCAATTCTCTCGTACTTGTCCACAACAAGATCTGACAGAGTCACTGAATTAGTTTAAAATATTTATTTCAACTAACGTGCTCTAAAATGCAGTATACGTGCCACTACTAGCGTAATAATGCATAATACAAATATTGTCAGCGTAGCAGCAAGTCCATACATTATGAAGGGAGATGTCATCTTACAAAGACATTGGAAACTGGACTACAGTGCCCAAGCTCCCTCCCCGTGGACTGAATATGAGGTATTATATAATAGAAGATCTCTGGGCTTTGTCAGCAGACCCCATACCTTTAGGACATAGATCGTATTTCTACATCACAGGTGCGTATTGCTCTTCTCCCTGGAAAGGTCTCTCTCCACGTGTCTGTGTTTTACATGCAGTCCTGTAATATCAAAATACAAGTGTTCCGCAAACAGCAGCTGCAGGGTATGTTTTGTATGTGTGATAGGGCCTGACCAGAACAGAATAACAAGGGGTATTGTTGATTGACCTTGCTTACAAAGTTCAGACTAAACTCCAGGAATAAGCGGAGAACGATTGCAGCAGACAGTTCTCATGTGAAAGGTGTAAATAGTCTTGCATAAGAGAAAGCGTCTAGTAACGTGCGCAAAAGCAGCATCATGGCTCCCGGGCTCATGCTAACTTAAAGATGTCGACAGTGCCCCTAGCAACCATGTGACTTCTCAATGTGATGACCCAAATACTGAACCTCAGTCAAATATTACTGTAGTTTGCTCGGGGACACCTTGTGTCCATTCTCTGCAGGTGATTTAACAAGGCAACAGTATTGATCCTGCAAGCGCCTTCTGTTTCGGACGCAATTAGGAGGTCATTAATGTACTGCACAAGAACTGAATTTTGTGGCAGTACCAGACTCTCAAGATTCTTTTTCAAAATCTGATTAAAAATCGATGGACTCTCTGTATACCCTTGTGGGATACGACACCACATTAACACACGATTTTCCAGACGGAAAGCAAACAAAAATTGGCTTTCCTCGTGTAAGGGTATCTAGAAGAATGCCTGACATAAGTCAATCACGGTAAACCATCCAGCTTCACATGGGATTTGAAATAAGATCACTGATGGATTCGGTACCACAGGACAACATGGAACTACAATCGTGTTGACCTTTCGCAGGTCTTGCACGATTCTGAACTTTCCACTCGGCTTCTGCAGTCCCATTATAGGGGAATTGCATGGGCTCCCCATTATCTACTTCAGGATCCCCTGTTTGATCATGGACTCAATTACAGGCTTAATTCCTGCCACCATTTCCGGCGGCAGATTGTACTGTGGCGTTCTTGGGAATTCAGCGTTTGGCTTTATCTGAATCTTAACTGGCTCAACCCCTTTGATCAATCCTATCTCTTCCCCCGTGAAATCCCATACCTCCAGAGAGACAGAATCTAGACAGAATCTCTCAAGTCGAATGGTAGTTCCTCGACTGTTAACACTGGATACATTTCTATGCAGAGATTCTGATTCGCCAGTTTGAATGCAATGTCATCATCATTAGTCTGCAACACCACTCCCTTGGGTGTGCAATAGACGGTACAGTTCAATTTACACAAGAGATCACGACCCAACATGCAGACTGGACTCGAACCGCACACCACAATTTGGTGCCGACCGTGGAAGGTTCCTATTCTCACAGGTAACTCATCTGTCAACGGATTTGTCATTCTCTTATTTTCAACTCCTTCAACGTGGATCGATTATCCCGAGAGGGATAGGTTTGGGACCACTGCAGATCTTACAGTAGAACGGGTAGCACCAGTATCAATCAAGAAAGTGATGGGATGACCGTCAACATCTGCCTCCACATACGGTCCTCTCTGGTCTATCTCCAAGACTGCTCCAAGGGTACAGTCTCCCCCCTACCTCAGGCACCGTCATTGCAACGGGTCTGAGTCGAATTCATAGAAAGTCTCTATTAATGGCATCTGCTGGTATGTTCGATTTCCTTGTGGGATTCTCGGAGGTTGGGGAACATGCACTTGTGGACTCAAACCCCCTCTGTGCACAGATCTGGGCCTTGTCACTGTATTTACAACCTCAGGTACCTGTACTACTTCCTCATCTTGGATCTAATTAGCTGGGTTTGACCTACACTCGTGCTTCCAATGCCCGATTTTGTAACAATAATGACATGCAGTGGTTCTCTTTAGGGTACCAATATCTATCCCTGGTTTGGGATCTATGGATTTCCCTCTTCCCTGACCTGACACATTCTGGGCTCCTCCATGATTGTTTCCCTGCCTTCATCCCAACGTCCCTCCACTAGGCTGTGCTTGGTCCACCCTATCCGCATTCCTCATCTGGACTAGCATCAGCTTATCCTTGAGCTTCCTATGCTTCGAGTCTACTTCATCACTGCAATATCTGGCATACCGCAGAATTTCATCCATAGATTTGTTCTGCCAACAGATCAAATGCTGTTGGATCATAAAGCTAATCTATGGCCTTAACCCTAGGACGAATTTGGAAATGAACTGTTCCATGTCCTATGAATCTAGAGTGTCCAATCCACTGTACTGCTTAAAGGCTTGCAAGAGCCTTTTCTAATAAGCATGAACTGATTCCTTGGGTTCTTGGGTAGTTTGATCTATTTTAACCCAATCAAAATCTTGTGGCGAAATCTTGGACTGTAACCATGTGATTACCTGCTCAAACTTTTTCATAACTAATAGGTGAAGGACCATGCGTTATAGGGTCTCGCTCAGGTTCTGAAGTTGGCCATTCAACAGCAATTTTACAAGCAGACCACAAATCACTTGGCACTGCAATGTCAAACAAGATATTCAAATCAATCCACAAAACTTTTGAAATCTCGACAAGCGATCGACTTGCTTGTACCACTCAACAGGCTTTTCCCTCAGCCGAGGAAAATCATTTGTAAATGCTGCCAAATCACCCCTGCTCCAAGGCACATGCACATACCCTCCAATCAGTACCTTTCACAACGGGTAAGCCTCTACTCCTGCTGTCCCCTCACCTGGAAGCAGCGTATCTCCGATACCCTTTGTGACACTCTTTTTCTTGGACCACCTTTCTTCCCACTTGTCAAGCATGCTCCATGCGTGTATCCCCACAATCATTTCTCGAATATGCGTCTTCAGTCCTATTACTCTTTTCTCTTCCAATTCTTGATCACTGTAATTTAACCTATGATTTCCCTGCAACATTTTCGTTTTGGACAAATCCACATCATACCTCTGTGCTAATTCTGTCAGCTTTTCGTGGGCCTTTCTTGCCTTATGGGTCACATTCTTCGCCACAAACAACAGCTCGTCTTGTTCATAAAATTCCATCCTTTCCAAAGGCAAATTTCCATTAATCATTTCATCTGCTTCCTCCTTTAACCTCACTACATCTAGCACTTTGGCCCTTATAGCAGCTTTATTCGTTCCCTGACTTGATGTACTATTCAGCCCTCCGCTTTCACTGCTCTGATTTCCACGGTGACTCCCTGCAGCTATGCTCCGTGGGACGTTTTGACTCCTAGAAGCTCCTTGATCGACTCCTCCTCCTGTCATCCTCCCCATGGGACCTCTAACTGGAGCTTCCCACATCCTCAGGTCAGAACATGAGTCTGCTAATAACACTGATCTTACCTCTCTAGGTTCAATGTGCCCTCTAGAAGAGTCTGCGGTGCCTGGCAATGGAGTACTAGCCTCAACAGGTCTCAAAAAGGGACCACCTTCGCTCAACGCAGCATTTCCTCCAGAACTGATACCTTCTCCTACTGCTGACTGTGTTTGACTACTGTTTTCTACTTGACCTGGATCATACACTGACACTATGGGACCGATGGTGATCGGCACCGTAAGGGCTTGCGGTAACCGTGTAGCAGCCTGAACTCCACTCATCTCTGCACTTCTCGATGCTTACATCCCTATTCCTTCCATTCCCGTTGAAATCTAGGGCTCGCCTGTCGTTCTCCTATTCCCTCCAAGAGTGCTCGCCTTCCCTCCTCTGAACTTGGATTGTATGGAGGCGGACGCTCTGCTAGCAACCTATCTAACAAGCTATCATCAGTGTCACTATCGTCCTTTTCCTTCCTCTTCTCAGCATCTCCTGGTTTCACTAACAGTGGGAATAGCCTCTCTCCCTCAATGGTGTCTACCCTCCATTTCTTCAACTGTGCGTCCCAACGCGCATCTTGGTATGTCTTCATTGCCTTTTTCATCCTTCCTTGACTTCGCTCCCTCTTCTTTGCCTGTGCTGCTCTCATCCATGCATCTAATGCCTCAAACTGTATTGGTCTAGGTGGAGGTCACAATGAAGCCATCACTGCCCTTAGCTGATATAGCACCTCTAACTAAATGAACCATAGCATGGAAAAGCCAAATCTCCCTCCTTTTCGGTAATCTTATGCCAATTTTGAAGCCAAACTATGGTATGAAGTCCTACATTCGTGGCCATGTAATGTGCTGGGGTATCCTCGGATGGTGCTTCCTCACCCACTCGAGTTACTATTCCTCTGTCTCCCCTACAAAGATCTGGTAACACCCTAAAGCATCGCATGATAGAATCAAACAAGATGTTTTCGTTTCCACTTCCTGATGACAATCCACCAATCCCAGCGTGACTTTACACCAACCGTCCTATTGCAGCGTGGCACACTCCGACATCACTTCTTCCCCCTCACACAGCAGTTCACCTTCCTTCACAATCTCTTCCCTACAAATTCACGTACCTCACTCATAGAATCAAGTAACTGTCTGTCCACGAAATGACCGGACAGTCACAAGTAATTGTCTGCCTCACCTCTGGTAAACGTCTGTCCGTGAAACGGCCGGACAGTCACCTCAGATGGTCTGCCCACGAACGGCCGGACAGTCATATAAACAAATCGATAGGATCCACTTGCTCAAACCCATTCGCACACAGTGACCCACGACCTGCGTTGGTCACTCGAATCGCTGTGGTCCGCCCTTGTGCACTAGCTTCCCACACGACTCTATCAAGCTCTCTCACACATGTTTCCCTATGACCAGTGGGTTGTCGATAGTGCTTCACGACTCCCACAATCACTGGTCAGACATTTACAGCACTGTTGTCTTCTACACCACAAATCTATCCCGGGATCTTAGGCTACTCGTCGAGCCTGACATCAAAATCAAAACAAATCGTATCACATGGACCGCGCATGTTCGGCCCGAAACCAGAAGCACTCGATTCTCATCCCAACTCCGCAAGACAGCACATAATCAAATCATCACCACAATCTAACACACACATCCCTATTCATACTCACTCCACTGTGAACCGCTGTTCCTGCCGCACCGTCATTCTCCGTCGGTCTCCGCCAAAGCCCATCGTCCTCCGCTCTCAATCCTCTGGGCTTTCATCCTTTGGGCTCCTTGGAGCTCTATGGCTAACTTTCCCTAACTTTCCTAGATCCTCCCCTCACTACAGAGGTAACCGTCCTCTTTTTTTTTTTTTTTTAAACATATTTTATTTCCTTTTGCAGATATCGCCATTGTAATACCAAGGCGAAACAGCAAGCCAAACATCTACACAACAATGTACATGCAACGCACTTCCCCCAAAGCAAAAATCCCCCACAAAGAGTCCAATCTTTTGAGTATTACACTCATGCGGTGTGTACCTCCACCGCTCCCGCTGTTTCCAGAGAGCAGTCATCAAGACCAATGTTTCATCTATCACAACTGTGGATTGCACCACCAATTCCCTGCACGGTCGAAGATGCGGATCATGGCGGTCTGATTTGTTGCGCGGCGTGGCACAGGAGCCGAGCAATATTGAACTCACCCTGGATACAGGAGGGATCAGTTCTAAGGCAAGACACACACTGAACCTGATAGCTTTGTTGTAAATATCAACAACCACAGAAGAACAAATCTAGATAATAAGCCCTGAGGAAGTCCACGGAAGTTGGATGAAACGCGTTGGCTGTTTGGCTTTTTTAACAAAAATTTCGAATAGAAGAATAAACAAATTTTGTGATAACAAGTATTGGATGGACTTAATCACTTTCGAGCTTGGAATTGGTGGTGCAATCCACAGTTGTGATTGATATATCTCCATTGTCTTTGAACCATCATTACATTGTTACATTTTTCAGTACATCTTTTTTGCCTTATATCATATCACTTCAACATGTTATGCATGTTTGTACAGTTGGCATCTCTGGTGCTGTATTGTTGGTTCCAATTCGTACACATATTCAAACCCCCCCCCCCAACTTGTCCCCAACCATTCCCCGCCCTCCCCCGCACTGCTGTCTCCTAGGGTATTATGATGAGTCCATCTGATCACCTCTGCTGTCATGTATTATGTGGTTCTGTTTCGTTCGGGCGTTCTCTCACGGTCCTGCCTCGTCCTAGGTTCTTTTGCCTCTAGGGGCCATCTTCCCCTGGTGCTCGCTCTATTCCACCTTCCTGGCCCTGCCTCAAGGGACTCCCCTGTCGTGATGGTCCTATAGGGGTGGTTGATTCAGATCCCTGGTCATTGCTCCTCATTTCTTCTACTAGTACCTCCCATGCCTGAGCTCTCTCAATCCTACCCAGGCCTCTCCTCGCATTTCTGAGCAAGGTTCTGCCCTCGCAACCCGCCCATTTCTCCAGCTCCCGCTTCCATCTATGTATGCTGGGGCCATTCGGCGCCTTCCATTTGCTAGTAATTTCACGCTTCACCAGTATGAAGGCGAGGTCCTGAAATTTATCAGTGACTTTAGTCTTAGCTGTGTGGGGGAACAGGTTAAGTAGGACATGGTCTGGCGTACATGGTACTATCCGTTCTGTTATTCGAGCCGTCTCTCTCGTCACCTCTTACCAGTATTGCGTCAGGGACTGACAGCTCCACATCATGTGGATGAAATTCCCCCCCCCCTCTCTACATCTCGGGCATTCTGCGTCTTCCCTGTGGAAGAACCGGTTGATTCGTTCCGGGGTTATGTACGCCCGATGTAGCGTGTAGAAGCTAATTAGGCTAAAGCGTGCGTTTCGGGAAACTTTAGTTGTCCTTTGTAATATGTTCTCCCAACCATTGTCCTCTAGCAGTCTGCCTAAATCTTCCACCCACCGATTTCTCAGCGCTTCCAGTGGCTGTATGGAGTCCCGTCCGATGGCCCTATATAAACATGTAACTGTCTTTATGGTACCCCCCGCCAGGACTATGTATTCGCAGGTGGCATGTCGTGGTGGCTCTGTCGTACCCGTGCCCCAGTGTCGTTGCATTGCCCCTGTGACTGCCCTATAAAGCAGGAAGTGTCCCTGTGGAATATCCGAATCTGTACTGAATTCTTCAAAGGTGAGTAGCTCCCCGTCTCTGTATAGGTCTCCCACTCTCGTGGCTCCTGCCTGTTCCCATTCCTCTATCCCCCTCCACTGTCCTCCATGCGGAAGTGCCCTGAGAAGTATCAATGGCAATTCCGGCGAATATTGGTGTCTTGTCTTAGTATTCTGCAGGCATCTGCCCCAGCATCGTCGGATCACCCTATGTTCGTTGGTTCGGACATGCTGCGTCTTCACAGTCTCTAGCAGGGTACAAGACACTTTCATCTTTTCTGGGGTGAAGGGAGGCGTCCCTCTGTCCGATGTCAGACTCCATGCCTCCCATTGCGTGAATCTCTGCAGTTGCCCCGCCAAGTAATATGCCTCCATGTCAGGTACTGCTAGTCCCCCTTCCGACTGTACCCTTTTTAGCGCAGTTAGGGCCACCCTCCTTTTTCCTCCCCCTCATATAAAGGCTGAGATGCAGGAGTCCAGTTCCCAAAACCATGCCCCCGGTAGCCACGGAGGTAATGTGGTAAAAAAGTATAATAACCTGGCGAGAGCCACAATTTTTAGCAGGGAAATCCTTCCCGCTACCGAAAAAGGGAGCTTTCCCCAAAAAGCCATGTTGTCCTTCGTGATCGTAATGCTCCCCCCACATTCCCTTCCTGCACGTCCAGCATGGAGTGGAAGACCTTCACTCCCAGATACCGAAAACACCAGGGTTCCCATTGCAACTCACCCAGCCCCTCTGGTGTTGGTGTGCCCGCCACTACTGGGAATAATCAGGATTTCTGCCAGTTAACCCGGAGCCCCGAGAGAGCGCCAAACTCCTCCGTCATGTTCCTCGCTCCTCTCAACTCCCCCTCTGTGTCTTTTAGGAAGAGCAGGAGATCGTCGGCGTATAGCGCTATGTGGTGTATTGTCCTCCCAGTTGTAGGCCCCTGTACCCCCTGCCGGTCTGCGCCCTACACACCAGTGGCTCCACGGCCAGAGCGAACAACAAGGGGGAGAGGGGGCACCCCTGGCGCATGCCCCTCTCCACCCGGTACTGTTCCGATATTGTGCGTCCTGTATGGACCCTGGCCACCGGGTCAGCATACAGCAGTCTTACCCACCTTATGAATCCCTGTCCTACCCCCATTTTTGCTAGGACGGCGTAGATAAACCCCCACTCCAGGCTGTCAAATACCTTCTCTATGTCTATTGCGATTATCGCACCATCCTGTTCTTCTTCTTTACCCAGCTCTAGTATGGAAAGAAGGCGTCGTATGTTGAAAGTCGTGTTTCTGCTCGGTATAAACCCCGCCTGGTCCTGGTGTACCAGGGACGTCATGTGTGGAAGTAACCTCGTTGCCAATAGATTGCTTAGAATTTTAAAGTCGAGGTTCAGCATCGACGGGGGTCTGTATGCCATACATTCAAGAGGGTACTTATCTGGCTTGAGCAGCAGAATTACCACTGCTTCCTGGGTGGTCTTCGGTAATTTTCCTCCCTCCCCGGCCTCGGAATACATCTCCACAAGCCTAGGGGCTAACTCCTCTACATAGGCTGCGTAGAACTCTTTAGGAAGTCCATCCGTGCCTGGGGTCTTCCCTCTCGCTAGTCCTTTAATGGCCACACTGATTTTATGTTCCGATATTTCTGCCCCTAACTGGTCTGCGTCCTCCGCTGACAGTGTGTGGAGAGGGAGCTCTGTCAGGTATTCCTCTATCTCACCCCCCCCCCCCCTGGGTCCAGAACTCTTGAAAAGTTGTTCATAGTAGCTATGAAATCTGTTGTTTATTTCGCCTTGCCTGTACAGTGGGCGCCCTGTCTGACCCACTATCTCAATTATGGTATTCCCCCTGCTGGTCGGGTTGGCAAGCCATGCCAGCAGCCTGCCCACCTTATCTCTCTCTCTGCGTGAGTACTATCTGTGTATGCTTTAAAGTCAAAGCACCTCAGCCATTCCTCCTGCACAGCTACCTCCACTTTCTTGTCTAGTAAGTCCTGTCGTAGCTCGGGGTGTTCCGGACGCCTTAGTTCAATCTCCCTTAGTGCTCGTTCTGCCTTTTCCACATCTGTGAGCAAAGTCCTCCGTACCCCAATGGACTTTGCCATGCACCGTCCCCTAATTACTGATTAAAGGCTTCCCATTCCGTCACCCTGGAGTCAGTGGATTGGGCGTTATCAGTAAAGTATGTTGTGATATGGCCCCTGATCTCTTGCAGAAACACTTGGGCCTCCAGAGCCTCAGGCTTGAGGCGCCAAGTAGGGATGGGCTGCTGCTGTGTTCCCCATTGTAGCCTTGTCAGTATCGGGTTGTGGTCTGATATAGTACGTGTTAGGTACTCCGTACCTTGAAGCAATGTATGCCTATCAGGTGAGCATAAGAAAGTATGCAGTCGTACATGCAGGTCATGGACATGTGAGAGGTGGGAGTATTCTTTGTCCAGTGGGTGAGTGCTCCTCCACGTGTCTATTAATCCCCATCGGGTATGCCGTTCCCTAAAAGCCCTGGCTGTTCTGTGGACCGGTGAATCTCGGAGAGGTGGGTGAGACTGGTCAAGTTCCGGGTCCGCAATGCAGTTAAAGTCTCCCCCCATGATTATCGAGCCAATCATGTGGGGCACCAGGACACCAGAAGTCTGCTCTATGAAGGCCCCCTGGTCGACGTTCGGTCCATATATGTTGGTTAATGTTCTGTCCTGCCCATCTAGTCTCCCTGATACTATCACATAGCGGCCCTCCGGGTCTACCTTGTGTCCTATGTACTGGAATGGAACCCCCGCCTGTATCCAAATTAGTACTCCCCTCGCGAACGCCGAGAATGACGTATAGTATGCCTGTCCTCCAGTGGCGGCTGGTGACATTTGAAAGTGGTGATTCGTGAAAGGTTGTGATGAGTGACCTATGGTCTCCAAGCCCAGGGAGCGAGCTGCACTGTCATAAAGAAGGTTTCAACTTATTAGTACTAGTACCCAAATACAGTAATATGCAACTGAAAAGTGAACTGTCAACCTTAGTGGCGTACCTTCTCCATTTTTAAATTTCATCAAATCAATATGTTCGTTATTATTTCATACATCCTTACACTGCAGTGAAAAGTAGGAGTTCCTTTAATTAATCATAAACATGGAAAATGTTAGAGCTGGGAATCTCATTTATAAAAGCTCTGCAAAGGAAAAAAAACGAGCACCTATTTATTGCAATGATATTGACTCGTTCTTCTTCTGCCACATTGCGGTTGTTGTTAAAATGCTAGCATTTTTGTAGTTGTAAATAACAAGGGTTATAATATTTCAACGCAAGGAAGCTCGTTTAAAAGGATTGAGAAGATGTAGTTCCAGAAAAGAAAGTGACATTTTTTTCAGTTCTGAGACCCTTCCAATAGAGTGCAACAAGGACAAAATGCACACTCTGCACCACTTAACAGGCTATCAAAATGTACAGTTCAGATGTTGAAATCTGACAGTGTAATTCTGTCACTTTACATGCCCCTGGCCTGAGGGGCCATCACATGATCTGAAATAAAATCCTTTTATACCCAAGGCTGCGCTCGTGACAGATGATACTCAAAGGCAAATTGCACATGTTCTGTTACACACATATTAACGACATCAGCTCTTCCTGCCTCCTACTCTACGGGCGCTGCAGGTCCTTTCTCTGTACACAGCACAGGAAAGGAGCGTGATTAAATGTCATAGCAGTTCCAATGCCATTATTAGAGTGCTGGCCCTAACATTTTAAACAAAAAGTGAGGCTGCTGGAGGCCAAAGTGGAGTACAGAGTTAGTACACTGAGTAAGTGCGGGACCCCATCTTTCCCCCTGCATTCTTTTTGCAGCGCGAGCACCGAGGTTTTTTTTTCATGAAGAAGCAGAAGCCCAACAGAAAATGCGATCGACTCACAGCTATTTGAGAAACTCACTACTTTTTACATTAACGTATGCCCCTCAGCAATCCAGAGCCCCAGGTCGTTTGCCCCCCAGCACTCACCTGATGTCCCGGGTCACTGCTCCCAGGCCCTTCTGGACGCCACCAAGGAAGACTTTCTCGTGCTCCTCTAGGCCTTCTCTTGTTCCTGTCTGAGCCCCTGGAGGGAGAAACAATGACGTGCAGCTGCCGTTAGTGCTGCAAGTCCTGGCCAATCCTGGCGCTGCTCCCTTGCTGAGAGCATCGCCAGGATTGGATCTGGCAGGTGAACCCAGCGCTCATTCTGAGTGCAGGGGGCTGCGGCTGCCCACCTCCCCTCTTCTTTCTATGCAGAGTGTGATGGGCTTCTAGTGCACATGTCAGGCTGGTCGCAGAAAGGCAGTCGGCCAACCTGACAAGCGCACTTTGAAGTGTGTCTGTGACGACCAGTAGGTGAGCTTTTTGCATTTTTAAGCACCGCCCACTCATCACTAAGCAACCGGCTCCTGGCTGATTAAAAAAATGCACAACGCCCGCAACCGGAGAACTCTACATTTATTTATATTAAATTCGGGGGCTGTGCGGGGCAAATATAGAGGGGCAACACCCCAACGCCCTAATAAAGGAGCCGCCACTGCTGTCCTCTCCATCTCCAGTGCAATGCAGCGCCCTTAGGAGCCAGGATCTGAGTCTCCTGCAGCATCGCTATGTGAATCCCATCTGTTTAAGTGGGAGAATATTTTGTATCGCTTGTGCATGGAGTGCATTCCCCGGGCGTTCCAGGATAACAGGTGATATGTCGTCTTTTTTGTCATTGCAGCTTGTCCTTACCCCCTCTCTCTGTCCGCCCACTGTGTGACAGGCCTCCAGCGATTTACACAGAGTGATGCGATCCTTGCTAACATGGCTCTTGCCCCTTTTTGATTGACAGCAGTGTCCCCAACTTATAACTTTATAAATGCCCCAACTCCCCCTCCCCAGAACAAGTAAGAATCTCTCCCCCATCCAAACTACTCTTTTGTGTGCAATTATAACAGTTGTCCAAAGTTCGGGTAGTGACGAGGCTAGTGCTCACCTGGAGGAGAGCCGCGCCCCCTGGGTCCCCCCCACCCAGTGCATGTTGCATACTAACATCAGGCCTTTGGTCCCAGGCCCCCCTCCACTCATGCGAGCCCGTGTCCAGATCGCTATGATTCCCCCCTGCGCTATGTTCCTTCTTGTACTTGTGTGTCTTATATGCCTTCAGATAATGTCATCCGCCGTTCTAGGAGTCATCTCAGGAAGGGTCTGGCTGGCCTCCCCCATTGTGCTAGAACTGGTGTCGGAGTCCGACTCTCTTGGGCCCTCCCCAGACAGTGAGGAGGTGCCTTGTGTCCCTTGCGCACTCAGGGAGGCTATTGCTGCTACCGCTCTTTCCCTGTCTCGCCTTGTTTCCGCTGCTGTAGGTAGACTCTTAGGTTTTCCTCCCTTCCCTGTGAACAGTGTAGTGTCTCGCTTTGGCTTCTCCTGTCTCTCGTCTCCCCGTTCTTGTGGGGCTTGCTCATCGATCCAGTCCCACGCTTCCTGTGGAGTACTGAAGAATTTGGTTCCCTCAGTTGAGATCATCCTAAGCTTGGCTAGGAATACCATGGAGTACTGTATTCCCATCTGTCTTAGTTTCCATTTTACTGTGACGTAGGATGCTCTCTGCTTTGCACTCTGGAGAAGTCCGGGAAAATTCTAACAGTGCTGTTGCCTACTTTGAGGTGACTTTGAGGTGACCTTTAATCCGAGCCTGACCCAGCACATAATCTCTGTCCTTATAAAATAGGAGCCGTGCTACCACTGGTCTCGGCGGCCTCCCAGGTGGGAGTGCCCTGTCAGGGACTCTGTGCGCTCGCTCCAGAGCAAAGTACGGAGACAGGCCTTCTTCCACCACTTTGGTGCGAATCCAGTTCTCCAAGTAGGCGACCATGTTATTCCCTTCAACTTTCTCTGGTAGACCTATGACTCGTATGTTGTTACGCCTCGCTCTGTTTTCGGCGTCCTCCGCTCTGAGTTCTAGCACATGCACCCTCTTTTCTATTTCAGTGAGCCTTTGGGTAGCCGTGTTCACCTGAGGTTTCAGGTCTCGGACATCCCCCTCTGTTGCTGTGACTCAGTCTGTTAGTTTCCTGTGATCTGCCCTCAACAGGCCCAGATTTTCTCTAAGTGTGTCGATTTTGGTTTCGACTGCTGTTCTCGATGTTTCTATGGCCTGCAGGATGTCGTAAAGAGACGGGTCTTCCTGGGTTTCTCTCCTCTCAGTGTGGGCCCCTGCCCTCGAACGTGTGTCTTCAGGGTTTTCCCCCGTCGGCTCCTGCTTCTCTGTTTCTCGCCTTTCGGAGACTTTCCCCATGGCGGAAGTTGCCCACTGGCAAGGGCTCTCTCTCCTCTGGTGCCGCCGTCTAAGCCTCATCCGGGGGCTCCCGCTCCCTCGCCAGAACCGGATAGTGCCGAGGTTCCTGGTTCCCCTGCACGTCACCCCCTGTCGCGCTTCGTCCACTGTTTCACAGCCCCGCACGCACTGCTCTCCGGGCTCTCCGCACCGCTGCCAGGCTCTCACACCGGTCTCTGTGGCTCTCCTGTCAGGGATGCCCTTGATTCACGCTCCTTACTGTCAGTTGGGCGGCCCAGTCTTCACACAATCTGGTCATCCTGGGCTCTCTTTCCCCACGTAGCCCAAGCAGGGGAGAGCTCCAGCCTTGGGCCCCGATTCACTTGGGTCTGTTCCCAGCTCCACTCTGGGTCAGCCGCTCCCGCGCGCGTTGTTGCTTTCTGCACCCCTCAGCTTTTGGCGTCGTTGTCTAGGCCTCTCCCAGGGGTTCCCGACCCTCCGCCAGTGTCAGATAGCGCTGGGGCCCCTGTTTTACCTCCCTCGCCGGTCCCCAGCTTGAATCTGGATCACCTCATCCTGCTGGGCACTTCTCATAGGTGATTTTCCATTTAGTTTCGATACTCCCAGCTCCTGGCTCGATTACCTTGATTCCCAGGCCTCCTGCAGTGAGAAAGAACACTGTCTCCCAATTATCAGCATTCTTTGCATAAAAGTATCCTCTCCTACCTGAGCCTAACTCCTAAAACAAATGGCGTTATTCTAACTAACAAAGACGACTTTCTCCACCAGCAGCAGAAACGTGAGAACAGAGCAAATCCAACGTGCACGTGAAGTTTAGCCCTTCCTCATTACGAGAGCAGTCAGGGAGAATACATTTCAGGCTTACAAAAATCGGCCAACATAAGAGTGAAGCACATAAGCCCTACGAGTTACACATAAATGAATGTTTTATTTAAACATTTCTAAACCATCATGTTAGCACTTCAAATGCGCAAATCGTTATGAGTAGCCTATACAATCCTACACATTAAAGCTCAATTAACCACGTCCATGTGCAACTTTAATATGGTGCACGTTCAAATCTATGCATTACATTGTAAAGGAGCAACTTTGTTAATCAATTGCAAACAAATGCTAAGGGTTACATTATTCAGAACACAACTGCCACGTTTGTTTCCTTACATGGCACAAATTAATTCTATTCTTTCACAAGTTATTACCAAGTAAAATTCTAATAACCAAATGTTAACACTACAAAAGAATAAGTGTAGGTGCGGACTATTCGTGATTATGATGCACACCTACCAATGAAAGAGCACCATCGCGTTCCATCAGGGGTGCACAAAACAGTGTATCACTGTGGCCAAACGTGTTGCCAGTATCTTGGCAAGGGTTTTCATCTTGAGGTTGATGAAGGAGATGGGGTGATAGGACCTGCAGCCTACTGGTGACTTGTCTGGCTTAAGAATCACAGTGAATCAGTATCTATTTGCATTCAAATTAAAAAATAAAGACCTAGTTTGGGCTAGGATCCCACAAGGGTATGCAGAGAGTCCTTCAATTCAATTTTTTGCCAGGTACTTAAAAAGGATTAAGAATTTTTGGAGTTGCCTAGTGAGTCAGTTTTGGTGCAATATATTGAGGATTTGATGATTGCAGCAAAAACAAAAGAAGGTTGTAAAGTGGATACCACTGTATTGTTGAATCACCTAGCTGACAATGGGCATAAGGTTTCGCCAACAAGTTACAGTATTGTCAAACAGAAGTAATTTATTAGGGACATTAAACTCCAAAAGGAGTGAGGAAAGTGTCCAAAGATTATATCTCTGCGGTTTTGAAAATGAATCTGCCAACAACACAGAGAGAAGTGAGAACGTTTCTAGGAATGGTGGGCTACTGGTGTAAGTGGATTGCCAACTTTTCCTTGATTGCAAAACCATTACAGAAATTGACACATAGTACCATGGAATAAAGAGTGCAAAAAGCCTTCCTGGAGCTAAAATACGCTTTGTGGCTACTTTAGGAATGCGTGATTACAAAAAATAATTTGGTTGTTTTGTCATTTTAAAAAAAAGGTGGATCGCTTTCTGTTTTGGCACAACAGCACAGTACTAATTAAAGACATTGTGTATGTTTCTGGAACCCTAAATTCAGCTGCTGAGGTTTTGCCTGGATGCCTAAGATAGCTTGCTACAACTTCAATTGCTATTACACCGAGCAATTCAATGGTCATGGTCATGTTAAAAGTGTTAGTTCCTCATTAAGTAGAGGCCCGCATAAAAACCCAGCATATGACCAGTTCGAGATTTACTAAATATCAAATGATGTTTCTGGCAGCACATACTGTATCAATAAAGAGGTATAACTTGTTATGATTTAAAAGAATAAAAAATGTAATTTGAGATAAAATTACATTATGAATCCTGCATCTCTTTTGCCGCTTTTAAGTGACTTCAAATATAAGGAAGATGTACAGGATATGGATAAACATGATTGTGTGGATGATTGTGTTCAGCAAAACAAAAGCTGACTATTAGGATGCACCGCTGGACAGATTTGGTAAAAAGTTGGAAGATGCAGAATGCAAGCAAGATGGGTTTTGGAAATGTGATTATGAGAAGTTTGTCATGCCGAATTTATTGCTACTGCAAATTTTTGAGACTTCTCAAGCACCTATTCATGTGGTACGTTATGGGATGATGAGAGATTTATTTTAAAAGTCATTGATTTAATCCTTATTTCAGAAAACCTGCAGGAGATTTCTGTCAGAGGTGTAAAGTGTGACAGCAAACAATGTGGATATGAAAACAGTAGTAAAAATAAGCCATGAAGGGAAGTCAGCTGGTCCCTTCACAAGACTACAGATTGATTTTGTAGAGATGCCACACTGCAAAAAGCTGAGATATAAATTAGTCATTGTTTGCTTGTTTTGATGGTGGAATGAAGCATATCTAACAAAGAGGTGTGATGCATTCACAGTTGTAAAATTGCTACTGAGGGAATTGATCCATGATTTGGAATACCAACTGCAATTGAGTCGGATAAGGGGACACATTAAAGGTTGACCATAAGTTCCATTGGAGTTATCATCCAGACGCATCAGGAGTGCTGGAAAGGTCAATATGTCTGCATCCATTTCACTGAAATGCCCAGCTGCACTTCAATTGGTGTTACTAAGTAGGAGATATACTCCTTATAAATCAACTGAAATGAGTCCTCATGAAGTCCTCATGGAAAAGGCTATGAGACCTCCAGGAGTGCTGTCAGCAGCTTTAATAAACTATAGGATGAATTGATCTTGGATTACTGCACGCGCTTGGCTGATACAGTATGCTCTATCACTCAGAAAGTCCAACTTTCAACACCTTCTGCAGTTTCTGAACAGTGCCATGATCTGGAGCCGGGAGTTTGAGTCCTTGTGAA
Organism: Calotriton arnoldi; assembly: GCA_963921515.1. Classification (NCBI taxonomy): domain Eukaryota; kingdom Metazoa; phylum Chordata; class Amphibia; order Caudata; family Salamandridae; genus Calotriton; species Calotriton arnoldi. Next base: position 2,345,085 of record CAWUFW010000737.1, read on the forward strand.
GAATCATTTAAGGATCTTGTGGCTTGAGTCAAGGTGGCAAGGACCTCATCAAGTTATCCTGGTGACGAATTAGAGTGTGAAGTGTGGAGGTTTGCTGTACTGGATCCTTGCATCTCACAGGAAGAGAGTGTGTGCTGTGCCCAGACGTGGGTCCCGTGCTCTCCATGCCACTGGAGTCAAGCTATCCTGGCTGATGAGGGGTGAAACCCCGAAACCGGTCCTAGGATGCTTGTTTCCAGTCCAGGGAGGACCTGGCCTGGCAGTTCGGGCTGTACTGTTCCCATTGGGCACAGGGTCAAGACTGATTTGCATATGGCTGGGTTCAAACTGGAATGGCATGGTGAGCAAAAAAACGATGGATTTAGGCCCAGATCTCTGTACTCGGGTAAATGTATGACATTGTTCTGCATTCTGTCCATCAATTGTTCTTTTTGCATTTGTCACCCCGAGTGGGACGGGTATGCCCAGACGTGGGTCCCGTGCTCTCCATGCCACTGGAGTCAAGTTATCCTGGCTGATGAGGGGTGAAACCCCGAAACCGGTCCTAGGATGCTTGTTTCCAGTCCAGGGAGGACCTGGCCTGGCAGTTCGGGCTGGACTCAGGGTCAAGACTGATTTGCATATGGCTGGGTTCAAGCGGGAATGGCATGGTGAGCAAAACAACTATGGATTTAGGCCCAGATCTCTGTACTGGGGTGAATGTATGACATTGTTCTGCATTCTATCCATCAATTGTTCTTTTTGCATTTGTGGATGAAGAAGCAGCAAAACAAGTTGGTGGTTCAAAAAGCAAAAAGCAATTTTGATATGTGATTCAGAGGGGGGAGAGAAAAAGAAACAAGAAGAAAGACAGAGCTCAGAAAGCCAAACTTGAAAATTTTCAAACTAATGAAGATCAAGCAAATGAGACTCAAGTAAACAAAAAAGGAGTTGAGATTCCTGAAAAAGTAACTAAAGAAAATGGGAGCTTGAATCAAGTGGACCTAACTGAAGCTGTGAGAGAAGGAAGCAGGGCCTTGAACAGAGGTGGAGTGGAAGAAGTCTTGGACAGAGCAGTTGGAAATCAGCTAAAGAGGTAGGTGGAGACGATGCTGTAGACCAGTCTAAATTAGATGCTGAAGAATCACCAGAGGGGGTACAACAACAATTGCTGCTGCAAGAAAATCAACAAGAATAAAAGTGGCAAACCACAAGTGCACAGCTCATGAATGTTATGTTTTGTGAATTTTTAGAGCGTGACTAATCACCCATGAGGGTATCCAGTTGCTGAGAGGGGCAGGCATGAGGGGGGAGGAGGAGATCATGTCTGTTTCAACTGGAAGAGCCATGTCTTGAGGTTTCTTTGGAAGTCCATGAGTGTGGGGGGGGTTCCTGAGGTATTTCTTAATTGTGGAGGTCGTTCCAGATCTTGGCAGCGAGGTATGAGAAGGAGCGTCCTCCACTTCTGGTCTTCTTGATGCAACCAAGGTGTGTTCTTGCCTGGGACACAGATCAGAGGTGTCTGGTGGGTTGGTAGAAGTTGAGGCAGTGGTTTAGGTAAGCTGGACCAGTAATTAGGAGAGCTTTGTAGGTGTGGGTGTCGTGGCCTGGAATCCTCAGGATCGTACGTTGCTCAATAATGGTCCACCTCTCGACACCCCCACGGTCTGATTAGATATACACAGACACTATGGAGTGATCAAGCGGGGAAGGGAAGGAAGGGAACAGCAGGGAGGGAGACCTGTAATATAAGGACACAGGGATCAGCAAACAACAGTGTAGAATTATTAACTACCCTTACCCCTTTTCAATTGGTATCTATCTAGGGAACCGTACCTGTAAAGAAAATAAACTTCTCCTCGAAATCGGTTAACCTATATGGTATGTGGTTGCACTCAGTCAGATCTAAAAGAAAAGCATTATAGTCAACTAGCATAATAACATCCCCTATCGCAGTAGTCTCTGGGGACGGGAGCTATAACTATCTAACCTACCATTTAGGTATCTTATGAAGGCTGAAACAGGGGTGCGGAAGAGCTATCCTCCTGCTCACTCACTGCACTCCTGCTAAAGAAATACACAAAGAAACAGGTATGACTTCATAGACCATAATGCACCACATACACTCAGGTAGACACGTAATATATCCGGCACATTCCCCAATGCTTCTTGGTCAAATGGCCAAATGAAATAGGTGACAAAGAATAAAGAATGGTTTCCCGGTAAGAAACTCCTCATTTCTTCCTTTGACCCAACAATGTCTTAAACAGTTTGTATCTGTTTTGTGTGGGCGTTTTCCCCGCATGAACCGCTGCTTGCCGGTTCTCCAACGAGAGAAAACGCTCCGGTAGTCACTATGCCCAGCACTAGTTCAGCGAAGACTTTTATCTCTGGTTACCATCAAGGGGTGAAAAGACTTAGTAACGGCTGGGGTGATTCCTCCCTAGGTGTTATGCTCAACCAAGACAGTTGCTCCGCAATGAACCTATGAACTTGGTTCAACCAACGGAGCAACGTGAAATACAGCACAACGCCTTTGCCACTCAAGAAACAGCTGCCTCTTCCAGATAACCAACAAATGAAGCGTGGTGCTCGAAGCACCCTTACCAGCCTCTTCTCGTCACCGGCGCAGCTCCTGCAAAGAGTAATCAGCACCTCTCCGGTGCCCCGGAAGCTATTTTCACGGAATTGTCTCAGCGCGTGTTGACGTCATTGACGTCAGAACCGCAAAGGTTCATGGGGGCTGTAGTTTTCTACTGCCGATATCGCACTCTAGCGCATCGCTGCAGTGTTCCTCCAGTGCCCCTCCTAGGGGACGTGACAGTGGGTGAGTAGATTGAACATACATATTTCCTGGACTGGAAACCACTGGAGATTGTTGAGGTGTGAAGAGATGTGGTTATTTCACGGGATGTTCAAGATGAGTCTGGCAGCTTCATTCTGGGTGGTTTGGAATCAGCATAGGACATGGGTTGGGATTCCGATGTAGAGGGTGTTTCCGTAATCAGGTCTACTTGTGATAAGAGCCTGGGTGACCGTTCGTCTAGTGTTCAGTAGAATCCACTTGAAAATCTTGCGTAGTATTCGCAGTATGTGGAAGCATGAGGAGGAGACAGTGTTGATCTGTTTGCTCATGGAGAGGTTGGTGACCAGGATGATCCTGAAGTTCCTGGCATAGTCCTCATGGGTGGGAGGGGGGCCTAGTTAGGAGAGCCACCAAGCGATGTCTGGGGGAGCAGATGTAGTCGAAGATTAGGACTTTGGTTTTATCTGTGTTGAGCTGGAGGCAGTTGTTTTTCATCCAAGCAGTGATATTGCTCATGTAGTTGGTGAAGTTTGCTGTGATGGTGCTGGTTGAGTTGGTAAGGGAGAGGATGAGTTGTGTGTCATTGGTGTAAGATACTATGTTGATGCCGTGCGCTCAGATGATGTTCGCGAGGAATATAGCATGTTACAACGCATGCTATTGCATCGCCTTCTATTTCAACGCGGTCGTTACAACGACCGCGTTGTTAGAACCGATACCTTTACATCGCAAGTCATTAGATCGACTTGCTGTAGGGGGCGCACTGGACTTAGGAATAGTATAATTTACTATTCCAACTCCAGCCTGCGCAACAGTAGGGAAGGTGTTGGAATAGTAAGTTATACTATTCCTTAGGTTAGAGCACCCCCTACAGCAAGTCAATCTAATGACTTGCGATGTAAAGGTATCGCGTTCTAACAACGCGGTCATTGTAATGACCGCGTTGTAAAAGTAACGCGATGTAATGGCAACGTTGTAAACGCTGTTTCCCGTTCGCGAGGGGTGTCATGTAGACCTTGAAGAGTGTTCGGCTGAGCCACAATCCTTGAGGGACTCTGCAGATGATTTTCTTGGATTCTGAGGTGTAGGGGGAAAGTCTAACTTGTTAAGTTCTGTCTGTGAGGAAGGAGGGTATCCACTTGAGGGTTGGTTCACAGATACCCAAGTGCTGAAGCTTTCTGATGAGTGACTTGTGACCGTTTCGAAAGCTGCAGAGAGTTCAAGGAGGATGATTGTAACTTTTTCTACTTGGTCTAGAATACTTCTGATGTCATCAGTGGCCGCAATGAGGCTGTCTCTGTGCTGTGGTTGGTGTACAGCCTGATTGAGAGCTGTAAAGGAGTTGCTGGAGTTCTAGGAGGTCTGCAAGTTGGGTATTGATGGCTTTCTTCATGACTTTAGCTGGAAAGGGCAAGAGCGACATGGGTCTGTAGCTGCTGACGGTGTTGGGCTCCACTGTTGGTTTCTTCAGTAGGGCTTTGACTTCTGCATTTTTCCAGCAACACAAGATGGTGGTGGTGGTTATGGAGGTGTTGTTGATAGTGGTGAGTGCGGGGGAGATGATGGTTATTCCAGAGTTGTATATGAAGTGGGGGCATGGGTCTGAGAGGGCTCCAGAGTGGATGATATTCATCAGGGCAGTGGTTTCTTTGTTCAAGAGGGGCTTCGGGTTGCTTAGCTGCTGTTTGGCAATGAAGGGGGTGTCTGACTGGTCGGGGGAGTTCGTATTGGAATGCTGTGGGTCGAATGTGTTCTAGAGCTTGGCAATCTTCTGTTCAAAGACGTTTGATAGGTTGTTGCAGAGTACTTGGGATGGGAGGATGTCATTGTTGGAAGCTGCAGGATTGGAGAACTCTTTGACTATGGTGAAGAGTACTTTGCTTTTGTTAGAACTGGCTTTGAGTCTGAGAGTTAGGGCCTTTTTCTTTGCATCTCGTAGTTGTTGGTGGTAGAGATTGAGGGCAGATTTGTATGCATATCTGGCGGTGGTATTATTGTCGAGTCTCCATTTTCTCTCAAGTTGTTTGCAGTGGCGCTTGGACTCTCTGAAGTCATTTGTGTACCAGCTAATGTCATTTGTTGTTTTTATAGATCTTGTTTCTGGTAGGAGCTGTGCAGTTGGCGCAGTCGGTGAGCCATTAATTGAAGAGCTTGATGTCGACATTGAGGTTCCTGGTGTGGTTGGGTGGGCATTCCTGTAGGGTCTTGGTTTAGTTTTCTTCGGATATTTTGCTCTTGATGGTGCTTTGGGTTTTTCTGGGGGGATGACTTGGTGGATGGGTATCTTGTGATGCATAATGTAGTGGTCGAATCATGTAAGCAGTGTCATGTGGGTACTGGTGATCCTGCTGTTGGAGGAGAAAATAGGGTTGAGGGTGTGGCTTGCTGTGTGGGTTGGTTGTTGGATAAGGTAGGTGAGTCTGAGGTTGCTGAGACTGTTGAGGAGGGCCATGGAGTTAGTGTCTGTGGTGTCTTCCAGGTGGAAATTGAGGTCCCAGAGGAGGATGTAGTTGGGTGATCTGATGGAGAGGGAAGTGATGAAGTCTGCGATGTCGTTTCAGAATTCCACTCAAGGGCCTGGGTGATAGTAGGCAACGGTTCCCTTAAGGTTGGCATTCTAGTCCGTTCGCATTTTGAAGTGGAAGTGTTCGATGAGGTTGGTGCCCGAGTCTGTGGAGGAGTTTTTGTAGATGATTGCAAGTCCTCTGCCTGGTTTGTGGGTTCAGTCCTGGTTATGATTTTGCAGGCGGGATGGCTGCTTCGATGTCCAGATTGGAGGCTGGGTTGAGCCATGTTTCGGTCAGGGAGAGAAAGTTTGTTTGTTGTTGTTGAGGAGGCCCCAGATTTCGCTGTAGTGTTTCCCAAGACATCAGACGTTGAGGAGCATGGCAGACAGTTGGTATTGGGGGGTGGTGGTGGTGGCATGCGTCGGTTGTTTGGAGGTGGTTGTGTCGGCTCCTGAGGTGTCGCAGGTGAAATCGGAATGGGTGCAGGAGAAAGGTCCTACTGTGGTGCTGGGAGATGCGCAGCAGCAGCATCATGTTTGCTGCTGTGTGTTGCTGAGGTCACGGAGAATGGCGGAGGAGTAGCAGTGGCATTTGTTGGCTCCGGTGGTGGCTGTGGTGTGGTGTTGCGTTGGATGATCATGGTGACAATGTTCATGGTGCAGTACAGGCGTGGATGGGTGCAGATGGAATTGCCTTTGGCGCACCAGTGGTGCATGCCAGTGGTGCGCATGCGGCCGCGCCTGCATTAAGTAGGGCCTGGGGTCGGTGGGGCTTCTGTTGACAGGAAATACAGTGAGCGGGAAAACTTGGATGGGAAAACATGGTCAGCGGCGATATCACTTGGTCAAAAAGCATCAACTGGATCAGGTTGGAACAAGCAGGAACTGGAGGCCACTGTTAAGTGGCAAGCTGGGACCCAAGTGCCTAGTGAATGGACATATTTGGCCAAGATTGAACTGGATAAAAAATACCTTGATTTGAGAAGTCTTTGGTTTTTGTTTTGAGGTTTACAAGATCCACATTGAAATGAAATGACAACTGAACTAGGAAATGATGAAATGATTAATAAGTTTCCTGGTGAAGAAATGAACTTTTGTGCTAAACTTCTGAACAACGGAATGCTTCCTTTTATAACTTTTGCTTTTGATTGGTCTGAAATATTTTAAAATACCTTTGATTACCTAGATTACTTTATTTGTTGTTAGTTTTGTTTTTGAATTTAAAATGTATTCTAAAACAACTATTTTAAAGAGCTGAAGAAGATGCTTTTAAGAAAAGAAAGACTTTGCATAGCTTTCCAATTATTTTTTATAGTTTTATTTTTGGCTGCCTTATAAGGTTATTAATGTATACGTATTCTCCTAATGGATAACTCCGAAACACTACTAATAGTTCAATAATTTTTAATGGAAAGAAAGGAAGGAAATTACAGAACCAGATGTGGGGGAGAGTGTATGTGTTTTTCCACTTCAAAGGCTGGCACCAGGTATAAATATTGAACACTCAGACCATCTCTTCAGTTCAGTCCTGGACCTGCGGAGGACCCCCCAGAAGGACTGCCTTGTGCTTCAGAGAACTGCCCTGCTGCTACCAAAGGACTGCCCTGCTGCTTGAAGCATGACTTGTACCCTCAGAGGACTGCCATGCTGCTTGAGACATGCCTTGCTGCTTATCCCAGGACTACCAGAGTGACTCCAAGGGCAAGTTGGCTGGCCTCCTCTTCTCCGCTACAGGGACAAAAAAAGCTCCAACAACTTGAACCCTGCATCTGGACCCTGCCCGAAGTGAGTTCTACCATCCAAGTGATGCCCACCCAGTCCTGGGCCCTTGGTGGTGAGGCTAAAGGTGTTCCAAACAGCTAAAAACAGAAACCTGGATTAAGAAATGTTCCAACAAAAAGTCGACTGAGAACCATCAGGAGACAAGGACCTACCTGCTCGCCGATCTGCCCAAGGTGCATCACCAGTAGGCCTGACTTGGCGGTAGCTCCTGCTACGCTGTTCTCCACGGCCAGAAATTCTGTTCAGTGGCTCGTCGTCAGAGGGGTATCCGGCCGTCATCAGCTACAGCCTGCAGCTTCATCCCGTTGGAGATTTTCGACGTCCAAAAAAGTGACTACGTCCGAACTTAGAAATCTTCACCGAGACTTCGTCCAGTGGCTCCCCGACGAACATGCCTCCTCCTCGGACAAAGCTGGCTGCCTTTCCCCATGGAACTTTACCTTTTCAGACATTTTCTTTGAAATTTCTTTTAAGTCTGATGGTAAGGCGAGACCAGGCCCAATCCACTCCCTATATCCGAGTCACACTCCGTCGCAGTCGGCCATACCTTTCAACTTTGCCCTACTCTTGCGCGACTAGATGTCTGCGGTTGGCGCTTTGATCTTTTAGTGCTAGTTTTCACTAAAAATGTTAATTAATAACTCTGGTACTGCTGATTTGATTTAATTTTTTGGGTGTCATTTTATTTATTAAAATGTTCTCTATTTTTCCAAATTAGTGTGGGATTTTTCTTGTGTTGTGTTTTCACTTTATTACTGTTTGAGTACTGCATAAATACTTAACGCATTGCCTCTGTGTTAAGCCTGACTGCTTTGGTGGCAAGCTACCAGAGGGTTAAACACAGGTTAATTTAGTGACTTTTTGTGGTTCACCCCGAAAGGGAATGTAGTTCTTGCTTGTGGAGGGATAACACCCACTTCGACCAAAAATCCAATTTCCTATACACCTGTTCCAGCAACTTGGCCACAATATAATTAGATTTGTTTGGACGTTAACACTAATATATTTTTCCCTAATCAGAACATGGTTAAAACCGAAAATGCAAGAATCAAACGCTTTAAAATGAGTACTACAGCTGCCAAAATAATCTCAGATTTTTAAAGTAAAACAGAGACAGAAATGCCATGCTGGAAATAGAAAAATAATACTTATATATACTAATAATTTTACAAAAGTTCCTATTTAAGCATCACATCTTCATCCTTACTGAATCATAAAACATGAGCAAATGGTTGGCATTTTTCGCTGGGAAAAGTGGCAGGAACGTGGGCTTACCCAAAAGACTACAGTACCACGCATCAGGTGTTAGACTAACTCATTTCAGTGTGGTTTTCCGCATCACCACACTGAAATGCAAAGTCATGCATTTATAGTGACTCTTCAGCTGTCAAGCCGGAGCGGCAGCTGCTAATTAGCACCACTGACAGAAAGCTGGCAGCGTGCGGTTCGCACTGCTTGTGACAGGCTTGGGGGCTGGCTCAGCTCGCTCTGGGCTAGCTTAGGGGCTACAATGTAACAACATCACCCTCGGCACCGTATTCAGATTTACTGATGTCAGTGACGACTTGAGTGAGTCAGTATCTGCATGATTTGCCGTGCCCAATGGCTACTGCCGAAATACTGACTCTGACTACACACACCTATAGGGGGGCCCAGACACCCATGGCAGTCAGTTTAAGTTTGGTGGTGCTGCGCAAGCCCACCGCTGCTTGCACCGCATGCTGTTGTGCTGCATGGCTGCAATGACGTGGCGACCCACGACACAACCTAGACCGTGGCCGGCAGCAGAGTGTGGTGCTTCAGCAGGCAGCCTCCACGAGTCGTCAAGTGCAGTACTGTGGCTGCTGCCCTCATGCTGTGCAGGGGGGAGTCGTTGCAGCAGGCCACTGGCCTGCACTGTCATGGCACTGCTTGCTAGTACAACAGTAAGTGTCACTACTGGTATCCTCTCCAATGAATTCTAATTTAATTTACTTAGAGCGTATCATCATGAGCCTAAGAACAGTTATGTCTTTGGAAAAACTTATAGCCAGTGATGGAGTGAGGTTTGTAAAATACATCCTCACGAAATTAAGTAACCCCATAATAATATTGACTGCATGAACTAATCAACTCTGAATGCACACATTTACACAAGGGGCAAACGCATTTTACATAATATACTAAACCATGTTGGCATGAGTACGTATTAATTGTTTGCGCTTTGAAAAACCGTACTAATGCATGTTTATGCTATGTTGTACATTGCACATTTTGCATGTTGTGCACAAATAACGAAAAGGTTGCTTTAAATTAATAGCTTTTGCTAGGAATTAATTCACACAGGGCATTAGTATGGTGGGAGGTAAACATAATGGGTTTTATTTCACAAATTAATATTCTTTTGTGTTTGTTTACTTTAGTACGGGATTGGGCCTGCATGAAAATGGCCTCTCGTTTAAACCAGCATGTGGTTGGCCTGGTCGGTGTGAAGCGCGCATGCGCCAGGATGGGTTGCCTGCTCGCAGACTAGAGAGTGTACCAGCTGATGTAACTCGTGTGAAGGCCATATTGATCTGTGTCCTATTGTTTGTGTGCCAAGACGCGACTGTGGGAACAGCCATCACTACGTGCAATTCGAATGTGAAACGGATATCATAATGTACAATGTGACAAAATGTATAATTATGAATGTCAGTGGTATACGAATGTATTGGTCTTAAATTCTTCCTTTGTTAGAACCAGTATAGGATGGATTTGTGAGGAGAACTGGATGAGGCGACCCTACTATGATTTATGACAACCAATCACAGACCGAGTTTCTACCGATACTGCAACATTGTAAGCTAGTGTATTAGGCAGAAAGGTATAATTGATAACCCAATTGGGGGTGTGTCAGAGCAGTGCAGAGCAGAACGGAGAGCAGATCAGATCAGAACGGAGTCGAGAAGAGACGCAGACGAGACGAGACGCAGGTCAGATGAGAGGGAGAGAGAAGGGTCGGAGAGAGATCAGACGAACCTGAGGCAGTGTGGTCCGGTATAGCAGTGCAGGCCGGAGTGGCAGATCCAAGGCAGAGAGAGCAGACCAGCACAAAGCCAGAGAACACTTTAGGTACGAGAACGTTGCAGGAGTGTGTAATGAAGCTGGTACACTGAAGAAGGTTGGTAGAGTAGTTTATTCAGGATCAGGTAAACCGGTAAGTACGTCCTATCCACACAGCGCTGACAGCATCAACTGACAACTAGGATTGGAATGTACAAGACAGGAAGGAAGGATTCTGGAATGGAGAACATGACGACACACAGGTCATCTACGCTCAGGTAAGATCATTACACACCTTCCCCCTTTTATGAAAAGAGATAGAACAGGGTTGGAGAGGAGGAACAGGGAAAGATAAGAGAAAGAAGAGAGAAAGGATAAGAAAAGAAAGAGAACTTGAAGAAAAACAAAATCATTTAGAGAATATTAATTTAAAACAAAATCATTAAGTTTTGTTGGCAGCTTCCCAACACGCACACTCTTTCTTGACTTAGGTAAAACATTGGGAAGACCATTACCCGTGACCAACAAGTTGCGAACTGGAGCAATTCTATTGAGATTCCAGATGCGACCATCACATAACTTGACAGCATTCAAAAACAGTTTCTTAACCACGTTAGGTGGAGAAAATTTTGAAACACCAGAAGATCTTTGTGGAAGGCGATCTCTCACTCTGTCACCCACACGCACACGAGTGTGAGAGACAGCATGTCTAGAGTCAAAGTATGCCTTCCTTTTAGCAATCTTCAAGTCCTGACTGGCTTGCCATGAAGTTGTACCTTGAGACCCTGTACTAGAACCCTGGCCTAAATTCACCTCCTCATTCAAACTGGAACCCGGACTCCTGTTTCTCATCCATGCCTGAAACATACGGGTATTGGGTTTCCTACCCCGACAAAGTTCAAAGGGAACCTTAGACGTGGTTGAATGAGGCGTTAGGCGATAGATCATAACTTTTTCCTGGATTTCTGCCCTCCAGTCTTTGTTCTGAGATTTAGCCATTTGGATGGAGTCTTTCAATACGCGGTTGAACCTCTCCACCATTCCGTTAGTTTCCAGATGATAGAGAGCGCAACGCTTGTGTCTTATCCCTTTTTCAGTAAGATAGGACTCCATCTCTCTAGAAACCAGCTGGACCCCTTTGTCAGTAAGAAGACAATCAGGAAATCCCTCACGAGAAAAGACCTCGTCCAGAAATTTGGTGACATCTTTAGTCTCGATACTGTGACTGATTTTAACCTCCGGCCACCTAGAGAATAGATCTATTAAGACTAGGACATAAGACTGACCAGAGCTACAAGAAATCGGGCCTAGAAGATCTAGGGCTACTTCTTGCCAGCAGCGCGTAGGGACCTCTCGTATAGCCAGGGGTTGGGTTCTGGTTTTGTAAATCTTATCTGAAGAATTACATTCTTGACAGTCTCTCACCATACGTTCAACTAATAAATCAATACCGGGCCACCAGAAGTGTAAATGAATTCTCTCTTTCGTTTTAGAGATCCCCAGGTGTGCCTGATGAGCTTGTTGAGTAATTTTCTCTCTGAGGGGAAGAGGTGGAACTAATCTGGTGCCTCTCCGAAGCAAACCTGAGGAGTCAGACAACTCATGCCGTACGTTCCAAAATGTCTTCGTCTCTTCATCAAGGCTTCTTATCCCGTTCCAACCCTCAGACACTAACTTACAGACCTTGAGAATAGTGGGATCAATAGACATGGAAGCTCTCCACTCATCTTCACTCAAGACACCACACGTGACCTCACAGACTTTATAATCATCATCCTCACATGACTCTCTTGACATATTACTCAAGTCAACTGTGTCATTCGTTATAAGACGAGACAAACAGTCAGAAACTTTGTTTTGAGCACCAGGAATATGATGAACAACAAAGTCATAGTCTTGTAAAGCAACAATCCACTTGGTGATCCTTGAGGATACAGCATCAAGACTCTTTTTGGTGAACAGATCCTTCAAAGGTTTGTGGTCGGACTGAACTGTAAAGGAGCTTCCCCAAAGGAACTTTTTAAGTTTTTTATCGCCCAGAATATGCAAAGAGTTTCCTTCTCTATAACAGAGTATAGAAGTTCTGGCCCAACGAGAGCTCGTGACAGGAACGTAATAGTTGTCTCGCGTCCATCTTTCACCTGTTTGAGAACGGCCCCTAGCCCTTTTGAGCTGGCGTCAGTGATCAGGATGGAGCAAGCAGAGGTATCAAAGCTGTGAAGAGAAGGAGCTTCATTCAAGGCTCTCTTAACGTCGTCAAACTCTTTCTGGCAGTCTAGTGACCAGGCAAACCTTGCCCCTTTTTTGAGAAGGGTTCGAAGGGTATAGGTACGAGAGGCAAATCCAGGAACGAACTTGTTATAGTATTCAGCCATCCCTAGGAAGGTGACTAATTCATCTCTGGTTTGGGGCACAGAAAGATTATCAATGGTTTTTACTAATTGGTCTTTTGGTTTGACTCCTTCCTTGGATAGCTTGTGACCTAAGTAATCGATCTCGTGGAGGTTGAATTTGCACTTATTCTCACGTAGCGTCAGGCCACGCGATTTGAAACGATCTAGTACAGCTCTGAGTCTTTCGTCATGAATACTTTGAGATGAGCCGTGAACTAGGTCATCATCTTGGTAGAGCTTGATGCCAGGGAGACCCTGCAAGACGTCCTCCATGGCTCTCTGGAAAACCGAAGCTGCAGAATTGAGACCAAACGGAAGCCTTTAAATTTGTAAGTACCGAAAGGCGTTATGAAGGCAGTGAGGTTCTGGGACTCAGGGTCGAGCTTAATCTGGTGATATGCGGCCCTGAGATCAAGGGTAGAAAAGACCTCAGCACCGCCCAATTGTGTCAGCATTTCTGCGATGTTGGGAAGTGGATATCTGTCGGCTATGACAGCACGATTGAGAGAGTGCAAGTCCACACAAAGTCTTACCTCACCTGAGGCCTTACGGGCAAGAACCACAGGGGCTAACCAATCACTTGCCTCGGTTTTAACAATGATACCTTCTTTGAGCAGTTTTCATAACTCATCTTCCATGGAGTCTTTCAGGGCTAAAGGCACACTATGTACTTTACAATTTACTGGGATGGCGTCCTGTCTCAAGATGATTTTGTGGGTGTAATTGGATAAACAGCCCAAGCGTTCGTTAAAGACTTCCTTAAACTCTGATCGAAAACCATCTACTTGAACGACCTTGGTGAGTTTTTTATGAGTACAAGAAGAAGTATGGGACAGTGTAGATAGTCTTTCATGAGATTCTTCTCTCAATATTATGCAAGGATTACCACCCGGAACTAACATGACCCCGAGATCAGCCTGATGAATCCAACTCACTAAACTGTCACCCTTAGTGGAGATATATATCTTCCCAGCAGTAATTTTGTTTTTGAACTCTGTCACCTTCAAAGTAGAAAAATAATTTGATGGGTTGTCCACCATAAGCAAGAGGTTTTATGTCAGGTTTAAATACCTTCACCTTACCTAAGAGAAACGTGTCATAAAAACTCTTAGGGACTAAAGTGATTTTTGCCCCTGAGTCGAAAAGCATATTAACTGGGTGACCATTTATCTGAACTCTGTCAACTGGACTTAGACACTTAACTTGGGAGACTTCTGCTGAAATCTCACCACAATGTAGTTCGTCCGAACTAGAGTCAGTTTTGTCTTGTATCCATACCTCTTTAACACGTTTTTATTTTTTTATTTTTTGTAATCTGCAAGCTTGGGCTATGTGACCCACTTTCCCACAATTAAGACATTTGGCACTAAATGCAGGACAAGATTTGTCGTCAGCTAGATGGCCAACTTTATCACAACGGTAACACCTTCCAGGAAATGGTTTTCGTTGCCATGAAGATTGAGACTCAAAACGTTTGAAGACAGGTTTCATGTATTGAGGTTCATCTTTTTGGAAAGGTTTGACTTGAGAGACTGCTTGTACTTTCCCACTAGAAGTAGTTGCAGAGCCATTGTCCTTTTTAATGACTTCGACGCAGGCCAATGAGTGCTCGATTTGTTTGGCGATTAAGATAACCTCATCCAGTTTAGGATCATCCTTTTGCCACAGTTCATCATTTACTTTTTCCATGGCACAACCAAGCATAAACTGATCGCGTATGCGTTCCTCTAAGGCACCTCCAAACTTGCAAGTGGAGGCAAGTTTACGTAGATGGGTTACATACACCTCCACGGACTCTTTAGGTTGTTGATTTCGTTTTCCAAAGTGGTAACGTTCTAGGACTGTGCTTACTTTGGGTAAGTAATGTTTATCTAATTTCTTTAAGCAAATCTCGAACTCATTGAGGCTGTCAGATTCTGAGTCCCCGAGATCAGGTAAGTGTTCAAAGACTTCTTGACCTTCAGTGCATAAGCAGTGTAACAACAGTGCAGATTTTCTCTCGGCACTGAGTGACACTCCACACACTCTGGCGTAGGTAAGGAAGACTTTCTTCCATTTTGACCAACGTATAGTAGGTTCACCAGGGTTAGATAGGAAAAAGGGAGGTGGTGTTACGTTTTGCATAATAGGAGTAGAGAAAAACGAAGCGGTAAATGGTTTTTATGTTCAACAGCAGGGAGGTGAGGGGTTGCTTGTATTTAAACAGTGGCCATCTGTGTCAAAGAAAAGGTGACAGACAGAACGTAATGTTTGACCAGTGCTTATCAGCGTTGAAGGAACAGTGACAGGCAGAAAGAAGTATTTTAAGCTGTGCCCATCAGCGTTGTAGAAGAGATGACAGGAGAATGTAGAATTTCAGGCTGTGCCTATCAGCGCAAGATATCAGTGTTGGAATAAGGAAGGCAGGCACAAGAAAATTTTAGACTGTAGAAGCTGTGCCTATCAGCGTTGAAGGAAAGGTGACAGGCAGAACAAGTGACAGGCAGAAAGAAGTATTTTAAGCTGTGCCCATCAGCGTAAGCTATCAGTGTTGGAATAAGGAAGGCAGGCACAAGAAAATTTTAGACTGTAGAAGCTGTGCCTATCAGCGTTGAAGGAAAGGTGACAGGCAGAACAACGTATTGCAAGCTGTGCCTATCAGCATTGTCGAAATGATGACAAGCAAAATAAACTGTGCTTGTCAGTGATGTGCAAGGTTGGTTCGTCAAGAGGAGGATCCACGGAAGCGTTTATGTAGAAGGAGCAAGGCGGGAGGACTTGCAAGGAAACACGTTATCTCCCTCGCGTTTATTTAGCCAACGCGCAAGAAGGCATGGAAGTCAGGCAAGCGGCAGAGGACGGAGAGGGTTGCAAGGCAACAGGGTCTTGGAGAGGAGGGCGTCCTGTGTTGCTAGGTTTCTTCCTCGCGCTTGGTGGTTTCTCAGTGACGCGTTAGATTGCGTCAGGCACGTTGTGCGAGAGGAAAAGGGAAACGGGGTTGGAGCTTGAAAGGCGTCTAAAGTTGCTAGGCGACAAGCGTCAGACGGGTGAAGTGAAATCTTGCGCGAGGCACGGTGAGCGCGAGCGTGGGCTGAAATCACCATAAAGTTAAAAGATATCCCTCTTTTAAGAGGAAAGGCAACGCGAGGTAACAAAAGGGAGAGTAGGGAAGCGCTGCACGGAAGCGCTGCACAGTACCTTTATCTTTTGAAGCCAGAAGAGCAAGATCAAGGAATACCGGTCTGTAGTCTGTAGTCGACGAGATGGAGAACGTGTTAGGACGTCTGTAGAAGATGTGGGTCGAACCCAGGATCGTCGCCAGTGTAATGAAGCTGGTACACTGAAGAAGGTTGGTAGAGTAGTTTATTCAGGATCAGGTAAACCGGAAAGTACGTCCTATCCACACAGCGCTGGCAGCATCAACTGACAACTAGGATTGGAATGTACAAGACAGGAAGGGAAGGATTCTGGAATGGAGAACACGACGACACGCAGGTCATCTACGCTCAGGTAAGATCATTACAGAGTGCTTGGGAGGAGACTGCGTACGAGGAGAACTAGATAGAGGTAGATTAATTGGGAGATTAATTTAGTAGTTAGTTTATCGCAAGCTTAGCTGCATCTGTCCTGTTAACTTTGTCCTCTGAGCCTATCTCTGGGGACCCCTTGCCACAACCTCGGCCAAGGAAGTGGTTTTCCTGATTCTTTGGTGGGTATCACCCTCCTTGATTGCTTAATTCTGCAAGTATATTTCTGCAAGTATTTATGGTGTACCTTCTCTTCCCCATTCCTATGCAAGCTTTGATATCGATGTAAATGATTCATTTTGGTTACATTGCTTGATAATTTGTTCTCTTATATGTGATCTTGTGTGTGCACTGACAATCAATTTAAGAGCATTTAATAAGATAAAATCATTAACAGAAGAAATGACTCTGTGGTTATTTAGTTAAATAGTAAACTGTTTAGTTAATCATAGTCACCATCAACTCTTCAACTAATGGTCCATCGGCCAAAAGAAGAAGAAGTTGAAATTACGAATAGTTAGAATTATCTACAAATGTTATTAATGTGAAGTATAGTACTTAATAAAACTGACAAATTAAACCCCCCAAATCCAACGCCTGTTCTCAGGGATCATATATGGGTAATGTGTGATGGGCCCCGTTGTTTGGTAAAGCAATTTATGTATGACGAGATTTCCTTTGGTCCCTGGCTCATGAATTTAGGGGTTGCGCTGGATCAGTTTTTCTGGTAGCAGAATGATGGTTATTATTGATTAGTTTGGTGATTTATTGATTATTGATTAAATGTTTAACATTCTATGTAAAGTGAATTAGTATCGTGTTTTATGCAGTCTTTGGAACACAGGTACAGAAGGGTATCTGGGAAGCCGGCAAAGTAAAAGTTAGCCTGAAATAAGGCAGAAGAAAAGTGTGAGAAGTGAAATCACACGGGAATAGGTGCATTGTCTGTTTAAATTAGTGATACTATTTAGTGTGTATGTAAAAGAAGAGTGAGGTAGTGAAGGGTCCACCTGTGAAACTTTGGCCTTATCCCTGGAAGAGTAGCGAGACCTCCTTTTCAATAAAAGGTCCTCTTGTGAAATTTTGGCCTTCTCCCTAAGGAAGTAACAGGTCCTCTCCTAGCTTGGGTGAAGGGAAGGATAGCGGAATTGTTATACTTGCCCGTATTGAAAGGAATGTTCTTGAGAGTGAAAAACTATCTTGAAAGGAATGTTCTTGAGAGTGAAAAACTATCTCTCTATTTAGTAAACAGACAGTGTGGTATTGTTTTGAGTTGTGACTAATAAGTTATTGTAAAGAAAACGGACTTAGAAAAGTGCCAATAATTTTTGTAAAGGGAGGGTCAGCAGCAGGAGGAGAGGCTGACGTCACAGAAAGCCGCGGTGAGCTCAGATTGGCTGGTTGGTGTGAGCCGCTCTGGTATTGGACAAGATAGCGGAGACGAAGAAAGCTCCGATTGGAAGAGTTAGAGTGTGTCGCGCTGACATTGGTCAGGTGTTTAGGGAAGCAAAGGAGTTCGATTGGTGAATTGTAGTGGATTGTGTTGACAAAGATTTGCATCGAGTAAAGTTGTTGACTAGCAACGAAAATGTATTTCGAACAACCGAAACAGGAGAAATTGACTTTGTTTGGCAAAATTAAAAGATTCTTTAAAAAGGACAAACCAGTAATAACGAGAGAAGGAGTTCCTATCCCTCCACCAAAGACACCAGCGTCTTATATGATGTTAAAATATGGTTATCACACATGTATTTGGCTAGAAAATTGGGTAGGATATACGAAGAATGATGGTATACTAGCTTTTCCAGAGCATGGTTCTTTTAATTTGGCAGTATTGCGTAATTTAAGAGAAAAGATGATGGCATTCGACCCAAGACCTAAACCTACACAGTTTGAAGCACTAGTAGAATGGGAAGATGAAATGTATGATAGAGAAAGACACAGAGGTGGTAGAGTTCATAGATTTATGTTCGGAAGATTTCATGATGAAAGACATGAAGATAGAATGAAGAGATGGAGAAATGGAGAGATAACTGAAGGATTGTATCCAGTTTTAATGGTAGGAGAGACTGCAGGAAACAAATGTAAGGAGAAAAAGAGACATTTAGAGCAATTTGGTTATGGGTATAACCCGAATGAAACTGATGATGAGCTACTGGATGATATATTAGTTAAACGACCACCTCCTTATCAGGAGAATTCAGCGATGGTGACACCAAATGCACCATCAATGGAAGCCCCAATGACACCTCAAACGACACCAGTTCCAACTGTAAGTGATGTGGAGCAGGAAGGAGAAGTAGAATTTGCCATACAAACTAAAGAATTAGTTGAAAAATTGAATCAGATGAATATGAAAATAGATGCAATAACTGTGCCAGTAACTATAGGTCCAGCAATACCTGTATTTGAAAATAGACTTATCCATGAACCTTCCTTAACTGTACCATTAAATTCTGCCATAACATCAGCTAGTAGTAGAATTAATGCTGTAAGTGTCCAAAGTGAACAGCCCACTACAGTTACTAGGTCAACACCTCCGACTAATTTAACAATAATTGAAACACCTAGGGAAATAATGCAGTTACTGCCCAAAAGGATAGAGTTGGATGAGATTCCCACGAAGTGAGGTTTCAATAGGTCCAACCACTGAAGAATTAGATGATTGGGTGAAAGGGTTACAAAGGAGAAAAACACAACCACAGCCTATAGATGTATGTAAGTTGAGAGTAGATCTGGAAGAAATGATCATTGGGACCATAAGTCCAGACAGGCTGAAGACTTATCAAGATGATGAATTGATGTATCTGTGTAAGAGTATTACTTGGAAAGCGAAAAATCTACATGAAAGGTTAGTGGAAGCTGCAGAGGAGTTGGGAATGGACATAGGAAGATCAAAGGTGTTGCAGAAGACATATAGAGTGGATTTTAGTGAAAAGGATATAGAAAATATGAATACGTCTGGTAGACGATTGCAGATAAAAGAGATAATGGTTGTTTTGAGAAAATGGGGAGATGTGGAAAGATGGAAGGGTAGATGGATGAGAAAGAAAGAAGAGTTGGCTGCTAAAGAAATACATTTGCATCCAGTAAGAGAAGTAGAAAATGTAGCTCTGGAATGTCCTATGAGAGAAGTTCCAGGAGGAGGTTATGTGCATGTTCCGTGGACTAGACAGGATATATTGTCTTTCACCAATGAGTTTCCCAGGTTGAGAGAAAAACCTGTGGAATGGTATAACCAAGTTGAGAGGTTCGTGAAAGTATCGAAAGTATTGCTAAAGGATTTAGATGGATTGTTTGAAATTGTTCTCCCTGCAGATTTATGGACTGAGTGTAAGATTACAGTTGATTGGCAAAAAGATGAATATCCTCGAGATGCCAAAACAGGATGATGAGGTGATGAAAAAGTATCATCAAGTGATTACTTTCTTGAAAAGCAAAATTTCCCCTAAGGAAACTGATTGGGTAAAGATTGATAGAACAACCCAAGAGCCAAAAGAATCTGTGCATGCCTATTATGAGAGGTTATTACAAGTTTTTAAGCAGTACAGTGGTTTTGAGAATATTGGAGATAAAGATATGGGTCATTTTGTGTATAGGTTTGTGTATGGATTAAGACCTGAGATTAGTCAGATGATACAGCAGCATATGTTGTGTTGGCAGGCCAAAACGATCGATGAGATCTTGAGGTATGCGAAATATTGTAGCGATGACATTGAGTCTCGCCATCGCAAATTAAAAGAAAAGATGATGTGGGCACAAGTAAAGGTAGCAGAGCAGCAAGAAATTCAGTTGAATTCTCAGGCTATAACTCAAATGGGAGGAGTTAGTCAGAATGCTCAAAAACCCAGCGGAGGTAGAGGACAAATGAGCAGAGAAGAGGCGAAAAAGAAATGTCCTTGTCATGGGTGCGGAAAGTATGGACACTGGAAGAATGAGTGTAGATCAGTGCAGAGGACTAATGGACGAAATCACATTTTAACCCCACAGGTGCAGAGTGAGATAGTTGTGCAACAGACACCGCAGAAGCAGGTAGTTACTACCCAATATCAGGTCCCGCAACCACCGTTACCACATAGTGTAAATGCTCAAAGATACAGTGCGGATACAGGGTTCCACGGAGGAGACCAGGTTGGTAAAAATACTAACACAAATGTGATTCCCCAATTTTGGATGCAATGTGATGGAAGTGATGTTGAATCGAATCAATGAAGGTGCCTGAGGGGGGAGGAAGAGTGCGTGCTTGGCGCTACTCTAGAGGTAGATCAGTCAGGTCCATTTGTTGATGGAAAAGTGGAAGGTACTGATATCACCTTTCTTGTGGACACTGGTGCTACCCGTTCTACTGTGAGAGCAGCAGAAATTCCAAACCTACCCCTCTCGGGAGAAACTATCCAGGTAGTAGGAGTCTCAAATAAACAGATAAATACTCCAGTTACTAAACCAATTGAAGTACATAGTGGCCCTTTTAAAGACATGCATCGGTTTGTAGTGTGTGACTCGAGTCCAGTGAATTTGTTAGGAAGGGATTTGCTGTGCAAGATGAATTGCACAATTTACTGCACACCGGATGGTATTGCATTTCAGACACCTGATGAGGATGTCGCGTTTAAAATGGTGCCAGCAAAGCAAGGAACAGAAGTGAATGAGTTATATTCGCTTCTTACAGACAAAAGTGTGCCTGAAGAATTGATGAAGGTAGTGAATTCAGAGGTATGGGATTTCACAGGACAGGAGATTGGGTTGATGTAGAAAGTGGATCCGATTAGAACACAGTGAAAGATGGTATTGACTATCCAAATACACCACAGTATAAAATGAAACCAGAAGTTATAGCAGGAATAACTCCTGTAATTGATCAAATGATTGAACAAGGAATTTTAAAAGAAATAATGAGTAGTCCTTGTAATTCACCTATTATGGGATTGAAAAAGCCAAATGGAACCTATAGAATAGTACAAGATTTGAGAAAGGTAAACAAAATTGTTGTGCCTTGTTGTCCAGTTGTGCCAAACCCAGCAGTGATTCTATACCAAATCCCACATGATGCGGAGTGGTATGCTGTGATAGATTTGTGTCATGCATTCTTTTCGATTCCCCTGCATCCAGATAGCCAGTGTTTATTTGCTTTCCGGTTTGGAGATCGTGTTTTGGCATGGTGCCGAGTTCCTCAAGACTATACTGAGAGTCCTTCAATTTTTAATCAGATATTGAAAAAGTGTCTGGAAGATTTAAGAATGTCTGAAGAGTCTGTTTTGGTTCAGTACATTGATGACCTACTGGTGGCATCAAAGACTCGAGAAGCCTGTGTTGCAGACATAGTTGCTTTACTGAACCATTTGGCAGAAGGTGGACATAAAGTGTCCCCTGCGAAATTACAATTCTGCCAACGAGAAGTCCAATACTTAGGTCACAATATTGAGAAGGGAGTCAGAAAGGTAACATCAGAGCGTATTCGAGTGATTAAGGACATGAAACTGCCAATGACACAAAGGGAAGTGCGAATGTTTTTGGGAGTGGTTGGATATTGCAGACAGTGGATCTGTGGATTTTCACTGATGGCAAAACCTCTACAGAGGTTGACGAGGAATGATGTGAAAGATCCAGTTAAATTGGATGAAGACAGTATGGATGCTTTTGTTAAACTGAAAGATAGTCTGTGTAAGGCTCCGGCATTGGGAATGCCTGATTATTCAAAGGATTTTGCATTATATTGCAGTGAAAGAGATGGGTGTGCGCTTGCAGTGTTAACTCAAAGGCATGGAATGTCAAGGCCACCTGTGGCTTATTTTTCAGCTACGTTAGATTCAGTGGCTGCCACATTACCTGGATGTTTGAAAGCAGTAGCTGCTACTTGTGTGAGTGTGGAACAGAGTGAAGGGATCATAATGGGTCATCCTGTGAGAGTGTATGTGCCACATTCAGTTGAGATCCTTTTAACAAGAACACGGACTCAGCACCTCACCTACAGTCGGCTGATGAGGTATGAGAAAGTGATTCTGGGAGCAGAAAATGTGACAATAGTGAGATGTACAAATGTGAATCCTTCTACTCTATTGCCAGATGTTTGGGAGAAAGAAGTAAAGGATGAAGCTGAACATGATTGTTTGGATGTGACTGAATTTTGTACCAAGCCCCGTCCTGACATCAGATGTTCCTCTTGAGGAATCTGATTGTGTGATGTTTGTTGATGGTTCTTGTTTGCGAACTGGAACAGGTGTGTTGAGTTCTGCTTATGCAGTCTGTACTGTAGCGGAATTCCTGGAAGCATCCTGCCTAAACGGGGTAAAATCTGCACAAGTTGCTGAATTGATAGCTCTAATTCAAGCCTGTAAATTGGGAAAAAGTCAGAAAGTGACTATAATTACTGATAGTCAATAGGGCTTTGGCATTTTGCATGATTTTGGAGAATTATGGATGCAGAGATGATTCCTGACCTCTTCGGGGTCCCCCATCAGGAATAGTCAATTTGTAAAAGAATTGCTGGAAGCATTACAATTGCCAAAACGAATTGCAGTGGTCAAATGTGCCGCACATAAGTCAGGAGATGATTAGGTGACTCAAGGCAACAGATTTGCTGACCAAGTTGCACAATATTGTGCAAAGAATGAGACTGCCATAAATCGGGGAAAAGCAAAAGAACATACAGTTTGTCATCTTATGTTTACTAACACCATTGAAACATGGGATGAAGTGAGACAATTGCAGGAAGAGGCAGGTGATGAAGAGAGACAGGAATGGGAAAAGGCAGGATGTAGGAGATGAGAAGATGATGATGTATGGGTATACATTGATGGAAGACCAGTCATGCAAGATAGTTTACTTTCTCATATGGCAATGATGTACCATGGAGTGACACATGTTGGCCGAGACGCCATGGTCAGATCATTCAAACAAACGTGGTTTAATACTAAATTCAGGACTATTGCAGAAAGCCTTTGTCAGAGATGCTTAACATGCCAACAGCAAAACCCAGGAAGAAAGACAATAGTTAGTCTGGGAACGATAGGGAGGGCAGGAGGTCCTTTTACCAGACTACAACTCGATTTTATTGAGTTGCCTCCATGTAACAAGCTCAAATATGTGTTAGTAATTGTGTGTTTGTTTTCAAGATGGGTAGAAGCTTATCCCACAAGGAGCAATGACAGCCTGACAGTGGCAAAACTTTTGTTGAGGGAATACATTCCTAGATATGGTTTTCCAGTTACGATGGAAACAGATAGAGGAACACACTTCACTAGTGAAACAATCAAACTGATCTGTGAGGCATTGAGCATACAACCAAAACTTCATTGTGCTTATCGCCCAGAGGCTTCTGGAATAGTAGAGCAGATAAATGGCACAATCAAGAGCAGGTTAGGGAAAGTGTGTAGATCCACAGCACTGAAATGGCCTGACGCTTTACCCCTAGTTTTGATGAGTCTCAGAAGCATTCCTGACAAAAAGACAGGACTGAGTCCGCATGAGATCTTGATGGTAAGAGCAATGAGACAAGCATTTGTACTGCGAACAAATTAATAAATATATCTGATGATCTCATCGTTGACTATTGCAAAGGATTGGCTGATGTAGTACGTTCTGTGTTTCATCAGGTTGGAGCTGACGCGACCACAACACAGCAGACTCAAGCGCATGACATAGGAGCCCTGGTGAGTGGGTTCACGTCAAAAGGCATAGAAGAAAAACTTGCCTAGAGCCCCGCTGGGAAGGACCTTATCAGGTCATATTGGTGACGACCACAGCAGTAAAGTGTGCTGGCCTAACAAATTGGATCCATGCCAGCCACACTCAGCGAGTCCCAAATCCACTTGAACCACGAGTAGAGCGGCATCTGGAGATCTCAAGTACAAGCTCTGAATCAGAGGTTGAAGCACAAGAAAGTGGTGAGGTTAGAGCAATAGACTCTGAAACTGGTGAACCTAAACCAAAGGACTCTGAAGAGCGGCTTGAGGAAGAATTGCTTTGCACAAGTCAAGTAAAGTGGATACCAGTTACTGGGACTGAAGAAACTGCTGTTGAACAAGAAGAAAGACAACTTCTCGATAAAGAGGAAAAGGATGGAGAAGAATAATACAGAAGAAGAAAAAGAAGGAGAAAGCAAACTTAAAGTAGGTGCAAAGAAACGAAGGTACGAATTGAACAAGGAAGAAGAAGAAGTACAACCAAAAAGGGCAAAGACAGATGATCATTGGCCAAGTGGAGTTAAAAGACTGAAATACAGGGTGGTAAAAGGAAGACCCGAGAGCAAGCTAGAACAGATAAAGGAAGTTTCAGGTGAAATAGAGCAAGGAGAGTCGGATGACGAATCAGTGCTGCGACCAAAGAGAGTGAGAAAACCAAACAAAAAGTTCAAGTCACCTGACTGGATTTACATAGTGTTGGAAGAGATTGAAGAAGAAGATTTAAACAAGGAAAGAAACAGCACTGACAGCGAGCGAGAAGAAAAGAGTGATTTAGATACACCTTAAGAGACTGTAAACAAATTAAGGTGTCACGTTAACAACTGAAGAAAAGTTTCTGAAGACGTCCTGGAGATTTGGATTCGTTAAAATAAAAGAAGGGGTAAAGAAGAAAGTTTTTGAAGTGTGGGATCACACTACATTTTTATTTTTAAATTTTTGTAGAATATTTTTAGAAATAGATTTAGAAAATCCATTTAGAATTTTATAAAGATTAACATTACTATGGCAGATACACAAGAAACAAGATCTAGATGTAGTTTTATGCGTAGGTGTTATAAAGCTTGTTTATGTTTATTTTGTATACTGCTAGTATTTTGAATAATATTAACAATTATAATACCTTTACATTTGATTAAAGAAGATACATCTCGTCCTAACAACTTGACAGGTCCAAGGGTAGACACTGATATTAGACAAATTCCTATTACTCACTTGAAACGGGTAGATGCTAGTAGATTGCATCATGATAGATCAGTTACTAATTTTTCCTCTAATATTTTCACTAAACTACTCTAGGAATATGTGGAAACAATGGATGTGAGGGATTGTTATGTATGTATACAGTTACCATTGTCTGTTTCAGAAGGTGTGACTTATCATCACCTTCCTTTGACTTATGGTGTGACCTGTAGTGTCTTATCAAGTTTATTGTATAGAACAGGAAAATTAGATTATTATTATTCCAATGTAGATACAATCTTTTCTAAAGTCCCTGTAGTACCTGAGTTGAATAAGATAGCACATACAAATGTCATGGGAGATTTTTTCCTGACAACAAAGCCTTTAGATATAGCATACGCTAATAAAAACAACTTAACATGTAGATTGGAAAAGGAAGAGAAAATCTTTTTGGAGATGGTAGAAGAAAGAAGGGCTAAGTTTCAGAGAAAAGCTGTTGAAGAGAAATTGAAAACACCACCTTGGGTTTTCAGAGAAGGCAACTATGACAAAAGCGAGACTTATGCTGCAATGGCTCTGGATTGGTCGCAGAAGGGAAAATTATGTTTACGTAGGGAGAAGACTAAGTACAACCACTATTTCATTGGTTCCAGTGAATGTGAAGATACCTACAAAATTATTGGGGGTTGGGGATTAAAGGGAGGAACTGACCCTGTCTTGCCAGGCATATATTATGTATGTGGGAGGAAAGCCTATTATCGGCTGCCAGATCACTGGTATGGAACTTGTTATCTTGGGATTGTCTTTCCAAAAGTCTATCATGTAGACAAAAGTACAAATGGAATCGATGAAGTAAGGCAAGGACTAAACCGTGTAAAAAGAGAAAGCTTTTCAGAAATTGTAGTCGATATATTTGGAGCATTGATACCTGGAGTTGGAGTTACACTGAATGCAAACAAAATTCGACAATTGTCCACAGTGGTTGATCGTTTATCAATGGATACTGCTGGAGGATTCTTGATGATTGACACTGAAATGATTGCCATGAGATCTATGGTTATGCAAAATCGACTTGCCCTTGATATATTATTGGCAAAAGAGCGTGGAGTCTGTGGAATGCTGAAAGTTCAACATTGTTGTACTTACATTCCAGACAAAAGTAAGAATTTGGAAGGATACATTCAGAATATCACTGATTTGCATAAGGAAGTAACTCAACTAGAGGTTGACGGTGTTTGGGAGAAACTAAGTAAGAGTTTCTCTACTATAAGCAATTGGTTTTCTTCTATAGGGAGTTCCTTAGTAGGAAAAATAATAGTGCCAATAGTTTTTGTAGCTACTATGATACTCATGATATGAATGACCTATGTTTGTGTGAAGAAAAGTCGCAAAGGAAAGAAAAAAAGGAAATTAAGTAAGGAACATAAAGAAAGGGAAAGAGAGATAGAGGAGATAGAGATGGAAAGTTTTAAAGAAAAATTGTATGAAAAATGTAAGGAGCAAGGGTCAAAAGACAAAATAACAACTGTATAACTAGAAAAACCGTATGTTTTGGGATTTTATGATGGTAAAACCATCAAAGGGGGATTGATGGAGTGAGGTTTGTAAAATACATCCTCACGAAATTAAGTAACCCCATAATAATATTGACTGCATGAACTAATCAACTCTGAATGCACACATTTACACAAGGGGCAAACGCATTTTACATAATATACTAAACCATGTTGGCATGAGTACGTATTAATTGTTTGCGCTTTGAAAAGCCGTACTAATGCATGTTTATGCTATGTTGTACATTGCACATTTTGCATGTTGTGCACAAATAACGAAAAGGTTGCTTTAAATTAATAGCTTTTGCTAGGAATTAATTCACACGGCATTAGTATGGTGGGAGGTAAACATAATGGGTTTTATTTCACGAATTAATATTCTTTTGTGTTTGTTTACTTTAGTACGGGATTGGGCCTGCATGAAAATGGCCTCTCGTTTAAACCAGCATGTGGTTGGCCTGGTCGGTGTGAAGTGCGCATGCGCCAGGATGGGTTGCCTGCTCGCAGACTACAGAGTGTACCAGCTGATGTAACTCGTGTGAAGGCCATATTGACCTGTGTCCTATTGTTTGTGTGCCAAGACGCGACAGCGACTTTGGGAACAGCCATCATTACGTGCAATTCGAATGTGAAACGGATATCATAATGTACAATGTGACAAAATGTATAATTATGAATGTCAGTGGTATACGAATGAATTGGCCTTAAATTCTTCCTTTGTTAGAACCGGTATAAGATGGATTTGTGAGGAGAACTGGATGAGGCGACCCTCGTATGATTTATGACAACCAATCACAGACCGAGTTTCTACCGATACTGCAACATTGTAAGATAGTGTATTAGGCAGAAAGGTATAATTGATATTCCAATTGGGGGTGTGTCAGAGCAGTGCAGAGCAGAACGGAGAGCAGATCAGATCAGAACGGAGTCGAGAAGAGACGCAGACGAGACGGAGGTCAGATGAGAGGGAGAGAGAAGGGTCGGAGAGAGATCAGACGAATCTGAGGCAGTGCGGTCCGGTATAGCAGTGCAGGCCGGAGTGGCAGATCCAAGACAGAGAGAGCAGGCCAGCACAAAGCCAGAGAACACTTTAGGTACGAGAACGTTGCGGGAGTGCTTGGGAGGAGACTGCGTCCGAGGAGAACTAGATAGAGGTAGATTAATTGGGAGATTAATTTAGTAGTTAGTTTATGTCAAGCTTAGCTGCATCTGTCCTGTTAACTTTGTCCTCTGAGCCTATCTCTGGGGACCTCTTGCCACAACCTCGGCCAAGGAAGTGGTTTTCCTGATTCTTTGGTGGGTATCACCCTCCTTGATTGCTTTATTCTGCAAGTATATTTCTGCAAGTATTTATGCTGTACATTCTCTTCCCCATTCCTATGCACGCTTTGATATCGATGCAAATGATTCATTTTGGTTACATTGCTTGATAATTACGAATAGTTAGAATTATATACAAATGTTATTAATGTGAAGTATAGTACTTAATAAAACTGACAAATTAAACCCCCCAAATCCAGCGCCTGTTCTCAGGGATCATATATGGGTAATGTGTGATGGGCCCCGTTGTTTGGTAAAGCAATTTATGTATGACTAGATTTCCTTTGGTCCCTGGCTCATGAATTTAGGGGTTGCGCTGGATCACCAGCATGTGTGCCTCAGCCTCTCACTCTCAGTAGACTTGGCCAGTGCTGCAGCAGGCTGAGCAGCGCTCCGAGTCCGCGAGTCAGCTAATTTATTAAGCAGGCAGCTGAGATGATCCGCGCTGGGGCCTCAGGCTCTCACATCCTGTTTGGTACAGTCAGGTCCCATATGAGACAGAGAGCCTGGACAGACTCTGTGTATCAATTGATCATGATGCTGCATTAATTTGATTGATTGCCAGGGAGGAGCCAGGAGGCCCGGTCAGTGCAGGCTGACTAAGGCAGGATCTGTTTAAATGGTTCTCTGCCGACAAGCCAGGCAAAAGGTGTCTGTGTAGGCTGTGGTAGGTCCGAAGTATTATCTTTTGCAGTTAGCTGCGCGTGTGTCTGCATATGTGCACAGACCTTTAATAAAGTACTGCCTCTGAAATACTTGTTTAATGTTTAATATCATGGTTACACATTTGTTTAACAGTACGATCAGGTTACCCGGGCACTAGGTTAGTGTAGGGTGACAATATGTCCCTGATTTCAAAGGACTGTCCCGGTGTCCCAACTCTTTTCTTAATTTTAGGTACATGTCCCAGTTTTTGGGACAAAGGTAAGGTAATTCTGCAAAGCAGAATTGAAAGTTATATGCTCCATGTAGAGGAGTCACTAAAGATTGAAAGTAATTTATCTGTTTCTGTCAGACAACACAGGAGGGTGACGGCTGCAGACTCTCTGCAAAGGGGAGACAGGGCGGGTAGGAGGGCAGGGGGAGCTCAGGGTGGAGGAGGCCCTGCTACATATATACACACACACACAAACAGACACGTACATTTGTAAGCCTATTGGGGGTGTGTGTATATATGTGCACATATTTACAAGGCTATGCATAAAGCAGAACAGGCCAGATATAAGAAGCAAGACTAAAGGCTTTAGTCCTACTTTTATGTCTGGCATTTCCTGGTTTTTGCTTGTCAAAATCTGGTCACCCTAGGTTTATGCCCTTCCATTTCTGATGCTTTTTTTAAACATATTTTATTGGGGTTTTAAAACGAGCATGTAATATTAAACACATTTTTATTGTGATTTCAACAGTACACTTACATCATATCCATTCCACTTCTGCTAATGTCATATCAACTGTTACAATTCCCATTTATATTCCATTTCTGATGCTTTGCAGCAGTTTTTGGATCTTCTTAGTTTTTGTAGCTCAAATGGGTGTAATCTTTTATATTTATATGTTTCGCTCGTCATCATTGCTTGATTTTGCTCCGGAGAAAGTGTCACTTATAGTCGTTGAATGCCACTCATAATTATACTGAAAGTATGAAAATATCACACATAAGAAATGAATGAAAATAGGAACTTATAAAGCGCACGGCTACTCCACAGTGTGCCGGCGCTGAAAGCAATCTGAAACCTTGGCAGCTATGGACCATAATCTAGTAATGTATTACAAGGATGATATTTTTTCTCCAGTTTAAGTTCTTCTTTCTGTGTTGCATATTTGTTCTAGTGGTGTTCTGTTTCTGACAGCTAATAGTTGTACTGGTTGGGCTATTAATATCTTATATTTTCTGTGCAGTTATATCTGGAACTTGGCCCAAACACCTTAGTGATTTAAATGAGCACATTACATTAGACATGATCTGATTGTTTTAGGCACAAGGAGATCGATTTGCCCCAAACCCCAAGATTTCAAGCTGATGCCGGGACTGGGACCTGGATCCCTAGTTCGACAATCGGCAGCTCTGGTCGTTAGACCACATAGATCTCTTCCGCGTACATTATAAGTTCATAGGCTGCTTTAATAAAAGACAGTTCGCACGTTTATTAATTTCTTGTTTAAATCGCGGTTCTGTCCAGCAACATGGCGTCTAGGATGGCACAGTCTTTCATTTGTTACGTTAGCGCTCCAGATCGCTACCCAGTCAGCCGGTAGGAGCGCCGGCCATTTTAGGGTGAGGCGTAGCGCCGGATTTCCTGTCCAGAAAAAAGTCTTCATAGCCACGCCCAATCCTGACGCTTCCCGCGAATTTCTGGGCAGATCAGACCAGAAATGGGGAGAGAGGGATACAGGACAGATCTCTTAGGAGGGATAGAGTCGCCCTTGGCGTGGATTGGCTCCTCTGGAAGTGATGCTCGCTTGACAGTTACCCACGCGAGGATAAGGATCAGCTCAGGAAACTGGGGTCCAGGAATGAGATCGATAGAGGAGAGCAGAGAGGAACCGTAATGGGGAGGGGAATAATGGTGATCGGAGGGTGTTGGTCGTTTTTTTTTTTTTTTACCTTTGGAGTGCTTCATGGTTGGTAAGACAAGTATTTGTGGTTCCTGTTTACACAGGGAGTCTGGTTGAAGTGACTAGTCTTCCCAAAATGCTTATACACATTTAATCCCCTGGCAGAGTAGGTCGGTACATATTAGAAAATGGTTAAATGGTCCCACTTTTAAGTAAGTATGCCGACTGACAGATTTTATTGGGCGATATGGTGCTTTCTGGAGTACGAGTCGTAACTGTGATCGGCTCATTTCTGTACTTCGCACTAGAACATTGCCTCTGGTGCGTGTGTGTGAAAGGGAGCGTGGGTGACTTGCGGCTACATGAGACAAAGACCGGGGTTGCTTGGTTAATTGAGTGCATGGATCTAGAAGGCGCATCGGTGTGCAGACGAGCTGCTGTGGTTCTTTCTGCTCTTTGTATGTTTTCTTCAAACTAACGCGATGCTTTTTTTTCTGGAGACCTCTAACCCCTCCTTTGTCCCTTTCTATCTTGAGGCTAGGTGCTAATTTTGCTGCAACCTAAGTAACCTCGTGCGACGGCAGATTAGCCACATGATATACCAGTCGGGCGCAAGTTTATAGTGATGACCTGAAGGTACCTCCGCCTTCATCATTTTTGGTGGCGGGGGACGGTATGTCTGTAGATTGACTCCCTCCCGTGTTAGTATGAGTCCCTGTGGTGGTATTGGGATAGACCTGCAGTTATTTCCCCCACTTTCCTGTGTATGCGGCCCATGATATTTAATGCAGCCCTCAATATTTATTCGTCTCGACACGCGCCTCTCCCACCTTCACACTCGCTTCTAGTAATCTAAAGACATGGATGTTCGCCCGTCTGGCCTGCACCATAGCCACCGCCTGAGACTGGACAAGCGCCCCTATCTCATTCCGGACGACGCTGTCTCAGATACACGCAAACCCCATACGTCGTGGGGAGGACATTGACCTTAATCGTGGCCCCTCCTCTGGTCGTGAGATTTCGGTGCGTACTATTCTGCTTCTACGGATGGTCCACCAAGTATGCCCCAATGCAAGAGAACCACGCGCTTGCGGAAATGTAGTACGGGTTTTTCTGGCGAATGAATGCCGTTTTGGAAGGCGTGAAATCGAATCGCGCACGCATACCGTTTTAGCCTCCGACATCTGGGATATTTGCACCCCGTGGAAGGTTAGCTTGTTTTATTCCTCAAAGTAGTGCATGTCGACCAACAAAAGCATAAATTGTATTTGCTGATCTAAATGGGATAGAGTTTCCAGTGATATGGGCATATACAGCTCACAGAAATCCAGTTATACCATGTAAATTGCAGTTGGAGAATGCAGAAACCGTATGGGGTCGAACTTTAAAGTATCGTTTTATTTTTTGTATTTGCTGTTACGTGTTTTCTTTTCTTGTCACAGAATTCTCCTGCAAAAATTAAATACTAAGCCACGTGTGTTCTGTCATGAAGAGTAATGTTCAATATTTCTACATGTCGCTCATGGATGTTTCCACTACTTTCTGGTCTAAATATGGACATTTGTCGAAGAAACCTATATTTGCACATCAAAGCGGAAACTGGGAATGACTACATATTTAAGTGTCTTCTATCTAGGGATTACCGACGGTAGAGAGAGGTTGGCCTGCTCTAACAGCGCGTACCGGGTTCCTCACCTGGCTGGACTCTTCAGGAGCAGAGATTCCTGCACGTCTCACACCTACCTATGCTGTGAGTTTGGTGGACTCCCGTTGCTTGCTTCTTTTTAACGCATGGTGTCATACTTTTCCTTTACTTTGAATTATGTGACATTCAAATATACACTGAATTAGTGGAACGGGTCTGGGCACAAGGACCGATGGCACTATTTTTCAGACAATTATTGTATCCGCTCATTGGACTTGTATGAATGAGTGGTGCGGGCTTTGGGTGCTCGACGTAGTTTCTGTAGGGCTTCCAAAATTTCTATGTAGCATTATGTCCTTAATATGTAATGCATTCTGTTCCACAGGCAGTCATTCGGAGGAGGGGGGCTGAATTCGGTCGCGAATGCCCATTTTCGGTTGGTAAGGCTTGGGTTTGTTTTGGAATTATAGGAAAGTAGACTAACTTGCATGTTCGTTAAGAGCAAATGGAAAATAAAACATTTAAGTGTATAACGAGCCATAAATAGATGGCACATATGCGCAGGTCAGTTATGGTCATCCAGCCAAACGCTGGAGGGAATGGGTAATGTATTAAATATTTTGATAAAACCATAAGAAATGTTGTGGTTTGTTGATGCAACCATGCAGAGTTCTCGTAAGTCCACGCACAGTGATGGCATAGTGGACGGTCATTAACCTTTCATTGTAATTTTAAATGTGAAATTTCTTCTAAAACATATTCTTTCCAGTGGCGCTAGCTCGTGTGAACCTGGCTCGTTAGTTTTTTACTTTTCATTTGCAGCCACGCTCTGCAGCATGTTTTTGCACTACAAATCTGAGTTTCACTAGCAGATGTGGAGGAAGTAGTGGCGCTTACCTTTATTTTCTGATTACATTTGGGAGGCTGCTGTGAAATAATTTTGTCGGCCCACTGTCCCCAAACCACCAAGCATTGGCAAATTCAGTATTTCTGCACCTGCGAGAGCAGGTGTCTCTTGGATTTAAAAAAAAAAAAAACTATAACAGGAATCTTTTCAAGGTGGCTACTGGTGGGTGTACAACCATGCTCTTAGCTAGTCGATTACTGTGCTTTGTTGGAAGCATGTGGTCTCAACAGAACAACCGCAAATCCCAGGTTGCTGCCAGCTGCAGATGAGCAGAGAGAAGATGAGAGGCAAGGTATTGGGAATGAAAGGATTGAAATTCCAGAACAAAAAAATAGGTGTAGAAAATGTGATGAAACCAAGTGTTACAAACTGACAAGCAAAAGAAGCCCCTGAAAAGAGTGGGTGTAGAAAAGAAATGGAACAAAATATGAAATTAGACTAAACTTATTTGTGGTTTGTGTGGGACTTTAAGATTCAGTGCATCAGTAAGTGTTGTCATTACATACTGTGACTGGCTGAGAGGTTCAGAAGAGAAACTGCTAGAGCAGCTGCAGCCATTCCTATAGTATAGAGCAAGTAATGTCTGCCCCCATAAGAGCGATCAAGCTTCAGGTTCCTCTATTGGTAGACCGTATTGTGTACTATATCAGGCGTTTTTTAAGGTGTCTGGTGGCACTGATCTCACTCCAGAGGTAAGTGCTGAGTGTGTTACGGAGCTCTGTATGACCAAAACAGCTGGCAGCAGTGGAGCTATGTGAATTGTCATGTAAAAACAGAACTGTATCACTGAGGTCATGTGCCTTCTGCACATCCACCTGCTCCTCTAAGCAGTTTCTTCTGAATATTACGCCTAGTTTCAGGCTGTGCTCCTCTTGCATATCTGGACCCCCAACTGTGTGAAAGTTGCCTGGTTACGTTTTTTCTTAATTACCAGTTGGGCTTCCTGGACAAAAAGATGTGTGGAGTGAAGTGTGCTATGGCAGAGTGGGTGCATAAAGAAGGTGGTTTTGGAAAGCAGTATAATTACCTGAAAAAAACAAGACACTGGGGGAAGGTTCTGCAAAGAGGAGCCCACGGAAGGGATTTGGTAGATTAAGAAAAACACTCAGATGAAATGTTGAATGCTAACAAATGTAGTTCCCTCGATGGAAGCAACATCCGCAGTTGGATACAAGTCAACCAATCAGAACACAGACTGAAATGCCCCTGGGTAAGACAAACACAAGCATAGAGAGTAAATCTATGAAATAAGGAGCAGAAAATTGAATAGACAACACCACCAATTATGAATGAGGGGTTGACCCATTACCCTCTCTTTATAGTATTATAAACAATGGACTGTTAAAGTAGCTGTAAGATGAGATCTAAAAATTCAGGGTGCCCCCCAAAAAGCATTCCCAGGATTCAGCCTTTTAGCTGTTGGTAAGGGAGGCTGATGACTAAGCATTCACACCACTGAAGTCTGCAAAAGAATGGATTGAGTATGCCCTACTTTTTATACTTTGCGGTTTAATTGCTTGGGTGGGTTACTTTTTAAGAAAGGGCTTGCTGTTGAATCTGTGCTTCAGAGGTTCAGAAATTTATAAGCGAGGAGAGATTATGACCCTTGGGGGCTGCACACAAGTTTTTCTAATTGCCAAACTGCCATTTGGTTGGTAGGCTCCAGTGACGCGATTAGTTACGTACATGAATAGTACTAATTTTAATGAACCTAACATCGATGAGTTGATGTGTAGACCAGCTGTAAATCAAACCAGTCATTTAGGTTATACACAGATCCCTAGAGTGGATGCACAATACTGGCTGACATGCAAGAAAAGCAAAACTAAGCCTCACTGGAAAAAAATGCCACTGATGCTGGTAGAGACATTGAACACAATATCTCGTGCCTGTAGATATTTCCTCCCGTCTTACTGGCTATATTGACTCCACTTCCCTCTTTAAATGATCACAGAACATGATCTTGGCCACCTGCTCTGTGCAGTAATGTGTTGCCTTTGCTAGCACTATACAAATATCCCCATATTAGATACATACATCCTCACTGAGCATCTTTGTGTGGTTTTTGGGCTTGATGAGCGGGCAGGGAACGGTTGGTACCTCAGTAAAATATTTAAATCTCACTGGTAGTGAAGATCGGAGCCAGACTTGCAATACTAAGTGAGTTGCAGTGTGTAAGAATGTTATACGCAAACGTCAGTAAGTGAATAGCCAAGCCACGTAAACTGACAACACAGATGGTTTTCAGTTTGAGAATAAGTAATGTAAGGAGGGTTATTAATGTACTAAAGTCACAGGGAAAAGAGTGCCTTAAACACAAATGGGTTAGTATGCAACCCCCTCGTTGGTCTTTAAATGCACAAACACATGGAAGATGACTTCTGGGTATATTTAGGATATTATGCCCGCTGACAACTAGCTCCTTTTTTGTGGTGGGGGCTGTGATAGATTGAAAATTAACATTGTTCTTGTATTTCATGTTACCTGATCTGAGGAAGCCTTATAGTTGGTATGATCATCATTTATTCTAATGTAAAAGTACCTTGTTATGAGTATGTATTGTTCCCACTCCTGATCCATGTGGACGCAGTACCATAATATTGATCTATGTTTGATGTACTTTTATCTCCTTTAAGACCAGTACCAACATATCGAGAATGTGTTCTTCCTGCTTGAGGGTGTCGTCGTCCTGGCTGAGGTAGTAGTTTGTGCTGTTGGTCGGGTTGTGATATTGCCCGCTGAGGAGATAACTGCGCAAACTACTGCCTTGCCAGTGCTGGTGATCTGCAACTGGTGAAGACTACTCCACGGATCAATCCACCCATCTTGATGTCCCAGTGATTATAGCTTTCATTTTTCAACACTCACAGATCAGTACAGACTTGCAGTTGTTTTAATTTGTATAAATGTTGCGATGTAATTGACACAATGGGTAGTCGCGTTTCTATGAGGAGTGTAAAAAAAAAAGTATGTTAAAGTGTGACTAGCACCACAATCTAACGCAGGTCGTAAATCTATTGTACATTTTATTCTCCTGTGTTGAGATTTCTTAAACGGTTATCTTTTAAATTTGCTTTGCATAATTTTGGTTATATTTGATCATTTTTAAGTTTATTATAAACATTTCAGTGACCAGCAATGTAGTAGATCTTGTCAGTCACATACATTTTTGATTGGAATTCAATTTTTTTTTTTTATGTCCGTGTCTTTCAGTTGCCATCAGAGTTCAACAACTCTGTCCATGCATTATATACTTGTTCTGTTAATGGAAAAGATCAAGAATCCAATTGCTATACGCGGTTGTGATTTAAAAAAAAAAAATGTTTTTATTGTACATATGCATTAACAGTTTCATGTCGTGTTACAGCATAACGCTTGGTGAATGTCTTGTACAACTATCCATGCTGTCTAAACAGTTTAATAGTGAAAGTCCATATGCACATTTTTCCGATAACCAAACACATTTTGAACATTATCCTCCCTAGAATGTGCGATAGATTGAAGTTGTGTAGATTGGGGTGGATTGGTTGGGGTTCATTGAAGTTGGATAGTTTGTGGTGGGGGAAGGTAGATTAGAGTGGGTTAAATTGGACTTGAGTGGGTGGATTTGGGTGGCATGTGGTAGGTTGGTTTGGAGTGGGGTAGAGTGAAACGGAGTGGAATAGATTGGAGGTGGATAGACTGGAGTTGATTGAAATGGAGTGAGAGTTTGGGGAATAGTAGATGGGTGGATTGGAAAGGTGTGGGGTAGATTGGCAGTGGGGTTAGATTGGAGTGGATTGAGTGAGGGATTAATTGGCATGGAGTGGGGTAAATTGACAGTGGGGTTAGATTGGAGTAGAGTGGGGTAGACCGGTAGATTTGAGCAGATTGATTGGGTTAGATTGAATGTATTGGGGTTGAGTGGGGTAGATTGGATCGTAGTGGGGGTAGATTGTAGCGAAAGGGTAGATTGGGGTATGTTGGAGCGGCGTAGGGGAAATTTTGTGTGGAGTGTGTGGTGTAAATTGGAGTGGCTTGTTGTACAGTCTCTTAGAATGGAGGGGAGTGGAATGGCACGTCTCAGAATGGAGTGGGGGGGACACACAGAGGATTGGTTTAGTGTGGAGTATGCACGGTGTGGTAGCACACCGCCATTACAGACACATTTGCAATTGAAATGACCATTGTATTTGCACCATAATGCGGTTTTACTGCACACAAATGTATGCAAATATCACCTAGTGTATTGATGTGTTTTGATAGTATTCAAATATGTTTCCACCAGAATTGCTAAAATAAACTTTGCTTCATTTGTACTAATTCTGAAACATCAGCACAGTTCATTTTTGTTGTTAGGTCGAGCCTAGCGTTGCAGCGCATGCGCTGCTCGCTTTGCGAGGCATGCTGTATTAGGGTATGTTTTAGAAGTGGTGTGGAAGCCCCGCCCATATTTTTCATTGGCTGGCGTTATCGTCCATGGTAAACACTGGCTTCCGATTGATAATGAGGCTTCTTAGTCCCTCCTTGTTACCGCCCTGTCTCCTTTTGGGACCGCCCATCAGGACTGGATCTTTTACTTGCGGCGTTACACTGTCTCCTTCATTAGTCGGTAAGCACTATATTTTTTCCACAGTGGCGACAGCTTGTCTGGTATTTGTATTCAGGGGTTTTGGTGCGCGGCTGTAGAGCCAGAGAATCAGGTCAGCAGAGCTGCTCTAGAGCCAGAGAACCAGGTCAGCAGAGCTGCTGTAGAGCCCGAGGAAAACTAGGTCAGCAGAGCTGCTGTAGAGCCCGAGGAAAACTAGGTCAGCAGAGCTGCTGTAGAGCCCGAGGAAAACTAGGTCAGCAGAGCTGCTGTAGAGCCAGAGCAGAACCAGGCCAGCAGAGCTGCTGTAGAGCCTGAGAACCAGGTCAGCACAGCCGCTGTAGAGCCAGAGAACCAGGTCAGCAGAGCCGCTGTAGAGCCAGAGAACCAGGTCAGCAGAGCCGCTGTAGAGCCAGAGAACCAGGTCAGCAGAGCCGCTGTAGAGCCAGAGAACCAGGTCAGCAGAGCCGCTGTAGAGCCAGAGACCAAGGTCAGCAGAGCCGCTGTAGAGCCAGAGACCCAGGTCAGCAGAGCCGCTGTAGAGCCGCTCTAGAGCCAGAGACCCAGGTCAGCAGAGCCGCTCTAGAGCCAGAGACCCAGGTCAGCAGAGCCGCTCTAGAGCCAGAGACCCAGGCCAGCAGAGCCGCGCTCGAGCCAGAGACCCAGGCCAGCAGAGCCGCGCTCGAGCCAGAGACCCAGGCCAGCAGAGCCGCGCTCGAGCCAGAGACCCAGGCCAGCAGAGCCGCTCTAGAGCCAGAGACCCAGGCCAGCAGAGCCGCTCTAGAGCCAGAGACCCAGGCCAGCAGAGCCGCTCTAGAGCCAGAGACCCAGGCCAGCAGAGCCGCTCTAGAGCCAGAGACCCAGGCCAGCAGAGCCGCTCTAGAGCCAGAGACCCAGGCCAGCAGAGCCGCTCTAGAGCCAGAGACCCAGGCCAGCAGAGCCGGTCTAGAGCCAGAGACCCAGGCCAGCAGAGCCGCTGTAGAGCCAGAGAACCAGGCCAGCAGAGCCGCTGTAGAGCCAGCGACCCAGGTCAGCAGAGCCGCTCTGGAGCCAGAGACCCAGGTCAGCAGAGCCGCTCTGGAGCCAGAGACCCAGGTCAGCAGAGCCGCTCTGGAGCCAGAGACCCAGGTCAGCAGAGCCGCTCTGGAGCCAGAGACCCAGGTCAGCAGAGCCGCTCTGGAGCCAGAGACCCAGGTCAGCAGAGCCGCTCTGGAGCCAGAGACCCAGGTCAGCAGAGCCGCTCTGGAGCCAGAGACCCAGGTCAGCAGAGCCGCTCTGGAGCCAGAGACCCAGGTCAGCAGAGCCGCTCTGGAGCCAGAGACCCAGGTCAGCAGAGCCGCTCTGGAGCCAGAGACCCAGGTCAGCAGAGCCGCTCTTGAGCCAGGCCAGCAGAGCCGCTGTAGAGCCAGAGAACCGGGCCAGCAGAGCCGCTGTAGAGCCAGAGAACCGGGTCAGCAGAGCCGCTGTAGAGCCAGAGAACCGGGTCAGCAGAGCCGCTGTAGACAGAGAACCGGGTCAGCAGAGCCGCGCTAGAGCCAGAGAACCAGATCAGCAGAGCCGCTCTAGAGCCGGAGAACCGGGTCAGCAGAGCCGCGCTAGAGCCGGAGAACCGGGTCAGCAGAGGTGCGCTAGAGCCAGAGAACCGGGTCAGCAGAGCTGCGCTAGAGCCAGAGAACCGGGTCAGCAGAGCTTCTGTAGAGCCAGAGAACCGGGTCAGCAGAGCTGCTGTAGAGCCAGAGAACCCGGTCAGCAGTCCTGCTGTAGAGCCAGAGAACCCGGTCAGCAGTCCTGCTGCAGAGCCAGAGAACCCGGTCAGCAGTCCTGCTGCAGAGCCAGAGAACCGGGTCAGCAGTCCTGCTGCAGAGCCAGAGAACCGGGTCAGCAGTCCTGCTGTAGAGCCAGAGAACTGCTGTAGAGCCAGAGACCCGGGTCAGCCAGAGACCCGGGTCAGCCGAGCCGCTGTAGAGCCAGAGACCCGGGTCAGCCGAGCCGCTGTAGAGCCAGCGACCCGGGTCAGCCGAGCCGCTGTAGAGCCAGCGACACGGGTCAGCCGAGCCGCTCTAGAGCCAGCGAACCGGGTCAGCCGAGCCGCTCTAGAGCCAGCGAACCGGGTCAGCCGAGCCGCTCTAGAGCCAGCGAACCGGGTCAGCCGAGCCGCTCTAGAGCCAGCGAACCGGGTCAGCCGAGCCGTTCTAGATCCAGAGAACCGGGTCAGCAGCCTGCTGTAGAGCCAGAGAACCGGGTCAGCAGAGCTGCTGTAAAGCCAGAGAACCGGGTCAGCAGAGCTGCTGTAAAGCCAGAGAACCGGGTCAGCAGAGCTGCTGTAGAGCCAGAGAACCAGGTCAGCAGAGCTGCTGTAGAGCCAGAGAACCAGGTCAGCAGAGCTGCTGTAGAGCCAGAGAACCAGGTCAGCAGAGCTGCTGTAGAGCCAGAGAACCAGGTCAGCAGAGCTGCTGTAGAGCCAGAGAACCAGGTCAGCAGAGCTGCTGTAGAGCCTGAGACCCAGGTCAGAACAGGTGCTGCAGGGACTGGAGAGGTACAAACTTAATCCGACACAGAAGAGGTGCAATGATGCAGCGTAATATGGCACATTCTGTCGCAATAGTTTGTCATTTTACAACACAGTAGTACTGTCTGGGCAAACGATTTTCCTCATTAGCAGCACACCTGAATACAGCCGTCAGCAACGAAATGGTGACAGTTAATCTTTGCAAAGCGTCTGTCCGCCCGGGGGACCACTGCTGATGCTTTTTAATATCTCTTTGGATCCATCTGAGCTAGAATCAATGTTTGCAACTGATACAGAAGATCTGAATCATGCGGCAAGTCTGGGAAATATGTAAATACTCTGAGAACGCGGCGGCCACAATATTGCGTTATTCCATTGGTTCTGCCTATGAGCAAAGACTTGTAGTGTAATGGCCTTGATTTACTGACTGTGTTGTAAATCCATGGAACTGTCCCCCAGAAGAATATTTGGGCAAAAAATAACCTCGAAGTACTGATTCTGTGGTACTGATAAAGTAAGGTTAAAAGTGGAGGCCATGCAAGGTCACTGAAGTCAGGAAGGCATGGGCAGTTCTGGACAGCATTGTCATTCTCCAGGTAGGAATTCCCATGCAGGGCAGCGCCAAGTAGCTGGGATGAAACAAGTATTTGCAATGCAATAGGTCTCTCATTTACGCGAGTTGAAGCTGTTGGCATTTGTAAATGACAATGTCTTTTATTTATGTTTTAAAAAGCAAAACGTAAGGCATTGTCATTTACAATGCCAATAGCTCAAACTCGCGTAAATGCGAGATGTGTGCTAGAAAAAAAGACTATCTTATACACTGTCCTCTCACATGGATACTCAGCAGACTCAGCAGGATTCTTAACACAAAAAAAGAAGGGGGGAGTCCAAGGGAACTTTAAAGACCGTCAAGGATTAGATCCCAAAAGAATTACTGATAAACAACATTGAAATCCTTGGGTCTAGGATGCCAAGACAAACGCGGAAGAGACACTAGAGATTATCTCAGGGAGCTTATGGGGGAATCCCTTTTAGAACGAAATTCCTCACCCACCATAGGTGGCATGCTTCATCATCTGGGAATTCTCCTCTGGCGGGAACACCTAGTCCCGCCAAGGGCTACAACTCCCTCTGAGAGGAAGGAGCTCAAGGATGTTTTATTCCTACTCTGTTAGGATTTACTAAATCCTGCAGACAAGAAGAAAACTGGTTGGGTTGAGGGTGCAGTGCAACAAAAAAACAAACACTGTGGGTAGTGATGTTAAAACTAGCTAACGAGTGACAAAGCTACCTTTATTGACTTGTTCTCGGTGCCAGGATTAAAAACAGCGCATCTGCAGTATGGATTTATAACTGCACGTGTCAGACGAAAAACAGGTCTACATGTTTCAGCCTCGAAGACCCAAGAAGGTGTCACAGTTTTCGTCAGGACCTCGAAAAATAAATTATAAGGAAATTTAAATACAACACCAGTAATCCTACTGATTTGTGTGGCTGATTTACTGGTCGTTCCTGTAGTGTATGGATAAGAAGCCTCTCCTCAACCGGAGGTGACCTCCGGTTCCAGCTAGAGTACCGCCTGGGGGTACCGACGGACAGAGCGGTGCCCCTGAGCTGTCGCCAAGTTGAGGTGAGGCTTCTTATCCGTACACTATGGGTACGACCAGTAAATCAGCCACACAAATCATTGTCTTGTATTTAAATTTCCTTATTATTATTTTCATCACTAATCGCGTGCTATTTCGCAGTAGCATATCGAGGTCCTGACGAAAGCCTGTGACACCTTCTTGGGTCTTCAAGGCTGAAACATGTAGACCTGTTTTTTGTCTGACACGTGCAGTTATAAATCCATACTGCAGGTGCGCTGTTTTTAATCCTGGCACAGAGAACGAGTCAATAAAGGTAGCTTTGTCGCTCTCGTTGGCTAGTTTTAACATCACTACCCACACAGTTTTTTTTTGTTGCACTGTGCCCTCAACCCAACCAGCTTTCTTTTCGTGTGCAGGATTTAGTATTTCCTAACAGAGTAGGAATAAAACCTCCCTGAGCTCCTTCCTCTCAGAGAGGGAATTGTAGCCTTTAGCGGGACTAGGTGTTCCCGCCAAGAGGAGAATCCCAGATGATGAAGCATGCCACCTATGGTGGGTGAGGGATTTCGTCCTAAAAGGGATTCTCCCCATAAGCTCCATGAGATAATCTATAGTGTCTCTTCCCTGTTTGTCTTGGCATCCTAGACCCAAGGATTTCGATGTTGTTACTCAGCAGGATTGTCACATAAATTCTCTAACTTTGAAGTCAGAGAAAGAAAAGTAAACACCAAGCTCCCTCGGAAGAGAAAGTCTGACATTTGACCTCTGCTTTTGAATGCACAGCAATTATGACAAGATAAGAACAAGATTTAAAAGCTTGTTTACATTAAGTGAGTTTGTGGAAGAATATAGTAAACAAAGTTTGTGCAGCAGAAGGGACGCACTCTAGCTGGACAGTCTAAAGCAAATAAAACCATCAAATAGCCAGAAAATGTGAGTTACAAACTCAATGGTGAGCAACTGGTGAAATGCATTCCTAGGTCAACTTTCTTAATGTCCCCAAAATGTCTTTAGCAAACTAGACAGTTACGCGGTCTGGTAAGCATCGACCTAAAAGCTGGGCAACAGTTTCTTCAATTCTTCAATCTTGCCTTCAGGTACTGTCATGGCCTCAGTGGCAACTCTCACCTGGAGCATTCGGTCTCTGAGCTCATGCAGCAATCTCACAACTAGCAAATTAAGACACTACTGGCACCAATGCATAGAAAATATTTTGATCTGCAAGAAGTAGAATGTTAATATAGAGAGAGCAGGCAGTTGCGACTTTAGAGCAATTATATTTATGGCAGTTCATATTTCCTTCGGAGTTCTTTGTTGTAAATCTGTTGCCCTGCACTAAGTGGTACTTCAGATAGTGGTAACGGAAGAATTAGAATTTTGTATAACTTATACAATAGAATCTATCTGTAAGTATAGTTTGGGCTCTGTGGAAATCGACATGCATTTGTCATTAGTGTTGCAAGCTATTACACCAGTCGCCACTTTGAAATTCAGCTGCATTCTTTATTAAAAAGCATTTTTAAATTTGCTTAGAAACTTTGGCCTCCGTGGATGGATCTACTCCAAATTACAGTGTCTTAGGATAGTTAGCTATGGTTCGGCATACCAGTTTTCTTTCATTGGTAAAAAAGTTAAGGGGTGGGGGCAGTGGTGTAACATAGGACCCTGCAGCCCCTATGGTGCGGGTGCGTGATATTCAGGGGGCCCCCTCAGCACAGTACCCTGGTCTGAGAGCTACTGATTGAGTTGGGGGGGGCGTTTCATGTACCTTGTAGGGGCCCTCTTTTCCAGTTTCATTACGCCACTTGTCGGGGATCTTAAATTTTTTTCTCTCATTTTAGCCCCTCTAGAAAAAATTGTTTGAGTGTACAGCAGACGCTGGTAAGGGGAT
The DNA here is from genome assembly GCA_963921515.1 of Calotriton arnoldi. NCBI lineage: Eukaryota > Metazoa > Chordata > Amphibia > Caudata > Salamandridae > Calotriton > Calotriton arnoldi. Next base: position 2,388,482 of record CAWUFW010000737.1, read on the forward strand.
TGATGCCATAATTGGCAGCAAAGTAGACCTTTACACAAGCTTTTTGTTGTTGTTGGTGTCACTCTATTCAATAGTTTTTGAGAAATTAAAAAAAGTGCCTGGTGGGCTTGAAAGCATCAACATTTTTGTATATCATGACCGTTTCAGCCTGTTACTGTCCATTGACTACTTCGGATGACTGAACACATTTTTATTTTAAAAAAGTTCTCCCATTCGTTGAGGGAGGGTTTTGCTGCTGATGCAGGTTTTGAGACTTAAACCCGAGGCTGCAGACTACACAAACCTGTAACATTACTCTTGTGGTCAACATTATAGGATGTGGGCACTGTCCAAAAAAATAAATAAAAAAGACATATAACAGGTCAGGTTAAGAAAACCCAGACTCTCATGCCATGTTGGAGGGACCCTAAATGACCCTCCTTCCCAGTATATAGAAAATTCTCCATAATTTTGGACAAAAGTCTATGTCCTCCATGTACCTAAAAGGCTGCTTAGTTTGTGGGCGTGACAAATAGACCAACAATTGCAAACACTCCACTGCTTAAGGCAAAAAAATAGGAATGCTCCGGCCTAATTGTTGAGGCTGTGGATTGCGGGTGCCATTTTAGGTGTGTAGTCGGCCACCTCAAAAAATAGTTTGCAAACCACCAACACATTTGGGGTCAATTCAAAATCAAAGTAATCTTTATACAACTAAAGACTGCCCTCTAAATGTGTTTAGGATCCTCATTCCAACATCAGAGGGTCATGTGTGCCAAGTTGTCAGCCCCTTGCCGGTCCATGAACCCAGCATTAGCGATGAGGGCTTTACTTCTGCGATATCTGTAAGCTAAATTACATTAAAAAAATTGTTCTTAGCTGCTGATTGGTTGCCAGCTAGGGTAACCTTGCTAAAGAGGCAGATGCACCGGTTGCACAGAAGTGGGACAGGAGGGTGTTTTCAGCAAGAAACTGCTGCATTCATGGCACAGATCAGAGAGGGAGACCTTGTTACAGCAGCTGCACATGAGGTGGAGGAGGAAGATGTCATGCTTGGCTGATGCAGCAGAAAAGCACCCTGATGCTTGTGCTTTTATTAATGCTCTCGGAGGAAGAAAGCAATGCCGCAGTTAACATATCTTTGCGAAGTAAAGCTTATCAGGGGGATGGGAGACCACTAATCATTTAGAACGTGTACTATCCTGAGACATTAAAAACATGCAAACCTGTATACCAGGTAGCAAAAGGAGCTCGAGCGAGGCACAGTGGGGCACATTACAAAGCGTGTGATAAGAGATGCTTCAAACGCAGCAGGAGGTTAGCCTACGCCCCAGTGTGTTTACTCTAATGGGATGCAAGGTGCATGCCTGGTGTTGGAAGTGGCAAGTGGTTCGAGAAGTAGGTGAAGGTACATTACTGGTTCCACCATCAACAAAGAAATTAAAAAATGTGTTTTCCACAACAATTAATGGACAAAAGTGACACCCCTTTTCAGAGCTACCACTATAAAAGAAAACAAGAATTTGTCCCCAATAAGTTGAGTATGACTTCTAGATCCACCTGGAGGACTGTGTAATCATATGCTACAGATAGTATATCAGATTCTGTCTGATAAAAATGTCTTTTATGTTTTATGGCAACCCTACAAAACTCTGAAAATGTTTAGATTGTTAGCCTGCCCTGTAATTTCCGGCAGTGTTGCCTAGATTATCTCACAAGAAATTGCAACTGTTTTATGGTGCAGACCATATAAAGTTCGCAGGCATAGTGTTAAAGCAATGATATGTGACCCTTTTTGCTGAATCAGTATTAATTTGCCTCACTTGTTAGGCATTTCCTGTGTGTGAGTGCTGATTTAAAGCATGTGTGTCTATTTGCAGCTGTTGTCAGAGAAAACAAAACAATTGAGAGTATACCATTTAAATTGTATAACCCTTGATGTGATTTTAGAGGGTTCACATTGTATGCCTTCATTAGTTACTATGTTGTGTTGAGGATATTTTTGACCAGGAGGCTTGACCTGCTGCAACCATTGCTTTTGAGATATGCAGTTTTTAGAAATAGGTTAAAATGTCAGCATTTTCTCTGAATTGGCATTTTGTCTGAAAAAGTTAGCAACATTCTTGAAAATATAGGGAACAGCAATTATTTCTTTGGAGACTTAAGTACAATTCTAATCTTGCATTTTCTACTTTGTGCAGCTTCTTCAGATTTATTTTGCAATACAGAGTAAAAACGAGTTCATAGAATAGGTCTCTCAAGGGGTTTCATAAATACCATATCAATTGCGCTTAGGAAAATGAGAATAAGAGGCCTTCTTCCCTGGAGGCAGCCTGTTGGTTCAATACATTGCCAGTCAACTTGGCTAGCATTGTTTACCACTCATTCAAGTCTTTCTACTACTTGACAGGCCCCACACATTTCATGTGGATTTCATCCCCTGACATCCGTTCCTTTGTATCCTTCCATAACTGAAGGGAGAATTAAAACATGAAATTTTTCGAAGAAAGTGTGCGCGTGGGAAGGGCTTGAATGTTTGTTTAGGATGAGTGCTGCATGTACAGGCCAAGGCACTGATCTTTCCAGTAGCAAATAGAGGAACAACCTTGCATGTATATTTCAATCATTTTTGATATTAAGGCATGAAATCAAAATTACAATAAAGCAGATATTATTGATGCATAAGGTTTCTGAGTCAGCTAACCATTGCTCTACCCGCTCCCTAAGTCTCCCACATAATTCCTCAAGCTGTTCTTTGTAGGTTCCCAGATGTGCATGATGAAGTGGAATATATACAGTTAATGGTTCGGCATACCGCTCAAAGCTTGTTTTCTTGCTGTCAGGTTATGTTTCACAATTTACGGATTATCACTTACCTCGCACTATTTAAAAACCGATTTCTCTCTGCTGAACACTGTGCTAGCTTTTCCACTCCTAGCAAGGACCAACGCCTTTTGAATCCTCTATCTGTAGAAGTACGGAGTGTTGTCCCTCAAAAGTATGTTTGCTTCATGCTAAGTTGAGAAGAGACACTTTTATTTTTTAATAAAATGACCTCAAAGTACTTTAGATAGGCAGCAGAACATTATGATCTCTGGGCGTCCTGCTAGGTCCGAGCCTGTAGCTAAGCGTATGTAGTCCCTGACTTTATTCCAAAAGCAAATTATTCTTGTGTGTCTTATCATCCCTGTTACTTCACTTCCCGTCAACCATCTGTCTTAATCAAGCTTGTTTTGACATTATGGTATGTCACTCAACTTACATAGAATTTTAAATAAGATCTCTTTATTTAGTGCGTGTTTAGGAAACCAGTTTTGCCCACCAAATGTCTGCCCATTGTGTCCCAACTAATTGTATTCAGGCTCTTTCTCACTTGAGTTAGGAGGAGAATGTGGTCATTGTCTGAGGGTTCTGAAGGATTTTGTACTCCTACAGAATTACTCATCTAATAGAGACTTGTAGCTGTAGATTCCTTACCGTAGAATATTCCCCAAGCCTCAGACTGGAGCTGGAAACTCTTGGACTGTTGGTGACATTGATCGTCTCCATGTCTGCTGCGCTGGGAGTGATGTGCACTGTGTCCACATAGGTGCCACACCAGCACAATGACATGTTTTTTTTTTGTTCTGTGGCATCAGCGCAGATCTGGAGAGGGCTACTGCAGTCCTTTTGTTGATATTCTTTTTGAGCAAAGCTCCCAGTGTGCATTAGGGATGTTCCCTAAAAACCTTTGGGTTTAAACCCTGTGGATCCTGTCACATGCAGATGTCTGTGAGAGACCCCCTCCTGGTTTGCTTGTGGTACCTGGAGCAGGGACATGACTCCAAGGCTTGCCCAGACTGTCGAGCGGTGTGCCCTAAAGCTTCTGGTCGCTCACACTGGACGACTCCGCACTGCTCCAGGTCCTGGTTGAGAGGAAGGTCACGGGCCAGCTCTCTGAATCGTTTCTGCCAGTAGTCGTCCCGCTACAAATCATCGTCTGGTAAGTCCCACAAGAAAAATAAATCTAAGAAGTCTAAGCGCTCTTCGACTTTACGTCGTTCCACGTCATCAGACGAACCACAGGAATTACAAATACAAGCTCAGCTCCCACATATCCGCTGTTGATACTAGGTCTGTTAAGCACCTCCCAGAGTTTCCCTGTGCGGAAGCAACCCCGCCCAGCTAAAACAATTTACGAGGCCATGCACATCATATATGGGTAGTGCCGACCCCTCTAGAGTGCCGTCAGGCCCCAAGGGTTCATCAGGTTCCCTGAATGCTGGTAGGTTCGCCCTCCGCAGCAGTCGGGCCCTTTGGATCCTTTCCTGATGTGCCACGGCCTTCCCTGGAGTCTGTGCTAGTGGTGCCATTCCCGGGGACGCTGACTGCCCTCTGCGACACTGACCCCCATTGTTATACTTGATATGGAGCTGGACTGGAATTGTTATGCCCGATATGGAGCCGGACCTGCATTATCTGATCTAGACTCCGGTGCCGACTCAACCAAAAACATCTGGTTTGGAGACAGCACCTCTCTTTACTGACAGGCCCTGTGGGGAATCCGATTGGGGCATATCTGAGGATCCCAAGAGAAATTCCAACCCTCTGGAAGATCCCTTAGCTGAGGATAATTGGTATGAGAAAGTGGCAGATGCCAGTGGTCTGGATACCTCTCTAGACATTGGCCTAGTCTCTCCTAGTGTGCTACAGAGAAAGCAGCTTTATTTGCCATGGTGGTGACTCCTCAGACTGGCGACTGAGGTCCTGGACCTTACACTGCTGTTGGTGGCAGTCGAGACTAACGCCTTGGCAGAGGTACTTCAACCCAGGCTAGATCCCACTGAACCTCTTAGCCCCTTTAAAGAAACCCTCACAGATATTCTGGTTGGGGCCTTGGCAAAGCCCTGCACAGGCGCTCCTGTGCAAAGGACCATTACCCGTGGCTTTTGCCCTGCTCCTGGGGACCCAGATTTCCTCACTGAGCACCCCACCCCGGAGAGCCTGGTCAGTACTCCACAACCAGGGTTAACGCTGGCGCATTCCTTACCACTCCACCGGATAGGGAATCCAAGAGGCTGGACACTTTTGGCAACAGGATTTTGTCTTCCGCTAGCCTTGCACGGAGGTTCATGAACACCATGTGCCTTTGGGCCAGTTTTCCCACACGCTTTGGGGCTCTGTTGCGCAAGTGCTACCGATGGTATCTGAGGAGGCCAGAGCCATCCTGTCCTAGGCTATTGCTGATGGCAGGGACGCAGCAAAGTTCACAATATGCTGTGGACTGGACACAACAGACTCGCTATATAGAGTGATTGCTTCATCTGTGGCACTTTGCCACGCCTGACAGGTCAACTGCCTTTTTTAGGGGATATCAGTGCATCCTTTATGGTCATGCCCTTCAAAGGCAGTTGCCTGTTTGGCGAAAAGGCAGATTTAGCTTTATGGATGGCAGGGCCACTGCTTGATCGTTGTGACTCTCCACAGTCCCACGCCAGCAGTGTTCTGCCTTTCGTGGCTGCTGTAGCCACATCCTTTTCCACCCAGCCACTACTTCCAGCGGACTCCACAGGCCTTTCGTGGACACTGATGTGGGACCCACAAGGTCGGAGATCTGCCCAGTTTGCCACCCCCCAAGGCAGCCTCTAAACCCCTTTAATGTTCTCACTCTCTCTCTCGATAACAGCAGCTGGTCGGCAGCAGGATCCAGCACCACTTGCCCCGATGGCAGTTTATCACCTTGGACACCTGGGTGCTCCAAATTGTTCAGCGGGGTTATTCCCTTTCTAAACACAGAAAGCCGCACAACCATGCCACCATCTTCAGAACAGCTAACGGAGGACCACCTCTCACTCCTGCATCAGGAAATACAGGCTCTTCTGGCCAAAGATGCTATCAAGAGGGTGAAGACATCAGAAGTAGGTTGTGGTTGCTATTCTCGCTACTTTCTGGTGCTGAAGAAGGTTGAAGTCTTCCGTCCTATACTAGACCTACTCCCTCTCAACTGGGCTTCTTTTATGAGGTTTTGACATAGGGCAGCGCCACAAGGAATCTTGCTGCGCTGGCCTACATCAAAACAAAAGGACAGGAATGCGCTGTATCTGCAAGATACAGCACATTCCTGCCCTTTCCCCCTGCGCTGGCGCACAATGGGCTGCCATGCGCCAACTCGGGCACCCTTGCACTGTGATTGTGGGTGCCTGCGTTGTGAGCCCGATTGATTTTGTGCAGGAAGGGACACCTTCCTGCACAAAATCAATCACAAGTGGCGATTTCCTCTTTCTATGTGTGCTGCAGAACCACATAGAAAAAAGAAAGACAAGAAGAAATGAAAACATTTCTCCCCGTTGCGCCCCCCCTAACGCCACTCTTGGGGTGGCATTAGGTTCTGACGCATTCCCAGGTTTACGATGCCTCGTAAATCTGGGAATGCTTCATGTTCCATGATGTTGCGTGGAAACAACCACAGCAACACCCATGGAACGCCCCTTTCACGCAGTTTTCTGTGTGAAAGGGGCACATATTTATAAGGCCATGTAAAGTGGCTTTACGTGGCCTTGTAAATATGCCGTGGCACGTTGTGCCACCGGAACGTCAAAAAAGTGACGTTCCGGTGGCACAAAAGTACCAGTAGGGCCTCATAAATGAGGCCCAATTATTTCCTGGAAAAGGAGAAATTAAAAAAGCTCACATAGGCTCAGGTCCTGCCGGCCCTGAACTTTGGAGAGTGGATGGTAGTGCTGGATTTAAACGACGCATAGTTCCATATATCCATCCTGCCAGCCCTCCGGCATTACCTGCGGTTCATGGTGGGCCAAGAGCACTTTCAGCTCGTTGTGCTCACTTTTGGCTTTACCAGTGCCACATGGGTACTCACAAAGCTGATGGCGGCCCATCTACGGAGGTCACGGGGTTACAGTCTTCTCCTGTCTCAATGACTGGCTGCTGAAAGCGGGCCGCCCCAGGCAGTTGCCGTCCACCCACAGACTACAGCGAACCTCCTGCATTCACTGTGGTTCACTATAAACATGCATAAAAAGTCACAGCTGACTCCCTCTCAGATACTCCTTTTCATCATAACTATTATGGACACTACAGTTCTGCGCCTACTCTCCTGAGCAGCGAATCCTGGCTATTCAGGCTATGATTCCGAGAGAGGCTGCTAGGTCTCCTGGCCTCCTGGATCCTGCTAGTAAAGCATGCTCAGTGGCATATGCGGGCTCTGCAATCCCAGCGGGTATAGCATCAGGAGAATCGCTCCGACCTGGTCCAGATACTGTAGGGAACTCCAAAAGACCTGCAGTGGTGGCAAACAAACCGCGATTGGGTCTGCGGCATGCCCCTCTCCCTTCTCCACCCAGACCTCACAGTAGGTACAATGAAAGCCTCACTACCATCCATCATGGGGAGGTTGGTTCAAGTGTTTATGGACAACACCACCGCCATGTTGTATTGCAACAAACCGGGTGGGGTTGTCGACCCATGGTCAAGAGACCTTGTGTCTCTGGACATGGCTGGAACGTCAGGTAATTTGCCTGGTCATACAACAACTGGCAGGCTCTCTGAAAACCAGGGCAGATGAACTCAAACATTGATGCAGCGCATCATGAATGGCGTCTCCCTCTGAATGTTTCTTCTGAGATTGGGGAGAACCTTGGTTAAATCTATTTATCACCACCAAGAACACGCAATGTTAGCACTTATGCTCTTTGGATTTTCCAAAGTGCTGTTGCTTAGAGACCTATTTTGTCTTGAGTGAGGTTCAATACTCATGTACGCTTTTCCGCCGATACTATTCCTGCCTTGAATTCTGAAGATGACCAGGACAGACTGGGCTCAAGTCATGCGTGTGGTTTTGGATTGGGCACAGAAAGTGTGGTATCTCGAACTCCTGAGCATGACCATCGGTCTTCTGGTCAGGCTGCCCCTTGCGGAGAATCTCCTGTCTCAGCAACAGGGCAGGGTTCTGCACCTGAACCTGTGCACATTCTGCCCTCATGCGTGGAGTTTGAGCGCTGCAGTTGACAGTTTTGATCTTCCCTCAGAAGTCTGTGAAGTTATTCTGGCAGCCAGGATTCCATTAACAAAGCCTAATTACGCCTGTCGTTGAGCCAGGTTTGTAGCTTGGTGTGCTGAAAAGCATGTTAATCCTCTTTCTGCACCTGTGTAGGGTATCGTTGTTTGTTTTATCTTTAGGCCGGCAAGGCTTTGTATTGGGCACAGTTAAAGGGTATCTTTTGGTCATTTCGACTTTCCTACGGTTGCTAGAGCAACCCTCTCTGTTCAAGTCACCTCTTTTGTCTTGTTTCCTGAAAGGATTTCAATACGTTTAAGAAACACATTTTTAAATGAGAAAAGCTGTTCACAATTTTTAATACATTATTGCATATTTTGTAACTACCATAAAGACCGCTATAAATGTACCCACTAGTCAGCCTCAAAATGAGAAGTATCCCCGGGACGTGTTAGCTTTGGGCGCTCGTGGATACTACAGCCTCCGTCACACCAGGCGGCAATGTGTAGTTTCACGCAGCCACCGGGATGTAAGGGTGTACTGTGACTAGGCGAGACTCCATTTCCCGCCATCCTCACAACTGTTGTCGCATAGTGGTACGCGACGCTCCACTTGCACTTACTGGGCCGATTCCTTTTCACTTTAAAAACTGCTCGCCATGAAGATGGTGCACCGGCGGGCGGAAGGTAACCCAGCAATAGGTGCCTTCAGTAGGGCGAGACCTTTGACGAAGTAAATAAAGGAATGGTTGATATTCTGTAAGCGCATCACCTGTATGAGGACTCGAATAGATGTTGAGTACGTGTTGGTGCAGTACTTTTTGTCTTGGTCTTTGTCCTTGAGTGTTTGACTACAAGGCTCCCATCGTCCCATTCCTCCATGAAGAATTCTTGTCCTAAAACTTGGGTAAGATTTGAGTATGGGTGTACTGGTATGAGTGTGAAAACTTCATGTATAATGAGTGGGTGTGGCCATATACCACGACAAATTAACCTTTGAAATGGCGGGTATGCTGCCTCACATGTGGCGTCGCTGTATCAAGCGAGATGGACAATCGCCGGACCTTTTCACATAATTTTGTTTTTTAAATACTCCAATGGCTGATGACTGAATAATACTACATAAACTAATGTTATTTGTGTTTTATGTCTTTCTAGGAACATACCATATACATTAACCAGCAATTAGGAACTGGTACAGTATGATTGAGTGTACGCTTAGTGAGTGTTGACACTATCCTTAGGGAATCCAAACGGGGAAATACAGAATCCTAGTCCTGAAGAAAGCCCCGGACCCATGTGTGGGCCCTTGTTGGGCTGAAACATGTCGACCTGAATAACACACGTGCAACCTAATGGTGCCTCAAGTGTCCCATGTTTGTTTTTAATCACCCCTACACCACCTATTAATAAATAATCTAATTAAAAAAGGCAGGTGTTTGGGGTTTTTAATTCTTAGGATCCCCCCATTCCTCAGACACATCCCTGAACAGTTCCTCCGATCACAACAAGGTCCGCCCGCACTAGAGTATTCTCTGGCAAGCGTGGGATAGCCAATGATGAAACATGACACCCAGGGGTGTGTGAGGCCATCCTGACACTTTTCTTGAAAATCCTTCTTTAAGGTCCTTCCTTTAGCTATCTGGATAATGAATGAAATGGTGGATGTCTGTTTTTCATAATTTGACAGCCTTAGTTTGGATACGTTTGCTTTTTGGGTGTTAGGTATGTGGTCACACACATGGACTGTTTGAACAGGGTACATGCCTTCAAATCTTGATTTAATCTTTGAGGATATCTATGGGTAAACTAAATATTAGACATAGTTTTTTAAACTCAGTGACCACTTGGAACCCCCTAGGTTCACTTATTAATGCCTGTACAGATGTGATTAAATCATTTGGCGACATTAGGGTGCCATAAGCTAATGTAGTAACTTCTAACTTGCTTACCTGCATCTTAGTCCCTCAAATGTTATTGGTGCAAATTAAGCCTCAGTGCAAAGAGCAGTGTGGAAAGTGCCTACATCTGACGATAATCCTAATAGCCTTCTATTTACCCTGGCCCACGGATTCTAAAAAAGTGATCTCCGAATACAGCTGCTCAGAATCTTTCTGTTTTGAATGATCAGTCAACCCTGCCTAATGCTTTTATGGCATATATTGACAGGAGTGTTATTTCAAGGCCCCTCTTTCTGGCAATGTCTTTAAGATGTAGGAATATTTTTTCTATTATGTGTATCTTAATCTAACTTTAACCAACTCCACTTGGTCGGCATGTACTAACTTTGGCAATAAGTAGTCTAATCCTTTCACTAGAATTTTGAAAATCTTTGTTTTTAAATTAAGAAGAGATTGGCCTGTAGTTTGTACAAAGGGTGAGGGTCTTTACAAGGATTACATATTGAAGATACTGTTGTCTCTGCCATGTAGAGACTAACAGTGTGCATCAGCTATATTGTTTATCAAATCTGGTATGGTGCTTATGAGGATCGGACTAAGAGTTTAATTGAATCAAGCTTTAAAACTATTTTGGACAGGATTTTGCTTTCTTAAGAAAGATGATGGCTTGAATATTCTCTTTATTTGTAATGGGGCATCCAGCTCATCCCACTCTTCTGATATTAGATTTGGCACTTTATGAAGATTTGGCTATTCCAGCTCTCAATCTAAGCGGTTCCATTTCTGTGCTCACATTCTGCCAGTGGACAGCTCTGATTTGATTTCCATCAAATCAATGTGCCTGCCCTGCTCTCAGCTTATTGCGAAAAGCCTCCCAGCCTTGCTCACTCCCTTGTAGAATTTTAGATCTCACTTCGCCAAGTGGTGGATAGCTCTGACCGCACCCATTGTTCTTTTTTCGCCTTATCACTTTACATCAGAGAGAGTGGGATATTGTTTATGCTTGAACTCGCCACTAAGAAGTTCTAAGTTAACTTCTTCGCTAATGCCTCTTGTGTTATAATGTTGCTGACTCCGCTATAAACTCAACATCACTACTGTAAATACGTATAACATGAAGGAGTATGTGCCACAATCCCCTGGTGAATGGTTTGTTCCTTGCTCTCTCCAAATCCACATATGCAACCTTCCAACACTCAGCAGTGCATTTACCTGGAAACCCTTTGTGACCATGGGATGGGTTGAGGAAGGAAAGAAACAGACATTGTGTGAACAATATAGACCACTTTGACCCCTGAAAACATCTTATTCTCTTGAACTCCCCTCTCTTTAATCCTGTTGTGTCCAGTACTGTGAATTTATCACATAGACCATGTTCCCCTACATACTCCCCAGCCACTGTAGTTAAAAGTGACTTTCTAGTAGCCTTGATGCTGCCCATGCTCTTCTTCAGCAAGCACCACCTCTGCAAGGCTTTGCCATGGGTCCCAGGATTAAGCAACACTACTGGGTCAGTTTTCAGTCTTCTGAGTTTGCCTCCCCACTGACATTCCAGAGCTGATGTATGGCTTCTCTTCTTCCTTCCTGAATCTCTAACACATCTGGTGCTGTCTGTGCTCTATATCTAACCACTTGCTGCCATACAGGACATTGCTTGTGAAGGCCCCAGCATCCTCTCCACTGCAATTCTGTTCCTCTTCTCTTAATTCCCAAAATGCTACACGGTTCTTTCAAAGAGCTGGTAGAAAACATGTTTTTCCAGTTAACTATCAGATGGAAAATGTGTACGATAGGTAACCTTTGTGCTAGAGCACAACCAGATTATATTAGTAGCATATTACCTGTCCCTGACAATCGGTGAGTGCCCCTCGTAGCCTGGCTACCATCTCTTCTGAGCACTTATTTTCAGGCCTTGGCTGCTCCCGGGGAGATTATCACAGTGAATTACGGGGTATCCAAAAATGACTAGTAGTATGGATAGAGACAAAGTAGCTGATGACCTCTTTAGAAGTCTAAGCATAGTTGTTACAGTTAATAAGTCCTTGGGTAAATGCAGTACTAAAAATAACGAAGGATTGAGAGACAAGTTTATTCGATTGGAGAAACTTGGGTATTGTTTCAATGTGGCAGCAACCACCATTATGACATCTCCGCTTTCCTCAGACTTAAGAGAATTTCTAGGGGTTTAAGGTCTCAAATGATCTCAACATACGATGACCTTTAGGATGATTTATTAGTGCATTGGGAGCAGGAACTTATCAATAATTCTACGATTTTAATGAATATTCTGGTCAAAAAATGCAGAGAGGAGGCTAGCTAAACTAATGCAAGACATAGAGTTAGTGGAGAAGGAAATTCTAGCATTAAATATGCCTGAACCTACCAAAAAGAACTATGCAATACTGGAAGATGTAATGTGTAAACACCAGGAAGAAGTAAAACAACAAAAGGCAAGGAAGTTAAAGAGCGATGAAATAGATTATAATAATGGGTGGCGTTTTACCTTCGCCAAACGATTTGATCATCTCATTAAGAAGGGTGATCGACCTAAAAGTAGCCGGAGCTCTTCTCATAGTAGCGGGATGTCTACTCCCTCTAGCAATTTATCTAGCAGCTAGAATGAGGATTTGGGTGAGGGGTTCTCCAATATGAATAAAGGCAGTACTTTTTTTAAGGGAGGTTATTCGAATAAGAATAGGAAATCGAGACACGAATGCCAGAACAAGGTCAAAAGAAACACTAAGATCAGAAGGGGTACCAGAGAAAAGGGGACAACAGGAAGAAAGAAGGGATATGCAGATCCGGTCATGGAAAAAAACCATAGATGTTAGTTCCTGTACAGACAAGAGTCAGGAAGTGAATTTGATTAACTTGTCAAATGTTATGTTAACCCTGAGTATGTACACAGTACTAAAATAGGGTTTAGCCTTTTGTCCTGTAAGATGTAGTAACCCACTTGAAGTAAAGATTAATCTGTATAAATTTGACTGTGAAACTAAAGAAGTGTTTTACTTTGCATCCACAGAAAACCAGAACTAGTACAGTAGCCACAATATTCAATAACTTGACAATACAAGATGGACATGATACCACCACACTTCTTTCCCTGACAGATCATGAGGAAGATCCCCTCACTATGAGCAGGTTACTAGTGGACTTAGAACTTAACACAGATTTAAGTATGGAGCCTGAAGCCTAAATCTAAGTGGATCCCTGTGGACACCGTGTAACAGTATTGACTTGTTTTTCTAAAGCAGTTAATTATGAATTGGACACCTGGACGGACAATTTACGATGGAAAAAGAGGACTCTTTTTCAGGATAATTCAACGAGAGATGAACGGGTGGCTTTAAATACCTTATGCGACAAAGATCTGATTGTATGAGTGGCATACAAGGGTGGTGATATTTTCTTAATGAATAAAGCAGATTATGATTGTGAAGTGTATTCCCCAATTGGGAATTGTCACTAACTATAAACTTTTGGATAACAACCCTATACCTGAGATCACCAGACAGATTAATGGTAAACTTAAGAGTTGGTGCGGTGCAGGACTACTTAGTGATGAAGAATATTTCTATTTAGTGATTGATCGTCCATGTTACCCGTGCCTATATACCTTACCTACGGTTCAAAAGAATTTACAGTTTCCCTCCGGGAGACATATAGGGGCTTATTTACAAGCCCCTTGCGCCGCCCGTACGTCACTTTTTCCCATGTTAAAAGTGACGCACCGGCAGTGCAAGTGGCTTGTAAATAAGCCCCATAGTGCCTGGAAAAGGTGGACCTACTTAGAGACTTTCACTATATGTAGATGTTTTTCTAAGGACATATGTGAAGAACCTCCCAATTCTGTATTCAGGATTCTAAACATCCTCAGTCTACTGCATGATGTCACATGGAAAGTTGGAATGACAATGGTGACCACGGATGTGGTCTCGTTATACACTATCTCACATAACTTGGGTATTAAAGCTCTCCGGTATTTTCTTAACATCAGACCTATTGAATACCTGAAATACACAGAGATGCTGATGGACATGGCCAGACTTCTCCTTGTTCAATGGTTCTTGGTTTAAACAGTTAAAAGGAACCGCGATGGGTTCCAGATTCGATCCGTCTTTTGCCAATCTCTTTATGGGATGGTTTGAGGCGGAGTGGATCTAGGGTATGAAAGGAGCCAAATGGATTGACAATATACATTACTGGGGGAGAGACATTGACAGTTGCTTTATGATTTGCACAGGGGACCTAGAGCTCTTTGATGCCTTCTGTACTTACTTGAATGGTAAACTTGAATGGTAATAATTGGAACATGTCTTTTACAGTTGCACATAGTAAAGAAAGTATGGTGTTTTTGAACTTGGAATTGTTTATTTGTGGTGCTAGAATCTGTAGCAGAATGCACAGAAAGGAAACTTCATGGAATTCACCAGTGCATTCCACTAGCACTCACCCTAAACCACAAATTAATGTCATCCTGTATGGGGAAATGCTTAGTGCTCGCAGAAACTGTAGTGAAAACACTGATTTTGATACAACCCTGTTGGATATTGAACGTCGGTTCCTGGACAGGGGCTATAACACAATTGTGGTGGATAAGGCAAAGAAAAGGGACTGTCACCTATCCCTGGTGTTACTTCTTAAACAGAAACAGAAGGACTTAAGGGGAAAGTTAGAGGAAATCCGTCTCATTACCAGCTATTACCCTGATTCAGGCAAACTGTACAGTGTATTAAGGAAACATTCGCATTTTCTTACTGTCAATAAGGATTTACATCCATATGTATCATCTACACCTAGCATAACGTTCAGGAGAGGCACAACAATGGCTAATCTGGTCAGCCCCAGCTATCCACAAATAGCATGACGACAAGACTGGCTTACGGATTACAATAAAGGTTTCCATAAATGTGATCATTGTAGTGTCTGTAGGTGGGCACTAGAGAAGACTGTCTTTTAGTTAAAATTACACTGGCAAACACCAGATTAAGATGCACAGTGATTGTGGTACAAAATATGTAGTATATGTGATCATGTGTCCATGTCACAAAATGTATGTGGGAAGTACAATTAGACCGTTATGTGAACATATATGTTAACATTTTCATGCTATAAAACAGAATAACATAAAATATCCCACAGTTTTGCATACCCTTGATTATGTGACTCGTGGTTATCCACATAATTTCAGGTTCCATGGGATTGACCATATTAGATTGGATCCCAGAGGGGGTAACCGGGAACTCAAACTAAGATGATGTGAGACCACTTGGATCATGAAACGAAATTGGTGGAACAAGGCCTGAATATAGATAGAGCTACAATACTTTCTAGGTGACTAGACTGTTGATATTTGCCCTTAAATGAAATTAAACGTGTAGTTTATGCAATGACTCTTGTTTTTGCCTGAAAGTTTTGTGGGGCTTGGGCTGTCCAATATGGATAATATGTATTGTGTCTTGTGATACTCTTACATGAGTTCTATGAGGAGAGTTGCTGCTACTGTTATTCTAATGCGTACATTCTGGGTGTTGGACTTATGTTATGCCAATCAATCCTTCAGCAAGTGTTTGTACTCGTGTCTATATATGTACTTAGCAAGTGTCTTTACTTTTGTTGTTATATGTACTCCGATATTTATTTTATTAGATATTGAGAAAGAGATATTGTTAAAGATACTTGTTGATTTTTTTACTCTGTGTGGCCAGTACTCTTGCTATTAATATTCTCTGAGATACATTATGTGAAAACTGTAATATAGGAGTATATAGATGTGACACTGCATGCTCGCATCACCCTTTTAGATTATCTGTTTACCCTGGGTGCCTGCTCACTTTATGTACTTGTCTACTTACATTCCTTAATTTTTGCTTTTAAAATATTTCACTTGACTCCTTCCTTTTGACTGTAATCTGCTGAATTTCTGTGCTAAGATGGTAGTTCCGCGTGGGTACATGTTGTACAGACACAGCGTCCTTTCTAATATTGAAAGAGTATAGATTGTGATTTCCGACAGTGTTATTTTACTGATGTATGTAATATTGTGAAATTGGGCCAATTCAAAGATGGCCGTCGGATAGCACTAGTGTCTTATGTCACTCGGATTGCATACCCGAAGTTGGGCATACAGTTTAAAATTATTCCGATGACATTTTGTTGATAAAGAGTAGATATTCTTTTAATAGGAATATGAATTAGGTTCCCTCACCTGTGTTTATGTAGGGAATATATTATGTTTTATATGGTTTTTGTTTAGATGAGCTTTGCTGCTTAGTACTGACTTAAGCCCCGTTATGAGGTTTTCTTCAATGGGTGATTTACGGTATGAACCGGTCAGAAAACGTAACCAGAGTTAAGGACTGCAGTATTATAGAAATTGGTGTGATGCATATAAGGCTAGGACTACACTATAAGACGGCCGCCATTAATTTGGGTTGGGTCATGTCTTAATTCAAGCTGGTACTTAAGGGAAGGTTAAGATGGCGCCTATGGTACACTCCATTGCTTGTTGCTGGGCGTACTCTCCGACACAGGGTGCTGTGGATCGATAAGCACAATGTGACTGGAGCTGTTTAGCATTGTTTGCGGGGGCACTGAGGACTCCAATATATGCTTTATACACATACTCGTGTAAATTGTGTATCGAAAGGAACCCAGTCGGGGGGGGAGGGGTTTATTATTCGAAAATTATAACAGTGATAGTGATTGCTGAATGACACGTCTTGTCTTTTGACCACAAATGAGCGGAGCACATGTTGGGTGAAACGTTATGGTATTAATATATTACAATATATTGGTGCACTACCATGGAGAATGGTGTTGGTAATTTTGAAGTTTATGGACTGAGTAATATGAGTAGAATTTTTGACTATATGCATTCTTATACAGGATAAGACTGGTGACTAATATTGTGATAGGCATACTGGCCTCTTGAACTTACTCCAGCACAGTACAAATTTGCAGGTTACCTCTTTGTTTTTTCACTTAGGTGGTGGTGTTGCAAACATAGGGTACGCTGATGGTCTTAGACTAGATGGTCTGTGGTACTGAAATTTTTTGTTTATTACTTTAGACACTTTTTGCATGTTACTTTAGTCTAAGTTTCTTCGATTAGCACACCATTTTGTAATTATGTGCCTATATAATTATATACATGGTTACTTGCCTGTATGGATGGTTATCCTATGTCTGGGGTACCTTTCTCACACCTTCTTGGACTCATTGACACCTTTCTGGTGGATAGTGGTGTGTCCTTAGTACTCCCCTAATTACCTAACCCCTGTTAAATGGTTAGGTCACCTGGAACAATTGTTCCAGGTGACCTAACCATTTAACAGGGGTTAGGTAATTAGGGGAGTACTTTTGGTGTAATTGTGTTACAACACAGGAGGGTGCACTCCCCTTTTAAGTTCCTCTCGGCCCCTTACCAAGCGAGCAATTAGTTTCGCTTTATTTGTGTACCACGTGTCCTTAGTACAACACACTGGCAGTTTTCATTAAGGTTATGTCTGATTTCATATTACACCCCTAGGAAGTCGAAGGCATTTACGCCGTACGACGAAGCACGTGTTGGCTGTTCTATTCTTCACTGCATTTTCCTTGTATCTATGTCTGATTAACCACGGGATGAAAATGGAATAAAGAAAACTTGAATTTTATGTACTTCAGAAATTTTTGAGTGCTCAGGACTCTTCTTTTACTAATACCCATCAATGTTCCTTTTTGTGACCAAATGCAACAGGTGGGGTGGTTTACATATGTAGATCTTATATCAGCAAAATTGGACTGCCTGGAAGTGTGATATTTTCTCTGTATCACAATGTGGATCACAATGGAGTGAATTAATACCCAAGACGTCCAATGGTATGGACATATGGTACAACTTCCTCCATGTTTCGGCGGGTCACTGCCTCCCGTGCCTCTGACACAGTGCTCACCTGCTACACCTACAGATCAGCTGCTACCTTGTATATACACTGTGTCTCTTTCAGACAGTAGACCATCATTACGAGACAGTTATCCGATTCCTCTGGTGGGTGGCGTGGGGGAGGACTTCTATATAGTCTACTCTCCTGAGCTGCAACCCCAGGCCTTCCACATGGTGCTTGGGCCAGCTCTAAGAACAGAAATTGTCGGAAGATCCCAAGGCCTGGACAGAGCCAGGGATCAGACAACCAGGACCATTATAAATTTAAACACACTGCACGCATCTTGCATGTTTAGACAACAAGTTGTAAATCTCTGAAACGGAGAACATATGAAGTATAACATGAAGAAAAAGCTTGATAATTGCACAGTTATGTCCACCAGCCAAATAAGGTGTGTGTTGAGGGTAAGAGCAATGAACTGCTGCTAAAACTTTTACAACATCGAAGTGCAAAAGGCAATAGCATTTTCCCCCCAGGCTCAGCCACTGCAGGCAAACAAATAGGCTAGTTGACACGGTAGCTGTATGAATGAGCCAACTTCACACTCAATGAATTTAGAATGTGGGAATATTGTAATTAATGACACTATTTTAATTGTGGAGCCATTCACAACATTCTGCACATGTTGCTAATAAAATGTGTTGCTATTATTCTACTTATGTGACGTTAGTTTTAAAGCATGGAGTTCTGGAATTTGCTGGTGGAATTCATTTTTTTAATACCCTCAAAGGTTCAAAAATATTTGTCAAGACTGTAAATGACACTGAATGAATGAATGAATAAATTTATTGTGTCAATTAATAAAAATTGTTACAAAAAAGATCAAGCAAAGTGTCTCCACCACTCACTTTCTTCAATTATAGTTGATACATATTTAACAAATCTAATATTCATGACTAAAACATAAATAAGATAGATCTAAAAGCGCAGTACTTAGGAGGTGCGAAATAGATAAAATCGGTGTAAAGCATATGTTTAACCTGTAAACTAGTTCTAGTCCATGACTAAGGCTTTGCCTAAAAGTTCTTTCACCTTGTGTGCAAATTTTGCTAATCTGGCCAGGTCCATTGGAATCTCCAAGTTAAAAAGAAGTTTCATGGCATCTGTACAAGTACGTATTCCATATTTTAAAAACAGAGGTTTCAGTAAAGTGCGACATGCGTGGATCAAACAATGACATGTGCAAACCAGGTGAACCATGGATTCCTCATACTGATGACAGAGTCTACAACTAGTAACCGCCTCTAAAGTTTTCCAGCGCGTGTTGATGTCTTTTATCAGCAATACCATAAGTCTCACTGATGAGATTCGCTTTAAAATTATCTTGTTTAGGGCGGCGTCAAGATATGGCTGCCTTAGTCGATCTTGGTAGGAGCTTGCTAGTATCCTAATGTTACTGCTGGAGAACTCCAGTTCCTTCATGTCATCTTCCTTGGATAGTAATCTGACTTGTTTTTTTAAAATAGATTTTAAAGTGCCAGGCTGATGAATAAAATCCTGCCATTTGGTCATGTCAAGGTGCAGTTCAGTGCAGGCCGTTGGTCCACGAATTATTTCCTTTCATAAAAATTACTTTCAGAATTGCTTTCATTGTGTGCGGAGGGGCCGCACAGACCCCTCGGTAGTACCGTACGATCGATGCCCAATATTCATAATTTTGTTTGTTTAGCCCGAATTCCAGTCGTACCAAAGCATTCCGGGCATGGGCTGGAATCTGGAAGATCTGCTTAAATGCTCGACAATTAACGCGTTCCATAATATTAATTAATGCTGCTGGAAATGCTAATTGGCCGTATGTAATAGAGGGGAGTAGCTTAGCACTTATAACCTTTCTAATGGGTTTGGTTGTCGGGCTGCTTAATTTAGAATTCAATTTGCATAGGGCATACGTCACTGCCTTAGCTTTTGTTTCGATGGAAGCAGTGTATGCTGTGGACTTCCCGTTACTCATGAGCCAAACTCCCAAGTAGTTATATTTGGTTGTTGTTGCTATTTTCAAGTAGCCCATTCTCCATTGTTGTTTAAGTTTGTTGGAATACTTCCCAAATATTACTATCTTCGTCTTTCCTGCGTTTGCTCTTAAATCATTTTCGTTATTATAAGTGCTTAGTGCATCCAATGATTTTTGCGTGCCTGTTTTGGTGTGGTCCAGTAGCTCCATGTCATCTGCGTACTGCATTAAAAATAGTCTGGTTGGACCAATTTTAGGGGGTAACAGATTGGCATTGGATATTGTTTTGCCGAGGTCCGCAGTGTATAGGTTAAAAAAGCAGAGGCGCCAATACGCAGCCTTGTTTTAACCCTCAGTCTGTGTAGATCTTTTTAGTTGCTGAATTCGTCCCAAGTTTCACCTGTACCCAAGTTCCAGTGTAGAGAGTGATTATTGCTTTCAGCAGTGTCACCGGTATCCCCCAGTTTTGTAATTTCCTCCACAGCAGACTCCGATTGACGCCGTCAAATGCCGCAGAATAGTCCACAAAACATGCAAAAAGTGGTGGCTGCTTTTTTTGAGAGGACTGTTCTACCAGATAAGCAAGAGCTAAGATGTTATCCAATGTTGACGCTCCTGGCCTGAAGCCGGATTGGTATGCTGGTAGGATTTCATTATCGTTGGCCCACTCTTGCAGGTCTTGCAAAAGGAGGCTTGCGTATCCTTTTGCCTCGATGTCCAAGAGGGCAATCAGCCTATAATTCGATGGATCTCCGGTGTCGCCCTTTTTGTGAATGGGTTGCAGCAGAGAGCCTTTCCAGGTTTCCGGAATCGTTGAGTTGGCCAGGCAATACTGATAGAGCGGCGTGAGTATGGTTCCCCAGAAGACACAATCTTCTTTGAAGAGGTGTCCCAGTAAGCTGTTGGGACCCGGAGCCCCGTCCTTTCTGATGTTTTTTAATATTGTTGTCACACGATTCCCTACAACCGGAGGTTCGGTTGTTTCTTCAGTGGTTGGAGGAAAGGTGTTAGGCAGACCAGTGCTGATGGAAAGACGGTGGTGGTGCAGTGGGGTTTGATTTGGAGCGCTACAATACAATGTAGTCACATGGGTGATCCATGTGGGGCTGGCGACCCCATTGCGCCGATCGTGGCCATGCCCTGAGAGCCTATTAATGTATGACCAGAATTCTGCCTGTTTGCTTGGAGTCAACAGGCTGAAAATATACAGCCATTGGGAATCTTGCTGTTGTCTTTTAGAGTCCCATACGTTTTTCCTATGTGTTTTCCTTGCTAGGAGTTGATTTTGGAATGTGTTGTCATTTCCCTCTTGCTTATGAATGCGGATGGCTGTTCTCAAGGCCCGCTTACTTTGCTCCACTTTACCGCACCGGGGTTGAAGTTGGCAGCAAACCCTTTCTGCGGGAGCTCGGTGTTGTTTTGTTTTGCTGCCTAACAAAAGGTGGTTCACCTCCGGCGCCAGTTTGGTCCAGTTCTCAGAAACATTGCCTGCTGTGAAATCTTTAGCAAGTCTGGGCCAGTTGCTTATCCAATTGCGTAAGTCTGATGTATCTATTTTATTCCATTTTAGTCTCCTCAATGGTGCGTGAATTTCATCCCCATTGGAGTGGCCCAGAAGGGCAATGAGCGGAAGACAGGCCATTTGTAATGTGATGACTATGGCCAGTGGGAGGTGGTCACTAGTCTGGAGCGCAGGTTTTTGGAATTCTGTCACTTGTCCATGCAGGCGATTGCACATAAAGATATAGTCAATCAAGGTTTTATTTTATCCCTGTAGGTCTTTATTCATGGCTGCCTTGGGAGGTTGAGGCGTTTGTATTGATTTTAATCTGTACGTGTTTAGAAATGTGTTCATTAACGTTCCGGCTCGGTCCATGGGCAATGCTGCAACTGGTGCAGTCCCTAAGTTTTGGGTGTTAAAATCCCCAGCCATTATGATCCCACAATTTGGCTGACTGCTTAGCAACTCTTCAAGTGTATCCACTAGAGCCCTCATCGCGCTGTGTCTAGGTGACTCCTTGCTGTTGAAGTAGACGTTCAGAAGTACAATCTTCAATGGGCAGCCATTCGATTTCAGGCCTTGCAGAAGAATGGCTTGGACCATGTCCGTGTTTAATAGGAGTTTGACTTTTATATTGCTGCTGATTCGTGTGTATATAGATAAACCCCCAGACAGCCTTCCGAATATGTTGTACTTTTTTGCTAACTGCTGAAATTCCGTAAAACCTGGAATGACCGCTGGAGCAAGCAACCAAGTTTCTTGAAAACATAACAGGTCCCCAGACTGTAAAAATTCAAATGCTGCCGTATTCTGCAATGTGGTTTTTAGCCCGTAAACATTCCATGAAATTACTTTCACAGTGTTGTTCAATCCGCTGCTGGGGCAGCCATTTCTTTTTATGCTAGGAGCAGTTTGATTTTAAGGATGTTCGAGTCATTGCTGTTCCCTCTTCGGTGATTCTATGTTAATCCATTTTTCCTCTTTCTGTGATTGTGCGCTTTGTTTGGATAGAGTTGGGCGAAAGGTATATTCTTTTTTTTTTTAACAATTCTTTTTATTAAACAGTTACTGGTGAATGGTACAGTACAAGAGACCAGGTAGTTTACTTTACTCAGTACGCATGTATGGGGGAATAAACAGACAGTACACATGTGAGGAACATCATTAGGGAAGAGGATCATCATAATCAACAGTACAAGGTGGCGTACAAATCTCTCCTCTATACAAATTCCACGGATTCCAGACTCGACTCCACTTCCTTGGGCACCCCCTTGCCAAATACACCGTCTTTTCCCTAAACATGCACCAATCAAGGTTTCTTTCCCAGGCCTCCAGCGTAGGTGGGTGTGCCGCCCCCCAGAGTTGCGCAATGTTTCTCTTCGCCAGCATGAGCCCCAGAGTGACCCATTGTGTCTGAGAAGTGTCCAAGTCTGTTGGCTCCCAGATATTAAGGAGGCATCGTCTAGCCTCGGGACGAAGGGAGATTCTCATCACCTGGTTGATCGTGTCGTGTACTTGACGCCAATAAGAATTGATATGTGTGCATTCCCAAATGATGTGCATAAACGTTCCGATCTGGCCACAGCGTCGCCTGCATTCCCCTGTCTCCGACCACCCCATGTGTATTAATCTAGGGCCCGTTATGTAGATCCTGTGGAGGATCTTCAGCTGAACCAGTCGCAAACGTGCCGGGATAGCCACCTCTTTGGGGGAGGATACTGCTGTTTGCCATTCTTCGTCGTCCAGTTCTATCCCATCTTGCGCCCACCTATCTCGCAGTGTCCGGAGGGGGTTTGTCATGTGATTAATTAGTTTTTTATAAATTAAGGATATCGTTTTGTCAGGGAGATGACCATCTAAGATTCTGTCCTCCAGAGGGGAGACCTCCGGGGATCCGCCCTTTTGGCCATAAAGACTGAAGTGAGTGTGAGACCTGTAAATATCGAAAAATTCGGTATCCGCCAATTTATATTCGCCCTGAAGCGTGCTGAAGGGTTTGGGCTCCCCTCTTCCCCAGACATCCCTAACAGCTGAGATCCCAATAAGGTCCCACCTATCGAAGCCCCTTGTCTTCCACAGGTCGCCCAACTTCTCCGAGTCCCAAAGAGGGGTAGCCAATGTGAGTTTGTGTCTCCATCCAAGATAATTAGTGGCGTCATGCCAAATTTGCACTGAGTGCTTCGTGGGGCCAGTTAGTTTGAACCGGTTAGGTCGGGAGTATAACGCCCTACCATAAGTGCCCCCGGAAGGAGCCATCTGTCCATGGTGTAGCCCGGGTCATCCACACGGCCATATGTGCCATGATTAATAGCTGCCAGTTGGGAAGCCCAATAGTATTTCTTGACATCAGGGAGACTGATGCCTCCATCATACCAAGACAACGTTAGTTTGCTCAATGCGATCCGGGGCCTGCCGTCCCATAATAGGTCTCTTTGCAGGCCCTCCACCTCCCGAAAGTAACGTGCTGGGACTACATCTAAGGTATTTTGTAGGGCGTATAAGAATCGCGGCAAGGCCATCATCTTAAACAGAGTGGCTCTACCCAGGAGTGAGATAGGGAGTGTCTTCCAGTTATTAATATCACTCTTAAGTCTGCGAAGAGGGGGAAGAAGGTTTTGGGCATAGCGAACCGAGGGGTCCAGTGAAATGTATATCCCCAAATATTTGAATCCAACCGAATTCGTTTGTATTGGACAGTTCCGGGAGGGACAGGAGGGTCTCCCCTTAGTACAAATAATAGGGATTTTCCCCAATTAATAGAAAGTCCAGAGAATCGACCGAAGACTGCGAGGATATCCATCACCACTACAAGCGAGCTCCTAGGGGAGGCTAAATAAAGTAAAATGTCATCCGCGTATAAAGATATACAGTCCTCCCATCCGGGGACCACCGCAGACCCCTTATCCTTGGATCCCAGCGTATCCATGCGGCCAGGGGTTCCAAGGCCAAAGAGAAAAGAAGGGGGACAGAGGGCAACCCTGTCGAGTTCCCCGACTGAGCAAGAACGAGGCTGACACCTTGTTGTTCACCACCACTTGAGCCAGAGGTTCAGAGTATATGAGACGCACCCACTGAATGTATTCCGGCCCAAATCCCAGCTTTACCATAACTGCCCATAGGTATGGCCATTCGATAGTGTCGAAGGCCATTGTCGCGTCCAGAGACACAATTACCGCCGGCTCACGAAGGGTGCCAGCCCTATCTATCACCCCATGCACTCTACGGAGATTCAAAGCTGTATTTCTATGAGGCATAAACCCGGTCTGATCTGGATGCACCAGGCCTCCAATCACCTTCACCAAGCGGTTGGCTAAGAGCTTGGCTAAAATCTTGGGTTCGGCATTTAAAAGAGAGATGGGCCTATATGAGGCACATTCCGCCTTATCCTTTCCTTCCTTGTGGATGGTGACAATAGTAGCCATTCGTTGTTCTCGGGGCAGCATTCCCGCCTCCCTAGATTCCAGAAACATAGCGTTCAAGTATGGGGCTAGTTTATCTGGTCTCAACTTGTAGAGCTCGATGGGAAGTCCATTCGGGCCCAAAGCTTTCCCAGAGTTCAAGGAACGGATCGCTTGCGCGGTTTCATCGGCTGTAAGGGGGCTATCCATATAGTCTCGATCCTCACGGGAGAGGCAGGGAAGCTTAATATCCCTCAACAGCTCCTGAGAGTCTGCTTCAGTGTGAGGGGAGACCGCCGTATAGATCGATTGGAAATGATCAGCGAACCTGTCCGCTATTTCCTGTGGTTCCGTGACCGAAACGCCTCCCTGTACATTGAGCTCCGGGACCAGCCGACTCGCCCACTCTTTCTTGTCCAGCCACGCTATGAGCTTCCCGGCCTTATCTCCCTGGTCATAAAGCCTGCCCTGCTGCTCCCTACTCAGGGCCCTGGCCCTATCCGAAACCAACGCTTTATAGTCGTGCTGCTTCATACTCAGCAAGTGGATCTTCTCCGGCGTAACCCCAGATTCCAGTTCCCTTTCTAGATTATATATGTCTGTCTCAAGTTCGAGGACCTCCTTTTGCTTGTCTCTCTTAGAGCTAGATATTAAAGACAGGGCTTGTCCCCGGATTACTGCCTTGAATGCTTCCCACAAGGTCCTGGAAGAGGGCACCGATCCCACATTATCGGAAAAATAGTCGTCAATAGCTTTGATAAGCTCCTGACGGATCTTGGGGTTACGTAAGTACCAAGGGTTAATTGGGGCCAATCTTCCCACTCCGCCCATACCTACGGACAGATGAACCCAGACAGGTGAGTGATCCGAGATACCTCTAGCTAAGTGTTTGATGTCGTGTATATATGTCGCTTGCGCAGCTGGTACCAGGCAGTAATCTAAACGGGAAAGACTGTTGTGTGCCCCGGAGTGGAAGGTGTGTTGCACCTGGCCCGGGTGGTACACTCTCCAGCCATCCACCAGTCCCATCGCCTCAAGGAAATCAGGCAACCATCGGGCAGACGGTACTATCTCTCGAGGGGGATATCTATCTAACGTACCCGAAACCACTGCATTGAAGTCTCCTCCCAGGACCAGGAGCCCATCCGGAAGGGCGAGCAGGGCTGCGCCCAAATCAGCAAACGTTGTGCCCTGTAGGCCTGGGGGAACATAGACAGACATAAAGGTAATGAGCCGGCCCTCCCACATCCCGGAAACACCAACGTATCTGCCTCTATCATCGCCCCATGTGGCGCTAACCGCCAGGGGGAAGTTGTTCCGAGTCATAATACCCACACCCCTGGAACCCGAGGTGAAACCAGAGTGGGCAATCAGTTTATACCCCCTCTGTGCATTGCCTTACATAGATTCCCAACCAGATGTGTCTCCTGGAGTAAGACCACATCGGGTGAGTGCCTCCTGATGTATTGAAGTACGACACTTCGTTTGATTTTGTCCCCTAACCCGTTAACATTCCAGCTCATAATTTTTACCTTTTTATCCCCCATCATGCCTGTACTTCAGAAAATAGATCCCGCAATTCCGGGCTTGTACTCTGTCAGCAACTCTATCGCAGTTGTATATAGCCATTGCACCAATAAAACAATTATAACAAAGAACAGAAAAACAAATTGTCCCACCCCAACAACCCCCACCCCGCTGCCCTGCACTCTAGGCTTAGAACTGCCCATCGAAAACTTGCAGAGTGCCTGTCGCCCTAGAAAGAAATTCAGAGAAAGAAAAGAAGGGGGAAAAGTGAGCTCCATGTCCCCACCCCTAACCAGGCCGAGTGTAACACCCCTGGCAGGTAAATGTCAAGAAACATATATGTCATCACCAGTCCCCATATTAAAGCGCAGATATCCCGCCCACCCCAGCCCATCTCACATCGATGACCCCGTTACGTAGTTCAAAGCCGCAATCCTCAGAGATCTACTTCAAATCGGTGAAATGTCCGCCTGTGTCCCAGCGCCGTGATCCGCCCGGCCCTTTGCTCCGCGATGCTCGATCCACTCTGCCACTGCCTCGGGCTCGTCGAAAACCATGCCCGTCCCTCGGCCTCCACCCGGAGACGCGCCGGGAACAGCAGTGAGTACTTCAGACCCCTCTCTCTCAGGCCACGCTTCACAGTGAGGAAAGACCGTCTTTGCTTTTGTACTCTCTGTGTGAAGTCCGGGAAGAAGGAAATGGCAGCATTTTCGTATCGGAGGGGTGCCCCCGCTCTAGAGTTCTGAAGAATAGTGTCTCTGTCCCGATAGTTCAGGACCCGAGCCAGCATGGGCCGCGGGGGAGCGCCCGGTTTGGGACGGCCGCCCGGGACCCTGTGAGCGCGTTCAATAACAAAAATTTGCTGAGGCCTTTGGGCTGCAGGTGTTTAAGAATAAGGTCCTCGACGAATAGGTCCGGGGACTGCCCCTCCGCTTTTTCCGGCACTCCTAGGATGCGGAGATTATTGCGCCGGAGCCGACCTTCATAATCATCCAGCTTGAGGTCCATGTACTTGTGTGAGTCCTGGAGTTCGTGCATCTCTCTTTGTAATTGTGTGACATCCCCAACGAGACTGGTCGTCGTTATCTCAACCTGCTTGACTTTTTCGTTAAGTTTCCCCAGGTCGGACCTAATAAGGTTAATGTCAATCGCCATGGTATCCATTTTGTGCTCGAGAGAAGTCTTAACTCCAGCAATCGCCCCCATGACATCCGCGAGAGATAGCTCTTGTTCCTCTTCCCCTGGGTGTCCTTGATTAGTCTCTGCAGACAGTCGGCTCCGCTGAGGGTCCTTGGTGACTGTGTATCTGTCCAGTTTGTTAGTCTGCACCTGTTTCGCCCCACGGGACCCGGTCCCCCTGCGATCACCGGCGGCTGCCATCGTACTCAGCCAACTGGGATATTGGAAGCAGGCAGAGGCACCAACCACACGGTGCCCACCAGTAAGGTTTAACAGGTAGGACACCGGCAGCTATGGCGCAAGCCCCAGGGGTCTGAGAGCAAGTCCTGGGGGGCAACCAAACGCCGCTACGGTACCTGTGTGCAGCGTATACCGTCCCCGGGATCACAGACGATAGGGGGTTCCCCTCACTCGGAGCGCATCGCCGCCATTACTCCGTTCCCGGCCCAGCGGTCAATGCGGGGGAGCCTTGTCAGCTTCAGGGCCCAGGGGCAGTCACCACCTCCGCCGCCGGTATCGACTGTCCCCCGTAGCCCCGCCTCGATCTCGCACGGCGTCACCTCCGCCACTCAGGTCGGGACTCCCCTTCGGTGCCGCCGTTCACTGTGGGCCCCGGCGCTCAGAGCTCCGGAATAAGCGGGCCGGGGACCGCTAGCACTCCGCTCTCGGGGGTGTCGACTGGCGTCACGGATGTGTCCGCAGGATAAACGTGAGGGGTTCCCCTCAGGCGGAGCGCATCGCCGCCATTACTCTGCTCCCGGCCGGTGCGCCTCACCCAGCGGTCAACGCGGGGAGCTTTGTCAGCTTCAGGGCCCGGGGCAGTCACCTCCTCCGCTGCTGGTATCGACTGTCTCCCCGCAGCCCCGCCTCGATCTCGCACGACGTCACCTCCGCCACTCAGGTCGGGACTCCCCTCCGGCGCCGCCGTTCACTGTGGGCCCCGGCGCTCAGAGCTCCCGCAGGCCGCAACACTCCGGTGCTGTTATCTCCCTGTTGGGGCTGCTCGATGCGCCGGAACAGGCGGGCCGGGACCGTTAGCACTCCGCTCTCGGGGGTGTCGACTGGCGTCACGGATGTGTCCACAGGATAGACGTGGGGCAGGGACACTCGGCGGAGCTACATCACTACGCGGCCATCTTCGATCCGCGCTTGGCCACGCCCCCCGAAAGGTATATTCTTAAATTAGAAAATGCTGTGGTACGAGCAACATGAGTTGTCCCTCTTAAGATGGACTTTCGTAAGCTTTGTGTCTTTTCGGTATTGGATCCGCTTTTTAGCATAAACGGGTATCTCTCCTCTTTTGGTGTGTGTACCACGATCCCCCAATTTGCGAATCGGTCTCTTTCTGTCATAATTTTTTGGGGTATCGAGTTGTTTTTCCATTTTAATATAGATGACTCTCTTCTTGTGTTGTTACCCAATACCTTGAATTGTACTTGAATAAGGTCTTCGGTCGCGATGGAGGAGAGCTCTGGGATGTGTTGGAAAATTTGTAAGATGTTAGACCTGTTTAGTATGTCGGAGCTTCCCCGTGATATATATTCGGGTATGAAAATTGTGGTGTTGTTCTCCACTTCCCTTTGCCCTTGTGCCCTTTGACAGGCGACGGGGGGTGTATGTCCAGGCTTTGTGCATTTGTTGTGGTTGCTCCGATGTGTTTATGGGCAGCCTTGATCCCCCGAGGCTCATTGTTGTTGAATAGGGGCGGGGGAAATACCATTTCTCTGTCCATGGCGTATGACCGAGCTTCCCGCTTTTGACTTTCTTGGTGCTGCTCCGCGGAGAGGCTGCCTATGCTGTCTATTTGTAGTGGCACTTCGGGCGCTTGCTGGGGCTGCTCTTCCTTCTTGTTGATCAGTCTGCCCTCACAGAGCGGAGTTATCGTTGATTTGGATGTTGGTTTATTGTTTGACTGGCCGTTTCCTGGCCTAGCACTAGATCTTTCCATTTGAAAAATCGGGTAAAGTTTCTGTGGCTCCAGACTATTTTGTGTGAGGACCTTCTTTGAGTGTGTTTTTTGACTCCGGGTGCCATCTAGTGCACCTAGGCCCAGCTGTAGTTCCTTTGCCCGGCTACGTTGGTTGATGTTTTTAGCTCGTTTTTTCAAGCGTGTTTTTGCTCTTCTAGAAAGTGTTTTACAGGGTTCTGTGGTATGTTCCAGGTTAATTGCCCCAATGGTGTTACTGTGCAGGGTCTCGCCCATTGCGACTTCCTCATGTTTGGATGTGCTTTGGCACATCACTGATGCCAACTGGGAAGATGATGGAGGTGTGTCCGTCCTCAGAATTGATTTCCTGACTTGATTTTTAATCTGCGTAGAGATCCTTTCTTCTGAGCATGTGTTACCCGTGAAGCGATTTACACTCCTCGTTGCGATTTGCGATAGCGTGTTGGGGGGGCTTGCAGCGCCAGCTAAATTATTAGTTCCATTTTGTTTTGCTTCATTTAATGTTCTTTCAGGTGTTCTTTGATTAGGCTGGACCATGGTATCATGATGTCTTTGCTTAAGTTCTGTAATAATTGATGTTAAAACTTCTGGTAGTGAGCTGAGCTTCTCCACATTTGGGAGACACGAGCACCTGGCAGTTGGCAATGACCTCAGCAATTCCAGATTTCCTGCTAAGGTGTCAATTTTAGCTTCGATGTTGATCATGGCCATTGCGATTGCCTGCATTGTGTCCATTTGAATTTCCAATTTTTGTGTTTGCCAGGTAAGGGCATTGATGGTCGTTGTTAGTGTGGAGTTTATTGAGGATAACTGAGAATTTTGATTGTGGCATCCGCTTTGAAGTGTGCACTTTGTTTCGGCAATGGAGTGAAGGAGATTCTGCTCTCCCGAGAGGCTATTCTCTCTCCGTCCCGCTCCCATCAAGGGTGAGCTTTGATTAAAGGTGAAGATTTTAATTGCTGATAGACTCAGTGACTGGGACAGGGACAGATCGTGCTGGTTGTTTCTGCCCTCTGCCTGTGGGTTCGTCATGTTCTCCCCATACATGTGTAGGTTGTCTTTGTTTGGTGGTTCCAGTGCTGAAGATATTTCTAGGACTTCCAGTTTTCCTAGACCTGATGCGTCTTGCCTATTTCCCTGGAATTCCAAATACTCTGATGCCGATGAGATTTCAAGAACATCTGGGTCTCCTTGCCCCGGTGCATCTTGCTCCTTTTCCTGAGGCAGAATCAATCCTGGTGCATCTTGCCTCCTCTCCTTAGGCTCTGGGTGCTCTAACTGTGATGAGATTTCGAAAACTTCTGAATCTCCCTGCCCCAGTCCATCCTTCTCCTTTTCCCGGGGCGGGTTCAAGACTGCACCAATGTTCCCAAGGGGGGTGGGTCTCATCAGCCGGTTTCTCAATGCCCTGGCTTCTCATTTCCTGGCTCGGAGACTGGCTCAGGCCCTTTTTATCTTGTTGCGTTGGGTGCTTTAATACGCTGCTATAGGACTCTCTCTTTCCCAGTGTTTTTTGTCCAGGCGTTGTTGGCATAAAATATTTGCAGATTGTCATGCCGTTTGGTTTCGAGTTTGAATTTAAATTTGAGTTTGTATATGATTGCGCCATGGGGGTGGACTCCAGCCGCACTTGACCCCTCGTTACCGGCTTTGTTCTGCTGCCGGTGCCTGTACTGGTTGATTTGCCCATTTTGATATTAGGCTTACTCTTTGTCATTTGCCTCCCTTGCTGTGAGCGAGCTTGTTTATAATTACCTTTCACAGCTCTGTCCTCTAGTTTGTGGGGAAGTTTGTAGGGTAATTTATAAGTGAGTTTCCAGCTCTGAGCCCAGAATTTGCACGCTGTATGACTGGTTGAGCTTCCTTCGAAGGTGCCATTCTCTCTATTCTCCCTGCTATCCAGAGTGTTGTTTAATGTCATTTAGAGATGAATGAAGGGGGCAAGTGGACAAGTAAAGCCTGTAGCGTTTTTTTCCGCGCCCGGACCTGGTCCACAGCCCACTCTCAGCGTGTGCTGACAGACAGCAGCTGGGCTCAGCAGGCTGGCTTGTAGGACCCACGGGTGTTCCTTCTCAACCAGCCCTGCGGCAGCTCCCGGCTAGGAGGTGATGGGAGGTGATTGGTGTTGAAGGGTAGTGGGGATTGCAGGGTGCTGGAGGGGTGGTCACAACAACAAGAACGAACCCTCTAGACCTATATTTCTTTTTAGACTGGCTAAGACAAGCTCAGAAATAGGGCATCCAAAAGAACAACATTATTCTCCACACCAGAAATAGTAAATCATTATTTTATTTCATATTTTTCCTTTTTTTTGATTTATTTATAAAATATTTCATACTGGAAATAAATATGCAGTACTTTTCAAAAGACAACTTATTTTTACAAAAATAGCACAATGTGCCAAGAAACAGCCATGATCCAAAGGACACAAGTAGGAACAACATGGACAAAATTACAAATAATAAAACAATATCATTCTTCACATCCCCACATCAAACACACCTCTCACAATCCACAACTGGCACCCTTACATACAATGCACACACACTCAACACCCCAGAACAACACCACAAGCACAGATGGAAAGAACACGGGTGATGAAATCAACCCCTGATGACTGTGCTGATAGCTGGGGTGTCACACTCTAGCTGGTCGACGTACGTTTCGATGGAGTGTTTGAATAATTAATCCATCTTCTTCAGGACCTGTTATTTTCTAACTTATAACGGATGGATGAAGGGGGAACTGGTCTGCTCTATGCAGACTTAATCTGTGTACTGTTGAACTCTTCAGGTCTACCGATGTCACCATATAATATCACGATGTTAGTGCAAATCTAATACTATGTTCTCTCCTGAGCAATCATTGAATGTATCAGTCCTTAGATGAAAATATTATCATGGCTTTCCTCCGAAGCGTAATCCGACTTGATTAGTTCTCAATATATGCGTCAGGATGTTACAGATTTTCCAACATGTGGAGCCTCTGGTCTTTCCTATTCCGATGAATGCGGATACTTTATGTTAATGCCATCGTTTTGACTTCTTTGAAAACACAATATGTGTGGATCGCTCGCTGTAGGGCGCACGTGCTGTCAAGTATACGGTGCCGCCAGAGGGTCCTTTTACGGAGTGCATCAGAGGGGTGGTCTCCACCCTGAGAGGTTCCTCGGGTGTACACTGGCAGAGTACCCCCCCTCCTCGCCGCGCCTCCCCTGGACTACCCTCACCCGCGCCCACACTCACCGGGTGCCTTTGGTGCCTCGGAATGCCTCGGAGTGCCTTGGGGGTGCCCTGGGCGTCTTGACTGGGCTGCGGCGCTGCGAATCAGAGACTGTAGAGGGGAGCGCCAGCAACCTCCAGTTTCCGCTGCTCCGCTCCGCTCTGCTCTGCGCAGTAGAATGCAGGTGGAGCTGGTAGAATCCGGAGGTGCAAGAGGTCGGAGTGCAAGTGAGGGCTCACCCGGGGGGGGGGCGCAAACCGCACTCAGTCTGACCAGGCCATTTCCGCGAACCCCCTCGGGCCCACTCTTTCACGGCAGCCCACTACGGCCGCCGAACTTACCACAGTTCTAATTGTTTTTCTGCTCCTTCGCTCCGGACTGCTCCGGTGTGCGTGCCGAGGAGTGGTGGGGGGAGGGGGAGCAAAGGGAAGCGTGGCCTCGTCAACTGGCCGCCTCCGCCTCAGCCTCTCCAGCCTCCCCACTCGTAAACTGGCACTGGCTGGCTAGCTGGGCTGGCTCTGAGTCCCAGATCTCGAGACTTGGGTCCCGGCAGTTCGGCTCCTCTACCTCGGTGATCCGCTCCGGCTCCCAGTTTGTGCGTCGTGCATCCTGCGTCTCACTCTAACGTGACAATGTGTACATATGTTTTTGTCCCTTATTTGTCAAGAATATTTCTTAATTTGAACCGTTGAAGTTAAAATACTTGGTTTTATCTATGTATATCTGCATAAGTACTTGATGGTCTGCACAAGTTTGTATCCATGGGTAGCTAGACTGATGAATAATAATCAATTCCTTGATCCTCTGAACTGTGGGGTGCATGGAAAATACAAAAATTTGCCAAGAGCAATCCATTGCATGTGAAAACCACACAACTACAGAAAATCAACCCCTTATTTAAATAACCCCCATTAAAATCGTGCTTCTTTCTTCGAATTGTTCACTAACGTGAGGGTTGGATTCTCGGTAACTGTACACACTTTAGATCAGATGTGGATTGCTCTTAACAATTCTTACTATTCGTTTTATCCATAATGTTGCTATAAGATACAGTCGCCATATTTATATGAAACAAAGGGGATGTTCTTAAAGACAGGTCAATTATGGCTGTGCTCTCAAAGTAGGACTTGCATAATTCAGGCTGATTAAATTGCCAACAGTTGAACTAGTTTATGGGTATAATGTGATGAGTGCCAATGTTATTTTTCAAATGTAGGCCAGACAATAAAATATCCTGTTTTTTACAAATCAAAATATCACAAGATCATGTGTTTGAAGACTCACTCATTGGGATTTCTATTTTTTGGTGCATACAGATTATCTCTTGTGATTTTAGAAGCTTAAATTTCATGGGCATTTAGAATCTTGAATACAATTTTTTACTAAATCAACTTCAAAATGAAATTATTTCTTCGTTATAGTCTCGGTTTTCAGTTGTGTGGCTTATTTTTGTAATTGTTTGGGGGAATGTATCATTACCTAAAGGTATTTTTGTGTTGGGTGCTTTGGTCATAATTCAGCATTAAGGAACACTGATCACTTAAAGTTAATGATGTTGAAACCTGTGGCAATTAAAGCATCAAATGCCTGAGGTTTATTCTGTCCAAATGAGAAAAATTTTATTTGGCAATTGTCCAAGCATGCTTTCTCTTTCATAAATGCATAATAATTTGTGTGATTAAGTAATATTGTTGGCTGTCTGTTTTATTTTTTAAAAACTACTAGACCCCAATTTTTTTTTTATAGCTAACGTGTCTGAAATTTTCAATTCTATTAAGGACTCGGAGGCAAGGATTATGCTTTCTCTTTCTTCGCTGTTTATTAAGAAAATTTCACAGCAGCCAGTTAAAATGTAACAATTAAAAAAACTACATTTCCCATCATTCGTCATATGACGTAATTACTAGTGCACCAATCAGACCATGATACTGCTGACAAAGTCCCCAAGCACCATCTCCATTCATCTTTCTTTGCCAGTGACGGCGAACAGTTCATAACCGTATAGTGCGGTAAGTCCGGTAACTGTAAAAACACAAATGACCCCTCGGCTGACAAACCAAGCTGATTAGCTTGTTGAGACATTCGAAACTTTAACTGGTCCCCAGGATCAACATGCTGGAGCTTGCTCAAACAACTTCCTGGTCAGAATCCAACTGGTCACGTGGCTGATAACCTGCTTCTCCTAAAAGCCAATAAACCCATCTAACCAGAGGGCGACAGAGACAGCATTAAAAGGCTTTTGCAGAGAAATTAATAACTGACCACCACCAGATCGACGGAATTCTTGAGTCCGGTCCTCATATTCTTTCAAACATTGTACAATACACAATTTTGTTTGGAAAATGTGGGTAAGTATTCATTTTGGAATCTGTCTTAGTCCTTCTAGACAAAGTGAAAGAAACTACCGTCACTTTTTTTTTACATTCTGGTGGCACAATGTGCCACTGGCATATTTATAAGGCCATGTAAAGCCATGTTACGTGGCTTTTCATGCCCTTATAAATATGTGCCCCTTTCACGCAGAAAACTGCGTGAAAGGGGCATTCCATGGATGTTGCTGGGGGAGTTCCTAGCAACATCCATGGCTTTTTGACACTGCCCCAGATTTACCCAGGGGAAGTGTAAGCGGGGCACAACGAGGAGAAATATCTTTTTCTCCTCGTTTTTTCTCTATGTCTGCTACATTCTGCAGCACACATAGAAAGAGGAAAAAGCCTCTTGTGATTATTTTTGTGCAGAAAGGTTTCCCTTCCTGCACAAAAATACTCATTCCCGCAACGTAGGCACCCTTGCACCATAGTGCAAAGGTGCCTGCGTTGGCGCACAGCAGCCCCTTGTGCGCTGGCGCATGGGGAAAAGGACAGGAATGCAGCACATTCCTGCCCTTTTCTTTTGCCTTAGGGCTTGCTGCACTGCCCTACGGCAAAAAAAACATAAATGAGGCCCTGAGTTGGGAGTAAACACTCTACCTGTTAAATCCAGGGCCTTAACGTCAGACACCCTTCTGCAAGAAACTAAACAAAGTAGCATAGTCAACTTTGCCAACAATTGCTTCTGTGAAAGATTAGAATTGGTCGGCCATCGCTGTAGGAAAGAAAGGACAACATTCACGTCCCATAAATAATCGCATTTGGGTTTCAAGGGTAATTTAAATGAATACCGTGCATAACCTGGCACACCAAGGGATGTTCACCCACTGGTTTCCAATTCACCAATGCATGCCCAGCTGAGATGGCAGAGCGGTAATTTAACCCCGAGGAGGCGAGTCTCACTAGGAAATGTATTCCTCGCAACATCCCAGCCAGCGTCGCCTAGCAGAGGCATTAAGCTTGTGTGTGGCATCAGACCATGACCAGAGGAGGAATCTCTCAGACTGCTCCAAAAGGCCAGGTGGGAACCAATGGTCCCTGAAATGCACCACAACATGAGATGTAGATGGCCATGTTATCAGTAAGGGATGTCGAGATCCCGACGGGCCCAGAAGAAGATCCGGGAGTCGAGGAATCTGGAATGGGCACGCGCAAGACATCTCTATTAGAACAGGGAACCATTGATGGGACTACCACATGCGAGTAATCAGAATGATTTCCGCTTGCTGTCTGCGGGTTTGAGCGGACACTCTCGGAATCAGAAGAAAGGGAGGGAAGGCATAATGGAGAGGGCCGTACCAATCCTGCAGGAAGGGGTCTGGCTAGAGCCATTGGGTCCGGGGGCCAGGAAAAGAATTTTAGAAGCTGGTTGGACAGGCGGGAGGCAAAAAGGTCTGTGTCACATGGGCCCCAGTGTTTCTGGAGCAAGAGGAATATGGATGAGTGCAATTTCCAGTCACTGGCGTCTCAGAGATACAGAGAATTCCAGTCCGCCACTAGATAATCTCGACCTGGGAGATATTCTGCAATCACCGTGATGCAATGCTGAAGGCAGTAGTGCCAGGATTCTTTGGCAATCTCTACCAACACCTGGGACTTGGTCCCGCCCAGTTTGTTGATATACGGGACTGTGGAGATGTCCATCCTCAGTAGCACGCAGCATCCGTAAAGGCAGGGGGTCAGTCTTGATGGCGAAAACCCGCCAAGAGCGCCAAACAATTGATATGGAGCATAGATTCGTCTTATTTCTATTGTCCGCTTGTGGAGAGGTTCCCGCATCTGGCTCCTCATCCCCACTGGCTGGCGTCCGATTCGATCGCCGCATCCGTACGGGAGCCAAAGATGGCCCTGCTGTTCCAGGCGGCCAAGTGATCGAGCCACCATTGCAGCTCTGCTCTCGAGTTTGGAGTGAGATTAATCATCTTGTATTAGGAAAGACTGCATTAAAGATGCCTGATCTTCAGCCGTTGTAAAGTTTGATAGTGTAAAGGAACTGGGAATAACGCCTGTATGGAGGAGGCTAATAGCCCCACAATTCTGGCTAGGACTCAATGAAATTCTGTCTTTGGAGAGGGCTGATCAAATTTCCTTTTCTTCTGGTTTCATCTTTTGACGCTGGAGGGAAAGGAGAGCCTCCACTGAATTTATTTGGAAGCCGAGAAACTCTATGCACTGGACGGGACAAAGGCTGGACTGCTTTTGTTTGATCAGAAAGCCCAAATCTTGAAGCAGTTGAATGGTCCATTAAAGATGGGTCAGGAGGAGAATTTTGTCCTGCGCCATCAAGAGGATGTCGTTGAGGTGAATGATGAGATGAACACCTTTGGCGCACAATTGTTCCACTAATGAGTGGATCACCTTGGTGAAACACCATGGCGCCGAAGACAGGCCAAAAGGAAGGACCTTGAAATAAAACCATCGACCCTCCCACATGAATTGGAGAAATTTGCAATGAGAGGTAAAGATGGGGATCAAAAGATATGCGTCCTTCAGATTGAGACGGCCCATCCAATCTCCGTCTTCAAAGAGATCTCTGAGGAGATGAATTCCCTCCATCTTGACGATGTAGAGTCCAGGAGTTGGACTCCTTCAAATTGATGACCAGACGGGCCCCTTTGTCTTTTTAGGGGACCACGAAAATATTGCTGCAAAATCCCACCGGATCTGGATGAAAATGACCAATCACTCCCTTCTGGAGGAGCTGGGTCTGTTTGTTCAGAATAAAATTGCGATTTTGTAGGGAAAAAGGGAGAGGGCATTCAAGGAGGGGTTGATGGGGTGTCCCGAAAAACTCCAGTTTGAAACTGGTTACCATCTCCAGAACCCGCGGATCATATGTAATGGATTCCCAATTGTGGAAGAAGAGTCGTGTTATGCCCCCCCAATTAAACAGAAGAAGGGGAGAGAAGTCTTAACTGCGGCGCCGGAAGAGGTGTTGAAATTTCTTTGACCTCAGGAAGAAGTTGGGGCGTGCCACAGCGCCATAGTTACGGTTCTGCACTGGTAGGTTCTGGAAAGGCTTGGAGTGTATGGGCGGCGGTCGAATGCCCTCTGTATCGGCCGGCCTGCCCAAAAAGTCATTGGTTACAGAAAACCTTTTATGCAGGGAAGATTGCGCTTTATCAAGCACTGTGAAGGTCTGTACAAAATTACCAATATCCTTCACAAATCTGTCTCCAAAAAGGAGTCCATTCGCCTGTGGACCTGGTTCTGCCTGGGCCAGTTCTGCTAATTTAGGATTAATGCGGATGAGTATGGACCTACGGTGCTCCTGCAATAATGCGTAGTTTTCTAGCATGCATAGTGCATGCTGGGTCCATCCAGCTAGGGTGTCGTGGGTCGATGGGAGAACCTGTGTCTTTTGCTGAAACCCCCATCTCCAATATTTTACATAAGGGTCCTGTCATGTCAAAGAGCTTATCCTGAGAGGCTTTCCAAGACCTGTTGATCCCTTTATTGAGATCCTTAGAAGAGCGCTTCAGGAAGGTCGCAAAATTTGGATCGATCTCTGGAGTGTCAGTCACTCTGTCCGCAATGTCAGGACGAGGGCATTCGCAGCGCTAGCTACTGCTCATGTCCTTATCGAATCCCTTCCTGGTGTGTTCTTGGGCATAATCT
Source organism: Calotriton arnoldi (assembly GCA_963921515.1). Classification (NCBI taxonomy): domain Eukaryota; kingdom Metazoa; phylum Chordata; class Amphibia; order Caudata; family Salamandridae; genus Calotriton; species Calotriton arnoldi. The sequence goes on from CAWUFW010000737.1 coordinate 2,426,998, forward strand.
GTGACAGGAGGGAGGGGAACCCAAGCCGAAGATTGAGGGTGAATAATGGCATTGGGGTAAACAATCTAGGGGATTTAGCTGAGGTGGAGGGATGTATGAAGAGGTGGAGGGGCGAGAAGTGGTGCGCTGGGCTCTCGAGCATTTCTTGGGTGGTGGAATCGAGTCGTGTATGTCTTAAGGTGGGGGAAGAGGGAGGATCAGAGTCTGGGTGTATGAGAGGTGGAGGGCAGCGGAATGAAGGCCTTTGGTAGTCTGTCACGTGCAGAATAACCCTGATCTGTGGAGAAAGTGCGCGAAATGCGAGCCATAATCAGGATGTGGGGCCAGTCGCTGGGTGTCACGTTGTTGTTTGTGTGGGTCAGACCAGGAGGGCGCCAGAGTTGAGTGCGTAATGCTGCAAAGTTAGTAGTGAAAGGCTGTAGGGCAGCGGCTAGGGCCCGATTGACTGACTGACTCACATAGGCATCAAGGGCTTCTACTAAATTCTCCTCAAAGAATCTGGCATATTGAGGAGGTAATCTTCCTCACAATACTGGCGCCCTGCCATTGTCAGGCAGATATTTTACTGGCTAAATGGGGATGTCACAGGGCAATTACCAGCAGCCGATGAGGGGGGCCACCCCACAGTAGTACACTGTAGAACCGCTAGGAGGTATATTTATATCGTTTGTTTGTCTCTAATGCACTCTGCACCTTGCACTTTTGAAAAAGATAAATAATGGAGAAATAACAGAAAAATGAAATAAAGAACGTTTTGTAACTACGACTTGCCGTGGACTTTCTGTTTTGTGAGTGCTGCCTTTCTGTGCCCCCTCGGGAATCTTGGTGAGACGAATCGAGTGGAAACGCAGGAAATCCATATATATATATATATATATCCAAATTTGCCACGCAAAAAACCCGAACCTTCATAGGGCGGCCAGTGAACATACCATCCATTCCTCCTTTCACATTAAAAGAGGTGCACCGACACTGGTTGGATTGCCAATCGAAACACTTTAATGGTGGAACAACACGGAGGCAAGAGGCTTCCTATTCCCAACGTTTCTGCTCATTGGAGCCTTGATCACGGGAGGCAGTCTCTCTGAATTTTAAACAACTGCACTTTTCACCTTTTAAAGTCAGAAATCTTTCCCTGTGCGCACTCTGTGTGAGAATACGGCCTGCGCTGTTAAAAAGGAAACCACGTGGGCTGTTTAAAATTCAGAGAGACTGCCTCCCGTGATCAAGGCTCCCATGAGCAGAAACGTTGGGAATAGGAAGCCTCTTGCCTCCGTGTTGTTCCACCATTAAAGTGTTTCGATTGGCAACCCAACCAGTGTCGGTGCACCTCTTTTAATGTGAAAGGAGGAATGGATGGTATGTTCACTGGAAGCCTTGCACCAGATGCACTGGCCGCCCTATGAAGGTTCCGGTTTTTTGCGTGGCAAATTTGGATGGATTGTTTATTTTTGGAGCCCGACCTGCTTGCCCCCTGAGAACGAGTTCCAGAGTGTGGCGAGTTTGGGAGCAGAAGGATGACATTCCGTAATTGCAGGCTGGTGTTGCTTTTGATACAAGTGAGTGGAAAAGAAAAATGAATTGTGCAATTAGGCTGACTTTATTTTGTGCTCAGGGATGGACATATAAAGAAGAAGTTTGGGTGCATTATGGTTATTCACGAACATTGAAACAACTGCACTTTTCACCTTTTAAAGTCAGAAATCTTTCCCTGTGCGCACTCTGTGTGAGAATACGGCCCGCGCTGTTAAAAAGGAAACCACATGGGCTGTTTAAAATTCAGAGAGACTGCCTCCCGTGATCAAGGCTCCCATGAGCAGAAACGTTGGGAATAGGAAGCCTCTTGCCTCTGTGTTGTTCCACCATTAAAGTGTTTTGATTGGCAACCCAACCAGTGTCGGTGCACCTCTTTTAATGTGAAAGGAGGAATGGATGGCATATATATATATATATCTATCTCCATCAAAAAAGGTTGCCCAAACGGAAGAGCCCACACAAGTAGATAATTTTGCATCATTTTAATGGGAGCTGCAGCGAAGCTGGCGGGAACCTTGCATTTTTCATTCACAGCCAACGCGTTTCGGGTTTCTCTCCCTTCATCATGGGCATTTTAAAGAGTAAAGCAATACAATTGCATACCACAATTCAAGTTCTTATACCCGCCCCAGTGGGCATGGCAATTAGCAAAGCCTTCTGGTATTCGTGGTCATGCTATGTATTCCTCAAGTGAGTCGCCTTGATTCACACCCAGTAGAAACAGATTAAAAACCACAGTGGGTAACACAAAGTCCTGCTTACACTCCGTTGCAAAATTATGCCTCCATTACCGCACTACTGTCCAAAATTGTGACAGCCAGATGGCATCACAACATATCCGCACACAAGCGGCGGGGCTCCCCCACGGCCGGACGAGCCGTTACAAATCCATCAAAAAAGGTTGCCCAAACGGAAGAGCCCACACAAGTAGATAATTTTGCATCATTTTGATGGGAGCAGCCCCCCTCCCCTCCCCCCCCTCAGGCAAAGCCTGTCTGTACGGTTACCCTTGCCCCGTGAGTGTAGGGAAGCATTAGCTATGCACTCCAGTAGTGTTTGGAAGTGCCGTCTCTTCTTGCAAGGCAGCGTGGTTTGCGATGCCCAGTATACCAGGGCTACTGCGCAGAGTGCGAAAACACGTTCAGTGAGCTAGAAATAGGACTGAAGTTCAAGCGCTAGTACTCTCCGCTTCCCTCCTCCTTAGCACCTACGTCGTGTGCGACTAATGCAGTCAAGCGCTGCGGCATTAAATGCATCAAAACACCGTGGGGTATATTCACGAGAACGTGTGATAACTACCGCAAGAGTAGCGTAACCAACTTTCAATAACGCAGCCTCTCATGGGAAAATAACCCCGTGTCAACGTGGAATTCACAACAAGGCGGTAGCATGCGATAGTCACCTGATAACGCGACAAATGACAGCGTGTAAATAAACACCACGCCCCAAAAATGCGAAACGCGAACGCGAGAAACCATGCGATGAGGCCAATCGCGGTACAAAAAGCGGGGAAAAGCAGCCTCAGGCCTGCAACTCCCACGCGTCTGGCAGGCAATTGCACCTTAAAAACCACAGGCACAACACACCAGAAACAAGCCAAAGCACGTAGCAACATCCATGCACCCTGACGCAGCGCAGAGGGCAACTCGAATCCCACAACCCCCACAGACCACCAGCAAGGAACAAGTGGGTCGGGAAGGCCAAGGAGAAAATGGCGAGGAAGACGGGGTGCAGACCGCAGGAAAACAAGGCCACGGAGGCGACAGAACACAACCAGCAAATGACCCACAAGCAGACCGCCTGGAATGCAGTCGCAGAGCCCAGGAGGCCAATCCAGGAGGCCAAGAGGCTCCGCCAGGACGTGACAACCTAAACCAGGTACAAACCCGCTGCCAACAGGAAGGCAGCAACGGCGACAGGAGGTGGCAGTCCAGCGACACAGGAGGAGCAGGAGGAAACCCAGGCCACAGTCATCAGTGTGGAGAGGGTGCAAGGAGTAGGGAGTACGGACACAGCTCGACAGGACCTGACACAACAACAACAGGGTGAGGATCCAACAGGGACTGGGGGGATGGGGGTGATGGGCATAATGCCACACATGCACAATGAGGTGTAACACACTGCACACCCACATTTTCCCAGGGACATGTCCCCCATCCCAGTGGCACACTGCAGCACACACACATAGCAATCACAGCACATACCATGACAATGTGGCACAAAGTGCAACACCCACACTGTAGAACAGGGGACACAACTGGGGCCACCCAGGCGCAGAAACAGAACAATCACATTGGACAGAGCAGGGAACTGTGAGATGCACATCTTCCCCTACAACCCCACATCAGCCATGTAGGCCAAATGTACACTGTCCCAACTCAAATAGCCACCACCGCCTAAACAGTCACAATGTACATTGTCACACAGTCTGCATGTCGACAAGATCAAGGCGCCAACACAATGCCAACATGCACCTCCCCTTCATAATGCAGAGGGACAAACAACACCTCCAGCAGGTCTAAACAGACAACCCATCAGTGATGCCCGAGATGAACACCACACCCCCGACGCCCTACAACAGCCCATGGACATCCCACACAACCCACCACCAGGACCAGGGCAGACAAGCTACTCAGAGGAGATCCCAGCCCCTGCAACAGACCACACAGCATGAAGCACCCGCAATCACGGCTGCCTCACAACACTTCACCCAACCACACATGACACCCCAATGCCAGGTGGCAGAACGCCAAAAGGAGGTGGCCCAACAGGTGAGGGTGTTGCCGAACACATGGAATGCGAAGTAGAACACATACGTGGGTGTCCAATACCCTTCAGGGACCACCTACACCTCACAAAGGAGACCCACAGAGACACATGCACATATCATGTTGAACTGGCTACGGGCACGGGCGCCCGGCCCCTTTATTGGCAGGGCCACATGTACAGAGACGCCTGTGCTGGATGTGTGTGTGGTGAGTATAAGCCAGCCCGCACGGAGTGCCTGGTGCTGGCAACAACCTGAAAAGTGGACACCAGTGTAATGGAAACAGAAAACACCAGCATAACAGAGTCAATTGCAGAGCAACATGGAGGGATTCGGAGTAAGGACAGAGGTCACCCAATATTCAGTCTGGGCGTTCCGTGAGTTGCATTGCACTGAGGTAGGGGCACTAGAGAAGAGCGCGCTCATGTGAAGGAATTGCTAGGATTGTGTCCCTTCGGGTTAGTCCTGATGCAGATGCAGTGGGGTGTGGTACACCTGCATCAACTTCCTCATCAACGTCCCAGGTCTCCCACACTGCCTGAGGTGACAGTTGCGTCCGCAGTCCACAGCGCAATACCCAGTATCAGATCCGGGTGTGTAGCTTGACTACCGCCACCAGTCTGCATTCCTGCCTTGGGGCTGCTGCCACCTGCCCTCCCATTGTCTGTGCCTTCTTCCCTCCGCACACTTGACACATCCTCCTCCTCATGGTCCCAGGTCTTCCCCACTGCATGAGGTGACATTGCTGCGCAACCTCACAACAGCACAAAACTCAATCAGTAACGGACAATGGCTTGCGGTGCACTGAGTCACTGGCACCTGGAGTGCTGAGCAGGCCAGCAGGCCGATGATGGCATCCACGACAGGTCTGGGCAACTCCGTAGGTCTGTCAGGACCACCCTTTCGACTCTGGCAGATGGCGGTTGAAGGTGGTCCTTGCGGTGGTGGCGTTTGCCTCCTGCGGTGATGCGACGTCCGGGCCGGTCAAGACTCGATGCCATGTGTAGGCCCTTGTGGCCCGCAGTTGGGGCCGGAGGAGGCGGACAGCGCAGGGTCACAGACACATGGCGTTGATGACCCCAAGACCATCGCTACAGAGGCCATTCAATGTCTCAGAAGAAGGGGTCCCAGGCCTGACCAGCACAGAGTTAGTGGCCCCGGATGCACTGCGGCCGGCACAGGCACCCAGCCACGGGACGGTGACTTGCGGTGCAGTCAGATGGGCCATGCGACCTGAGCGGGTCCCCATCAATGTCCGAGGTGTATGTTGCGGAGGGTTTCGGGGGACAGTGGAAGGTGTCCTCCAGGGCATGATGCAGAAGGTCTGATGTCATCTGGAAGCAGCAAATGGAGGAGTGGAAAGCGCAACCCTCGTTTTCACCAACAATTCGGGATCAGCTACATGAGGATGTAAACTAGCCCATAGACTCAAACGCCCCCAATGTACGACCAGTGAGTGTCCATGAATGTCGGGGAACAAACTCAGTGGCACAGGTGCTGGGAGGGGATGCAGTCTGCGATGATGCCTGTACACAGATGTGAACTCCAAGAATGCCAAATCAAGGCGCTGTGACCTACTGGACCGCAGTGTAGGCCGGAGGCAGCGGTCAGCAGTGGCCCACAGCCACGTGTCGTTGGCTCGCGAGGCACAGAGTTAGTGACACAGTGGCAGTTGTCGGTAGTGTTCAATCACCTCCGTCACGATGATCCTGTTCCCTCCGGCCTGCAACGCGTCATCCTCTTACGCCCCTCCGTGCGTGCGAAGACATGTATTCAGCCTTTTGAATTACCGATGTTCAGTTCCAATTCTGGGATCCCACTCGAGCGCAGCGTAGGCCGAGGGCAGTGGTCCGCGTAGGCCCACAGACACGTGTGGTTGTGATGCCATGCACAGACTTGTTGCCACCACATCGAAGGGTGTATGGTGAATAGTTCTCTGCCTTAAATAATGTTCACTGCCATGGTGTAATCAAGACTCAGTTCCAAATGTGTGACCTACCTGCCCGTGGTGTAGGCCTGAGGCAGCAGTCAGCACGGCCCATTCACCGAGTGTCGCCGGCATAGGTTGGATGGCCCCACCGGCCTGCGTAGTTCAGGTTCAGTGGCACCACGTGTAGCAGGCTGGCATTGAACAGGGTTAGTGGCACCACGTGTCGCAAGATGCCCATATGGAACTATGCCTCACTGAACTGGGGGGGTCTGGTGCTGTGGCCGCTGGCTGGGATATGGGGTCACTGCCATTCATGACTCAAGACACAGTTCAACATGTGGGACCTACTGGTCCGAAGAGTAGGCCGGGGGCGGCAGTGCAGTACGTCAACGAAAAAGGAATAAAGCGGGCCGGTGTCGTGGCAGCCGTGATGGTCTGAGGTGGCTGCCAAGGTCTCGGGCCTCGGGCTTGTGGCTTGCGCCGGCACGTGGTGGGCCCTCCTTGACACACACTGGTGTCGGAAGCTGATCAGTGTGGCCTGGCTGCGCAGGGGCTGGCCTGACGGGTTCGTGGACCAGCGTGCCGGGGTCCGGCAGGCGCACGGCATCTCAGGCAACTCCGCTCACGAGGATGGCGTCGGCCTCGTGGCGAGGTGGGAGGCGCCGCCCTGACGGAGACGTGGGTCTTTCCGGAAGTGGACCACGCCCAGGCCTACGTGGTTTTTATTCACACCCCTACGCTGGCGTGGCGTACGCCAGGCCATCCCACTCCGCTGACGCTTAGGGGGGGGGGGGCGTAACAGGCAACATTTCCGCGAGGTCCCCCACTGGCTGTGGTGACATGGTGGCATCCACTGTCCACTACACTCCATACGCAAGCGGTGTATGTCGCCATGGATATGGGTGTGTTCTGCATACTGCGAGGTGTCCAGCACATCTCCGGCACTGTTGGCATTGTGTACTTTCCAATCATGGTTCTACTGCATCCTTCACACATGCCTGGTTGCCACCTCTCCCCACATTCGGCTAGCATGTGGCTGAGGTGCCAGGCCGTTGCTGGCTCATTTTCAGGGCTTGCCCATGTGGACATTGTAAGTTGTTCTGTCGTGTCTGGTGGGTGGGCATATTGTTGTGCCTGTTGTATGAGATTTTGTGACGTGTGCATTGCCAGAGTTGTGAGTTGCATGGTTGTGGTGTTGAGGTGTGTGGGGTGTTCATTTGTATATTGCCAAGGGGCTGTACATTTCCCTTGTTGCCATCCTGGGAACGCTGGTTGATGATGGACTGTCGGAGGATGAAGGTATCATGCACACTGGCTGTGTATTTGAAGGCGACATTGTTGGGTGTTCCACGGTGTTCTGTTGTTGCCTGCACATTGGTGTGAGACGTGTGCTTCCTGTTGCGGTGATTGTGTGCTGTGTCACCAGGGGGCACAGGTAGTACATGTGTGCTGTGTGTTGCCCCCAACACGTGCGTGCATCCTGCTATGGCATATGGTCCTTGCTTGGTCTCCAGCGGGTCCTGCGCATTGTGTTGTACGTATGGGGACTGGGGTACCAGGGTGATGGTGATGTCCAGGACAGGTGTGGGGGACTTGGATGTGGCTGGCTGTGGGACTCCTCCGACTCTGGCGGGTGTTGGATGGGGGGTCTCAGGGGCCAACAGGTGCAGCCACGCCATCAGCTTTGTGTGGGGTGGGATGTTGGTTGTCCGCTGTGTTGTTGAAGTAGGCCTGTTAGGCGATGATGGTCAGGATGCGTAGGTTGGTTGTCCCTTTCAGCCTGAGGTGGAAGGTGACATTGTCAGATGTTGGGTCTGTGCGGCTGGTACTTTTCCTGGGGTTCCGCTGTCTTTGTCTGCGCTTCGTCTGTGTTGGTCCGGGGGGGGGGAGGGGTGTTCCAGGTGTGGGATGGGGTCCTGGGGTGGTGGGGGTGGGTGTTGTGGACCTCTTGGGTATCCGGGCTGCATGATGTGTGGCTCCATGGCATCTGTTGCCCTTCGGTTGTGGCCCTGGGCTGTGCTCCCTTTTGTGGTGCTGGCTGACGTCGGACTTTACACCAGGTCAGAGCAGGTGTAGATTTCCTGGTGCTAACGCGCCTTATCGCCTGTTTTGTGTTTTTATCGCGGATGTGGCTGGTCGTTGTGAATGTTGAGGTGTGCTGTTGTCTCGGCTTTTGTCACGGGAACGCCTACTCTGCATCTCATTAGCGATATTTGCGAGGGTCCTCTGTGGCGATGTTTTTGGCGGCTGCTATCGCGGGTATACTGGTGCTGTGGGCTGTTAACACCGGCTTGTGAATGGGGGGGTAAATTTATCACGACTTTGGCTGCGATAAAGTGCCGTTAAATCGGCGATAGCTCCTTGTGAATATGCCCCCAAATTTCTGTAAAATAACACCACAATAAAGAAATGAGTAGAAAAACACTTTACTTCGATGCAGATCAGTAAAGAAAGAGGAATGGAGATGGCGCTTGGGGACTTTGTCGGCAGTATCGTGGCCTGATTGGTGTACTAGTAATGACGTCATATGAAGAATGATGGGAAATTTCGTTTTTTCACCTGCTACGTTTTAATTGGCTGCTGTGAAATTTTCTTAATAAACAGCGAAGAAAGAGAAAGCATAATCGTAAACCTCCGCTCCTGACATAGAAATGTTACTTACCTAGTCTCTTTAATACAGCCTAAAAGATAACTTATATTAAATCATAGTTTCTGTTGAATTTACACAAAATGGATGTTTTCTCCTTTTGGATCCTTCATCTCTCATGCAGAATCTGTTACAAAGAATCTCAGATGGTATATCTTGTGTAACACTCTTAATTTGTGATACTCCACATTCTGTTTACTTTTTCAATATGGGGAGAATCTGCTGATTTTAAATGCACTAACAGCAATAGATAAGGCAATAATTATGCGTCTTTTATTTTAAAACTCAGTTATGGTACAAGATCACATTTATTATTTGGTCCAAATGTATCAGGGCATCTTTATTCTCCATTGATGTACTCACTGATCTGAAAGGTGAAAAAGAATACAGTTTTTTCTGCCCGTAAGCCCTTCTGTCTTTAGAACACCTATTGATGCATGTATACAACATTAGTATACTACACATCTTTAAAACAACATTCTCTCCTTTTTTAAATCAATACACGTGTATCTTTATAAAACACCCCTTTCATTATTTTTTCTCTCCCTTTAGAACAATATGGCATGGCCAAATCCCATTACCAAAATGACTACTTGGGACATGAACCCCAAACTGTGGGCAAACGCACCAGGAAGTAGTACCGAACCAGGCAGCCAATTTCGGAAGGTCGGCATCCCAGTCTTTCTAAGATTCGAGGACGCCAACATAAATCCGGTCCCCCCGGGGCTTATGTTGAGCCGGCATGCCCTGCGGGTATCTTTGGACCCATGGGTGGAAGCATTCCCGGAGGAGGAGGAGGAGGGGGGGGCACAGCTTTGATTAAGTAAGTCACTTCAGCTCTCTCTCTAACCTTCGTTATTCTTCTGGGAAACGTCCCATTCAATAACGCTCATTATTTTCCCACGGTGCGTCCATTGGGGCGTAGCCCCCCCGCCCGCAGCTCCCTCGGCGTCTTTGAACCTAAGTAAACTGAATCAGTTTACTTAAGTTCAAAGACGCCGAGGGAGAACTGACAATCATGTCAGTCAGCATGACGTCGGACCGCCCACCCCCTTCAGAGTCTGAAGGGGGTGGGCGGTCCTGCGTCATGTTGACTGACATGATTGTCAGAGGGACCAGGGGCAGCAGGCAGCGCAGCAGCACAAGTGCGCATGAGTGGGGAAGGGCAGCGAATTTTTGCGCCGTGCCCAGTCATGCGCATTTGTGTTTGCACTGGCTTGCGCATGCCCATTAGGAGAGCGAGGGTTGAGCAAAGGCTCAAACCTCGGTCTCCTAATGGGCAGGCGGGCGAGAGGTAACCGTGCCCTAAGGCAATCCTGGCACTGCCAGCAGCGCCAGGATTGGCTGAGACTGAGAGGGGCTTTAGGCGCAAACGGAGTCGGACCCGAGGCGGCGCGGACGGCGGATCTGCTCAGGTAGGATTTTCTTTTATTTCAAAACACCCCCGGAACCCCCCCTCCCCCCCCGCGCGCGGGCCGCGACTGGTCATTCGATATCTGCTGAGCCCTCGAAAAAGTTATTTAAATCCCAAGTGGGCACAGAAGATTTCATGTTTCTGTTGTTTCCTAGATGAAACATCTAAAACCCAATTTTCTAAATAAAAAAGCCTTAACATCCCAAAGGGCCTTATAGGGCTTTTCCAGGTTTAAGTAGACGTGCATACCTTCAAATCCAACAGCACAAAATTAAGATACTTGTGTCGGTTATACAGTACTGCGTGCCATGTTTCACTCCCATTCAGTTTGTCAAAGATTTGAAACAATCTCAAAAATAATGGTGCCGGTCAGTCCTTGCTTAAAGGTTTCAGTGTTTCGCAGAGGAAAGACAGGGAAAGCTTGATTGCTCCAGCTAACTGCTTTCAGAAACAATGTTGCAAGTTGTTTTCAGTTCACCTTGCCCATGCCTTCGAACAATTATTCAGCACTAGCTCAACCGCCTAGACCTGCGAGAGCACCAACAGACAATAAAACACAGGGGTAAGAGAACAACCGAGGTAGCAGCCAAGGCCTCAGCACACACTTTACAGCGTTACACCGCTAACCCTGCGTTTTCGGCCTCTAACTCCGGAGGCAGGGGGTTAAAAGCTGCTGCATTTGAACCTCTTAAGATTCTTGATGAAAGGGCGTACAGTTGAGTTCGTTAAGTGGTCTGGGGATGAGTTCTTCACTAACACTGCCACACCAGGAGTCAAGTTTCCAGGTAGCGTACCCATAAGCAACCCCTTCCTCTCAAACCAAATAATAACTATGGCTTTAAACTGTTTTCCTGAGCGTTGTATTTAAAAGGCAAAAAGTGATGGATGGAGAAGCTTGAACCAATTTTATCGCCTGGCAAGTTCTTTGGGAAGCAATCTGTTATTGCTAGACTGGTGAGAAAAATTACAACAAATTTTTAAAATATTACGTTATTTCACATTACCAGATATATACCAATATGGTATGTGTGTGTCCATATTCATATTACACCAGAGAAGTTACTATAAAAATTCGAAATTATATTCACACCTTACTCTATGCCAAAAGCTAACGCTGAACATTGCCCCTGAAATATCTCGCACTCCAGCTGGCTAAATGCTTGCCACTCTAACCGTGCAGCTACAACCATATATATAAATAATCCGGAAGAAGTCAATTTAAGTTAACCAAACCCGTATGAATGCAATATTTCATGAAAGCCACATAAATGAAAAAGATGCTGCCAAGCTCATCAACAACACAACAGAAGTAAACAGCTGACAAAGGGCCTCATTTAGAATTGGCAGACAGGGTACTCTGCCACGAATGTGGTTCAGTCTCTTGTCCCCAAAATGATGGTCTGCTCACTCCGTGTAGAGTCAATCAGACCATCATATTCCTCCTGGAGAAGCTCCGACTGGCTCCACTGGCAGGAACCTTACACAGATGGCAGGATGGATTTGGGGTCGTTAGTATAGATATAGCTAGCCATCCTCACTATTTAGAATTGAGGTTCTGATGTACTTTTTGTCTGTTCAGGACTGCCAGCAAAAGCTTGGAGGTACTGAACAGAAAAAAGAAAATAACCACCAGACCATGCTTTGGGTGTTTGTTTTCCTCAAAAGATGCATGAGTGGCCCACCTTTCAGCTGGTTGGGAATTGCTGACTCTTTGAAGGATGTGTTTTCCAGATGTTTGAAAATAAGTATAATAATGAGGTGTGTTATTTTAGCATCCAACAGATGCAGGGTCTCATAAGAAGACAGAGGGGTTGAGTGTGGTTGAGTGCAGCTAAAATGATATAAACGCCTTGAGATGCCACTTCCCTTAGAGCACATATGACTTATCAGAGCAACATCGAGATGGACATGGGCCTTTTGTCAGTCACTCACTGTACCTTTCTGACGTTTTCAATAAAAAAAAAAAATTATGCATTGAATAGCTCTTGGATGGGGGCTAAGGTCACACTATGCATTGTCTAGAGTGGAGGCAACTAATCTGAGGATGGGTGTGTTTATCACTGGAGTTCTTGGTGATTGTGCTCCATAATGATTTTGTAGTGAGTATGCTGTTTTTTTATACGTTCTCAAATAGGTATGGTATTTCGATTTTGAGATTAGGTCAATTATTTACTTATTTGTTTAAGCTTTTTATATAAGGGCATTTACTCTGAAGGGTGCCAGTGCACTTTGCAAACAACAAAGAGGTCATAGTCTCAGGAATATATTAAAACACGAGAGAAAAGCATGAAGCATGTAACCTTCAAAAGTATCAAAACGCAATGACCAAGGAGCGCATGGCCTGGCATTGGTAGAACAAGGGAATTAATGTGTAGCACAGGCGCTGAGATGATGATGCGTGGAGCTGAAAATCAGGCAAGAAGGAGAGAGGAATGGGCAGTAGACGAAGTTACTTTTACTGAATAACAAGTGCTTTTAAGAGACCATTTATTCCTGTTTGTTTAATTCCACTTGACAGGCAGTTTTGTTGTTCATCAATTGCTTCATTTATTAAGTTAAAAATAGCCTAGATGGCAGTAGGTGGAACTGTAATGGTACAGTAGCAGTACTTCCCTGCAGGAACTTTGAAACATTGTCCTGGTACTGGTTGAATTGTAACGGTACGGTACCAGTACTTCATTGCAGGCCTGCAGGTACTGTGAAACAGTAAGACTGGTACTGGGTGTAATTTTAATGGTACAGTACCGGTACAGTTTCACTCGACTGCAGGGGCCATGAACCAGTATCCCTGACACTGTATCGAAAGAGGCTCTTAAGGGGATTTTACTGGAGTGATGTTGCGTCTGTAAATAGGCGGCTATAACTCATTTCTTTGAGGCATTTCAGAAAAGACTGTCCCAGGTTCTTTTTCAGACGTTTAACATTCCCGATTTTTTTTTTTTTTTAACCCTGTGTCCTCCTATTACCAGATTTATAGATACACCAAGGTGCTACTGTGCTCTTTCTCACCCAAAACCCGTGCTCTCACACCCCAACACGTTTTACTCTGAGCATAAGAGACGCTTGTCTTTGGAGCAGCACGTGTTGTCAGTATTAAAGGTGCACACCTTTTATTCAGGCAATCTGCTACACACGTGCTAGTTATATTGGGATTTGAAACCAGCGAAGTGTGGGTTATGAGGAGTAACGTTCAGATATGTGATGACTGGGTACAGGTGTGCGCCGTCACTGTTACTTTAAGAGGCAGGTAGCTTTCTGTGGGAAAGGTTGGGACAGAGCAGAAAGGGCTGCTTGCCAGGCCTGGCACACAGCGGGTTTATGTGCCTGTCGACGCACATTAAACAATAGAGTGAAAAAGAGATGTCTCTATGGTACCGCCAGCCCAAACTATCATCTGGACACGTCACAGGCAGAGCCAGAGTGAGGAGGGGAGTGTCCTTGGTGCCACCCTGCATGCTGTGGTTGAGGAGAGGCAGCCTGGCAGTCCCCTGAACACGACTCGCTCTTGCTGACAACCTCCCACTCCTCATCCCTTCCATCGCCTCTTGCTGCACTCCCCCCTCCACCGTAAAACAGCTACTTTTGACCCAGCCCATGCGATCAATGGCCTCTCTGGGCAGCGGAGGGGATCTCCCCTGAGAGAGTGTGACTACGGAGGACTGAGAGTGAACAAAGAGTGCTAGAGACAGTAGAGAGAAATCAAGAGACAGACACAGAGAGTGAAAGAGGGTGCGAAGAAGAGAAAGACAGACCTAAAGAAATATGGATGTAGATAGAGATAAAACGACAGAAAGAGATACAGGCCTCGAAAGAGAGGAAACAGATACTTGGAGATAAAGTCAATGGAAAGCAAAGAGAAAAGAGACACAGAACGCACCTGTAAACCAAAATGTCATGCCTGGTGTGTAATGAAACTAACCTGGATGTAATTGATAACATAAGAGAGAGAATAGATTGATAAATAAAGCAAGAGAGATGAAGCGAAATTGAAAGAAAGATGAAGAGCCAGAATGAGAGAGAGGATAGAGTGTGTGTGTTTGGGAGAGAGAAGTGATGGATTGTTAGAGAGAACGAGAGAGAGGGGGTGAAACAGAGAGAGATGGAGCTAAGCAGAGCCAGAATGAGAGAGTGTGGCAGAAAGAGAGAGGGGTATAATGAGTATGTTGAGCTAAAGAGAGAAAAAGAGGGACATAGAAAATAAGACAGATATAGGTATGAGCATATGTACACAGTTATCTCTACTATAATCAGACACTGGACCAGACCATTGAATGTTGGAATGTAAAATCTTGTCCCGCTTTGGGGTAACTTAAAATTTTGTCTGCTACAGGAATTTTTAAATATGAGAGAATGTTAATTTGCTTTGGCAAGTCATGCATTGTAGACTGCACTTAGCCCACATGAAATGACACGTGGGAGGCCTGCTTTGGCAGTGAATTGGATCTGGAATTTCTGAGTTTGAGTTGCATGGTCAATATTTATGTGTCACTTTCATAGTTATTTAGACTGTGTTTCTGTTTTATACTGTTTCTGCCAATATGTCACCTTGAGCCACAGTTTTGGATGATTTTGATTGCAGTGGCTCAGTTTATTTGGTGATTCACAATTCCAATCATGGGTAAAACATGGCTTGTTAAACATAGATGAGATGTACTTGCAAATTGTTGGATTGCGTATTGCATTTCAGCGACCCCTGTGTGGTGGGGGAGCGACCCCTGACCTTGACTGGTAGGTCGCTCCCCCACCACACAGCTCCGTCTGTGTGCCCTGCTGCTGCCCCTGATTGTGCTCGTTTTTTTCCTTCTGTGCCCCCTTGCTGCCCTGATTGTGCTCGTTTTTTCCTTTCTGTGCCCCCTTGCTGCCCTGATTGTGCTCGTTTTTCCTTTCTGTGCCCCCTTGCTGCCCTGATTGTGCTCGTTTTTTCCTTTCTGTGCCCCCTTGCTGCCCTGATTGTGCTAGTTTTTTTCCTTTCTGTGCCTGTTTCCCGCCGCTGCGCCCTGCGGCCCCGCCCCTCACTGCCCATTCGCTACCCCATTCCCTGCTCCTCCCTCCCACCTCCCCATTTATGGCGGCCGCTGCATGGTGAAGAGAGCGACCCCTGACCTTGACTGGTAGGTCGCTCCCCCACCACACAGCTCCGTCTGTGTGCCCTGCTGCTGCCCCTGATTGTGCTCGTTTTTTTCCTTCTGTGCCCCCTTGCTGCCCTGATTGTGCTCGTTTTTTCCTTTCTGTGCCCCCTTGCTGCCCTGATTGTGCTCGTTTTTTTCCTTTCTGTGCCCCCTTGCTGCCCTGATTGTGCTCGTTTTTTTCCTTTCTGTGCCCCCCTTGCTGCCCTGATTGTGCTCGTTTTTTCCTTTCTGTGCCCCCTTGCTGCCCTGATTGTGCTCGTTTTTTTTCCTTTCTGTGCCCCCCTTGCTGCCCTGATTGTGCTCGTTTTTTTCCTTTCTGTGCCCCCTTGCTGCCCTGATTGTGCTCGTTTTTTTTCCTTTCTGTGCCCCCCTTGCTGCCCTGATTGTGCTCGTTTTTTTTCCTTTCTGTGCCCCCCTTGCTGCCCTGATTGTGCTCGTTTTTTAGGTCTCGCCTACGCAGCGCGCATGCGCTGCATAGGAAAAAAGACCTTTAGCAATGGATTCTGTTTTTCAGTCAAAACGTGCACGCATTGCATTGCTTTGAATGCAACGCGTGCACGTTTGGCGATTCCCTTGCGGGAGCGAGCTTTAACATATGGCTCCTGCTCGCTCCCGCAATGCCCCCTCCACTCTCCCCTCCCCTGCTGCCTCCTCCTCTCCCATCTCGTTTTTTTTTTTTTTACTTTCAGGGCGAGGCGCGCGCTGGTTCTTTTTTGGATCCATTTCACAGGGAAGCAACTAAAATAAAAGAAGGAAAGAGATGTTGTGAACCGTTTCTTCAAGTCACGGTTTTTAGTAAGTGAGGAGCGAGGCACGCGCTGGTTTCTTTTTGGTTAGACACTCTACAAGAGTGTATGGGTTTTCCAGCGGTTTCCCTCTTGTGATTCCTCTAATTTGCCTGTGCCTTTCTCCCCTTGTCTGCCTTCCCTCAGTGGCTGTTCTTGCTTCCTCCTGGCCACCTTCTGCTGGTATCTCGGTTCCCCATCCCCTCCGTAGTCTCTGTGCTTCCATATCACAGCCCTCCCTTCGTTGTCCGTGTGCTTCTCCATCCATGCCCACCCTCCGTTGTCCGTGTGCTTCCCTATCCCTCCCTCACCCTCTGTTTTCCATGTGCCTTATCCGTTCATGTGCTTTACATCCCTCCCACCTTTTGTTGTCCGTGTGCTTTTCTCAATCGCCCAGCCTCTGTTGTCCGTGTTCTTTAAACGTACATGTGCTTTGCCCACCCTCCACACCCTCCCTTGTCTGAGTGCCTTGCCCGCCCACCCTCCCTTGTCTGAGTGCTATCCCCACCTGTCCTCTGTTGTCCGTCCATTGTCCAGGTGCTTTAACTACCCGCCCACCATCAATTGACTGTGTGCTTTAACTACCCGCCCACCCTCAATTGACTGTGTGCTTTAACCACCCACCCTCAATTGACTGTGAGCTTTAACCACCCTGCCTTTGTCTGTGTACCTTTCTGCCCAGACGCCATTGTCTATGTGCCTTTTCCCGATTGTCTGTGTCGTTTTTTTGGTCCTATACCCTCTTGCTCTTCCCCACACACTTAAAAAGCAAGTTTTTGTCTACTATTTTGATCGTTTTTCATTTCTTTCGATTTTTTTTTCCTTTGTAGGGAAGCTGTTCTGTCCCAGCTAAGACTAACATGATCGCTGATGTATAGTCTTAAGTCTTTTAAGGTTTTTTTATGCTTACCACTCTGAAATCAGTAATTAATTTACCGAGATACAAAAAAGTTACATTTTAAATTATTTTTGATTCTTGTTAATTCTGCTAAGGTTTGATACTAGCTTCTTCTGCCCTGTAAAATTCGTCAACATTTTTTCCTTTCTTTTTAAATCAACCCATTTTCTCACCTCACCCGGAAGCGAAGCCCACATACTTCAACATATCTGTATTCGCAAAGAAACAAGCACTGGCAAAGCCAATACACTTTTCCTATACAAGCTCTATTGGCTTTGTCAATGTTCTTTTTTCAAAATGTTGGTCAACGGTGCGAGCTGCTCTGCTAAGTAATGAAACAAAAAAAAAACGAAAAGACATGGCTAGACCGCATCATAGCGCTTGTTTTTTTTTATCTTAAAGCTAGCTGGGCACGTGCTAACTACACCTCTCCAAACAAACATTACAATCTTTTATTACTTCTGCTATATTGTTATTCGTTCTCTTTTTTTGACATTCACTTGTTGACTCAACCCAATTAAATATTAATCTCCTATCAAATACTATATTGGCTGTTAGGGTGTGTCCTTCCACAAATCCAGCCCTTGCATTGAAGGGCACGAGGGACTACTTTACAACTGTATCGCACAACTTTACAACTGCATCCTTCCACCTCAAATCCATTGCTTGCAATGAAGTGGATAAAGGAGTAGTTTACAGCTATATCCCACTTTGTCCACTCTTGCTGGCTATTTCCTGTGTGTTTCACTCAAATGTGCTAAAACTGCATGTTTTAGCACTTTAAAACAAGGGCTATTGGCTTTGTCCGTGCTTGTTCGTTATTACATATAGACACATAGAAAGGGAGAAAAGAGAAACCAGGCACAAAAAAAAAGCTTCAGAAACCATGACAAATGGAGAAAGAAGAGAGGAAAAGAACTTAGAGGAGTGAGCTGAAAAGACAGGAAATGTAGGGTAGTTGAAGAAAGACATGAGGTCGAATCGGTATGAGTCAGCCCTGGCGTTCGGAAGTCCTGGTGGCGAGCGCCAAAGAAACAAGCACTGGCAAAGCCAATACGCTTTTCCTATACAAGCTCTATTGGCTTTGTCAATGTTCTTTTTTCAAAATGTTGGTCAACGGTGCGAGCTGCTGTGCTAAGTAATAAAACAAAAAAAACCCGAAAAGACATGGCTAGACCGCATCATAGCGCTTTTTTTTTTTTTTATCTTAAAGCTAGCTGTGCACGTGCTAACTACACCTCTCCAAACAAACATTACAATCTTTTATTACTTCTGCTATATTGTTATTCGTTCTCTTTTTTTTGTTAAGCACAATGTTCTCCATAGTATCTTTGTGCTAGGAAGACAGGTAAATTGAAAGGAAGGACTAGAACCTAATAGGACAAGCATTGGCCAATAGGTCTCGCTTTTGGGACCTTATAAGTATTTATATGCAGCACAATATCCTTGGTACAACAACATGAACTGTTGCATGGCGAAACACTTATAAGGTCCCAAAGGCGAGACCTATTGGCTATGCCAATGCTTGTTTCCTTTCTGTGCCCCCTTGCTGCCCTGATTGTGCTCGTTTTTTCCTTTCTGTGCCCCCTTGCTACCCTGATTGTGCTCGTTTTTTCCTTTCTGTGCCCCCTTGCTGCCCTGATTGTGCTCGTTTTTTCCTTTCTGTGCCCCCTTGCTGCCCTGATTGTGCTTGTTTTTTCCTTTCTGTGCCCCCTTGCTGCCCTGATTGTGCTAGTTTTTTTCCTTTCTGTGCCTGTTTCCCGCCGCTGCGCCCCTGCGGCCCCGCCCCCTCACTGCCCATTCGCTGCCCCATTCCCTGCTCCTCCCTCCCACCTCCCCATTTATGGCGGCCGCTGTGAAGCCGCGCAGCGGACGTGCGCAGCGGGCGCGCCGCTGGCGCGCCGAAGGTGCGCCTAAGGCAAGCCCGTCTGCGCCCGTCCGCGCCCGGACCGCGCCCAGCGCCAGAACCCCTGGTCCGGGCATCCCCCGCGCCCGCCACATCAACAGACGCCGATACGACGCCAGCACCCTCCACGCACTCAACCCCGGAAAAGATCACACCTGCTACCTGGCCACCCCGAAGCGCACCCAAGAACCCTTCACCTGCCGGAACTGCAGCTTCGCCAGCACCCGCCCCGCCAAACCACCGCCCAGGAAAGAACCCAACTACCTCAGATGCATCCTCCTCAACACCCGCTCCGCCCGCAAACACGCCATCGAACTCTGGGACCTTCTCGACTCAACCTCCCCAGACGTCGCATTCCTGACGGAGACCTGGCTGAATCCCGCTTCAGCCCCCGACATCGCCATTGCCATCCCGGACGGCTACAAGATCACCTGCCGGGACCGCACCAACGGAGTCGGAGGAGGCATCGCCATCGTCCACAGGAACACCCTCAGAGTCTCAACCAACACCGACGACACCCTCAGCACCGCCGAACACATGCACTTCCAGATCCACACCGATCCCAACACCACCCTCAGAGGAACCCTCATCTACAGACCCCCCGGACCCCGACCACAGTTCAGCGATTCTATCGCTGACTTTGTCAGCACACACGCCATTGCCTCCACGGACTACATCCTCCTCGGGGACCTGAACTTCCACCTCGAGAACAACAAGGACACCAACTCCACCACCCTGATCGACAACCTCGCCACCCTCGGACTCAGACAGCTCGTGACTACATCCACCCACGCCGCCGGCCACACGCTCGACTCCATCTTTTCCGCAAGCCCACACGTCTCCTTCAACCACACCTCCGAACCCCACTGGACTGACCACCACTGCATCCACTTCACCTACAGGAAGCCCACCACGCACCACCGCACCGAACAAATGCCTCGCCGCTGCTGGAGCAGAGTCACCGAAGACCAGCTAACCACAACCCTCGCCCTGAGCCCACCCGCCGAACCCTCCGACCCCGACACCGCCGCCCGCAACATCAGACAGTGGATCGACGACTGCGCCAACACCCTCGCCCCGCTCAAGAATCCGCCCAACAGCCACACCAGCAAGAAAGCCACCTGGTTCACCGAAGACCTCCAGGCCTCCAAACGAACATGCCGAAAACTGGAGAAGATCTGGCTCCACGAACGGACAGCGGACAGCTACGCCGCCCACAAGAGCGCCACCCGCAGTCACCATCACCTCATCAGATCCGCCAAAAGGGCCTCACTCAAAGACCGCCTAGACAACAATGCACACAACAGCAAAGAGCTCTTCAACATCGTGAAGGAACTCTCCAACCCCAGCTCCAACACCAACGACATCCCGCCGTCGCGAGACCTGTGTGACTCACTGGCCACCTTCTTCCACCGCAAAATCGCCGACATCCACGACAGCTTCAACACCACGACCGCCCCGGCAACCACCGAGACCACTGCCCCCACAACCACCAACCGCCTGCTCTCCTGGACCAACATCAACGACGAGGACACCAGCGAGATCATGAACACCATCCACTCCGGCTCACCGCTAGACCCGTGCCCTCACCACGTCTTCAACAAAGCCAGTACAGCCATCGCGCCCCATCTCCGGAAAATAATCAACATCTCCTTCGAGACAGCAACCTTCCCGGAAAGCTGGAAGCACGCCGAGATCACCGCCTTACTCAAGAAACCCAAGGCAGACCCCAAGGACCTCAAGAACTTCCGACCCATCTCTCTGCTCCCGTTCCCCGCGAAGGTCACCGAGAAAATCGTCAACAAACAACTGACCCGCTACCTCGAGGAGAACAACAACCTGGACCCTTCCCAGTCCGGCTTCCGCAGCAACCACAGCACCGAAACCGCCCTCATCGCCGCCACCGATGACATCAGGACCCTGCTAGACAACGGAGAAACAGCAGCCCTCATCCTCCTGGACCTATCAGCCGCCTTCGACACGGTCTGCCACCACACACTACGAACACGCCTTCACGACGCCGGGATCCAAGAGAAGGCCCTGGACTGGACCACATCCTTCCTCTCCGGCAGAACACAAAGCGTCCGCCTCGCCCCCTTCCGATCCAAAGCCACCAAGATCATCTGCGGCGTACCCCAAGGCTCCTCCCTCAGCCCAACGCTGTTCAACATCTACATGGCACCCCTCGCCCACGTCGCCCGACAGCACAACCTCAACATCATCTCCTACGCCGACGACACCCAGCTGATCCTCTCCCTCACCAAAGACCCTCACACCGCCAAAGCCCACCTCCACGAAGGAATGAAGGCCGTCGCCGAATGGATGAGTACCAGCCGCCTGAAGCTGAACTCGGACAAGACGGAGGTCCTCATCCTTGGTTCCAACCCTTCAGCATGGGACGACTCCTGGTGGCCAACATCACTGGGAACAGCCCCGACACCCACCGACCACGCACGCAACCTAGGGGTCATCCTCGACCCCACCCTCTCCATGACTAAGCAGGTCAACGCCGTTTCCTCATCCTGCTTCAACACCCTCCGAATGCTCCGCAGGACCTTCAAGTGGATCCCCACCGAAACAAGAAAAACAGTCACCCAGGCCCTCGTCACCAGCAGGCTGGACTACGGAAACGCCCTCTACGCAGGAACGACGGCTAAGCTCCTGAGACGGCTGCAACGCATCCAGAACGCCTCTGCACGTCTTATCCTTGACATCCCCCGACGCAGCCACATCACACCCCACCTGAGAGACCTGCACTGGCTCCCTGTCAACAAGAGGATAACCTTCAAGCTCCTCACCCACGCACACAAAGCACTCCACAACTCCGGACCAGTCTACCTCAACAGACGACTCAGCTTCTACACCCCACCCGCCATCTCCGCTCCACCAGCCTCGCCCTCGCCACAGTCCCCCGCATCCGGAAAACGACCACCGGCGGCAGATCCTTCTCCCACCTCGCCGCCAAGACCTGGAACACCCTCCCCACCAACCTTCGGCAGACCCAAGACCTACTGGCCTTCAGAAGACTCCTCAAGACCTGGCTCTTCGATCAGTAGCAGCACCACCCCCCTCTTCCCCCAGCGCCTTGAGACCCTCGCGGGTATGTAGTGCGCTTTATAAGTGACATGATTGATTGATTGATTTTCAATTTGACCAATCTTTTGACTTCTTACCAACGAAATATGAGTGTCTTCCTGGGCTAGGACCACACTGCTTTTTCTCTTATCTGTCTTGTATCAAGACCCTGCTGGACTATGGGGTGAAAGAAAGCTTGAATAAGCAGCTACCTATGTTATATGATATCTCTTTATAAATGTAATAACAGAACTTTCACAATTGCTTTATTAACCTTCCTGCTTTCTCAAATTTGCTTGAAAATGCACCATTTGTCCACTCTTTTTTCAAAATTTTCTCGGGGGGAAAACCCGCCCGAACCCCCCTTAGGTTGTTCGGGCTCGCTCGCTATGCTCGCTCGCTACGGTGCAGTATCACAATCATTTTACGCCTCACCACTTTCAAATGTCACCAGCCACCACTGCTTGGAGGCCATCATTTTCCATCTCCTCCTGTTGAGTTTTGGGGTTCATGATCTAGAAACTGACTCTTTCGAAGACTAGAAGTAGATTCCGTAGAGTTCTGTGTGAAATAATGCCTTAGCTCTCGCCAGGCACGAGCTGCCAGGATACAGGAAGACATGTCCCCAGGCACGGGGAATGGTCTGAACACAGGGAGGTAGCCGAGCTCTTGCAGAAAGGTGGGAGAACCCTTTCCCTCCTTCAGCTCCACAACCAGTGGCATGTCACTAGGTGCCAGAGGCAGGGCCTGACTGGAATCGTATCATTCTACAAAATTTCCAAATGGTCTCCATAGACAGGAGGAGGCACGTGCCTTCCACTCCTTCCTCCCTCTCCAAAAATGATTCCTCTCCCTGGAGTTCAGTGGTATCATCCGCCAGGAACTCTCACATTCACCCTCCTTGGTAGCCTCAATATGCCGCGGAAAATACGTAAAGACCCAATATTCCGGGCCAGATTTTCGTTCTACAAAGCATTGATGTATACAGCTGTTGCCCAGTTGTTTCATTTAAGATTTTTCTGGACTACAACTCCCAGAATGCACTGCTGGTTATATGACAACTCAGCACTTGCAGTCCCCAATGACATGGATTAACTGTCAATCTTAGTTAGGTGTGCAGTTTGAGATACTGTACTCGGTCCCTGGGAGCAGCTCCATCATCTCTATGGTTGAATGAATGCTGCACTTATCTGCTTACCACGCGCCAAGTACTACAAACTAGCAGTGCACGCGCAGGACTCGCAGCAGGGCCTGGTGAAGGCTGATGCTGCTGGCGCCAATTTCATAACTTTCTAGGACTGTCACCTAACGCCATGTTGATAGGACGCCAGCCCTGGGTTTTCTTTTATTATGTTATTTACAGGGTGTGGTAAATACAGCGCAACTCGTAATCATTCCCCAAGTGGACGTGTGTTCAAAATTCCAAGCATATTTTGTGCGCTTGGCTGTAACGCCAGGTTGACTGAGAGTGGCAAACAGGATCGGGGGCACTTACCAGTCAGGCAGTGTTGCTAGTGCAGTTGGTTCGATGTAAAGAAACAAGTACTCCATATCGAAGAATGTAATAATAATAAGGTTGTCAAATGAAAGCTCAGGGCTGGAATGTGCTTATCCTGCAAATATGGGGTGGGGATGTAACGATGTGTGTTATGTTTTTTGCCTCAACCATTTTATTGTGTTCCAGCACATTCCGTAGCTTGGCGCTGTTTCCTGCGGGTGTTGGAATGCCTCTGAACTTGACAAACCATTGTTTGAAACTGTATGTCTTTTGCTAGTGTTAAAGTAACATGAGTGCAGTCTTGGAAGTTCTGTGTGGTGTTTTTCTGTTAATGGGTGGGTGTGCTGAATGACTTCTCTGCAGTGGTCCAAGTGCATTAAAAAAGTATGGGAACTGTGATGCTGCGCAATGGAGGCGGGGGCAAGTGAGAGTAGTAAAAGGGAGGGGGCGGCATTTTTCAATTCTCACCTAGGGCGGCAAAACACCTAGAAACGGCCCTGACCCTGGGGCATCTTCCCATTGGGCTTCCTTTCTTTTCCCTGTTTTTTAACCAAACGCAGAAGAGGTGCGAATAAACAGCGTTTGACCTACTAACCAGGTATTTTTAAATCCTTCTATACAAAAAACCCCACTCCTATTTTTTCATCAGGATTATTATTATTATTCTCGTATCTGTTGGTGGCAGTACGCCCCATTCCACAGCGGAACTGGAAGAACCCAATGAAGAAGCATGCCACCAAGGGGAAACCCTGGTGGGTGAGGGTTATCTAAAGGATTTTTTTCTACCTCCCAGCATATCTGTAGGGTATAAAATAATTTCCCCAAGATTTTTTTCTATAGATTATGAATTAGTGACTTTTTTCAGCAGTGTTGTTTTTCAAGAAAAAGAAAATAACACTGATTTTCTAATGTCCAAAAAATGGCTTCCAAATGCTGCTCAATATGAGGGCACTGAGTGCCTCTGCCAAATAGTTATGGTTTACTATTCAGTTTAATTTCTTGCTCCAAAGTAAGTGTTAGTATTGCAACTCTTTGTTACCTTATATTTTGTTACAAACTAATTAGATACTTTTACTGAGTAAAAACGAATACAGTGTAGATCATTACAATGTGATTATTCAAAATACAGTACAACAGCAGTATTTGCATCTTGCACAAGTTTGTGAGAATGAGGAAAAAGGGTGCAGTAAACATGCACCTCTTCAGGGAACTGTATAATGTAGGTACCATGTGGTGTCCACCTGAAACAACCAGTAAGTGAATATTCTTTTGACTTAACGGGTTCATACTGGGCAGAGATTGTCTTACTTATTTAGAGTGTGCCATTGTTTTCGAAGTCTTGCTATACAGATAAATTTAAATGGCCAATCTAGTGTGTCGAGTTTTACAGGTCACCCATTTTTTTCCACTTAGCTTTTCATTTGAGCGTCATCTAACAGTCTTTCCACCGAATAACTAATCTACCTTGCTTAATGTGCACAGATTTTGGCACAATGTGTTTTATGTCAAAGTAGCATGAGTGCAGTATGACACCTGCCTCCTTTGGGGTTACACTCTTGGGTTGTTGTCCATGCTACTTGTACATGAGCGAGTACACTACTTGGCCTGTGTGTTATGCATATTGCAGCAACATGGCACATACCTTTAAATCGAAGTGTGTTTTCTGACCCCAAGAACACAATTGCTCGTCTCTCCAATAAAACACACAATCTGACTTTATGCATTCAAGATTATAGGAGGATAAAATGCAAGGAAACGGCCTCCGTTCTCGGAAAGTCACGTTCAATACTTACAGTGGGTGCATCTGCTCAGTCATATTGGTCCTCTCTGTCTCCTCCCTTCCTGCCGGTTCACTCATGCTAGCTGGGTAACATTTCTTCCTGCATCCCATCTCTGGAAGGGGCATTTAAGCCTATACATGTTTTACTTCTACTCTGGACTGAATCTTAAACATCATGTGAAGAGGTGTGGGGAATAGTTCCCGTAATGTCTTTCTTGGGTCGACCTTAAACCTCTCTATGGTAGTGATTCCTAGTTGAAGTCTAAAGGTGCACTACAATGTATATAGCTCATAGTTTGTGGGTATAATACAGTCTCTGGATGCCCAGTATTCTGCTCATGGAGTTGATTGGACATGTGCAGTTCCTTTTTGTCACCCACATATTAACAACTGTATCGTCACTTCACAAACTTCTGGCTAAGTGCAGTGAAGACTTGCTTCTTAAATCAGATCTTTAGGGAGTCTGCTTGTCAGTGGCTTGGTTGTGCCTAGAATCTAGACGTTGTGCTGTTTGTTCCCTTCAAGCCCAATCTTATCTGTTAGGTCGATTGCAGGATTTCATACTTTGAGGGCTATGGCTGGTCCCTTCCTTTCATGGCAGGGTGGGTAGGTTCTGCTCCACATACCGTGGTGTAGCTACAGCTTTGGATGCCCAGGGCGATACCTTAGTTGCCGCCCAGTACCATAAGAGCAGGGGCAGGGGGGGTGTTGGGCGAGAATAAAGAAAGTACAAAACTTCCAACTCACCCAACTCATCCACGACCCCACGCACACAGCAGGCAACACGCTTGACCCCATCTTCACCTCCAGCGACCACATCAGGTACAGCCACACCATGGAACTCACCTGGACCGACCACTCCATCGCCCACTTCAACATCACCAGATCATGGGCCTCCGCCTCTAGTCTGCCCACTGCCCCCAACCACAGCTGGAGCAGAGTCTCAGTCTACCCATAGATCAACGCCCTCAACACCACCCACCCAATCTCGTCCAACAACCTAGACCAGAATGTCGGAAACCTCAACAATCGGATCACCAACTGTGCTGATAGGATCACTCCCATCGGCAACAACACACACAAAAGGTCCACCAAGCAGGCTTGCTGGTACAATGAAGATCTCAGAACTGCTAAATGATACTGTAAACAACTGGAAAGGAGATGGCACCCCAGCAAAGACACAACCGAAAAGACTGCTTTCAAGACAGCCTTCAAGCTCTACCACACACAGTTGAGAAAATTGGAGAAAAAAAACCTTGGCTTCAAGCATCAAATTAAGCTCCAATAACAGCAAAGAATTATCCAACCCCTCAGCTGCAACAAACATTACTCTTCACAGGAACTCTGCGACAATCTTGCAAACTTCTTCCACAGCAAGGTCACCAACATCTACAAAAACATCAAACACCAGCTCAAGGCCACCGACTTCTTCAAGCAACACAACAACCCTGCTACCACTACCCACCACAGAATCTAACTAACCACATGGAGCCAGCTCGCCCCACAGGACACAGGCTCCATCATGAACTCGGTCCACTCACTGGCCCCAACGGACCCATGCCTTCAGCACATCGTCAACCTAGGCGAAGCCAGAATTAGCCATGTACGCACTACTTTACTCAACACCTCAATTGCCATGGGCCCCTTCCCCGAGGACTAGAAACATGCAGCAGTCAACGCCCTTCTAAAGAAACCATCGATAGACCCCAGCAAACTCAACAACTACCAACCGATCTTCCTGCTCCTGGCCAAAGTATTTGAAAAAGCCTTCAACTAACAACTCTCCTCACATCTGGCATTGAACCTGCTACTCGACTCCTCCCAATGCGGATTCGGCACCAACCACATCACAGAGACGGCCCTCATCACGGCAACCAACGGCATCCGGGCCTTACTCGACCGAGGAGAGACTGCGGCTCTGATCCTCCTAGACCTCTCTGCAGCCTTTGATACGATCTCCCACAACACACTCATCACAAGGCTGCACAACACAGGCATCTAAGGGGCCACTTTCAGATGGATCACCTCTTTCCTCACCGGAAGAACGCAAAACGTCCACCTCCCCACCCACTTCACCTCCGAACCCAAGGAAATCATCTGTGCAGTACCCCAAGGATCATCGCTCAGCCCCACCCTTTTCAAAACTTATGACCGCTTTGGCCAGCATCGCCAAAACCCATGGACTAAACATCATATCCTACGCTGACGACACACAACTCATCCTCTCTCTCTCCGAAGACAACACTAAGATCAACTTCCACAACTGCATGACAGACGTTGTCAAGTGGATGAAGGACAACTGCCTGAAGCTCAACATGGACAAGACAGAGGTACTGATTTTCGGAAACAAAAACTCCCCATGGAACGCATCCTGGTGACCCTCAGAACTCGGACCTACTCCTAGCCCCACTGACCATGCTAGGAACCTAGGCATCATTCTGGACAACAAGCTGACCATGATGACTCAGGTCAACTCAGTCTCCTCCTCCTGCTTCTTCATCCTCGGCATACTGCGTAAGATATTCAAATGACTACCCCAAAGCTCATAACGCACCATCACCCCAGTCCTAATCTCTAGCTGACTGGACTATGGCAACGCTTTCTATGCAGGGATAGCAGCTCACCTCCTCTGATGACTACAGACCATATAGAATGCCACAGCCAGAGTCGTCCTGGATCTCCCTAAACGAACCTCAGAGAACTCCACTGGCTCCTTGTACAGAAAAGATGCCAGTTCAAGATCCAGACCCATGCATACAAGGCCCTACACAACTGCGGACCAGTCACCTCTGCTCAGCGTCCCTTTCTTTAATCCTCACCCCCCAGTATCCGACGTAGCAGATGCGGAGGCCGCTCCTTCTCCCTAACAGTGAAGATATGGAACGAGATAGCCTTTCATTTGTGGACCTGCTCATCTCTTTCTGAGTTCCTAAAGTCCCTGAAGACCTGGCTAATCAGCTAATCAACTGGACCCTCCCAGCGCCCGGATACCCTCACGAGTGACAAGAGGTGCTCTGCAATTCTACTGATTGATTGATTGATGGTAACATCAACCAGTGCTTAAACTACAGTGGCTATACCAAATGCTGTGGCCGTTGACCAGTATTTACTTATGTTGTCCCTGTTTGTGGAAGTGCTGTTCCCCCTTCTTGTGTGGCATTACATTGAAGCTGGAATTCTTTGACCAGTTTCACGGCTGTATTTGCCACACAGAAAATTTCCTGTGGAGTAAAATTCATTGCAGCAAAGGGCGCCTGAAGGAAAGAGGTTTTCTGAGCCCATTATGTTTTGGGGAGTACAGGCTATTTGTCCCAATTCCCTCATTTGTATATCAGCTCGACAAAAACTTTGGAAACTCAGGCTTGTCACTACCTTTTTGTTACTTAGAAAATAGTTACAGATGACGATTTACAAAGGAATAATTTCTTATTATTTTTTGATTATTTGTAATTTAAAAAACATATTTTTCAAAGAATACTTACAAAATAAATTCATTTTAACTATAGAAAATAAAAATTTCAAAAGTATTACAACATTTTAAAGTTAATTTCAATTACATTTAGTATTTTTACATTATATTGATTTTCACGCTATATTTCAGGTTTTGATATTCTTGTTAATTCTGATGTTAATTTTAAAACTCAATATTGTATTAGGTATTTTTTTTAACTATGGATATTTTTGTTGTACAATATTTTGGAATGAATATTTTGTTATTGCAATTAAAAGTATATGGTTTGCAATATATTAGTAGGCCGATATTTTTCTTTTAACCGATATTTTTCTTTTAATTTATCAGGGCTACATCATATTTTACAGGAAATGAGCCAGTCGATCAGCACCAGGACATTTATCTTGTCTTATATAGAAAGGCCCCGATTTACTCCGGCTTGGCTGTCGCAAAGTGGCGCATTATATTTACTATCCATGGCAAAAGGTGTTTTGTGCTAGAAACGTACCCTTTTCTCCGTGCGAAAAGTGCTTTGCGCGGCTTAATGTCAGGGGGGTATTACTGGGACTAATCTGCATGAAAGCCTATTAAGTTTTGGCGCAAAGCCTGACATACTACTAACATAGCTGGAGCGGGATTTCCATCAAAACTAAAGCCTATGTGTAGCATGCATAAAAAAAGGTGGAATTACATTAATTTCTCCAAAAATCAGCTCATTGCATGTGTTCTGTGTTGCACAGCACACATCCAATATGTGGGTTCTTTGAGTTTGTTTAGGCATAGAATTTGTATTGGAAAGTTATGCTTCCAGTCAGTGCCATCTTAATGCATGGGCATGCTGGGCAGTTGCCCGGGGGCCCCACGGGCACAGGGGCCCCCATGCAGACCAAAATGTAACACTAATTTTCCGTTACTCACTTTTATTTCTGTGATTGGTTGTGCAGGCAGGGCCCGGTGCATTGCTTTGACTGGGGGCCTTAAATGCTGTAAAGCCTGCCCTTCATCCAGTAGAAATCCTATCCTAGACTGCACACACTCTGCACCATGGTGTGAGAGCAAGGCAGCATTGTTAGGGAGCCAGTGGGGAGGATTATAGCAGCTGGCCAATTTGAGTAGATATTGCTCTGTCCTGTGCTCACAGTGCAGCATGCTTTGATGCTGCCCTGGTTTGCGTTAAATTCGTACATTTGGCGCTCATTGTCCCCTGAAAGCATGTGACTGCGACATAGCTAATCTGTGCGATCCCGCATTGCTGTAGAAATGATGCTCACAAATTAAACGGGCTATATGTGCAACTGAAAGAGCCCCCGCCCCCAAAGAAACCGAGTCTGTCATGGTTACTGGCACAGCCGTCTGCACACGATACCTGGCTTAACCGATCTTTGCCTAAGTGAATTGCTCCTGAAGGACACATTGGAAATGTAGCACGTGCTGGGTTGGTTATGCAGCCTGTAATTGTTTTTAGGGGAAGCGGCGCGGGTGCTTATGCGCTGTCTTTTCTGGAAGCTAAGTGTACCATTTCGAAGTATAACCAATGATTCTTTACATTTCGCCTGAGATTTTCCTCAGAATTCCACTACAATTAACCTAGAACTCCGTCGAACATGAAATGAGTGTCGTGGAGCTGCGCGTCCCTGTAGATAGGTTGTTAAAATGAACAGTGCATTAGCTAAGTGCTTTGCTGCATTGACTGATTCTCTAATAACTAATGGACTCTTACTTTCCCTGTAGTGGGACCAGCCCCTTAGGATAGAAGCTGCCTACAGATCGTGCCTACTTCTCGCATGGCAGCTTTTTCATCTGTTTTCTAAGTTTGAGGATTGCAGTACAATCTGTGCAAGAAAGCCTTGCACGCAGAAAGGCAGTTTGTGGGGGAATTCTTATCACCTGGCATGACATTTCCCAAAGAGAGCTGTGCAGCTGGCACAGACCCCATGGCACGTGCCACTTAGCCTATGTTTGCAAACGGCACCTTTCCTTAAAGTCGAGCTGTTACAATTTCCTTTGAGAGAGGACTTGAAATGCTGCCAGCTGCCAGGGACTGCCTTTTAGGGTCCGCATTCTCTTCGTTAGGAGGGGGTGGGGGTGGGGGGGCTGTGCCAGCCTGGGGTGCTCTGACAAATACTTTATTTCTAGAGAGATTGCTGTCCTATGTGAGAGTTCATGAGAAGACGGTGAGCCACATGGAAGTTTGGGGCATATTTACTAAAGAAGTGACGGAGTGCGGCGTTGGCCTCCTTGGCTTAACGCCACGCTTTGCCACTTCTGAAATGCAGGGCTGCACCATATGTACAACAATATGGTGCAGCTCTGCGTTTCCCCCTGCGCTGGTGCTAAATTTGGCAGCGTAGCGCCAATACAGGCTGCGTTGAGGGGAAGAATGTTTATGTGCAAGAAGGTGTCCCTTCCTGCACATAAACAATCTTTAAATGGCGTTTTGAAACTTCTATGTGTGCTGCTTAATGGAAGTTGCAAAACTTCATTTTTTTTATTGATTGTTCAGGTGCAGGAAGGAACACCTTCCATCACATAAACAATTGAAGGCCTTTTGCTGTTTCTGTGTGTGCTGGACAACGCAGCATACATGAAAACAGCAAAAACGAGGAAAATTAAAATTTCTCCTTGTTTCGCCTGTATAAAACTAGGTTTTCCCTGGTCTTAATTTTGGTTCTGCCCCATATTTACGCCGCCCTTGTAAATATGGGCAGTATCAAAATCAATGGGTGTTGCAGTGGAACGCCCACGTAACACCCATTGCCCACCCCTTTCAGGCTAAGTATACCGTGAAAATGTGCCTTATTTACATGGCAGCGTTACGCCACATTCAGGGGCATATTCTCAAGAACGTGTGATAACCACCGCAAGTTTAGCTT
The DNA here is from genome assembly GCA_963921515.1 of Calotriton arnoldi. Classification (NCBI taxonomy): domain Eukaryota; kingdom Metazoa; phylum Chordata; class Amphibia; order Caudata; family Salamandridae; genus Calotriton; species Calotriton arnoldi. Next base: position 2,458,687 of record CAWUFW010000737.1, read on the forward strand.
AACGCAACTTTGCATATCGCAGTCTATCGCAGGAAAACAACGCCGTGTTAACTTAGTATTCCCAACCTGGCGGCACCATGCGATAGTCCCACGATAACGCGTCAAATGACTGCATTAAAATTAACGCAACGCCGCAAAAATGCGAAACACGAACGCAAATAAAGTTGCGATGAGGCCAACCGCGATACAAAAATCAGCGATAACCAGCGACAGGCCTGCAATTCCCACGCGTCATGCGGGAAAATGCACTATAAAAGCTAAACAAGAAAAACACACCATAAACAAAATAAACTGCGTAGCAACATGGATGCACCCGGAACGAGTGCCCAGGTCAAGGCGAACCCCACAAGCCCTACAGACCACCAGCAAGGAACCTCGGGGTCGGGGAAGGCCAAGGAGAAGAGGAAGACGGGGTACAGTCTGCATGACAACAGGATCGTCGTCACGGAGGTGACAGAGCACTAACAACAACTGTCCATCACCTCCACTGTCTCATTAGCAACACAGACGGAAAAATGGCATTCCATCGTGAATGCAGCCGGAGTGTCGAGGAGGCCAAGATGCGCGGGCACGATGTGAAAAGCCAAACCCAGCAGAAACCCGCTGCCAACAGGAAGGCAGCAACGGCGAATGGAGGTGGGAGTCCTGCGCCACAGGAGGAGCTGGAGCAAATGGTGGCCACAGTCATCAGTGTGGAGACGGTGCAAGGAGTCTGGAGTCCGGACACTGCTCGACATGACCTGACACAACATCAACAGGGTGAGTAACGAACAGGGACTGTGGGGACTGGGGGGGACGGGCACAATGGCACACATGCACAACGACGTGTAGCACACCGCACACCCACAATGACCCTGGGTCATGTCCCTGATCCCCGTGGCACACTGCAGCACACATACAAACATCAAGTAGGCCCCTGTCCACCATGTGCCCAAAGGGGTCCCGCCCCACACATCAGCAATTCCACAACACACACATGCACCCGTGCGAAACACAGCAAAGATGCATATGTGAGAGCCACACTGACAATGCAAGTGACACCACATGACGAGCAGCATGGCTGGAGTACAATCACCATGACATTGTGCACGCCACGAGACTGAGGTGTCCGAGTGTGGACCACATTCGGAAAGGAGCAGGTCACACTCTGACACATCCACGTGCACAAACAACCACTGACGTCAACAATACATCTGCAGACAAACAATGCACAAGAGTACAAAAACCGTCCAAGAGCACAAATGACCCAAGTCGCCAACATCACAGCACCTTAAAAGCACAAAAGCCAAAGGCACACCGCCCCCAAGGGATAAGGGGCAGCAAAATCACAGCTGCAGGTGCGACTCACACACAATGCAGCACACACACATAGCAATGACAGCACATCCACATGGACGACAATGGGGTACACAGTGCAACACTTACACTGCAGGACAGAGGACACAACTGGGTCCGCCTGTGCGTAGAAAATGACATACCAGGAAACTGTGAGATGCAAATGTATGTGTACAACCTCACCTACGTCATGTAGTCCAAATGTCCACGGTCCCGCATCAAATAGTCCGCCCCTCCCAAACAGTCACAATGTACATTGTCATGCAGTCTGTATGTAAACTTGAACAATGCGTCCACATACATGCCAACACAATGTCAACAAGCATCTCCCCTTCACATTGCAGAGGGACAAACAACACCTCCAGCAGAGCAGACCAGACAACTCTACAGTGATGCTGAAGAGGACCTCCACACTTCCGACACCCTACAACAGTCCTTGGACATCTTAGGCAATCGACCTCCAGGAGCAGGGCAGCACCGCTGCATCGAGGATACCCCACCCCCTGCACAGACAACACAGCTGGATGCACCCACCTCCCCAGCTGGCTCCCAGCAGCCCACCGAAGCACACATTGCATTCCAAGGCCAGGTGTCAGACTGCCAGAAGGGGGTGGCCGAACATGTGCGGGTGGGGTACTACCTCATGGAAGCCGAACTAGATCACATACGTGGGTGTCTAAGTCCCATCAGGAACCACCTACACTCCCCAACGGAGACCCACACTGCGACAGAGACACAAGCCTTTGCACATTTCCAGTACTGAACCATACCCAGAGCCACGGGATAATCATCCACACCCCCCCCCCCCACGCTGCACTGGTGTACGCCGGCCCAGTTCACTCCTCTTACGTATTGAGTGGGGGACGACAAAGCTACATGTGCAATGTCTCACCCGCTGCCTGCGGTGACATGGCTGCATCCTCTGTACATGGCACAGTGTAATGTTGTAGGGCCCGGGGCCCTAATGAATACATCATGAGCACACGAACACACTCAGATAGTTCGTTGAACTGGCTACCGGCACGTGCGCTCGACACCTTTATTGGCATGGTCACATGTACAGTGACGCATGTGCTGGATGTGTGTGGGGTGAGTGTAAGCCAGCCCTCATGGAGTCGTTGGTGCTGGCAACAACTTGAACAGTGATCACAATTAAAGCGGAAACAGAAAACACCAGCATAACCGAAACAACTGTGAAGCATCATGGTGGTAGCCGGAGAAAGTACAGTGTTCACCCAACATGCAAGCAGAATGGTCCATGATTTGTGGTGCACTGAGTTAGTGGCACCTGAAGAGCTGAGCAGGGTATCAAGCTGATGATGGCACCCATGACAGGTGTGATCAACTCTGATAGTCTGGCAGTAAGACACTTCGGACTCTGGCACCTGTTGTTTGGAGTTGGTCCTGGCGGTGGTGGCGTGTGCATCCTGCGGTGATGCGACGTCCGGGCAGGTCAGGACTCGATTTGATGTGTGAGCCCAGGTGGACCGCAGTTGAGGCCGGAGGCAGCGGACAGCGCAGGGCCACAGACACATGGCCTTGATGACCCCCAGTCCATCGACCCAGAGGCCATCCAATATGCTATCAGACAGGGGCCATGACTTGAGCTGCACAGAGTTAGTGGCCCCGGATGCACTGCGGCCGGCACAGGCACACCGCCACGGGACGGTGACTTGCGGTGCAGTGAGTTAGGGCCACGCGAGGTGAGCGGGTCCTCGTCGATGTCGAAGGTCAATGTAGCGGAGGTTTGCGGGGGACAGTGGAAGGTGTCCTCCAGGGCATGATGCAGAGGGCAGAAGCCGGCCAGAAGCGGCAAATGGAGGAGTGGAATGCTACAGCCTCGTTTTTGCCACAAAGTCAGTATCACCGACATGATGATGAAGACAAGCCCCAGTCCATGGACTCAGTCGCCACCAAAGTTCAACCAGAAAGTGTCCATGGATGTCGGAGAACAGACTTAGTGGCACCGGAGCTGAAAGGGGATGCAGTCTGCGATGAGGCCAGTACAATGATATCAAGTCTGCCATAAATTAATCATGACTGAATTCCCAATGTGTGACCTACTCCACCGCAGTGTAGGCCGAAGGCGTAGTCATCAAGGGCCCACAGACACGTGTGGTTGGGATGCCATGCACATACTTTGTGTCACCACATCGAAGGGAGTATAGTGATATAAACGCAGCCATAAAGTGTGTACTCTGCCATTGCATAATCAAGACTCAGTTCCAAATGTGTGACCTACTTGACCGTTGTGTAGGCCGGAGGCAGCGGTAGAGTACGTCAACGAGAAAGGAGAAAAAGCGGGCCTGTGTCACGGAGGCCGTGATGGTCTGAGGATGCTGCCAAGGTCGCGGGCCTTGGGCTTGGAGCTTGCGCCGGCACGTGGTGGGCCCTCTTTGACACATGCCGGTGTCGGCAGGTGAGCAGTGAGGCCTGGCTGCGCAGGGGCGGGCATGGCGGGTTCGGGGACCAGCGGCACGGGGTGCAGCAGGCGCACAGGATCGCAGGCCACACCGCTCACGGCGACGGCTTTGTGGCGGGGTGGGAGGCGCCGCCCTGGCAGACACGTTGGGCATTCCGGAAGAGAACCACGCCCAGAGCTACGTGCTTTTTATTCACACCCCAACGCTGGCCTGGCGTACGCCGGGCCAGCCCACTCCGCACACGCTTACAGGGGGGGACGTCACAAGCTACATTTCCGCAATCTTCCCCACTGGCTGGGGTGACATGGTTGCGTCCACTGTCCACTACACTCCAAACACCAGCAGTGCATGTAGACATGGATAGGTCTATGGTCTGCACACTGCAGTCTGTCCAGCACATCTCCGCCACACTTGGCATTGTGTACATTCTCATTCATGGGTCACTTGCCTCCTTCGCACATGCCTGGTTCCCACCGCTCCCCACATTCCGCTATTGTGTGGCTGAGGTGCCATGCCGTTGATGGCTCATGTACATGGCTAACCAAGGTTGCCACAGTAAGTTGTGCTGTCGTGTCTGGTGGGTGGGCATGTTGTTTGGCATGTTGTATGTGATTTTGTGACGTGTGCAGTGCCCGAGTTGTGAGTTGCATGATTGTGGAGTTGAGGTGTGTGGTGTGTTCATTTGGTACTTGCCAACGAGCAGTGCATTCCCATGGGTGCCATCCTGGAAGCGCTGGTTGATGTTGGCCTGTCGGAAGTTGAAGGGATCATGCACACTGCCTGGGTAGTTGGCTACGACATTGGTGAAGAGTCCCCTGTGGTCCACTGTTGCCTGCACGTTGATGGAATGCGTGTGCTTTCTGTTGCGGTAATTGTGTGCAGTGTCGGCAGGGGGCACAAGTAGGACATGTGTGCAGTCGATTGCCCCCAACACGTGCGGGAATCCAGCTATGGTGTATAGTCCTTGCTTGGTCTCCAGCTGTTCCTGCGCATTGTGGGGGACGTATAGGTACTGGGGTACCTAGCTGATGATGGCATCCAGGACAGGTGTGAGGAACTTGGATGGGGCTGGCTGTGGGACTCCTCCGACTCTGGCGGTTGTTGGTTGGGAGGTACCAGAGGCCAACAGGTGCAGCACAGCCAGCAGTTTTGTTTGCGGAGGGATGTTGGTTGTCTGCTGTGTTGGTACCGTCAGCCTGTGGGCAATGATGTTCAGGATGCGGAGGATGGTTGTCCTTTTGAGCCTGTAGTGGGCATTGACATTGTCTGGTGTTAGGTCTGTGAGGCTGGTGCATTTCCTGAAGGTCCGCTGTCTTTGTTTGCTCTGCCTCTGTGGTGGTTCGGGGGGAGGGGCTGAGGGGGGTCCTGGGGGGGGTGGCGGTCCTGGGGGTGGTGGCGGTGGGTGTTGTTGCGCTCTCGGGGCTCCGGGCTGCATGGTGAGTGGCTCCATGGCATCTGTTGTTCTTCATGTGTGGCTCTGGGCTGGGCTCCCTTTGATGGTGCAGGTTGTCGTCCGCCTTTACACCACTAAAAGTGACGTTCCTGTGGCAATAGGGGCTTGTAAATATGCCCCTTTGTGTGCTTGACTTGAAGATTTATTTTTTTACAAAGGACCCCCTCGGAGCAGTGGGGGGGGCTACTCTTTTAGTATGGAGGGCTCCCAGAATACCACAGCGCTATACCAAATGTGATACTTCCAGTGGGGATTGTCGGCTATTGCGTTCCTACATGAATCACAGATGGTCGGGTGAGTTATGAGGAGGCCGTGGGTTATTCTTATGAAAGTGTTCATGAAGGGGGTGAGTCTTGCGACCTCTTAACCTATGTAGTGAGTTGTCTGTGTTGTGGTTTGCAGTGGGTGTTTGAGTCTTGCACACCTCTTCCAAGCACCTGCCAGTGTTTGTACAGAGTGCTTAATTTGTAAAAGAATGAGTGCCGGTTCTCAAAGCTCTGCTTCGGAGGTGCTGTTAAAAATCGGTGGGCAGTATAACAAGGCTGTGAAGTGTTGAATTAATCTCGAGCCTCTGCCCTTTTATCTCATTCTTGCTAGTCCCTGCTTTCTCCCTTGTGCTCGTTTTTCTGTCTTTCTCTTCCTCCTCCTTTCTCATTTGTGTTTTTTTCTCTGTTGCTCATGCAGGCAATATCTGATGAGGAAAAATAAGTGCTGGTACACAAAAATGAGTGCCGGTGGCCCCCACCGGCTCAAATTAAGCACTGTTTGTACACCTGCTGCAAGTATGGCTCTGGTCGGAGTTTTATTATGTCAGTTTGTGGCTTGTAGTACTTGTATTAGCAGTTCTAGTGGTGGGTAAGGTTCCTAGTGATGGGTTAGGGGCTGATGCCTGGTGTTACCTTCCTGAGGAAGTTCTGTCCATTGTTTCCAGTTCCTGTTTTTCCCTGTTCCCACTCTTTTTTCACATAAGTGCTTCCGGGTCATATAAAGTAATACCCTAATGTTGTTTGTACTTTGAAATGCTGTTTTTATGATGCATCAGATCTTCCAGATCACATAAATTATAGAGTCTGGCTGAGAATTTAGAAGGTATATTTCCAATTGCCCTGGAGATTCGGCCAGATTTAATATTCTTCGTGTGTGGTCAGAGAGATGGGGGAGGGCGATTGTTTTTTTTTTTCTTTCTAGCTCTGTGCAGTCTAATTTCTCTCCTTCTAGCTCTGTGCAGTCTAATTTCTCTCCAACAGGAGTTATTAGGATTTGCATTTTTTTGGAACGATGTTGAGCATTTTACTTACTTTTAATGGGAGAGTAGGGCAATTGGGTTGGAATTAAGGTTGTAAATTGTTTGTTAAGGAATCAGATGGATTTTTAGAGTATAGTGATGAAATGTGTGTGTGTAGACCACTATGTATGCCGGTATGGTAAGATGCTGTCTGGTCGTTTTTAGGTCTCGCCTGAGCCAGCGCGCATGCGATGCTCTGCGAGGCTTCTAGTAAGGACTTCCAACTCGGACCACACGCTCGTGCGTATGTTTTTTTGTTTTTTGTTGCTCACACGCTATTGGCCTTTGCGTGCATCTTTCTAAGAAAGACAGCACGCAATTAGCCAAAGGCGGGTGCATGTCCCGCCTTCTCTCTCCCCTGGCCTAAGGAGCTCGGGAGCGAGCTGCAGCGCCATCTGTTTCCAATTATCGCGACCGCGAGACGCGGTCGCGTTAATTGGAAACAGATGGTGGTCGCGCTGGCCCTGGTGCACTTTTCTCCAAACGCAGCACTTTCACTTTCGCCGCCGACCTGGCACGCGCGGCCGCGCTTGTTTCTTTAGGCTTGGCTAGTGTTTTTGCACGTTGGTTGTTGAATTGCTCCCGTGCCGATTATTGCTTACTCCCGGCTGCTCTCCTTTCCGTCCCACCACCTGCAATGTTTAATGTGAGCCTCCGGTCGCCAAGTCAGTGGTGTGAAGTGAATTGCTTCTGTGCCATTTATTGCTTGCCCCCGGCCACTCCCTTTCCCGTCCTTCCACCCGTGCAGTTTATTTCAAGCCTCAGGTAGCCCAGTCAGTGGTGTGAACTTAAGAGCTCACTCCCGCCTCAACAGCAGGCCTGTCTCGACAGAAGGCAGTGAGGCATTGGGGCAGCTTTGTCAGCATACACCAACCAGGTTCGAGCACACTGCTCTCCTCGCGCTGCCAGTATCTTCTCATACTCCGTCCACGCAGCTGCTAGTCTCCATTCTGGGTAAAACCTACAGTCGACTTGCAGGCGAAATTGCAATTCCAGTTTATTAATGAAACAGTGTTCCTGTTGTAAACACTTGTTTCAATTGTATCCTGCTCGTGTCTTCGGTGCAGTGCGTGTTCAGTTGCAGTGCCCGTCTTTTTTTCTTTCATTAGATTCCTGCTCGTGTCAGCGCCCGTCGCTCACAATTTACTTAATCTCCCCATGCAGTGCCGCCCCACCCACCCCATCAAGCCCGTCGCTGCTTGGCCTATTTGTTATTGATATGTTCTGGCTTTATTGTGAAGCGCTCTGATACCTAAGGGCCATTTCTGTGCTACATAAAAGCACAAAAAGAAAGCATATAAATACGCCTCATTACCCTTTCACCACACACAGAACACGGTTGCAGAATGCATTTGTCACACAAAAACTAAGCACAAGTGTTGTAGGAACTAGCCACTATCATTTTCGTGGTGCCAGAGGCTGTCACTTCTGGGAGGCTTGATTTTAATACTTCCAGAATGACTGATTTGCCCGTTCTCGAGGCTGCTACTTCTCTTTCTAACCAACGGCTGATAAGGTAACTCGGCACCTCCTTCTACAGCCACCAGTCTATCAGTCAGGCTAGAACCCTCCCTGCGAGAGCCCCCGGATAGGGGGGCAGGGGTGTTCACACTGCCCACCCCAGGGCAACCCCAGCGGTGGAAAATTACCTGTTCAGTTAACCCGCTCACACACTAGACCCGCTGGTAGCAAGTTCAGCCTAACCTGTGCATGGAATTTAAATTCTTCTAACAACTGCACTGTGGGCAAACCACACTCACTGCTACTGGTTTGGTAGGGGGTGGAGGGTTGTGCCTTCTTAAATTGTGTTTAGTAAACGGAATAATTTCCAATATTTCTTTGGTAGGTTTCAAATGCCTGGTGTTTATTCTTATTCACATGCATAAGACAAAGACAGGCATAAGACAAAGACAGTCGACACGTGTTTCGCCCGTGTGGCCCATCGGCCGAGGGCTTTCTCAAGGCCAAGATTCAAGTTATGCTGGTCGTGTTCCTTGTGATTGAGGCGACTGGTGTCTGACTGTTCAGCCCTTGGAGGCCGTAGCCATCTGCCCGGTCAGCAAGTATGCCCCCTGTACAGTTGTAATTTAGTAACTCATGGCCTGACAACCGCAGGTGCCTGGTACCGGGCTGTGTGTATGCGGCCCAGGACCTGGGCAATAGGCTTGGTGTGGATGGGTTGTGAATGCCAGGCATAAGTGTAATACCTTTGACAAACCTCTCCTGACCAGCATCTATATCATGCTTAAACATTATTTACTGGTCTTGCCACCTGGCACCCTTCTGGTAGGTGATACGGAACCTCCAACCCAGCATCAGCTGACAGTCTCGCTTTGCCGTCACACCACCTGTGTCCCTTTAGTCACCCTCCCAAACAGGAGCCCTCCACAAACCTTGTGCCCTAAAGCCTTCGCCCTGTGGGGCGGATGCGAATGGACTGCAAACAACTCCTATGCATTCTCTACCATGTAGTAAATGGAGTTTCTGGTTGGCTAGGGTATGCACCTAAGCATGTCCGAGCCCACCTCTCTAGTCAGGAGAAGGGAGTACATACTTAAGCGGACACCTGCCCACCCCTTGGTGGCCAGGCAGGGACTTTGGCTTATCCCAGAGGCAGTGTAAATTTAATGTGCCAACCGCACTCCCATAGTGGCACATTACAGAAGAGACCCCATACCAGGTTATTTTTATTACCCTTTGTATCGACCATACGGGAGAAACTTAGTTTCATCTGCCACTATTACCCTGTGCTACCAAGCCTCATCATGACCTCACAGGGATTACATAACTCACTAGGCCAATGGGCCACTGTCCTACAGCTCCGTTAGCACAACCCCGTTAGCTGCCGGTAGGAACTGCACTTAGCGTAACACAGCAGAGTAAATGTAAAATTGAATCTCCCACCATTTTTGCTGGTAACTGACGGCCAAAAGACAGCACCTGGGCACGAGATCCCAGTTACCTAGAGAAAACAATAATTATCCAGCACCATTAACAAATGTGCCGCATGCACCCATGCCCTATCCACCTGTTGCTGTGTACATATCGTCCAATTCAATGACATAACCAACATGTTAACCAGTTCTCTCCTTTGTGGTCAACCAAATCCCATATGCCGGGATTTCACCACAAGTACCTATGCTGAAACTGAATTTGTAAGGCCCATGTGAGGTTCGGCGATCGTGCCAATGCTAGTCGCCATGTTTCCAACTTCTCTATAGCGTCCGGCTTGGTGGGAGCACTACTAGGACTCGTGGGCGGAGACATGATGGCGCTGAATAACCGGTGAATGTTACCCCACTCGCTGGTAATTCTGTACAGATGGCTGCCCTTACTAAATGAGGGAATGCTAAAAGCTTCCCAATGCCTTTAGTCTTACTGCTCCACCCATTTTGACCCCAAAACTTTGGGACGACTTTAGTAGTGACATGCCCTTAACGGTGCGTGACATTCTACCAGCACCGCGCAGGAATCCCCTTTGACCTGCCCTAGCCTGTGGCCATTCTGCTGAAAGCCCAGGGGGAGGGAGTGCTACCAAACCTCAAGTCCTAGGCACTCAGGAAGCATCCCTCACTGCTGCAGGTGCCCCAAGCATATATTATAAAACATTTAATGGGTAACAACCCGGTTTGCGTCCCTTGATGTGCCATGCTGTGAGCGATTAGGTACCCTGCATATCTCTTCCCTATGAAAAGATTAAACAAACCGGCCAAAGCACAATGCACGGGCAATGCGTGTGCCCACATACGCCCCCAGCTCCGGGTGGCACAAACCCCAAAGCACCGCGTGCCAGTTTGTACATATCGTTCATGGGTGACTAAGCACTAAAGTGCCCTTTTCCCTGGGTGATCCCCAGTACGAGGGTACGGACTGATGGCCAAGTGCTGCGACAGCCAATAAACATGTCGACATGTGTGTAAAACCCAGCTGTAGCCAGACGAAACCACTAGAAGCAGTTTATCAGGGAACTGTAGAGACCACCGGAGTCCCTCCGCACTCCCGCAACAGCCAGACAGGCCACCTGCGCGCATGCCAGGTGCCGAAACCAGAAAGCAGCAGCCCTTTTGCAAACGGACTGGCGGCGCACAATCCCGCATTGGAGACAAACTTGACCTTGTTATACTGCGAAAGAGGCAAGTGCGGCACTCGAATGAGACAAAGTACTGTTCTTTGCAAAACAGAGCCTGTCCGCAATTGGGACAAAAGATGAACCATGAGATTATCACTGATCAAGTCTGTGAGGTCACATTCGCTACCTCTGGCAAATACTCATAAATCGCCATATATGACTGACCCCTCACTCTCATCCTATGCTGTGTGTGATCTTGGCCCACATCAGTGTGAGCAGAGCCCGCGAAGTAAACTTGGCTTCATGGTTGAAAGTGCACAAGTAAAGTACCCCCTCCCCTCAAGTTGGGTTACACAGTACATTGTAAGGGTGTAGTGGGCTAGTTACTCTCATGAGGCCCCCATGCCCCTGCACTTGCGGCGTTAATGAAAACTTTGTTGTTTTGGCTATGACAACATAGTTGCCTGCGCCACCCTACAGCCCCATGGAAAAGTGCTGGGCTCTTGCTTACTACCCTGCGGAGTGAGCCCACTGTATTCACCAGATTCGCCACAATCTGTTCTGCAGGTCTGTGATAAATATCCCAGGGCCGACATCTGGCACTTGAACCCATGCTTGGACAGGCCCGAACTAGGAGCCCAGATCTAGACTGCCTGCCAACCGGCTGACCCTTCCAACACCAGAGTGTCACGCAGCCACTCCGTGGCCTGGATACTAAACCATGTATAATGTATCGGAAGACCCCTTCCTGTTGCAGTTGTTGCGTGACCCTAAGTCCACCAACATGCCAACACAGGTTAGCCCAAAATGTCAGTACAAATCACGATGAAAACATGAAACTGGTTAAACGAGAAAGAACGCCACGTTACCCCGAACACTTACTTCCATGTAATGCCCACCGCAATGCGGAGCACCAAAAACCCCTGTTGCCCAAGCAATGCAAAACAAGGAAGGACCCACATCCCGCCGTTCTCCTAACAGTACCGCCCCTGTGCCATGGAGGGCACGCGGCAACCGTGCCCATGGGCCAAATTGAGCCAAGATCCCCTGCCCACTCAAAGGCGCGGAATGGCCATAAACAAGAATACACCAGAGGTCATCTGTCAACACTGACAGCAAAAGCGCCCAGCGAAGTTAGCGATTGCTAACAATCCTACGTGCTCGTATTATACAGGTGATTTCCATGTATGTTGGCCCCTCCATCAACAATCGTGTAAAAGCAAACAATTTGCAAAATGCGAATCAAAATAGAAATTATGATCAAATTGCGATCGTATTTCCTTGACTTACTAAACAGGTTGAGGCTAAGCACTGCTCTACTAGACACAGAGCTATACTTACAGTACAACAATTAGCTGCATGCACTCACCACGCTGCTCAATTGTTCCCCTGGCTGAGACCACACGAATTTGACCAATGAACCTGCGGGGTCAGTACTCACCACTGGCCCCCGCTAGACTGCCCGAAAGCGGACGCCATGCACACAAAAGAGGGAATGCAGATGCCATACACGAACCAGCCAGCTGGGATCATGGGCCATGAGGCACAGCTCCATAGTGCAGTCGCAAATGCCTCCAATGATCGAACTACACAAAGGCGACTCAACAAACCATAGCATGGGCTCTGTGCTGGAGACCCACTTGTTGTAAATACTGCCACTAGTTCGAGACGGGCCTGGAAAATTTAACATCAGTTAGATAAGTTTGTGGCCACCCTGAAAATACCTCATCCCCCCATGACACATGATATTTAGTGCAAGTGACAGGCACAACGAATTCTTTCAGTTCAGTTGGCGCACTGCGCAAACGGCGGAGGGCACAACAGCCCAAGGGCTCCCAAAACATCCTGGGCGCCCCTCCCCTCTTGCATCGCCGTGACAAGATGTTTGGCTCGCTTATATGAGCGCTCGTTACCTTACAACAGGGGACGACTTGCTCTTGTGCCCTTTCCGCTAAACACCGTAAAAATTTTATGATACCTTAAGTTATCATAACATAACTACAATCTATTGCCACACATAGCGATTCTCAGGCTCCTGCCTTGCTGCAACCAGACCAGGCCCGTTCGAGGAGACATCCGTCCCCACCACCTTTGGTTGTTTCCCTAGCCGCTCTGCAGGCAGACCCACAAGGAAACAGCCTTTAATTAACTTACAGCCGTTTTGCAAGAAAGACATGCATTGTGATATTCAGGCTCAATCTGGCCCCTATTAAAACAAATGCTTCGAAATGTACGCCGCATTCCAAAGATGTCACACGAGACAGAATACAATCCCGGGGCCCTCCCATCCCGCCAGTGACTCCGCCGGCCTAGCAGTCTGCACAGCTGGCCGTAGGACCAGTTCCGCGGCACTCACAGAGCACGCCTGCATCTGTAGCTCTTGGGCAAGGAGAAGGCAGCCAGCCCCCTGCGTGGAGGAAAAGCTCGGATCAAGCTTCCCCGCAGCCGGCTGAAACACGAAGGCATAGAAAGCAGGCAGCCAGCACGGACTCCCTGAAAACGGGGATAAGCAGGTGGCAGGCGCAGACCCATGGTGGTCACCTGCCCCTCGGACCAGGGACAGCACGCACACTCCTGAGGCCGTCCCCCTTCAAGTGGCGGTTCGCTGTCCGGGACGATGCTGCATCGCGATCCCCCCGCTTCCCCACAGACTGCTGGCTCGCTTGCTCCTTCCGAGCCGCCCCGCATGCTTAAAGCGGGGCGGAGGACCGTAGATGCTGACGCACTGTTGCTCGCCTCAGCCCAAATCTATAGCCTCCTCTATAACTCCTGTGCCCACGGGCCGACGCCCGGAAACGGGCACCAGGACGGCACCCGCCTCGGGTGGAGAGGGAGCCCTCGATGCTTGCTGCCCTCCCCACATGCAACATCCGAACCCTGCGAGCCGGGCCTCGGCAATTGCTCAGCCGAGCAGAGGCAGCGTAGGGGGGCAACGAGACTGGCTGTCCGCCCGCCCCCCCTCCGCGCGCGCCGAGCTGAGGCCCAGAAACTGGAACGTGCTGCTGGGGCACGGAATAGTGAGTGAAGCCGCGAGAGGGGGAGCCATGCGACACTCGCTGCCCCGCCCAATCCCCCGTTGGGACCCTGAAGCAGCGCTGCCGGTTACTAAGGAACGGAGGGGTGAGGGACCCAAACGAGGCTCACTGCCCCCCCCCCTCCTGCTCCGCCCCCATGCCTGCTCCACCTCGCAAGAACCTGCCCACGCGGGCTGAGGCCCAGGGATGGGCTGCCATCGCAGCCCCCTCCCCCCCCCTGTAAACCGGGAAGGGGTGAGCGCCGCAGGGCTCGCTGCTGTCGCCCCACCACGCAAGTCCTGCTCCGAGAGGTGTTACCATACGGCGTGCCTACCCTTTGAAAGAATGCCTGGCCACGGGACGTGCGGTCTATACTGCCCGGGCGTAACACCGGCCCAGGCGCCGCCCTGAGCGCGGCCGTAAAGGTGGGTGCGCACAATGGGTGCCCCGGCCGCACAAGCGACTGCGCCCCCGGCCCTGCAGGGGGGGGGGCAGATAAAATAAGGCGGGGATGCGGCCCGCTTCGTAGCCTCAGTAAGCTTGTGAGGGCTCGCTCCAGTGGCCCACATGTATTGCGAGGACCACCTGCGGAGGGCCCGGTCTCGTGCTGGGAAATCGATCGAGGAGCTGACCACCTCCCCGCTAGGCGCTGGACGACCGGGATGCGCGGCGGGAGAGTGAAACCACCCTTTTGCCCGCCCCAATCCTTCGCCCCGAATACCAACAAGCACTCTACAGCGCCGGAAACCATGGGCAGAAGGCCAACCCATGGGACGGGGATCTCTCAGGGGCGGTTGCCCGCGTGGTGGGACCTGGGGGGGGGGAGGGTGATCATCACTCCCGCAACCATCTGCAGCTCCTGAGGAAGGCCCGTAAGGCAGTCTGCAAAACCCCGCCAAGCTACAGGGGAAGGGGGTGCGGGGTTAAACGGTGCCGGCAGCGCTCCAACCCCCCCCCCAAGCATGTCTTCCTCCTACGCCGTTCTCAAGCCCCCCCAGAAACCCGGGAGCCTGACCAGATACAAGGCCTTGTCTCGCCCCGATGCCCCCGGGGGCGCATGACCCCTACGAGTGGCCTGCGCCCAGGATGCTGGCCTGGGCGTGCCGGGAGCAACCACAACCCCCACCTCGCCCTCAGGCGCACAGAAGCCTCGGCAATGGCTGGGCTACGCAAACCGGCCTGGGGGCTGCCCACTAGTGGGGTTGGGGAGGTTCACTCACCGTGCACACAGGCTCGGCCGGGGTCCAGGTGGCACACGTCGCAAGACGGCCGAGAATGCGGGACTCGACTCGAGGAGGAGTCCCCCCACCAGACGGCGTGTCCGGGCGCGCGAAAGAGGACGACAAGATGGTGGGGGGAGGCCTATATACCCCTCCCCCTGTCCTCGCGCCCCGGACGTGATTCTCGCCTATCGCGCTGCGACCAGGCTTGGGGGACTCCTCCCTGAGTCCCTGCCCCTAAGGGGGTGTGGGGTGCCCAGCTGGCACTAGAGGGCTGCCCTCTTTAGTGGCCCCCTGCGGGGGCCTCGGACAGCCGCATATCAGTCACTATGAGCAAGCATTTCCATTGGCTCTCCCTGATTTCTGTTTTTCCTGTCATGTTTTTAGAGTCGGAAGTAAAACAGAGGCAATAGGATTTATAGATCTCCGTAAGAAGACTGGAAGTAAGTCCTGCGCCTGGGAAGCTTGCAACGTATTTTTCAAGTGCTCACTTGCATAGCAAATGTCTTCTTTTAGTACGTAAAATTTTTTGCGTTGATGGGGACTCTTTTGCTTAAAGAAAGACATGTATGCCACCGGCTGATGTGAGGATCGGACGTTTGCTGGAAGAGCAGTCCCTTAGGTGCGGACATGCCAGCTGCACTTCCAGCACCTAAGGATCTCTATGTATCGACCTCTTTGGGAGATCTAAACAAGGCAGAAGTGAAGCTCGACAAACCAAACACTAAAAGGTACGGCCTTTTCTTTTTTACTCTAACGTTTGTTTGACCGTTGTCTAACATTAAATCACCTATTTATTCCGTAATGGTTTGTGAATACGCGTGTAAATGTATAACAGATGGCTTGACAACAAAGTCTTTCTATTAATAACAAGCATTGGCATAGCCAATAGGTCTCGCTTTTGGGACCTTAGAAGTATTTAGTTATGCAGCACCATATCCTTGGTGCAACAACATCAACTGTTGCATGGCTAAACACTTATAAGGTCCCAAAGGCGAGACCTATTGGCTATGCCAATGCGTGTTTATTTTCGAGTTAAATCTGTGTCGGAGCGAGTTGAAGTGGTCTGGGGTGGTCAAATAGTGTGTTCCTGGGGACTTCCTGCTTTAGTGGTGTGGTGAAGATGTGTGCTGTTGGGGTTTGTTTGGGGTAGCATTGTAGTTGTATGTGGAGTTAGTAGCTGGGTTTGCTTGTTGCCTTTAGGTGTTCTGTGGGTAGGTTCCGCATTCAGAAGGTGTTCTGATTGGTATGTTGTGTTGAAGGGAGTTGGAAAGGGGTGACCCGAATGAGCTTGTGTTCAGAGTATGGTTTTTTGCCAGTGAAATGAAGATGATAATAAGGAGGCTTTCTCTCCCAGAGCAAAAGCAAAATGGACACTGTCGACCTTATCAATTCAGATGTCATTCAAAATCAGCATTAAAAAAATCACAGTTGACAGCGAGCTGGGATTTCAATGGTGCTAGTTAAATAAAATAGTGATTATTGGGCCAGAGCACAGGAAAAGTAATGTAAATCTATTTTAAACACTTCAAATATTACATGAAAGTTGGGGAAAGTATTATTGTTCCTTTATTTAAACAGCATAGGATCCTGGGATATGCTATCAGATGTCACTATTTGCCATCTTAGATTCTACCAGGAAGATTTCTGTGAAATGTATGTTGCATTCATTACCTCAATAAATGGGTTGAAGAAAAAAATCTCCTAAAACAGTTACAATAGACAATTGTCTCAATATGCAAAGATTGCGTGAACAATATGCAATTGACTAATGAATGGTGCTATATTGTATTGTATGGGGTCTTCATTGTTTATACCAAGCTCTTCGATGTGGTAAACAGTGTGCTTGTATTGAGTTTATGTATTGGCGTATTTCCATTACTCTACTAGATACAGTTAAATTGCTGCTTTTACATGCATGGACCCAATTTAATATAGGAATTGGAGGAGCAGCTGCGATTTCCACAAAAACGGTGTAAAAGCAGGGGTGCATGTCCTTTGTACATTGCTCACATTCCAGAGAGTCTAAGAAGTTAACCTGTATATTCTACATTGGATATTTAAAATTACTATTGTACGCAGAAGGCCGTGTATTAATTAAATTCATCTTAGGTTAGTGTTTCTTTTCAGCCTTAGAATAGCGGATACTAAGGTGAATAACATGAAGATGAATTTGATGAAATATAAAATTGGGAGTTCCTCTAAATAATGAATTTTGTTTCTACGACTGGATACAAGCCCCAGAACTGCTAAACTGTACTGCAGGCACTTGTGCGATGTAAAAGGGTTCTAGATCCTGCTTGATCACTCAGCAGCTTTTGATCCAGTAAATCACAGTTTGCTGCTCGAACGTCTGACAGAAATCAATGTCACTGGTCAGGCCTAGGGTTTACTAAAATCCTTCCTATCGGACAGACAACAGTCTGTCCGGCTAGATGAATTTGCAACTCATCCTTTCTCTTTGCCATGCGGGGTCCCTCAGAGGTACTCGCTCATCCCAACTTTATCTAATATTTGCATCACACCGTTAGGTGGTGTAATTAAAAGGATTGGCTTTTCCTTGACTTCCTACACAGTTGACACCCAAATCGTCATCTCACTGGTCAAGGATGACACGGGCATAAGTACCACATTTTGCGATTGCATGCAGGCAGTCAGCACGTGGATGAGCAGGCGCTGCCTTAAACTGAATGCAGGAAAAAGGGAACAAACTTCCTTCTGGACCCCGTCCTGCTGGCCAGTAGACATGGGCCCTCTTCCAACTCCTCTCACCAAGACCTGGAACTTGGGAGTTTTGATTGACAATAAATTAAGCTATACTAATCACGTCAGCGCCCTGTCCTCTTCCACTTTCTTTACTTTGAAAAATGCTATAAAAGATTCTCTTGTTTATTCCTGTCCACCTCAACAAAACTCTCATTGCATCTTTAGTAATTCCCAAATTGGATTACTGGAGCAGTTTACTACTCACTGCACACCAGTACACCCATAACAAACTGCAAATACTGTAGAATACTTTGGCAAGACATCTCTTAAAAATTCCAAAACATCATTCAGAAGCCACTGCTATCAAAATCCTACAGTGGCTCCCTATCAGACAGAGGCTCACGTTCAAGGTACTCTGCACCACCTACAAGGCATTCCATAGCTTAGGCCCCGACTTCCTCCAACAAAGTTTTAACTGGTACTCCCCAAGCAGAACCTTACGTTCTGCCACGGCCAAGCATATCATTGTTCCAAAATTTAAACGCTCCACCTGCGAAGGCAGGAGCTTCTTTCTAGGAATGGCAGTAACTTGGAATGCTCCTCCCAATACACATTAAGAGTGCACATAATCTTATGACCTTCAGAAAGCTCTTGAAAACCTGGCATTTCAGTACCCGTTAGCGCCTTGCTCCCCTTTCTGCATCTCTTCTTCAGTATCAAAGTCAGTGCCAAGATACCCTAGGGTAATCGAGCGCTTTAAAAGTATATTAACATACCATAACATTATGTGACGTAAAGCACTGCAAATGACATCAATCACTAATGGCGAACAGAGAACTGAAACAGCAGTGCATTGTGTAGTGCAAAGTCCCTGGTAACTTTGCATAGTGGGCATAACTGGGCTAGGAACAGTGCAAACTCCTTTAGGAGTCTGCACAAAGTCAGATCTGCTTAAGTCAGGAATAGAGGCATATTGCGTACAACACTAACTGCTAATAAAACTGGCGCAAACAATAGACCTACATTGTAAACAGTCAGTGTACAGTTCACCTTCAATCTAGAGGGGCTGACTTATTAAGAAACTTAATGATACAGACAGCAAGTGCCAAGAATGGGCTGCAAAGCTTTTCTAAGACAATTGGAGAAAGATACAACGATTTCAACACTCTTCAATGAGTATAAAACAGAGTGGATTCTGTGAAAGGTACGCACATCCGCTCCGTCTGAATTGTGTTTAAATTAGTGCGTTTACTGCCAAAATCAATCAAAGGAGCATTGGTAGAGGAGAAATGTGAAGGACGGGTGTGCCAGATCTGTCATGCACTAATAGAACCTTTATTAATATAACAAATGTGAGTCAAGCTTTGGGCTTTTTAGTTGCAACGTAAAATGTATCTGCACTTTTAAACTGTGTAAGAGTTGTAAGGCAAGTAAACATTTGTATATGTAGGTAATGAGCTGAAATCCCAATGAATTATTATAAGTGTGGGTATTATTGGTAAGAGGACTCATTCGGCTCTGTGTTTCTTTGATATTCAACTTCAGTCTGTTATCAGTAATGCATGAAGATACCTTTTGGCTGCAGTAACAGTATCGAGAAAATGGGGAAATCGGTTGCCGTTCTATGTAAAGGACATTTGTTTTGGAACACTTTGGATTCCCCTATTATGCTTGTATTGCACTACAATTTGGATGTGACATCAGTGAGAGTGCTTTAAGTGGAGATGGTAAGATTAGATGTAGTGGTCTGACGAATGGGGTAATGGCATTCAGAACTTGCTGTGAAACGAGAACACACTTGACCATCAGTTCCCCACTACACAGGAAGGTAATGCAATGAGAGTGGGCAATAAACACATATAGTAAATAGTGCTACAGCTAATTATTTACAAAATCTAAGGGGATAATAGAGCCAGTAGGGAAAACAAATGCTGTATGGTGGTTTTTGAGGGCAACCTCACACTGAGCAATCCCTTATGCACTCTGCATCCACCAATGTTGTATTTCTTTAGTGCATAGTGTCTACTGAAATGGGTTGTTTGTAAGATTTGCACTAGAGTCTGCTCTCGTAAAAAAAAAAAAAGGATGCCATTGGCACGAGTTCTGCAGCAGTGTGCAAGGCGGGATGTGTTAGTACTTACAATTTAGGAGAAAAACCAGGGCAACCCAATTTTTTAAACACTGTCCCTGCAGCACGAGGCAGATATTTAGGGTTTTTCTGTAGCAATAAATATACATGAAAAAAAAAATGTGATGGGAAGAATGCTTGCAAATAGTCTAAACAACTAGCAGTTCCCCTGGGTAGCATTCCAGCCCATCAGTTTTCACTCACTCCAGACAGAAACGTATCTTATGCAAATCAGTTCTGCTCCTTTGCTTCATATGCAAACGATCCATCCCAAACTGCCAGGTAAGGCCCCTCAGAAGGAATTACATCCAAATTGTAGGAAGCTGGCTCTGTATATACTAAACCAAAGTGAGTTCTAGTGTGCAGAGTCCAGTGGATCCCCAGAGGTATAGCAGAGGCTAAAGTACATAATACCTTACTCTCTTTTGTGGTACTGTGTGCGAGCAGTAAGGCTTTATCAGAGGGTAGTGTTAAGCATTTGTTGTACACACTCAGGCAAGAAATGATGTCACGCACTCGAAGACTGAATTCAGACCAATTGTTTGTATAAGTTGTTATTTTGTTATTTTTATTACTAGAACCAAGATTTAATTAGTAGCAGTGATACTTTCAAAACAATAATACTCTTCAAACTATGGTGTGTACTGGTTTTGTAGAAGCATACAAGTTACTTTACAATAGAGAAAATGTGTGTAAATTCTTTAGAATACTTTCAATTACTTTTTAGTTACTTTTCAGTTACGTTTCTAACTTTGTGCAAAATAAACTAATAACACAGATTAGGCCCTGCAGTACATCAATAAGCAGACCAACTCATTTGTAGACACTAAGTTACTTTGTCACAATATAAGACAGAGTCAACTCTTAGAACATTTTTCATAGAAAAACCACACCATGCAATCCTATGGGAAAAAAGAAGTTAGCAATTGTAGGTAAGTGAAACGACTTTTGGTTTGGTCCCTTGGGGGGTAGAACCAAGGTTCCCCAAGGTTCAATTCTGCACTTAAAGTGCACCACCAACGGCACTAGGGTGGCCGGGTGCAGAGGACAGGGGTGCCAATGCTAGTCAATGGAGACTAGGGGCACATCAGTTGGAGGCTGCTCACGGGCAGGTAAAGCGGCCTTGGAGGAGTTAAGGTAAGAACAAAGGGGGACCCAATGCAGCACCAAAACCACACCACCAGCATCACAGGGTCGGCCAGGTGCTCACACAGCGTCGGGTGACCAATGTTACCCTATGGTTATCGTCGGTTCCGGTTTCAGGCTGCAGGCTCAGACCAGGAGGTCTCTTCGATGGAACCAACAGCCAGGGGAGGAAGTTGAGATGCCAGGCGACATTGGGCACTGTGGGTTATGGTCACCAGGACGCAGGGCCAGAGGATGCAGTGGTGTCTTTGGACGTTAGGTTTCTCCTTACCTGGCAGGTCACGGTCGAAGGGGGGGTCATTGTGAAGAGGCTGCAGGCGTCGACACTAGACCTTGGAGGTGACACCCCTCAATGGTTTAGAGGTCAGGACCACTGGGGAACCACTTCAGGACCGGTGGACCCTCTGGACACGTGTTGTGGACGTTGGGTGCAGAGGTAAGTTCTGAAGAAGCGTTTCTTGGTTTTGCAGGGTCTTGGTCTTCTTTTGTGGACAGGGCCACTGTCATCAGGAGTCTCGAGTCTTTATTGATCAGTCCTCACCAAGTCTGGAGGATGCTGATCCTTTTTGGAGCCGTCATTTCCTTAGTAGGGGGTTCGGAGCTGCAGACAGGCCGGTAGGGTTGGGGCCAAGTCAGTTGGGCCTGGAGTCTTCACTGCTGCGACGTCTTCGGGTTCCAGTCTTCTTAGGTTGTCAATTCTGAAATCCTGGGTTCAGGGCTGCCCCCTAAATATATTTAGGGGGCGTTGTAGGGGTCTCGAGGTAGTAGCCAATGGGATATTGACCTTAGGGTGACTGCACCCTTAGTGTGCTCACCCCAGGTGGGGGAGTGGGCAGAATCCCTAACCCTGATTGGGGAGTGCCTGCCATCTTCACCTCGTCTCTCCCACCTGAGGGGTGGTGTTGGCAGAGGTGGGCGCACCTTCTGGGCTGTCCTGATTTTAACTGCCTGTCTTCCCGCTGAAAAGGGGGGGACACAGGAAGGGGGCCTGCTCCTGATAGCAGGAGAGGCTCCCCTGCCACAGGTGGCTCTTCATGACCTGCGGGAGGTGTCAACACCCCTGCCCAGGAAAGGCTTTGTTTCTGTGCCCTGGGAGTGAAGGATCCCGCCCCAGGGGTGCAGAAACCTGTCTCGTGGTGGTAGGCTGGTGTTTACAAATCAGGAATCCACCAGTGGTTGGTTTGGGTCAGGGGTCCTCCCTAGAAGGGACCCCTGAGTGCATGGGTAAAATAAATCAGACACTGGAATCAGTGCAGGTTTATTATTCTGAGATGTTTGATAACAAACATCCCAGGGTTCAGTAAGGCCATTATGGTGATAGGAAACTCGTAGTGACCAGTTTCCAGACCATATACTCAATATGGTTTTACTGTGCACGTATAATATCTAAGAATGACCTTAGGGGCTGATTACGACATGAAAACAAAATGTGATGGGAAGAATGCTTGCAAATAGTCTAAACAACTAGTAGTTCCCCTGGGTAGCATTCCAGCCCATCAGTTTTCACTCACTCCAGACAGAAACGTATCTTATGCAAATCAGCTCTGCTCCTTTGCTTCATATGCAAACGATCCATCTCAAACTGCCAGGTAAGGCACCTCAGAAGGAATTACATCCAAATTGTAGGAAGCTGACTCTGTATATACTATACCAAAGTGAGTTGTAGTGTGCAGAGTCCAGTGGATCCCCAGAGGTATAGCAGAGGCTAAAGTACATAATACCTTACTCTCTTTTGTGGTACTGTGGGCGAGCAGTAAGGCTTTATCAGAGGGTAGTGTTAAGCATTTGTTGTACACACTCAGGCAAGAAATGATGTCACGCACTCGAAGACTGAATCCAGACCAATTGTTTGTATAATAAGTTATTTTGTTATTTTTATTACTAGAACCAAGATTTAATTAGTAGCAGTGATACTTTCAAAACAATAATACTCTTCAAAATATGGTGTGTACTGGTTTTGTAGAAGCATACAAGTTACTTTACAGTAGAGAAAATGTGTGTAAACTCTTTAGAATACTTGCAATTACTTTTTAGTTACTTTTCAGTTACGTTTCTAACTTTGTGCAAAATAAACTAATAACACAGATTAGGCCCTGCAGTACATCAATAAGCAGACCAACTCATTTGTAGACACTAAGTTACTTTGTCGCAATATAAGGCAGAGTCAACTCTTAGAACATTTTTCAGAGAAAAACCACACCATGCAATCCTATGGGAAAAAAGAAGTTAGCAATTGTAGGTAAGTGAAACGACTTTTGGTTTGGTCCTTTGGGGGGTTAGAACCAAGGTTCCCCAAGGTTCAATTCTGCACTTAAAGTGCACCACCAACTGCACTAGGGTGGCCGGGTGCAGAGGACAGGGGTGCCAAAGCTAGTCAATGGAGACTAGGGGCACATCAGTTGGAGGCTGCTCACGGGCAGGTAAAGCGGCCTTGGAGGAGTTAAGGTAAGAACAAAGGGGGACCCAAGGCAGCACCAAAACCACACCACCAGCGTCACAGGGGCGGCCAGGTGCTCACACAGCGTCGGGTGACCAATGTTACCCTATGGTTATCGTTGGTTCCGGTTTCAGGCTGCAGGCTCAGACCAGGAGGTCTCTTCGATGGAACCAACAGCCAGGGGAGGAAGTTGAGATGCCAGGCGACATTGGGCACTGTGGGTTATGGTCACCAGGACGCAGGGCCAGAGGATGCAGTGGTGTCTTTAGACGTTAGGTTTCTCCTTACCTGGCAGGTCACGGTCGAAGGGGGGGTCATTGTGAAGAGGCTGCAGGCGTCGACACTAGACCTTGGAGGTGACACCCCTCAATGGTTTAGAGGTCAGGACCACTGGGGAACCACTTCAGGACCGGTGGACCCTCTCGACACGTGTTGTGGACGATGGGTGCAGAGGTAAGTCCTGGAGAAGGGGTTCTTGGTTTTGCAGGGTCTTGGTCTTCTTTTGTGGACAGGGCCACTGTCATCAGGAGTCTCGAGTCTTTATTGATCAGTCCTCACCAAGTCTGGAGGATGCTGATCCTTTTTGGAGCCGTCATTTCCTTAGTAGGGGGTTCGGAGCTGCAGACAGGCCGGTAGGGTTGGGGCCAAGCCAGTTGAGCCTGGAGTCTTCACTGCTGCGACGTCTTCGGGTCCCAGTCTTCTTAGGTTGTCAATTCTGAAATCCTGGGTTCAGGGCTGCCCCCTAAATAATATATTTAGGGGCGTTGTAGGGTCTCGAGGTAGTAGCCAATGGGATATTGACCTTAGGGTGACTGCACCCTTAGTGTGCTCACCCCAGGTGGGGAGTGGGCAGAATCCCTAACCCTGATTGGGGAGTGCCTGCCATCTTCACCTCATCTCTCCCACCTGAGGGGTGGGGTTGGCAGAGGTGGGCGCACCTTCTGGGCTGTCCTGATTTTAACTGCCTGTCTTCCCGCTGAAAAGGGGGGGACACAGGAAGGGGGCCTGCTCCTGATAGCAGGAGAGGCTCCCCTGCCACAGGTGGCTCTTCATGACCTACGGGAGGTGTCAACACCCCTGCCCAGGAAAGGCTTTGTTTCTGGGCCCTGGGAGTGAAGGATCCCGCCCCAGGGGTGCAGAAACCTGTCTCGTGGTGGCAGGCTGGTGTTTACAAATCAGGAATCCACCAGTGGTTGGTTTGGGTCAGGGGTCCTCCCTAGAAGGGACCTATGAGTGCATGGGTAAAATAAATCAGACACTGGAATCGGTGCAGGTTTATTATTCTGAGATGTTTGATAACAAACATCCCAGGATTCAGTAAGGCCATTATGGTGATAGGAAACTCGTAGTGACCAGTTTCCAGACCATATACTCAATATGGTTTTACTGTGCACGTATAATATCTAAGAATGACCTTAGGGGCTGATTACGACTCGCGGTGGGGCAGAAGTGGCAGTCCCCCATCTGCCAGATTACGACCGGCGGTGGACTGCCGCCTGCGCCAGGGAACCGCCGTACCCTGGCGGTGGTGCGGCGGAGGCCCAATGTAACATGCTTAGCAGGACTGGTGCAGTCCCGCTGAGCATATTACAAGTTCCTCCACTGCCAGCCATTTCATGGCTCCCCCCCATGAAAAATCTGGCAGAGGAGTAATAAAGGGGGTCCTATAGGGCCCCCATACCACCCCCCGCCATGGGGATGCATTCAGGGGGGCACAACATGTGCCTCCTTGTCTGCTATCACCCCCAGATCCAGCATGGTATGGACATCACCTTCCATGCCATGCTGGAACATTTTTCCAGTTCCCACTGCGGTGCCTGTTTTTCTGGCACCACCATGTGACAGCAAAAAGACCGTCCGCCTGCATGAGAAAAACTCGTAATCAGGCGGGCGGTCTTTGCGCGGCTTTGGCGCAGTCGTGCCGACGAAGAGCTGGCACAACTGCACCATAGTCATAATCAGCCCCTTAGATATTATAGGGGCCTGTCTGCTCATGCTGCTAGGTCCTCACATGAGGTATAGGGCACCCTGCCTTAAGGGTGTCTTACCTAGGCCTCATGCATTGCTGGGCGGGCATGGCACACAGGGTTGTGTGCCATGTTGATCCTTCACTTTTACCTGCACCACAACACGCAGGCAGCAATGGCAGAGGTGCATGTTTGTTGTGAGAGGTCCCTGAGGGTGGCATAATACATGCTGCAGCCCTCGGAGGCCTTTCCATGGCTACCATGCCCTTGGCAATAAATACAAGGGGACCCCTGACGTTAAATGTAGGCAGAGGAGCAGGGGAAAAGACAGCCAAAATATACCACGAAAAGCCTCTACCTATATCAATTTAAAGAGTGGTATACGTCACCTATTTTCATTGACACTCTTGCTATACCATCGTAATCATTGACAACATTCAAAAAAATGTAGTCATTGCTTGATTTATTATTTTTTGGCTTTTCTGTGCAAATACATTAATATATTCATGATAACACATCGTGGCTAAAAAGATTTAGAAAAATTCATCAGATCCCATTAGACACCTCTCATTCGTCCGCATACAATCGCTTTCATACCCAGAACATACTCACACGAAACCACAAATACATACATCACATATATACCAAAGCAGCATAATGCACACCACGTCCCCTCACACTACATGTCCGTGTATAAAAACAGTTATCTCAAATGGGGAATACAATAGTTCAAAAATATTTTTGGGGGATTTAACCATTAGTTTAGTGTCATAACAGAAAAAAACTTTATAAATTGACTATATTCAGGCAAAAACACAATTTCCAAATCAATAAAGAATTTTTTAACATAATAGATCAGTTTTCAAAATGAATAAAAAGAGGGGACTGATTCAGAGCGCCGACGCGCGTTTCGGTGGAACCCTTTTTCCTTTTGGGGTATCACCTTCTTCAGGGCGCATATAAGGAATTTTCAATAAAAAAGGCAATGGGACCTGTAAAGCTCAACTAAGAGAATGCTGATATAACTGAAATTCTCCTGATCACGGAGGCAGCTATAAATGTTGAAAAAACAGGCGTGACCGAGATAATGTGGACGAAGTTCTAAAGTCGGTGTATAGTCTGATAATGAAGAGACGCAGAGCCGCGGGACAAATTGGTGACGAAATTCACTAAGAATGCAATAGCGATGAAAAGGGGAAGACTCTCCAAATGAAGTTGGCAAAGGTCGCCCAGACTAAGTTCTCCCTTCTATTGCACAGTTAAAGAATGCTGCCCATATTCAGCGTGGGTGTGTTTGTAAATCTGGTGCTCGCATAAGCGGCTTCACGAGGCAGACTCTCGCTCCATTCTGTGGGTGTTTACACAAACGGCTAAAGACAATTCCCTTGATGCGCGGATGAAAGTAGCCAACGTCTGCGGTGCAGTAAAGCGTCCCGCTGGTTACATTATCTCGGTCACGCCTGTTTTTTCCAACATTTATAGCTGCCTCCGTGATCAGGAGAATTTCAGTTATATCAGCATTCTCTTAGTTGAGCTTTACAGGTCCCATTGCCTTTTTTATTGAAAATTCCTTATATGCGCCCTGAAGAAGGTGATACCCCAAAAGGAAAAAGGGTTTCACCGAAACGCGCGTCGGCGCTCTGAATCAGTCCCCTCTTTTTATTCATTTTGAAAACTGATCTATTATGTTAAAAAATTCTTTATATTCAGGCAAAAACACAATTTCCAAATCAATAGTCAATTTATAAAGTTTTTTTCTGTTATGACACTAAACTAATGGTTAAATCAAAAAAAAATATTTTTGAACTATTGTATTCCCCATTTGAAAACTGTTTTTGTACACGGACATGTAGTGTGAGGGGACGTGGTGTGTATTATGCTGCTTTGGTATATATGTGATGTATGTATTTGTGGTTTCGTGTGAGTATGTTCTAGGTATGAAAGCGATTGTATGCTGACGAATGAGAGGTGTCTAATGGGATCTGATGAATTTTTCTAAATCTTTTTAGCCGCGATGTGTTATCATGAATGTATTAATGTATTTGCACAGAAAAGCCAAAAAATAATAAATCAAGCAATGACTACATTTTTTTGAATGTTGTCAATGATTACGATGGTTTAGCAAGAGTGGTCAATGAAAATAGGTGACGTATAGCACTCTTTAAATTGATATAGGTAGAGTCTTTTCGTGGTATATTTTGGCTACCATGCCCTTGGCACCATAGGTACCCCTGACAAGGGACTAACCGGTAGGCCAGGGTTTTCCCAATTGTGGATACAATGGTAGAGGATAGGGAAAGAACACAGGCTATGGGAACATGATTGGCAGGAACCCAGGGCACACTCGAAGTACATCAGGTATCTGGCAAAAGGTTAGGGGGTAACCATGCTAAAAGGGCACTTTCCTACATAACCCCTAACCAATATGGGTCTTATTAGACTTCATTGTCTAGAGTGCCATAGTGAGCAAAGAATGATGGTTTGGAGTGCTAGCTAGAGTGATTGCCATCACTTTTTGTATGTTTGTAGTAGTAAAGCTATTCATCATTACATGATTTAGCAAAACCTACAGTTTAAGAGGCTACACAAAGACACTTATTCAGAAATCAAGAAATACCCGTATCTCAAGACATGACATCTGAAAGCAGTCTGTTCATTCACAGTAAAGGGTAAAAGACAGGTTAAAATGTGTTGCATATATTTATAAAACATTTATTAAAACCTCTCTTATTGTCAGTTTGGTTATTGATTGTCTACATTTCATAACCTTGTAACAAATCACATTAATCAACCCACATCTCCATTCTACATTGGTGCCATCCATAGTGCAATTTTCCCTCCCTTTAAATACTGATGGTGAATGGTTTGATATTTACGGGTTGCCATGATGTTTTACTTACCTTGATATGGGGGATAACATGCTACTAGAGTGTTATTTCCCATTCTGTTGTGTGCAAACTCAGGATATGTGCTATTTGTCCACACAATGTGCATAAAGTTAGATGTACCAAGAATGATATGGGCAAAAACAGGTGTGTGCAATTTGAGCCTGTGTTATTATAATTCAGTTCCAGTGGGAAAAGGAGTTTGCTTCCAAGTGTTCTTTTTAGAAGACTGGATTAAGATACGTTCATCTCTCAACAAGGAAGCTGGGAAAGAGGTAAAAAGTCAGTTATGGTTTCTTGCATGCACATATAAAGCCTACACATTGATTCCATCCCGCTGTTCCCAATCCAGTTCGAGACAAATTCACAGCACTGCGATTGAAGAATTCACAAGTGCAAAAATGGGTGGGTGAAATAAAAACGTATGGGTAAATTTACTATTTCTCGCAATGCAGGGCAACAGCCAAAGTTGCTGTGTTGCTTGAAGGGGAGAGAGCAGGCCAGCACCATATCTACTAAATATGTCACTGCTGCTCCCTCAGTCGCTGGCCCATGATTTGTCTGCCTTGCGCTCTGCACACACTGTATGCATAAGTCTAGCAAAAGGAAGCCATCCATTACAAAACACTATGCTTAGACTAACTTTATAACATATTCCACTTTGTATGTGTGCTGCACAGTGCACCATACAAGCAAATTAGGAAAAATGTGGAGAAAATACAACTTTTCTCCTACTTTGAGCCTGCCTCAAGGAGGTGTATTTTTTGGTGCAAAGACCTGTCAACAAATGGTAGTAGATAGGGTTTGCATCAGAAAACATGGGTGGTAGCATGAAAATGCTATGTATCATCCAAGGGACACCTCCTTGATGCACAGTAGCATAGTGTTACTTCGTGTTACTTTTAGGCAACTTTCTCAAAAGTAAATCCCAAATCAACACTTCACTTTTGGTGACTCTGCAATGGCACAAAGTGTTGATAAATCTGGCCCGAAACATCAGTTTGCTGCACATTAAAAATGCCTGTGAGTGCTGCATAATAGCTTGACACTGCGTGAGTGCCCATGTTTGGGCGCTGAATGCTTAATGAGTACCTCGGTGACCACAGGTCCCTTATTAGGGCCCGATTCCGATCTCGCTAGGAAAGCCCTCCGTACGACTCGGATCCGGAGGGCTTTCCGAGCGAGACGTGCTCCGGGAGTCCGAACAAGCGAGTACGATGCTGCTGTATGCCTACGGACTCGGTTCGCTCAGTCTCCCATTAAACTCAATGGGAGCCCGTGTACAGATGCGTACACAGGCTCCCATAACAGAAAACGGGTGGGTGGGGACAAGCGTAAGTGCCAGC
This sequence comes from Calotriton arnoldi, assembly GCA_963921515.1. NCBI lineage: Eukaryota > Metazoa > Chordata > Amphibia > Caudata > Salamandridae > Calotriton > Calotriton arnoldi. The sequence continues at coordinate 2,488,101 of CAWUFW010000737.1, forward strand.
CACACTGTGCATGCTTGGTTCGGGGGGACCCATGGGCACCCCCGTAATAGATTCGGAGGGCCCCGGGTGAAGGGGGGCCTGGTACGTCCCCCCGAAGTACGCTTCCGACAGCCGTTTCGTCTTGCTGAGACCGAGGCAAAGCGGCTGTCCAAATCGTGCATCGTACTCGCTCGGTCGGAAATCGGCTCCATTGCGCGGCATGATTCGTCTACAAACAAGATGTACGGAGCGGTTCGGGTCCGGAAACGAGTCGGTCGGCGCTTACGCGATCTTCGCATCGTACTTGGTCGTTCGGACTTATGTGAGATTCGGTCGTAAACAACGGCTACGAATTGGATCCGGTAAAGCCAAATCCGATTCGGAGGCCTTCCGAACGACATCGGAATCGGGCCCTAAGTGTCAACAAGAAAACAACACTAAGGACCTTATGAGTTTGGTGGTCCTACTGCTGCACCGGTGGTAGGACCGCCCTATTACAAGTAGGGCGAAGGAACCGCTGCTGCTGTCGCCAGGGACCTGTGATCCCTGGTGGTCTTGCAGCGGTCTGAGGATCCTAATATGCTCCCTGTGCCGCTGCAGCACCAGCAAGCATATTAGGAGTTTCCTCACCACCACAGTTTTCATGGCGGTGAGCCTGCCATGAAAAGTGTGGCGGTGAGGAAACAAAGGGAGCCCTATAGCGCCCCTTGGTGCCTCAGCGCCAGGGGATGCATGCAGGGGGCACATGGTGCGCCCCCCTGTATGCACCCCAGAGTTCCTGCAAGGCATGGATTTGACAGTCCATGCCCTGCAGGAACTGCCTTTGATATACTCATTGTGGTGCCTTTTTTTATAGGCACCGCAGTGGGACCACCAAAGAACCCCCCCGCCAGAGACAAAAAAAAGTTGTGATCTTGGCAGTTTCTTATGGATTTGGGGGTCTTGGAGCGGGGCTGCGGTGTGGTGGCCCCGCTCCAAGACCACCAAAGTCATAATTAGGTCCTTAATGTATTCCATCGAGCTTCATTGATTGCAAGGCAGTGAGGCCTGCTTTTATGTTATGTTTTTTCGTGAAATTAAGAGAGAATAATTCATTTCAATGTATATCCCAAATATTCATAATAAATGTCATTTTGATTCCATGTTGTCTTTGTACCTATTGGAGAGGCCTCGGAGTATGATGCAAGAGCAGAGGCAGAGCGTTTTTGTACCTTTCACTCAGAACGGATCCAGCTTGTGTCAAGGTGCTTGCTGTTTACTGATGGTCGCATTAGGAAAACTGCAGCTGCGAGCCCTTTAAAAGCAAACCTTTATGTGACTGTATTTAGATGCGTATAGGATAACATTGATGGGGATGAAACTTAATATATAAAATAAGCCAGTGAGTAATATTGGAAGCACTGAACCTTTGGGATGTCGAGTCATTCATTCTTCTTGTAATTGAACTTCCCTCCTGCGGGCCAGATAAATCATTCCCACGCAATTAAACCAATAACCCTGGATCAGTCTTATGTTAGTACAGGCCCTATTGGGACTCTGGAGGTCAGTGCATAAGAACAGCTGCAGAGAAGTCGGCCTCCCTGAAGACCATGACAAACATTTTTTTTGCGATAAAATCAGTATCGGCGAAAACTTGCAGAATCATTAAGTCCTAAATAGAGTTCCAGCCGAGATAGTCCGTTTTCAAATTGCTCCCAGCTGTTTAAACTGTAGCGCTCCCCCCGCCCGCCGCCCCCCTCCGATCCTTGGACAGGCTGTAGTATTTACAGCAGAGGTTAGGCCAGTGTTTGCTTGGCTGGAAAACTCATTTCTCAGGCGGGCTTTTATTTACACTCCTATTAAAGATCCTTTCACTCAGCCTAGAAATGCCAGCCAAGGCAGCAAAATTATCGTGCCGATGAAAAATGGCCTCCTTCCATTTTAACCTTTATCTGCCCATCTTGCCAGCTAGGTGATTATGTATTGCAGCTGCAGGCACGGCCAACATAACACCTAACCGTCACACTCCTACAACTGTGACAATTCAGACTATTTCAGGCCACAGAAAGATATAATAATGGTGGGAGAGGCTAGTGTTATTCCTTTTCAATGCAATTTGACTTAATAAACAGGGTTCTTGCGCTTATCTCAAGATTAAACAGACAGCACCATTTGGTGGACTGTCACTAGAGCTGGTGCTGACAATGAAGTACTGGTGCACCGGAAGCCACTGGCTCAAATTAAGCACTGCGGGGCAAATTTACAAGCCCCTTGCGACATCTTTACGACACCGTTGCGTCACTTCTGTGACGCAGCGGCGTCGTAAACAATGCGCCACTATGCGAAATATTTAAACGTGACGCATCTAGGGAGATGTCACGTTGTAAAGCTCTGCGCTACATTATACCTGTGTTGGGTATAATGTATGCAGGGTGGGCGTTCCGTCGCAAGGAAGCCTCGTAAAAGTGACGCAGTGAAATCTACAAGATTTCACGGAGTCACTTTTACCACCCCGCTGCGTCAAAACCTTACACCTGCTTGTAGCAGGCGTAAGGAGTGACGCAGCACAGCAAGTATAGGCCGCCCCTGAGCAGTGCTGGAGTTGCGTTGCGCTTGCGACACTACTCCAGCACTGCGTCACCTTTATGCCGACAGATGCGTTACGCATCTGTCTATCCTTGCGCCACGGTGCGTCGCATTGTAAATGCGGCGCATCCATGGTGGCGCAAGGCTATTTTTCCGTCACGCACAATAACTGGCGCATCCCTGCTAATATGCAGGGATGCGCCAGTTATTGTAAATCTGCCCCTGCGTATTTACAAAAGCGGAACAATAGTGTCAAGGAAGAACTGTTTGCTCTTTGTTTTCCTCTTCCCTTGAGAAAGAGCCAGGAGAACTAACCTAGGTACGAGAATGGATCACAAGAGACTGGAATAACATGGAATATGAATCGCATAAAAACAGCACTGCTGTCAAACTAAGTCTTCCCCTGCATAGTTTGGTCAGATTAAGCCACCACTGTGGAAGGTCCTGGATGGGAGGCGGGAAGGCCATGTCATATCACGAGGAGATTGTTGCACGATATTTTATTTATTTATTTATTTATTAAGCGCAACATTCATCTCAAGGGACATCACGGCGCTAGCACAGTCATTATTCCGGTATGGCGCTGCAGATTAACCAATCAAGATAATGCGTGTTTTGGTTAAGTTTTAGGGAACAGCCAAGTTTTCAGTTTCTTACTGAAGGACAGATGTTCCTCAGTTAGACGAAGATATAGGGGTAGCTCATTCCACTGGACGGCCGCCAGATTGGAAAAAGACCGTCCGCCGGCTCTAACTTTTTTGATCTTTTTAGTCTTGGCTTTGGCCTGATGGCGGGATCTCAGATTTCGTGTAGGCATATAAAATTCAATTTTATCTCTTAAGATTTGAGGGCCCTTTTTAGGTCTCTCGCCTAGCGTTGCAGTGCGTAGCACTGCTCGCGCAGCGCGAGACCTCTAGAAAGGGCTTCAGAAAGCTAACCACACGCTCGTGCGTGTGGTTTTGCTTTTGGAAGCCCACATTGGCTGTAGCGTGCGTTTTTAAAAAAAAAAACGGCACGCAATTGGGCAAAGGCGGGCGCATGTCCCGCCTTTGCTCCTCCCATTCCCGACGGTGGCTAGCACGCGCAGCAGCGCGCGTTCACCTCGCTGCCGCTGCCGCGCTCCCTCCCCCCGCTCCTCTGTGGTGCGCGCGCACCACTGTTTATTAAGTTTAGTACTTGTCTGACAAGTGCGTCTGAAAACTTCCAGGAGGTTAATATGAGGTCTTCGCCATAATTAAACACCACCAGTGATACTCCGAGCTGAGAGCCAAGAATCGCTGGAGGGCCGCCCGACTGCAGAGAGCGCCAAGATTTCAGCCTGCGACTGTTTATTAAACCTACGGCTCTGTAATGACTAAAGCTGTACTGACGGGATGACTTACTGTTTTATTACACTGGGTTTCTGAATTGTGGGTCCGCATGTGAAGTCACGAGCCAGTTCCGTGGAAAGGAGAGAAACGAGTCGGTGCGCTCTCAGACTTTCCCCGCGCGCGCTCGCAGACTTTCCCCGCGCACGCTCGCAGACATTGCCCGCGCGCAGGCGGCTGTCAGGCGGTCGGTCACTTGCTTGACGTCTTGTAATGTCTCAGACACCTAACAATTCCAAACCATAGACTAATCCACCGTCTAATCTACTGCCACGCATATGAGAAACTTCAGTTCACTGTGGGTTAGCGCGTCAGGACAAACCAAAACCACAATAAACTCCACGAAGTAAAAGTATCAAGCATTTGCAAAGCTAAAAGGTCTGGAGTTGGCTGCCAGCCAGCCTTTTGGCTTTGTCAATGGACATCTCTTTTGCAGTGGTTTTTGCAAAACGTGTTTGCTGTGGGGGCTTGCAGGCCCTCATCAACATAAAAAAAATCGGAAAAAACAAAAATATTTTTTCCTACTTTCTCGAGCACACCCATGGATCACACCAAATTGTCTTTGCAGTCCATATATGTAAATCGTTTATTCTTATGTTCTTTCGTGAAGCATGTTCTAGCCAGCCAACAGGTGTTTTGCCACTTGATAGTAACCCAATGACTTTATCATGGGTAGAAAGAATACATTCAAGTACATAATAAGACCATCAAGGTCATGCAATGAGATAAATATGGGTGGTTACCTTCAACAAAGTGCAGGAAGTGAGTACACCCGAAGGAGAAACATGAAGGTAAAAACCAAGTACAGTGTGTGAGGTACACTATGGTGAGCATGGGCTTGTGCAAAGATAGCCCTTAAAAGGCAAGATACCTATATATTGAAATATTTACATTATCACTGACCAAACACAGTCCACTAGGCATCGGAAAAAAGGTCACGATTAGGTAAACAGGAACAGTGTCTAATATGCCAGAAAGTCTCATATTTCAATTATATTTTGTGATGGACCAGGCGCAAAACAAAAAGAAAATATATCACAGTAGGTGAGAGAATGGAGGAATGTGATAGGTAATAGTAGAATTGAGTTGCCCTGGAAGGTTCTCACCTTCAGCATTTAAAGAAGCCAGACAGTAGTAAGCTGTCTCCCATTTCCCTGAAGATTCTGGGATATTGAGTGCCATTTGAAGAGGAACCATGATGTGCCTCCCACACCCTTTCCTCATCGATGCAGCCCCCTGTTAGACGGCTGTTTGTGCCAGTTTTTGGGCAGGAGCAAGAAGTGTTTTTACCCTGGGACTCGGGTAAGTGTGGCAGAACTCATGTTCTAAGTAGCTGAGTCAGTCCCAACCCTCAGCTCCTGGGTCGAAGTGCTGAAGGGATGGTTTTCCAATACCATTGAAGGAAGCATGCCACATTTTCACAACACATTCACATTACTGTACGCAGCAATGTACTTGCATAGTGCGAAAAACGCACTAGGACATCATGGCAGTCTAAATAGTTGCCATGAGCGTACATCAATCATTACTTTTATAATGCTATTTACATGTAGTTTCTATTTCTAACAAAAAAAATACAGTTAGGGAAACCGAGACAAATGAATGGAACAGACACAAGGACAGACAGGCAGCCACAGACAAACAGATTTCTCCTGTGGTGCTAAATCAATTTTAAATATGGTAAATAGTTTTGTTCGTATTTAGCAAAACATGGCTGAATTTAGTCTCTTCACAGTCAAGTATTTCCATCATCCTAAACAGCTACCGCTCTAAGCCAGTCCGTATAGCAGGGAGTACCCTGGCCTTTAGTGGTAGCTGAACATGACTGATGTGCGTAATTCCACGGGTTCCTAAGACTTGATACTCTCCATGCGTTGTCTTGTTAACTCGCTTACCCTCCACAATAAGTTTACCTTTTCAACAACATCTGCCCTATCCTGCCATAATAAATAGACTCACGTCGGCAGAAGCTTGCAACACAGACTACCAAATTCCCCAGAAAGGGCGTACCACTTTACCCTCCTTGTTTCCGTTGTTTTACCCTGAACATTTCTCTAAGGATGTTAATTACATAGCAGACACTAGCAGACAAGATGCAGCTGTTGAATTTTCAGGTGGTTCTACCTCACGGGTACTCATAGTACGGCCCACGGGCCGCCAGCGGCCCGGCAAGCCTTCCTTGGCGGCCCGCGGACCTTGCAGACATCGTACCTGTGTTTTTTAGTTTTTTTTACAGAGTGTCAGCAAACACAGACTCTGCTCTGTGGGGGCCGGGCGATTCCAGCGATAGTCCGAGTGGAGCTGCAGGGGCGCTAAGAAGAGGTGAAATACAACAAAGCCTCGTTATCATGCAAATGGTCTTTTAAAGACCTGTGAAGTACTGGGGTGGCGCTGTGTGTGTGCCCGGCAAGCTGTCTCAGGCCGGGCTGCCACACACGCGGGGTGAGGTGACAGAGAATGATAGAGGACAGCAGGGTGTGAGAGCCGGGTGAGGTGACGGAGGGCAGCAGGGAGTGAGAGCCGGGTGAGGTGATGGAGGGCAGCAGGGAGTGAGAGCCGGGTAAGGTGACAGAGGGTGACAGAGGGCAGGGAGTGAGAGCCGGGTGAGGTGACAGAGGGCAGGGAGTGAGAGCCGGGTGAGGTGACAGAGGGCAGCAGGGAGTGAGAGCCGGGTGAGGGTGATGGAGGGCAGCAGGGAGTGAGAGCCGGGTAAGGTGACAGAGGGTGACAGAGGGCAGGAGTGAGAGCCGGGTGAGGTGACGGAGGGCAGCAGGGAGTGAGAGCCAGGTGAGATGGCAGAGGGTGCCAGAGGGCAGCAGGGAGTGAGAGCCGGGTGAGGTGACGGAGGGCAGCAGGGAGTGAGAGCCGGGTGAGATGGCAGAGGGTGACGGAGGGCAGCAGGGAGTGAGAGCCGGATGAGGTGACAGAGGGTTGCAGGGAGTGAGAGCCGGGTAAGCTGACAGAGGGTTGCAGGGAGTGAGAGCCGGGA